>OY829913.1:238191898-239565836 GCA_963691935.1 Nephrotoma guestfalica
TTGGCTCTCATCATGATCTCTTGTTTTTTCTGTTAATTATTACTTTCGTCCTAAACCTAAAAGTTTCAGCTTTCTATTTGTTGGGACAATATTTTTTCTCTTAGTACTTCTACCGATCAAATTGACTATTTTAATTCCTCTATTAATTATGTATTTAATAAGTGCGTTCCTCTCACTACTGTTTATTTTAGGCCTAGATCCTCCCTTTGGATGACACAAGAGATTTCGAATGCTATTTCTGTTCGTTTTTCCAAATACAGTCTTTGGAAAATGATCCCTAATTCTTGGTCTTATCTAGCTTATAAGCAATCTCGAAACAGACTGGTAAGTTTAATTCGTATCGCTAAGCAAAATTTTTTCAAGGATAAGTTAGATCTCTCACTTCCCTCTAAGATATTTTGGCGTAACGTACGCAATTTGGGCCTTGGTAGTTGCAAAGGGGATGCTTCGGTAGATTTCAAAGCTAATGATTTTAACCATTGCTTAAGTAACTCTAGTAACTCTATAACCCATGGAATCCCTACAAACAATTTTTTGACAATTCGGTTTTTGACTTCTTACCTGTCTCTTCCGGCGTTCCTCAGGGGTCGGTTCTTGGCCCTTTACTATTCTCAATGTACATTAATGATGTTGCATGTTCGATTCGCCATTTTCCTTTTCATATTTTTGCTGATGATGTGCAAATTTATAGGAGTAGTCGCTTAGATAATGATTCCATTAACTCTAATATTTTACTTATTAATGGTGATTTTGTAAGAATTTATAGTTGGTCATTATCTAATCGACTCGCTCTTAATGCTAGTAAATCTCAGGATTTTTCTTGATGATTCTTTAATTCCATTCTCTAATACAGTTAGAAATGTTGGCTTAATTTTCAATAAAGCTCTCAGTATGACCTAACTAGTCTCAGTATGACCTAAGCTATTAGTAAAACAATCGAAAGTATTGGTTACTAATGGAAGTTTTTGAGATATCGGCCAAAAACAGAAAATAACTTATATGGCCACAGAAAATCAAAAAGTTATAGTGAAAATTCTAATCCATCAATTTTCCACAAATTTTCCTCGTAGTCTCAGTATGACCTAAGCTATTAGAGAAACAATCGAAAGTATTGGTTACTAGTGGAAGTTTTTGAGATATCGGCCAAAAACAGAAAATAACTTATATGGCCATAGAAAATCATAAAGTTATAGTGAAAATTCTAATCCATCAATTTTCCTCAAATTTTCCTCGTAGTCTCAGTATGACCTAAGCTATTAGGAAAACAATCGAAAGTATTGGTTACTAGTAGAATTTTTTGAGATATCGGCCAAAAACAGAAAATAACTTATATGGCCGCAGAAAATCAAAAAGTTACAGCGAAAATTCTAATCCATCAATTTTCCACAAATTTTCCTCGTAGTCTCAGTATGACCTAAGCTGTTAGGAAAACAATCGAAAGTATTGGTTACTAGTAGAATTTTTTGAGATATCGGCCAAAAACTGAAAATAAACTAATAAAAGTATTGGTTATGAAATGGCCCAGTTTAGTCCAGACTGAACAGATCTTAGAATTCTGTTCTAAGTTTTGGACCCCCTGATCAATATTATTATTCAAATTTCATCGTCATCCTTTTAGAATGGCGAAATGACGGAATATTGTTAAATTTCAAGATTTCATTTACCGAGTTCCTTAACTTCGGAGATCAATCAATTTGTCATTTTAAGGATCACTTTTAATATTTTATTCCGCTGGGATGTTTAATTTAGTGAAAAAGAGATACAAAATGAATAAAAAATTTCCGCTAGTATTATATAACAAAATAAATTCTCTTTTGTGATTGTGCTGCCACTTGCGGCGAGTAGCGAAATCTCTTATTTTCC
Source organism: Nephrotoma guestfalica (assembly GCA_963691935.1). Taxonomy (NCBI): domain Eukaryota; kingdom Metazoa; phylum Arthropoda; class Insecta; order Diptera; family Tipulidae; genus Nephrotoma; species Nephrotoma guestfalica. Next base: position 238,193,762 of record OY829913.1, read on the forward strand.
ACTGAGAAATTTCCGCTATGTTATACAGCATTTGTTGTAATGGCTTGTTGGCGAGCTGGTTGTGTCGGCTAAGTGGGCGTGTCGGCCGAACTTCCTGTCGGTGATGTGGTTGTCAGCCATCTTATAAAATTAAAATTCGGTAAACGCTAACACGACTATATCTTCTTTAAGCATTTTTAAAATATTAGTTAAAATTTGGAAAACCAACTATTAAAAATATTTTGACAATAATTACAAGAACCCGACTAAACGAACTACGAAATTATTTTAATTTACAGTAAGACAAAACCCATATAATATTTTTTTAAATATTAAAGCACAATTAAATTTTAAAGTTACAAGATTTAATTTAAATTTTTTAAACCCTAGCCATAGACATACATTATTAAATGATACGACTAATTTAATGTGTGTAACCGACTTTTCATCCAACTTAAAATTAAGCAAATATTGTAAGGACGAATGTGTTTTCGGACTGATCCAAATTTTTTAGACGCCTAAATACCCCATACCACCCACAGCCCTCGCATAATGTTTGAATAAACAATTTAGGTTTCGTTTTGTGTAAAATTTGGTATGTAATTTATTATTACGACCATTAGGGGTATTTTTTTTTGTTATATCACTATTTTGATGTAGGTTGTTCCGTATATCTGCAACATGGAGCTTTATTAAAACCAACAACAATATTAAAAATAATTATGAAGCTGAAACAAAAACTATTGTTTTACAATTAATTTACATACTATATTTCGATTTGTCATGTTTTAGCAAAAATATTTTTTTTGACAGTTTTTTTTTCGTATTCCCTCTCTATAAATGTATATTCGTGTGTAGTCTGTATGTGGAAAATTCCAGATGGTTGAATAGTCTTTTATGGTTGATTACAGAAATTATATAAAAAAAATTGAAACAACAAAAGAATTGTTACAGTGAAAATGGAGCTTTTTCTTAATATGTTTGAAATAACAAGAATATAAACCAAAATAACTATCCAAATACAAAAAGGAAATGGAAAGCACAAGAAAACTTTTGACAGTATTGTTTATAATTAAAATAATTTCGTGCTTTTTTTGCTGTATACTAGTTGTTGTTGTTGCTGTTTAGTTTTAATATGAAAATAAAATTAAACGAACCGAAAATTTTCCTTTAAGGCATGATTTAGTTTCTCTCTCCCATATTTTTTTTGTAATTTTGCTGTTTTTTTATGGATGCCAGAACACACACAATAACACTGCAAGATGTATACATAGCCATAAACGTGAAAGGGGGGATGAATTTATATACACAATTTTCTTATTTATTATTGTGTTATACATCTCTCTATATTTGGAATACACATACTGCAGTCGTGTACCACTAAAACGCTCGATATCTAGAGTAAAGCTTTCGTAATTAATTTTTAATTGTATTTTATGTTGTTTGCTTTTGCCGGGCGAGAATATATTTGTCACCTAATTATGCGATTTTTATCTTATTTTCTATGTCGAGGGTACAGCATTATGTATGTATAAAATGTGAGCGAAGATAAGAATCTGGATTAAGGCAAGTAATTAGTCAATCGAAGAACGTAGCCAAAAGGACAAAACGCTCGATGAATTAATATTATATCAGTTGGACAAAAAAAAAATTGTATTTGTGTCAAAAAGTGAAGTTGATTGGAAATTAATTAAAAAGTAATTTATGTAGCAGTGTTTCATGCGGAGCGAGATTTGAGCCAAAACACATAATTTATGTGCGAACATTTAAATATTCAGGCCTAAAGGGCTTATACATAATTCTTGTTATATATACTTATTATTACACGGGGTTATGAGTTTTAGGCGTGCGTACATACCCACATACATAATATCGAAATGTCATAACACTTCACTAGTTAAATTACACCAGATTTATTGCCAACGCAACATAGAAATGAAAATTATTTTCTCGATGTGTAAGCATCATCGTATCAACCACACATCGAATATACGATGCGTATATAAATGTACGGACGAAATACACGATAAAAATAAAAATTGCTGTGCTTAATTCCCACAGCTTGATAAATAAGCACAGCGGGTGAAGATTTATACATAAAGCATACAAATAAACAAAAAAATTATGTGTACCTAAGATAATTTTAACCTGCGTACACATAAAATTCTTTATTCGTAGAAATTGTGGTGGAGAAATTAAATTTTTACCATGTATACGAAGATTCAGTTATAATATGCGACCTCAGGGTGTTGCAAGGCCGTATTATAAAATATCTTCTTGTTCGTACCATATAATTGTTGCGAAATTGATAATTTGAATTGAGGTCGGGCTAAAGGAGATTATAGGCATAAAACAAATCTTACTGTTTTAATAAAATTAGTATTTTTTGCTGTTCTTAAGAATTTCGGGCACCATTTTGTGACATAAGGTTGATAACAACTTGATTGATGAATAATATACTTAATATCTATTTATACGTCTGTATTTAGGTGTAAGAACAATCATGTTGGATTTAATTTCATAGACATCTATAATGGATCACCAAATAGAAACACGGGCCTATGGAGATTTTATAAGTAAGAACCATGAGATACTCCGCACATCGATTTTATCAACAAAAATTATCAAAACGATTTTTAAAATAATACTGTGAAGAGTCACATGTTGCTACTAAATACGGTGCTAAATTAATATGAAAAACGATGAAAGTGGATTTTCGAATTAGTAGCTTGACTATTTTTTTTAAACACATAATAAAGGTCTCGCTAGCATCAGCTAATGTTTTTTAAGAGGTTCACATCTTTAAGTTGGCAACACTGTTTTGTTTGGCAACCAATTTGACAGGTGACATTTTCTTTTTCATTAGTGTGATTTGCCATTTCATAATGAATAGACTCACGCCAGAACAACGCTTGCAAATTGTTGAATTTTTTTAGCAAAATACTGGTTCTGTTCGCCAAACTCATCGTGTACTTTACGTCCATTTTACGGTCGTTATAATTGTCCATCAGAGCGGGTAATTCGGATAAACATGGATCGTTTTCGCACCACATACATTCTAAATAATAATACGCATCCAGTAAGACGTCAAACAGTGTGTACCGAACAAGCAACTGGAGATGTGTCCAACCACTTTATGGAAGATTTTATCTAAGGATCTTGGTATACGTTGATGCTGATTTTCCAAACAAAATTGTGTTCAGCGATGAAGCTGACATTTGGTTGAATGGGTACGTTAATAAACAGAATTGTGGGGTTTGGAATGAATAAATCCTGTTTGGTGCGCTTTATGGGCCGACGGAATCATTGGTACATAGGTGCTTAGAGAGCTTAGCAGTGGTTCAACTTCATGGCTGTGTCCTGATTGTCGCAGTGAATCCAACAGTTCCATCTTAGATGATATTGGTGATGACAGCCACAATCCAAATTTATTTAACAATGATACTCCAGCTTTAAACGATGTGGTTATTATCCTTCAAGCGATGAAAAACCAGCTAGACACACTTGAAGCATCAGTAAGTTTCTGCTGCAAAGTGCTGGACGAGATGAATATTACAATTTGACTTGAGAAGTTAGCTAAGGATTCCGTCAGTTGTACCCGTAGAATCTCTATTCTGGAAGATAAAATGGAATTTCGTAAAAATAAATTTAATACAATTGAAGCTCAGCTGGGTATTAGTTCTCAAATATCAAATAATTCCAACATTGTGGTATGTGGAATTCCAGCAAAAATTGAAGAAACCCCTATTTTGATTATTAAGGTTATTGGTGCAGTCGACGTTCGTATCTCCAGTGACGATTTAATTTCTGTTAAACCAATGGTTCGTAACATACATTGTTAAACTAAACCCTGTCGATCTAAAAACTACTATATTAAACACATTTCGGAAGAGGAAGTATGTTTACTTACATCAACTTGGTGCGGAGTTTTCAAAGGTGTCTCCTAATCACAAAATCTGGATACTCCATCATCTTACAAAGTTTCAATCTCGATTGTACAACGCAGCTAAAGTGATTAAAGTTAACTATAAGAACCAGTTTTTATGGTGTAAAGGAAATAATATTTACTTACGCAAAACATCGAACTCGAAAGTGTACCATATTTATTCCTTCAACGACAGCAACCGTCTACATAAAGCCCACGGCTCATCCGTTGCAGCAGCTTATACTCTAATAATCACATCACAGGATAGCATCTAACTTCAACATCTAAGCGTTTTTCAGTTAACCGCGGTGATATAAAAAAACTGGACCTTAGATAACGAAATCTTAACTCGTAAACCTAAAACACCACTAGTTAAATCTATTTTAGTACAGAACGGAGAACTTCTTATGAGTGATTTAGCAATTGCCAATGAGTTGAATTGTTGTTTTTCTAGTATTGCTAAACACCTAGGTGCTAAATTCGACTCTAGCAACACGTGATCTAGTTCCGATTGGCCTTTTGATTTCAGCCCATCAACGTTTTTTATGGCCCCAGTGTCTAGTTATGAAATTTTTTCAATCAGGAACCGAAATACTCAATTGATAACGTTGGCCTGAGTAATTATATACTAAAAGCCAATGCCAATTACATTTTCAACCTTTCCTTCGAGCTGGGAGTTGTATCCGATCGATTGAAAACAGCAACTATATAATTCCCCTTTTTCAGAATGGTAATCGCCTCGACAAAGGTAACTATAGACTTATTGCCTTGCAGCCAGTAATCATCAAAGTTCTTAAAAAGGCAGTTAAAAATAGGGTTTCTAGTTGTTTAGATCAAACTGGTGTGCTGAGTAGTCATCAACATGGCTTTCGTCGAGGTATGAGTACCAAATCGGCCTTGTGGGAATTCTTAAATATAATTAATATTGGTTTAAATAAAGGAAATACTTGTGGTGCTTTGATGGGAGATGATTTTATTTTTCATCTATTCATTCTGCGAAGCTCGTAAAGTGTTGGTTTCGCGATAATAATATTAATGTTTTAGATTGACCTGCATACAGTCCAGACTTAAACCCAATAGAGAACCTCTGGGGGATAGTTGCGCGTCAGGTTTATCAAAATGGAAAACAATTACTCCCGGATACTCTCAGGAATTTAATCAGCGGTATGCTTGATCGATTATTTGAGGTCATTAGAAATAGCGAAGGTCATACTCACTATTAACCAGTTTTTAAAAATTCTAAAGTGCCTTTTTTGAATTAATAATTGAATTGAGGTCAATTTTATTTTCACATTAATTTTAAGTTTGTAACATAAATTAAAATTTGTAATGAAAATACAATTATAAAATGAATTATTTCTTGTTATTCAAGTTCAAATAAAATTTATTAAATAGAATTAACAATGTTTAAATTTATTCATATTTACGTTGTGCAAATAATTTGAGATTAACGAAGAACATTTTAGTGATGTCAATTTTATTTTCTCCAGTGTATGAGTAACAGAGGCTTACCGAACAGTTTCTAAAGATGCTGTTGTGGTTCTAGCCAGCGTACTCTCAGTGGATATTCTTCTCAAAAAGAAAGCGCACTTATACCACCTAAACAGAAGTGATCCAAACGAACTAGGAAGTGACTTTGTCGCAGATAGTACACATAATAAATTACAAACAAAACGAAACTGGAGCTAATTGCGATTGATTTATGGAAAATATGCTGGAATGAATCGGTCAATGGCAGGCATACGTTTGACTTCATTCCTGACATCAAAGCACGACCCAGAATGAAATTATCACTATTATTAATAATAATATTATTAATATTAATATTAATTCGTCTTCGTCGTGTTACTTTTGGTTTCGTTTTGTAATGCTCGTCATTCTGTTTCCGTCTTGCGTGTATATGTACGTCTGTTGATGCACGTACAGAGTGATGAATGATGAGTTAGCGATGATATGTTTGCGAGATGTTATGTTTGCAATATGTACGATTAGAATATTGGTTTGAAATATTCTAACCGCTACAAGCCTAATAATCTCTGGACTTGGTAAGTTCAAAGCCTACCTACATAGATTCAATAGAACAGATCAATATCGATGTACATGCAGGTCTGAAGTAGAAGACGTTAAGCACCTATTTCTCGACTGTAACAAGGTGACCGTTGTGTCACTAAAAATAAAGTGGATGGGTAATAAGAATATTAACGAGTTAATACTGTCGACTTTACTAAGAAACGAAGTTCTTCCAAATTTGTACTTGTACAAAGACTGTACTTGTTTACACACGGCGAGGGATGGAAACGTCAGAATGTTTTATTTGAGGACGGATAAATATATGTACAAGGCACTGATATCAGTAAAGTAAAATATAAAAGCAGAGGCCGACTACGATTAATAATGAAATGTCGTAGCTACTATTACAAATTCTTTCTTTGGCTTTCTTGTCAAACAGTTTTGATTAATTTTATGTCGCTTCTACCAATTACAAATTTAATTTTCAATATGATGTAAAAAACCCATTTTGAGTTATTTTGTGATGGATTCTCACTAAGGAAGCTCCATTTCATACCAGGGCTGTGCCAAGTTAGATTATCCAAAGTCTCAAAATTGCAGAAATCACTAATTAATTAAATCACTGCTATCAATAGATGCATGAATAAATTTTTTTTTGGCTCTAGACAAGACGGAGAAATACCAACCACCATCAAATACATGCCATTGTGCAATAAAAATACCGAATTGCGAAAAACGATAAAAATTTCATTCTGAATGGGCTTATATGCTCAAAATGGGCTATGTGGTGACTAAATTGTATTATGTACATAAATAAATAAATAAATTTACCATATTCCCATGTCTGGGAGTCATCTTAGCAGAAAATTGTTTGAGTACATTTCAGCCTAGTCAACCGGAAAATCAGAAAGGTTTCCTAGTTTCTAAGGAACCTCATACTTAGGATTGATAGTTATAAAAGGATAACTGCTTTACGTTACGTAATAAAGCCAAAACCTTAGCCAGTAATATTTACGGTCCTATACCGAAATATCAGCTCCGTCAGTACAAAACAAGCAGTGGCGATGTAACCGCGTTTACTCATTTTATTGAAGCAAAATCTATTGCATTTTTGGCATCACGTTCAAATATGTTGTGATAAGCGTAGTATCTAAACGCTATAGGAGTATGACCGATTGTCAAGTTGCACGATTGTAAGGATAGCGGAAATCTGTCTATGATATCCGCCGAGTCACACTGTGTCGAAAAATTTGATTCAGCGGAAAATGCGCACAATAATAAATTTATAACTTTACGCGTTACTGTAACACGTTTAAGACAATTCTTTTTTCCACACTGTAACGATTTATTTGTTTTGCTCAGACACATACATAGATGATTGTGAATTCCTTGGCTACTATGTTAAAACATAAAAATAAATTTTTTTTTTTAGTTCTGAGAAAAATACTGACTTGATAGATTGCAAATTTAAAATTAGGCTGACATGTTGTAACATCACTTCGATTCGCTTCCTTAGTAATCATCGAAGCGAAAAATTGGATTTTCGGCATGTTGTAACTTTTATAACACGCCGAAGGAAATCATTCCCTGAAAGTGCTATTAGTAAGTATTTGCTAGTAATTGTATTTTGCGATACAATTAAAACTGATTGGAAATTTTTTAGATATGTACCTATGACCTATTGATTTTATTAGTGTATGCTAATAAACACCTAGGATCTGCTCACGACTCCGCCATTTGTGCACTTTCGAGGGATCGAGAAAAACTTGATAATACATTTATTAATGGTGAGCGCAATACATGGCTTTTTGGTGACGCTGGTTATTCACTAGAGCCGTGGCGTATGACTCCATACCGAAGCCCCTCCGAAAATCAGGTTTCTACAGAAACCCTGTCGAGCGGTGCAACGATGTATTAAAGACGACTTTTCGATGCTTACTTGGCGAACGAATGTTGGGTTATTCGCCTGAAAAAGTTATTCAAATTGTCAACGTTTGTTGTGCTATTTACAATTTGGGCATTATGAATAAAATCCAAATGGCTGATAAGCTATTACAGCGAGAATATATTGATAATATGTTAGAGAATGACTTCGAATATGACGAAATGGAAGATCAGCCAACTGCCGCTCAAATAAGAGATAATTTGTTAAACTGTTTTTAAAAATACTAAAAAATTAAAGATTGCAATAAAAATAAAAACCATGTTAATTGGATAGTTTAGAAAATCAAAATAATATCTCATTATCTATGTACATGTTTTCTTTGATTTTCTTAATCTTTGTTGTGTTATAAAATAAAACTAATTTAACAGAAATATAACGAATCGTAAATTATTTCAGTACGATAATTAAATATGTATATATTTCCATAAACTATACTATACATCTTCAGCTTTTTTTCAGCAATCTCTTTGCGAATTGGCCTATATTGGCCTTCCGTTGCGCTCTCAATTCATGTAAAAAATTTTGTTGGGTTGTTATCCGTCGTTTTGGTACTCGTGTTCGTGCTGCATCCCTGTTGGTAGCTGGGGTCGGTAAAATTTCTTTGGCGATCTCCATATTGTTGTATGTACTCGAGCATTTTCCAACCTAATTTCGGCATTTTCTCTGTGACCAAATACGTTCCCTTGCAGACCAACCTGACATTCTTTCATTCCTGTCAGCTGTACCACACGCTCTACAAACGGGTTCAAAGTGACAGTTCTTTGACTCCCTCCTGTCTTGCTAATGTCAATAGCTTCTTTCCGAAATTTTTTTTAATTTTATTTTTTAAACCAGCCCAAACCTAAAATCAAATATATGTAAGTAATTATTGTGTTATTTAAATAAAATGTTTATTATTCCGTACCTTTTTCCATCCGTCTTCATCTATAATTGGTGGTCCAACCGAATTCACACTTGCACTTAAATTTTTCCATAAATCGCTCAACTGTGCCTTAGAATTGATTCTCACAAACTTCCCAGTGACCATTTCGCAAATTGTTGATTTGTGTTTTTTTTGTTTGACCCTATTAAAATAAAATTGTTATTAAACTTTTAAAAATGTATTTATTTGATAATTATTCAATTATGAACGCTTATTATATTTAACTGACATTCGTGAGGAAATTTAAATGTGATAGTCGATTGAAAAATATGATGGTCGAAAATGTTCAACATACCAAACTATCGAAAATGTGATATCCATCGAACATCGACATTTTCGATGTTGCAACATGTAAGGCCTGAATAGTTTAATAAATTTTGTAAAACGTAAAGCCTTCTTCATTTATAAATGTCAGAGCTCAGTTGAGGAATATGTAATTTTTATTTGTTTATGAACTTTGTAATGGAAATGCATCGGGACGTCCCGTCCGTTCTGGAGCAAGGGTATTTTCAAATATACATCGAGCTTAAATCCATATCATTCAACACCAGTTAAAGAATTATTGTCGAGAGAACCGCATAAACGTTTATAATTTTGTATCTGTATTTTAAGATTTGTTAAAATCGTACGAGCTTTGGGCTTTTGCCAAAGGCTGTAATTTAAGATGGCATTTCCTTCGAAATTCGATATATTACATGGCTTGTAAAGTTGAAAAGTTCCCGGTCTGATACATAGATGGTGCCATCTGCTTTTGTTAATTTCACAACAATGAAAAAAAAGAATTTCTTGTGTTGACTAAACACTGTTTTTGATGGGAAAACTACCGTTCAAGCAAAGCAGTGGTTAAAATTTAATTTAATTTAATTTAAACGTGAACTGAACGCCCAATTGAGGCTGGGGCTCCAGAAAAAAAACAAGAAATTGTTTTGAAAGTTGTGTGAGATAGCTGATATCAATGAAACGTAACAATGCTCCATGTTACAAGTTGATCGTAACAATGGCAACATTGTACGAATGGTACATTGAATTGCTTTCGCATCTATCGTATTCGCCAGATTTGGCCCCGAACGATTAGTACTTGTTTACAGACGTCAAAAAAAGTTCCAGGGAAAAAGATTTGGCTCCAATGAAGAAGTGATTGCCGAAACTGAAGCTTATGTTGAAACAGGTATCGAAATATTTTTGAGGCGTTGGACTGATTGTATCGCTCTAGAAGGAAATTATATTGATGAATAAAATGTATTTTTCCCGAAAAATATGTGCATTTTTGTTAGACTGAGAACTTTTCAGATGATGTGTTACTAAAAATAGGTAATATATGATGGTCATAATATATGGTCTGAAAGAGATTATTGGGCCATTGCTATAGTACTTTGGAAGATTCCAAATTACAATGCCTGATATTTCCGAATCCGACGGTATATGCCAAGTGCTCATAAATCGCCTGTAAGACGAGATTCAAACGACTAATCGAGATAATTCCAGATAGAATTTTTCTACAAATCTCCTCGTTTGTAGTCAAAACTTCAACGAATCCGGTGGTATATGCCAAGTGTTCATGAATCGCCTGTAAGACGAGATTCAAACTACTTATCCAGCTAATTCCTGGTAGAATTTTTCTACATATCTCCTCGTTTATAGTCAAAAGTTCAACGAATCTGGCGGTATGTGCGAAATGCTCGTGAATCGCCTGTAAGACGAAATTCAAACGACTATATCGAGATAATTCCAGATAGAATTTCTCTGTAAATCTTCGCGTTTTTAGTCAAAACTTAAACGAATCCTGCGGTATATGCCAAGTACTCGTAAATCGCCTATGAGTCGAGTTTCGACTCATAGTGGTCGATCACGACTCCTAGTCCACGACTCATAGTGGTCAACCACTTAATGCTAATTAAGTTTCATTGTCGCTTTCAGGTTAGGTTTGGGCTGTCTAGGTTTTCCAACAATTGAAGAGATAATTTAAAAATACTTAAAAGTTATATTTATAATTTCGGGCTGAATGCTCTAAATATCATTACAGATTATCATGCCACATTTTACTGTCGCGACAGTGCTATTTTTTCGGGTTGGGATATAAAATGTTCTCGATAGTTATAGTTTAGTATTGCTAACGGGGTTTTCAACTGAATATTGGCTAGCTTCATATAAATGAAGTGTCTGACTATGCCACCAAGCATAGTAATATATATTAAAAATACATAAAAGTAATTTTAAAATTTCGGGCTGAAGAATGTTATAAATGTCATGACATTCTATCATGATACTTTTTACTGTCACGATAGTGACATTGTTTAGCGCTGGGATAGTAAACTCTCACGATAGTGATGGCTGAGTATCGGGATAGCTTCATATACATATGCCTGATGTCTTATTCTATAGTGGTCTCCCATACCTACCGCCTTGAATTAAGATTTCTTTCATTTTTATCACTTTTGAGTGACATGATTGGTAAAAAAAAAAAATTAATGCTCAGCATACTCGTACTTCGTCTTATAAAGGGTGTTTTTTTAAGAGGTTGCCGATTTTTTTTTTGAATAAAACACATATAAAATTATGAAATGACCAAAATTTTTTTTTATTTGGTAGATAATTTTTTGGCATTTAACATTTAAACACAATTTCTGGCATATGACTACCACGACTATTTTTCACAAATGTCATTCTGGAGGTCCAATTTTCCAGCACTTTTTCAAGCATTTGAGGGCGTATGTCAGCAATGACACGTTGAATATTGGTTTCCAAAGCGTCAATCGATTGAGGTTTATCCACATAAACCAATGACTTCACGTATCCCCACAAAAAGTAATCGAGTGGCGTCAAATCGCACGAACGCGGAGGCCAATTCACCGGACCATTTCTCGAAATAATGTTGTCGTTGAAAGTTTCTTTCAATAAGTCGATTGTTTCACGTGCTGTATGGCAAGTGGCACCATCTTGTTGAAACCACATTTCATTCATATCCATATCTTCAAGATTTGACAACAAAAACTCATTTAACATGGTTCTGTATCGATTTCCATTCACGGTAACGCGTCGTCCTTCCTCATTTTTAAAGAAATATGGACCGATGATCCCACCAGCCCATAGACCGCACCAAACAGTACATTTATCAGGATGCATTGGTAATTCTAGAACGGCGTGTGGATTATCTTTGCTCCAAATGCGACAATTTTGTTTGTTGACGTATCCATTTAACCAAAAATGCGCCTCATCACTGAAGAGAATTTTACGGTAAAAAAATGGATCTTTGTTCAATTGATTTAACGACCAATCACTGAATTCACGGCGCAAACGATGGTCGTGTGGCTTTAATTCTTGCACCAATTGAATTTTGTATGGCACCAAACCCAAATCTTTACGTAAAATTTTCCATAAAGTCGATGGACAAAGTCCAATTTGCTGAGCACGACGACGAATCGATAAATTGTCGTTTTCTTCGACACTGGCCTCAACGACAGCAATATTTTCTTCTGTACGAACTCTTCTCATTCTTGTCGGTGGCTTGGCATCCAAAAGAGTGAATGTAGACCGAAATTTGGTAATTACGTTCTTTATGGTGGTCTCTGACGGACGATTATGTGCACCATAAAATTCACGAAGTGCTCTATAAACATTTTTAATTGAACACTGATTTTGAAAATAAATTTCCACGATTTGAAAACGTTGTTCTGGAGTTAACCTATTCATAATGATTTGCCAAACAATACTGAGTAGAAATGCCACTTTGAGCTGTCAAAACAACTGTCATAAAATAAAACGACATCTATCGGAAAAACAAACCTCCTAAAAAAACACCCTTTATAACAAATAGAATTTTATTTTGGCAGACACATTTCACTCGTCATTTTCCAATTTATATTTTTCACATCGCAACATTATCAATATGGACAGTTTTGAATTTGTTTGTTTCTTCCGCACCACACGGAATTATATGTACAGCATCATATTTTCATGACGTATTCAATACAAGTCGGAACAATATAAATCATAAACACATCACTTTTTTAACAATTGAAACAAATACATAAATGTTTAAAAGCTTATACGGAAAAAAGCTTTATTAAGTTGTCTTTCAATTGCATTTTGTATTATTATGTAAATCTGTTTAAATGAATGTAATGTAATATTAATAAAAGTTGCAACCAGTCAATTTATAAAATATTAAATAAATTGAATATTTTATACTGTGTGTGTGTGCTGTGCATCATGTATAGAGTTGTTGCGGAAAATCGGAATGAGAACTAAATGAATATTGGAAATGGTAAAACTTGATTATACGATAAATTTTCATTTTGTACATAAAATAAAAATTGATTTTAGTTCTTCATCTTCCTCGTGCCATAACTATACATACATATATCTTTATGTAATTTAAATTTCATCCGGATTTTTATTTTTGTTATAAAAACATAAAAAACCATTTTCCATTGATTAAAGGTAGAAAGGTAATTTCCTGAATTTGGAAAAATAATTATTTTTTTTTTACTATAATTGATTTACGAAGACATTTGAATATTATGACCTCAGTATGGATTTAATATTTTATTCAAAGCATAATTTAATTAAATTTATTTTGATTTTATGATATAATGGTTTCCCGGAGCTGTAAAATTATTTTGCACACCAGTTTGATTTAAAATTTTTATACCAAAGCCTTTTGTTGTGGTTTAGGGCTATGTTTATGTATACGGGGAAACATAGCAGTATTAAATATTCTGGTGCCTCGTACTGAATATGATTTATTGAAAATCAATAAGGACAAAATAAAAATCGGCCGGTTCGAGAGCAAAAAATACCATTTCCCAGTATACTGATTATCTTGAATTTTCAATTTTTCGTAAACCATTTTTTCGGTTTTTGGTACTCCTCGTGGCATAGCATCGCATACATCCATACATATGTATTTACTTGTATATAATTTATTTCATTATTTTCCATCATCTATACATTTTTATAAATTTCGTTGTGTTGTGTATCGTTAAGTCAAAAAAAAGATTGATTTAACCACTTTATTATAACAACGCCGTAATAAATAATAATGAAAAGGAAAGCCAAATCTCTATATTCTTCTGTATGCGGAAAAACAACAGAATGAACGAAAACACAACACTACGGATATAAATATATTCACACGCGCTTATTCTCCTCTGAAATGGAAACGAGCCAAAATGTAAATTTTTCATTAAATTAAAAATTTATCAAAATACAAGAAAACATATACTAAAAATACTAAAAAGTAAAGAAAATCGAGGAAAGCTCGATGGTAGCAAAAAAAAAATGCTATAACGAAACATAAAAATCAAGTGTTAGATTATTAGTATTCTTGTACCAAACCTTAAATGCAACATCTGTTTTTATTTGTTTTAAGTTTTTCCCACATTTTCTTTTCTCCGCTTTTCCGTTTTCCCGTTTTTGTATATATCTTTTACTTTGGTTTCCGTGAGATTTGAAACAAAAAACAAAAAATTGAAAAATGTAAGGAATGAACACAATCCAATCCAGGTTCTGTGTGGTTTATTTTATTTTAATTTTTCCGTCTGTATCTGGAAAACATTGAAAACCAAAAAAAAAAGCTTTATCGTTCGATTTTGTATCAACAGCGCTGTATGCGTACGCGATGAAAAATCGGGGTATCGGGTGATTTGTGTTACAAAATGTGATGTGGTTAATTTTTTATGTGCGTTGAACGTGGATAACATTAATAATATATTAGAAAAATAAAAAAAAAGTTTATTGAAAAAAAAAACAAATGCTTGTTGGGTGACGGGCCGGGGGTGGTGAAGATAAGATAAACCGAGTTATATATGATAAAAGTATGTGGTACGGGAACAGTTCCATGTGGAATTAATATGTTCAACACAATTTTAATTTTGCAATTTTTGTGTGTACAAAAAGTTGGAAAATCTAATTTTCAATTTACAACGTTCTGTAAAATACTGAACATTAAAAGTGTTTTTCAATCGCACATAATACGACTAGAACGTTGAAGTTAATTTAATTTAACAAATTGTTTAATGTTTAAGGGGGAATATTTTTCCTATTTGTATCACGATTATTTTTACGTTGCCACTAGTTGAGAATTCCTCTACACATCCTAGCAATAATGGTCTTCATAAAAGAACGAAATTTTGAACCGTACTAATCTTTACGACTGTGAAATAAGAATTTTTTCAATTGTTTTCTAACCTCATCCAAATATTTGATTGAGGCCTATACGTTTTGTAATTTATCAAAATTTTCGCATAGCCTCAATTTTATAAAAAAAACAAGTGGATACCCGGCGTGCACTGCAACGCCTTTTTGTATGCAAAGGGCATTTACATTTGGGTAGGTTTGTTTGTTTTTTTATTGAATGAACATATATTTCAATGATAATTATTGGTTTTGCCATTTGGTGCGTACATAAATAAGTTGGCGTGGATTCAACTGTCTTGTTTGCTTTATTAATTGCAATCTTTTAAATTCGAACGGCATAGCGGTCGGTATCATTGGTATACGCGGTAATAAGACATGTTCTCCTTTGAATTTGTCATTCAATATTGTTGCTTCGATAATGTTATTCATCAATTTTTTAACTGCAAGCCTGGGTGCGATTGCACAGTCGTGGCGGTTCGATATTTCGAAGCATAATGATGGGTGCACCAATTTTCAATATCAATTCGTGTGCTAGTAATTCGACCGGATAATTGATAACTTCTTCTTGATTCATGATGCTCTATACAATGCAATCACTTGACTTGTACGTTGTATAATTGCCAGATATTTGATTTTGAATAATAATTAATAGCAATTAATAGCATTGACATCATTGTTTTTGGCCACCAATAATGCACGTTTGCCTAGCCGGTGATTTGGTAATTTTTGTAATTGCAATTAATGTTTGGAAATTCGCTGTTAATCAATTGGTCAATTGTCTGTGTAAAGTTACAAAAATCTGGTGGAATGGTATGAATGCAATTTGTGGTGTCATCGCCAATCGATTTTCCCGTTTCTAAGATCTAAAAGTTGGTTGGCGAATCAAGCAGCAGTAGTCAATATATTTTTCTGAACATTTTACCAAAGAACAGATGATTTGAGAGATGCTTTTAGTTCATCGGCTGCTGTGGAACGTGGTATAATTGGTAGAGTCTAAAGAAAATCACCAACGAGCAAACTGAGTGCACCTCCGAATGGCTATGTATTACATCTTAAATCTTAGAGCGTCCGATTGTTTGCCCCCAAAAATTTTTGCTCATTCCTGAATTGTTTTATGTTGCATGTGGGTGCCTCAGTAAATTGCTTATTCAATGACAATTTGAAGGCACAGTGTGCTGTTTTACCTCCATGCAAAAGAATAGCTGAAACGCCAGAAAATGCGACGGCAAATGCAATGCTATTTTGTGAGCGAATGGTCGCCAAAATCAATGAAAACAGAAATATTTTGCCTGCTGCACCGAGTGCATCGAGGAAAAACAAACCGCTAGTTTGTTGTGATATCGGATTCATAATGAGGTCATATGCATTGTGTTGTTGTATCGTCAGTTTTAACAGATTTGTTTGGGTTAATGTTTGCAGCTCATTGCCATTAAATTGCTGCTCTCTGTGCAAATCTCGATCGTATACGTCGTCTGCTAATCGATTTGATGAAACCATTCCTAATTGAATGAGCGTTCTGTTGAGACCTCAATCCTCATTAGCGCTTCGTTATATATTTCCGTTATAAATTTCGTTATACAGATGTAAAATTTCTTCACTCATTTGATCAATATATTTCTCCCACAAATCTTTCGGAAGCAAGTTGTCAAAATGATGGAAATAATGTGCGAATTTGGTGCGGTTGACAAGTGATTGATGCGTCCTCTCGTGAGGTATCCTAATGTGAATCATTTTCCAGTAATATTAATTTCTGGCATGCTTCGCGATAGGTTTGGCATAATTGGACACGAACTGTTCTCAATTGTTGAAACGAGTATACGTACATTCTGCATTGTTGGGATGAACGGTGTATAATATACTCAACGCATCGGTTGAAAATAAATTGTTGTATCCTTCTGCAGCTTTTCCATATTTGCGTCTGTGAAATTTTTTGCCAAATATCTTGGCACCTCTGAGTATAGCAAGGTTCTAGCGAATTCATCATTTTGGTTTATGTGAAGAATTCTATCAATGTTGTGGTTTGTGCTGTATTTGTAAAATACACACGCTGTCCATTTTCCAGATGAACAGCCAAACTAAAAACTGTTGGATGGCGTTCATGTATTGAAAAAGGCAAAGCGCGCCAAATTGCCCCATTACTACTTATATAGCGACCCATTTGGTATATTGTAATTTCAGTTTCTGTTGGTCAATGCAAAGACAGCTGGTCAATGCAAAGACAGCCGTGTCCGATCCTTTCTTGATATGCAGATCTATTTGATTGATGTGACCGAATTGCAATATTCCACATAAATATGAGCTTTGTATGTTTTGGAGAGCAATGGCGAATACGGTACAACCCAGCGTTTACCGATGTCGATGTCGTTGTTTCTTTTATTATTGCCGAATGTCCGTCGATAGAGTGGATAACCATCGTTGTCAGTGATAGTTTTAACGGACGAACGGAGACGTTGTATTGATGATTCCGTATGGTCCATGGTTCATATTGTTGGCGACTACTTCAAGTCAGTCTGGATCGATTGTATAGATTGCTTTCTGAAGTTATATGGAAATTTACTTTTTTATATTAATTTTCATTTGTTAAAATAATTAGAAAATCGAGTTAGTCGAATATTTAGTCTAAAATATTATTATTTCTATTTCATTTAAAAATTGTAAAAATTTAATTTTAAATTCAAATTAATTAATTTTTAATTAATAAATATCCTTTTGAGTTCATCAATTTACTTCGACGGATCTATTAAATTGATTGATAACGCAATTCGTTTCGTACAATATTTCAGGATCAACAGTCTGCTCTTCCGTTCACTGCGGCGATTCCATTTTAGATAGAAGTGTAGTAACGACCAATCAAATTATTATAAAATACTATTTCTTGATAGCTCTGATTAATTTGCAATGCAATTTTGCGTGTTTTGGAAAATATTTGTATGGAGCACCAGACCCAGGGACCAGAACCCTTCAAAAAAATTATGAAACCCTGCTCATTGGTATAAAATCCCTATGCAATGTTTGAAACTGATTGGATGAATAGGGGACGGACCCCTCGGATTAGAAGCATGCCACTAATTTCGTATAAACTTTTTCTTTAACCCATTCCCGTAAAAGAATTTTAAAAAACAATTTAATTTTAGAAAAATTTGTACCGAGGCCCCTAGACCTCGGGGGTTCAAGCGGTCTGTTAACATGCGCGACATGAGCGCATATACATTTTTGAGGCTTCTGTTTGGCTGTGTGGTCGCTGCTCAAAGAGTTTGCAGAAATCGATTAACTGCAGAGGCGAACATTTTCGCGTCATCTAATAATTTTTATGTGATTGTGTCGATAACGTCAAGTACTCCGGAGATTTTCGTTAATGGAAGTTATACTGTATGTCTTATACCGATTTTTGCGACTAAGTTGTGCTAATGATTTGATAGCAGTCACTGTATCCAAAAAGCGTACTGTGCCTATTATTTAATCATTATTAATTGCGAAATAAATTGTTAATTTACCACCATCGATAATAAACATTTTATAATGCTAATAAATAAATTAATCGATTAAATTGATTATTTTGTCTAAATTAATCCGGCTATCAGTGGTTCAAATGTGGTTTAATTCAAATTTATTAAATAAATTAGAACTTACCAATTAAATATCAGGATCATTTTGGTTTATAAACATTAGAGACATCTATCAATAACTGGTATGAACTAACCATCCATTTGAAATTTAGACAAATACGTCGGCGTTGGGCAGACGGCATTAAACGTTAATTTAAGACTTATACTGTGTGCCTGACACCAATATTTTCTAAATTTTCGACTTTAGTTAGTGAATTGGTAAGTTCGTACAATATGCCTGACATTTAGTTCTAATCTACAAACTTAGTTTAGAAATATGTATTATGGAGATTGAAATTTTTACTTTATTTGCCATTTTTTAATTATACACCAGACACAATTTTCATTGTGTCATTTACACATGTTAACGCATCAAATAATCGAAAATTGGCCGATACGGCATGAGATTTTCAGAGGCGTTAAAGCAATTGGTCCCCGAGGACAATTACGAGATCCGTGGTTTGTGTATATTATAGTCACTAAATTAGATGACGATAGCATGCAATTTTGGCTGCATGAACCGTCAAAAATGGATTATCCAACCCTCCAAAATCTAACCGAATGTGTCCAAACGCGAGCAGACGGAATTCGAGGAACTACGCTTCCAAACTAATTGTACGAATGTCAAGTTTGTGAGGTTCACATAGCACAGTCACCACAAATTTAATTTAATTATGTAACGTTGAGCACATGCTGTATCAGTGTTCGAGATTTAAAGATATGGACTTAATGGAGAGGCGATCGCTTGTTAACGAAAAGTCGCGATACTACAACTGGTTGAGTGATTCTCATAGGGTAGGTACCTGTAAATCAAAACGATCATTGATCAACGATCACAGATTTGGCGAAAATTACTAAACAACTCATTACACGTTTGCGATCCGTGAAAACCGCGAGCTATATCACAATCATCAACAGGACCGGTCGTCAATACCGTATACACCTCATCTAACATCGAGCTGCTTAGCACAATTAACGTCGTGCACAGAACCTGACATCGATCTTTGGGAGACCGAAGAGGTGTTAACACCAAAATTTTTCACCGTAGAGCAAAATTGTGTGAAAAACATTTTGCGGAGACACACCAACGAACGACTGAAGGGCGGTTCATTGTAAAACTTACATTTAAAAAGGAAATTCGGCTTACGAGATACCTGGGATAGAGCTATCAACCGACTTTTTGCTGTTGACCGTGTGAATTTGTATGGTAAAATTAATTGGACAACACAATTTAAAAAAACTATTTACGTGAACCAGCTAGTCCACACGTGCCGAGTCCGGTACATTTTTTGGTCCTTCGAGCCGGATTTGAACCAGCGACTTATGCATCCTATGAATAAAATTTTATTTCAACCGTTATGGTTGTTAAATACAGTGGGATGATCCATTACCCACCAACATATTAATGAAATGGTACGAGTTTAGGAAAGAATAAAACCATAACGACAAAATATATATTCCGCGACGGTTATTTACGAGAGATAAAAATTTTCAGAAAAATGCATGCAATTTTCAGGTGCCTCTGAGTTCGCGTATGCCGTAGTAATGTATACCAGAACCGAGACCGAAGATGGCATCATCTAGACCAATGTCGTGCGCGCAAAAACCAGGGTGGCGCCAATTAAGCACCTGTCTATTCCACGTCTGGAGTTATGTGGTGCCCTGTTACTTACGAGACTAATAAAAACAGTAACCAAGTCATTGCAATCCGAACACGTCGAAATTTTTAACTGGACCGACTCAACAATGTATGTAATGTTGTATGGTGGTTATCGTCTCACCCAAGATGCTGGAAAATTATGTAGCCAACCGTACGTCCGAGATACTAGAGCCAACATCGAGAAATAATTGGCACTGTGTGCCGACGGAGGAGAATCCGGCTGCCAAATAAGCTACATCATCGCTCGATTATTGTTGCACTTTACCAATAACATCAAAAATTCTCAACAAAATGAAGACAGATCGACTTTCCAATATCCTTTTCAAGTGGGTCTAGTAGGTTGGGCTTGCTACTGAAATTTCTTGCATCAAAAAATAACAACCATTTCCCAGAGACAGTAAGCTAGTTGCATTGCACACATTTACTGGTCGGTAGCAGAATCCAGCATGCCAATATCGATTATAAAACCAAGTTTCTGATCATATTACAAGCGAAACATATTGTTGTCCAATTAATTATCACAGAAACCCATAACAAATAAATACACGCATCACAGTCGTTGATGGTGGTCACATTAAGGAAAACGTACTGGATCGTCAATTGTAAAAACCTTGTGCGGCAACAAATACATCAACTAATGAGCGATCTGCCCAGATGGAGTTGATTATGCTGGCCCAATTACACTTCGGTCTATGGTGGGAAGGCGAGTCAAACGAGTAGCAAGGCCATTCACCTCGAGCTGGTTAGCGATTTATCTACCAACGCTATTCTAGCTGCTTTAAAACTACATGAAATCTATAAACCAAATTTTGGCGGCTTATATGCATTAGCTGTGTGAGGACCATGAAATATCATTTAAGACGAGTTTTGAGCAATATCACACTTAACTTGGAAGAAATAACCACCTCATTGAAATCGAGGCGATATTGAATTCTCGACCGCTCTATTCGTTATCATCGGGCCCAGACGACATCGATATGCTAACGCCAGCCCATTTTATCATTGGGCAGTCTATGACATTGCCACCAACGTTGTGCCGTATTTTCTACACTGTGTAGATAATTAGTATTCTACATGTGTAGAGAATGTAGACAAGAGTGACATTGACAATGTAGATAATCTCGACAATTATTGTTTCTGTTAGAAATCAGCAAAATTCTATGATTTCTTTATTGTTGGATCCATTTCGCTTCGATGGAGATTTATTTCTATCTCACATTTTAGAAATTGTAACCAAAGTTTTTATATGGCAGTGACGTACTCGTACTTCTATATAATATTTGTTGCTATGTTCGGAAAACGGAATGATAAAAAATGGATATTTCATGCATATACCTTAGCTATGTTAGTACAATTCTAAAATACATCGAGATGGAGTTACCAAGACGTTAAAAGTTTGATTTCGAACCAATGAAACATTGAATTCTTTGAATTAAAAAATTCGGTAGTCCATCAGATTGCAGTGACCAAACTACAAAAATAGTGAAAATACTTACATTCAAAGTATAATCGCATTGCGTTAGCGAATTATTTTGTTTCGCTAGGCAATTGTTAACCTTTTCGTAACCTCGGATTTTTGTAGTTCACGCTTATGTGCGATTTTTATCTGAAATTTTGGATTATTCTGGGTGATAACCAGATATTATTCTTACATTGAAGTGAGGTAACCAAACTTCCCACATCTTGGTAACCTCACTGCGATGTAAACATAATATCAGGCTTTCATCCAGAATACCCTAAAAATTTAAAATATTCGAAAAAAGTCAATAACTTATGTTAAAAATGAGAACTTTACAGACACAGAAGTTTGTAAACCCTGCAGGCAAAAAAATTCAATTGAACACTGAATCCATTCGTATGACGTCTGTCTGTATGCTAGCCTTTTGCTTATGAGATGGATGCTGAACATGGGTAATGAAAGTGGATACAGTATTCGTTTCGTAGATGAAGAAAAATTCTTTAAAGATGCTAATATTTTCTGAGTTCCTTGACTAGAGTCGAAGTGAATTAAAGGGTGTTTTTTTAGGAGGTTTGTTTTTCCGATAGATGTCGTTTTATTTTATGACAGTTGTTTTGACAGCTCAAAGTGGCATTTCTACTCAGTATTGTTTGGCAAATCATTATGAATAGGTTAACTCCAGAACAACGTTTTCAAATCGTGGAAATTTATTTTCAAAATCAGTGTTCAATTAAAAATGTTTATAGAGCACTTCGTGAATTTTATGGTGCACATAATCGTCCGTCAGAGACCACCATAAAGAACGTAATTACCAAATTTCGGTCTACATTCACTCTTTTGGATGCCAAGCCACCGACAAGAATGAGAAGAGTTCGTACAGAAGAAAATATTGCTGTCGTTGAGGCCAGTGTCGAAGAAAACGACAATTTATCGATTCGTCGTCGTGCTCAGCAAATTGGACTTTGTCCATCGACTTTATGGAAAATTTTACGTAAAGATTTGGGTTTGGTGCCATACAAAATTCAATTGGTGCAAGAATTAAAGCCACACGACCATCGTTTGCGCCGTGAATTCAGTGATTGGTCGTTAAATCAATTGAACGAAGATCCATTTTTTTACCGTAAAATTCTCTTCAGTGGTGAGGCGCATTTTTGGTTAAATGGATACGTCAACAAACAAAATTGTCGCATTTGGAGCAAAGATAATCCACACGCCGTTCAAGAATTACCAATGCATCCTGATAAATGTACTGTTTGGTGCGGTCTATGGGCTGGTGGGATCATCGGTCCATATTTCTTTAAAAATGAGGAAGGACGACGCGTTACCGTGAATGGAAATCGATACAGAACCATGTTAAATGAGTTTTTGTTGTCAAATCTTGAAGATATGGATATGGATGAAATGTGGTTTCAACAAGATGGTGCCACTTGCCATACAGCACGTGAAACAATCGACTTATTGAAAGAAACTTTCAACGACAACATTATTTCGAGAAATGGTCCGGTGAATTGGCCTCCACGTTCGTGCGATTTGACGCCACTCGATTACTTTTTGTGGGGATACGTGAAGTCATTGGTTTATGTGGATAAACCTCAATCGATTGACGCTTTGGAAACCAATATTCAACGTGTCATTGCTGACATACGCCCTCAAATGCTTGAAAAAGTGCTGGAAAATTGGACCTCCAGAATGACATTTGTGAAAAATAGTCGTGGTAGCCATATGCCAGAAATTGTGTTTAAATGTTAAATGCCAAAAAATTATCTACCAAATAAAAAAAAATTTTGGTCATTTCATAATTTTATATGTGTTTTATTCAAAAAAAAAATCGGCAACCTCTTAAAAAAACACCCTTTACATCAACGATTGTACCACCATCGATAATAGCAGTAACATAGGATCCTGTGAAACAGAAAGTAACAGGATCGTGTGAAAGCATAACATGACATATATTACCTCCCCGGATATTACCCCCGCGGACAATACTCCACTCCTATTACTCCCAGGATATTACCCCCGACCCATTACACCTAGCCTTTACCCCTCGGATATTAACACCCTGGATATTACTCGTCGAACATTTCGCCTTTCGATCATTAACCCTCCCATTACACTTTGATCATTACCCTCCCAGCCATTACTCCCCGGCCATTTTCCGTCTGTTATTAGCCCCGATTATTAGATGATTAAGGATCGTCTGATACGATTTCTTCGGGAAAAAATCTTAAAAAAATTATTTTCGTAATTTGGTGAGCTTTGATGTCAAATCCCACTAGAAACATGATGATTCAAAAAAATCGAAACAAATTTCAAAACATGAAAACGTTTGCAAAAATTAGCTGATTACGGGACAATATACCATTTCGTCAGGAGCAAAATTTTGTTTTGTTAATTTTTTATTATGACGGATTCAAATTCAGCTTGAAAAGCTTTAAAAAATCAGTGTAAATTTCAGGTAATTTCCATAAATATGTTATTTAGCATAGTCTATGGACCTTCCTCTATCTAGAACAGTAGGCCTTTTTATGATATTTTAACTTGGAGCTGAGATTTTGGTTTTTCTCGTCAAGCGATGCTCCAAAATCGAAAAGTATTCTTGAACAATATATATTCCCATACCAATGACCGTTCTCGAAAAATGATCCAATCATTGAGAAAATAATATCATATAAGAAAATTATTGGGGGGGGAGGGTAATAGCGGGATTTAATAACCGGGATCGCCGGGAGGTTATTAATCGTAGGTAAAGCCCTAGTCACATGTGAAACACTTGTGATTAAAGTTAAGGGAGGTGCTGAGACGGTCGAGACGTTAGTCAAGACTTTACAATTTATTTAGGTTGTATACTACTGCATTGGCCAATAAACGTAAATTGGAACATAATTTAATTCCGTAAATTCACGGATAAACTTGGGCAATTCAGCTACTTTAAAATCATTAGAAATTGATCCTGGCCAGCGAGAAGTATACTAATATAACTATAGATATACTTTTAAGCACATCAACGGTGATCCTTTGAGCTTGTTGAAGGTAGGTTGCAATATGTACGAGTAGAAGCAAATTGTCACTTGTCTATTAAAATTTCGTAAAATATTGCGTGCAGATGCTCGATATCGAAAGTAAACGATTCCTGGAAGTGGTGCTACATATAATAGGATGCATAATAGATACCGTAACAATTGGAAGATTGGGTGAATAAGAAAATTGTAGGCAGATCTTTACCGCAAACATTTAAAACTAATGTTTTGATTTGACCTATACTGGTGGCAGATGAAGCTGGTGGGTTTTGATCTGTCAGTATTTCATAATAAACTTTTTAAACGTTTAATTTAGTTCGAGTATTTTTTCTAAATTATCATGTTTTCTAAAATAAATGTCCAAATGGTGACAACTATAAAGTGGTAAAAAATAAAATTTCTCTGTTAAGAGAAAAAAGGGTAAACTCCGCAAAGTCCTTAAAGTTCATCCGAGCAAAGACGGACTAGCTCGCGGTGCATCAATTAGGATGAAAACTGAAATATTTAAACGGCCCATAATAAAATTAGTGCAACACAGAAAATTCATGGATTTGCAAAGGAGTGACGTCCAACATTCAGACCTCTATCAATATATTTCAGCTTGCATGCAAGACTATCTCATTATTAAGCAAGGTTATCTAATATAAATTATGTGTTCAAATTTGTATTATTTTATTCAACTTATTTCCCGGGCTACAAAATTCTAGGCGGTGGGTACGCAACATATTAAAATCTTTCAGCTTGTTAATTTTTAACATTTTTGCGGACAACATTTTATAACAGAACTTTCTAATTTACCATCAAAAAATCTGTTAACACGAGTTACAAACCCACAAAGTAACAAAACTGTAAATTTTCTATGTATGTACATGTCGGCTTGGTCAACCGCACAAACAAATTCCAATCTTGTTATTTCCATTTCCATTGCGCCTCCACCCATTTCTCTGCCTTATATAATTAAAATTCAATCAATTGACCAAATGGTACACAAACCCAGGATATGTATATACACAGTACTTTACATCCCTTAATAAAATATAGTAAAAAAAATACGAAATAAGATTTTATATATACGCATTTACCATTGGATGGTCTCCGAAGCAAAAAAATCGGTTTACAGTATATAACATTGGGAAAATTAACCATAATTTTAAATTACGAATTTAATTTAATTTAATTCAATTCAATTCAAAAAAATCTAATTAAATTCACTTAGTTTATACGTACAAAGTATTCGGAAAAATTAAAACAAAATCGACACAGTAGAATACGTACCACTATAGAAATCTAATCTATTTTAAATGAAATACTAAACAAAACAAAAAATTGTGTCGTTTCTTAATTAAATAATCCGATCTTGATAAAATAAAAAGCAAATAAAGTTGTTTGATTTGTCTTATGACCATAGACAGGTATCTTTTACACGCAGATATAGCGAAAAATTATTGTATGTCTTTGCCTCCAGAATTTGCTCGTACACATATGCCAACAATAAAATATAAGGGTTACCAATTTGCGATTGGCCTCAACATGCGAGTATACCTTAAATACGAAATTTATATAAAATGTGCCAAGTGTACACGATTTTCATACAGGAGATTTTCGCTTTTGATACCACGACCGATATTATCGTATTACACACAGTATATATGATTATGGTTATATTCTTAATATCCTATTTATACCACAGCATTGTTATTGTGTATTTCAAATAGGATAACATTAATATTTCTTAAATCTTTTGTATGCCGTTTTGTATAATATTTCGCTCGTACAGTTGTTGTTATCCTTTGCTGTATATACGTATGTAAACGAGCTGGGATTTACCTGATCTCGAGACTACAAAAAAAATCTACTGTGCTTATAAGGGAATAGTTTATATCTCCATGTTAAGATATTGCGCTACATGGTATTAAAAAATTTAATATAGGGAAGTTGTATACAGAAATGATAAATTCGTTTTTGTTCCTGGTTGGGATTTTTTTTTTGTGTACAACAAACTCATCCAATATGTATCCAAATATTATTATATATTTATGACAATGACATACTCGTATATTGTGTATATATTACATAACAACCTAATTGCTAATAAATATTATTTTGCTTTTGTTTTAATGGTACATCCTTGTGTAAGCCGAGATATTAATGGCCTTTTTGTTCTAGTTTAAATGGTTCGGCCGAATATATATTTTAAAGAGCTTACTTTTGAAAATATATTATGACAAAATGATTTTTTCCAGTTTACATAGGCATTATATACAGTAAATAGGGAATTTCTAAATGCTGATGTTCTTTTAAATAGTTTGTTGAATAGATTTTTATTTTACTTAAATCGATAAGCAGACATTGATTTATGGCCTTATACGGTGATTTATGCGTTCAGCTACAATTAACAATTTCCAGTTTTTAGTGGCTGTAAAACATAACCGAATAAAATTTACTGCACAATAACAAGTACGCTAGCGATATTTTTTGTGTGATATTGTTTGTCGGACAGAAAAACTCAGTGCAATTTGATTAAATTGTTACGTAGAAAATTTTTATTAGTAAAATTTTTGGCATGGATGAAAAATTCAATCGGAGGTGCTCTGAGTTTTTTATGTGCTCGAAACAAATTATACAAATTATACAAATAGTTCATCTGCTTGGCAAACTAGATTCAGAGACTTTTACGTTCAACTGAGTATTAGTAAATAATAATGTTTTACATAAATCCCGCGTCCAAGGTATATAAAATGATACGGTATACTTTTCCCAAGTTTCATTTTCGTCTTGTTTGCGCATTACGTCATTTGCATGGTACAATTTGTATTCTCTTCATTGAGTTTATTGAAATATATGAAAATGAATACAATCAATTTTAGGTAGTTTTATCATCAGCAAGAATTGGGTTCAGATAATATATTTATAAATCTGCATTAAAATAAACTACTGTTTAAATTTTAATTTATGGTTTTTTTTAGTTTTCGTTTTTTGGTATTAACATTTTCCAAAAACCTTGCATTTAAAATTCTCATTTTGAAATACATTTTACATCGGAAAAACTATTTTTGTATTTTTAAATCTAAATAACGTTCCAATTCGTTTATAAAATATCTACCTACCTACCTTCAATGAAGTGGAATTATAATTATTGAATATATCCTTCAAAATTTTGAGTGATTAACTTATCATTTGGTTTTTTAAGCCGCCTTCACATATAAAATCTGTCGAAGTAAAACATCCCCTAGGTTCAGTGGTCGCAGTGATTCTGTACCATATTTGGAATGTTATTTTGTAGGCGCTTTATAATATAGCCAGGTAAGTATTCTAACCCATCATAATGCAAATCACTCATATGGTCTTTCGGTAAATCTGTTAAGACAGTGCTTTTTTTGTAAGACCACCAAGTAACTATGAAGTCAAAACATTTTTTAGATTGTTCGTCTCTTCCATATTAATAAATTGAAAAGTCATCAAGTAGAGTGTGTTTCATTGATTCGCCTAAGTCCATTTGTAAAATTTTGCAGTTATCTCGTTCAACATTTGCCGATTGTGAAATGATACCTTCGTTTCGTTCCAGTAAATCAATATCAATTAATATCAATTTTGGTGGTCGATGTGATCACACGTGTACAATTTGCTCGTAAAATTAAAAATTTAATATATATAAATGGTTAAATAATTTATCTACATTTTGTGATTTAATTTTAATAAATTTGTTATTTAGTTTTCAGTTAAATTAATTATTTTTTCTAATAACTGTGAAACGGCTAAAAATCATAAATTCGTAAAATCTATCAATATCTGTGATATAAATACATAACTGTGATTTTATTAAATATTTTTTTTTTCTAAATTGAATAATAATGTCTGCGTGCTGTGAATGTAGTGCCAAAGTGTCTGAAAACTTTTTTACTTGTGCTGGTGAATGTAATAAACTTATTCATTTTGGATGCGCCGGAATTAAAAAACCTGTGTTTGATGCCATTTCGATAATTCCAAATTTTTCATGGCGATGTGGTGTTTGTATCGATGTTTATAAAATTCTCAAGGAAACGAACGATCATATGAGTAATTCGATCAATGCTATATCAGCGTCCTTGTCATTGCTAAATAAAACATCAGCCGTTATTAGTAATAACGTGGAAAGTTTGTTAAAACCAACACCATCTCAACAGTCGTCGTCTGTAAAATTAAAAAAAAAAACAACACAAACTGATATGGAATTTGCTACACCAATACTTACAAGATCAAAGAGTAGTGTGAATAATGGCATAACAACGGATTCAACTGCTAAATCGTTAGACGATAATATGGACTCGCCTAAAAAATTTTTTATTGGTAGTGGTGACTTGAACTCTACTTTGCGTACCGTTGAACCGCTACGATGGATTTTTATTTCTCGATTATGCAAGGACGTTACTGATGATGATCTTATGATGTACATCAAAAACAAATTTGAAGTCGAGAAACCTGTATTATATTGCTTTCGACGTAATGATGAGCGCGATTATGTATCATTTAAAATCGGTATTCCTGTAAGCAAATTTAACCAAATGCTGGATTCATCGGCGTGGCCTTCTGGAGTGTTGATTAAAGAATTTTTAAATTCACGTCGGAAATCAATGAATAATAATTTTTTAGTCCCACGCTCAGCTCTAACGACGTTGTAACAATATCTACTGCGACCTCAATTGATTTTATACCTTCTTCAAATCCGATGCTGCTGTCTGCACCTATCCCTCAACTGACACTGCCACTCTCAGATGAAACCAACACATTGTCTATTTATTATCACAACGCTAGCGGAATACGATGAAAAACGCGTGAAACGTACCTATCAGTGTTGGAAAATGAATATGATGTCATCTGCATCACGGAAACATGGCTAACAAGCTCGCACAATTCTGCAGAGTACTTCCCTCCAGACTACTATGTTTTCAGACGCGATCGTTATACGGATCTTGAATCGACAGCGAGAGGTGGCGGAGTTCTGCTAGCGGTCACGAAAGATATACGTGCGGATATTATTGACCTTGGGAGTAACGAGTTGGAAATTTTGGCTGTTAAACTTGCTTTCAATGGAAAGCTGGTGTTGATAGTTGCTGTTTACATACCATACGGATCCTCAGTTAATATATATGGTGAGCTATCTTTATTTTTCTCAAACCAACTAGCAGCTGCATCTCCTGATTTTGGTTGTGTGATTTTGGGAGATCTTAACTTACCGAAAATAAAATGGCTTACAGTAGATGATGAACTTCTGCCATTCAATGGTGATCTAACTTCAGATCTGGTGATGGACTCAATCTGTTCACTCGGGCTAAGACAGATTAATAACATCGAGAACCAGTGCAGCAATATCCTCGATCTGGTGTTCGTTCCAGTAGAAGTACATGGCACAATCATTGCTTGTAATGATCTCGGCGGTTCTTCAAGTATTTTTCACATACCACTACATATCCAATTAATATTTGAAAATTGTGTTAATGTTAACGTAAATTTTAATTCTAGTGAGTCTTTCAATTTTAATAAGGGAAATTATAATGCTTTAAATGAGTTTCTGGACAATATTAATTGGGATCAATATATAACGGGTAGTTTAGACGCTTATATTGATCAGTTTTATAAAATAATGAACTTGGCAATTGAACAATTTATTCCCCGTTCACCTGTAGTTTCGTCGATGCGCGAGCCATGGTTTAATAGTCGCCTCTCAGGATTAAAAAATCGGAAATCTAAAGCTCATAAAAAATATAAATTAAACCCATCCGCCGTAAATTATGAAATATTTAGCGCTCTCAGATCTCAATTTAAAATTTTAAATCGTTTCTTGTATAATTTATATATTGTCGAGATCGAATCGAATATTAGAAACAACCCTAAATGTTTCTGGAGTTATGTTGATTCGAAACGGAATTGTAGAGGTATACCCTCGCAAATGTCTTTCAATTCTTTGACGGCTAGTGATCCACATATTATCACTGACATGTTTGCAGCATTTTTTGAAAATGTGTATGTCCCGTCTTCGAGAGGGAATGACGATCTTGTTTTTAATAATAATCCAAACATGCAATTTCAATTTACTACCGATGACGTTCTGCACGCTCTTTTGAATATAAATGTGAATATGAGTTGTGGCCCGGACAAAATTCACCCGCTTGTGTTGAAAAAGTGTGCTTCGGTCTTAGTTCAGCCGCTGACGAACATCTTCAATTTGAGTTTGAAAAGTGGGGTTTTCCCTTCAATTTGGAAATCCAGTTTCATTAAACCAATTTTCAAAAGTGGACGGAGAACGGATATCGAAAATTACCGCGGTATTTCTATCTTATCGGCTATTCCTAAATTATTTGAATCGATGGTCAAGGACCGCATCTTTTTCTTAATTAAAAATTCCATCTCAGTAAACCAGCATGGGTTTTACCCCGGACGGTCAACTGTGACAAATCTTGCTTTGTTTACAAATTTTTTGACGCTAGCATTAGAAGGTGGTGATGGTGTTGAGGTAGTGTTTCTGATTTTAGCAAAGCTTTTGATAAAATTGATCATGTTTTATTGGTAAAGAAACTGGGACAGCTCAACAAGTGTGATGCCCTTCCTTTAAAGTGGATTTTTTCATATTTGACGAACAGAACTCAAAAAGTTTTTTAAATAATATTTTATCTAGAGACATCAATGTTTTGTCTGGCGTCCCACAAGGTAGCCACATTGGACCTCTATTATTTATTGCATTCATAGATGATGTGAAGCGGTGCTTCAAACATTGTAAGTTTCTGATTTACGCTGATGATGTACAAATCTTTTGTAACATTAGAAATGATCGCGATCTGCTAAATCTACAACAGGAATTAAACGTTTTCTGCGACTAGTGTAGCTTGAATAAGCTTTGCCTGAACGTTTCGAAATGTAAAGTTATGAACTTTTCTAGAAGACGTTATGGACGTAATGGACATGATAATAGTTTATTCTTAAATGGCGTTATGATAGAGCGAGTTCATTCTTTTCTAGATTTAGGGGTTTTGTTTTCACGGGATTTATCGTTTAAGGACCATATTGACAGATGTATTAATAAGGCTAATTCAATGTTAGGGTTTTTAATCCGTTTCTCCAAAGACTTTCATGGTCCATATACTCTAAAAGTCCTCTTTGCTTCATTTGTTCGATCGCACTTGGAGTATGCGTCAATTATCTGGAATCCGTACTATATCAATTCCTCTAACCGTATAGAATCAATCCAGAAGCGATTTATGCTGTTTGCCTTAAGGCGACTTCCTTGAGAGGTAAACGCTCCTAAGTATGTGCTTCCGCCGTATCTAGGCCGTTGTTTGATATTGAATATTGAACCATTGTTCGTTCGAAGACAAATTTCTTCCGCAATGTTTGTGCGCGACGTTATAATGGGCCGAATTGATTGTTCACAACTACTTTCCTTGTTTTCAATACGTGCCCCAGTGAGATCACTCAGACACCGAGGCTTAGTGATTAATCTGCACTTCCATGGGTCTAATTTTGGTATGTCGGACCCGGTTTGTAATTCTAGCCGTGTATTTAATATTTAATGTATCTACCGTGTTCGATTTTAATTTGTCCAGAGATGAATTTAAAAGAATTCTAAAAACTTTTTTTATTCAAATTTGATTTATATAAATAAACCTAATTTTAAAAATACCAGATGTAAATTAATACTGTTGGTAAAATATATAAATAAATAAATAAATAGCTTCGTAGGCGATACTTAAATTGCAATGCCGTAGGGTGGTCATACAGGCCCTCTTTCGCACGTATAACTCCAAAAAACATTTCTAAAGAGTCTTGATTCAGACGATATGTAAGTATATAGGCAGCGTTGTATTGCTCTTTGATATCGTTGAATATCATTCTGAATGTTTTTATATTCGTAATAATCCCATTTTGGAATGGTAAAAGGGACTTATTACTTCCAATTTCTTTGCATACATTTTCCATATCATCAAAATTTCTTCTTGTTCTGGCATTGCTAACCCGTAGGCAGCCATTCTGGGATGCTAATCAAATTTTTAACTCTTGAATTGAATAAATCGAACCAATCGTTAACCTAAACGATACGAAAATTTTAATGCAAAAACTCAACTGAGCATAAGAAAATTTATGAATTAAATTTTCCTGTTTAAGTAAACTTTCATGTGATTAGCTGAGGATGAAGTATCACAAGCTCTTTTCAGATTTGATGAAGAACAATTTGAATAAGAACATATGAAATATTTTATACTTATACTTTTGAAACTTTAGCCTCGAACTTTTTTGTTAATTTCAATATTTCCAGCTGCTGATCTGGTTTTAAATTTAACGTTGGTCGGGATGGCGGTTCCGGCTAACTCTAACTCTCAAATTTAATTCCGGATTTTCCTCTAGTTGCTCTTCATCAATTATTTCGTTTGCCATGTAATTTTTCACTAGTTCGTTGTAGTGGTTCTCCTCTTCCTGTTGAATTTCCAAGTGATGTACTCTCTGCAATTTTCGTGGTTCATTTTGCTTGGTTAGTTTGATGATTTAATTACCTCAGTTACCGAGTTGTTAAAGCTCCTCGCATGAATTGGTATGTTTCTGAAGTTTTTGCATTTGCAGACAAAATGCGTATGCTTCTGGAAGAGTTTGCGGTTTTTGGATCATTAGCATTTTTGCCAGATCTCCATTCAATCTTCTCTCTGATGAACACGTCTAGTGCTCGATTCCAGTAAGTCTCGACGAGAACGTTGATTGCATCAGGTGTGTAATCTTTCGTTTTTATTTTATTAACGATGAGTGAAAACTGGTGGTTTACGTACGTTGGTGTAAAACTCGTCCAAACTCATGTTTCGTTGGATTAGATTGCCTAGTTGGTGTTCTAGGGTCCGCAAGTCTCTTTTGTCTGCGTAGTGCAGAACAAACATTTTTTTATTGACTCCCAATCATTGTCGAATATATTGTAGCAAATAAGTGCTGAATCCGCGTTGCCTCTTATCTTTTATCTCACGCTTTGCAAAATGGCTCGACATATGGGCTTGTCATGCATTATCTCGTAGTCGCTCAGTATATTTTCCAAATTGTGCACCCAGGATAAGTATTGGGTGGGATTACTATCGAAGTGTTGTAATTATTTGATACTATCGAGTGATTTGCTGATATCCCTCAGGTCCTGATCCGTTTTAGGTGTTGTTAGCGTTGTTGCTGCTATGTGTACTGTTGGGTTTTCTAATTTGTCCAACTGGCTGTTTATTTGTTTAATTTGCTCAATTTGGACGTTTACTGCTCCTTCTAAGTCTCTTATTGCATTCGCCATTTCTTCCATTTTGATATTTATTTGAATAGTTTCGTAGTTACGAGTTACGAGTAGTAGTTACGAGTTAGTTCCGTAGTTTCGTATTTATTTAAGTTTTTTAAGAATTAAAAATTAAAATACTAATTTGTTATAATATGTAATTATTTGTTTTATATTTTTATGATATATTTATAAAATTATTTATCTTAAAAATTATTTATTTATTTGATTTTCATTTAATTATTATTTATTTATTTTATTTACTAATTATTTAATTTTTTACTATATATTTCGTTGCTTTTTATTTTATATTTTTTATTAAATTAAATTCTCACACATAAGGATCTTTACCGTGCACGGCCGGTGGGTAGACTCGTAGTTGTCGTTTATTGCACTTCGCGTAATAATTGAATAAGTCGTAGTTATCCCTTTTAGTGATTCACTTTCATGCTCGTAAATCACCTACTCGCGGTACGCTTTTATCACTTTTCACACACTTATTACACGATTACACAATTAAAAAACAACTTAAGTTTCGGTGCCAGTTAAGTGAGTTGACACGTAGTAAAGTTAAAAAAAAACAATTTTATTTTAGTCTTTTCTCTTCTACGGCTAATTTACAACTGACTTTACAATTTCTTTTCAATTGTCAACTAGAGCATTTTCTTTGTTTTAATTACAATTATTTTCCCCTGAAAGCTAATGAAAACATGTTTTTACCAGTAGACAAAATATTTGTTAGTTCAGCAAGATAACATGTTTCTATGAATTTATAAAACGTATCTAACATTATACGTTTCTTGCTACAACTAACATGTTGATAACGTTAGCCATGTGCTTTGATACTGTTGTTAACTTGTATATATACAATTTTAAGCTTTTGTTAGGTTTTTTATCAATTTGTCGGAAACTTCACGCTACCACTTAGATTACGGTATTCTAGTGTTTCATTTTGTCGTAAAACTAGTTGGTGCAAAGTAGTCGCTGCACTGGTTCTGTTGATATCAAAAACAATTTCATCTGTCTCAGGCGAGAGATGTGAGTTTACAAGATTTTTAAGTAAACAATGTCGAGAATTGATAGAGAAGTTCTGAATAGGGAATGAGACGAGATATGGTAGAGTGGGGTCGTGGAGATTTTTAACAAATGGAAATGTCCATGGCATTTGTATGACAAATGTTGACCGTGTTTTCTTGTTCGCCTTCTACTCGGCTATATTTTGATTTCAAAGATTGGCTGATTTTAGTGATTTGCTGGATCCAATTATTCAGCTTTTGAATAATAAATTATTATATTTATTGGATTTTAGTTTAGAGTTATCGAGGTTTATCAGGTGTGCATTATTAATATTATTTTTCATTGCAGTTCCTGATTGAGCTAATTTATTTAGTTCTAATGAAGTTTTTTGATTACAGAATATCTTTGAAGCTGTACTACTTTTTCATCAAAAAATTAAATTTTAATTTTGTAAGTCAATCAATGTGGCCGCAATTGGTTGTAATTAGTAGTAATAATTATTTTAATTCTTTTAACTAGTTGATAATTACTATTCAAATTATTGATTTAGTTTATTTGGGAATTTAAGAATCTAGAATCGTCCAAGATGTTTAATATTAATACTATCCCTTATAGTTGGTTTCCTTTATAATTTCCTGATTGGAGAGTTAGCAATACTGAGTTTTATTTAATTTAATAATTTAATTTAATTGTACATTTAGGATTTAATTCGTTTTACGTCAATGGGTTTATAAAACTATTTTAATTGATCAAACGAATATGATTGTATGGAAAATTGAGGTATCGGTGGAGGGAAGTTTTATAAAGTTGCATAACAGTAGTGTTGCCTGATTCCTGTTTAAATTAAATTTTAGTTCTAATTAATATTTTTTAGGAAGCTTGCAAATTTTCATGACTTTTTGTGGAAGCAGTCAAGGTAGGAATCACAATGACTATAATCGTGTTTGCTAACGAATTTGATATTTCATTGGTTGTTGGAATTTTTGAAATTATTGATGGCTTGGAGAGTACAGAATAAAATTTAAATGCAGACAAATATTGCTGTACTTAGATAGTTGTTGTATTTTGGGGTTCATGGCACTTCTTTAATTGAATTATTTTCTAGGTTTAACGGGAGACTGTAAATTGGTTAGCTTGTTCTAAGTTGGATAAATAGTTATCGCTGGTTGTCAATCATATGGGTGGAGGAAATGGTTAATCACTCATAATAATAAAGTTTTATTTCAGGAAAATTACCAATTACAATTTTTTAGGATCTTGATTGCTGATTATTTATATCCAGAAAACAAAAATTTTTGTGCCGTCTTGTGCTTGTGCTTTACTAATTATTGACTACTTAGGTGTCTCTAACCGGGTCAAGTCTATCATATCTAATAACCTTTCCTATCCCTCCGTATTGTTGTATGTAAAAGGGGTGTACGGTAGGCCCGACTTATCCGGGATCCTTGCTTAGTCTTGGCTGTACATCAATCAATACGTAAGAACATATGTAATATGTGTATTTTAATATTAAACAAATAAATAAACTTACTACAAATTTCTATAAGTATTAAACACTATTTTACTTACAAAATATTATTTACTATTTCCTTACGTGGCTTTTTTTCTTGGCGATCCTGCTGTTTTATAATTGATTCAGTTAACGCTGTAGATGATGGTAGATTTTCAGTAGGTATTGCATCGGTTTTTAATTTCCTGCTATTGTTCGGAGAATAGTTTAATATTTCATGTTGCAAATTTCGTGCACAATGAACTTCAGTAAAATGTAATGAACATACTCGTACGTATGAAGTTTTAACGTCAAATTAATCTTGTCGGCTACATTTGTGAATCCAGATTTTAGAAAAATTTGAGTCTTTTGGCGCGTAAGCGTAAAAAATTTATTTTATGTTGATTGTCAGCAGCGTTTCTTTTCGACTTTTTAACATTGTTGATTTTGCAACCGAAAACAGCACAAATTACCATATTTCAAAATTTAAACTGAGAAAAGGCGTGTCTGCCTTAAATGAAATTTGTGTCAGTTTTCACGTCACTACAAATAAATTTACACCCTCTATATTTTAGAAATATTATATTTCTGTAAATTTTTGGCAAAAATTAAATTATATTTTAGTAATTTAATGTTTATTTTAAATATTAGTTGTCGTTCTTGTCGTGAGGCAAGGAAACAAGTTGTATGCGGAAAATCATACCATGTTTATTTTATATACATTACCCCGCATCACTTGACGCGTTAATTTTTTTATTTTTCAAATTTATTATTTCTATTTTCTCTTGAGTTATTCTCTTTTATGCGTTGTTGGGAAGAGCAATCAATTAATGAGATTAATTCATCTCTGAGAATGAACTTGTTTTTTTTTTAAATTTTGTTTAACCTTAGACCCGTGTGTATGTTTAGCAACTTAATTCCATGTTATGGGGAATGGAATTCCCCAATATTATTTTATTAAAAGTACGTCAAATTCATTAGTGAATAAATACTTTCTCTAAAATTTCTCGACGGTGCTAACTACCGATGAATAAACCACATTAGAAGAATGGATGATCACCTCACAGAAGAAAGGGTTGCCAAGAGAAAAGAAACGTTCAGCATGCTGTTAAAGAATTCATTGAATCCGCACAGCGATAACATCCATTCGGTTCTAGTAATTTTCCCGGTAATGGGTGGTTTCGTGTTTTTTAAAAGAGACACCCGTCCATTTCTTTAAGAACACCAGACCCAGTAACAGCAGCTAGCGTCCCAGTAGGTGCAAGTGATATTAAAGCCTGGTTTTCTTCTATTGAAACGTATTTGAAGGAGAACGAATTCTTTGAAATAATAAGCGATTTCTCAAGGGGTATTAACGGAAATGAAATCAGTTTCCAATTATGCCCTAAAACCAAAACAGTATTAGCAGCAAGAGGAGCCAGGGATATATACGAAATCGATCGAGGATTAGCAAAAGCAAACTAAACTGTTATGTTTTCATTTGCTGCTTCAGAAGTTTTGGGGGAATAGGGCGAATATGGTGATTTATCCATATAGAAGAACTCATGATGATATACGGAAATCGTTGCCAAAGGATTGGGCTTTGGCAATTGGTGACAATAGGTGGATGACCAAGGAAGGATTCTACAAAAATCAAAAAAAAATTTCAAAAATTTTCCACCCCTATCTAGTCAAGTTGGGAACGAAATTTTCCATAAAATTATTTGTATAGATGGTCATAGTACTCATCAAACACTCCCATTAAGCAAATTGCGCGTTCACGATTAAGCATTGTTCTGATTGCTCTGTATCCAAATGCAACGCGCATATTGTAGACCACGGGCGTAAGTGCATTCAAGCCACTATCAAATGGGTGGAACAAAAAAGTGCGTGAATGGCAGCGAGAAAAACCTAAGAAATTTTTAACAAAGCAAAAATATGCACCGTTGCTTGCAGAGGTGGTTGCAACCAGCATTACACCACAAAATATTCAGCATGGTTTTCGGGCATGTGGAATCTTTCCTTGGAACTACCATGCAACTGATCTTTCTCTATGTTTGGGGAAGTCCTCTGAAAATCGCACTGAAAGCTCAGACACTACATCCTGGAAAGAAATATCCTATCAGAAATTTCAAGAAATAGTAGGTAGAAAAATAGTGGACGAATTTGAGAAAGCTTATAATAGTGTCTGCAACATTTCACATTGATCAAATGACAAAAAAAAACTATGTATAAACTGTTTCTTCAGTTTAAACCTCATAATTTTATTACGAAAACAGAAGTAATATTGACGTGTAATGTTGACAGCACCAGCACAGTTTTGGAATGCGACATATAAACTTTTGATCAAGTAGATAGTTCCTTAATGAGGAAATAATTGTGGAAAATATTGAGCCAGTAACTCTATGAGAGTCCTTCATTCCTCAAAGAACTCCGCTTAAGGTAGCACGAGTAATTGACGATTTCTTGGATTGGGCGATAACACCTGAAAGGCAGGAAATAACGCCGATGAAACCGAAAAAACCATTTGTGATAACTGATTCACTGTGGATTAAAGCCGAGCAAACGAAAAAGGAATCGAAGCAAAAAGAACTAAAAAGATAAAGAACAAAAAAAACTAAAAAAGCTAAAAATCAGAAAAAAATTAAAGCAAGAGTCATCTAGAGTTTTGCGCAAAACTCAAGATCAAAAACAACGAAGTTTATATAAATATTGAAAATGTCATAAAGTTATTTAACTTACGAAAGCTAACTAAATCGATTATTAATGGGATACGAATAGCTAAATCTACTCGTAGCTATCTAACTAGATTATTTGGAGAAAGCTGATATGGTAAGTATGTCAATGTTTATGATTTTTTCTAGTGTCAATAATGCTGCAATTGTGTCAATAATTGTACTTTGTATGGTGTCAATAATTATATGAGAGTGTCAATATGGCTATTTATAAAAATACTTATACTTTTAGTGATTCTTGCATATAATTGCCTACCACAACTACCTTAGCTATTCTAATATGCTTCAAAGTACACATATTTCTAGAAATTACACGTATAAATATTTGATTCATTGCAACATTTTCTTACGAGTGTCAATAATTGTATGACTTACGCTACATATAAAAAAATCATAGACCTGATGATTTAATCATATAAAAATCTCTAAATGTAATGGCGAAATTGAACGAGACTTAATGCGGCGTTGCTTAGAAAGTAGTCCAGTGAAAGTTGGAAAGACCGTGCTCTTCATTCTGCTGTAGATGTCCCAGCTATTCCGGAGCTGGGCGTGGATGCTCTCGAATCATAAATTGATGAAAATGCAACCTCATTTTCATTTTCTTCTAAAATTGAAACTGTACATTTCATTATGTAACAGTGTTCACAGACCCGATTATAATGCTTCGTGCTTCATATCATATTTTACTGAATTGCTTGTTTCACTTTTTTGTGTATTTCATGTTGGATGACTTATTCCATATAGACGATAGCTAGTGAAAGCGGCTACGTCCACTAAATTGAAGAATAGAGTTATCGGCCAACGATTTCTTTTTCTTCGAACGACACGTTTATGACTATGAATTATTTCAGGTTTTTTAGTTTATTCATTTATGGTGGTATCCGTTGTGTGTCAACTGCATAAAGGTGAAACGTTTTTCTTGTTGTTGGTAGTATTTATAACAAATTAAGGAGATTTCGTACGAAAAATAAAAAGCGAAACTAAAAACGCCTCCAGCAGCTGCAATTTGCATTTTGGCAAAAACAACCAGTCTTCTGCTTTATTTGGCCGTATTGTTCCATCTAACGTGGTATTTCGGCTACATAACTCTTTGGCTAGTGGGTAACTTGTAAACAAATTATCCATCGTTTTATTATAGCCTTTATCCAAGAATTGTTTCGAAAGACGTAGTACTAGCTGATGGGCGATACCTGTGAATCTCTCTTCACTTGGTTGAGCGCCCACCTAAATCTCACCACTTAGCAGATAGTTAGTTCTAACATCTACAAGCCACAACATTGTATACCATACTTTCCAGGCTTGGATGGTATACATATATTGTCGACAAGAACAACTTCCTCTTATTGACACCAATTGTTCATCCAGTGTTAGCTCCTGCGGTGGAGCCAAAGGTCAATTTAAAATATGTTTAAATATCATCCAAACATGGCGGAATAGAGCTAATTTGTCTTCACGTAACCTGGCTGGTTGGGTTCTGGTATTGACGAAAGGTAAAAATCTGGAGAGCTGTTCAAACAAGCTGTTCATATAAAATGCCATATGTGACTTATCGGAAAGATCTTTCGCTGCTACTAAATTACTGGGCTCCAGCAAAAATAATTATAGCAATATATGCGTATATATTTGGTTTGCGTTTGTGTCTTGCCATGGCCGAAGTTTTTTTGGATGTGCCGACCGATTGTTCTCTTCATATACTCAATTAGAGATTCAGGTATAAGACGTTAAATACTTTATCTTTTCCTACATATGTTTCCAACGAACAAGATTGGGACATTTTTCGGTTTGAGGCTAAATTTTGCACTCTGACAATTTTTGTCGGGCTGGGTAATGACCACCAGATATAGTTGTCTCGTCTAGCTTGCCCTTTATATTTTTGTCTACGATTTGCGCGATCGCCATCTCGATTGTTATCCACATTATTATCTGCATCGTTCTCCTCGCTTCCGCTCTCCTCATTTTGGGTTGCCAAAGCTATGTTTTCGTTTCCTCTGTCCATATACTCACCCCAAAGATTTTGAAATTCAATTTCCTCTGTAGAATTCCTTCTATCACCGCGATTACCAAATCTGTCCGAAAATGGATATATTTTCGACCAAAAACATCAATTATATATAACAGAACTAACTAACTTACTTTCGAGAGTTCTCTCTTCGTCAGATATTTTCACTATTCTAATTTTGGTGCACAAATTTTCCATTATAACTATCTTCGTATATTTCGATGTTCGGCATTCTATCGTTCAATAATTGTGAGTAGTTCCTGTGATGATATATTTTATACTCCTCTGTTCTATTCATTTTTTCGCCTTATTTCATTATTTGCAGGATTTTTTATTTGCTGTCATATCCTGTGTGTGTGTGTGTGTGTGTGTGTGTGTGTGTGTGTGTGTGTGTGTATGTGTGTGTGTGAGAGCTATTGATGATTCAGATGTTCTGCGTATTTGGACCATGTTATGGCTTTTCCCACATCTTTGACGTGTTCTAGAAATCGTGTACTAAATTTCCGACCTGTTTGTCCTCGCAGGCGTTACATTGTTGTTGGTATGTGCTTGTATTCATTATATTGTTGTCCTTTTTATTATTTGTTGCCTTATATGTTGCTGTGGAGTTATATTTCATTGTTATGTATTTATTGGTTTTTCCAGTGTCACTTTTTAGTGTAGTGACCGATCTTAATCTTGCTGTTTAGTGGCGCTTTCTATTTATTTGGTCAATCATTTTATCATTAAAACCGTCTGATATGGCTCCGTTTTATGAAGTTCATTTTATTTATGTAATCACTTTTATGCATGGGTATGTTATTCATGCAGTTGATCATGCGTTCATATGCTGATCTTTTATGCTCTGGATTGATGTGGCGTGTATTGTGTGATTGGTTTAGGTTGCTTTTCTATTATCTTGAAATTATGTTTGTTGTTGACATTTTTTATTGTGATATCTAACAAATTGATTTTGTGCCTTTTCGGCCGCTATAATGTGGATTTTATATTGGGGTGCCTGCTGTTGATGTAGATTTGTAGTTTTTTAAGCTGCCTGTTGGATCTATTGAATAGGATTACGAGGTCGTCGACGTATCGGTACCAGTAAATGATGTTGTCTTTGAAGCTATTTGTTTCGTTGAATACGTGTTGCTGTTCGAAGTTTGATATGAATATGTCGGCTAATGTTCCTGATAGAGTATTCCCCATTGGTAGGCCTTCTTGTTGGTTGTAGAACTGGTTGTTGTGTTGAAAATAATTTTAGTTCGTGCATGGTTAATAATATAATAATATTTATTTTGTATTTAACAAAATGTTATTTTCATACTAATTACATCAAATATAGTTTGGGGAAGTTCCCCATGCCACGAAAAAGATAGTATCTTTATTTGTATCTTGAGATTGTGTTACACTGCAAAGTTTTTCTCGGAAAATTAAATATTACCACGAAAGGCTATCAATGTGAAGATTAATTCATTATTATTTATGAAAAATGACTTGGGAAACTCTACACCCCAAACACAGTTCTAAGGTTAAAATAAGAAATAAAATTTGTATGTTTTAGTTGTTCACTTGAATACAGGACAGTTGATTGTTTGAACTCTCTGATAATTTTTTGTAAATCAATTTTTTACTGTTACAGTGACGTGAATTAAAGGTGGTTTCAAATTTAAAATTACTTTGATTTTATTCGAAGTCATGGGTCGTGGAAAAACCTTAAGCTTTACGCTTAAAAAGAATCACATCTTACGAGTTGCGTGATTGGAAGTAAAATCGGCAGAAGCAAATCGGTTATCAATAATTACCATAATAATATTAAAAACTATTGAAAGCCATTCAGGCCGAATAGCAGAAGCTAAATTACGCAAGACAAAACGGCAATATTACTGCAAAAAAACTCGTGAAATCACTGAATGGTTTGCAGAAAGAAGATCGGTTGAATGGTATACTGTGGTGTTCAGCGATGAAAAAAAACTGTTATTTAGACGGGCCAGATGGCTACAATTATTATTTTCACGATTTAAGAAACGATGACATGTTTCGGAATCGACATCACAGCAGAGAAGACGATATTATTATCAGGGCGCTAATTTTTGGTATGGAACCATTGATTTGATTGATAAAAATCGAAATTCTTAATATTTTTAAACTAAATTTTACATTTTCTACGTCATTTCAAGACTTGATACATGATTATCCCGCCCTGATAATAATATCATATCTCGATTTTATGTTTCTTAACATATTGATGCAAAATTTTTCGGAAAATATTAAAAGGAACCCGTTTCACACTTGAATGAAGATCAAGCAAGAACTTAATTTAGATATAGATACACCAACAGCTAGAAAACGTATTTTAGCAGCAAAATTAAAATGTTTGAGGGCTAGGAAGATGCCCTAGTTAAATCTGCGTCATATAAAGGCGCGTATAGTTTATGCCAAATCATCAAAATTGGGCCATACAAAAATCGTGTAATATTTTATTTACGGACGGGTCCAAAGTGCTTCTCTTTATCGGTGGTGGTAGCCATCAGTATGTGCGAAGACCACCGAAGTCTGAATTTCGACCGCAATATACGAAAAAGAACATTACACATGGAGAGAGAACCATAATGGTTTGACTTTGTTTTTCATGAGTTGGAGTTGGTCCTATATATTGGATTAAAGAAAATACGCGTGCGGATAAATACGTGGAAATACTCGAAACCGTTATGTTACCTTATGCAAAATATAAAATACCGCGTAAATGGGTTTTGCAACGACCCGAAACATACCTCTAAAAAGGCGAAGAAATGGTTTCTGCGGAATAAAATT
The DNA here is from genome assembly GCA_963691935.1 of Nephrotoma guestfalica. Lineage (NCBI taxonomy): Eukaryota > Metazoa > Arthropoda > Insecta > Diptera > Tipulidae > Nephrotoma > Nephrotoma guestfalica. The sequence goes on from OY829913.1 coordinate 238,237,696, forward strand.
ATTGTTATGGAGAGAATCTCAATCCAATTGAGAATTTGTGGGTTGACATAAAAAAAATATTTCCAATTCTATGTCTAGTTAGCTTTAAATATGTAATTTAACAAATAAAATGAAATTTGTGATTTTTAGTTGGTTTTAAAAATACTACTATCATTTCGCACATAACGAAATCCCTTTAAAAAATAAAGGTAGCAAAATTTTAATTCATCTGACATGTGAACCCTGTTACAGTGACTGTTAGATTATCCAAACTACAAATAATTTTTAATTATAAGTTTCGTTATTACGTACAGGATTGGAAATTTCATAATAAAGTTAAATTATTCATTCAAGACTATTATTTCGCACACGACTGTAAGTTCATGCTAAAGAAAGAATTAGATCAATTGGTAATATTTTATGGCCAAAAACTGATTTGTACTAAACATCGTTTTTGACAATATGAGTACGATACGATATTTTACCGAAGGCCCACTTTCAATTATCATTCTCTTCTGTGGCCCACCTCGTCGTATTCAACAATAGTGTACTAATATGGAACGAAAAATAACTGCGTATATGTAGAGAATTAGAATCGTATCGAAGCGACTCCCTAGCGGGCCGTATGGTCGCCGTTGAGAAACACTGCCATGTCATCGAATATTTGTATATACAAAAAATTGTTTTCACCAAGACAATGGACCATGCCACAAGTCGATCGCAACATTGGCAAAATTGCACGAATTATACATTAAATTGCTTCCGCATTCACTGTATTCGCCAGATTTGGCCCCAAGCGATTGTAATAATCACTGTTTTGAGCTTTTTTTGAGGTCTACAAATAATGTTTGCAGACCTCAAAAAAAGCTCCAGGGAAAGAGATTCAACAAAGAAATGATTGCCAAAACTGAAGCTTATTTTGAAGACGGTTGAAAGGTAGATCGTTCTACAAAAAAGGCATCGAAATGCTAGAAAGGCGTGACACTGACTGTATCGCTCTAGAAAGATTTTAAGTTGATGAAAAAAATGTATTTTCCCCCAAAAAATTGTGTTTTCTTTGTTAGACCTGCAATTTTTCAGGCGATGTGTTATGTATCTTGATTTGTGTGGTTATAAAAATCTGAGAATACAGGTTTCTGGATTAAGAAGCGTATAACATAGCTTTGTAACGTTTATATCAATGAATCAAAATTCAATTCACTTTACCACGTAATTTCGTATTAATATACAGCGTTTCCCAGAATTGGACGATCAAACGAAGCACGGTGATAGATTTTTAATGCGATCTAGAAGAGTGTGCCTTTCCAATAAAATTTGTATACAAATTTTTTTTTAATTTTAATTATTATAATAAGTGTCCGACGTGTCCAACAAAATGTATAATCGGCATCGCCTTATAAATTTTGTTTAGTCCGTAAAAACACACGTTCGTTACTTTTAATAATATGCGATGATTCGATTATACGTTCCGCATCTCCTGGTCGGTTTGCTTTACTCTTCGTCTGCTAAACTAGCTGTTTATAATAACCCTACAGAAAAAAGTCTAAAGGATTTACATATCAGGAGACCGCGGTTACCATGCAATGAACCCTTCCTTTCCAATCCAGCGGCTTGGATAATTTACGTTCAGGTCTCACTAGTTGTGCATAGTGAGGGGGAGCTCCATCAGTCTGCAGCCACATATTTGCACGTGTTTGTAGAGAAACATCATCAAGTAATTCATCCAAGTCATTTTGTAGTAAACTTAGACAAGCTTCATCGTTGATCCGACGAGGGAATTCAAATTAGTGTTGAAATCGACAACGCTGCATTTTTTTTGTATTTACACGGGCCAAATAGTACAAATTATGGATATCGAATATCCCTTCTCCTTTAAAACATGTTTCGACACTCCATAAAATGTTATTAAAAAACTACGAATTTTCTTGGCGCATCGACGCAGCATTCCTTTTTCAAGATCATCAGGTGAAAGATCTTGCACATGTTGCACATGGTGCAACTGATTTATTTTTAAAATACGTTGCAACGTAGACCGTGGCACTCCCGAACGTCTTGATAAACAACGAACACTTATAGATGGGTCGTCTTTCACCATTCCATTTACTCTATCTTCGTCTAAATCCCATTCTCGGACGACCAGGGACTTCGCCTTCACTGTACATTTGATGTACGTTTTGAAATACTCTGTAATCGGGAAATCGTTCCCCATTTGGATATCGTCTCTGGTATTATCTTGCTGCTGCTCGGGCGTGTCCATTGCATAAGCCATAAATGAAATGCATTACTGCGTTTTCGCGGTGGGAATAAGCCACATAACTTATTGACATTTTAATTAAAAACGTTCGAGTATATGTACATATGTATGGAACTACTAACATGAATTACAAAATGTTTTTCTTTTTATACCACAAATTTTGTTTAATTCGGGTTACTAGATTTGTTTTATTTCTGACAAAGCATCGATTTTAGACATCGAAATTTTGTTAAGTGCATTTTTAATAAACACGATTTACTTTGTGAAATGAATTAATAAAAAACATTCTGTTGTGACTAGCCCGCGGTATGCGATACATTGTTTTCCCGCTGGCGTCACTTAAACATCAACAAAAAATCTTGAGAAACAAAATGACTTTACATAACCATGGTTTTTATTTGACAGAAGATAATAAAGCTTATAAAATGATTTTGTTGGAAAGGCACACTCTTTTAGATCTTATTTAAAAAGAAAGTTAAACAAAAGAACTCTTGGTTCTTTTTAAATAAATTTTTTGGTCGCACCGCATGCGATTTCTCTAAAAAATACTAAAAGTGGAATAACTTTCATCAACAATTCGAAAACACTTTCTTCACTGTTTTTGTTGGAAATGAGCTGCCCTATCTCTCTGCTTCGTTTGATCGTCCAATTCTGAGACACCTTGTATAGCAACCGTTTTAACAGCGTGACTATGATCCAAAATAATACAATTAGCGAAAAATAGAAATCTTGCGAGTATCTACCACACAATAATCCAAAATATAAAAAAATTCCACTTTAAAAGCCATAGCTGGTGAATAATATTCTGTTTTCTATATCAGTCAGCACTAAAACTAGCATATACTCGTACGTAAACACATACATACCAACCATTTTAACCAATGCAGTAACGTAAAACTTAATGAATGATAGAAAACCAGAAACGAGAATGGAAAATGGGAAAACATTTTTACTTTTCATTTTATTGTTGCCACCACCACAATAAATGGCTAAACATGTATGTAGTAAATATTTCCTAGTTGGGGTGTAACGCTGTAAGTGTATAATAATGGGCAAATATACCAGTAATGTAAACGAAAAGCTCAAATTAATTTAAATATAGGAACGTTGAAGAAAATATAGAAACGCTTTTAACTATACAACATAACCACACAAAATATGCAAAATGATTTGCTTTAAACCATTAAATTCGGACAAATGACGATATAATTTGAACTCCCGTTATTATTTTTGCGTGAACAAAGCTTTTTTGCTGAAATGGTGACCATGAAACTTAAAGTTTAACAGCAACACAATTAAAGTCTTATCACAAAATAATATTTTGTTGTGTTTATGTTATTTCTCGGCGAAAAGATAAAAAGGCGCCATACATAAAAATTATGATGATATCCAAGCGTATCTCGAGTACGTAAATTTGTCGTGGTTTGTTGTTGCGGACAAATAATTTTACCATAAAATATTTATTGTTTTCCTTGTATTGGGCGCTCTTCGTATAACAACGTTATTTATTCCATGGCATATTTGGTTTGGGAACAGGATGAATAAAATATTTCATGATTTGTGTTTTGTGCGGTAATTGAGAGCTTTCAACTATATGCTGGTTTGTAATGCATATAGTATTAAATTATTTAGGAATATGTAATAACTATATAACAATGGTCAAGGGTGTGCTATAACATCGCGATACACAATACGGTGGTAAATCGTACATGTAATAAATATTTTATGGGTGTTTACCTCAATATTTAGAATATTACGTGTTTATTAGCGACGCGCGTATAAAAAGCACTTACAAATGCTTAGCTTACTTTCTATATTACGCGGAAACCTTTTGTCGGTCAAAAGGCACAAATTTGTTCAACGTATACGACATAAAGTTTGTGTATTTTTTAAATTTATTTTTGGGTTCTAACTCGTCGGTCAATAAGTCCCGGGGCGAACAAACAGAAAAAACATTTATACTTTATTCTTCAACATAGTTTCCTTCACGAGAAATACATTAATACCAACGCTTCTCAAATATTGTGAAGGCTTTTTTGTTGAACGATTTATGTTTGGTTTGTCCCGGCTGTCAACAACCTTTCACACAAATTTCGTTCCAGAAGCATTTTTATGAGCTCTATGAACAGGTAGTATTCGCTGGGTTTTGGAGAATACGGTTGGTGAGGAAGCAGTTCAAACTAGCGGTGTGAAGTTTCTGGATACTTTTATAATTTGGGCTGAAATTTATGCGAGTGTACAAAACTAAGTTTTTAGAAATAATACATATTTTAGACAGGTATTTGCTCACGTGTACATTTCTTGCAAGTGTAAATATAAAAATAAATTTTGTTTCCACAAATAATTTAAATCATCAGAAGTATATACAATTTTTATATGAAAGGATTTTTGAATATTAGCGCTATCCCCGATTTTTATGTGAACTACTATCGTTATAGTCTATGGAAAATCACACGAATCTTAGAGATTGGCATATATGTTTGAAAGGGCATTCATTGTGGAATTAAAATCACCTAATGTCATTTCGAAATGAGCCGTAGGACTCTCGCATGCAATTTTTGAACATCCACACTAGCCACAAATTTTATATGAAAGCTGGTCGTTGTAGCTATTTTAATTCCACAATGTATGCCCTTTCAAACTTATATAGCCACTATGGATTCATATGATTTGCCATAAGCTACAACGACATCATTTCATATAAAAGTCGCGAACAGCGTGAATGTTCAAAAATTACATGTGAAAGCCCTATGCTTCATTCCGAAATGACATTAGATGATTTTTATTCCACTTTGTATGTCCTATCAAACCTATATGCCAATCTCTGAGATTCGTGTAATTTACCGTACGTTACAACGACATCCTCCATAATTATCATCATATCATACTGAGAACCTGAATTTGAAATTTAATTTACTAAAAGTATTTAAGGATTACGATTTTCACAGTGAGCGAAGAACAGAATTTACTGAAATCGAATCAATCAAGTCTTCTGCGAAAAAATTAGGCCGCTGGTATCTCATATTGTTTCGTCTTGCTTGAAGATTGATCGGGCAATGGAGGCTTTTGTATTTTCTGTGCTGACCCTTTGGGTGCTATCTGCATCATAATTATTGACCAAATTACTGATCAGATACGCAACTGCTTCGCACAAACACTTCTTTCTACGGCTAATTATACACCTGATGCAACTATGGCTACAACTCCAACTGTAACTTCATAAACAGGACATCGTTTTACTTACATTTAAAGCAGCAGTATCCGAATGATCGATCCCAAGTTTTGGTCCCATATGTCGCAGGTCGAACCTAAATGTGGAAGAGTCAGCGCTTCTAATTTTTGTTAATGGAAATTTGGATATCTCAAATGCTGCGGTAACTAAGCTAATATCCAAGGGACGAAATATTGAATCTTTGGAATTTGTGTGCTTTAAGGTAGGAGTGGATTTCGACTTCAAAGCAAAGGCTTTATCAGAAGAATTCTGGCCTACCAATTAACTGTGAACCGTACTAAAATCACTTCTATATTGCCCGAGATAAAGCTACGGGACTCTTGGGGTATTAAAATGGCTAGGATGTTATAATCATTGGCGAAACCTGGTTGACGTCAAAAATCAACTCCGAAGAATATTGTCCAACAAACTGTGCCGTGTATTGAAAGTACAGGTTCGATTTTGACACCAGCTTTGCAGGTGGGGGAATATTGATTATAGTGAAGAATGACGTTACAAGTGAAATGATTCCTCGTCATTCTGATGTTAACACGGGTCATTGGCCTACCTATTATCTTCGGTTACTTTAACCTTTTTGACATAGTTTGGTTTGATTTCGATGGTGCCTTTACTTCTTATTCGGGAGGCTAAAAGGCAAATACCATAATTGATTATTGCGCTGGCATGCCAACCTCACAACTAAACCGAATAAGTAACAGTGGCAAATTTCTGAACTTGGTATTTGCTATCGAGGTGATGTTTTCCGAAGCCTCAGCCTTGAAGATTTCACCGGCTGCATATTTTTACAGTAATGCCTGCTATACTTTTTTTTACGAATTTCTGTTTAATTGCGATTGGGGGGTCGTCCTACAACGCGGAGGCATCGACAAACTTGTTCCTTTGTTAAAAATCAAACTCGACTTCGTGAACCTTTATGTAGCGGATCAAATAGGAATTGACATATTGAAGACGAACGTTTTGAAGCTTTACGAATAGAAAACGAAAATTATTTTGATTTCCCTCGCGAATGACTTACCAGGCTCCTCTGCTAGTCCGCTCTTTAACGTATGCCAGATTTGCCTGATTTTTGCTCGAGTTTACGAACCAACGTCAATTTCTGTAGGATCTCAGATTTTAACCTCATTAACTTCACTGAGGAATAAGTAGTCTTGTCAAAAGGTGCTGGACACGATGGCGTTCCAGCCACCTTGATCAAGAATGGTCTAGAGTTTGAACCCCCCGATTTCATGCATATTTAATGAGAGTCGAACGAGATTGGAAATTATCGTGGTATTATCATCCTATATGTCGTATCGATGCTGTTTGTATCCATGGTCTGAAAACCTTGCCTTTCCGTTTGGAAATATTATTATTCCTGAGCAACATGGATTTGATCCTGGTAGGCCAACTGTTACAAATATAGTTTCATTGTGACGTGACTTATTAAAAAGTACGAATTCTATAGACGTGGGCGATTTTGCTAAAGCCTTCGATAAAAATGATCACTCAATTTTTATTGATGTTGGAGAATTTAAATGGCGAGTTTGGTGGGGACGATTGGTTATTGTCTAATCGTGCCAACCGCTGACAATTCGTAAAGATTTTGGATTCATCTTCGCACTTATTTCAAGTGGCATCTGAAGTGAAGGCATATCGGTTTAGTGTTATTCTCTCTTATGTTTGCGAATTGTCTCGCTTTCACCGATGACTGAAAATAATTGCCTTTATCGCAAATGTATTTGATTGCCTTGTAAGTACAGGCGGATCTGGACAGGTTTTGTAGTTGGTGAACTAGCAAGAAGTTATTTTTGAATGTAGGTAAGTTAAGACTTACCGATTTTACCGAATTCGATCCCCGATATTTCAGCAATATTTCTGACATGAAAACGTTTTTCTCTTCACAAGGCACATTCATTTTATAACTACTGCTATGACTGCTGTATGTAACGTTTGTTCGATCTATTCTGGAGTACGTCTCATTGGTCTGCTGGTGATTCTAGCTTTCCTATAAAACTGAGAAATCATGTTTGATACTGAGGAATCATGTTTGATTTAAATTTTTATAATTTAGGAAATATTTCAAATAAATTTGAAAGAATTTACGCCAACTGTTTACCGTAGTATGCCAGAAAAAAAAATTTGTATGTCAAAAATACTACGGAAAATCGTTATTAATTCCTTTTTCCTATAGGAAAGCCAGAATCGACCTACTGGTCGCCAATCTATCACTGATACTCGTAAAGAATAGAGAGCGTGCAAAAACAGTTCGTTCTGTTTGCATTTTGACGTTACCCGTGCGCGTGGATTCATTCATCAATTCGGTTTTTCACCTTATCAGGATCGTTGTGATTTGTTGAAGTTACTGCGGTTAGATCATCGACGAGGCGTGGCAGTCGTAATTCTCGTTGCTTGCTGGCAAGTTTCAGCATTTATGTTCAAGAACTCCTTACGCGACTGCGTGTTGGTTTTCTACATGGCCTCTTTGCCCGCCAACCAAGGTCTATAGAAGCCAAGCTGGAACAGCCCGTGTCTGTTTAACTCATTTTTTGAAATTCTCGACTTTAACTTATCGGAAATTCATGTTGGAAGTCCTCATTGCATTTAGCCTCAGTCGGTTCAGAAACAGCCTAAGCCAAGATTAACAGTAATTTGTTATATGAAATTTAACTGCAAAATTAGAAGTATAAAAAATCCTTGTTTTTAAACTTCTAATTATGCAGTTAAAGTTCATATAACAAATTACAGTCAATCTTGGCTTAGGCTTTTTCTGAACCGACTGAGGCTAAGTTCAAGGAATTCCATGCCGAGTGGATCTGACATTTGAAATATGGGTATGTAGAACCGAATATGGCACCGATGTGAAACTGGCCCGAAAGGTAGCCCGAAAAAAAATTTGTGTCTTTGCTTAATCTGTAATAATTTCGGGCTGACCCGAAAAATTTAAAAAATCTGCATTACTTTTAATTCTTATCCCGAAATTTTTTTCACATCAGCATACATTTAATAAAAAATAAAAAAATTTAATTTTACAAGCCAACACTAAAAAATAGAATAAAATTTAATAATTAAAATATTTTTATGTACGAGTACATTTATGAAAAGTAATTTTACTGACAATTTGAAAAAATTATTATGTATTCACAATACAATGATATTACGTAAGATTCTGAAAATAAAATACCAAAACATTTTCCTATGTGGCGATTTTCAGAGTAATTGCCTGAGACTTCAGCCACTGTCAAGAATTAGTGTAGGTCATCTGGAACCCAAATAATGGAGCCCCATTTCTGTACGAGGTGGAAAGAAGGTTCGTGTCGGTCTCAGTATGTAACGATTTTCAACTGAAAATTTTCTAAGAAATTTTCTTCTGTGGCGATTGTCACAAGGATTGCCTGAGACTTCGGCTACCATAGAGAAATAGTGTAGGTCATCTGGAACCCAAATAATGGAGCCCCATTTCTGTACGAGGTGGAAAGAAGGTTCGTGTCAGTCTCAGTATGTAACGATTTTCAACAGAAAATTGTCTAAGAAATTTTCTTCTGTGGCGATTGTCACATGGATTGCCTGAGACTTCGGCTACCTTAGAGAAATAGTGTAGGTCATCTGGAACCCAAATAATGGAGCCCCATTTCTGTACGAGGTGGGAAGAAGGTTCGTGTCAGTCAGAAAATTTCTTAGAAAATTTTCTGTTGAAAATCGTTACATACTAAGGCCGACACGAACCTTCTTTCCACCTCGTACAGAAATGGGGCTCCATGAATTGGGTTCCAGATGACCTACACTATTTTTCTATGGTACCCGAAGTCTCAGGCAATCCTTGTGACAATCGCCACAGAAGAAAATTTCTTAGAAAATTTTCTGTTGAAAATCGTTACATACTAAGACCGACACGAACCTTCTTTCCACCTCGTACAGAAATGGGGCTCCATGATTTGGGTTCCAGATGACCTACACTATTTCTCTATGGTAGCCGAAGTCTCAGGCAATCCATGTGACAATCGCCACAGAAGAAAATTTCTTAGACAATTTTCTGTTGAAAATCGTTACATACTGAGACTGACACGAACCTTCTTTCCACCTCGTACAGAAATGGGGCTCCATTATTTGGGTTCCAGATGACCTACACTATTTCTCTATGGTAGCCGAAGTCTCAGGCAATCCTTGTGACAATCGCCACAGAAGAAAATTTCTTAGACAATTTTATGTTGAAAATCGTTACATACTGAGACCGACACGAACCTTCTTTCCACCTCGTACAGAAATGGGGCTCCATTATTTGAGTTCCAGATGACCTACACTATTTCTCTATGGTAGCCGAAGTCTCAGGCAATCCTTGTGACAATCGCCACAGAAGAAAATTTTCTGTTGAAAATCGTTACATACTGAGACTAGCACGAACCTTCTTTCCACCTCGTACAGAATTGGGGTTACATTGTTTGGATTCCAAATAGCCTACACTATTTCTTGACAGTGGCTGAAGTCTCGGGCAATAACTGTGAAAACCGCCAAATAGGAAAATGTTTTGGTATTTTATTTTCAGAATCTTACGTAATATCATTGTATTGTGAATACATAATAATTTTTTCAAATTGTCAGTAAAATTACTTTTCATAAATGTACTCGTACATAAAAATATTTTAATTATTAAATTTTATTCTATTTTTTAGTGTTGGCTTGTAAAATTAAATTTTTTTATTTTTATTAAATGTATGCTGATGTAAAAAAAAAATTCGGGATAAGAATTAAAGATAATGCAGATTTTCTAAATTTTTCGGGCCAGCCCGAAATTATTTCAAATTAAGCAAAGACACAATTTTTTTTTTTCGGGCTGCTTTTCGGGCCAGTTTCACATACATGAATATGGCCATATCTAAATCCATTGTTGGACACTTTTTAATTGTAGGCAGTGTTTGGGATAAAAACCCATTTTTGGACAACTTTGTGAAAGTTAGCGCTCTTAATGGAATTTCACATTTATTCAAAACCAACTTTCAAATTTGTAGATTTACCACAATTTTTTTTTGGACTTTCAAAATGCGTTGTAAAATTTCACTATTTATTAACCAAGGCAAGATTCAGTGTGTAACATTCCGATTGGGATTATAACATGCATTATTAATGAAACTCTGAACTAGTCATACTTCGATTTTGGTCAAATTTGAAACAATTCCGAGAAGGAAACCAACGGAATAACAAACAGAAGGAATTTCATTCAACAATAGAAGGCATGTCAGTCAACTAAGTTTTAGACTGAAGTACCTTTTGAAAATGCGATTTAATCTAAAACCTGAGAAAGCAACTAAGCTGTAACTTTTGGACCCTGTATCGCGTTTTGGTATTTTAGCTCGAATTTGAAAAAAAAAAATTCGCTCAAGAAAGTTTAATTCCTTAACCTAGACCAATTTCAATTCCAAAATTATTATATTATAACATTATATATTTTAAAATTATTTTATAAAATTATTATCGAACATCATAATTTCACTAATTATGTTGATTTTAAACAAGTTTACAGTGTAAATCACCAAAACTAAAATAAGACAATGTGCCGTGCGAATATTAATCCAATATGTTATAATTCATGAATGACTTCTAGAATAAGATATGTAAACTGTCTGTACGCCAATGAAACTTAAATTGGCCAATGCTTACCCAATATTTTCGTCATCTGATTATGATGGGCCAATCCGTCTTCCCTATCAGTATTATGACTGGTATGAAGCATACAGTGAGAAGATGCTTTTACGTAAATTTTATCATCAGCCGTACGTCTTCGATTTGCCTTCGTAGTAGAGTTGGGGTGCAAAAAGAAAATTAAACACAGTTGTGTCTGGAAAAATGGTGGGTTAGTTAAACTGAAATTTAATAGAAAAAACAGACTAAAATTGTGTTTATTGTTTTATCACTTCATAAAATATCCTTGCGACACATATACAATTTTTCAACTGTCGAGAGGAGGATTTTAAAAAGCCCACTTTATAGTTTTTATTTTAGCAAAAAAAACGCAGAATCGCTGTACTGGTTTAGAAAAATTCAATCAAGTAGTCACGAAAAAGTCAAATTTGCAGTGCGTCAAGTAAATTGAGTTTTGTTTTCTTGACTACTTGATCGAATTTTGCTAAATCAGTTGTACCATAGACAATCAAAGGAAATTTTTCATTTGAACTAAAAAAGTAAAACAAAACTTATTTCTGATAATTCCAATGTATCTGAGATTTTTCGTTATACTGCTTATAGATAGGCAAAAGGACAAAACATTTTTGATTGTGAAAAGTGTAGAATAATAAAGTATTTCTCGATTTTCTTACATTTTAATTAGACTTTATTACAATTATTCGACAAAAAAAATGTTTATTCTTGAAAAAATGCAGTCGTTTGCAGTCATTCCGAATTCGTAGATTATCGGAAAGTATTGGTCATTTTTTGTGATAAACCGAAATCAACCTTCGTGATTTTTCCCGAATCATACTCGAGACCAGATCCTTGCACTTATTGACAAAGCACTTCGACGAGCTAAGAGATTTGAGATTCCAGGAACATGAAGGTATATGTTTCTTCATTGTACCATTTAGCAGGGGTTGGTTTCCTTCCATATTCGCATAGGGGTTTGTTGCCTCTCCCAGTTACCCTGTAAAATTTATATTTATATTTTTTAACATTTTGATTGGATTTTTATTTAATAAATTTTATAGAAGAGAATTTCTACTGAACCATATAAAAAATACGTAATTTAAATATTTTGTATATACTACTCCTGTAATAATAATAATAACAATAATAATAATCGTAAATATAAAAAACAACACAATGAAAAATTAAAAGCAATAAACATTAAATTTAAAATTAAATACAAGTAAATAAATAAATGAATTGTTTTTGTAGATGGGTAGGCGGGTTACAGGTATTTTGCATATTAAATTTATTATGATGCCTTGTGAGTTGAGTTGTGTGTGTGTCTTCTATATCCATATAGAACCTCCTCGGTATGTATAGTTATAAAAATTCCACAGTTGATATTGTGTTATACTACATAGCATAATACAAATTTTATGATCCGCATGTAATAAATTATTTTACGGTGTACACCGTATATAATAAAAATTCGCGAACAATTATTGTAAAATGGTTAATTTTTGTAAAATTATGGTAATTAAAAAAATTTATTGCTTCATTTATTTTTTAACTGGGCGTAGTAAACTGTTTTTCAATTTTTCCTTTTTATGTGCGCTGGTCCAGATCGTAATAAGAAAATACCAAAAACATAATGTTCCATAAATCTTACACCTCGATTTTATAAAACACACACATAGACACGCAGGTAAAATTTCCGTAAAACAAGTCGACATGTTTAAAATGCTGTAAAATGTTTAAAATGGATAATAATCATAAATTACTTAAATAATTTTCTAATTAGCTTTTACCATAGGGACATCTCATTAATTTTAAATAAATTTATTCTACTTTCTTTAATTATTCTTATTTATACATTTTATTATTATAAATTAATTAATTAGACGACTAATTTAAGAATTATTTATTTTCTGTTAAATTTTTTATTCCGTTCTGCCCAATTATTCTTAGAGTATCCCGTTATCATTTGGGAGTTAAACATTTTATTACTTAAACAAATTTACATAGAGACTGAGATGATCTCGGTAATTCCGTTGGAGTATTAACGCAAAATACTAATCAATATTACGTTTTCTGTTTTACTTGCAGGTAACTAAAATATATCCGTGATGATTTTGTGTACGAGTGGTATGTAATACAGCAATATCTATAAAATACTAAACGAATGCGTAAAGCAGAATTTCTTCAAAATCATTTAACTGTTACCGATTTAGAATATTTTATTTAGTAAAGGCGGCAAAGGCGCAACAATTGCCAAGGTTTTCATTGTTTGCGATAAATTTTATCGCATTCAATTTGAAAAACAAATAAAAATTCTAAAAAGGCGCACATCTAAGCTATTTTGAAAATTATATGTGAATTTTTATTGCCTTCGGATTATTTTTTCAGACCATTAACCTTATATGTGAAATTAATCTTTGATTCCGTAAAATTATGATGCTATTTTTTTTTCTTACGTATATGTTGTGAGATGTTGTGATTTTATTATCCGTTCTAAGCTACGGCAGTTAAACACTCTCGCACTAATGAAAACCAATATAGAAAATTGTGTTTCTTTGGATTTAATGTGGTCTTCAAAGTAAAGTAGAACAAATTGGTAAAGTAAATGATAGAGAAAATATGCAAAGAATTTATTGTCATAAGACAGGCAACTATCGCTACTAAAATAAACGAGTTTACAGAAGCATTGAAAGTTTTACGCTAAAGGATAACTTTTTTTTAGGCGAAGTAAAATTGAAAATACTTTATTATAGGGCACATCTTGCAAATAAAACTATTATTAAATATTAGATAACTTCTCAATATGGTGAATTCTGGATGTGCTGTTCTCAACTACGTTTTTGTAACAAAAATTGAATTTGCGATAGCTTTTTTCGTATTTAGCCAATTTAATATCAAAAATTATTATTTTTTTAAAATCAAATAACTTAGATCAAATAGTCTTCTAAGTATAACAAAAAAAAATTCACCAATAAATTTTGGTTTTGCAATGGATAGGTTTATGAGTATTTACCAGGACTCATTACCATTACTTCAGATTACTGGACAACTCTTACCCTATTATGCTTATTTTTTATTTCTCAATGAGATATAATTGCGCTCATATACAACCCCAAAATACAATTTTCATATTTCCAATGGTTTTAGTGAAAGCCCAATTTTCATGGTTGTATCATCGTAATTTACATCTTTGTCTGTCTGATGCCCAACTGCAAAAGCGTGAAATATTATCCCCGCGAACTACGTTTGGAGGTAAATGGCCTGCTTTTTTGTTTCTATTGCAAGATGTATGGTCGCGACTATCGTTTGCTTTGCATAAACTTTTGGGCTGCAACAATTGTTTATTTTGATTTATAAGGGGAACCACAATTAAAAAATTCAACACACAAACACTTATTTTATTTTATTATATCAAAATAATTAATACACAACACATTAAAAAATATATTCATAATCGCGATTAAAAATAAGCTTCGAATTATAAACAGTAAAAATTTATTTTCTAATTCTAAGAAAAAACAAAAAGTTCTCAAAAATACTTTTTGTTTTACAAAGCATACATGATAAGAAAAAAAACTGTTTCAAAAATTTATTTTCAAAGTGTCAAAATGTTAACTAAAAACGTATTGGGAAATCCCCACAGACTATAAACTGTTTGACAAATCCACACCACCCATATGTTTGTTATACTTCTTGATTATTTGTGACCAATTAACCTCAGCAGTTTGGTTTTTTACTACGAAAGTATCGTTTCACATCGTCGCAAATATATGTAGAGAGTTAAGCCACACTATTTGTGTTCTTCCGCATAAAACCTAACTTCTATCATATAGTTGTCAAATGTACCAACATTCTCTAAAATAAATCCTCGAGGTTTGTCTTTTAGGACCCGCTCAGTTGATAATTTATTTATTGTACTGTACATATAGTTACGAATTTCAGACATTCGATAGGGACACGATTTTGCAAATAAAACACTCAAGCGGTTTGAGTTACAAACTTTATTTTTCAACAGCTTTACTTTGTACAGCAATTTACTTTTTAACTTTCACTCGTTCACTGCTCACTACTAGGTGCGCTTCGCTATCCATCCAGCCAATTTTAACGCTTCTTTGAAACTGGCCAAGTGTATCCCTCTGCCATGCGCCATTGACCGGAACAAGTGATAATCCGAGGGAGTCACATCTGGCGCATAAGGTGGGTGCGATAGCAGATCTCATCTCAGCGTTTTGATGGTGTTCTGAACAATATCACTCGTTCGTATCTCGTGTCGCATTCTGGTTATTTTTCGAGCAACGCATCGTTCAGATTGATGAGTTGTTGTCGGTAGCGTTATCCATTGACAGTTTCGCTCTATTTCAGCAGCTCATAGTAAAGTGTCGTAGATGTTGATGCTTCGCCAGGTGAAAGCCACGACCTTTTCCGTTTAGAATTCTTAAACAAGAACCACTTCTCATCTCTCGTAACAATTCAATGCAGGAAGCGCTTTCTTTCATGTCGTTAAAGCAATATTTCGCAAGCGGCTCTTCGATTTTTCATCTGGTAAAGTAAAGCTTTCGCTCAAATGCTGTTTGTTTGGCACAAAACTCGACATATGCGCTGCTATTATACAACTGGTTATCGTTAACAACAACTCTGTCCACGCTATCCACAACTTCTGGCATAAATGACAACTAGCACCATCTATGTGTGAAACCTGGAAATTTAGTTGCACACCCGATAATTCGCTTTTACTGTATGCTCACACTTTTACTATTCACTACTTTTCACTTTTCAACTTGCACTGATCACTGGTTTGATTACAACTGTGTTTATGTCCCAAATTGTTCGCGCCTTTACTTATCGATCGCTGTTCGAGATTATTATTTTTATTGCATATGGCGGTGTATGTGTATTGTTGATGATTAACGCCCGTTGTTAATTGCATTATTTTTCATGATGATTATCGTCGCCGTTTATTACTTTCGTTTCGTTTCATGTTCCCCTCCACTTAGAATGCCATTTTAAAGTCCTACTCAGTATTTGAGGAATTCTTGATCCAAAAACATCGTTGATGTGAAGAATAATAATCGCCTCAATAGAATTATGGACTTTGACTAGGTTCGAACTCGCGACGTTTGGGTTAACAAACATCTTAACCACTCGACCACCAAGTGATCTGCTTATGTAGAGTAAAATTCATAACACTAGCCCCAGCTTAAATCGGTTCGTCTGGAACAAACTCGTTCATTTTCTTCGTGTTGTATTGTCGTAATCTATCAATGTGGACCACTTTCATCTTAGTTCTGGGGCCTAGTTGAATGCGGTATACAATATCGTTAATTCATTTGATGACTTTATAGGACCTAAATCCCTTTTCTTTTGATTATAAAGCCAAACCAAATCCCCCTCTGCAAATCCTTTGCTAACTGCTCTTATGTCATATTTCGTTTTCATTCTATCGCTGGCCTTTGCGATTTTTCTTTTTACTTCGTTATGGATTCAGTTCCTTCTTCGCCTTAGATCGGCTACGTATTCATGCTGCGCGACGAGATCTGTTTCTAGTAACATAATACGCGGCTCTCTGCCAAACAATACTGCGCTGGGGTACCCTAACATGAATAGGGGTTTACATCGATCCCAGTTGTCCTGGTTGCCATTCACTTCTTTCCGCAGATTCACTTCCAATGTTCGATTAAACTTCTCAATTTTGCACAGTTGTTAAAACACGAATGGCTCGAAATTTTACCTTGATCCGAGTTCTTGCGGTACTCCAAATCTGTAAATCCAAATGTTCAAAAATGTGCGAGCTACTGTCCAGGCTTTCTGATTTACAATCGTATACACTTCCACACACTTGCTGAAGTAGTCAATACACATAAGTATGTAACGACAGCCACTTCTTGTTTCTGGAAACGGGCCGGCGATGTTCATTGCTATTCATTCAAATGGTGCTCCAACATTGTATTGCTGCATTCTTCTTGTCGCCAGAGTTTGTGGTCTCTTACTTGAAGCACACACTTCACACTGTTTGCATCAGTCTTCAAGGTCCTTGCGGCAATTGACCCAATAAAACCGGTGTCTTATCTTATCCAAGGTTTTATTGATTCCGAAATGTTCTCTAGATCTTGTAGATTCCCAAATTCTTACTAGTATTTAGTCTTCTATTCCTAGGGAGTGCCATTGTGCCTAATAACTTTTAACAGTAACACTTTGGGATACATTTCGTGCCAACGCGGTCGTCTACCTTCTACCAGCCATTTATTTACTGGCCAAATTTACTCACCAGCCTCGTAGTTTTCTTTCAAATCTTGTTTATCCCAACCAAGTTCCGGTTCAAACTGGAGTCTTGTAAGTGGAACAGTTCCTTTCTTTCTGGTTTACACATTGCTTGCACTGAACTGCACAGCGCGTTTTTGATAATCCATCTGCAATGTTGTGCAACATACCTCGCCGGTATTCAGCCTTAAAAGTCTTGGCTTGTAGCCGTGCGAACCATCTATCCACTTGCCCCTTGGGTTTCTTAAACTTCATCAATCATTTGTGTGCCGCATGGTCTGTTCGAAGAACAAACTCTTGCCCATATAGGTATTTGTGAAAAAAATTTCAATGTCCACCACAGCCAGCAGTTCTCTGCGTGTTGCACAATAGTTTTTCTCTGGTTTAGAGAGGGATGGGCTATAATTTGCGACAACTCGCTATTTGTCCTCTTGCTTCTGTGACAACATTACATCTATCCCCGTGTTGTTAGCATCTGTCTCCAAAATGAAAAACCCTTAGGCCTGCGGATACGCCATAATAGGAGCGCTGCATAATTTCTTCTTTAATTCTTGAAATGCTCTTTGATGCCCTGTATTCCACTAAAATGGGCCAACTCGTCGGTAGTTTGCTAATATTCTAACTAATATAATAACTTCTTCGGATCCGTTCGCACACCGTTGCTTAAACCCGTTTTCTTTCTATCATCATGATGGATTGCTACTTGCCAATATCCGCTTTTCAGATCCAATGTACTGGAAATTTTTGCCTTTGACAGGGAGTCCAAGGTGTTATCAATAACACGTAACGTTTAACTGTCTTTCTCCGTCACTTCATTTAGCTTGCGGTAATCAACACAAAATCTTGTTATATCGTCGATTTTCTGTAAAAGAACCACTAGCGAACTCAATAAGCTATTAAACTCCTCAATTACTCCATCACGCCCCATTTTTTGAGTTAATTCGGCTGTTTCCTGCTGATTCGCGATCGGTGCTTGTTTTGGTGCTTGCCAGATTGGAGTATAGCATTTTCTGTGTCGAATCTCTGTTGCACAATATTAGTTTTTCCTAATTCATCATCATTTTGAGCAAATACATCGGCTTCTACTGCGAAATCTAACTGTTCCGCTGGAAGATGCCTGCACATTGAGAATGATCTTCTTCTGCCTAGGGTTTGGTGATGAACACCCTTTTTCTGATAACATTTGTTGATGAACACGATGTTGATAAACTGTCGAGTATAACTCGCAAAGCATTTTGTTCACTTGTGTTTATTTGAAAGGGTACCTCCACACTGCACCATTTTAGCACCTGGTAATTCAAATCCACAACCATCTGGTATTTCTTCATAACATAAATTCCAATGATACATGCATCAGTTATCTCAGCTATGATAAACGAATGTTTGAACCGCATTTCACCGAACGTTACTAGAACGGTACACTCTTTGGCTATCGCAGATTCACCTGTTGCTGTTAGCAAGTTATAACGGACAGTAGTGCATATCAGGACACACCACCGATTTCGGAGCTCTGGTATCCAGTGTAAATGTGCATTCACGCTGTACCAATACGCCAATAACAGCGATACTTTTGCTCGTGGGAAATTTTCTCCCTTCCACCAGCTCACGCGTCTACAAACTGGTGTAAATATGTTTCCGGATTCATTTTCATTAAATGAGACAAGTATTTTCTATTCTCGTATCGTTCAACGTCTAACTGCCTCATTTCTTCACGTTTCGTGTAGTGTACAATCCCTCATATAATGCCTGTTGGCTTGGGAAATATGAAGACTGGGAATGCGATTGTCTTATTCCGTTTTCTCGAAACTTAGTCTAGTTGTCTCATATTCTAACGCCATCGCCAATACTTCATTCATAGTTTTACCTCTAGTATTGGTTCTTGAATGAAGTTTCATATGGCCGATCTGAACAGCACTGATAAACGTGTCCATTGTCAGTTCCGTTCAACGCATTTGCAGGTGCATTGTTATAAGCTGGACGCGCCAATTTCATTAATTCTCTCTTTAGGTATTGCAGGCTCCCTACTTAGTTGCCGCTTGCATTGAAGTTAAATCTGGCATAATTCTCTGATTTGGGCCGCATCTTAGTTCCAACGCAGTCATGACCCGCTCATAGCTCTTCGAACAATTGAGTTGCACTGCCGCTTGAAACTTTAAATTTTTTAAATGGGATTTCGAGGCTTTCTCCTTGAGCATACAGCAATTGGTTGTCTTGGAAACGTTTTTTCTAGGCATTTTCAGTGCTTGCGGCGTATGTGTTTCGAGATGGGCCTCCTTGCTTAATTTTATTTTCGAACTCCTTCCTGCTTTTGCCCTCAAATTTCTTAAGCTCGCCGTCAACTTTTTCAGTAAGTGATTTTATTTCTCCTCCAAGCTCTTTAATTTGAAGATCTTGGGTACGCTAGATTTCGTCGAGTTTTTTTCATTCTACACGCTCTTCTGTTTGGATAGGTGCGCAAGCTGACCGTTTTACTGCTCGTAATTTTGCCAATTTTGCACTATATCCTGCTCGCCTTGATAGTCTATTTTTACGCTTTGCTTGTCTAATTTGGCGGTTTGTTGATCAAGCTTGGAAGCCTGGTGTGCTCTAATTTCCTTCATTTGAAGTAACAACGCCTTCATTATATCTCTCTCGCATATCCAAGGTTAATTTCTGTTGTTCTGGAGTATGCGGCTGAAATGATTGTTGTCTTGTATGTATTGTCTGCTATTAAGAGCCCGAGAATCCGCCACTTTTCCCTCAACTGCTGTGATTTATGCGTGTTTAGGTTTTTAACCATTTCTGGTATTTGCAAAATTCTACTTCGGGTTCGATATGGACTCATACTCGATTTGGCAATTAAAACACTCAGCGATTTAAGTTACAAACTTTATTTTGCAAAACCTTTCTACCGCAATTTTCAAATTTCACTGGTTTACTTGGTCACTAATTCACTTTTACTGTTTTACTTAATACTGTTTACTACTCTTTTTGCACTGATTAATTTTCACTTTTTACCTTGCACTGTTTGCTTCGCTGGTTACAACAAATTACAACCACAACTACTGTCTCTGCATTTCAAATTGCTCGCGCCTATATACTTGTCTATCGCTGTTCGAGATTATTCCTCTTATTGCATCTGGAGATGTATGTGTATTGCAATTGTATATCACTTTCATGTAGTTGTATTCGTGAACACAATTCCCCTGCCTTGATGATTAACGTCGTTGTTAATTCCAGTATTTTCCATGATGATGATTATCGCCACCGTTTACAATTGCTTTCATTACTTGTATATTCTCAAAACTAAAACCCAACTCTCATTAGTAGCGGAAAACTTCTTGTTGCAACAATGATAATTGCTTAATAAAATCCCTCAATTGGTTTCGAACTCGCGACGTTTGGGTTGATAATAGTTGGTGGTAAAGCGAAAATCGAATTTCGAGCCATTCATAGAAAAACAACTTTTTCACGAAGCTCTATAAATACGATTCAGCCTACTTATCAAATCGATCTGTTGAAAAACGTGGTGTTGCTCAAAATTTTATAGGCACAGTATTATTTTTGAACAAAACATTCACACTCAATTCTTGTTAAACCTAAATAAAAGTCAATTGGATATAGTCGTATAGGACTATAAAATTTAATAATATAAATTTGAATTTCATCGTATTTACGATTATATAGATAGGATTTTAATCATTTGATTTGGAAAAGCTCGGTTTTCTGTCATAAAGTAAGTCTATTATATAGTTTGACTCCGATTTGCCTCGATACTAAATCCTAAATGACGCGCTTGCAAAAAAGACATAATCATAAAAATATATATAGCATTTATAATTGACAATAAACATTAAACAAATATAAAAAACAATAATGGATTGAACGTATATAATGAAAATTCAATTATTTGTCACCATCGTCGTATAGCAAAACAACCGCCTATACACGTTTCTTCTTCCATCTTAAACGGAACCCAGAAATACAAAAGATTCAAATATATCAACAGCAGTAAAAAGGATAATAATAAATTTATGCCCATTTTTGCAAGATTTAGTACGTAACTTCAGATCCGTAATATTTCGGTGTTTGGGTGTGTAAAAATCTAAGCATAAACCGTACAAAGAGTGGGATACATAGAGTACCCGACCATACTGAGCTTACTTAATAGCTTTATACAAAATAGCTTTAATCCCTTATTTACGTAACAAACCAACCAAGTACAGTAGAAGACTACCTACTCGTATATCATTTATGGTTTTAAGGCAAATAACTGCGTACTGCTGTTTACTACTCTTTCCGTATGGCAGCTATTTGCATCCCTGTCATCAAATCGATGATACACATGACAACAGCAACAAAGTCATAAACGAGAGGAAAACACATTTACAGATTTTATCGCCTCCATTATTATGATGCCCATATCGTCGTCATTAATACAGAGTTTTCTATTATGCCTAATGGAATATAATTGATCCTGTTAAATAGTTTATTACCGATAAGGACGACATTATATACACACACACACACACATACGATATGCAATGTAAGAAATCCCTATAGGCCCGAGTTTATTATATTAAACTGATTATTAACTATATTTTCACCATTCTTTTGTTTGTCTAATTAATTTGTAATCATATAAAATTAATAAACTTAATTTTATTATTTGGCAAAAATTGATGATCATCGTAAGTAGTAAAATTATGTCTGCATATGTGTGTACTTCTATTAAAATCAATTAGTTAACCTTTTTCCAGAGCCTGGGTATGTGTATAGTGTAACATACCACCCACCACCCAACCAAAAAAAAAAACTACTTTGCGATGAAAATTTTTTTATGTTACATTTTCCGATTTTCTATTATTATTTTTTTTTTGCTCATTTTTATGATATCAATTTATTACGTACTTAAGAGATTTTATTACTTTACTTGTAATTTTGATGATTTTACATAAAAAATGGGTAATAACGTTTGCCTTTTTCTTATGTATCCTACGCTCATTTACCCCCCCCCCCCCCCCTACTATTATTGTGTTATGAGATGTTTTACATACATTCGACTCTTCGTATATTGATTTGATTACTCGGAAGATTTTAAAATCAACGAATACATTTATGTCTGTGTGTGTGTCTGTGTATGGTATACCCAGTCCCCCAGTGTAAGTAATGGATATTACGGATTGACCTATTGCCATCATTATGTTGTAACTGAGGATTTTTAAATAATTTTTAAATGTCGTAAATTTCTTTTTTATTGACACATTATTTTTACTGTTGACCAAAAAATTGGTTTGTTTAAGGGTAGAAACCATTTGTTGATACGGAGCGGTTGACGACCGTTTTGTTAAAGTGTATCGACACGGAACGTAATTTATCTTTATATTTTTCGTACACGTGATATTAATGAATAGTGTGACGACATCATAGATTGGAAAACAATCAAAGGAAGTCAAGATGTTATCGAACCATCGTCGCCCAGCCATTCTATGCCTCTATCATTGAAAACTGTCCTCGTAAATTTTAAATTTATTTAGTTAAATTAAATTTTTTTTTGTAACTATTGCCAAAGGCTTTATTCTTGAATCTTTCTTTATACGAACTAACAAGACGTGTGAAATTCTTAAAATTATAACTTTTTTGTATCTTAAGCCTTAACCTATGTTAATACTTAATTTTAGTGTGTTAGCTCAACATGCGTGTAATTATTAACACTTTTTTTGAAATTAAATTTGTATAATTTGTTTGTATTTTAATATTTTATAATTTTGGTTGACTGACAGATTGTAATTGAATTGCAAAGCCGAAAGTGACTTTCCTCACTCACAATTTTCCTCAAAATATTACCAACGTTGATAAATGGCTTAAGACATAAATTATACCAATAAGATGGTGTTGTCGTCCGAGATTTAAGTCTGGCAACATACGAGAGAAAATTTCGTTGTTTGGATGAATCATATGGCTAAAGGTGATGCTTGTGGAATTGTAGATTCTTCTGGTGGTTGGCTTGATTTTTCATCTGGAGATACTGGAAGAACAACTAATTTGTTTGTTGGACGTTTAACTTCCCCTGATTTCGTTTTGAGTGTGACTACTCTTGAAGTGTGAATAACTCTTCCCAAAGGCCTATGATTTACTGAAATATTGGAATCTCTTACGACTACTACATCGCCGATTTTTATGGCTGTTTGATTTTCTCTCCATTTCGACCTAGGCTGCAACGACGTCAAATACTCGATATGCCACTTCTCCCAGAAATGTTGAGCTAAGTGTTGTACTGTTTGCCACCTTGTTAGATATGATGGCATGAGATCAGAAACATCATTCTCGGGTATCATAGTGATAGCGTGTTCGATGAGAATGAGCGCTGGCGTTAGAACATCAATGTCGGAGGCGTGTAATGCACAGATTGGTCTGGAGTTAAGTATACCTTCAATCTATGTTATTACGGTGCCCAGCTCCTCTAACGTAAGTATTGTGTTACCAATGACCCGCTTTAGATGATATTTCGCGGACTTGATGCCAGCTTCCCAGATTCTGCCAAAAAATATGAATTGTCTGGAAGAATAGTGAGATATAATTGTCGAGTTTTTTATTACCTTATTAAATGTTTCATTGAGAATATTGGATGCCCCAATAAAATTACTTCCATTGTCACTGCAGATGTCTCGAAAAATTTCTCTTCGTGCAACAAACCGTTTTAACGGTCCCAAGAAAGCATCTGTTGTTATGTCACTGACCACTTCCAAGTGCACGGCTTTCGTGCTTAGGCATACAAATAGGCATATGTATGCTTTGGTAGAGAACCGGCGAAATCTGCATCAACCTTTTTAAATGGGCGGATTAGATAAACTCTGGGTAGGTTGGCCATCACTTGGTTATTGATCCTTGCTTTATATTTGACACAGACAACGCATTTAATGGCCACTTGTCGGACTAAGTTTCGACCACTTGGAAACCAGTAGTCCTGTCTGGCAATCGCTAGCATTAGTGATGGCTCCGCGTGCTTGTTATTGATGTGAATGGCTTCAACTATTAGCTAACTGAGTCGAGACTTTTGATGTAGAATCAATGGATGCTTGGTAGAGAATGAGGCTTCAGAATTCTCTAGTCGTCTGCCAACTCGAAGCATTCCAGTCTTGTCCAGGAAAGGATTTAATGCCTTAATCTCTTTATTGGCCTGCAATTAAGCGATTTCATTTTCGTAGAACCAAGTATATGAAGTGCGCCGTCAGTTCATCTCTTTGCAAAAATATAACATTTGATTTTGGTGTCTTTTTAGATTTGAGATAAAAGATGAATCTTAGTATGAAAGCTAAGACCCTTTGCAACTGAATGAGGAATATTTTTCCATCAGTTCGTCGATCCAATAAGTGTTGGTATTCGTAGCAAACAGGTGAAATTTTCAATTTTCTTCATCGTTTAAGCCGTAACTTATTTCTTGTGGAGGCCAGAATTCGATTGTTTGAGGAAGCCACGCAGGACCATTCCACCATAATTGATGTATCTGGCGTTGATGTGGAAGTAATTCTCGGGAAGCACAACCTGCCGGATTATCTGATGAGGACACATGTCGCCAATGATTGCGGGACAGGGTGGTTAGAATTGCAGCAGTTCTATTTCCCTCAAAAGTACTCCAACGTATTGGATGGCTCGAGAACCAATCCAAAACAATACGGGGGTCAGTCCAAGCATAAGTTTTTGATACTGTCTTTTTAGTTTCGCATGCGACTGATTTTATCAAGTTAGTAGTCCAGCAGCGCAAAGTACCAATCGTTGGAGAGTTTCTTGTTTCATTGGAGCCACCTTTGTCTTAGCCGAAATCAAGCTGGTAGGGACAGGTCCTTCTATAAGGCCTCTGCTTTGATGTACCCTACTGCTCCAAGAGCGTTTTGACTGGCGTCAGCGAATCCGTGAATTTGTATTGTATCATTGTTACTGGCGTGGATCCATCTAGGTATGGATATCAGGTTGACGTGTTGTAATTCTCGAATTCCCGTCCATTGATTTAACACTTCTTCTGACAGCGGTTGAACCCAACCTAAATGGACCGCCCATAATTTTTGGATGTATATTTTAACCATGATTATGATAGGAGCTATCCAGCCAAGGGGATCAAATAACCGACTGACTGGCTTCGGATACTACCATCCGTTTGGTAAAGAATCTCGGTTCGGCAATTCATAGGCAGTACCTTTGCCAATCCATCATCTTTTTCATTGTTGACTTTTATGGATTTTGTGTCAGCAGGACCTGTATCAATATCTCTGATACTTAAGCATACAATGGCTTTCGAATTCGACATCCACTTGCGAAGAATTAATCCATGTTTCCATAGTAACATACTAATACTCTCCTTAAGCTGCAATGCTTCGGATTCGGTGCTGGCAACTGTCATGAGATCGCCAACATAAATATCATCGGAGATTGTAATGGAAGGCGCGTCAGCCGCGGGTTATTGCTCATTATATTAATTCAAAGCATCGCATCCTAAAATTGATATCATCAGGCCACGTAGATATAACTTTAAAAAAAAAAAAACTGCACACCTAAAATAAATGACCCTTAGCCCGTTTCGACACACCGTCCCTTAGCAGAAAAAAAATAATCCATCGTCAGTCTCCGAACAGCAGCCATTAGCCCGCTAGCTGAAGTCGGTGTGGGGTGGGACCTTCGGAAAACGATGGATGTACGCAGCTGCTTGCAAAAATAACAAATGAAATAAACCCCAGAACACGATTATCAATTAACGATCATTCAACCCATTTTCCCCCTTAAATTAAAAGAAATCAATTCATTCTAATTATCACTAACATTTTTATTATAATAAAGAAAATTTCTCTACACTAGACATTATCAATGGTTAATTGTATTCTTTTCAAAAACGAAAAAACAAAAAAAAAGTATTTGGAAGAAAGTGATAAAGCTTTAACGCACGTAATACTCTAACTTTTCGCGAAAACCAAACGGTCGTGGAGGTAAACTTTGAAATGTGAAAACTCGTTATTCAATATAAGCAATATAATTATTAAGGAAAACTGTAAATTACTTACCATACAACCTGGTTGAAGCGCTTCCCCATTAAGTTATATGTATAATCCGTAAACTTAACGTATCAACGTAGTAGATATTGCTATAAAGGAAAAACCAGCTTTTCACACTTGCACTCTTTGAATAACACTAAACTCCCGGTAACCGTAGCGGTATCACTTTTCAATAATATATTGATAATATCTGTTCCAAATTTTAACGTAGATAATTAAGAAATACTTTACTTTAATTACTTTGGCACGAATAAACTACACCTTTAAACATTATTTAAACTAAATTAATTTAACTTATCATATTATAAATACGCATAAGGCGTTTAGATTTAGGTACACTAGGACTAATGATTAGGAGCCCGCCAAGCACTATTTCTTCTGTTGTGAACCGCATAAATGGTACCCCAGAATTAACGTATAATCCGCATCCGCTTAACGTAGAATATCTAGGGTGTTTACTACACCGGTAACGTTTGTTTGAGTACGGGTCCTTGACATCCAATAAATTGATTATCGGTCTATGGCCGCGATTTTTTTACACGCGATCGTGAATCGTTATGCACGGCACGCGTTTTTTTTTTTTTTAACAAGACTAAATAAAACCGAAACCGAAAATTAGATTTTTTTTTTAAAATAAAGATAAAATAAGGCACAAAAGGAATTACCTGCTGTATAAATATATTTTGGATACTTCCAAATAAAACGGCCACAAGTATTTATAGTTGAACCACCTAAATCCAACAAGTGGTTAAGCGGGGTTTTGTTTAAATAATGTAAATAGTAACTACTATTCGAAAGCTTTGGCAAGACTGATTGTTATAAACCCAAAATCGATAAGTGGTAAAATATATTCTCCGGCAAGACATCCGAGATTTACACATACATATACTAGTGAAGCAATAGCGACGTCATACTAAAATTACTAAACATTATTCGAGAGAGATTAACTGCAATACCTGTGGAGGTGTGTCAGTATGCTTCAATAAACGTATACACATTACACAACGATTGGATTTTAATAATAAGACATACTGTTAATTGTATTTTGACTTTGTTTGTGTGGTAATAAAGAGTATAATTCGACTGTAATATAATTCAAATGGTTGAACATAATGCAAGAAGAGTGGCATGGCTTTGTGAGGACATTTCTCGCAAACAAAATATTTTCATTCTATAATGAACTTGTTCGTTACAAGATGGCGTTGGCAGCGACTGGGAATGTTAATTGGTTTTCCTCCGCATTTTTTTTAAGTACCCTTGTACCTAGAAAGGATGAAAGGATGCGGTTGCTAGTCCATATGTGATTGTGGTAAGACGATAATGGAGAATCGGCTCTGACGTATGATTGCGCCATACTATTTTCTGGAATTTAGTATCTACTTCCGATATTCGCACTTATCGATACATCTTCTCTGCGTCTGCTGTGAAGACGAATCGGTGTTCTCTGGATCTCAGAATGATCGAATGTTGTTTTAGCAGATCCATAAAAGACAACCTTTAATTTTGTGGTTGAACTGGACTCCTTCAAGACTCCGTGATGAGGTATGGTTGAAACGCTCGTATTCGTTTATAAAGCCTTGGTACATCTTTTGAAACTGTGGATCCCGTGTAAACAGGCGTTCGATACCTCTTAACCTCTGGGTTGCGATATTTAATGATTTACCCAAGTTTTGAGGTGATTTCTTGAAGGACAAACGAACAATAAAGCGCTCATCATCAAAAGTTATCACATGCTCAGAGACATGTTTCTCACAAAATGCTTCTTCTGGGGATAGATTAGTTTTGAGTCTGGAATTGATTCTAATTTCCAGAAGCTACGTAACATTTTATCTAAATTGTGGTTCATGCTCTCAGTAGTTGATATCATAGATAAAATACAGTCTCCTGAAGCATCTTTATCCACCATCCCAGGTACAATCCAGCCAAATATGGTTTTCTGGAGAACTGGATCCTTTGCACTCATTTTAACTTGCTCAGGTAAAAGCAGGTCGTTGAAATAGTTAACACCAATTAAAACCTCTATCTCACCCGCTTTGAAGAAATGTGGATCAGCCAGCTGTAGGTTCGGCAAACATCTGATTCTCATGCACTCGACAGTTTGAGGAGGCAAATGTGATGTATTCTTGGGTAGTATGTGGGCTTCTATTACGAATTCTTAATGGTGCAGCAATGAATGATGCCTTTTGTTAAATCGTTAACAATTTCAGTTTGAAGTAAATTCGTGTACTTGATGTCGTTTGCTGAGACAATTGAAGCATCGGTTACTTGATTTTGCCCATTCCCTTCGTAGTGCTATATTCATTTCGTTGAATTCTTTGCAGTCAAACAATGAATGGTTCTTTTCATGACATATGGCACAAGTATATTGCAACTCGAAAAAACTGAATTTTCGATATCAGCAATCGCTTCAGCCCATAATGGTCTTGATTTCTTGTCCAATTTTTTCACTAAAAGAAAGATCGACCAAGGATCTCTTGTCTCTGCGCTGTCGCACAATGCCCTTAATCCTCGGTTGACCTCGTCCGATGTGTCCATCAGTTTCTTGACATTTATGGGTGTAGCGGTGTAAATGGATGGTTGTTGAATACACGTCCGAACAAAGGCATTTATGATGCGACGCTTTCGATCATACCGTTCTTTGAGCTTGTTCAAAGCTCCGATGTAGTTTGCTTCAGTGATATTGATATGCTTCAGTAAAACAGCTGCTTCACCACGTACGTTTCAGATACTGAAATTTTTGAACTGGGCTCAGCGTCGTGTATCGTGCTGGAGAAAATATCGTAGAACGATTAATTCCGTGTAGTCTCCCGAAAATTATGGTATATTAATCTTTGGAAAATTAATCTCATTATGGTGATAGGTTGGCTTTATAAATGATGTGTCCGGTGATGTATTTCCGGCCACCATATTTTTGCTACAAATACGCGTGTTGAGCTTCGTACCCGCGTCATAGTAGCTCTCTTCGTATACGAAATCCGATTCTTCGTTAGGATCTATTGCAAAAATTTTACTCTCAATCGCCGTAAATTCTGCCATAAGTTGCTCGACTCGAGCCAAGCGAGTCCAAAATTCTTCGATTGAGGTATCTTCTTCGGCGCTCTTTATGAAATTAAGTATATTGGTAAAGCGACCCTTATTGCTCGATCGTTATTTCTTAAGCGCGTCACTCACGTGCCCAATCTAACAATAGATATATCCTCCTTATGGTGAAATTCGATCTGGCGCAAAACACTCGAATTCTGAGTCCAATGATGAAGTTTAGACTCGATAGGTGAGCCCAATATAATTTGATGAATGCTCAATGTTGCGAGCTGAGTCAGTATTGGTTGCTCAAAGGTCGAGCTCCTTATTGGTGCACATATCGGAAAATCCGGCTCGAATTACCAATTGTTGGGACAAACCACTTGCCGTCGAATATTTGATTGAATATTGCAACTGATTGGCTGATTTACCAAGTTGAGTAGGACTGTAGTGCGCTGGACTTAAATCACTTTTTTTTAAATGATAGAGGCAAACCCGATATTCAAACCGATTTAAACGGGTTAATATTAAACGAAATAAGGCTCCAGGAACATGGAAACTCCTATATTCGCCATATGATAGATAACCCTGTCGTTGAAATAAGACTTCAAAGAACGAGGCCACTTGATCTAGTAAACATACCAAATTAAAATTACATTTTAAATAGGTTTAATTAATTTTGGGACTAACCATTGGGTTTCACCCCAACAAATCAGAATTCAGAGCACAGTCTCAGTTGTAATTAAAAAAGAAAAAAAATCAATGTTTACACTATTTTCGACAACATGTAAATAATTTCGAGATACTCGTAGACGCACAACACTATATCGGAGCCGTCACGATACCGATATTTTTGATGAAGCGAAGATACCACCTAGCCATCCCCAGTAGTCGTCTAATCTGTTTCGTCGTTGTGGGAGCTGTTAGGTTGACTATGACTTCGATTTTTTGGGGATCGAGCCTTAACCACTATTCACCATAAATTCACTTTTATCAAGGTATGGCCAACACAGCAGCAATAAAACACAAGAAACATACAACCGTCTCTAAATACTCAAAATGATCTTTCATATAGACAACATTTTACTTATCTCGATGGCGCCTAAACTCAGCGTCCTATCTATTTCTGTACGGCATGTAGACTGGGCATTGTTGCCACATTACTACCTTATAATCTTTTAGTAGCTCAATTTTGTGTTCATGCAACGTCTTTTTACGGGGGGAATTTTTGGGAATTTCTCAGATATACTGTTCGATACTTTCTCCAGAAATGAATGTCCAAATACAAAAATAACTGCAGAGTTGGAATAATAAAAAATCTTGTCGTTTCGATTTTATTGCCAAACGTAACATCAGCTGTTTAAACATTAGAGGGCGCAAGTTTATGAAATTTTAAATTTACTTCATTTAAGAACTGGATGTAATCCTTCCAAAGAACACACACTGATGCATCACTATCGAGATGGCCAATAAATATTTTGGATTGGTTTGTAAACATCATTTTGTTATGGTGTCAATACAGGTTCTGATAAGAGATATTTTTGAACGAAAGTAACTAATCATACGAAAAATTTGATTCGAGCTTGGGTTCGAGTCGTGATCCTTTCATGTAATTCGCGTTTAGCGTTGAGTTTTCCTTCTGGAGTACAGCTTTGTCATGCACGCAAAAACAAAAAATTTTCAGAAACGGGTTTTCACACCTTGATGCCGCGGGCAATGAGGTGGTAATTTGAACAGACATTATTTTTGGGATTTACACGGTTGCGTCAGGCCGCTCCTTTCTGAAGTGCCCCTGATACTGGTTCATCATTATCTTCGGGATGGCGATTAGAATAGGTAGTGTCCGAGCTTTGATGTTGCTTGATATTCATATAGCGCATTTCTATGTTAATTTCTTGAATCGTCGGTCTTTACCTAACCTGGGTATCTACAAAACATCGTGTCCTACATTTTTCAACGCTATTTACATGTTTTGGCGTAGTCTGTATACGATTTGTTGTTCAGATAATCGAACCGGGCATTCATTTTTCGAATGCCTAGCAAGAAATTCGAAAACGATACCTAATGACTTTGGACCTTTGTGAAGATAGCCCAAAATTCTAGCCCCGAAAATAAATATAGGTGCGTATGGCAATACTATTTAATTATATTTATACTATTACGACATTTCATTATAATTATAGCTCTCTCCTTATACTTTATACTATTCATATGTCAAAAATTTAACAAATAAAAATTTTAAAAATCCTTTTAAAAAATTTAAAAACATGTGAGAAAAGTTTGCATACGGAATTCTATAAATAAAACTAGACTCGTCATTCAAAACATGTACAACGTTTTGAGCTCCTAAATAAATTACATTACATAAAAAAATTACTGTCAACTATACTAACAATATAAAAGTGTCGAGGATTATTTGAGCTTAATTTCTATGCTTATTTGAATTTAAAATGAGTTCAGATGTCCATAGAAGGCAGGAACTATTCGTTGGCCCAACTAGCGGTGCATATCGTTTGATAGGTGATTGTTTAAGGAGCTTGTGTATCTCAACTCCTAGACATAGAAAAATTATAAAAAACATCATAGATGTTGTTTAAACATTCACCTATCAAACGATGTGCACCGACACAAAAAAATGCCTTCAGTTTTATTCTCAACCCCGAAAATTTCGATTTTTCTAACAGTTTTTAACTATCGTGATAGTAAAAATTTTCGGGGCTGCGAGAGTAAAATTGTGGCGATTTTTTGGGCTGAGTGTAAAAAATGTCATGATAGCAACAATTAGTATCGCCATCGCATTTTTCGGGGATAGAATTTGGGTTATCTTCACATACATTGACTTTGGAACCGTCTCAATATCTGCTCTTTTAATTATTCTTCATAATTTTAGCTACTAAAATATGAAGGAAGGCCGTTTTTCATGAAGGTCCACGTTGTTAACAACAGGTATAAAACATTGATAAGGTGGCACCTGGGTAAGGTTGGCAAATCCGAAATCATGCACATTGAGTGTGTTTATTCCATCAAAAGACAAGTTCTATTTGTAAACTCTGTCTAGAACCAAAATATTCACATATCTCTTAGCTCGCCCGTTATAAAACTTGAAATATTTATCAAAATTATAAAGTTTCTAACATCTATAAAACATAGTAAAATCCAGCATAACTATATTTCATTTGCTATAGGCCTAGTAGGTTGGATAGATCAACTATTTTAAAATGTTATTGAGACTCCGTGGACCTCGCTAGATTGGGCTGGAATATGACTTGAAACCCATCAAAAATGCTCAATTTCTAAATATAATTTGTAATAGAACGAATCTCAAAAATATACTTTACTTAAATATTGGAAAAAGATGTACGCTTTACCTTTCCAAAAATGTCAGCTAGAATCTGTAGATATTTCTAGATTCAACGGCACAACATTTTTTCCCCCTGCTATCTGATTTGGGGCCAAGACTCTCCAAACTCTTTAGCAGTTTGCTTATTTACGTCCTTACCTTTACGTCTGTATTGGCCAGTTCGAGGACGTTTTATTGCACATTGCATAGCTGCCACCCTATACTGGCATGGAAGATGGGTCGGCCCATGAGTTTTGCACTCCGACAGGAGGTTATAAATGTGTTCCTTTTCATCACAAATCGTAATTTGTTTATGAAAATTCCCTTTGCATCCTACCCCTATCGGGATTCGAACCCGGTACCTCCCGATCCAAACGCCAAAGCTTTAACCACTATGCCATTTGGTCGGCATGTAGATTTAGAATCGTTCATTTAGAATCGTGTCAAATTTTATAATTTCCTTTTGAGAATAAATTCCAATTTAACAGTGTAATTTTTTAGTAACTTTTTTTAGCACAAACTTTATATTCATGTTAAATTATTAAAATTAATGTTTTTGTTTTTCTTATTTTTCAGGTAAGCACACATTAACTAAATTAGTTCTTGACAGTATGTAAGTCAGTTGTATAATTCAA
Organism: Nephrotoma guestfalica; assembly: GCA_963691935.1. Classification (NCBI taxonomy): domain Eukaryota; kingdom Metazoa; phylum Arthropoda; class Insecta; order Diptera; family Tipulidae; genus Nephrotoma; species Nephrotoma guestfalica. Next base: position 238,271,048 of record OY829913.1, read on the forward strand.
AATAATTCAAACAGTATAACCCATTTTATGTATATAAAAAATTTCAATTTCGCTTTCTATATAAATTCACAACGAATTAAAAATGAATGCACCAATAAGCAATCAGCAATCATAAAGCGGAAAAAATTATAAATAATTAAAGTAAATTACAAAAATAGTCAAGCGTAGGACTGCCGAGATTTGGCTCCAGCAATAATATTAATAATTAGTTCATTTGATATTGCAATTAATTTCCCAATGGTATTATACCAACTTTATTAAAAACCAATTAAAATCTACTCCGTAAAATAATACACTCGGTTTAAGAAATCTGGTATAACAACCTCACCCCAATTTTCGTATATGTATATGTAGTAATAAAAATATCTGCAGCACAGCTGAATAAATCAGGAAAATTAAAATAAACTATTGACCTAGAAACGGGGAGTATAGAAAACTATAAATAGTTGTAGTAACAGATTTATTTTTATTAAAAGTTTCTCGTATTGTTATTTTTGGTACGATTATTTTGAAAGCTTAGTAAAATATTATTTTACAAAATTATGCTTCACATATAGATTTTCTTTTTTTTTTGTGAAAATGCAGCTTTTTATTATTTTTCGTATTCATGGAAATCTGAATCGTTTCAAATTGTGTTGTGTGCTCTGATGAAGTTCTTTAAACGATGTGTTAAAGCATTTTAAGGTGTAGCAGTTTTTACTTCTGTCGTAAAACAAATAAAATGAAAATTGGAAAATGAGAAAATTAATGCTTTAATGAAATTTGTTTATTAAAAGTTTTTGAACTTTTTTCTCGTTGTTTTGTTTTTATTTTTCCGCCGAATGGTAATAAGAACATAAATATTTTTATTGGAAACTGTTTAGGTACAGCAAAGTATTTGAAGAAAAAATTTGCAAATTTTCGGGTTTTTCCATTTTCCATTCAACGTACCTATAGTGTTAAAATATATAAAAGTTTCAAGGCTACACAAAAATTGTGGATGGAGAATGTTTTTAGAATTTTTGTTGTTGGTGTGCTTTATGCGCTCTTTTATGGAAATTGATTGAGATAGAATCTTAAAAGAAATCTGTCACTTTAAAATTAATTTGGGAATTTTTTGTTTTATGGAAAAATGATTTGTGTGTATTTGATTGTATCGGAATTCAATTACAAAATTTAGGGTATTTAATGAGAAATTTAAGACCTGATCTGAATATATACGTACCCACACTTTTATATTTTAACACCATAAAGCATTATCTACTCTTAATATAAAACCAATTTTACCAACATCGTAAAATATTATTGATTTTAATTGGAAGGTACCTGATGCTGTTCAGATAGTAAAAATTAGAATCTTAACCTTATAGTATTTGTGTACGTGATATGTCGAAATTTTACTCAAGGCTGAGTTTGGTGGGCAACTAAGCACGGTTTTTTCTGAAAATTTAACGGTTGACGAGAAATTACAAGAGTATAATTCGATCTATAAAATTAAAACAATCGAGAAATACGCTGTTAAATATGATATATATTATTGTTAAAAAAGCCCTAAACCTTCATACCTGCACCTCATCTCCACTGTTGTTTAATTTTTACTCTGAAATTTTGATTTTTGGTGAAGGGGTAAAAGTCGAAGAAAAATGCAATTTATTTCAGCAGCATATGATCCAGCACTTCAGGTTTAAAATGTCTGACGACTTCATTGCGATATCTGGATAACTGAGCCAATTACATTGCAATAAGCACGTGATACAACTCAAAAAATTAACTTTCTGGATTAATTCGCTAGAAAGATGCGCAGTTAGATTTCATATTCTGCAATAAAAACATATTTGGTTTTCCTTCACCGAAAGCTGTATAGTTCGAAGTGTCATTCGTCGTTTTATAATTTTTGTACTAAATAACGTAATATCTAATGTTTGTTTGCTGTCCTGAAAAATTCACATTATTGAGTTGTGTCGCAATTAGTCGGTTCACATACTGCCTGCTCAGTCAAAATTCAATGAGAACTTGTTTTTTCATGCAAAACTCAACTACTGCATTTGTTTACGCATGTGTAAAATTATTTTCATTTAATAGAGTGTGCTATGAAGAAACGTAGAAGAACACAAACCAATTTTTTTAATCTAGTAGGTTTAGAACCACAATTTCTCATTGTAAAAAAAACAAAATTCTGACCGTCAATGTATTTTTTTCTTATTTTGCTTATGTTGGTGTGTTTTCGCAAAAACCACACGAAAAATTATTACTCCTTTCAACAAAAAACAGGTAAAGACAAACAGCAATGTGTGGATGGACGCTGATATGGACGCAGATATACTCCCAATTGTATGTAACACAACGAATACTCATGGAAGATTTTGTCGGGTATACTTATGGATGATTTTAAACAGATGGATCACAATGCAAAAGCAGATTTCTACATTGGCTCACAATACACTACGATATGGAATGTCTGATGACTATACAGAAGAACTATCTTGTCCTCCACTTTACTTAGCTTAGACGAACACGGTTGTTTCGGCATGGTTATACGAGTTAGTAAGCTCGTGGAATCAACCAAGATTCTAAAATAGTAGTAGTTCATCTAACTCTTTATGATGATAACATCGTTAATAAAGCTTCGAAAATCATAAATATGTACAATAGGGATAAATTAACCGATTGCTGATCAAATATTTGAATAAAAAAAATTATAAATAAACTAGGAGCAAATGTAATTACTAGTAATTTGTATTCCCCCTTTATTAGCGAACACTGCTTCCATCTCTGCTTCATACTATGGATGAGGTTTTTAGCAAGTCTATGGGCATGTTGTTTCACTGATTCTGAGTTCTTTCCAAAACGGTGGACACATTGGTAATTCGCTCCATTTCAAGTTTTGAATCCAAATTCAACCATATATGTTTTTACTGGATTTAAATCTGGTAGTTGGGGCGGCTATTCCAATTTGACAATAGCATTACCATTACAGAAAGTAGTTGCCACTTTCGAGATATGTTTGGTATCATTATTCTGTTGGAAGATAAGCGGACCCCTAACAACTAATTTTGTGAGCAGATTCATTCATATTATTGTATTATAATTCAAATTTTGATTGTACCGTCATCTTTTCATCGATTTTCACCTAGTCCTCGACACCAAAGGAGGAGAGGCAACCCCAAATCATTAACGACCCCCATGTTTTACTGTACTCATAATAAAGTTGGGCTTCGTACGATCTGATCGGTGGAACTTTACTCTTATGCGTTTTTTGTTGTAATTTTTCAAAATAATTTCCTCAAAATGATTGAGGCACGTTTAAATATTTTCTTGCAAATTTGCAAGAAGTTTTTTAACCCCATTGAACTTCACTTTTTTCGGACAGTCCATACTGAAGCTTCTATTTTCAAGCATTCCTTCAGTTTTATAGTCAATGCACTTGGAGCAGTATTAATTTTACATTTCATAGGTCTCTCCTGATGTTCCTTAATTTTAGTGTTCTGATAAGTTTGGCATATTATAAAGACACGCATAATAAATCACTTTATATTTTATTTTGGCAAGCTTACATAAAAAATTAACAAGAAACCATCCTACAATATATTCGCGAATGTAACCACAAATTAATAAAATTTGTATTTTAACTTTCAATTGCTGCAAACATCCAAGGATAGTGGAAATAGTAGTAGTAGTAACTATCACACCTCATGACGGTATTTTACCACTTGCACGGTGGTCCCACACCGATTCGACATGCCATTACCCGTAGGTCTAGGTCGACGCCAGCGCAGACGGAGTCTTCATTTACGACGTACACCGCCTGCTTGTTGCTGGAACACTTAATCATTCGTTGTGGTGAGGATCTTGCAATAGTTAATACGAATCCGATATTCCTTTTCAGCAACTTTAGTGAGACCTAAAATGATTGAACAAGCTTTCTTTCGATAGCAGATAACATTCTACAGTCGTTAGAAGTTAGAGTTCATCTCTCGCTTGCGAAAGCTTCCATAGATCTAACGAGTATTGTTTAATGTGCGAGCTTACACCTTACACCTTACGTAGAAAACTCGATGATCGGTAGCATTCGAGCTTTTATGTCTGCCTGCATTCCATTTGATGATGTTATTACTGACCTAAGGTATTTGAAATGTTCTACCTAATCAAAATTATGGCCACCGATTCCGAGTTCAGACGCGAGTGCATCATCAAGTCGAACATAAAATGTTATTTCAAAGGAATCTGATACAGTTCCTTCGACTATGATTCTACATAAAGACCCCAACGTAGTTATTCTCCGACAACTCTGCTTGATCCCAAATAACGACGATGAAATCGTATAAAAGCTATCTCCTTATGCAAAAACAGTGGCTCCGTATTTAATTAATTCTGCGGGGATGCTATCGAGACCGGGTGTCTCCATTTTTCAGTCTACTGATAGCTGATTCTGTTATACTACGAGAGCATCAGCCATGTTTGTTTTTAGTTGCCCAGTCCCGTCTATCAATGATGACTATACCTTTTGGGTGGAAGTTTTTAGTGTGATTCCTGGCGATAGGAAAACAGTCTCTCGAGTTTCCTTGATCCGCTTAGAAGCTGATATTTTCGATGCATTTTGACTCATATGTTCGCGCTTCTTTTGTCGAAGATATTTGGTCGCGGATAAATTCTCCCAGAGTGCTTCTATTGTTACGAGCCAACCATTTATCACGAAGCTTTTGTTTATTTTCGATAACTAGGCGGCACTGATCATCGAACCAATCCTTGCTGCAGGTCAGTGGTTTTCTTCCGATAGTATTTTCCCCCCGCGGTTGTTATGGCTGATTGTATAGCGAGCGACTGCTCATGAATGTTGGGTGGAGGTTCTTCATTATTAGTGTGCTCTACATTGATACTTGATCATTTAATGCATCGACATTCTAACGGACGGTCTTTTGTGCTATTGAATGTGATCGCTGTCCATGTCGATACCTCTGTAAGATCTAACATCGGATATGCTGGTTGAATGTCTCTTAGGAATTATGACGTTATTTTGTAATAGCTAAGGTCATACATACTGAGTCTACACGAACAATTTGGGGGAAATTTATGATTAGAATTTTCACCGTATTTTTTGCGGCCATGTTAGTTATTTTCAGTTTAACGCGAATATCTCAATCTAATCCAAAATTCAAATGCAACCTTGCACAAATATTTTTATATTTATTTGTAAAGGAATGATCGATAAGCGCCTATCTTTCACTCATTTCAGAATATTGTTCAAAATACATATTCGATTTATAGTATATAGACAGAAGAATTTTCCGTATTCTCTCCAGTTCAAAATTCATTTTAATCATGTAGAATGGACAGTTACCAGAACTTCAGCTAAAATTTATGTTTCAACCCAAAATCAATCTAGAAGTTTCGTCCAGCATGAATAGATCCTAGAATTTTGTTCAAACCTCACTTCTGAAATCAAAATCAATACTACCAACCAAATCATAATTCGTCAAGAAATTGCATCTACATTTCATATATCGAATTTTTTACTTCAGAGGTCAATCAATTTGTCAATCCCGTGGCACACGAAGGTGCCATTGAATCGAACTTCTGAAAATGTTCTGTAAGATAAAAGAGTAATAATTTATTGCTTATTTGGGGTGAGTAGAGTGTTCTAATTCTCGATACACTTGAAAAGTCAGTGGACGCACCACTTGGTCCGACTTTACTATGAAGAAGTTTACAAACGAAAACAAAATTTGTTATTATTGCAAAAAAAACCATGTTGGACAGGAGTGGTGAAGGCCATTTATCCGAAGAAATTGCACACCTGTTCGAAAATTTGATCACCAAATATGATACAGCCGGCACCAAATGTATTAGCGTTAGCGCGATAATTGACAAAAGCTACTGTCAGTTAATACATATGCAAACAAGACGAGATAATATTAAGCGTAGTTTATTTGCCGACGAATTGGCCATGGAATTTAAAATTAAATTTTGTCAAACAAAATGAGCAGGGAATTCAATTTAGGATTGGAATTCGTTGTCTTTGTAGAGGTTATGTTTAATCAAAATTAAAATTTTGATAATAATTTTGAAATACATTTCGACCTCGGCAACTTTCTTATAAATATGTTGTTCGACAATACCATATCGATGACAAACTACATCGCCGTCACAACCATATCGCCGACACCCACACCGTCCAAATAAACATCGCCGAAAGCCACATGTGATGTTGATATACAGCAATTAAAGAATAGTTGTAGGACTAGAAGCATCGATAAAAATTTGGTCGACACAGCCGATTCGTCGACAAGCAACATTTCCAAAACGACCGACTCGCACATCGACAATACCACATCACCGGTAACCACATAGCTCACAGGAATTTTGACCGATAAACATAATTAGCACATACCAGCGAATCGCCGACAAGCCACTTGGCCGATAAACCCATCTCGCCGACAGTCGGGGGCTGGGTATAAGTTTGCTTTAGCGTTTCTGGTAATGTAGACGAGAATATGAGTCCATCATAGGAGTGTCTTAGTTTTTGATAAGAGCAATTTTTGATTTATTTGTATAAAATTCATTAAATTCCAAACGATGCAGTGATGTGGGTGTCAGCGAAGCGCATGTCTGTGCTGTGGTTTTGTCGACGACGTGGTTATGTCGGTGAAGTGACTTGTCGCCTATTGGCGATCTAGTTGCGCATTCTAATTGAGCTTCTCGGGTAAAATTCCTGTTGGCGATGTGGATGCTGCCAGCGGTACAACTATTCCTGATAAATATATTGCTCTTTTCAAAATCTAAGAAACTCCTAAGATACTTCACACATACATTACCAGCAACACTAAAGAAACTTACACTTTACTAATTCTCAAATTTCTATATCCACATAATATTTAGCTTTCGGCGATTATTTTTGGACTTTGCGGGTATTGGTGATGTGGGTGTATCGACAAAGTGGCTTGTCGGCAATCTGGTAGTGGATGCAAATTATCATTGTCGGTTAGAATTTCTGGGCGCTATGGTTTTTGGCGACGTGTGTATGGGTGATGTGAATGTCGGCAATGTGCGTGTGGACGATATAGTTGTCGGTGGTATGGTTGTCGACGCTGTGAGTGGTTTCGTGGATGTCGTTGTCGGCGTTATGAGTGTGAGCAAAGCGGGTGTCGGCAATGTGGTTCTTTTCGATATGTTGATTAAAGGCGGCCTGGTTGTGTTAGCTAAGTGGGTTTGTCGGTCAAAATTTTGTCGCCGATGTGGTTGCTTCCAGCGTAGAACTATTGATAATTAAATTGCTTTTATAAAAATCTAGGGCACTCTTAAGATGAAGTTATATGGCTCAAATCTACATTACCTACAAGGTCAAAGCAAACTTACGCTTTACTAATTCCCGAATAGCTATCGCAACATCATATGAGGCTTTTGCCTATGCTTGGCGGTTTGGGTGTCGGCGAGATAGTGTATCATAAAAGTGCCTTGTCCGCGATAATAATATGATATTTATAATTTTCGGCAAAAATTCCTGTGGGCTATGGATTGTGGGTGATTTGGGTGTCATGTGCGTGGCGGCGATGTGGGAGTGTGTAATGTGCGTGTCGGCTATATAGGGTGGGACAAATATTTTTTTTTAATGCAATAAAATAAAAAGTTCTCAATATTTTTTCAAATTTATTTTTTCATTGTAAAGAACAATTCTTCCGATTAATTATGAATTACTATTTCATTCATATGACTGCCTCGGCTGGCCTTGACGTAACCCATACGGTCGGTCCAATTTCTGAGCACATTTTCGATGATATGCGGCATTATGTCTTCAATGGCAATGCGAATATTGTTCTTGAGAGCGCCAATCGTTGCTGGTTTATCGGTGTAACACTTATCTTTAACGGCATCCCAAAGATAATAGTCCAACGGCGTCTAATTACAGCTCCGAGGCGGCCAAATCACATCAGCATTTCGGCTGATAATTCTCGATAATTTAATAGTCTTGTTGAAACCAAATGTTGCCTATGTCCTCCTCTTCAAGTGTCGGGAACAAAAAATCGTTTATCATGGCGCGGTAGCGCTCACCATTGTCAGTAACGGCGGCTCCTTGCTCATTTTCAAAGAAAAATGGCCCAATGATGCCACCCGACCAAAATCCGCACCAAACAGTCACTCTGTGAGGGTACATCGGCTTCTCTACGATCACGTGCGGATTCTCCGTGCCCAAAATGCGACAATTCTGCTTGTTTACATAGCCGCCAAAATGGAAATGCGCCTTATCCGAAATAATTATTTTTTTGCCAAAATCGGCATCTTCTTCAAGTCGATCGCAAACCCACTCAGCGAACCGAAAACGCAATGGATGGTTTCTTTGCTTCAATTTCTGAACCAATTGAACTTTTGACGGTGTCATACCAAGGTTTTTCTGCAGAGTTCGTCGCAATGTTGTGCGTGAAATGTTCAATTCTTGTGCAAGATGACGAGGTGACGTTCCCGGCGACTCACGCACATTCTCGGCTACAGCATCAACATTTTCGGGTGTACGGTTGGTTGGCTGCTTGGTTCGTGTAGGTTTATTAATTAGGAAGCCTGTTTCTTTAATTGTATTCACAAAATAACGCACAAATGGAGCTCCCGGCGCTTCGTTTCTTCCGAAAATCGCACGCACTTTTCGCACATATTCTGCAACATTACCATGATTTTCGAAGCAATGTTTCAATATTTCCCAGCGTTGTTCAAGCAAATACACAACCATTTTCGTTCAGCGGAAGGATAAAACTAACTTTCTGTCAAATAAGAAGTGACATAACCCTTACCATACTCAAAAAAACCGCTGGTTCAAAAAAAAGTTAGATGGCCCACCCTGTAGTTTCCAGTCCGATTTATGATAATTAAAGTAGATTGGAGCAAATTTTTTACCAGTGATTGTAAAATGCAAGTCACAAGTGACTGGAAAATGATCTGAATTGAGATCAACACGGTTTTAACGCCATGTACATCCATCGGTTGATTGGTTAGGAAGAGATCCAAGTAATTTGAAACACCTCGATTACTATAATAAGTTGGTATATCAGGAACTATAATGGTAAAATTATTAGAGTTTATCTGTAAACTATGCAATATACGACCACCTTTATTGCTCCTCACACAGTCCCAACTGGTATGCCTAGAGTTTAGGTCGCCAGTCAAAATAAAAGGAGATGCAAAATTTTTCAATTTCAAGAGGACTTTTCGAAAATCATTATGATTTGAGCTTGGACACTAACAACAGAATATTTTTAAATGGTTATCTCCCTCAAGATTTACGGATATTCCAATAGATTCTAAAGATTTCAAATTAATTCCAGACATTAAATTATGTGAAATATTTTTTCGAATTAAAATTGCCACTCCACCTTTATCTTGTTCTAAACGGTCGTTTCTCTAAATAAAATAGTCAGTAAAAGTAACTATTATGTTAAATTTTAAATGTGTTTCTGTCAGTAGCATTATATCTACATTATTAGCTTCTAGAAAAATTTCCAATAAATGTTATTTTGGTTGGACACTTCGTCCGTTCCAAGTAGAAATTATTAACTTATTATGATTGATTAACATACCTATAAGCCACTTCAGAGTGCACTTGAATTTGCTCTGATTTTGTCTTACGATATTTAGATTTTACAACTATTTCACTAAAAATAGAAAATAATTCATTAATTGTAAATAATTCATTCATTAGGTTGAGCAATCCGATTTGCTGGGTCCGAAAAGTATTTTGAGCTCATTTGGAATCCAATGTTAGATGTTGCGGCGTTGGTTTGCTTTGCAAGTGCTTTTTGATTGAAAGCTGCTTCTTCATTTCTAAATACTTGCTTCTAGCTGGACATATTACGGAGTTTAACTGTATGATTGCCTTTACAGTTAGCACATAAATGTTTAGTGACATCTTCATTGAAAGGACATCATTCTGACTCGTTGTGTACCATTGTGCAATACCTACATTTTGGTATCATATATAGCAATTTATTGCACCATGACCAAACATAAAGCATTTAAAACATTGCGTTAGTCTATTGCGTCTGTTTTGATATATAGGGTTTTCCAATAGGAATGATATGATTTTTAAGTGACGTTTCGGCCATTTGTAATATGCCATGATCTGTCATTATTTGTTTCATTGTATTCAGTAATGTTTACAATTTCATCATGGTGAGATATACGCAAGAACAACGTTTAAAAATTGCAATTACAAACGATACCGATTTTTTTAAGAAAATCATCTTCTCCGATGAGGCTCACTTTCATCTGAGTGGTGCGGTAAATAAACAAAACTGTCGATTCTGGTGCGAAGAAAATCCACAAATTATTTATGAAAACCATTAGATTTACCTAAATTGACAGTTTGGTGTGGTTTTTGGTCTGGTGGAATCATCGGTCCGTATTTTTTTCAAAATGAAGCTAGTAACCCCGTTAGTGTCAATGGAAATCGGTATAGATCGATGATAACCAACTTTTTATGGCCGAAATTAGAAGAAATTGATCTTGACAACATTTGGTTCCAACAAGACGGGGCTACGTGCCACACAGCAAGTGCAACAATTAAATTATTGCGAGAAAAGTTTGGATCATATCACCCTTATTGGAAAACCCTATATTTGACAAGATTTCCACCATAGATATTTGTAATTATAATTTAACTTTACATTTTTAGCTTCACGGTAGAGCTGCGCTTGGTACTTCGTTAGTTGGTGCATAACATAAATTCGCTGCTTGGGTTGGTTTTGCGGAAGAAAGACATTCAGATCCGAAGTGTTTAGTATTTTTAAAAGAATATTGTCTTTAATAGTTGTAGTTTTTAGTTTGACAATATAATAATCGTTCATAATTGATTGTCTTTTAATTTGATGCGCAGTGAATGTTTTGTGAACCGGCTCTATAGCTTCGATGAAATCTGACACAAATGATGGCTCCAATTTAGAAAGTGTATTAACAATGACAGCTTTAATATCATCATTTTTCATTGGTAATCCAGTAATTGTTATGCAAGCAGCATATTGAATTTGGTTTGGTTTATCCAATTAAGCGTCCTGTGCATGTAATTTAGTGTTTTGTATGCCAACTTGTTCTTCTAGCTTACTGATGCGATTTATCAAGGCACTGTTTTCCAATTTCAAACTGTTAATGATGGAACGAAGCTCATCTAGTGTAGCCAATTTTTTAGTCATTTTCTTCAATTCTTTCATGATATCAGTTAGGCTTACATTGTATTCCGAATCAGAAGCATCAGTTTTAAGTAACGAATGACTGGATATGCGCATTTAACATGAAATGATTTGCCACATGGACCGCCGCACTTGATTCTAGGATAACGATTTGAAAATATTTTCCTTACACATATGATTTTTGGCAGACATAATGAATATGAAGATTGCGGTATGTGATAACACTTAATCACTAATTTATTTATCTAACACAATTGAACACACTTAAATCAAAATGATATTGTGGTATTGATGAAACTGCGCAAAAATTCAGATAATATATTTCTTGCTGCAGTTAATGAATAAATTAAATTCTTAATTTAGTAATTATTTCTATGTAACGAAACTTGTTGTTTGCGCTTTGACAACTAGACAATGAAATGAAATTATTCTTAAATTGCTCAATTATGATTTTTTAACATCGAATGGATTGCTCCAATTTAAATGGTGATAATATAACTGGTAATAACTGGTAATAATAACTGGTAATCGTGTTTACATCCAGAATGTTTAAAAAATTATGAAAATGTCGGACATCTCAGTTACAGGCCTGGAAAGCATAACACCGGAAATTACACCGATATGGTAACAAAATTTCATTAAAATGTACCGGGAGGCAAATTTACTTTGATCATGCAAAATATAAAACAACATGAAATCATATTTCGTTCCCCATACTTATTCATCCGAAATAATTCGATTCTTAGAAAATGTGCATAAATTTGTTAACGTTAGATTAGCCTACGCAGCCCGAGATAATATTTATGTACTCGTACCACAAAAAAAACATTTTGTAGTTTTGTAAACGTCAGTATAGAACATTCGAACATCTATAAAGCAGCACGATACCCATCAAAATATTTGAGTTTCACAAATCAGATTAATTTTAAAATCTAAATATATTTAGGACGCTACATATACAAACATAAATTCATTATGTTTAGATAACCTAAAATAACCTAACCCTCCAGATATATTTTAAAAATCACAGAAACAAATTATTATAATTTAAAATTAATATTAAAATGTTATGTTTGTTTTCGAAATATCGACAAAATTTCTAGCTCGTATACCCAAAATTACATATGTATGTGTATAATGTTTTATGTATGTGTGCATATATTCATCAAAATTACCCAATGATGTATGTACCAAAATATTAAATTAATACATGATTGGAAAATATTTTCCGAAAATATGATTTTACCGAAATATACTCATAAATTACAAGGGCGAAGAGAAAATAATATTTTTTGGTTTGTACGAGTGTGTGGATTTTAGGGAAAATAAATATTAATTAGAAATAATCAATTAGATTTATAAAATACATAAATTTAAAATTTAAATTACACATCCAAACTGTATATTAACTGAACGTGTATATGTATAACGATATTTATATAAAAGCTCAATAATTCTAAAAAAAGCTCATCTGCATTCTGATACGAAATTTTTTATTTTAATATTAGTTTTTCGAAGGAATATATAAATTTATTATTTTACGGGCAAATCACAAATGATTGAAGGATAAACAATGAAAAATAAAATTGCAAAAAATGGTTATGAAAATGAAGCTTTTATCTAGATTATAACGTGAAACGTATCGAAACGTGGGAAAATAGTTGTCAGTGAATGATGAAGAAAAATAAAGTTTGAGTTACGTTATCAGTTTACAGTTTGTTTGATTTTCCTCTTTCATTTTTTTGGTATACAGCTGTATACGTATACTAAAAACGTGGTTTAAGGTATACGCTCGATATATTTGGATATTCGATCGGTATAAAACTTCAGAGTTGATTAAAACTGAAAATTCGAACCACTAGACATGCCAAAAATTTCTCCGTTACATTAAACTCGAAATACGATTACATAATCACCTATGTACGTATTGTTAAATATAACCAAAAACACATCATGAATTTTTAACATAATTGCAAATTAATATTCATATTTTGCATGCACACAATAATTTCCAATTGAATTTGCAATCGGAAAAATTTAATTTTATTTACCTCTTCGACGATTGGTAGATTTAACTTGATTAACGTTGTTTTATGCAAAAAATATTCAAAATATTGGTAGTTCTTTTAATTATATTTGTACGTAAACATAATTAATAATTAAACTGACTTCCAACTGTTGTGGTTATGTATAAATTAAATTATAATTATGATATGTTGATTCTGATTTGAAACAAGTTTCATAATTTAGTTTTTTTACTCGATTATTTGAAAAATGGAGTTGTGATTTTTTAAAATCTAATAATATATCAAGGAAGGGAATGTGGGTGCTCAGTAATTCTTTACGGTTAAATTTAGCAAAATCTTAACAATTTGAAAATGACGTGTGAAAATGACATAACTTTAGGAAAACATTTTTCGGTATTCCAGTTTTCTGAAGAAAATGTAGAAGGTTACAAAAATAGCAATTTTCCACCGTAAATTTTGAGTATATATATATATATATATATATATATATATATATATATATATATATATATATATATATATATATATATATATATATATATATATATATATATATATATATATATATATATATATATATATATATATATATATATATATATATATATATATATATCAGGGACGAGGCGTCCATAGAAGCAAGGGAAACATTGCTTCCCTATCTCAAAATAACAAAAAATATAGAAGTATATTTCATTGATAATAATATTTTCAAATGTAAAACTTAATAGTTTAATTTTACATCACACTGAAAAGCAAACAATTCATCCAACTAGAATAAATTTCATTCATAATAAGGTTTTACCTCAATCCAATTGGAAATAATCAAAACCAACGTTTGTTTATCGCTTTCGACGAGTTCTCAAACTTTATTTTCATTTTTTCCCCAACATTTCTATTTTTTCGTATGTTTTCTCCTTCAAAATAAAAAACGATTATTTTGGTGGGGCAAATGATTGAATAAGTAGAATAAGATGTCGGACCGACTAAACTATTGAGAATTAATATATTAAAAAAGGATGCAAAAAACGAAACAGATTGATTGCTTTTCTTTTAAAGGGTCCTACTTAAAAATTAAATTATATTTTATAACATTATATATCAAACTTTGTTTTGTTTTACTAATGATTTTCACTCTGTTTCGTGTTTTGAATTAAATGATGTTGAATAGAAATAGAAACAAAACTGCACATACACTTTTGTCTCACATAATTTTTATTTTTACAAAGCAGTTGAAAGAGGATACTGTTAAAGTTAGCCGAACGTTTCCAGCCGAAAGTGAAAAAAATCGATAATGCAGATAGTGTCTCGACTACTTCAGCCGAAAATTAAAAAAATTATGTATTGAATTTAAATCCCAGCCGAAAGTAACTAACCAACAAAATCAGCCGAAAATATGTATACATTCGTAAGAAACTACAACTAAAACTAAAATACCGATATTAATTTAGAAGTTTCTTATGAATATAACATGTATATAAAGTATATGGTCAAACTTCAAAAATTTGTAGAAACTTAACGTTTAAAGTGTAATGTCTGGAAAAGGTCTTATTTGAATCGGTTTGTCGATGGTTATCGCTGGAAAATTTTCCAGGTCAAGTTTCATGTTGGGAGTTCGGGAAAATTGAGGGGAGTGAAATACACGTGCAAATTTAAAAAATTTGTAGAAACTTAACGTTTAAAGTGTTATGTCTGGAAAAGGTCTTATTTGAATCGGTTTGTCGATGGTTATCACTGGAAAATTTTCCAGGTCAAGTTTCGTGTTGGGAGTTTGGGAAAATTTTGGGACGAATTGGGGGAAGTGGTTTAGGTGAAGTTTTAATATTGCATGCTGTGTACGTGGCGATCGTCACACTATTCCTGCCCTCGGGAGATGGTTTATCGATTTTACTGAAATGCTTTACACAAATACTCGGAATTCGGTTGTTTAAAGACCTGTTGAGAATATAACAAGCAAAATAACCAGTCTACGGTGATTCCAGACACTCGACACTATTGCAACACTTCAGTCAATAATTTAATTTCACATAGTTTGCGATTTATATATTTTATACAGCTATTAATTTTGTATAAATAAACCTTTCTCGTAATTATAAAAATTAGAATAAAGTAAGCAGTCAAGTAAACAACGTGATCTTTTTTGTTAGATCTCACTAGTGACAATCTAACATAAATCAAGTTACATAATTAGGCATGGCTGAGCAAACATACCAGCTAGCTGTCTAAGCCCAGCAACAGACCAATAACAGTAAATCGTAGATATATATGTTATTCGGAACATGCAATTTTTATGTTATTATGTATTATTAATAAAAATAATCTAATATTCTCAATCTCAAAGAGTGCAATCGAGCAATAAGTTTAACAAATTTTATTCTTTGAACTAATAAAACAAAGCAAAAAAATTTTTTTTCCCAAACTCCCAACATGAAACTTGACCTGGAAAATTTTCCAGCGATAATCATCAATAAACCGATTCAAATAAGACCTTTTCCAGACATAACACTTTAAACGTTAAGTTTCTACAATTTTTTTAAATTTGCACGTGTATTTCACTCCCCTCAATTTTCCCGAACTCCCAACATGAAACTTGACCTGGAAAATTTTCCAGCGATAACCATCGACAAACCGATTCAAATAAGACCTTTTCCAGTCATAACACTTTAAACGTTAAGTTTCTACAATTTTTTTAAATTTGCACGTGTATTTCACTCCCCTCAATTTTCCCGAACTCCCAACAAGAAACTTGACCTGGAAAATTTTCCAGCGATAACCATCGACAAACCGATTCAAATAAGACCTTTTCCAGTCATAACACTTTAAACGTTAAGTTTCTACAAATTTTTTAAATTTGCACGTGTATTTCACTCCCCGCAATTTTCCCAAACTCCCAACATGAAACTTGACCTGGAAAATTTTCCAGCGATAACCATCGACAAACCGATTCAAATAAGACCTTTTCCAGACATTACACTTTAAACGTTAAGTTTCTACAAATTTTTGAAGTTTGACCATATACTTTATATACATGTTATATTCATAAGAAACTTCTAAATTAATGTCGGTATTTTAGTTTTAGTTGTAGTTTCTTACGAATGTATACATATTTTCGGCTGATTTTGTTGGTTAGTTACTTTCGGCTGGGATTTAAATTCAATACATAATTTTTTTAATTTTCGGCTGAAGTAGTCGAGACACTATCTGCATTATCGATTTTTTCACTTTCGGCTGGAAACTTTCGGCTAACTTTAACAGGCTTGAAAGAGAAAAATATAATTTTATCGTAATTTATCATATTATATTTTTGTTTAGAAAAACATAACCTAGTGATTCCCATTTGTTTTCGTTTGTTATATAAACGTGTAGTAGTGTGTATAGTGTAGTTACAAAACAAGTGTTCTTAAATATTTTATGTTGGTTTTCAATTAAATTATAATATCACCAAAATTACGATGGAGCATTGTGATTGTATGTTGGAAAGTATTTTAAAAACATCTTTCAATCAGCATAGTTTTGACCAAAGATCAGCTATTTTAAAACAAGGGAAACCTAAACCAGATCTACCAAATTTAAACAAAAAAATTAAAGGTTGTGTACGTAAATTTTCAGTAAATTATTATGAAAAATTTACTTGGCTTACCGGTTGTGCTAAACTAAATGCCGTCTTTTGTTGGCCATGTGTTTTATCTTCAAATGATAAATCCGTATGGAATTCAAAAGGTTTTGTTGATATGAATAATTTTTTTAAGGCAACAACACGGCATGAAAAATCTTAAAATCATTTACAATTTTTAATTGAAATGAAAACTTTTGGCAGTGTGCGAATAGAAAATTTGTTAAATTCAGGCCGTACCTAAGCTACTGAAAAATTCAATAACAAAGTTAAGCAAAATAGAGAAATTCTTGTATCATTAATTGATACCGTATGCTTCTTGGGAATGCAAGGTCTTGCATTTATAGGGAATAATGAAAGTTCAAACTCTTATAACCGAGGAAATTATATAGAATTATTGCACTTGTTAGCTCGGCATAATTCAACTCTCAGCAACCATCTAGAATCATCAACAGGTTTTTCTGGTATATCTAGCGACATTCAAAATGACTTGATTGATTCAATAACATCTGTAATTAAAAAGCATATTCGAATGGAACTCGCAGATACAAAATTTATATCAATAATTTTAGACGAATCATTGGATGTAAACCGGAAATCACAACTAGCTGTAGTTTTGCGCTATCTGGACAAAAATGGGCATATAGTGGAAAGATTTCTAGAATTTGTTGACGTTTCATCAGACCGCAGCGCGGATGGTCTAGCATCGTTTGTTTTTAACTTTTTGAAACAACATCAAATTGAAAATAAATTAATTTCTCAGAGTTACGACGGTGCAGCAGTTATGGCAGGTAGCTCCAACGGTTTGCAAATGCGAATTAAAGACGTGTATCCATCAGCAATTTTTATCCATTGCTTTGCTCATAAATTAAACCTAGTACTATCTCAATCTTGCAGTAAAATAAGTGAATGCAAATCATTTTTCTCTAGTTTGTCAGGAATAGTAGCCTTCTTTAATCATTCTTCGAAAAGAAGCTTCGCGTTTGATGAAATTGTCAAAAGAAAATTGCCGTCAACTTCGCCAACCAGATGGGAGTTTAATGGTCGTATTGTGCTGATGTTAAAAAACCATTTACTGGATTGCGAGCATTATTTCGAAATATTATAGACGCGGATACGGAAAAATGGGACAACGATACTTTAAACAATTCACGAGGATATTTAAATTTATTAGATGAAGACGCCGTATTTTTAATACTTCTATACTTTTTCTCGGACATATTGCCGGAAGTAGACATGCTATTTAGTACGCTTCGAAAAAAGTCTAACAATGTTTCATATTGCATTAACAGCGTAAAAGAATTTAAACTTTTTATTCAACAAAAACAACAAGGTTTTGATCTATTTTGGGCGATAATTAACCAACAGGAGGATATTGAGGAAAAAATAAAAAGAAAACGATTAAGAATGCAAATTTCCTGTGAACCGAAAGATTATTTTCGCAAGCTTATACATGAAGTCCTATTATTACTTACAATGCTTTCTGGCAGCCCTTCCACACATAACATCCACATATGACCTAGAGAATTTACAGCAAAGTCGACATCTAACCGTTTACTCGGCTTTGTTGCTACTGGCTAACTTTTGAACACCTTCCCCGACTTCGAAGCAACCTCCTGGCATGCACGACATTTCTTCTCTATGGTTTTGAATTCATTGTTGATGTTCGGCCACCTGCAGTGTCTACGGTCTAGCTGCTTCATTCGAACAATGCTCCAACGTCCCTTAAGCAACAGGGCCAACACTTTCTACCGCAGACTGCCACGAATTATGATTCGAGCAAACTCAATAAACTCAGAAATCGGGTTTGTTACATGAAATTTATGAAGTGGATTTCGGACATAGTCTGGTGAATACTGGTGTATTCAAAATGATATAGAATTTCGGTTTGAAGATTTAAAACACTTAGAATTTTTAGAATTGCTTGATATTAGTAAATTTCATGCATATACGAACAATTTTCCTTATAACGCCTTTAATTGCCTGAAAAATACATATAATACACAATTCGACTTTCAAGTGTTAGAAACAGAGTTGAGTGTTGTTTACCGAAATCAAAATTTTCAAACTAAAAAAAATTTAAATCAAATTCTTGATTTTCTAAACAATTCTGGCCCCAATTCGGATTTTGAAGAATTTCATAAATTATGCACGTTAGTCCTCACAATTCCAACGACAACCTCTAGTGCTGAGAGATCCTTCTCATGCATGAAGCTTTTGAAAAGTTCCATACGAAATAAAATGGGCCAAGATCGTTTTTCAAACCTTGCTTTGATGTCTATCGAAAAGGAGCTGTTAAATAAATTGAAAAGTTCATCTACATTTTATGACAACGTTATTGAAGACTTTGCTAAAACAAACAGACGCATCGAGTTAACTTACAAAAGTTAGTTCGAACGCACTTTCGAAAAACTATGTATTTTGTTTATAATAAAATGAATTTTGAAATTATATCGTTGTACCCAGAAATTTTACTTATTAGGGTATTTGGTTCCCTTTTAAAAATTGTGACGCCTCGTCACTGATATATATATATATATATATATATATATATATATATATATATATATATATATATATATATATATATATATATATATATATACATATATATATATATATATAAATATATATATATATATATATATATATATATATATATATATATATATATATATATATATATATATATATATATATATATATATATATATATATATATATATATATACATACATATATATATATATATATATATATATATATATATATATATATATATATATATATATATATGTAGGATTTTATTTATAATTCCAGTAAATAACGAATAGAATTTAATTTATCTTATAATTTTGCTTTTTATTTCACGACTGATTAACTTGTTATATGCACACCAAACATTACAATCGGGTTTTGTTTTATATGATCTAAATGACCAACACTAACTCAAGAAACGTGATTAACAGCTTTTAATACATAAATATAACGGTTTGAGCTTAAGCGAGTACAATCCACACATTTGAGGTCCCTTTTGTATCGTATACTTCGAAGCAATCCCGTTCGATACAAAGTGTTGTATGACATTTATTGCAGCACCAACGAATTCTGACATGACAAACTACACATCTTAATTGTTTCTCTAATTTCTTTGGATAGTGACCACTATTATCTTGAACAACAGAGACAGGTGTTAGTGGTGAGACCGTGTAACGTATCGCGTGAATTCCAGCTGGGTTATTTTTGTTTCCGAAGCCACTCGAAAAAGTTTCCATGCGTTGGTCATACAGAGATTTATCATATTTGCGTAAATAAAACCCACCACAATTTTTCCCTCTTATACCAATTATTGACACTTTGATCATTTAAATCTACGCCGCCCATTCCTCTATAATAATTTTTAAAGACGCGTGGTTGTTGAACATCGATAGCAGATTTTTGGATTTTTGACCACCTTCTGACTTTAGAAAGAGGCTCAATCTTGTCATAATTTGACGCCATTGTACAAATACTATTGTCTACCCATTTCACAATTAGTATTTCGTTATTTTCGTCAAACCGAAAATCGAAATAACCTCTTGAAGCTTTCTTCATTATTTTGTTGTCCTCAATTGGACATTTTTAGACGGTTTCCTCTAATAGTATCGGTTCCTCAGATCTTCTTCTCTCTAAGAAGCTTCATTAGTTCTAAGGTCGAAAAATAATTGTCGAAGTAAACCACATGTTCTTCGGGAACTTCTAACTTTTCTAACAAAGATAGAGCCACTTTTGCCCCAAGAGTTTCAGTTGTACTATACTTACTATTATTTTTTCCTCCATATGTGTCAAACGCAAAGCAATAGCCAGCAGAGCTGCAGAGCATCCCGTTTTGTAGCCAAATATTACAGGCTTTCCTCTAATAAACTGTTTGGATGGATGATGGCCAAACTATTTAATCATCAGGCTTTATCTATTGATAGCTCAGTCTCAAAAATTCCTCACTGCATAAATTTGCTGTTTAAAATATTCATCAAAGGACGAATTTTAAACATTTTATCATCCTTATTCAGTAGCTCGTTATCGGCTAGATGTAGTTCTGTGGGCAAAAAGTAGTAAGACTTTTTAATTTAAATTTCGCGCGGAAAACCATTCGTCCAAATATTTTTTTTTCTATGTTGGTATGACTGTCAGTTCTGTGCCAAATGTCACATCAAAATGTCTTTCTGAAGTACAAAAAGTGCATTCGGCGACTTTTACAATGAGTGAAATTATTCAACAAAGAAGTTACATTAAATTTTGTGTGCCGAATCAATTTTGTGGTGCCGAAACGTTCAAAATGTTGCAAAAGGCCTTCGGTGATAATTGTATGTCGCGAGCAAGTGTTTTTGATTGGTACAAATTGTTGAAAGAGGTTCGAGAACGTGTTGACGACGAACCACGAGTAACGATCAGCACGTTAATAAAATCAAAGAATTGGTGCTCGAGAATCGACGATTAACGGTCAGAGACCTTACTGGCATCGTTGAAATATCGGAAGGATCAGTGAAAACCATTTTGAAAGATCATTTGGGCCTAAGAAAAGTGAAAGCACGATTGGTTCCAGATTTTTTCGCCAAAAATTCACCCATATCGTTCCGCAACCACCGTATTCGCCTGATTTAGCTCCGTGTGACTTCTAGTTGTTCAGCAAACTAAAACGACCCCTCCGGGGAAACCGTTTTGAGTAAATTGAAGAAATTAAACGTGAATCGCGACGCGCATTGGAGGTTATTTCGGAAATTGACTTTAACAACTGTTTCGAGGATTGGAAAAAACTTTGGCACAAGTGTATTGAGGGGGGGGGGGGGGAGGTTTACTTTAAGCGGGACGAAATAGATTTGGAGAAATAAATAGTGAATTTTAAAATTATGAACAAAGTCTTACTGTTTTTTGCCCACAGTATTAAATATCTTTTTATTTCCAAGTATCTACTTCTACTAATACACTTAGCGACCAGTTCAATTCTTACGTCCTCGTCGAGAGACCAGAACATTCTCTCCTGTGGTAGCTTATGATATCCTGTGAATAATAAAATCCCAATAAACGTTTTAGCTTCTAACGCCGATAGCGATAAATTGTGATTGTTCTTCTGCTGAGCGTATAAATTAGTTTGGCTGGCAATATGTTGGATGACTGATGCACCAACAAATGTTTCGAAAATTTCTGTGGGCGTTAAATTTTTTATTTCCTCGATAAGTTGGGCTGTGCGTGTATTATAAGACGATTCAATTGAAGCTTCGAATGTGCTGTATTTTCGATCGGATTTTTCCCATGAATACTGATTGGTTTTCTTTCGTTTCTTTGCACACACATGTATCGGTTCATCGTCGCTTGATGAAAAAATGTCGTCTTCTAAGGTGGCGGAAATAATTTCAACTTGACCTGGCACATCATTTGGGAGTTCTGCACGTTCAAATCGTTGTCGTCGCACTCTTCTTCGTCTGTCAAATAATTTGGCTTTGGTGGCAACAAGACAATGTCTTCTTCATTTTTATTATCGCTTAACGCATCTAAAGCTCGGGAAGCGTATAGCGTTTAGTGCTGACCATATGACAAAGAAAAGTAACAAATATTTGATATCTAAGTAGGCCAGGGTTTAAATATTACACAATAATTATTTCATGCAAATCTCTTTGGTGCAAAATTACCTTTATGCAACCTTCTGCAAAATGGTGCAATATTATGCAAAACCATGACCAAATCGGAGGGACCCTCCCTTCATCAATTTATATCAAAATTGTTTAATCCGATTAAAAGTTTATAAAAAGAAACATAACCTCACTCAGAACCTCAAAAGAACCTGGCTCAACTGGAAGATCCCTAATACGAATTTTCTAGAAATCCGTACTCAATGTAATCGATTCCTGACACTAGAAAATCCCCTACACAAATTTTTATGAAACCAGAGAAAAATTTAAACAAGGAAAGGAAATTATTTAGATATTAGAACTTATCGGAATCGATTCCTGGCACTAGATAACCTGTTCTCATTAATTGTAAGCAAAATTGTTGAAGTAGAATTGAAAAAGTGCTGTATCCACACGAATTAATTTTTTCCAAATTTTTACCAATTGTAATGGTTTGAGCTGATTAAAAGAAAGGAAATACGAGCCCTACCGGACAACCCTCTAAACAAAACAACCCTCGAAACTTACAATTATTGCCCGTATTAATTTATTTGACTTTAGTGTTTCCCATAAGTGTTAGAAATTAAATGCATTGCACACTGTCACAACGAATACTAAATGAACCCAATATCAATTTTGCAAAGTGGCCCACTGAATTGAAATAAATCATTACACTCGTTTTTCATTTTAGTACTAAGAACACATTGTAATGGACTTTCTAAGGTAACTTTAGTGAATTTGGAAGCATCTTAACACAACATTTGAGCAGTCAAACAATTGTCGTCACCAAATCCCTTGGTTGGTATAATGGTAGACTCGAGGAATTCAAAATGTGTGCAAAATATGCCAATATACCTGTTTATCAAAAGGAAACATAATAGCGGTTGTGATATTGGCAGGGGCAATAATATGCAGACCAACTTCAGAGTAACGGACAGTAGTTTATATTGCATTTACTTATTTACTAAACTGTTTAAGACCGCGTTAGAATTTAAAATTTCAAGCAATTCGGGATTATTTGCTGGGGCTTTCACGTATAATTGTTAATCTCTGAAACTGCAACTCATTCTATATATTTGTATTCGTGTTCTTACCGCTATATTATCTGCAGGCGTTGTGATCTGCAGTGAAATGCAAGCGTTGCAATCGTTGCGGCAACTAACATAAAGGGCTGTCCAAATGAAACGATTTTCCTGCGTAAGTAATTTTCCAAAGATGCCATGTTTGTTTTCTGTCATTTTGTTAGTAAATGTTTGCCATTTATAGCTATGGAGTCACAAAAATGGTGAAAACATAAAAAACACGTTTCGCACAATTCGTGAATATTTTTATCGCCATAACCGCCCAAAAGAAACAACCATCGGTCGTTTAGTGCGTTAATTCGAGTTCTGTGGTGGATGCATCAATGCCTGGCATACCAAAAACTGTTCGCACACCAAATAATATCGCTGTTGTGAGGAAAAGTGTAAGAGATAATCCGAAACAATCAACAATGCATCGATCACTTGAATTGGCCATTTCAAGGGCCCATCCAGACTTGGGTGATGTTTATTTTCAGCAACACGGTGCAACTTGCCATACTACGCGTGAGTATATCGAATGGTATATATGTTAGTTTTGATCCAGAACAACTCAAAATTGCGCGGTAGCGGTGTTTCTGGAATTGGAATGAAACAAAAATGGCGGTAAAAATTTTTTAGGAAAGTTTAGGAAATACTTCACTATTACATTTGGATCTGTTTCGAGCTGGGGAATAACTGCAACAAGCGTTTCAGAGCGGGTTAAAATTATGTTTGCTAAACGTCGTACAAATACTGGAACGTGAAAAACACCGGACACTATTTGACCGGATTTTTAGATAGAATATGAAATTTCGGAAAAGCTTTAGAGTCTAACGTGATTTGCTTAAACTGTAAATCATTATCCTCATCATTTGCTGAATCATTATCCTCCCGGTCATTACCATCTGCCATTACTCTTCGATCATTTACCGCGTCGGTCGATTATTCCGTTTCAAAGTGCAATTATCAAGTTTAGTAAATTTAAAATTGCATCTGATTGATCAGAGCGTGCTAAATGTTTGACCGGTAAATAAATGGTGGTTATGGTCCGTAAATAATGATCCGTGTGTAATGCCGGTTCGATAATCGACCTAGTGAATGACTAGGGGCAATATGGAGGAGGCAAATGGTCGGGAGGAGTGACGGGGGAATAGTGTATTGAAACTGGAAATATCTTGGTGTTGGAGTAAAATCTTACACCCAACGCCACGATAACTAAGAAGAGGGCTTATTCTAGAGGAGTGTCAACATCATTTTCATTTCTTATGCAACCGTTTTGGCCCCATAGTTGTATGGTTGACGACTTGTTAAAATTATTAAGACGATTGATCAACACCCAATGACTGTCCATGTGGCAAGTTAGGAAGTTTATACTTTACTGACTAGCAGCTCATAACGTTAATTAACTCACCATTGGAGGCGATGTACAGTATCGTTCCTCACGTTATAATTTAGTGTCACATGAACCTCGTGTACTAATTTGGTTTATTCAATTTTGATGTGTCACACCGTTGTAGTATTTTGAAATAAACCGCATTATTTCCGCCACTAAAATCACTAAATTTTGATATTTTGGAACGAACTTATAAGCACGCTTATCAATGAATGAGTAGGTGCTCCTACCTACGGCCGTACCGTTGGTGCGGCCTAATACGTAATATAGTTGCATAGTTAGAGATGGCGCTAGATATGCGAAATGTAACGCAGCTGTACCAATTGTTTGATACCGCATTAAATTCATCAACCGATCAATGCAGCGACCGGTTAGATTATCATACTGAATGTATTGGCCGATTTTGCTGCCCTGTTATAGTCGAACGTTTAGCAGAATATCACGTCGACTGTCGTGTATTTACTAATTAATATAATTCAAATAAAACCGTAAGTACTTATACTCAACACTGTACAATAGGTGTAACGTAACATTGCACTTAGTATCGTAGGGTATATTTCGGTTAATGAAAAAATTTGTTTACAATTTTTTGACAGCGGAATCTTCGTCTCGGAAATAAATTTTCGACATAAATTGTATATAACTTCACATTATTAATGTATTTCCACTAATGAAATTGGATCGGCCTAAAAATTGGTATTGCAAATTGGGCAGTTCTTACTAGGAATACAGGCACAGAAGTGTTTCGTAGAATTCCGATTTATAATGAAGGATGCTTTTGTGATAATTTTAAATAAATTAAATTACCGTGCAAACCTTTCGTGCCACCATATTTTTAAAAAAGGCATATTTCTGCTTGCCAAATTAAACTTTCGAATTGGTTTGGCAATTTACAAAATCGACCCAATTTAATTAAATTTTTGTTTACTAGAATTAATTTTTGTTTTTGCCTGACCAAGTAAATTGCTTATGTTCTCGTAATTTATGTTTTTGCTTTGAATCATTTCAACCGCTAGAATTAGCTCCCCCACTCCCCATATACGACTGCCAAAAAGTCACCCTCGCCTAAAAAATTTTCAAATCCTTTTGCTACTTCGCCAAAATATTACAATATCTATTCACATAAAATAATTTGATAAAAATAATTATTTTGAAATCGCTAAAAATCTACATAAAAGAGAAAAATCATAAAATAAAATAAAAAATTTAATTAACTTTGGATTAAAATTCATTCGACTTAAAAAAAATTATGTACTCGTATATATCCTTTTCGGTGTAGATAAAACGTGAATGCTAGAAATTTTGTAATATATAAAGGGTGTTTTTTTAAGAGGTTGCCGATTTTTTTTTTGAATAAAACACATATAAAATTATGAAATGACCAAAATTTTTTTTTATTTGGTAGATAATTTTTTGGCATTTAACATTTAAACACAATTTCTGGCATATGGCTACCACGACTATTTTTCACAAATGTCATTCTGGAGGTCCAATTTTCCAGCACTTTTTCAAGCATTTGAGGGCGTATGTCAGCAATGACACGTTGAATATTGGTTTCCAAAGCGTCAATCGATTGAGGTTTATCCACATAAACCAATGACTTCACGTATCCCCACAAAAAGTAATCGAGTGGCGTCAAATCGCACGAACGCGGAGGCCAATTCACCGGACCATTTCTCGAAATAATGTTGTCGTTGAAAGTTTCTTTCAATAAGTCGATTGTTTCACGTGCTGTATGGCAAGTGGCACCATCTTGTTGAAACCACATTTCATTCATATCCATATCTTCAAGATTTGACAACAAAAACTCATTTAACATGGTTCTGTATCGATTTCCATTCACGGTAACGCGTCGTCCTTCCTCATTTTTAAAGAAATATGAACCGATGATCCCACCAGCCCATAGACCGCACCAAACAGTACATTTATCAGGATGCATTGGTAATTCTAGAACGGCGTGTGGATTATCTTTGCTCCAAATGCGACAATTTTGTTTGTTGACGTATCCATTTAACCAAAAATGCGCCTCATCACTGAAGAGAATTTTACGGTAAAAAAATGGATCTTCGTTCAATTGATTTAACGACGAATCACTGAATTCACGGCGCAAACGATGGTCGTGTGGCTTTAATTCTTGCACCAATTGAATTTTGTATGGCACCAAACCCAAATCTTTACGTAAAATTTTCCATAAAGTCGATGGACAAAGTCCAATTTGCTGAGCACGACGACGAATCGATAAATTGTCGTTTTCTTCGACACTGGCCTCAACGACAGCAATATTTTCTTCTGTACGAACTCTTCTCATTCTTGTCGGTGGCTTGGCATCCAAAAGAGTGAATGTAGACCGAAATTTGGTAATTACGTTCTTTATGGTGGTCTCTGACGGACGATTATGTGCACCATAAAATTCACGAAGTGCTCTATAAACATTTTTAATTGAACACTGATTTTGAAAATAAATTTCCACGATTTGAAAACGTTGTTCTGGAGTTAACCTATTCATAATGATTTGCCAAACAATACTGAGTAGAAATGCCACTTTGAGCTGTCAAAACAACTGTCTTAAAATAAAACGACATCTATCGGAAAAACAAACCTCCTAAAAAAACACCCGTTATATACCAACGAGCACTCAGCCTAGCTGTAAATATACAGGGTGAGTTTTTTAATAAATGCCAGGCTTTTATCTCGGAAACGGTGCAATATAGGAGAAAATTGCTTGTAATAAAAATTGTGCAGTGTAGAGGGGGACTTTTAGTGGTGATCTTGAATGACCGTGAAACTCATTAGTTCGGGAGCTATTGAAGAAAGTAAGTTTTTTTTTTAAATTATAACCTATAATTTTGAGTGTATCTTTTGATTAAGCAGTTAAAAATTGTACATAAAAAATTTATGTGCATACAAATTTTTCGTAAAGTGTTTGGTCCCAAAGATATGAAAAAATAAATAAAATCAATTCTTCTTTGACTTAGCAGTCCCTAAATTAAAAATTTACGTAGCAAGTCAAAGAAGAATTGATTTTGTTTATTTTTATTTCTCGTTACAACGAAACAGTCTTAGAACTTGAGAAAATTGTTTTGTTGTAATGCAGATCAATTTTTGCTCATAAATAAACATAAATTTTTTATGTGTTTATTTTTAACGGTACACTGAAAATTATAGGTTTTAATTTAGAAAAAAAGCTAGCTTTCTTCTTAAACTAATCAGTTTCAAGATCACTCGATAATTTTTCTTATTTTCCACCGATTCCGCGATAAAAGACGGGCATTTACTAAAAAACTCACCCTGCACATACACAACACTTACGATGAAAAATCGGAAGAAAGTTTTAACGACTGTACACCAATGTATGTACTATATTTATCTAAAATAAAGGATTATATTATTAAGGAAGCCATACACACACAAATACATAGAAATATTCTCAAAATTCTGGTGTAAGACAGATAACAAGTTGAGAAGATTAATTATAAAAAAAAATTGTCGGCAAAATTATTTTTTAATTTGTATAATTTTTATTTTGTTGGTGGTCAATTTTTCAGTCAGCGACAACCCCATTGCCTATGTGCAAATTTTATATACTTTACAAAGCTGTGCAATATGTAAATTCCTCATATTCAGTAATTTTAATTTTTATATGAACACATAACTTTGTTGTTGTCAGTCGTTCAGCTTTCGCTTCTGTTTATTTATTGTGTGTGCGCGCTATGAAATGAATATTAAATTTTTTTGAAATCTGTGTCATATTTTTTTTGTGTGTACGCTGCCGTATATTTGTATGTGTCTGTACCAAAAACCATACAGAAGATTATGTATGAATGATTTTTCTTACATTTTCTTGTTTTTCTTGAGTTTTTATTTTATGCTAGTGGAGGGATACACAAAACGAAAAATTATCGTCGCTAGCGCAAACAAAATACAAACAAAAATCGAGATGAGATTTTAACTCAACTTGTATACGTATTTCTAGGTTTTGTGTATATAAGGAGTACATAAAAACTATATATACATATTTAGTAATATATGCCGAAGAGGATTTGTAGGGCGGGGTGGAAAACGATGAAGGAAAATATAACGAAAAAATACTGTTGATGGCATTTTTAATCAGCAAGATAGTTACAATTACCTACATCTGTACAAACAAAAGAAGGAATATTCTAGGTTTTGCAAATCATTTAGCGTTGTGAATGTGAGAAAAGGCAAATAAACCTAGAGAAAAAAATGTTGAGCTCTGGATTATATAGGTACATATTCTGAATGTAGGTATATAGACAAAATGGTAGTGACATTTTGTGTAGTAAGAAATCTTTTGTCGATATTGATCTTTATGTCAAGTCTGTTAATACTAGAATGATTCATATAGGACAGGTATAATAATATGTTTATATGCTACGTTTATAAAGTTTAGTTTATTTGGGTTCGTTGACCAACCCTGACTATTTATTAATAAACATTTAATTTGTTAGGGTTTATCAGGACAATAAATTGTACGGGAAATGAGATGCCTTAAATTTTGAATATGTCACATTTAGGACCTCCCATTTTGTGTTAAGGACTACTATACGACATATTGGCGTTGGAAATGGTTACGATGCTCATTGTAGTTACTCTGACCCGATAATGCAAGTAGGGGATGTTTGAAGTCACCATCTTTAAGGCACATTTCATCGCTTTCATCACCACCGCCAAATTTTATTTTATTACTTATACACCTGGTCGTCTTAAGATTTGAAACTCGATGTATTAAGTTTTTTTCTTTCAAAAAGGGTTATAAACGTCATATTACGTTTTTCTTAAAGAATTACTTCAAGACCGGAACGAAACGAGCCTTTACGCCGTTCCATCGCGTAAATGATTGCCAGCATTTCCTTCTCAATAGTTAATTAGTTTCGCTCCGCTTTTTTGATAATACTGCATACTGGATACTGCAAAATTGGTGTTTCCCTTTTAAAATTCTAAATGACTCGTCGCAGAATGCATCCCAATTAAATGTCAGAGGCTCTGCTATTTTAGAAAAATGTTTTATAAAACGTCTATAATATCCACATAATCCAAGGAATGCCCTTATGTCTTTAACAGTTTTCGGAATGGGGAAATGCTTTATTGCATCAGTTTTTGATTCGTCTGGTTTTATTCCGTCGGTGGTGATAATATATCCAAGATAGGCTATTTCCCGTCGCAAAAAGCTACATTTTTCTAAATTTAATTTTAGATTGTACTGTCAATCTGTTGAATACGTCAATTAATTTTTTGTTATGGTCGTCGAGATCATATCCGTAGACGACAACATCATCCATGTACACAAAACAACTTATACCAGAAAGTCCTGCCAAAACATTGTTTATTAATCGTTGAAAAGTACATGGCGCTCCTTTTAACTCACATGGCATTCGATCAAAATGAAAATGCCCTGCTTCCGAACTGAACACAGTCTTGAATATATCTGCTGAATTCATCGGTACTTGGTGATATGCATCAGCGAGATCCAACGTAGACAAATAATTAGCTTTCCCCAACTGGTTCAATATATCGACTATGTTGGGCAGTGAGTATATTTCGCTTAATGTTATCTTGTTAAGGTGACGAAAATCCACAACAATTCTCCACTTTTTATGACCTTCCGGAGATGGTTTCTTAAGAACCACAAGTTAGGGAGAAGTCCACCCGCTTTTGCTATGTTCAATTGTTCCTTCATTTAACATATTAACAATTTTCTTATTAATTTCTTCTTTGGCAGAAAATGGTAAGCGGTAATGGAATTGTTCAATTAGGAAATTGAATGTTCTCCAGCATTTGTAACTGATAACGTGACACCGGGAAGATGAAAAACTTCGTTGAATTCACGGCAAATTCTTAAGATAGATGATTTTTCTTCGGCACTTAGTGCTTCAGTTTTAATTAATTGTTCAAGCAATTTAAGGCGTCCATTGACAATATATTGGGTTTTGGAAGTGGTAAATAAATACATTGGATTTATCAATATTTTCAGCTTCAACATCAAAATTTGGAATTTTAATAGGAAAGGTGTTTGCATTCATTAGACATATTAGGGCTTTCGAATCATTAATTCTTGTTATACCATTTCCATTGAACAAGCCGGTTTGGAGTGCCTTGACTTTATTTAAAAATTCCTCACCCTCGGGAAGATTAACGGTTGTGCTTACTACTTTCTCTGTTCTCCCTAGAAATAACTTTATCGATACTTCTGAATTTTCCCCAACCAAAATTTCCAATATATCTTCATTATAATTAATATTGCACTTAAATGTCTGAAAAAAATCTTTGCCTAAAATTCCTTGCCCATCGATTGGAAGTGAATCGTTGCCAATATGAAAATCATGAAAGATTGTTTCATTATTTGGTAACATAATCTTTGCTTTACAAGTAGTTAATGTCTTCACATTTTCACTAGTTGTTCCTTTGGCTGAACATTTTAAAGAAGGATTACATGCAGGATTACCGTCGGTAAAACGTTTTTTAATTATCGACATATCCTCCCTCGTATCTATTAGAAAATTGGCGCTTTTAGCTTTTAAAATATCAAGATTTAAATTGGCGTACTTTCCGGAATTCATCTGGGTAGGAGCTAAGTTATTTATTGAATATAAACCTGCAAAAATTTGATCTGTTGACTCCACTCGAGCTTCGAAATTATCAGAAGGCAACGAATTGGTTTGAACAATTGAACACGGTTTTATGGGAGATCGCTCACTCGACACGTCGTGTTCGGTTTTGAATCGAGTGAGTTAAAGTTTTCCGAATTATAATTTTGTGGGTCGAATGGTAAGCTATCCTACTTGGTGATGATTTATGTATTACAGAACTATTAGGACTAAAATTAGAAAAGTTGTCGTGTTGTGATTGACCATACCATGAATATACTGGTTCTCTGATTTTCTGGTAAACTAAAATATCTGTCTGCTTTATGACCAACTTTTCGACATAGTTGACAGGTAAAATTTTTATTTGATTTGTAAAATTTGCGGAATTGTGAATCATTTCTTTTTATACTGCTCTATTCTTTACAATCGGTAAAGTTACTAAAACGACATGCTTTTACTATTAGTTTGATTTGTTCTCTTAAGCCTTCTTGAAAATATCGGAGAGCTGTTGATGCGTTTAACGCCTTGATTTCTTTAGTACAGCCAACGCCATCACGAAGGAAACATGCATTATCCAAATCGGTTACCATTACATCGACTCGATTTTCGAACGTTCTAACGTCTTCGTTTTTATTTTGGTGAATTCTAACTAACTCTGTTTGCAGTTGTGCAACTGATCGCTGTTCTCCGAATTGCTTTTTTAATGTCGCTTCAAATTTCTCATAAGATTCGAATGTTTGTGAACTGGTACAATTATAAGCTTTGCATGTTAGTTTCAGTACCGCTAATGTAATTAAAAAATATTTGACTGTTATCTACTTTTCCGCATCTTAACAGATTTTTACATTCGCCAGAATGCATTTGGTCTACCGTAATCCTATTGTCAAACTACTTTCATAAAAATTTTCTTGTTTGGAATGTTTTAAATCGAATATTTTGTTGGGTGATTGTTTAGTCTCCGTATTATCCACGGAAGGAATATTTGAACACATTTTGGTCTGAAAGGAAACCCTCATTCGGAGAATTACTATCACTAGAAACAGTAAGGATTGAAACTTTATTTGAATTATTAAAATCTGATTTCTCAAAGGTATCTGAATGTTCACAATCACTGATTTCGTTTAATTGTAATTGACAGTTATCTAGTGCCGAATTTGGTTTATCGTTCGAACTTAAATTTAAATCATTACTTACAATTTGCTCGATTTATTTTGCGTTTTTTTTTTGCAATTTTCCTTGTTCTCAAAGACAAATTATTGATTCCGTTATCGCTTATGTTTTTACCCCCGTTATCTACAACCGTCACATTATTATGTATACTCATGAGCAACTTAAAAAAAATCATGAAAAACGATTACAATTCTATAAAAAAAATGATCAATTGGAACGAGTACTAACCTAATTATTTAAATGTATTCCATACATTGACCAGTAATATAAGGGCACGAACGGTACGGTTGAATAATCACTGCTGGTCATGTGTTTGAATGATCTTCAGGTAATTCGGTTTCAAATTATTTAATAACTGGTTAAACACTCTTCATCTGCATAATTCGCTCGACTTAAGCAAAAATAATAACAACAGTCCCCGGTCTTATTATGAAGTAAATTTGCTTATCGAGCGACCACACGTTCGTTTTATTTATTTTTTATTGCTCCGTGACTGGCGACCAATTAATGTTTTTGTTTTAAACAGTTTCCTGATAAAATAGTTCAGGTGAACGTTTTTTAATTTTTCGCTAAACTAACTACCAATAATTAGATTAAGTAAGATTACAAAAAACTATACTTCTAGCTAAAACCTATGGTTGGAATAATGAATTTGTCGTTTTAATCAGCCAAAAACAAAACGCTGTATTTTTCGGGAGATAGACATGATATTCCTACCTATTTGGTTTGTTGCAGTCGTCATCTTTGTGTTGCTTTGATCTTTCCATTTTCGTAAACTTGTACACTGCGAACACATTTTGTTTTCTACCGTAGTTCAAAAAATGTTCCCTACATTAAATCGATGCTACTCTAATTTTTTAATAAGTAGATGTGTAAATTAAATTCCAAGCCCTAAATAATAAAATAAAAGGAAAATAATTAAATATTTTTATAATATGCGGCCCTAAATAGAAGCTAGGCGATTCCACCCGGAATCGCGGTCTATAGTTTGAAAATCGCTGCTTTCTTCCTCTCTTATTAACTCACCAACAAAACCAAATTTTAAAGTGGAGATTTTTTGATACATGTTTTTGGAATTAGGTTATTGTTTGCGGCTCATGTTTTATGTTCAATAATAATGGGTGATTTTTTAATCGTTTGGTTTATAATTTTCAAAAAAAACACAGTGAAATTGCAAAAATGTATGAAATTTTTATTTGAATCGATAATTGAATGTTTGTCATTTACTTTTTACACGTTTGATGTTGACTTCCAATTCTGCAATTGTTTTTGGTTTATTGGAATAGATGGAAGACGTTATGTAGCCACATAAAAATAGTCAATAGGCGTTAATTCGCACGATATGGTCGCCTATATCGTGCGATTTTACTGGAGTGAAACGTGAGATAAATTGCTCACCACACTCACATTTATCAATAAGTGAGATGGTATCGCGTGCTGGGTTTCCTGAAACCACATATCGACCAGATTCATGCATTTTGGGCAAACAAATCCGAAATCATCAAGCGATAGCGAGCGCCTTTGACGATAACGTTGTGGCCATCGTCATCTTTGAAAAAATATGAACCTATGTTTCCACCGGCCCATAAACCGACCAACAGTGGTTTTTTAGAGATGCATTGGCAGTTCTTGCATTGCCTGTGGCTGCTCATCACACCAAATGTTGTAATTTTTGCTTATTGACGTACCCATTTAACCAAAAATGAGCTTCGTCGGAGAATAACAAATTTTTGGACGGAATTTTAGCTTTTTGTTTTTACTCGCCCCTTCTATATTCCACTTCAAAACCTACTAATCTTTTAAAATTAGTTTTTTATTTTTCCTAGCCGTTTCGCTCTAGCATCCAATGTAAAATAAAAATCATTTTTCACTTTAGGCTTGCCAAAATGAGATTCGCGTTGGAAGGCAAGTGCATTTATATTTAGACATGCATATTCTGGACCAGTTAAATGTTTTCCATTTTATTCAACAATTTTTTGTGAATAATCGATAAAATAATTTTTGATCAACAACAATTTCCTAACATCACCAAACTGTTATGAAATCTTCTGTCCACAACATTTTAAACCTTATGTCAACATAAATGCATGAATTTGTTGAAATCTGTCATGCTCGCATATGGCATTGCATTTTTCTGACAAATTTTCAGATCTTTTGTGCAAAACACAGGTAAAAATATTTTAATTTTTTGTGCGAAATCTCAGGTTTTATGTTTCAAATACAAACGCACGAATTTGTGACAATTTTGGGTTTTTGAAATAAAAATATGAAATTTATGAATATTTCATTGCCTTTTATCAGCAATATTAAAATATTGTCAGCTTAATTTCCATATTTGCGTCACCTAACAGTTGAAGTGATAATAGTCATTGTAATGGGTTTTCCAATAGGAATGATATGATACTTAAGCACAATTTAAAAGAAAATACAATAAAATTTTTAGTGGATTCGATACAAATTATTTTTGTCTCTTCAGAAAATTTGGTGACCGCAATTCTTATGAAATGACTACAGTTGCAACATAAAGTATTAACAATAAGTAAACGTGGTAAATCTAGTCACATAAAATGACGTTCATGAAAACGACAATTTATACAAAATAGATGGTTAAATGGCTAATGAATGAATCCTGGCAACTGAGAAATGTTACTGTCGGATCTCATAAAAAAAGTTAAGAGCGAGCCATTCGAGTGTCAATTAAAGTTCTACACTGTGGAAAATCCATTACGGAGTCTCTAGTTTGTGCACAGTCTTATTTATCGAACCAAGGCCATTTCTGATCATGATGTAGTATGTAGGAGGAAACTTGTGATTTTTCAATAAATTTTAAAAGAAGTTCTCAACAGCAGGGACTAGGCTATTTCCAATCTAATTATTATGAAAATCTGTATGTATGAATGGGATTCCAAACCAATTTTTGGAAGAAGTTCTAGAGTAAGGCTAACTGAGACGGAAGTAGGCCGTTTCTTAAACAATCTGATGCAATTGATCGTAGATCAAGCGAAAACATACTTTGCAATCTTTACATATCTACATAAATTTATTTAATTTTAATGACCGGAGATATGCAAATTTACTTAAGTAAATTGCGACTTTATATAAAAGAAACTGTGACACTTCAGAATAATTTATGCAAATTTACAGGGCACATTATGTACTTCTGTACATTATGTACTTCTGTGCCATTATTCTGGCTTTCGCTGTGGGAAAAATATTTTGGTAGCATTGTTACCTCTATAAAATTTTTCTAGCGTACTGATGGAATTAGTTTGGTGTAAATATTTTCAAAACAAAGATAAATTGGAAATTTTTCCCCCTATAAAACTTTTGTGGAACAAAGTATCCCATTTAACTTTGTTTCGAAAATATTTACAACAAACTTAATCCATCAGTAGGCTAGAAACTTAAATTTAGATAAAAATATTTACATAAATTATGTAGACAGTTAAAAGACTTGATTCATTGCATTGCTTCTACTAACTTCTTGATTACTTCCAGTGAAATTTTATGAGTTCAAGTTCTATGTGATCCCATAAATGTTCAATGGGATTCAGGGCACACATTTGGGGTGGTGAATGTAACTGGTTTGCGACGTTACACAGAATCCATTTGTTTTACAAAAAACATGTGCTTAGGACCGTTGTCTTTTTGGAAGATGTTGGGACCGAAGCCCCAATTGTTTCACGGATAAATTCAAATTGTCCCTTACAATACCGAGGTATCTCCAGCGATCCATATTTTCATATATAAAAACAAGTTTACCTACCCCACTTGCCGACATTGAACCCCATACCATAACTGAACCACCACCATGTTTCATAGTTTGGACGATGTGTTTTGGCTCCAGCGCTGAAGCATAAAAATTAAATTCTGCCAGAAGTTCAAGTTTTTTGCTTTTAATTTTTCTGCAAACTAAATTCTTTTTTTAGAATTGACATCCGAGATTAATTGCTTGTTTCGTGGCACACGGCCATGATATTCATGTTTCCACAAAATTTTTTTTAATATTTTGGGGGGGATAACTTGGAGGTGGGTAGTTATTTTAGAAAGTGTCTGGGTCATTTTGACCCACGTTAGTAAATAATTAATAAGCATTTATTTAGATAACTTTAGATAATGGATGATTATGAGCGTCAGCAAAATCGGCTACGTGCTATCTTAGCCGAGTTAGACAGAGGGGAGGAAGGCCCTGTCGATGGGTCAGATGTTGATGAAACAAAAGACTTAGAGTTGGCAATCATGATTCCGAAACAGAGCAGGAACTTGATCCAAATAACGACGAATATGATGAGCCAGATGGTGATTTAGTGGGTAAAGATGGCTCAATATGGAGAAAATACGCATTTAAATCTACACGGGCAGTTACCAAAAACATTTTCCGTTCGTCATCGAACCATACAGATTTTTCGAAATCTGTTAAAACACCCTTAGAAAGTTTCCAATTGATCTTTACTTTCATCAATGATATTGTGGAACACACAAATCTATTTATAAAAAAACAACAAACAAAATAAAAGGACGTGAAACATGCTGCAACCACCGATTATACAGAAATGAATGCTTTATTTGGATTGTTGTATCTAGCGGGGTTGCATAAATCATGGCATGTGCATGTACGAGGTTTGTGGGCTACCGACGGCACTGGTTTGGAAATATTTACTGCAACCATGAGCTACAGTCGCTTCCAATTTCTTATGCGGTGCATTCGATTTGACAACATCGAAACTCGCATGGGACGTCGTTTGGTTGATAAATCCGCCCCAATTCGTGAAATTTTCGAAAAATTCAACGAAAATTGCCAGCAAAATTATCGTGTGGGTTGTTTTATTACAGTAGACGAGAAATTAGAAAGCATTCGTGGAAGATGCTCATTTAGGAAATATTGGTATATAGTAAGCCAGCGAAATATGGAATAAAAATTTTATTTGTTGTTGATTCGGCACAATGAAAAAAAATAAACGTGTGTTGTCACCGTTGTTTACTACCGACCAGCTTTGCGGTACATACAATGTTGCAAGAACTGCAAACCGATGGCCAATGGTAGTTTTCTTCAGCTTATTAAATTTGACAAGTATAAATAACTGAATAGTTCTAATATCCACTGAGAATCCTCCAGTACAATATAAAAAACGAAAATTATTTTTAAAAACCTTGGCTTTAGCTCTTATGCAACCACATATAGATAGACGAAATTAGCGCAAAATCCATCGTTTGAGCCTTCGCCAAAAAAACCCAAATTGAATAAGCGCGGTAGATGCCAACTCTGTCAACCGACTCAAGATCGTAAGACAAACATAACTTGCTACAGATGCAATAGACTTATCTGTGGAAGCCATTTGATTGGCATCTGCACTCTGTGAAAATCTTTATTAGGTAATTCAGAAGTTTAGATTTAGCCATATTTCAAAGGTAATTATTGAAAAAAAAATACTTTATAACAAAAAAATTGTTAATTAATATTTTTTCGCTCACAATTCCAGCTTTTCAACGATTTCAACCTTTTGAAATTCTGACTTATAGGACGCGAAGGAGAGCAGCCTTTTTTATGTAAAGGGTGATTTTTTTGTGGTTAGGATTTTCATGCATTAGTATTTGACAGATCACGCGGGATTTCAGACAAGGTGTCAAAGAGAAAGATGCTCAGTATGCTTTGACATTTCATAATGAATAGACTTACTAACGAGCAACGCTTGCAAATAATTGAATTATATTACAAAAATCAGTGTTCGGTTCGAAAAGTGTTTCGCGATTTACGTCCGATTTATGGTCTACATAATCGACCAAGTGAGCAAACAATTAATGCGATTGTGACCAAGTTTCGCACTCAGTTTACTTTATTGGACATTAAACCAACCACACGAATGCGTACAGTGCGTACAGAAGAGAATATTGCGTCTGTTTCTGAGAGTGTTGCTGAAGACCGTGAAATGTCGATTCGTCGCCGTTCGCAGCAATTGGGTTTGTGTTATTCGACGACATGGAAGATTTTACGCAAAGATCTTGGTGTAAAACCGTATAAAATACAGCTCCTGCAAGAACTGAAGCCGAACGATCTGCCACAACGTCGAATTTTCAGTGAATGGGCCCTAGAAAAGTTGGCAGAAAATCCGCTTTTTTATCGACAAATTTTGTTCAGCGATGAGGCTCATTTCTGGTTGAATGGCTACGTAAATAAGCAAAATTGCCGCATTTGGAGTGAAGAGCAACCAGAAGCCGTTCAAGAACTGCCCATGCATCCCGAAAAATGCACTGTTTGGTGTGGTTTGTACGCTGGTGGAATCATTGGACCGTATTTTTTCAAAGATGCTGTTGGACGCAACGTTACGGTGAATGGCGATCGCTATCGTTCGATGCTAACAAACTTTTTGTTGCCAAAAATGGAAGAACTGAACTTAGTTGACATGTGGTTTCAACAAGATGGCGCTACATGCCACACAGCTCGCGATTCTATGGCCATTTTGAGGGAAAACTTCGGAGAACAATTCATCTCAAGAAATGGCCCGGTAAGTTGGGCACCAAGATCATGCGATTTGACGCCTTTAGACTATTTTTTGTGGGGCTACGTCAAGTCTAAAGTCTACAGAAATAAGCCAGCAACTATTCCAGTTTTGGAAGACAACATTTCCGAAGAAATTCGGGCTATTCCGGCCGAAATGCTCGAAAAAGTTGCCCAAAATTGGACTTTCCGAATGGACCACCTAAGACGCAGCCGCGGTCAACATTTAAATGAAATTATCTTCAAAAAGTAAATGTCATGGACCAATCTAACGTTTCAAATAAAGAACCGATGAGATTTTGCAAATTTTATGCGTTTTTTTTTAAAAAAAAGTTCTCAAGCTCTTAAAAAATCACCGGTTATAATTATACTCAGCGTTTAATTTAAAAAAAAATTTGGTGGAATATAGTAACCGTTGCAGAACATTGGGTCTTTTAAAGATGGGTCAAAACCCATCGTTAGTAACGTTATAAGTTAAATTAACTTTAGTAAGGAGGTTTAAGTATCTTCACCATTTCTGAAGATAGTTGTGGAGCGCTTGTTTTTGATTGTCTTTCACCAACTCCAAAACTTTTCGCTCGTTCCAATTGAAAAATTTAGCTTTTCCCTCGTTTCGCAGTTCATTTTCAACCGATTGCGTGACGTTGAATCTGGATATTATTTGGGCCACTGTAAAATGACTTCGGCTAACTAATTTTTTTTAGCACCAGTTTCCTTTCTAGCACCGACCATTTTTAAATAAAATTTATTTTATAATGTAAAAGCACCAAAATACTAATGCGTAACCGAGGCACTTCTTTTTATAATGAAAAATGGCTGGAAAACTGTGCATTTTGTTGTGTTTTGCTGTAATATATGATCATTTTCAGTGCAAAAAATCCTTGTTTTTTAATATAAACGGCAAATGACTTTCTATTTTCTATTTTTGGATTTGCTAATTTGTAAAATAATTTAATTATTACATTTTAAGCTACAAAATAAATTCTATAATCCGTATATTTTGCAATTTTTTTCAAAAATCATTGTGTATGATCATTTTAGTTAATGTTGTCGATTTTTTGTGGGCATTGATAAAGATGGGGTCACACCCACTATTAAAAAGGGCAATAAAGTGAAAAGAGTTTTATATTATTGTTTGATTTCAAATTTTTGAAATTGGCTAACAGTATTTGAAAACAAAACAAAATGTTTCCCTATTTATTTTAACCTACATTGATAAAAGAAAATCTTATTTGGCAATAAAAACCGAAATATTAGTCAAAAATCACTTGGTCTTAAGCTGGTGGACAGGAGTTTAAAAGGAATTAATTCAAATATTCAGGAAATTCTTAAGAGAAACTTAAAAGAAATTAGACTTACAGCTTCGTGCTGGATCTTCACCATAATTCACCCTAATACGTAGCATCAAAACATTAATCGACAAATCCAGCCAAGGAAATATGGGAGTTCAACCTAGTTTGCACTTACTAGTGTCAACTGAAAATATAAACATCTGGTATTACTTGACGAATTATTGCAGTATTGCTGTTTATTTTTTAATTACCTCTGTTTCCCTGCACTAAAATAGGAAAACAAATAGAGCAGAATTAAGAGCTATTTATGAGCTCGCGATATCCGCAAGACAAGGTGGTTCCTACCTCCTACTCACCTGAACGAAGTCAAACATTCTTGTTTGCGGATATCGAGAGCACATAATTTTGCATTATCACTTTTCTCTATTTTGCCATGTGTGGAGAGGTCACCTCAAGAATGAGAGAAAAACAGAAATGAGAGATTGTGTTCAAATCTTTACTTTAAAAAATTTAAAAATTCCGTCTTATAGAGACGACATAAATCTAAAACTGGCATGAATCTAGTAGTTTCGTAAAAATATAATATTTTATTTCCTGGAATGAAAAACCCGAATAACTTTCATATGTTTTTTCACTGGATATGCATCCCACCGACTTTCGCACGATTGCATGACTTACTTTGTCGTTATAATAAACTTAAAAACAATTATCGCTCGTTCTTATTTCTGCTGCAGTAACTTTTATTTTAAAACAAAGTTGAATAATGTAAAACAATGAAAACATGACAGGCTACTGATTTATTTGCTAAAAATTATTGAATTTTGATTTTTAAACATTTTTCCATTGGTATGGAAAGACAGATCTCATAGCATTTTATTTATGCTGTAGACTACACAGATCTCATAGCATTCAAAATAAAAAGGTACACGTGATATGTTTCAACGTATCGAGCTCTTTAGCTAGATCTTCATCGAATTTTGAAAATCTTTGCAGACGACCATTTGGTGTAACATTTCAAGTAATCTGGATAATAGCTAACCAAAGTATCGCGTATTAAAGTATTTCTATAGAGCGATTTGGACAATGCTGGACCTTTTATCTTACTTAACCGTTCCTATACGAGTAACGTTATCATAATGAAATATTTATCAAATCACAAAACTGCTTTTCTCCTAGGCTTCCTCCCGTTTCATTTAAAGGGGGAAACATTAAAAAACAATCTATTATCCTGAACATCACAGAATGGCAACATAAAAATGTAACTTCTAAGGATCAGGTGGATTTTCCATGCATTAAATTAATTTTTTTTATTACATTGATATTGATACGCTATTGTCATCAATTTTCGTATAAATAGGTTTGATTTTATTATTAAATTTTTGTGCCACGATACATCTTATGGAATTTTATTTCCTAAATCATTTTTTATTTTTATATTCTCATTTTGTCATCCGATTTTGTATACGTATTTGATTAATTTGGAATATGTTAATCGGGATTATGGATGAAACTAAATATTTGTAATCTAAAGGAAAGATGTGGAATATGGAGTACCAAAATAAAGAAAGGTTTTGTTTTTTTTTTATATAAAGCTCTTTTCATTGATATGGATATATCCTGTATATGTACGGGGTAGATATTGCAAAACATTTTGTCCTTTTTTCCATAATTTATAGTACCCAATCTGGTATTACAGTAATTTTTGTATTAAGGTTTGATCCTTTTTTGTACTGTATTTTAGTGTGCTTTTGCTGTTGATTTTTCGTCCTTTTACGTTCTTGTATAAATATCTCTACCATGCTTATACTCGTATACTACATACTATTATGTAATATTCAAAGTTTTCTTTTCATTTTTAATGCCGTCTCCCAATGAAATTTATAAATAATAATAATTTGTATTCATATCCTAAAGCTGAATTTTTTCAGTAATTTTTTGTTTATTTTCACCAAGAAAATTTGCGTTGATGTTTCTAACTATTGAATGTAAAGCATATCAGAAATTTAGGCATCGTAGTTTCGTCGTTCAAACGAAACTTATTGACTTCAACCACAACCACCCTAATAAATTCTATAGACTCACACCCCTATACTCATTATGAGTATTTTAAAATCCATATAATTATTAATTACTAATTATAAATTCAATTTTCGCATCGTCGTAGCGTGCAAAAAATAATATTTTTAGAAATTGGAAAATTGTATAGCGTATCGTGTATTTATAGCACACAACCACATTACTAATTTAAAGCTTTTGCGATATATGCAAAATAAAAATTGGTTGTGATTAAAATTCTATATATAAAAGCGCTACCGCATAGTTTTCGGGTTAAAAGCTTTTCCCATTAAAAATAATATATAGTTTTGAACGGGGAGATTAACGTAATATTTATAAGGAAGACAATATGCCTTAGGCAAATAGATTACACTAATAAGCTTTTGCTATTAATTATATCTTAAATAAAACTAAAAAAAAGTTAATGAGTTAATCTTTTATTATTTTTATGTTTTATTATACGCTTGAGAGCTTAAAACTCGTGTGACAACACAGTGTTTTCCACCTGCGGTACAC
Source organism: Nephrotoma guestfalica (assembly GCA_963691935.1). NCBI lineage: Eukaryota > Metazoa > Arthropoda > Insecta > Diptera > Tipulidae > Nephrotoma > Nephrotoma guestfalica. The sequence continues at coordinate 238,314,065 of OY829913.1, forward strand.
GTTCACGTTATGAAAAACGATAAATAAATAAAAACAACAACCATTTTTTGTTGTTTTATGTAAAAATAAAATAAAATAAGTAATAGTAATAAAAGCTGCTTGAAACTTGTGCTTTAGAAAATAAAAGCTTTAGCAATACACTTGACGGCAGTCAACATTAATTTTTTATTATAGTTCTTAATGTGTTTTTATTTATTTATTTTCTTTTTGTTGTTTCTTAACTCTAAGAAAATAATATATAAAATAAAATGTAAAAAATGTAAATGAAAATTAATTTATATTTAAAATTTTATTTTATTTTATTTGTTTTAAAATTAAAAATGAACAAAAAACCATAAAAATTGTGTTGTGTTTACAAGTGCCAGGGGTATTGTTGCGAATAGAATAACAACAAGTATTTATACTCGAGCGAGTTGGTATAAGAATTTCTATGTTTTTTGTACTCGGTATTTTTCTAGTCTACGGCTTAATCGTTTTAATTTTAAATTTAATTTTATGAGGGACTGTTTTTATTAAAGTTATCATCTTAATCCTAAAAAAATGTTTGTGTCTTGAAAGAAACTTTTCTTATCTTTATCGAAAACATCCAAAGAACGAAAACTAATTTAAAAGTCATGTATCATCAAGGCATCCAAACTATTAGCATATTAAGAAGTTTACCGGATCGAAACATTCGTTCTTGATGTCCTCACGTAGGCGCATGCGCATTATTAAACCAGTTTTAACTGTCTCACAGCCAGGTTGTAAAATGCGACATATTTACATAGCACGAATTCTTAGTTGTTTCATTTTGTCATTTTTGAGACCAATTTTCAAAATGCAACATAAATTTGACAATTGACTTAGTTCTATTAAATTGCTAATTTTCCAGATTAAAATTCGAAACTCACATTTGAAACAAATTTTCATAATAGAAAACTGATAAATATTCCAATGAGTTGAAAAATGATGTAGTTTAATTTAAATTTATCATTTTTCAAAAACACGTTCGGGACCAACATTTTCATGCAAACTCAGATTAGTTTCAATCTTTTAAGAATTGGCTTAATTCGATTAAAATTGATCAGTTCCAATTGCACATCCAGAACTAATATTGGAATCCTGTTGTTATCGTACAAACCAAATGTTTTCCCCGATCTATTTTAAAATGGCTGAGTTCCATTCAAATTGTCAATTTTACATTTTGCCGAATCAAAACCAGATTTCGTTTTGTAATCCTAGTACCATTAAAATTTATTGTACCTCATTAAAATTATCTGATTTCTCATTTCCGGTTTTCGGAACATTATGAAAAGCACAAAATCGAGTCATTTTCGAAATCTTTGGTACAAACATAGGTACCAGAACTCACAAACCTTAAGATTAGATAGATTAGATAGATTAGACACATTAGATAGATTAGATAGATTAGATAAATTAGATAAATTAGATAGATTAGATAGATTAGATAGATTAGATAGATTAGACAAATTAGATAGATTAGATAGATTAGATAGATTAGATAGATTAGATAGATTAGATAGATTAGATAGATTAGATTGATTAGATAGATTAGATAGATTAGATAGATTAGATAGATTAGATAGATTAGATAGATTAGATAGATTAGATAGATTAGATAGATTAGATAGATTAGATAGATTAGATAGATTAGATAGATTAGATAGATTAGATAGATTAGATAGATTAGATAGATTAGATAGATTAGATAGATTAGATAGATTAGATAGATTAGATAGATTAGATAGATTAGATAGATTAGATAGATTAGATAGATTAGATAGATTAGATAGATTAGATAGATTAGATAGATTAGATAGATTAGATAGATTAGATAGATTAGATAGATTAGATAGATTAGATAGATCAGTTAGATTAGATCTTTGACTTTTTAGTAGCTTCAGTGAACGTAAAAATCTGAAAATTACCTGTATTACCTGTATAAACTGAGGACGCCTGAGGTTATGAATACATTTACAGAGTGTTCCATATAAAATCAAACACCCTGAATAACGTTTCAGATATTTAATTTTGCGAAAAAATCTGAGATATCCCACGGACTTTAAAATCAAAGGCGTGGATTATAATATTTTTCAAATAGCACTTCGGTCGTTGTGATTTATCATCATGTGATTTGATGATAAGATCATCAATTTTATCTTTTCAAACTCTAATTTTAATTATTTTGTTCAAAATTGTGTGGAATAGTTTGGTGAGTAAAATTATAGTAGTCAAGTGAATTTTTTGTTTTATAAAACAATTGGTGGCGATTTCAAAACAATAATTTCAATTCTACGCTACAAAAGAGGTGCGGGAAATTTTCCGCAATTTTTGCCAAACTAATTCTCTTCTCTTTGAAATATTGTGACTTTTCAAGTAACATTATGTGCTACAAGTTAAACGTGGCTGAAAACTCGAGGATTTCGGCGCTGTTCTAAATAAAAAACATAAAAGAAAAGTTTCAAGAACAACTGAAAATATCCCAAGTAGCATTTTTGGAAGGTACGCCAAAATAATTTTTATATTTTCAGTTAATTATGTCTGTTAATGTTTAAAGTTTGTTCATTAATTTGAATCTTACATTTCTTAAACAAGCGTCTTCAAGATTTAGCATCACTCAACTATGTAGCCCTATAAATATTCTCAAATAAATGCATTGAACTGCTTATGCTGCTCGGCAAAATAATAACATAACGCGTTATACCTGCTTCTTTATGAGAGCATATTTTATTTGCTGATATGGTGGAAGACCACGCCGGTGGAAGATCATTTCATAATGTTACAATGTCGTCGGAACCGTTTTAAAACTTCATCGGACATAAGACGGGATGTTGAGCGAGCAACGAGAAAAGAAATTTCGGCCAGCTTACTGAGAAAAAGACTTGGTAAAGCTGGTTTGAGAGCACTTAAACCAGTCCAGAAGCCTGAGTTCACATTACTAGTAAAAAAAACGTTTTGTATGGGTTCAGGAGCATGTTTCTTGGACTCCAGAGCTGTGGAATGATGTGATTTTCTCCGATGAATCAATATTGAAGCTGCATGTTGGAGATGAAAGAATTCTCGTAAGCAGAAAACCGGGCAAGAGGCTTAGCAACGAATGTCTTTTAAGACTTCCACCGAAAAATGAAGGAATTATGGTCTTGGGATGCTTTTCTGGAAATGAAACCGGTCGGATGTGCTTCCTTAGTTTCAGCATTACAGCAGCTGTTTATCTGCAGGCCCTACACAACGAATTTGAGCCTTCTGTGTTAAAGCTTTTTGGCGAGACTTGCAAATTTATTTTTCAACAGGACAACGCTCCGAGCCATACCGCCAAAGAAGTGAGTTATTAATTTTGAATTGTAGATAGAAAAATTGTCTTTCAGATAAATATAAAAAATTTGTTAAAAACTTGTTTTTTTTTCTTATCTCTTCATTTAAAGGTGAAAAAGTACTTCGAAGAAAGAAGTATCGATGTGTCGAGCTGGCCTCCGTATAGTCCAGACCTAAATCCAATTCAAAATATTTGGCCTATAATGAAGCTAGAAGTAGCAAGAAAGCGCCCAGAATCAATTCAAGCTTTAAAAAGTTTGTTCATGACGATTTGGGAATCCGTACCTCCTACAACTTTGAAAAATTTATCAAATTCAATGAATCGGAGGTGTATCGGTGTAATAAAAGTAAATGGCGGTCCAACAAAATATTAATATTAAAGCTAGAACTTAAAACCAAAAAAAAATTAAAAACAGGTGCTTAATTTATTCCATTACTTTAACTCCAATCAACGTATTTTGAATATTTTGGCATTTTTCGGGGTTTTGCCCCTAAATTGCAGGTACATTTTTTTCTTCAAAAATTACGTCATACATGACGTCATTTAAAATGAAACAATAAGACAATTGCTTTCAAAAGTTTAGTAATTTTGGAAAAAATACTCCAATTTGCAATAAAATATGTTTGCCCAATGTTCTTGTCCCCCAGTACTGTATTTTGTTTAGCTAAACAAAACAAAAAATGAAAAACACAATGTATACTTGATTTAATTAAATTTTATTTTATTAGAAATCTTACAATTTATTACATTTCACATTATAAAGTAAAAATTTGGTCTCTGTTTAAATACGCAAAAATACAGATGTGGCCAAATTATTATTACATTTAAATATTTGGAAGATTACTGCTTTAAAAGTAAATTTTTCAAATAAAAGTTAGAATTTTTTATGACAACGATATTTGTGTCTTATAGAATCAAAGATGATGTATTCCAGTTTTATCAGTAGAGATATTTAAAAAAATTGTTGCAATTTAAGAGAATTGGAGTTATTAACGATTTTGATATTAATTTACTTTAATTAAACAATCAGTACTCTAATTCTTTAAGCAGTAAGATAATTTGTAAACGTGTAAACGATAATTTATCTTGCCTTTTTACAATATTCCCAAGATAAAATTTAAAACGGTTACGATAAATTAACGTCAAAACTTAACATACTCTTATGAGTTATGTAGCATATTTAGCCTTTGAGGGCCCATAACTACCGTTCCCATTTAAATTTCAATAAATATTTTATGGATACAAGTTATTCTAAATAGTATCTATTCACAAACAATAGTTAAAGTTCTTAAGGGTTGTGGTATGGGTAATTTTACAGGTGAAAATTTTATACAATAAATTATCTTAGCATTTCTAAATCGAATTCTCGAAAGATAACATTAAACGTCAAATCGAAATTTTAATTAATTTATATCCTTAATAACTCAAAAAATACAATCTCTAGAAATGTAAATTCTTGCATATACATCAAAGCCATCTAGGATCACACATAGCCTCAAAATCATATTGAAAAATAGCCGGGGTCGGGAGTTATTTGATATAAAAAACAAGATACGGTTTGATAAGCATATAAAACAAGTCAAATGTTTGAAAAGAATATTACAACAGTGAAAAATTTCTTTACTTCGTATGGTAAAGACGTATACTATCTAAGTCTTATTTACAATTCATTCGTTGAATTTTGATTAATATTGTATACGCTGAACCCTGTAAAGGTTATTCTGTATTTTAAGTATAAAATCACATTAATCAAATCCAATCAAATCTGTGCTAAGCAGATCTTAATTTCTGTGTATTTCATTGTTGAAGACGAATGGCCCTATTTAGCACTTTCCGCTCATGCGAGTTAACAATATCTAAGTATAATAGTCGGATCTTGCAATCTGGAATATTTTCTGTAATTACCGTACTAGAAATGTAGAATTTCGAGTAAACTACAAAAAACTATGCGTTTTGAACACCGTAGCTCATTTAACCATCAAATTTAGTTAGTCACAACGAGTTTCTTGAACTACACGAGTTTCTCATCCAATAATTTTATTGTGTGCGCGAGACACACAAGTCGTCAATAACACCGAAAATTTATTAATTGAAACCATTTCTAGTTATTTGTTCTGGAGGGACGTTATAGTTTTACCATTTGTTTTTTATATTTAGTTAATTTTTAATCTTTGTGAAATGTATGGGTTAAACTTAAGGATCGGCAACGAGTAGGAGGTGAAACTTGGATCAATTAACTGTTTCTTTAGAAATCAATTTTATGAAATAGACATCGTGTTTGATCTTAGTGCTAGTTAAAAGTTAGTTTTAATGCATAATATAATTAAATTTTGTACTCATTCATTATTGTTCTAAATTTGTCCTAATTATCAATTTCTCAAACACGGGCGTATTAAATAGTCTAAAATTAAATCATTGTAAAATATTAAAGATTGTTGAGAGCTACTAGTGCCTCTAAATGAAATATTAAACATTTTCTCTTTCTGAATTTTTTTAACTAATTGCTAATTGCTATAGCCGTCGTATTTATTGTACTCATCGGTTAATCTTAATTGTGTGCAAGTGTGTGAAATGATCAAGTAAAATATTACGAGTGCACAACAAGTTGAAAGCTTCACTTGATATGTGGAGAAGTGATCCATTAGATGTTGTCAAATTAGATACTTGAAACACTTGACTTTTATATTTGTACATTGAGCAACTAAAATGGATTTTGCAGTAATCCACAGACCATCTTGTTTTAGGATATTCTACTCCTTAAGACAATCAAGTAAAATATTCGAATGTTTGACTTTACTGAAAGAGTATTTTAATTCCACCGATGCCAGTTCATTTTTATAAGTTCACAAATTTACATTCTAAATCAAAATAATTTTATTATTTTTTAAGTAAACTATCGCAGTTAATTAAATTGTTAGAGCTTGAGCTTATTTAATTCTAAAATAAAACTATAAGCTAAAATATCAAAAATTTCAATTAATTATTAATAATATCCAAATGACAGCCTTTTCAACATTCATTTGCTTGATTATTCCACGATAAATTATTTGTGATACTTTTTGACATAAATTTATCTTGCCACTTTACATTTTATCTTGAAAAAAATTTAGCGAATGCGAATTTACTAAAAATCACGATATCCAATATAAATCTAGACTTGTACGATAATTTTTCTCGTGTGTTAAAGTTATCACGTAAAGGCATTGCAATTTATCTTGGTTTTTACAGAATTAGGGCACAGGTATTTAAAATTACTTTGGAAATAAATCATATTCATTTAAAATAAAAATTATTTTACAAACAATTTCGGAATAAAGTTGTTTTGAAACGGCATACGATTATTAGTTGTAAGTAATACATCACTTAAGAATAATCACAAATACAGTCTATTCATTTCAGATTCATTTTATTTGAATTTATCACAAAATATAAAAACTAGATCCAGTCTTGTCTAATCACATGATTTAAGTTCATAGATAGATAAATTATATAAATAAAATAAAATCGGCAATTAAATTCCAATTCAACTGTAAAAAGATTTTGTTTATCACATTAAACTTGAAAATTACTTAAAGTATTCTAAACCCTAATTGATGGCTCTTGCTCTTGAAATTCGCATTCATTCCACATATTCTTACTCTCCAGTATGTTTTTATAAAACTTCAATGATTCCAGCAATTTTCATGTCCAAACTGTTTGGCTGGTAGCTTGTCAACATCATATAGTTTTGCTGTTTTTATTTTCAAATCCAACGGCAGTCTTGTTGGGGCCATAGCGCGAATATTATGACCTCGTTTAACATTACTTTTGAAAACGCCTATATTAGATTTGTAAAATGATTCACCACGTACTTCAATCGTATTATGTTTATCTTTTTTCAATATGAACCGCTTACTTTCATTAAATTTGAAATGCCAAGCAGAGGGCGGCTTAATTAACTTTGCAACCTCTTCTTTAAAATCTAAAACAGGGCATTCATTGCTCCGTAAATTTTTAATTGTTCGATGATTTCTCTCGCCTTCACCTTCTTCTCAATCTGGACAAAAACTCGATCTGGTGGAATGAACGAATGGCGAGCTTGTAATCGCACATACCCACCATGATCGATTTTTTGTTTTGGCCTTCGCATCCATCAGCCACCAAGCGAATCGTTGTGATACCCTCAAGACACGTATTACACAGTTGGTACAAAACAGCCGAAGCAATTTCATTTGAACCTTTAGGCGGAGAATTTTCCGTCCAGTAAAACAAAATAACATCTTTTGTAAGAGATGAGTGAGTCGTGCCGATTGCCATGCCGAAAATGTGTAAATACAGCTGCTGACTGTAGTATGCCGCTTGTATATTCTCATTATCATCATCACCTCATTCTTCTACTCGTTATGATCACTTATTTTGAAGGTTTCTTTGAGTTGCAGACATGTCGAACATGTCGAATAGAATTACTGAGATGTGTTTCATTATAGCTTTTTGCTATTCTGTTTATCGAATGTTCACTCGGTAAATATTGGCGCTTTGAAATTTCACTTCGACAATAGTAGATTTCTATTGTCTTGTATTGCTTTATAAAGTTTATTATTAATTGCTACTTTTCCGCCAACTTCCAAATTGTCTATCTCCACCTCGGTTTTCGACTGGAGTATTACACAAGATAGGGTGTGAAATATTTGCAAATGTTGTTTGCAGATATTTCACACCCTACCTTGTGTAATACCCAATAAATTTAAGAAAGTGTTCTGACACACTTTGGCAACTTTCTTGGTGTGAGCTCTCATTGAATACGCTTTTCTTCGCCCTCCTTTACTTCTGTCCGTTCTTTGCGGTTACAACAGTAGCTTAAAATAAAAGCATCTTGGGCTAACTTTGAACAAATTTTGTAAAATGTATCGGAAAAGTACAATGCATCAGCGGTTTTGAGCAATCGACATTTGTAGCGATCACCTTTATGATTACATGTTGGCATAACTGCCAATTCTGTTTTCTTGTTTCTATTGTGTTTGACAATTAAGGGGTTTCGCCCCAAAATTTGGAATACGTTGTGTTTGATTTTTACAATAAAAATTTGTATACGAATAAAGTTATTTTGATACTTAACAGGGATAAATTATTTTTTGATTTTAAAACCAACGTGGAATACATCATTTTTGAATTTTATTTTTGGAATAAGTAATATTTTGAAAACTTTGATTGTACTAAGCATTTCTATTCGATAAGACGAAACGAAATTAGTCATAATCTCTTGTTTTATAAAGTGGAATATATTACGCTTGATTCTATACACTTTTTAATAATTGTATCCTATGGGGCATTCCACTTATTGCATGTTTGGCTTTGGCTTTATCGCTTCGATCAATTCTGATTTGGTGCGCGAGCACTTTTCTGCTACTTTTTCTTTAGGAATAGCCCAGATATTTTCGATGGGATTCATATCTGGGCTATTCGCTGGCCAATCAACGATTTGGATGCAGTTGGTCATTAATTATGGCACGGAGTCCTGTCATGTTTGTCTTGTTTTCTCCATAAAATGGTTAGAGTTCCAGGACTCTAACTGGTTATTTGACCTACTGTTGGACACATGAAGGTAAATATTCTTCTTCTTTTGATCTACGAACGCTCCTAGACATTGTAAAAGTCATCATAGTCTCGTCACTGAATACAAACTAATCAAGAAATAGAAAAAGATAATGTTGAAAGAGACATTTATTGCGAAGAGTGTACCTTTAAAATATTATTAAAAGAAAGATTTTTATCGTTTATACCTTTTCCCAGTCCTCTCTAGACTATGTAAAATGTTCATTTGCCCATGTTTTTCTTTGATGTCTTACTAGGTCGTCTTGCACATAGCCCATATTGATAAAAATTGTCGCACTGTTCTCTCCGATATTTCCGCACCAACGATCTTCTTTAACTTCCGCATTAAAAATCTGTCCTGGATGACTGTTGATTTTCTATTGCGACCACATCCTCTTCTTCTTCTGGGACTTGTTGAAAACTGAGATCTCAATTTTTGCGAAAAATGTTGACGAATGATCGTCTCACTCCTGTTTTCTAGGCTATTTGCGCATGCGTATACTGGTCTACTTCCAAATACGTAGACATTTTGGCTCTGGTTACAGCATTGATGTACAAAAACCACTTTCACTTCCACTTTTCAAAGTCACTAACGAGACTGAAATTCTTGAGTAAAATACTAGTTCTTAAATACTATCTAGTTGTCATAAAGTCAAAACAATTCGGAGGTCAAACTAATTAACAGGAGAATAAATACTCGGAATTCATATTTTGTCGAAAAGGGTTCTCAGGTATTAATGAATCACAAAAGACGTAGTTTCAGGGTATATTAAATTTGTATTGCAAGAATTCCTTGGATTGGTCGATATCTACATTAAAGATGTGGCAATGAATTTCGTATGAGGTGATAATAATTTGGCCACATCTGTATATAATAGAATAAAAATCGTATTTCGGCAATTTTTCCACCATTTTTTGTGACAAATTTGTCAACAATTTTTTGTCACGGTTTGGTCATCATATATTTATTTGCTTCCTGCCATTGTGGAAGCCAATACAAACAACTTTAGTAAAGTTGTGTATGACTTAAGCACAATGTATAATTTTATTTGGAAAACCAATTATTTACAAGTCGTAAGGGTTTGGTAAACAAAGCCCTTCATCACCATACACATAGAGAGCGCGTTATTAAAAAAAAACTTTTTCAATTTAAAAAAATAAATCTGCACTCAGCAGTAGATTTTATAAAATTTATGGAAATAAACTATGTTAGCCAACTTTTGAAAAAGCTGATTACGATTACCCCGTATTATAACTATTACATTTGAAATCAGTTGTTGTAGCTGCTGTTGGTAAGCTTTGTATATATGTAAATGAAAATAGAGCTTAATCTGAAAAACTATATTATTTATATTTTGTAACTATTTATAATATGTATACTAACTGTATGAAGTTAAACAGAATAAATATAAAAAGCTTTAAGCTTTTTTTCTATATACTTTACATAAATAATATCAAATACAATATATATACAAAGAAATAAATATGATAAATTATTATTTGAATTCAATTTTGTATTTAGATTACATATTTGCATATTTTCTGCAAAGTGGAAAATAAAATAAAATGAAAACATTTTTGCTGCGGATGATGATTATGATGGGAAAAATGGTTTTGCCCCCCTGATTTCTGCAGAATTTTTAGGTGTATGTACATTTATTATGTACACTTGAAAAATATTTATAAGCGCGCAATATGGTGGATATATATATATATATATATATATATATATATATATATATATATATATATATATATATATATATATATATATATATATATATATATATATATATATATATATATATATATGGATCTACATACATAACCGGAAATCTGCATTTCGCAAAAGGTAGAAAAACTTCGCCACAGGTATGTGTTATCGATTTTTTGTTTGGTTGTTCCTTCCCATATAAAAATGTTGTTGATGATGATGATGATGTGACAAAAAATATGTATACACATTCATTTTTCGTTCATATACATGTAATATGTAGTGTTACAGAAATATTTTTCATTTCATTACATACACAAAATTTATGTTTTGGTACATCGAGTAAATCAATACTTTGCGAATGAACCGAGCCACGCGAATAATGGGGAAAATATTCCGAAAATAATACCATTGCGGGTGGTTGGTGTTGTTGTATATTTAGATAAAAAAAATTACATAAAAGACAATAATAATAATAATAATCATAAAAGCTCTACATGTACGGTTTTAGCGTTGTACCGCACCAAAACAAATCGCGCGCACAGCACATACACAAATATGTTTGGCTCGTGGGCGTGCAGGTAGAATTGAATTTTATAATTTAAAAAAGTTTATCAAAGCTTTTATATGAAAAATATCAGTAAAGAGGTTTAGAAAATCCACATATCGAAAACTGAAATGCTATATATATGTTTTGTGATTTGTAATTTGGTTTTGAATCAGGATTTTATAAATTCTATTGTTCGGCACAAAATGTATAAAAAACTAAACGATTTTAAAAATTTATAGATCTGCCATCCCATAAATTGATACAACGCGTTGAATCCTATTCTATACATTTCAAAAGAAATTCATTCCACGCGGAAAATTACATCAATTATTAAATTTCTGAGGTTTTCTTTCGCGCATAATTCAAATTTATTACACCATCACTAATCAATCTTATCATGTCAGGAAAATAACGCGAAGATAACACACACACACACACACAATACCATAATAATATAATCATCATTATGATTTAAAATTAAAATGAAAAATAAAGATAAATGATTCCTTAACAAATTATTAATTAACCCTCGATACGATAAGCTGGTAACCATACACCCAAATTAGTGATATACATACATATACAAAATCCTAAGATCGTATAGAAACTTTTCTATTTCATATTACATAAATCCATCTAAAACTTTTCAATAATAAAGTTCAAGCTAATCCATTATACATACACACAGACATACATAATATACCGAGCTTTCATATATAATATATGCTAATAAGCACAAAATTTTTCTTCAGAAATAAAAAAAAAATCTTTAATTTGCTTATCACGGATAAAAGAAAAATCTCTGTATGGGTACCAAAAAAAAAACTCGTATTGTTAGAAAAATAAAATTTTCTTTTGACAATTTAAAAATTATATCAGCAACAATTTTTTTTTTGCTCCCCTTACTTCCCACGCCAAACAATGGAGGTACATGCTACATATACGGATGCGGAGTAAAAGAAGTAAAACTTTTACACGGAACTAGGAAAAAAAAAAGTTTTTTCCCTCAAAAAGTATTTCTCATGTCGTAGATTTAAACTTTTTTTCCCATTGCTCGATAAAAATTCGAAAACAAACAAATTTCTTCCATCGTATTAAGCGACTTTAGAATCGAGTAAGTTGGGGTGGTAATCATTTCCGGATACATACATGAAAAGTATACAATTTGCCGTATGTAATCGAAAATAATAAATTATGCATACGAGCGCTTATCAGCAGTATTCTCAAGGCGGCCATTTATATTATCGGCAATTGAGTGTAACCGTCATGGTAATTTGAGACTATTAAGTTCCACTTGTGGCGCTATTAAACAGTCATTTAAGCTCGTTATGTGATTTAATTGAATACTGCGATTGGAATTCTATATCTTCTCTCTCTTTTTCACTTTCTCCCTTAATTAACTTACCAACCAGCGAAGTGGTTGATTTCGTTATTCTCAAAGTTGTTACGTCTTTTGAATTTTTAAAGCATGGGCAGCACAGCATGTTCCAGACAATCCACACCAAGCAGCACATCAGTTTGTTTTGTTTTAGTTGGAAAATCGAACTGTGCCAATTTTATTGGGGTTATGAAAGATGTGGAAGCTATTGTTGTCGCGGCGACCCCGTTCCTCTTTTTTTTCTGTTCTCAGTAAAGCGAATAATTAAATATGTGGTTAATTGGCGTTGTTCTCTAGAGAAAGAGATCGAAGAAATTAATTAATGTTATAAAATATTGTGAATGTATGTATATATTTCGCGGGCAAGACTGGGCTCGAAAACATAAATAAATATGAACTTTTTGGGGTTTTCTGGGTGATAACCGGATATTTCTTTTACATCGAGGTGAGATTAGCAGGACGTTGGAAGTTTGGATTACCGAACTAACGAAATTTTAAATTGTTTAAATTAAAAAATTCGGCTGTCTCACCAGACTGCGGTGACCAAACTACAGAAATATTGAAAATACTTTCAACTTACATACAAAGTATAATCACAATGTCTTAGCGAATTATATTGTTTCGCTACGCATTTGTCTTTCGTAACCTCGAATTTTGTTTTATTTAACGCTTATATATTTTTGTTGTTTGGCCACTGCAGTCTGATGAGATGACCGAATTCTTTATTTTAAATAATTCAAAGATTCTCATTAGTTTGAAACCGAACTTCCAACGTCTTGGTAAGCCAACATCGAAATAAATATAAATATTCGAGACAAATTGTGTTTGAGCATATTACGTCACTTTGTGGATATTTCCATTATATAGTGTATGCGTGCTTTATGTTGAATATTTTTTTTATTCTACGGTTTTCAAATCATAACCTAAAATATTTTGAACCGCACGACTTTAATTTCCATATCCGTGCCGATACGACAGGAAATCGAATGTAAATATTTTTATTGCCGATAACACTTCGCTCTTCGACGTTTTCGCATTTTATTAACCTGTGAGGCTGTATTATGGTGGGATGGAATAAAATCTAGTGTACATTCCTACGACAACGTACATTGAATTTCTGGAAATTTTCAACCTGAAACAAGGCAGTGATGTGCGAATTGACGTTTTTGTTGGAAACGTATGCAAATTATTTGCAAAACTTAATGTAGTGAAATATTCGAGAACGAGTTAAATGAACTGACTTTGAAACATATGACAAACAATTAGGACTGGTCCAAGCTAAAGTACATTTTGGAACCAAGTGATGATGGCGAATACAAGCAAGCGGAATTAAAGTTAAGCAAGAAAGAGGAACATTCAGGTCAAAACATTCACGTAAAGGTTGGTCTCATTATTATAAGACTGTGGTCACACCAAAGAAAATTGTTTTAGACTGAATAGATCACCAAGTAAGTGCAATAAATTTGTGCAATCGATTTGAAATCGCGGGACTGACCTATTTTAAACATCGCCCTTTTAGGCAAGAACGGAACCGACCTGCTAGATACAGCAAATATTGCTAGTGTCTCATTGGCAAACATTTTTAAGCAAATGGTCTGCGGTTCGCCGAAATACATGTTGATGTTAAACTGGCAGATGAGTCATGTCAGAAAGAGAAACGTGTACTACGTTTCGATTGCGATTGTTTTAACACTGTCCCAACGGCGGTTTTTATTTTCCCCAATGAATGCTAGAATTGTTATCGATTCCGGGCAGAGGCAATTCTGGATTCTAGATTTTGTAACAATCGAGTTTCGGACGAAAAACATCAGGTGGCAAGATTGCTAACAACTTTCTCCGATAATTTTGAGCCAAAGAGAAGAAGAAATATAACGAGTTTCGAGTGTGCATGAATTATTAACGCTTAAATTCCATGACAGTTACGGATTGCTATCCGTTACCTTAGAATCGACAAACTTTTGAATGTGACCAAGCAGTCCTTATTCATGTCAATGGTTGATTTACGGTCCGGTTACTGGCATTATATCTCTTTAGAAGAGTGCCGTTCGGGTTGAAAAATATGCCGGCGACAACAAGGTATGTATTACAAGTTCGCACCTTTTACAAACCTGTTCGCGGTACCGAAAATTTATCAACCATGTGAAGGTCGCGCTACCATTAACCAATTTGATAAAGAATTTGATTTTGCGTCAAATGGAACTTAAGAAATCGTTTAACCTGATGACAGATGCAAGTCGTTATGCATTGGGTACTTTACTATTATACAAGGTGATGGAGATCACGAAATGCCAAACGAATATGCAAGCCGTTTATTAATCGTTGCGGAAAGAAACTACAACACCACTGAATGAGAAGCACTCAAATTAGTATTGACCAAATTCCGAGTGTACATAGAGGGTGCTGGGAACCACCGAAATGGCCACTGACCACGAAATCACCCCTTTGTCCGCTTAGCCAGGTGATAGTGTTAATTCAGTCATTTATTTTAACTATTATTTATTCTGCATGAAATTCGAATGCGGTGGCTGGCACACTGTCCTGACCCACACACGAGCAGATTTCCGAATCCAGTTCCTTTGAGATTGATTTTCCCTAGCAAGGACTAACCGAGTTAAGACGAATGCACAGTGAAGAAAAAAAATGGTGAAGACTATCCATATCCCGCTTGTCTAACATTCGGCCGGGAGTTGCGAACTCTCCACGAGCACAAACGACACGCGTTATTATTCAATGGAGGAACTTCATGCCACAGATTTGCCCGTATTTATGGACATTATAAGAAGTGATGAAAGATGCTCGTGAAATCAATGAACGAGAGCATGCGATATCAACATTGACTATTTAAAGTCGGTGATCTAGTACTGCATAAATCCCAGGCTCAGCGCAATATAGCGAGATGATTTAGTAGGTAACTGGCTCTCAGGCGTGACGGGCCGTAACGTAACTGAAACATTTTCAACCAAACTTCGTGTGATGTAGGAACCACCGATCGCGATAAACCCTACCGGCGTACCCCTGTACGCTGTGGTACATTTATGTTGAAATCCGAATGTTTTCGGTAGCTCGTCAAATAGACCTGATTCGAGCGCGCTTTTACCGGTCACGATGCTTACTGGTATACCGAAACGATTTATCCAAGTTTTGACTAATGCGTCGGCAATAGTTTTTGCCCTGATGATTGGTATTCGGTATATTAGCGAGTGTAGCGGTCAATCATTGTCAAACAATACGTATTACTTTCGGATTTTGGTGAAGGCCCTTTAATATCGATATCGATGGTTCGTACGTGCCGGAATGTGCTTTGTTACTTTGTACCTTCGACATTTAATTTTTGGCCCAAGAACATATTTCCTGATTCGTTGCTGGCCAAATAAAACATAAACTTGTCTGAGAAACGTTATGACCTGATTAGTAGATTTGTCTACGGAATGATTGAATGAACAGGTGCTGAGTACCAGTTGAAACATCACACAAAATGTGCTTGTTGGCTCCAAAGACTGTAAATTTTTGAAGTGCTTTTAATGTCAACCTGTTCCATAGGTGAAAGAGCTACGATGCTACAGTCTCCCGAAATGCATCGAATATCTGATGGATATTGCGCAATCAAGTCTAAATGGGTATGTTGCCTTGGTAAAGCCTGGTCCAAGTTTCGGCTTAATGAAAATGTTAATGGTTTAAGGTCGGGAAATATACTAAATTCTCGACCTTAGAAATTTTTTAAAGTGCTTAAAAGACGAATAAACCGCTAATAGTTCTCGATCATAAGCATTGTGTGGGTTTCGGATGGAATGTTCGATACTTTCGTCGTTTCACGAATTATCGATTTGAATTTCTTCTTGCGGTAAGTTTTTAAAGACAGTGGTTGGGTAGAAAAATTCGATAATGATTTATCGTGCCCAAAAATGGAAGGAGCACGTCGATGGTCGCTGGCTGTGGGAAGTTTTGAATAGTTTTCGTAGTCTGTTTATCGGGCGATACGCCGTTTGTAGAGATTTGAAAACAGAGGAACGATATTACGTCTAGATTTATTATCAGGCCCTCGTCACTTAATCGTTGGAAGGCAATGTGTTTATTCACGCGATTAAAAGTCTCGAAAGAGTGAATGCGTTTCGTAACCCGAACGTCATCCCTGGAAACTCACACAAACCAGAAGGTATTCCTATTGTTGTCTTATCTATGTCTTGCTGTTCAACTAGAAGCGATTTTCATCGCGTTAGATGTTTGTCCCTTATGTATCGATTGTTGTGGAGTTTGCCGCGAATAGTTTGAACAAACGACGGAATGGCAATTGTAATGTTCGTTGGTGGCTTCACCGAAACCTCGTCATCTGTGTCGATTAGAAATTGTAACTTGTTTTGCGAATCAATTACGATAAAGCGGCTGTTTAAATTTTGGCTACCGTTGCTTGCCGCTTTATGTTGTTCGGTTGTCGTCACCAAGATTGCATGGCGTAGTGCATCTTCTCGCCTGTGAACCATGCTTGTAATAGTACCAACAAATTGGATGTTTGGTTACCTGCTCATTTGAGCGGGATTAACGATCAATAACGATCGGGTTTTTTTAATTTAGAGATTGCGAACGTTGTTCGTTGTGTATTGGTATCAGTTTTTGCTTATGTGTTTAAATTGTATACACATGCTGGCTTTAGCACATCAACGATTTTATCTGCTGCGAGTTTAATTAGGTTTGCTTCGTCCGTGCACGATAATATCTCTTGCGCGTGTATTGGGGGCCGTTGGAACCACTAGTTCCGTATAACTGGTTCGGTAACTTGATCGACGGATAATGTTTTCATTTCCCTCAATTGCTACGATGACTTTTTATCGCCTAGTTGCAATCCCGATAGCAGTCGGTCGAGTTTAATTTTCGCTAACTCACACAATGGTGGGGTAAGGATTTGATCTCGTGCGTACGTCACTGTTTGAGGATCGAGAGACTCAATAAGATTACCGTACCTTGTCACATCGATCGAGGTACCACCGATTTGAAACTGCGTCTCCAACTGTGAGAATCAAATTTCTGGGTCATCACGGTTGAACGGCGCATATTTCATTGATAGTTTGTACACATTGGTTGTGTTAACAGTGTTGGCTCTTGCCTCATTGTCGCCTTTGTTGAAAGGCGGCTGTATTGAAAGAATAACAGTCAAAGTGCTATTACACAGTAGGCTATGTCCGCAATACAAACAATGTACGTGTTGATTTAAAATGATTTTTATTTTTAAAATAATTTATACGGTGTTGCATCGATGTAAAAGAAGCAAATGAAAAAATTAATA
Source organism: Nephrotoma guestfalica (assembly GCA_963691935.1). Classification (NCBI taxonomy): domain Eukaryota; kingdom Metazoa; phylum Arthropoda; class Insecta; order Diptera; family Tipulidae; genus Nephrotoma; species Nephrotoma guestfalica. Next base: position 238,331,869 of record OY829913.1, read on the forward strand.
TCCACTTACCCTCTGTCAAATTTTTGCTCTGGTAGCATTGGCTGATAATCACCTTGATGGATGAGCTTCTTTGGGTTTTTGTTTTGTCAATTTCAACTGAGCGCTTACCGCGTTACCTTCGCCTTTGACTTTGTTTCGTTGAATTCAAGCTGAGCGCTTACCGCTGATGAGGAGTAAGTCCCCACTTGAATTGAAAACTGTTGTACAGCGCGTTGTTTTCGCCTTTGTTATTATTTAAATGGCGTTGAAGACTTCGTGTACGGGTACGAGTAGTTAAAATTTGTTTGCGATGTTAACCCCCATCCTCTTTAATCGCTGATAGGGATGAGTCTAACTTCTTTGCGTTGGTAGTTTATCAGTTGTGTGTGTGTTTTTATAATGGGCGGAGGAGGGGAACCTTCGATAGGCTTCACGCGTGAACCAATATATCAAACTCGTGATAGTGTCGGATTCTTACCGGCTAAACCACCACCCCCGATAAACCATGCCGTTCGGCCACGTGGAATTACCGTTAGGTGTTACTTCGCGAGGCAGGCTCAGCTCGGCTGGAATTAACTCCTCACTGAATTTCTGCTTCTTTCGAGGCGTCTCAACTCTCTCATTATCCGTGAGACACTTCCGCTTACGGCGTTCCACCCATCTTGAGATGACAGCATAAACTCCACTATATTTTCCGGCGTTCGTTGGACCCCACGTACACAGATACTGCTTCTCTCCTCAGCAAATCGTGGACACTCGAATAATACGTGCTCTACATTCTCCGTTACTCCGATGCATAAAGGGCAATCTGGTGACTCTTCGTGTTTGAATTTGAACAGGTATGATCTAAAGCAACCATGACCCATCAGAAACTGCGTCAGGCGATGGGTCCATCTACCATTCGTTGACTCACTCCATCTTCTCTGCCATACCGTGATCGTCTCAGCACGTGCCAATCGGTGGTTCTCCGCTTTTGTTCATTGACCACGACGCAGGTAAGTGGTTTGGCGCTCCTTGGCAAGTAGATCTATTGGGGGCATTCCCGCAAGAACACCAGCAGCATCTTCTGACACCGTCCGAAATGCGCACAATACTCTCAGAGTACTTAACCTCTGAACTGTTGCTACTCTTTGTCTATAAGTATTCTTCTCCATCGAGTTGACCCAAATTGGTGCCCCATACATCATTATAGATGTAACGACGTTGGCGAGCAGAACTCTGCCGATCATCCGCGCCCCTCTTGTATTCGGCATTATTCGTGCTAGTGCCACATTAACTCTCTTTGCTCGCTCGCTGGTAGTAATGAGATGTGTCTTATATGACAATCTGGCATCGACCATTACTCCTAGGTACCTGATGGATGGTTGACTAACAATTTGTTGGGCTCCAATCTCTAAGGTTACGTTCTCCATTACTTTTCGGCTAGTAATAAGGGCAGCTTCTGTTTTATGTTCTGCTAGTTGCAGCCCAGCAGATGTTAACCACTGCTGTTGAATAAGTCTGACCGTCCTATTACAGATGTCCACAATCTCCTCTCTGTGTTTTGCAACAACTACAATCGCGATGTCGTCCGCAAATCCAATCACCTGTGCATCACTTGGTATGGGCAGTCTAAGTACACCATCGTGCATCACATTCCAGAGTGTAGGACCTAACACTGATCCGTGAGGAACTGCACCAGTCACCTCGTAAGTTTTCTTTCCTTCCTCCGTATCATACATCAAGATCTTCTCGCAAAGGTAGCTGGAAACTAGTCTCAGCAGGTACTTCGGTACGTTCATCCGCGTCAGTGCGTTAAATATGCAGCTCCAATTCGCCGTGTTGTATGCGTTTTTCACGTCCAATGTAACTATGGCACAGTATTTTTTATTACCAAGTACCCATCGAGAACCTACAACCTCTTTAATCGCATCCACTGTTGAGCCCGCCTTTAGAAAGCCATACTGCTGCTCTGCCAGGTTTCCTGCTTTAACTATAGCCTCTTGTAACCGGTCACATACAACTTTCTCTAGGGTTTTGCCTGCCGTATTCAACAGACAGACTGGACGCCAGGACGACGGCTCACCTGTTGGTTTGTCTCCTTTTGGCAACAATACTAGTCTCTGTTCCTTCCATTTACAAGCGGACACCCCCTCAACTAAGCATGCAATATATACTTCCGTGAATAAGTTTGGGTATGCTTTAACCGCCGACTTCAATGCAATATTCGGAATGTTATCCGGGCGAGGAGCTTTATTGTTACCCACTTTGCCACATGCCTTCAGAACCTCGCTCCAACAATAGGTCTCCACAATAAGTTTGACATACGAGTATGTTTGATACCCTGCCACCCAGAGTATTTAGCGTCGGTTCCACCTTAACTTTCCGCAGCAGATCGGCAAATGAAATTTCGTCATTCTTCTTTATTAGCAGCGCATTCGGGCGAGCCCTTTTCCTTCGCGGACGTGATCGTCTTTTTGGCGTTCTTTTCCCCTTCATTTTCTGCCATTCTTGTTCTGAGCCAACTGTCGCATCCTTCAATTGATTTGAGCTCGTAGTGTTTATATCTCTATTATCCGACATAGATGCTGTGGTATTTTGCTTCTTGTTTCCGCCCTCCTCATTAATAAGAATCTCCGACATTCGAAGTGGTTGCGGAGGACCTTGCGGAGCAGCCTTAGTATTCCTTCTCTTACTTTGCCTTCTTTCATCACTCTTAGGTGGCGTGGACAACTTCCACTGGGCTCCACAAGTGGTATATCTTCTTTAGTCGCTGCCTTCAGCTCCTCTTTCCTGCTCACAGTTCGTAGACGACCTAAATTCTCCTTCCCGTCATTATTGATCGGTGAAGTTTGGCACTGCTTTTCCGAAGCACCCCTTTTACCTATAGCTGAGCCATAAAGCGGGCTAATGGTGCTTATCATCTTTTTAATCTCGCTATGAACATTAATTCGAGGTCGTACGAACTCCACCAGCTCCTCAATTTTTTCCACGAGCCTGGCTAGCCTTATTTCTTGGGTTTCCTCCTTGTAACTCCCCAAAGAAGGCGATGAAAAACATCTCTCCAATGTACTGGTCATCACTCCCTTTTTAGGGGACCTCTGCATTAACGCACTCTTACCAAACGGGTTACCAGGGGTTATATTCCCATGCACGGGTGTAGTGCTTCCTCTCTTTTCGCTTGTCGAAATATCGTGTAACGTATCGTGTAATGTATCGTTGTAACATTGCAGTCGCTGGATCTCGACTGTTGGGAGCCTACTTGCTCACTCCCTTCAGCCGGTACTGGGTTTCCTATTCCCTGAATCGTAACCAAACTCTCCTTAACTGAACTCATAATGGATTCTTTTTCGAGGTGCCGCCTCTAGCATTTTATACTTTCTGCCAAGTAGGTTCACAGCCGCCTCTCCTGGGGTACCGTCGCTGACCTGGAAGCCGCTCAATGTGAGACAGACGCTCCAGGATTTAAGTCACCTAACTTTTAAGCGCATCATTTGCAAGTGACCTATGTGACCCCCTTTGACTTCTGTTTCGGCCTAGTTCCCTAGAACCGAGTTACCACCGACACGAGCGTGGACGTAGTCAAGCGGAGTAGGGATGGAGAGGCTACGTCTAGTAGTGAAAGTACCAGATATGATCGCATCATATCCGTGTGCTCACGCCGTTCGTGCCTTCGGATTTTTTAATGGCCTTGAATGTTAGGGGTCACCAATTATGGTTCCTGTTGGTAAATTTCACTTTTTATTGTCCACATAATTATTGTGAATTAGAATATTAACGAATGCACAAAATTACAATTTAGCTCTGTATTGCAGAACTATATAAATTCTCATTTGTGTGTAAATAAAATATTTATTTCGGTTGTTGAATATTTTAAGGCAGACGAGTTTCCATATCAGGAGTTTCGTGGTTACTGATTTTTCGCATTTTTATTTGTAATCGTTTGTTTGTAATTTTGCTAAATCATGGCATACTGTTAGTTCTGCTGTTTACATTATGCACAGAGTTAAATAACCCTTGTTACGATTGGTTTGAATGGCAAAAAACTCAAAATTAGATTGAATAATGACAATTTAAAAAAATTAAAATTAAATTATAAAATTCACAGCTGTTTGTATATTTCGTCGCTCAATTTGAAATACTTAAGCTTTATACGAAAAATAAAAGTATCCAAAGCAAAAATGCATGACATAATTTTCAATTTATTTGAAGCTAAACGCTATAAAATATCCATTTGGATAAACGAGAATATTATATCAGACAGCACGGAAAATTTTATTAGAATCTGGATCACAGAATTAAATAATTTTTTATAAAAAAAAAAATACTTTTGTGTTGGTTGTTTCAACGATATCTACATAAAGATATACTGTGGTGCATTTTTCAGTTTCAAAATTAAATTGCATTGATTTTCCGCCAACAGTGTTCCTTTCTTGTGCTACATTTTTCTAGTCTACCCACCTACCGAACGACACAGGCGATAAACAACCAAATATAGAGCGCTCGGTAAAAATTAATAACCGCACCGATCGAAATCAAATTAACCAAAAGGCATTTTGACACACCCAGATATTTTTTTTTGTGTCTTGCAGCTTTATAAAAATTCTGTTACAAAAATATGTTATTTTCGGAATAAAAAAAATCAATTTTCAATTCATTCTTCAACATTTTTTTTTTTTTTTAATTTTGTAATAGATTTTTCTCGATTTCTATTTTTGTATATGAATATTATCAAATACAATGTTGTGTATATAATATGCTTAGTCATGGGGGATTCCTGTCAAGAAAAGGGGGCTGATAAAGTTGCGGTACAGCATTTTGTATTTTTTTATGTATCTGGAATATAAAACATGTATTCCTGTTGTGTGATTTTTTTATTGTTGTTGCTGGGTATACAACTTCCTAGATGTGGTATATGACATAAATTATAAAATACAAATTCGTTGTTGTTGCTGTTGCTACCAAACAAAGTGAAATTGATTAAGTAGTTTTGATATGGCAGAGTATGGTGGAGCACATGTACGTACATACATAGAAAAATACCAAACTTTATTTTTTTTTTGCTTTCTTACACTCTCGTGTATCCGGTATTTTCATTTATTTTTTTGTTTAAGTTTTCCAATTGTTTATATGTTAATGTCAAAACTGGGAAACGACACAACAAAAATACCATATAGACATTTAATACTAGAAATTCATTATTTTATAGTTTTGTGCCAAAGTTCTGGAAATTTTCCAACTTAATTTAAATAAAAAAAAAACTTAGGATTTTTTGGTACGGACGTTGTTGTTGGCAGTGCTTCTCAGCTAATTTTCATTATTATTTTTGTAAGAAAACGGTAAATCTTATTCATTTTGACGGTTTGGTGCAGCAAAATATATACATATATACGTAAGGATGATGTTCACAATTTGATTTTCTCTGAGTTCGGCTAGGTATTTAATGTATTTTTAATTCAATCAGAACGCCGCAGCTCATATACGTTCATCGATTGGATTTAGGTCAAGTAGAAATGAGGAGAACATTAATATAAAATGCGGGAAGTTTAAATTTCGGTTTGGTTTTTGATACAATGCCAAATATTGATCCCGAACAATAAAAATACAATCAAATAAAGATTGTTTATTTGATAATAAACTACAAGACAAATTTACCATGTAATAATAAAGTTTTACTGGCTGAGTATATACAAGAGAACAACGACCCGGTACATTTTGTGTCACGATAATCGTATTACAAAATTGAATAAGTTTTGTGGTTTTCCGACTTTACACGAAAATAGCTTTTTGCACTGTGCACCGATTTATATTCCTATATTTATATTTTTTGTGTTTCTTATTTATTTCTAGGTAAGATCATGATATCAAAATACGTCTTATGCTGTGCACTATTATGTAAGTAGTTTTGAGATTACCGGGAGATTTGTTAAAATACAAAAACGCTATGTACAACTAAATGGGAGATTTTGTATTGTGTTAACTTAAAAATATTAAGTTTCACAACTATTATTCAGTTAAGCTGTGGGATATGATTATGTATGTGTTAGTTTAGTATTATGGTAATCCAACTATAGTTGTTGCGAACGGTATTGCTTAATTTGATAAAAAAAACTTTTATGAAACATAATTCGAGTTGCCGTATTTCGTAATTTATTTTGTGCATCTTGGTACTATTATTCTTTTTTTTTATTATTATGCTTGCAATCTGTTCTGGGGTCAAAGCTTCCTTACTTTTACACCGTTGCCGGCCAATCCGAGGACGTACGGCTATAGGTCCGATTTTCGTAGAACCATCTGCACATTGCATATTTTCTTGCCAGCCTACATTACTGGCATGGAAGGTGGGTTGTATTTCATTTTAATTTTGACTTTCACATAAAGAGCATATATCATAAATTATGCCCTTTTAATAAAATCATAGGATAAAAAACGTTTTGATTAATTCAACTTAAATCTTTTATCTAATAATAATTTAATTATTTATTGAACAGTAACATCGTATTCAAGCTTCAAGAAAACAGTTTCATCCCTACCCAAGTGAAATATGTCCCAATAAAAATTCCAAATTTATTGCATGCAATAAACGTTGCATAATCAATAGGTTTTGCAACAAATTTCAATTAAAAAATTTGTTCAACAAATTTCAAAAGATTGAAATGTAAGTACATTTTCTGAAAATCTCGTGATATGGTCTCTTAACGGGACAAATGAATCGAACGATTTCTGGGGTCGGCGATATAAATAAAAATCTTTTACAAAGAGGTTGCTGCAACAAATTTCAATTAACAAATCCCTATATGAACCAAGCACACAATTTATCGATAAAAAATATCAACATAAAAAAATTATTTTTTAGGAGAAACTGGAGAAAGCAAAGGCTGCTACACTTATTTTGGTTTTAGAGTCCAGAAAAGATATCTATCAAGAAACATTATTTATATAGTTTTGTTTTTTGGTTACCCAGTAAAATCAAAATTCGCGTGAAGTTTGTCCTAAATCTGTCCTAAAAAAAAAATAAGATTCGTTTAGGACAAACTTCACGGTTCTGTACAAATGCGTGAAGTTTATCCTAAATCCTAAAAATTGTGTATGTATAAGTGAATATAATATACGTCTTTCGTATAAACGAATAAAACTGAATGGTTTAAATGGTAAACCATTCAATTTTATTCGTTTATACGAATTTTATTAAATACGAAAATGAAGTATATGGCAACTTTTTAATAAATCGTATAATTCCTATTAAACTTCTAATAAACATTATAATTGTAAATTATTTGTATTTAAAGCCACGTGGCCGCTTCCCTTCACTATATTACCAGAACCTTAAGTATTTGTTTGTTTACCTAGACTCTTAGGTTAATTTGTGTATGATGGCCATTTGTATAATCTTTCCTAAATGGCATTTAATTAAGTTAATAACGTTATATTATGCCTCATCAAATTTTTACCTTAACATTACACGCTTAGTGATATTAAATTATTATTTAGTAGTTTTATTTAATTACATATCTACTCTAAATTAATTATAAATATTAGATTGTACATGTGGAAACTTGCATTTGTTAATCTGTTCTTTTACGTTTGACAGAAAGTTGTCAAATATTTCTTGCTCGTTATTAATTTGTAATTATTTTCAAAAATTTTTATCAATTTTTTGACATTGACATTACAAACCTATTTCGCAAACAAACTATCATTAAAAAACTGGAACTGAAAAACTTTCTAACCTCCTATCCTGGCCGGTCATGAGAAAATTTTTTTGTCTCATTATTCATAAAAACGATTAAATTAAACTTACATTTAAAATTTATTACATTAATGTAATATATTTTAAAAATTTTCCAATATCCACAACAATCTGACACGATAGCGACCTATATGGTTAGAAAAAAATGGCTTGTCCTAACCCCCGGCAAGGCTCTTTTTTCTCAAGAGTTGGTACTTTTTGGATAGCTTAGTTAATATAGCACCTAACCATATAGGTCGCTATCGTGTCAGATTGTTGTGGATATTTGAAAAAATTCTAAATGTAATAATTGTCTTTATATGAGTAATGAGGAAAATTTTCGAAAATGGCTTGTCCTAACCCCCGGCAAGGCTCTTTTTTCTCAAGAGTTGGTACTTTTTGGATAGCTTAGTTAATATAGCACCTATCGTGTCAGATTGTTGTGGATATTTGAAAAAATTCAAAATGTAATAATTGTCTTTGTATGAGTAATGAGGAAACTTGTTGTTTTTTACTTCTTATTTGTTTAAGAATATTTAATTTACTCGTATAGAAATTGTAATTTTTTTTATTTTATTTCGTTTTCATTTTTTTAAAACTGATAATTTTTATTTTTTCCTATAACAATATTATAAATTTTTTTCTAATCGAAAAATATCCATAATAACGAGACTTTGCAGTTGTCACACTAATACATGCATGATAATAGTGTTGTTTTTATTTTAGGACACATTTAGGACATATTTCACCAACGTAAATCAAAGGCCTGCTACAATCTTATTTGGAATTTTATGGATATTTAATTGATTTTTTTAATCGATAAAATTTGCGCTTGGTTCCTACCCGGTTTACCAAATTTCAAAATATTGACATATGGGTAGATTTTCTTGAATTCTCGTGAAATTTGTTGCAACAACCCCTTTGTAAAAGATTTTTTATTTATATCGCCGACTACAGAAAACATTCGATTTCTTTGTCTCGGTAAAATACCATATCATAAATATTCCAGAAAACCTACCCGCAGTCAATCTTTTGTCCCGGTAAGAGACCATGTCCTGAACATGCCAGAAAATATATCCACATGTCAATCTTTTGAATTTTGTAGAACATATTTTTAATTTGACTGTTTTGGGAATAAACCCTGTATATATGAGTCTCTTGGCAGATGACTTTTTTATTAGCATTTTGAAAACTTACTTGCATATACAATTGCATTCTTTTTATAGTTTAGTGATATGTTTTTTTATTTAATATTCGAATAAATAAGTTTTGTGTATTTGATCCGTTATTTATATTAACCAACAAGTTATAACATACAATACTAATTAAACAACAATAACAAATAAATTCTTTGCAATAAAACCTTTGGAAATGACGCGCTGAAAATCTCATTTATTTTTATTTCAAACCAATCCTTATATTTTTTGAGATTTCTGTGCAACATTTGTTGCATGCAACAAATTTGGTACTTTTTGTGGTACGTATTTCACACGCATTTTATTCTGCATCAATGAGACCGACTTCAGCATCGTAGTTAGGTTCCTTGTTAGTAGGCAAATTTTTGTAAAATTCTTGTAAATGTGTATCCATCAACGATAATTAATCGAGAAGATCTTTCTTCTTCTTGTAATTTATTGGCAAAGCGTCAGTATAACGTTTGTTAAGGCTGTTTAAATTAATGGAATTAATCCTTCGGCGAGAAATTTTCAGAACTCTAAATGGTTCCCCTTTTTGGTTCCCCAAGTCTAGTGATGTCTAGTGAAGAAAACGGATTTCATCAGTGCCAGATTTTTGCCAGTTTAACTTATTGTAGTTTTCGAAAGTTCAGGGAAATTGTAAAATTCTTCTTGGGTCATTTCAATCACATTAAATGTATTTTTGTTCCCGAAATTGTTTTTTTACACTTTCTTTCAATAATACAGGTTCCATGTGCGTATGCGCTACAGTTAAGAATTTATAATCAATATATTCAACTGAACCGATTTGCAAACATAAACTAAACATAGTTGTTACAAAATAATTTTTATTCTGGTCTGGACAAGAATCGCTGTAGAAAAATACGTTTGTTGTACTTTGTGGAATAGAATTAAAAAATGCAAATAAGCAGGACGCTATATCATTTCCGCCTCGGTTTGCAATGGCTTCATCCCACATATACGGACTATTCGAAATACAATCGTGTACGACGTTTTCAAATATGGTGTTGGAAGACACTGTTCCAAGTCAAATGTGCAAACTATTTTTGTTCATTTTATACGATTTATCGACATCATCGTGGTGTTTTGCTCCTCTATCAACTTTTCGCATTCAGCATCAGTAGCTACGTCAATCTTACATTACAACGTTTCGCATGTATTGCAAACATAGGACATTCCTTTCTTTAAATGCCGATGAATATTTTGATAAAGAAACCAGTTTGTTGTGGGACTCCGTATAAAGTTTATACAACATCTCGCCTTGTAGTTATTTATGTGCTTCTTAATTTTATTAATCACTTCTTCGAAACATGTACGAGTATTGAAATGCCTCCCGCATAGATCCGTGTTAATTATTGCTCCATCAATGAAGAGTTTATTGGTAATATTTCGAATAAATTTTGAAATCTTTCCCAATGTTGCAATTAAACAGAATTTATAAATACTGATGTCGTGCCCATTAATTTTGACGGAGTATTTATAAGAAAACCAGTTTCATTGGTTTTTCCGGATTATTTGAATAAAACCAGCAAAAAATGCTACTCTTTTATTGTAGTCATCCAGAGCCTAATATTTTGAGAACAAGTTTGATTGTTGATATATATTTATTCTTGATTCGCACAAGTTACACGGCAGGAAGTTAACTCAGTGAAGCGACGATCTGGCACTGGCACACCTTTCGTGCTTATATATGCTTTCCCAATATTTTATGTTGTTTTTGAATTTTTCGAGAGTTAGATGGTTGTTTGGGTGTTACGTTTTCTAGATCGTTTAAATTAGGCTCTAGCTGCTCTGCCATAACATGTAGATCGGACTCACTACTCTCGGATTATCTGCAATCTGGACTGTTCTGCAGATTTTATAATTGAATCATCATTTTTTTCATTTTGATTGTTTTTTGCAAAAACTGTTCATTTACAATAGTAGCGTGGCGTATATACCTACATTAAAATAAAATTAAAATTTACTAATGATGGCCTCTTTGTTCACAATAAAGAAACATTTATAAATCTTACCATTTTCATTTAGCATCATAAAAGAATTTTGTTTCATTATGTGGATAATTTTTGAATTTAGACTAGAATTGTGTTGTGTTGTTATTGCGTGTCACTTACTATTTACTTTACCTAGGTGTCTGTAACCGAGCCGATTTAACCATTCAATTTTGATCAGGAAGCGGGAAAGTATTAATTTAGAATTAAATTTCAGGATATTTTCAGATGCATGTAATATTAATATTAATATTATTAATATTATTTGTAATAATATTTTTTTCATAGGTTGCTGTTTTAAAGAAGCAATTGTTGAAGACCAATACCATCGTTATCCATTAACCTATTAAGCCTTTATCCTTCATCTAGTAGATTAGAATTGTGTTGTCTTTGTGTTACTAACTATCGGCTATACCTAGGTGTCTGTAACCGGGCCGATTCTGTCCCACTTAACTAACCTATCCAATCCTTCGGTTTTGTTATGTGTAAAAAGGGTGTACGGTGGACCCGGCGTCATCCGGGAACTCAAGTGTAAGAACTTGGTCGTACATTTAAATCAATCAATCAAATTATGTGGATAATTTTTGAATGCGTATTTAATTTAAGTATTGCCGTCAAATACATTTAATCAGGACTGATATACTTTCCTAACGTTAAATAACTTTAACCGATATTAATTAATTTGTTCAGTTACTTGAAATTTTGTAATATACATACAAGAAGATATGTTTGTACTGAACTTGACATGCGTACTAACTTAAAGGCACTAACTGGTCTCAATACCATCTGGTTCGGTTTCGGAAATTCATACTTCTTGAAACAGATTTTTTTTGATCTAACGATAGAGAGAGGAGCCTTCGTTGCAGCAACCTTTATTTAAATTTAATTAGAGGGGAACCGCAAGTATACAATTTGGTTGATTGAACTTTATATTTTATTTTGTAAACCTTTTATTTAAGATTTAATTTGATTTTATAATTTTTTTTATTAAATAGTATATTTTAATATTAAAAAATATATTTTAATTTATTCCGATAAAAAAATAAAACTGCGAATTGCAAACAAAAAATTTCTAAATCTGGTAAAAACTAAAAGTTCTCATAAATACTTTTTGTTTTACAAAGCATACGTGACACAAAAAAATGTATGAAAAATTTATTTACAAAGTGCCAAAATGTTAAGTTAAAAAAGCATTGGGAAATCCGTACAATACTACCAGTAAATCAGAAATTATTTACGCAAGAGAGAACAATATAAAAGTAGAAAAGGTTCGTTCATTTATAAACCTGGTAAACCCTCCTTATTTATTAAAACCCAGATACATTTTACGGGGGCAAGCAGCACAAAGAGGAAAGACGTAACTATCATCATCCCTGCGTTAAACACCCATTGCAAGATACAACAGTTAATATAAATTTGGGTAACCTCATGGGAACACAAACCTGAACAATCAATAACGGAATGCCAGTATACCTCATCCAGCGGATATGGGAGCTGGCTGGACCAATTATTTTTGGTAATGGAAAAAAAAACTTTTCAGCTTATACTGCTGAAACTGACTCTTCGTAATCATTCAAGTCGGTCGTACAGTTTCTGATAAGATAGGTTTCTTAGGAAAAAGTTGTCAAGCAACGTAATAACTTACTTTTCAAAAAAAAAATATTCATAGAGAAAAATAAAATTTTGGGCGTTTGATACTAGTAAATTTTTGGTACTTACAAAATTTCTGAATAGGTCTAAAAATCATTTATAGAGCTGTCCTTGTGGCAGCCATTCTGGCCGTCCCGCTGCTAAGGTGTGATGATTTCAAACGCGACATTATGCTGCGAAAATAAGTGGTGCGGCTTTTGATTGATAATAATGATATTTGGGCAGTCGGTTTAAATAACGGCCGTTGCATTTTTACACGGATTTAATTTACGCTGCCGTAGATTTATAAATTCGGTGTTGCGGCGATGCGATGTCTACATGGCATCCAACCAAAATTGAAATCCATCCAAGTTTATTGTTAAAATTGTACAAACATATTTGTGAACTATGCTGTGAACTTCAAAGCCCATTTATATGGTGGCGTGTAGTCCATGCCATACAAAAAATACTCCAATCCCACCATGTTGTGAGAATCGCGCTAAATTCTTTTATCTTCTTTTCGTGTGCAATGGTAATTCTGGCGGCGACCAACACTCTGCTCTAACTAAAAATGATGCATAGTATATTTAAAAATGTATTTATAATTATAATTTAAATAAAACTAAAAATATAGTTTTCATTTAAATAAAATCATTTAAATAAATTGTTTTATTAGATATGTCCACATACATTAAATTACTTCAGACTATAATTTGTTTGACGATTCATTTCAGATATATCAAAAACCATGACTTCTCACATGCTACTCATCTCAGACATGTCGTAAACGATTCATCTCAGACGTATCACAAACAAAAATTAGTCCCATTTGACTGTCACTTATGAGCCATTGAATCAATGAATTTCTGGCTAGGATACTAATTTTAGTATTTCAGTTTCGGCAGAAAAAAATTTTCGTACACAGTAATCTAAGAAAATCTCATACAATATTGAGCAGCTTTCGTTTGCGTAAACAAAGAATTCGCAAGTACTCGAGTTTCTTTTGTTATTTTACTTCTAACTAACAAATTTACATTCCATTAAACATCTACGGACAAGTACTAGTATGTAGTTTGCGAACACCAATGGAACTCAGCTATTGTGTACAGATGATCGATATCGAAACTAACAGAATGTTGTAAGTGGCGCCATGTATAATAGCGTACCAAAAATTGAATGATTAAATAAATAAGAAAATGGCGAAAATTCAAAACAGAGGCGATATCATGAAATCTTTATCGAAAAATTGATGGTAAACTCCAGGGATGTAAATATTTTTACATAAGAACATTAAGTCCATATTTTTGATCAGAAATCGGTTTCGTTTGATTTTATAACTGATCAACAGTGTCACGATGAATGACTTTTATTTTCCTTCTCCGGCGTCTTATTTTTCTTCAAAATATAAAACAACTTCTTGAAAGTTTTCCCCAAATTCATATTTATAAAATAATATATTGGACTTATCTTTTGATATGTAAACTTCCCTTACTTTCCTCGTACAAAATTGTTCATTTTTTGGGTTTTTAGCAAAAAAAAAAGAATCTGATACCTTGTGGAAATTTAAAATATCCTTCTGTTCTAGTTCACAATATAGACAATATGGACAATATACGATGATCCACTTATTTTTGAGTTTCATATGAGGCTATAATACTGCGCGGGAATGTACAGTCGCGTACGTCTTATTTGGACCAGCACGTAATAAATCTTTCAATTGCCTATAAAAACTAAACTAAAACAAAAATAATAATTTTTTAAACTAACTATCTTCTAACTAACGAGGTTATTAGTCTAATGTTTAAACTAATCAAATATGAGTTCATTTATTTTTAAATATTTTTTTAAATATACTAAAACAATTTAAAAGGAAAAATGCAAATATAAAGAACGTCACTGCTTATTTGAACCACCAAACTTTGCAGCTATATGTAAAGATCCGTTATCTTGCATAGTAGCCGTTCCTGTTTCTATGTTTTAGGCATTACATTATTAACTTGTGTTAGTTCCGTCTTGTTGATTTGTTTGATGATATCGTGCAGAAAAATTAATTTTGTGAAATGGGGCCACGTACGACAATTAAACAGCGAGAACTTGTTCTCAGTAAATTTAAAAATGGTTATTCGCGCAGGAAAATTGGTAAGATATTCGGACTAAGTGATTCTATAGTGCAGTGCATCATATATCGATTCGTCCACGAAAATAGAACGCGCGATAAAGGGAGAAATGCCCCAAAAAAATTTCAATCCAACGGACGAGCACTATATTGTACAGAAAATCCGGAACAACCCAAAACTATCGTCTTCAAAAATTGCCAGTGAAATGGAAGCTGAGTTGGGCAAGTCATGCCACCCGGAAACTATTCGCCGCGTGCTGCGAGCACATGAGTTCAATGGCAGAATAGCGCGTAAGAAGCCCTTTATAAGCGTCAAGAATCAGAAGGGCCGTTTAAAATTTGCCAAGGAACATTTAGATAAGAGGTTTGGATTTTGAAACACCGTCATATTCGCCGATGAGTCAAAATAACAATTTTTGGCTCTGATGGCGCATCCTATCAAAAATTTGAACGCTACAGTCATACATGGAGGTGACAGCGTTATGGTGTGGGCCTGTATGTCTGCAGCGGGAGTGACATTTGGGATTTATTGAGACGACAATGGATAAGTCTCATTACCTTGAAGTTTTGAAGTTAAACTTGCTTGAAAGTGCAAAAAAACTGGGCATTCGTGAAAACTTCAGATTTTATCAAGACAATGACCCGAAGCATAAGTCGGGTATTGTCCAGTTATGGCTGATTTGGAACTGTTCGCATATTATGGGACCACCGGCACAGTCGCCCGACATCAACGATATCGAAAATGTATGGGCCATTTTGAATACAAACATCCGAAAACGTAAAATATCCAACAAAAGCGATCTCAAAACTGCATTGGTTGAGGAATGGTCCAAAATTACCCCAGAAGTGACACAAAAACTGGTCAATTCAATGCCTACGAGGCTGAAAATGATTGTTGACCAGAAAGGGTGGTCATACTAAATATTGATTTTTTCTTTCGTGCGTTTAAGCTCAATTTAATTTAATTTAGTACATAGAATTTGTTACCTGGTTTAAATAAGCTGTGACGTTGTATTAAGTTAGTTTTTGGTTATTATTTATTACTATATATTGCAAAAAATTTTAAAAAATAATGAACTGAATAAAAGATAATTTAAACCAATAAACTAATAATCTGTGTTTACAAAAATTTGATATCTTCTTTAGTTTAGTTTTTATGGGTGGTTAAAGTTTTTGATAGGTGCTGGTCGAAATAAGCTGTGAGCGGCTGAATATTGTTTTGTGTTTGCGACACTTTTCTTTTCTTGAATGCATCGAATCTGTATTGTGTATTTTTCCTCTAACATGAATTGGTATAAACAACTGACTACCTCAGATAATCCTTGCCCGGCAATAGTTTTAGGTTAAGGTTTAATTTCCTTTTATAAAATAAGAAACATCTTTCACCGAGAGAGCACTGTAAAATTTTTTGAAAATCGATACACGCAGTTACTATACCTTTATGTACAGTAGCAGCAGCTTTATCTATTCGCCGAGATTCGTTTTTCATTTCAATATGTTTTTGAAAGTTTAATTTTTGTTTTTCTTTATCGGATGAGGACATATTAGTGTAGCTGGTACAATCATTTTCAGACCAATGGGTTGGGGGACCAATGGGGTTCTTGGGTATAAAAAAATCTAAATTATAATTATAATTAAAGATATCCCTGTACTGTCGCTCGGTAACCATGTTGGACCCAATCTGTTTTTCTTCTAACAAGTTCATAAATAGACGATACATTTTGGATACCGAAAGATCACTATCTAGGAAACATTTCTCAGTGCACGTGAGTAGTGCGACTCGACTACGAGAAAAGAAGATATATGCTATAATACTAAATTTTTTGAAGTTTGCTTAACGGCCTTACATATTTACCTATTAAAAGTTTAAAATTTAATAAATTGATATGCTTCATAACAATTAATAATATCTTACCGCGTTCATCAATTCCACCACTTGCAGATTTGGAATGCGCTGTATCGACAGGTTAGATATTGAGAGAGTATCGAGGAACATTTTTAGACATACTCTTATCGATTCATGTTTATCTTTTAAACGATAGTTCAGGTAATAAATTTTTCATGATTTTCGTTGACTATCTCCTGATGCAATTTTTGTGATTTTTTTATCAACCATCTTAACTCCTTTGGCTACAAAATCCCACTGACCTTCTTTTACAGCGAGTTTGTAATAATAGCTGAAAGCTCTTGGCATTTTCGGCGACATTTTGACGAACAGCCAGTTTTAATTTCTTTTGGAGGAATTAATCGCCCGACTGCGTTTTTATATTGATTTCCGATATTAGTTTCACGTTTAGTCTCTACTCTACTCAGCCAGCTATTCACGTTTTTCCCCTTTTTCTCGTTTTCACTTTATTTTGTTGTGAAGGTGCGAGTTCAAAAGAACCAGAAGAATTTAAATCTGATGGTTCATACTCAGAATCTGTACCTTAACACGCAAATGGGTCTGGGAGTATAAAATAAATTTTGTTAGCTTTTATCACAAATATAACAAATAAAACTTGGTTCGGAGGTACAATTGAAAACAAGAGGAGCCAATGTCAAATTTGAAAAATGAAACTATGATTATGAAACACAGAGCAAAGGCGATGGTAATATGTATAACTAATTTACATACCCAACTCGTTTTCTTTTAAATCAATTTCGGCTAACGAACTTGTCTTTTCGTCGAACATGTTATATGTTACATAAACGCTTAGTTTATTTAATGCTAATTTTTCGGAAATAGTTTTACCTTTCTTTTTTAAGAAATTTAATAAACGGCGATAAATTACACTAACAGTTGCAGTTAGAAACTATTTGCCTACTAAGAAAACGATAATTGAAAATACGATATTGAGAATAAGATTTGTCATATCCAAGAAAACTATAAGTCAAGTTAGAGTATTATTAACGGGAACAAAAATAAAAATTGACTTATCGTATTATTTGAAAGCGATACAGCATCCGCATGATCCTTTTTAAAAAATGGCTTAAACTGAAATACGAGTACACTACTTTCTCTAAACTATATGAAAATGCAATCATGCAATAACGCGATAAGTATAGTATTTATCGTTGTTTTTCACGCAATGAACGACTTCTACTAGCAGAATAACGTTCGAAAAATGTATTGTATTTGATAACCACTTTTTCCACATCTAAATTGGCAGCGAAAAATATTCAGAATTTTATTTTGTTTTCAAAAAAATTAACACTAGCTTTTTACCTCAGTATGCAAAAAAAAAATGAAATAGAAATTACATATAAATTCTTTCCCCAATTCCCTAATCCTGGGGAACTACCAGAATAGTCTCACAGGTCTAAGCCGAACAGTCTATTTATTTATTTTACTGTAAAAAATTGTAAACTAAAGTTTTAAGTTGGAATACCGGAGGCAGGTGAAGCTGGCGGTTTTTCCTCTGCTCCTATTATGTTGTCTGCAGGTGGCAGTTGACACTTTGACAATGCCTAAATAACTTTTTTACCTGCTTAGTTTACTTCGATTCTTTTTTCGAAATTATTAAATTTTCAAAAACAAATCACCAAAAACAAAAAGTGGCATCATCAATTATTAATTTATCCAGTAATGCTTGCAATATGTAACGAGAAAACAAAAAAATTGGATAATATGTATCTTGAATTATTTTAAATATACCCTTCTTATCTATTTGTTTTGTAAACATTGAATTCGGACTTGTGTACGAATATTCTACATACTCTACGAATTGTCGATGTTGTCTACCCCAAAATTAATTGTCTACGCCATTTTCGACACCAACATGTCGAAAATTGCAAATTACGCATAGTCGCCCAACACGGATCGTGGCACATCTCAAAGACAATGACGTATTGATAGTAACCCTGGAAAAGCTGATCCCAGAAACAAGAACAAATCCAACGATCATATAACAGTT
This sequence comes from Nephrotoma guestfalica, assembly GCA_963691935.1. Taxonomy (NCBI): domain Eukaryota; kingdom Metazoa; phylum Arthropoda; class Insecta; order Diptera; family Tipulidae; genus Nephrotoma; species Nephrotoma guestfalica. Next base: position 238,350,384 of record OY829913.1, read on the forward strand.
GCCTATAAACGCGGATCATATTAGCCTTGGCCACGATTTAGGCGATAAATATTTTACGTTAAATTTCTTTGTTTTGAAACCTGCGTGTTGTGACCCAACCATAGTATATTGATGTATGAGGTAAATCAATCTATTTGACCTAAAATTTAGATGAAACTTAAACAAAAAATAAATAAGACTGAATGAAATTTAGAACATAAAAAATTTCAACCCCCAGTTATTATTAAAATACAGAGAAATCTCTCAAATTTTTCTACCCTACACTCATATCTATATTTATAAACAATTCAGCAAAATATTTAATTTTAACTGAAAGATGATACTGTTATAGATGATATAGATACGAGTACTAAAATGAACTCAATTGTTGTATATATTTCTTGAGAAAATTATTCTTTGAGATAATAATCAATAGTTTATTATACCGTAAAAATTCCGTTCAGGAAGAATAGAAGTACCTATTGTCGTATACTGTGTACCGTACAATTTTAATTAAAATGTAATTTTAATTTAGATTCTATGTAGTTTAGGGTCATCACAGATTTTCCATACTCTATATTTATAAACAGATATGTATATGTAAGTGCTGGAGATTTTTTACCTCCGTCTCTAAATACCTTTTCCACACCTTGGATCTCACTCGAAATTTACAAATATTTTGTTTACCTAAATTCTTTTCCTCACCTCCTCTGTTTGTGTACATTTTCATAGATAATTTTTTTTTATTTCCTTTTTAGCAAAACGGATGCTCCCAAAAATAAAGCAAAACAAAACAACTTAACTCAGAACATAAACACATTTTTCCCATATTTTTCTAACACCTTAGTGCTTGCTATCACTCAATTTCTTTGTGAGCAAACATTTAAATTCCTAGAGGTATTTTTATCCAAAAAGATAAAATTTTTTCTTTTTATAAAAGCTCGCCTGTTTGAGGATTTCTATAAATTTGTACCTTTGCCACCTTATATACAAAGAGTTCCCCAAAAGCAACAATAAACTATCGATAAAAGTATGTAGGTAAAGTTCTTATATATTAGGTTGTGTCAATAATAAATTGTTGAAAATTAATCTTTGCTTTCGTATATATGAATTTTCAATTTTCGATAAAACGAAAATTCCCAACAGTAGTTTTTCGTATGATACCGATCGAAGAAGAAAACTAAACAAAATCCTTCCAAGTTTTAAGTTTTTAGAAACGAGATTAGAAAATATTTATCAAACAGTATACGATAATTTGTATATATGTACTACTCGTATATAGATGTATGTATGTGAGCATATTTTATTGCTTTCATATCGTTCTCGTTCCACATATTGTTAAGAAGAATTTAAAACAAACGATAAAAATTAGTTTGGAGCAAACACAGAGCTTTTCGTAAAGTTTAGAAGATTAAGTAAATTGTTTTGCATCCAGTATTTTGTATAAATACAAAGTAAATAAATTTTTATATGTGTCTATGTGGTATATTAAATCTTATGTCGAATTAATATGATCCTGGTAAAATAATTAAACGAGATAAACAGTTAGTGAAATTAATGATTATGGTCATGCTAGACAAATTTTTATCATTGAAAATCGATTGTGCTGCATAAATTGATTATACCGTATTAATATAGAGCTTAATATTAAAACATACATATCGAAATTGCAGATAAGATTGAACCAAAAAAAAAAAATCCAATTTTCTTATAGATTGAAATAATATCGTCTCATATATATTTTTAAGATAAACGAAATCGTTTTAGTAAAAGCTCGTTTATAAGATAATAATAATTGCAAAATCTATTTCATCGTTACGTACATTATTTGCCATCTGAAGTATAGCATATTTTTATGATGGCGGCTATTTATAGATCTCGTTTATATTGGAATTCTAAATCATTTTTTTTAATTCGAATTCACCTTCCAGTCATTTTACTCAGAGTGGTTAATTTTTACTTTGCAACTAGTAATAGTTATAATACTAGCAAGATCTTCCGAGTTATCTTTATTTTTGCTGAATTACTCTAGTAATTTACCATGAAAAGCTATATTGCGAATGACTGGATAGTTTTACATTTTCGAGCATTGTCAATAAATTTTACGAAACTATCCAAAATGAGAGAGGAAATGGCCGCCTTAACAATTCTCTTTCAAGTGCCTTGATCTATAGCATGAGGGTGTTAGGCACGATAACCAAGAGTTTGAAGGCCTATTCAACGTCGTTCATCGACTGAATAGGGAGCCCCTTGAAGTTGTGTCTGGGCTTATTGAAAATAAGTACATGTAAAGGGATATTTATGATATAACTTTGATATATGGCTTAGATAAAGTGTTCACAAATTAAAGAACAATGTACCTAAATAACTATTTTAAATTCTTTTTAATACTTATTAATTAATTTCTAATATTTTTGATAGAAAAAACCATCATAAAATAGAAAAATATACTCAACTGATTCACACAAATCACTTTATTAAAACCACGAACTAAAAACAAATTATAGACGTTTTCGAATGCTGTAAACGAGAGCAGAAAATTTCCAGCAGAAAAAATGTTTTTTTGCTATTCACCGCCAGAGGCATCACTATCACAAAAAGAAAATTTTTTCTGTTGATATTTTTTGAAACCAGCAGAAATTTTTTGAAATTTGTAAGCAAATCAATAATTCTCAGCAGAAAGATTTGTGAAAAATCAAAGCATTTATTAAACTGAAGAGAAAATATATGTTAAATGTTTTGAAACAAAAAAAAGTGAAATTTTCTTTAGAAAAAAGAAAGGCTCTCAAAATAAACTAAACTCAAAATATACTACTATATGTTTTTATGGTAGCTAAAATCATAACCTACATGCATGAGCAACATAAGAATCACAACTGGCGTCACTAGCATTCCACAAATTTTTGAAGTCATTCTAATGTGAAATGTTTTCAGTTTTTTACCAAAAGTGTTTTCAACGCCAATTGTGATTTTTATGATGCTCATGTATGTAGATTATGATTTCAGCTTCTGTTTGGTTTTAAAAAATATCAGCAAAAAAAATTCCTTTTTATGATAGTGATGCCTCTAGCGATAAATAGCAAAAATCCATTTTTTCTGCTGGAAATTTTCTGCTATCTTATACAGCATCGTTGTCATTTTAAGATTTACTAATTGAAATCGAAGTTAAATCTACTAAATTTACAAGCTTCAAATGCATGTTATGTATTGCTTATATTAAATACTCTTGTAGATAAACAACTATAAAGGGTGCGGCATCTTTTGGTTCGTTCGACAAAAATTCAATATTACATTCCTGGTGAACCATCCAGTGCGTTTTAACTTAGCTGCATGGGCAAATTCTTGGTTGGAATAAGATGCGTATTTTTACCAAAAAATCATCTGTTCAGGCGAAGGTCATTTTCACCTCAGCGGTTAAGTGAACAAAAAAAATTGCCGTATTTAGGGCAAAGAAAACCCACACGTGGAAATTGAGAAGCCGATACACCAAAAAAGAATAATTGTTTGGTGTGGAATATGGTCCAAGGACATTATAGGACCATTTCTCTTTGAAAATTTGCAAGGAGCCGCAATAACAGTCAATAGCAACCGTTATCGTGTTATTTTATCTGACTTTTTATTCCCTACGATTGAAGAGGAAGACTTGGCCGATATTTTAGGCTTAACAGGACGGCGCCACTGATACAACCAGGTGATACACCCAGCCAACGATACAATCGACGTTTTAATTTACATTTTTAAAACGAACTAAAGGTTGCTGCATGCATCCTATAATACAAAATATCAACAAAAAAAAACATTTTTTAATTTTATGTCTGTAAACAAAAGAGTTTTTGTAAAAATGGCAGTGTACTTCGATTTTTATACCAAAAAAGAAAAACAAAAGATTTTATGTTTGCCCCTTTTTGTTGTATAAATTCAAAGTGTTAAACTGGTAACCAAGTTAATTAGATTCAATAGAATAGGGATCTTCTCTTGGTTAATAATTGCAATTTCATGTTTGTATATGTAAAGTGATTCATACGCATCCAGTTCCCAGTGTTTCCGTACCTTTTTATAATCCGCGCAGTCCCCTTGATTTGTTTTGTTATTTAACATATGCGTAGCAACACTGTTGATGTTCCTGGAATCATTTGAGTAATATGCTCTGCCTTTGCTCGATGTAATTGCTGCAACCGATCTGACATATTCCAGATTTTAAATCTTGGATCCCAACTACGTACTTTTGGTGACCAATTCAAAGTTAAATTTCTTTCTAGGGTGTCATTTCAGCACAATCGTTCCGAATCTTGTTTTTAGGCATCGAGATTTTGGTTGCTTAGCATACACCTTCAAATATTCAAAATGTAATTGGTGTGGGTTAATTCAAATAATTATGGAGACCACTATATATTACCATTTTGCATCGTTTGGCCAGAAAAAATTCCTTGCCAAATTTGTTTCGTAGCACTGAGCTACCGATGATGAGACAAACGATCAAATTCGGGCACCAATCATCATCAGTAACTGTTACATTATTTCCTTTACGAGTAGCATTTGGAAATAAAGTGCCCCACAGCCAGTGTTATACCGTATTGTCTACACTGCGTAGATAATTAATATTATACACGTGTAGACAATGTAAGTATATAATTATAAAAACGGCGTCGACAATGTATAGAGAATGTAGAAAATGTCGAAAATTATTATTTCTGTTATCAATCATCAAAATTCTATGACTTTTTGTTAATGGAACCATTTCAAGATGGAGTTTTTTGTTTCTTCACATTTAAATCTGTGATCCCAAGTTTTTATACGGTAATGAAGGTAGTAAAATCAAACCAAATAGTCATAAATGTTTAAGTCAAACCACGTAATAAAATAGTGAATGATAAACAAAAATTCAGGTAAATTATCATACAAGCTCCTAGGTTCATAATCCGAATTAATGCCATAATGTGACCGTTGGCTCAATGGATATTTCAAGCAATATATGTTTTCTCCTTTCTCTCCAAGTTAAAATGAGCTGGATCTATAACTCTGGAGCTAGCTGGATCATCTACTGACCTGGATCATCTAATTCTGTTGGGTGCTATTGCTTTGATTTTCACCCACCTCACTTTCCGAGTTGTTTTCATCATTCGGTTCCGTGTTAGATGGTCGCCCAACTTTCCTTTGCTCTTGTGGGTTCCATACCAGAGATCTTCTTGTCATGTCATTCTTCGATTTCCTCAGAGTGGCCAATCCATCTCCTCCTAGTTTGTTGTGGCGGAATAGGACAGATGATTTCCAGACTTTGGGTTACATTTGTGAATCTTGTTCTGGATTTGTTGATTTGTTTCTTTATATATTCATCTGTGTCACCCGTTTTTGCTAGCGTACAATCAAGATATACAAATTCATTAATATCTTCTATTTCTTCTTGGTCTTGGTTTCCCTGATATTTATTTTGGGGACTTATTTTGGCAGATCTGAGAGCTTCTGCACTTTAAGTTTCATGTCGGCGTCCACTATTTTATACTATTAGGAACAGAAGTGGGCAGAGTACACATCCTTGTCTTACTCCTTTACTGTTACAGTATGATTCACTTTGCTTCCCTTTGCATTAAACTCGATTAGGAGATTTGTGATTACCTGTTCGATTATGAGTTCGCTTAATTACTTTGGGATGCCAATTACACAAAGTACCTTCGGTATTGCGTTTCTGTGTATTGTGTAGAATGAACGGTCCAAGTCCACGAAGATTAGGTACAGTGGTGAATTCCATTCGTTAGAGTGCTTAATGATAATGTGTGTTGTGTTAATATTTATATTATCGGCGTAACTTCGCCCTGGTCTGAAGCCAGCTTGCTCCATTCTTAATTTCGGGTTGACTTATATCTTTATGGTTATGTTGAGAAGGGATATATCCTGCCAATTTTTGATTCTCTACTTAGATCACCTTTCTAGGGAGTCGTTATAGTCAAGTCTTGTTTGTTTTTTCGCGGTATTGTACCGGAATATCACACTTTTGTTATTATTGGTGTTAGAGCTTTTGCAGTTTCCAATATGTCTTCTTTGAATATGTCAGCTTGTTTATTGATTTTTTTAAGTATGTACATGTTTTTGGTTGCTGCAGCCTGTTCTCCTGTCTTGAGAATGTTTATTGCTTGCGACCACTGCTTGCCATTGTCTTGATTTCTGGTGCCGTAACTTTGTATTGACGTTTCAGCTCCAAATTATTTGGAATTCTACCGGCGTTCTTCAATTTTCTTCCAAATTTTATCTCTGATCCAGAGTTAGCGTCTGAATTCTTAGTACGCACTTCTGTTTTGGTAGCTGTTTCGATATAAGCTTCTTCGATTTGTTTCCATCATTGCTCTACACTGATGGCTGCTTCTTCATTGTTTTGGAGGCTAAGCTTGAGCGCTTCGCAGAATGTGTTTCTTGTGTCGGCAGCTTTTAGTCTGTCAGTGGTCGTTTGTCAGCGAGCGACAGGCTTAATTTTGGATTGTGATATTACCAGTTGGTGGTCACTTTGAGTGTCTGCACCACTTATTGCCCTGACGTCTTGTAACGCGTGAGAAATTTCTTGTTGATCATTACGTGATCTGTTTGGTTCATTGTTCAGTTATCAGGTGACGTCCTTGTGTATTTGTATATATTTTTGAGTGGAAATTTACTGACTCCTATGAATAGTTGATTTGTGATGCAGAAGTCGATGAGTCGTTCTTCAATATTATTACGCACAGAGTCTAATGCTTGTTTACCCATGTTGGTTGTCAGGTCTGTGTTATCTGTTCCAATCCAATGTGCTTTATCTTCATAATTTTCTGTGTGCCCTTGTCATTGTGGCTTGTAGTGGTTCATAGTACCCATCCTTAGTTGTTTCATCTGCGTCATTTGTTGGGACATATCACTTAGTATTATGGTTGCGTTTCGTAATTTTGAATGGAATCTTGTTACGTCTACGAGTATTCTACTATTAACTAGTTTCTATTCCACTAGTGCCCTATTTGCCTTAGCTATTGTAAATATGCCCACGTCATATTCATCGCGTCCAGAGTATATAATCAGGTAATTTCCTTGAGTTCTGTTCATTTCACAACTGTTTTTTCATCTCAATTTACTGAGGCCAAAAGTTACAATTTTGTGATGTTTGCTGCTTCTGTTAGAGTTTTCCTGTTTTAATTTCCGATTCGTGCCCGTGCATGAAAGCCGAGGGTAGATATTTCCCGGTTTGCATTATTTATTGTAATATTCGTTTCCGTAATCATTTTGAATTCGGATTAATGTATGATTGGTCAAATCCTAGCAAGCTGTCAGGGTTTCCGAGCAAGGTTTACAGGCATGCCAGGGGATGACCCAAACTTGTACTAATCCAAGCAATGGTTGCTTGATGTTAGTGATGAAGTTGTTGTTGTCTTATCTATCACTGTCACTCGCCATCCTCTCCCCCTCCCCCATTTCAAGCAAGATAACTCTTGTGAAAAAGGACCAAGACAAACAAACGTTGATTGGTGAATGTTTAGGACAAATGTGATTTTGAAATATCTCTTACATTAAAAAATCCCCACCTGTATTCTTATTCAAGACCAGATTAATCACAGTTATCAGACAATATTAGCCTGGAAAACCACATTATCTGTAAGGCACGTTTTATTTTTGAAGCAAAAACAGTAAAATTTATAAAAAAAACTCATTTACCCTATCAGTTTTGAAGTAAACCCAACAATACGTTGCTCAAGAAACGGACGTCCGTTAAAATATTCATGACAGACGGAAAATTTTGCACAACGAATTTTTTTTTAAACCAAGGTCGAATTTAGCTACGTATAGTGTTATGATAAACGATTAAGCTCTGAAAATTACATTGCAAACCGACATTTTTTTTGATCTCGTTACAAAACTAACCCGATTTGACTCATACTGCAAATTTTTAATTTCTATAACGCCCGCTGGATGCAGAAAAAAAATTACAGATTTTTTCTAAACGCCTGGTATGAAAATTACGGGTGATACCAGTATACGCTATAGATGCCAACTATTTATAATTAAAACCTGAAAATTATGTAATTTTATGCCACGAACGAAAATAAAATCGCTTATGGTTGTCAATATCACAATCATCGATTGATCAAGATATGTCAATCTCACCTATTTGTTTCATAAAAATTTAATTTTAACTGCCAAAATGTAGGTAAACCCCAATTTAAACCGGAAAACTCTAACATGACGAGCTGGTATAGAAAAACAATGGAAATAACAACAAAACATCAATAATCTACATTGTCTACGAATTGTCTACATATTCTACTAATTGCCGACATTGTCTATTCAAAAATCAATTGTCTACACTATTTTCGACACCAATATGTAGACAAATCGGAAATACGCGTAGACACACAACACTGCCCATAGCTACTGTCGATTTTATTTGTCGAACATGTTAATTTTTAAAATTAAAATACCGACCAATTGGCACAGTGGTTAAAGCTTTGAGGGGCAGGATGTAAAAGGAAATTTACATCAACAGATTACGATCTGTGATAAAAAGGAACACAACTACGACCCCTTTTCGGCGTGCAAAACTCATGGGCCGACCCATCTTCCATGTCCAGTGCTATAGGCTGGCATAGAGCTATCCAATTGCGCAGATGGTAACGCGTAAATCGGACCTATAGCCGTACGTCTTCGATTTAGCATAACCGCGTAAAGACGGAAAAAACAAACCGCGAAACGGTTGGGAGTGCTTGGGTCCAGAAACAGATTGCAGGGATTAAAAAAAAATAAAAAAAATTAATCGAAAATTTTTTGATCTTAAAAGTAATTCTCAAAATAAAACATAGCACATAATTATATTTAATATTTATCTAAATTTCTCATTTGCGCATAAGACGTCAATTATTTATTGAAATAGTAAAACAGTTTCTCTTGTAATCTTAAAAATTGAAAAAGCGTGGGTTTGGGCCGCTCCATTCTCTAAAGTAAATAGCGAGCTTAAATAGCCCTAAAAATATAGCGACTTTTCGATTATTTTTTGACAGTTAATCATTTAGTTTTTTTTTCAATGTTTCGAAAACGTTTATTTATTCTGGCATATATCCTATATCAAAATAGCTTGAGACTTCGTAATAAAATTTTAAAAGCAGGATATTTCTGTAGTGTGTTCAATTATTCATATTTCACACTTAAATTTTCAATTATTTCAATTTTCATCAACAATACGAAATTTATAAAGTTGCAAGAAATGTTTCTTTTGACAATTGATAAATCCAAACGGTAACCCAAAAAAAAACTGGAATATGTTGAAAACAGTGTTTTTAAAAATTGAAAGATCCAAGTTAATCGAAAGTATTGATAATAGGTATTTTTAATCACTGCGATCGAACGAATCAGGTATTTAAGATTTCAATATTTTCAGGATTTCGTTTTTCTGTTGTTTTTCAGGATTTAGTTTTTCTGGGATTTTGTTTTCGGGATTTCGATTTCGGGATTCGTTTTACGGGTTACCAACATGAACCAATTATTGCATGAAAATGAAGAAAGGCTTACAGTGATGTGAATAAGTTTTTGAAATTTGTTATTTTTGATGTAATTTAAAGCTAGATATAATTTTTGTGCATAAAATTAAAAGGATTTTTTTTTTAGGTTTTTATGTCAGACATATAATCCATTCATAAAATTATAGCCATACCACTGTCAAACCTAAAATAAAATTCATAACTAAAAATTTCTTTTGTAACAGAGCTGAACAAATTGTGAAAAATTTTAAAATTTTTTGAAATTTACATTGTTTAATACAAACTTGTTTCTAAATTTCGATAAATAATACTTAGTTGGATTGCTTTTATTTTTTATAACTTCTAGAAGCCGTCGTGACATTGATTCCACTAATTTTTGTGTTAGCGTCGGGTCGATTTTATTCCATTATTCAGCTAAAAAATTCTTGAAATCCGAAACACTTCGTTTTTGTGGCTGCTTTCGAATTTTATCCTCTTTTAAGTTTTTCCGAATGGTTGATGAATCCACTTCTGTGCCCCCAAATTCCTTAAGGTTCGACACCAACTCTGATGATTTCAATTTAGGATTTTTTTGAATTTCCCGAAATAAAATTTTTTCATCGCTTGTTGATATTTTCACAGGTCGTCCAGAGCGTGGTCGATCTTCCAAAGTGTGATCAATATAATACCGCTTACAAATATAATGGACAGTAGTTAACTTTACATTTAATAATTGCCCGAGGTTTTTAAGCGTTCTGCCTTTTTTTTCCCGGTGATATAAAGAGAGGTTAAATTTATTAACAAATTAGTTAGGCAATTATTGTCAATTCTTTTTATTATGATAATATGGTATGGTTCAATTATGTATGGAACAAAATATCGGCCAAATGGCCGCCGCGACCTCGGCGGCACACCTCCACCCGAGCATGCACTGGTGTTTTAAAATCTCCGACAGACCCGGTTTGCTGAAATTTTTGCACGATTTTTCCGATTGTACGCACATTTGGACGATTAAATTGACCGAAAAAATCACGAAGTGCACGATATGCATTTTGATTTGAACGCTCATTTTCATAATATGCCTGAATAACTTTAACGCGTTGCTGGATTGTGTATCTTTCCATGGTTCAAATTGAGTTAGTCTGAAGTTGAGAAATGTCAAATTAAATGCAGAAAAAACTTGACGTTTAGGTGTGGTTCACATACAACGTCGGCCCTTCAAATTTAACCACCCTTTATTACTAATGAACGAACATTTACGTCGGTGTGACTTCCTTGTTTAACCATACTTTACGCAACAATTTATAATTATTATTTTAAATATTACACCTTCACTTACGAGATTATCGAATAACAATGGCAAAATACGACGAGTGTACAATATTACATGATCTAAACCGGTATTTGCAATACAAATTTCAAACATTTGTTCACAGTTTTCTTTAATTAGTTCTAAGTTATTGTTGCTAAAAATGAGACAGACAACATATTCTGATTTTTTACGATTCTCAACTGTTACAGTTAGTTTTAGAAACAAGTAAACATCATCAAACCTGTTTGCAATTAATGCAAAGTAGGCTATAAATTACTTTATAAATCAAAAACACAAAATTTAAAAACTATTCACATCACTGTATATTCGGTTTAATGGTTTACCCTTCACCCGACCATTTTCTACCTAGTCAATAGAAATTGTATTTAGTAATGGCTGACGATAGTTATCAAGAGTGTGTGGGAAGATGCTACGCAGTTTCCCTCCCGCTTGAGCCTATCAAGGAGAACAAAAAACAAAAGTAGCTCCAAATAGAAGGAACCGATAATTAAAATTTATTTTAGAAAGCATATATGCATTTTAAATTTATAAAAAATTTGATCTCTTTCCGAAAAAAAAAAAATAGAAATGTTGGCTCGAATATAAACAGTAATAACTTCAAACGCTTTCGTGAAATTCTAGCACGAATTTCTAACAAATCCTAATTTAATAATAAACAAAAAGAATAAATAAATGTAATGGTTAAGTATTAACGCCAAGCAAATCTTCTAAAAAAGTGATAAAAGAAATAATCAATCGAATCCAAGCAAGGCCAACTAATATTCGAGAGAAAAAAAGAAAGAACTGCTAGTTGCCAGTTAGGGCTTTTGTTAACTTAACAATTAATAAATTTTTACAAAATTAATTAGTTACAAACCGACAACGTGTCCAACATATGCACGTAAATCAATGATTAATTCTAATTTTATTGGAAATATGTTTAAGTTTATATACATTGAAATTAGGCATCAATTAAACACGAACCTTTTGATGCCACTTCTAGATTTTATGTTGTTGCTTAAAAAGTAAAAACTTAATCAAATTCCAAACAGAATTCAAGAAATTAGTCCTCTAGACAGGACTAATGACTAATATGTTGTATGACCGCTGATTGTAGTCTAAAATTATTTTATTAGAGACGGTAAATTAGACAGCTAAAATTTGCACGCTTGGGCTTTAAAATTTGGAAGCTGGATATTAAGATTAAAATTTTCGTTCCAAAATATATTTACACCGAATCTCATTTAGTAACTTGATTTACCACATGATTAATATTTACAATTATTTTTCTTTGAACAATCGTTGATATAAACAAATTTGCCATTCACATACAACGCAAAAATTAATGAAAAATAATTTCATAGCCACCACAAATCGAAAATTAAACATTTTAATTGGAAATAAAAAATTATTGTAAAAATAATTAAAAAAAATGCAATTATAATTATAAATAAAACGAAATTTAATATCGCAGCGGATCCGATTGTTGATTGATGAAATATGGATTATTTGTTCTGGTTCCGGCACATAATTAATACTTTTATTTTGTAGTTTCTTTTGATGTTCTGACATTTGACTGGTACATGCCTAATTATTATTAGTTTTTAATTTTGAATTGTTTTTAATTAACAACAAATTTTATTTGTTAGTTTTGAATTTTTGAGAACGCCATTTTATTTCTAAATTACATTAATTATATTTTCGTTTTTTAATTATTTATTTATTTATTTATTATAATTTGCAGAAAAAGTAACAAAATACAATATTTAATTAAAAATTAATATTACGATTAGAATGCGTTTTAATTAAAAAATGGTGCAGATTAAACTCAGTCTCGAAGAAGCTTGTGAAAATCCAGTTACTGGGATATTTCGATACGTAGAAGTTAGTTCTGAACCGTAATTTTTATAAAATCGAATTATCCTACCAATCGGCGGAACCATTATCCTGCGCCCAACATGGAGGTGTGTATTATTATTCCATTCTCCCTATGCTAAACTTATAAACTATTTGCTATTATCGACTATAATTGTTTGTAGGTAAGCCAAATTGTGGGATATTTTTTCACAGTGATGTGTTAGTTTCATTCGATATGACTCGTTAAAATTACTTCTTTACATCGTCCATACTACTCGATTACTACCAGGAAGAAAACTGCTTTTTTCGAAAATAACTTCTTTATTATTTCTTTTTTAATTACAATCTAGTCGAATACTAATAAGCAATTATATTCTAACTTAAATTACTACATTTTACTGAAATTTAAGGGTTCATCCATCGATGTACTCCTCAGCTTTGATATTTATTATTTGATCGCGCTATTGATGTGCGCTATATAGAAATTTATTTTAGCTGATTTTACCCTAATTCAAAAGCTTTACTGTTTTGAGGCTTCTAACTAAATTCATATTGTCCAGTAGCTGGATGGCCTCTATGTTGATATGGTGCAGTAACCGTTGTTTATGACTTCTAGCAAATTTTATAATTTCAGTGTTGATGGATTCTATGGCCAAATCTTTGTGCATGTCGCTATTTCTGACAAACCATGGTGCGTTGACGATGTTTCTTAGAACTTTATTTTGGAATCGTTGGATAATATCCATGTTGCTCTGCTTGGTACATCCCCACAGCTGTATACCATAAATCCAGACAGGCTTCAATACTTGCTTATAAAGCAGAAGCTTATTAGGGATTGATAGATGAGAGCTTCTTCTCAGTAACCAATATATTTTATTGTATTTTAATCCCAAATCATCTCTTTCCTTCTTCACATGAGCTTTCCAGCGAAGCTTAGCATATAATGTCATATCAAGATATTGGGCAGTCTTTACATGTGCTATTTCTTGATTATTTACTTGTAGATTATATACTTGTTTGTGTACTAATCTCTTATTTGTAAAGTCGACATGTACAGATTTGGTCTCATTTAATTTTATGCGCCATTTTTTGTCCAGTTGTGCACTTGATCTATGGCGGTTTGTAATTTCTCTGTTGTATCTGAGTTGTTATCACCTACTGCCATGATGACTGTGTGATCGGCGAAAGTGGCTATCGTGTTGTTTTGTGGGATTGGAACAACTCGGGTGTATAGGAAATATAGAAGTGGCCCAAGTACACTTCCTTGTGGAACTCCTGCTTTTATTTCCTTAAGCTCAGAATATTCATCTTCTTCCGGTATTATGCTATCCTGTTTAGGTAGGATTAATTTAAGTTTGTAGATTAAACACTCAACTATTGATGATCAAGTGCATAGAATAACCAATATCATTGAGAAGACTTTAGAAGAGAAAAAAGTTTGTTCCGCAGTATTCCTTGATGTAGCGCAGGCCTTTGACTCTCAATTATATTGGTTATTCTATGCACTTGATCACTAGTTGAGTGTTTACTGCGAAAACTAAATTGGTGATTCGGAATTTTTTTAGGTTATTTTTTTCAATTATTAGTTTGAGTATTTTTAATAGTAACTTTTGAAAGAGTTTAGACATTATTGGCAGCAACGATACAGGCCTATATGATGTTAGATGTGGCGGTTTTTCTGGTTTGGGAATCATGATAACCTCAGACACTTTCCAAAGTTTTGGCGCATATTTTAACCTGATTGCAGCGTTTATGATCCTAGTTAACTTTACCGGGCCTTTTCTCGGTGGCTGCTTTATTATTTCTCCGGTAATCAGGTCAAACCCTGGTACTTTCTTTAAGTTTAAATTGTTTTTAATTTTGTTTCGTTTCAGTATGTCACTGAAGTATATTTTCAAGATGATTAGCAAATCCTTCAGCTTTTTCTTTGTTTTTCTTTGCCCAATGTTCCATCCATTTTCCTGATAGGATGAATCGGCATTATTAGCCTTTTAAAAGTTTTAGTTGCTTTCCAGAGCGAATAATCCGTATTACTATCATTCGTCCACTTACTTAAGTGGAAATTAATTGACTCATTTGTTAGTTTCTGAATTTCTCTTGTTAATTGTTGAGTAAGATTGTTCAGTCGTCTTGTGAAGCTCTAGTTTGGTGCCATTTTTTCGTGATTTTCATTTCTCCCTAAGGAGGTTTCTAATCTCTATTGGATAGTTATTTCCTTTTAGCCTTGATTTGATGTATGGAGTACTTTCCCATGCTGATTATTGAATATCCGTAATCACTATCGGAGAAGGATCTGAGCTCATATCTTGGCTGTCTTCGACTTTCATAAAATTATTAGAAATATTTTTGGTTATAAAAAAAATCGATCAGGTCAGTTATTTTTCTTGGGTCAGTTGGCCAATATGTTCGTTTTCCTGTTGAAATGGATTCACATTCATTTTATTTAATATGCCTCACTAATTATTTTTCTTTAGTTGTAGTTAATGTAGAACCCCAGTGAGTATTCTTCGCATTGAAGTCACCACCTATTATGCACCTTTTTCCCAGACCCTTGAAGAACTTTGCGTATTGTTTGTTTATAATATAATGTCTTGGTGGACAGTACAATCCTGCCACAACAATAGGAAATTTGTTGGTTTTTATTTAAACGAAGGTGGTCTTAATTTCGTCTTTTTCATACTTTGCTACTTCAAAATGTCGGATATTTTTTTATGATGACTACACTTCCTCCTCTGGCTGAATTATCTGGATGAGTACTGTGATATACGCAATATCCTTTAAATGTTATGTATAATTGCTTAGTAAAATGAGTTTTCGAAATAAGATACACATCTATATTCTCAATACAGATGACTTCTTGTAGTTCTTGTTGATGCCGGAGCAGACCATTAGCATTCCAAGACAGGCTTTTCAATGTGCTGTTCGTTTTTGTGTGAATTTAGGTTTAGCTCCCAATGCGCTATGTTTCAAATTTTGTAGCCTGACTGATGTCTACATCTATCGATTTTTGCTGTGGTTTATTCACTACGCTTCTCATTGCTCTGGCATATGTAACACCTTCAGTTCTTAGATGGCGACCAAGTGGTTGTCTATTGCCTTGTTTTCCCTGCCTCTCGTATCGATTTGCCTGACCATACATTTGAGTTTTATTCATCCCTTGGATTTTAATTTTCTGAATTTCCTTTGCAACAATACATCTTTGATAATTATCAGGATGGCCTTGTCCACAGTGTACACACTTTAGATGTAGCCATCCTATCAGGAAGTAACGTCCAGAAAGATAGTTTCGCATAAATCGACTGACCGTTTTCATTGGTTCTCGAATACTTCCAATTGTAACCAAATTCCAGTCGTAACAATTTTGGACATAATTCTAATAAACCACTTAATTAACGCCGTTGGCAATTCCAGTATTTTCCATGATGACTATCGCCGTCGTTTATGATTGCTTTCATTATTTTCATTATTCCCTTCCATTTGGAATGCCAGTGTAATGCAAGAACTCTGTCATATTCGCGGCCATACTTTTGCGAAAACCCCTGAGCTATATGCCCGTCTCGGTCAGTTCTTGTTTTATAAACCCACTTACACCCCATTGAACTGATCCGGAACCTATGAAGGAGTCGATTTCCTTCTTTACAGCACCCAATTTTTTCAGAATTTGGTACTTTTATGGCTTTTTCATATTTCAGGGGGTCTGTATTCATTTCTATGGTTACCTTATTTATTTCCGTAATTAACTTTTTTGGAGGTGCATCTTTATTTTGTCTTGTTGAGTGGGACTTCACATTGTTCATCCCCTTCTGAATATGTATCTTATGTTTCGAGATCATGTCCCAGCGAGACATTTCATTATACTTTGTCGTCATGGGTGGTACTTGTTTGCATCAAACTTTTTCTGCTGTATCGTCCAACTTTTTGCGCTGATATTTTTTGGAACGGTTTTATGTTTTCGGTGTTCCGAAAATATGTAAATAATCTAAACGTTCATATGGGTTTGATTTTAAATTTTTGGTAATAAGACAAATAATTATGGGGTTTGCTGCAGTCATTGCTTCGCCCTGTTTATGTATATCTGAACTCGTTTGCATACAGTGTATCATTTCGATTACCTTGTTATGGGGTTTTAGGTATTGTCAACTGAGTTTTAACTCTTTTAGATTTAAAATAGATCCGCAGTTGACCATCTATGTATTCCTCGCCTCTATCTAGTCGTATTACTTTTAGTATTTTCCTATATTGAGTATTCATCATTTCAAGCCATTTTTCGGATGTTAATTAAATTGCGATGACCCAATACCTGATGTCTTTCGGGAATGCATTTCTACTTACCCAAATTAGTTACGTTGAAAATGTGATGGTCTTCTTTGTATATATAATTTCTTAATTTCAGAACCATTAATATTTTTACTTTTTTGCTATTCCAGATTTATCGCCCTTAAATACAACATTGCAACCATTTTAGGCTAATTTGCCAACTGATAATAAATTGTATTTGAATGGTTGGTAGATTACTAATATGAATTAATAATTTGGTCACATTAGCTCCAAACACTTGAAAAATGAAGTAATTCGAACGTCAAGTCGAATATAATTACTTCATTCCAACGGTGACCATTGCACATATGTATGTGTCTTCATTATCATTTCACTTCCTTTCTTCCGACAGAAGAAGCAAATTTCTTTAGTTTTGTTCTTCTCAATTTGGACTTTCTCACCACTTGCATTAATGGATTGGATTTCCTGTCTTTTTATTTATGTCTGTATATTTTTCACCCAAGATTTAGTAGTACACCGATTAAGTCTCTGATCGTGTTTCAAGAGCTGTTATCAAAATGTAAAGAGCCTCCGCTCTATTGGTTCTTCTAATTTGGTTAATTCATCCATTGCGTTTTAACCCATTTCCATGTTTGCACACAGTTACCACCCATTTCACAAGGTGAAAAGTTGGTTGGTTGTATTCTATTGATAGGCCTATGAGAGCTTGAGCTTTATCGTCGCGTTTATTCCCTGCCACTAAATGGGTTGCTTCATCTGGTGTGTATGATTTGTCATTGTATTATAAAAACAGTGTGGTGTGTCTTCGCTATCTCTCATCACTTTCGATATTTGTAATTGTTTTCTTATTTGTTCGGTTGATAACAACTGGGACACAAACAGACTTAATAAAAACCTGGGATGTGGACGTGAATGAACTTCACACGATTACCGAACGCATATGGAATAAATGTTAAATTGTAATTTTGGAATTTATTAGCTGGAGGTATGTGCTATTTTCAAATTATTTCAATTTGCAATACGCCCCCATATAAAGGTATATGAAAATCGTCTAAAAATTGCAAACCCTTTCTGAGCCGGATAGAGCGGTTGATGTTTTGAGATGGTACGTAGTTAAGTGATTGCCGACCAAGAGGCCAGCACTAGCCGTATGTTCAAATTTTAGTAAATGGCCAAGTTCTAAAATCTCAGGTTAAATTAAATGAAAATGTATGTATATCTCTTAAGAACTTTTTAGGCCGAAAATGATTCTTTATTATGCTTATCGAATGATGTTGAACGCCAAATCGTGATATGTAATTGTTGACGAACATGGTGACAATGGTTTGTGCTGACATATCGGCCATTTCGCTGTAATGGTTAAACTCCATTTCTAGCATTTCTGATAACTTTCGTCACTTTATAAAATTGAATTAAAAATCGGTTTCGAAATTAATTTCTTCTTCGGTGCCTTTTTACAACTAATCTTAGATTTTTGGAATATCTTAGATTTGTTGTTAAAAGGAACTTAAGAAGAAATTAATTTCGAAATGTGTAAATCGTGTAAATCGTTCGCCACACGTTAAAAGTTGTATATATCTCTTGGAAAGTGGATATTTCCAGCTAAAGCTGGAAGAGCTGAATTAAAAGTTATTTTGTTTGACGAAAACATGAATTTTATGCGCTAAATTTTTTGGTTTCCTTTTTAATCGATGTTTTTAGAATGATCTGCAAGCCTGGCCTATAATCTGTGGTGACACGTTCTACCATTACATCCTCGATATTCTATCGAAGTTTATGTCCCCTTTTCCTTAATTGGCGAGTGTTTCGACTCTTGTTCTAATTTCATAGAAGTATCGAAAATAAATTATTTTGTGATAGAAATAAAGTAGAAATATCACAATCGTTTAATCTAGCAGGCTGGCTAGATGATACGAAAACTGAAACAGGGTCAAATTTTATTCTAGGAGACATAAACTTCGATAAAATATCGAAAATGTGATGATGCAACATGTCACCACTGACGAAAAATTTCTTTATACTGACTCACACCACACTATTTTGCAATTTTCCTTATAATTTTATAAAGCGTTCCCTGTGCACTATTGAATAAGATTTATATTTTATATCATTTATTTATTTAATGGTTGAAGTAGTTATCAACTTATTTCACAAGAATACAGTTGATTTGTCATATAGTAACTATTTAAATTTCATGTATATCACAAAAACGGAAAACCTAAATTATAAATATATTTATATACAACCGACAAAGAATTCCACAAATTTATACCCGTCACAAAAAAGGAAGAATTCCTTACCTTCCTACTAATATTGACGCCTTTAGTGAGTTGAATAATAATTGTAAGTAATTGAAATATTGCTTCTGAAGTTCGAATGTAACAATGTCGCCATACAGAAAATGTGGTAAGATATACGTCTTAACTAATTGAAGGCGAAATGTAAAATTTAAATGTTTAGTAGTAGTGCAAGTAGCCTTAGAAGGAAGCTTATTCTTTTGCAAACGATTTCAATGTGATGGATCCAACATAGAGTTTTATCAAAATATATACCCAGGTTAATCACAGTATCAGAAAAACTAATCACTGTACCGCTCACAACAATATTGGGAAGTATTGCGACCTGATGAAGCCATCAATGAACATTGTGTTTTATTACTATTACGGCCAAATTCATTATTTGTTGACCATTGAAATATGCTCTCAATGTCTCGATTTCCCATCTCAATGCAATGCGGGATGTCGATTACACCGCAAAATTTATATATTTGCAGGTCGTCAGCGAACAAGTGATATTTACATTTCTCTATTACACTTGTTACGTCGTTGATAAACATCATACACAAGAATGGTCTAAGAACAGAGCCTTGTGGGATTTCTGTGGTTGTCCTGCATGCACTAGATGTGAGTGAAGAAAAACTGTTTGGCGACGATCGTACAAATAATATAACATCAAACGTGATGCATGCAATGAAAAAAATAATCGCATATTTTTTTTTATTAGCAATTCATGATTCAGCCTTACTAAAATCAAAGAGCACCAGTGCATTGCATCGATAGCTTGGCGACTATCATCACTAACATTTTGAGACACTTCTCTATCTAACGTTTATTTCACATTCGAGTGTGATCACAACAGTTTTGCCCACAGTTTTGGTTCTTGCAGTCGCAAAGCATTTTTGCTAATACTATCCGCCCCTTCCTTATACTTAATCAAGGCACGTATTTTATTGGTTCCAAAAACTTTTATCTTCGTCTACATCACTAATTTTTTATTTATCAGATTTTACACCTTGCGAGAAATTCTTGCTCGTATTGTGTTTATTCTGTATATTGATTTTTGTTGTTTCTTCATAAATTAGGAAATTATGTCCATATGTGGGAAATCGATTAATTTCCACAAATTTTTTGTTTTAATCTTTCCTGAACTATTTCCTGTTCGTGCCTCATTCTAATATTATACCAAGTCTGCATTTTTATTGGTCTTCCCAAAAACTTTAAATTCCTAACAAATTCTCATAGTCCATTACAGAAACGTATCATGTTCGCCTTACATTTGTGATGATTAACGCAATTTTGAACACCAAGTAGAACATTGTGTCATTACATCTCCCTCCATACATAAATCATCACAAATAATTCAAGCACGTGTAAAACGATTTTTTGATGACAATCATAATTAGGAAAAATCATCGTGTACAAATGTATCACATAAATATTAAATCAACTAATTATGTTTATTACATTCACCACACACACACAAAACACAGTTTGTATTATTTAACGTTTTGCTGGACACAATTATTCCCAGTCCACTTCATATCTTGGATATAATATTCTGCAAATAACTTTTTATTTTGTTTTTGCTATTTGGTCTAATTGGCTTTATTTGAATTAGGGACACATTTTATATTTACCATGTCATTTGTATGGTACACAACTATGTATATCTAAACTAAATAGTAAACTCGTTGTAACTAATTGGTAACAGTTGGATTTACTACAATGTATATTTTATATAACGCTCAGCTAGCTCGCCTATTTCTATAAAATAAACAAAATGAAAATTGGTTGTGATAACTTCTCTGTTGAGTGTGGGTGCCTTAGGTTACTGCTAATATGTTGTGTGAATACGAAAAATGATGTCAAAATTAATTTCGAAATTATAAATCTGAAAGTTTCATTATGTTTTAGACAAATGGAAACCGGAAGCTTAATAAATAAAAGAAAAGTTACTCGTTTTTTTTTGTTTTAATTTACTTGATTACATAACCCCAAATTTTTCTATAACCCTATTTTTTGGAATACTCGATAATTTGATACTTTAAGTTATTTGAAGAACTTTTATTTTCTAAAATCAACAAAACAAATTACTTTCAACCAAATCTGCAGAAAATTATATTTTGCATGTTGCAGCTGGTCTGGGTAAACCGATACCGATAAATTTAATCAGCAATGCAATTAGGCGAGGTACTACAATTTTGTAAACACATCCTGGCAATTTACAAACAAGATACAAAGTTGTTATAACAATTTAGAACAATTGTGCACTTGCAACAATTCAGTTCTCCAAATTATTTTCGTATTGCGGATTATTTCATAAAAAGTTATTTAATTTAAACAATAAATGCCCTCTTAAATTTGAAGCTTAAAATATTTTGATTGTTTAGCATCACGCGGATTTTGTTTTGCCACAATTATAAAATTCGCTAGTTCAATACTCAGAAGACATATAAACAAATAAATATAAAAATTATAGAAAAACTAGTTAAATTGAAATTAATTAACAACGATAACCATCAAGTAACAAAACACACTTCTTGTATTACATATTTATCTAATTGGTGTTTGACAGATGTTTATTAATTATCAATTAAACATTTATAGTGTTTTGGGTTATTTAATTCAAAATAAATAATGCAATTTTATGAATTACATTAGCAAAAATAATTAATGAAATGGTAATTAAACAAAAATAAATTAACATATTTGGAAATATTGTGGGGGCATTTGCGCCCCACAATTATTTTTATTTATAGTAGAGGGAACCACACTTTAATTAATTCATAATAGTAAACATTATAATTAATTTTATTATTTTAAAACATTTAATATTACACTACAAATTAATGATTATCGCGACATTAATAAAGCTCGAATTTGTAAAAAAAAATATTCTAATCTAAAAAACAAAAATTGTTTCGATAAACTTTTTGTTTCTCCAAGCACACATGATAAAAAAAACTGTACCAAAAATTTATTTTGAAAGTGGTAAAATGCAGGTCATAAAATATTGGGAGATTTACATATTGGCCTCTATTCCCTTAGGCGTATCACTTCATGCGCCGTGACCATGGATCTTCTTGGTTACTAGATCGTAAAATCGAAATATGCTGAATAATTTCGTACGAAAATTACAGTGAATATTTTTTAAATCTTAGTTGGCTGCCTCAGTTTGAAAAAAATTCTATTTATTCGTCGCATCAAAACTTCAAGCGATGGAAATTGTCGTTTGATGTGATAGAAGTCACAAGGAAATATTTATAAAGCAGCATACTACAATTTAAAAAAACAACCACAACGAGTTTTGTAAATAATTATTTTGTAAGTTTCGATTTAATAATCTAGTAACCAAGAAGATCAGTAGTCACGTCGCATAAAGTGATGCGACTAAGGGAATAGTTTGAGCGATTTGGATACCGGTTGATGCTGTTGACCATTAGCAATAAAGGGTTTCCAGAAAGAAGATTTTTTTGATTTTTTGTTTTAGGGATCGTACAACACATTCCCGCACTTAAAGAAATTACTTTATTAACTGTATTAATAATTAAACTTAAGTCGATCTTAATTTTGTTGATGTGATGCTGGATCTTAATCAGATTTAACTGGTAACTTGATCAATTTGTCGACTGGGCGTTTTATCTGACTATGTGCTGTATTTAAAGATACGAGTCACACGATCCCTTCATGACCAGGATTTAAATGGTCATCTTTAATCAGCATGACGTCATCGTAAGTTAATTATTCGGAGCTGGTCTATTGACAGATAATCCCAAGACCAGCATTTAAAAACCCTTGAACACGGATGCCAGCCAAAGATGGTTCTAGAATTGCGATTAATGGTTCGCCTAGGATCAAGTGCTGTGGTGTCAGCAATTGTAAATTTTCTGAGTCGTGGTCGATTCTGCATAGCTGCGTTGAATGTAGATTCTTGTAATGAAGCTGCCATCAATGACTCATTTGAGATGATATTTAAAAGACTTCACTATAATGCCTCCCATAAACGTTCAAAATTAGGTGTGCGGGGTACTGAAACTGCTTTGTCTCGATTTGCACCAATGAATGTGGTACGATTATCTCCCCAGATCTCTTCATGTATTCCCCTTCTTGAGAAGAATTTTTTTATTGCTGCGAGGAAAGACTCTGTATTCAGGCTGCTTACTACTTCTTGATGAACTGCCTTAACACATAGACATACAAACACTGCAATAGAAAATGGTACTGGAGTTAGCCGAAAAAAATCTGCATTATCAACATATTTTTTACAGAATAAGGTAAAAAAATTGGATTATCAATAAAAACCATTATCATTTATTTTATGTCACTATGATGCTACATAAAATATGGCCTGATTTTTGGCACAACTGTTCGCTTTGTGCCGCAACTCAAATGCATAGCCCTTTAATATGATAAATTAAAAACATGAGATCTAGCCATTTACGAATTGGTCAAACCTAACCCAGTCCATATTACTGCTGTTTGTCTGCCGATTCTGCAACGCGCTGATGGAAAATCACCCATCTTTTGGTTGGTTCAATCATCTAATATTTTTGTCAAAGGATGCACAAATCCAACGAGTTACTTGCTTGCATATTTCTACAATGAACTTATCGTATGATTAATTCATTGATTGGATGATTTTTTGTCAATAGGATCGGGTGTTTTACAGAGTAGTTCAATTGGGAATGTCTTAGACATCCGCCAATTCGACGTAACTCTTTGGAATAGATGAATGGATCTAGTAAAGACAAATTATGTTTGTCTGATAAGTTACTGCCTTTGCTAATGACTGCCAACTCAGTAGTGAACGATACTTTTTGCACGATGGGAAGTTACACAAAAAGTGTCAGCTTCATTTATTTCAGCAGGATTAATTGTAGTTCTTCTATCATTAAGTGTCTAGTGTTTACTAAATCTCAATACGAAAACCACAATTTTCCTTAATTTGAAGCAGGATGAGCATTTTGTGATGTGTGGTGTGACTATCTTTTCGTGCTTCAGTTTCTAACAAAACTAGGACGAATTTAGGGCGTTCTTCCATTATAGCACCTAACTCGTTTGATTTGGGCTGGATTCAGGGTCAGACGAGCATTTTAATTGACATCATTTGTGAGTTTACCTCTAGCGTTATATAGTCAGGCGGATTTTATTTTGTTTCGATATGTGACCGTTTCCTTATAAGAATGATAACCAAAAGTTTGAAGTTCTATTTGCGATAAAACTTTTCCATCTACTTGGCATGTCCGCAAGCCAGTGTAGTAGGTCATTATGTTTTCATATTGTAATTCTCGTAAGCAAAATTTCACAACCTCACAAAGTAGGACAACAGATTTCTAATCTTGGTATTTCTCCGAGGGTATTTCATATTTTTCGTAAACCTTTCTCCACATCTTAGTTATGTGATCTGACAGACTGACATCCCAATCTAAATTTTGTATCCAAAGTTTTTGTAAATGCAAAATCCCGGCCATCCCGAAAGATCATAAATCTTAGACGCATATAACAATATGCGCAATCTTTTGGCCAATTAGTTCTGGTTTCAGTCTTTTGAATCTTAATTAAAAATGTATAAGACTTTACATGCTGAATCATCTTCTGTTAGTTTCGGTGTGGTTTCGATTTCTTGCTGCAAATGATTGCAAACATTCGCATTGTAGGGTATCACGCCGTTTTAGCTGCGTTGTTTCCAAGCTGAAACGTTTCCAATAATGAAACGTTTACTTGAGTTTTTGCAGATGTTGGTTAATCTTTGTAACCTCTGCTGCATTTAAGGGCACACATTGATCCAGATCAGTTCATATTTTGTGTGGAAAACTTGTTTCAAATTTAGTTTTGGTTCAAAAATTTTGATTTGAACTCTAGTAAGCACTAGAGGTTTTGTTGCATGTCACAAGACATGAACTGAATCTTATCAAATCTTGCGTGAAGAAATACAGTTATTTTTGCATACTAGCTTTTCTGTGCTTTCTGAGAACCTAATATTGCTACTATAAGGCGTAGAAGGTTGTTCGTGACCAACATGAAGCGTATACTATTCAATATTTTCTTACAAATGTCTACGTTAAGGTGATGCCAGGTTTGTATATATCATTTATAATTTTATTATGTTCGCTTTGTTTTTTACAAAGATTCAGACGTTAAAGTTGATGAGTTTTGCAATTTTATTTTTCATAAGCTGCGTTTTTCTGAAAAACAATCGGGTTGAGTTCGCGATACGTTTTTCAAATTTGTTTAATTTTACCTTCAGTCCGTGTTGGCCACAAAATGTTACATATCGTGTTGGAGGTGCCTGTGGATGATCGTTTAAACCACTTTGTTTTGTTGTTGTGTAATGAAAATAGACGATACGCTGCCATTCCACAAACATCCAACATGTTATAAAATACAGTCCTCGGCCATCTGTTCGATTGGCGTTTGGTAGTATAGTGACGTACTATTTCGTCGAAGGTGTCTACCCCACCTTTCAAGGCTTTGTAGTCCAAGTCCTCTCCAGAGTACGCAAATTCGCCGTTGAACTGGCCTCGTTGACGGGCTGCTCGGGTGTCGATCAATTCACGTGGCAGCTGTGGTTTATTCCAACGAACGATTCCGACCAATGTTGTGTTTTGTTTGAGGGTTTGAAAAAAGGGTTTGAGCCAGCGGATACTCGACGTAAAAAAATTATCCATGATTACGTTGAAGCCTTTATTGAGGTATCCAGCCATCAAATGAACCACGAGGTCATGTGAAACTTGGTTGGCTCTAACATTCCCAGCTTCTTGATCAACGTAGATTTCTCCAGCAAGTGGATAATTGGTGCGAGTATCCACCAACCAAAAAATGTTGATACCATACTTTTCTGGCCTACTGGAATTGTATTGTCTGAATGTGCAATTTGCTCGACCCACTCTACATCGTGCGGTTAATAATTGTTCGTCGATAGTCAATTCTTTGCTTGGTTGGCACGGAAGTTGTTTCTGCGTTGTCGAGATTCACGAGTATGCGAATTATCACAGTGTAAGAATCTTTTCACCTTCTCAAAACGTTCTAAGGACATTATAATTTTGTAAATTGGAGAGGAAAGATCGCTTTCCCATAAGTCGGTCCCGTGAGCGTTCGATTTTTTTCAAATCCACTGTACGGCAATAGGCCAATAAAGGCATAAATTTCGTATACGTTTGTATCTGTCCAAACTCGTCGTCGTTTCGAGGAAGGTCTAGCTTGATGTGTTGCTGAGTCTCTATAAAATTTCTGAGCTTTTGAATTCGTGTAACAATTGATTTGACCATTTCTTCACTGAAGAACAACTTGAGAGCGTCAAACTTTTTATTCACCGCCTCTAGACAGACACTATTATGTGCGTTTCGTTGATTTGCTTCCACTCTGCAACGATTCTTTTGGGTTTCTTCTGCATTGTACCACCATTCCACTTTCCACTTTTCGTTTTGAGCTTTATATTTTTTACCTCTGTTGAGAGCAAGAGCAGACAGGCCAGGTTGTCCAGTGGGTTGTTCTACTAGGTACAATTCATCATCGCCATTTATTTCATCAATTATTTGATAATCACTTAAAGCCATCATCACTGGCACATCATCTTCTTCAAATTTGTCGTCGGAAGAAGTTTCATCTACTAAAGATACGTAGTCCATAACGTCTCCACTCACATCTGATTCAACATCAAAATCAACATCTTTTATCGGTCTTATTGTGCGAGTTGGTGCGTCTACAACGTCAAACCTCCTTCCAGCGAATCTTCTTTTATATCGTTTCCCAAATAATCGAGCAGTGCTGCCGTCTCCTCCTGTTCACCTTCAGTCAATTCTCTGGTTATACACTGATTCAATAATTTATTGAGTCTATCCATGGTTTACCTCCTAGAAAAATTCTATTCAAAAAATTAAATTTACTTGAAACTTAAATTTTTTATAATTTGTACTTCTGCTCTCTTCAAATGATTACTGTTGAATGAAGAGCACACACATATTTCGAACATTTTTTACTAGCGTCATCAAATTTCACAATTAAAATACATTTAAATGTACTCAGATTAGATCCATTATAGATTATCTTTGTATCTTCATTAACGGATTGCCGTTTTCTACTATACACCCTTCGTCCGCCACATGAGTTTCTCCTTTCGGTACCAACTTCCAATAAAAACTTTGTGTCCGGTTCTGTGAACGTTTCCAAATTTTCTCAAATCATTATTTGAAGAACACAGCCGTTCCTACAAAAAATTTATCCATGCGTAAATTCGTACCCATCTTAGCAGTTGTTTGTGATATGGAAATTTGCAATGAGCAGGACACAGGTCAACCAGAAGCACTCTTTTCCCTACGGTGATGTAGTGAAACAAATGGTAGGTGCAGAGATTCAAGTGAGCATCGTGTTAGATTCAGTCATCGACAGAAATATTACCCCTAACTTGCAAGTGGCCATCGATGGTTTGAAATATAATGACGTTTTGGCCTAGTGTGGATTTCAAGTTTTCGTTTCCAGTCTGCATTTTTGTTTCTTGTAACACGTTTGTTGTTCTACCAAATGTAGGAATGGCGGCGAACGAAGAAGGACATTGCTGAACTTAATATTAATAAACAGAGCAAAATTTTCCTTGTTTGCAGCTCTTGGTGTTTTAATTTGGCTAGATTTATATGAACCAGATGCACAGCATTTCGTTTAAGACTTGTTGGTGATCTGCTTAAGGTAGAATTCCTGTAAAGCAAATTAAACTTTTTCAGTATTAGTCTTCATGCGTGTAATAGTTTGTTATAAATTATATGGCTTACTGATTTAAATATAGAAGGCTCCCAACAATGTGTTTACATTTTTTCCCTTAACCTGCTGGACATTTGCAAGTTGGAGTTTGGTCGTTTAAATGAATGAAATGATTTACTTCCCGTGGCTGGTTTTTGGGGTAAGACGATTGCAAACAAATACTCACAATTTTGAACATGTTTTGAGTGATTTCTTCAACACCACACAATATTATGTTTCTAGCCTGGTAGACTTTCTCGCCTTCGACGAAACAACGTTTCGTATGGCCACCGCAATAGTTAATAATGACTAATATTGAAATATTGAAATATCAAATTTTTCAAATTAAAACTTACCTTGCACCATTTATCTATGCGATTGGACATATAAATAAATTTGCACCACCATTGGCTTGGGCGACTAACACCTTCTAGCGGCGCTTTAAAGGCGAATAGGCAAATCGTTTCATAATTTTCAAAATTATACATTTGTTTCGATAACCTAATATTGACCTGAACATTCAATAAAAATTACATTTAGAAAATTATACACCTATTTCTCATACAATTGCATTACCTATTTCATAATATTTGGCATTTGTAGTATTTTTTCAACTCGATTATGATAATCTCGTTTTACAAACGTAGTAATCCTGTTTTGGTAAAGATCGTGTTTTGACAGACTGGAAAAATAACGTAATAATTAACAATGCGCGATTATCTACTTTGTGTCTGCCTACGGTATAATATTGGTATTCCATAAATACACTCCGCTTCACTTAATTAAGACCGCCTATTGTATTGATTTCAAATGTCAAGAACTTCGGTATTTGTGAAACGAGAATAATACTTGTACATGCACTTACCGTTGCACATTGAAACAACCCTAAAACAGATACAAATATTAAACCCGTTATTTATATTTTATCACAAATCTAGCACTCTAGTCAAAAACATGCATGCCTTGACTACGACCAGTAGAGACATCTCCGTGAAAACTAGGACGATTGTTTTGAAAATTCGACATCGAATCGTAGAGAGGCCCCAAATAATTTAAACTAATTTTATTCCAGGCAATTTTAACAGCTGTTATCAATGAAGGTTTATCTTCATATTGCTTGCCTGCTCCATATACTTCCCTCGAAAACCACTGCTACACATTTTCCACGATATTCAAATCGAGTGAATACGGGGCGCCATATTGGTATCTTATTGGTAAATTTACAGCAAAGGTCCGAAAAGCTCTTTAAATTTTGGAAAAGCCTCTTCCAAGATAGCTTTGTAGTAAAGCGCAGTTATTTTCGTACTAGAAAAAATCAAGTCAATTGTCTGGAAGCACGAAATGGCTCCAAAACATTTTCTTCTTTGCTTAGATCATGAAAATAAATGTGATGTCCATCAGGACCTCTCAAATTAAATTTCTTTTCGTCCGAAAATGCAACTCGGTATACCATTTTTGCTTCCATGTCATGTGATTTTTGACAAATTCCAATCGGTTTGCATTTTGTGATGCATTCAAAAGATGCTTCTTTTGAGTTTTTTTTTTAAATTAAAATGCTTAGTATTGTTAACCACACACCGAACCGTTGATACGCTGGCTATGACTCCAGTTTTCGAGCCTCAGCAATACGACCTTTTCTGTTTCTTCCATAATTTTAATAAGAGTTTTTCCTCTAACAATTGTTTTTGCTATTTCACGATTTGAGAATCCTTTACCCGTGTAATTAAATTAAATTATTAATTAAAAATAATAAATTAACACTAATTAAGACACAATTTTTGCTGTTCTTACCACAAGCATCAACAATTTGCTACTCGTCGCTTTCAAGCAACGCATTGAAAATACATGTTTTTTATCAGATTACTAGATTTGTAAAAAAAATAGAGATGGAATGGATTTACCGTTATTTCAATGGGCGTCAACGTATCCTCTAATGCATGTATAAAATAATATTCTCGTTCCAGAAATATTGAAATTTTTTGACATTTGAAATCAATATAAGAGGTGGTCGTAGTTAAGTGAAGCGGAGTGTATAATTAGTGTG
This sequence comes from Nephrotoma guestfalica, assembly GCA_963691935.1. Lineage (NCBI taxonomy): Eukaryota > Metazoa > Arthropoda > Insecta > Diptera > Tipulidae > Nephrotoma > Nephrotoma guestfalica. Next base: position 238,380,327 of record OY829913.1, read on the forward strand.
CCCAATGTGGTAATTGATCAGGCAATGCCTTAGGACTATTATTATAACACAAAACAAAAGTTTGGTTCGGACCCAAAAACACAAATCGCTACTTACGACTTGCTGTATAAGATAGCGGAAATTTGACAGCGGAAAATAAGAAATTACGCTACTCGCCGCACGTGGCAGCACCACCACTAAAGAGAATTTATTTTGTTATATAATTACCAGCGGCAATTTTTTATTCATTTTGTATCTCTTTTTTCACTACAAAAAACATCCCAGCGGAATAAAATAAACTCCCTGATCAATACTACTATCCAAATTTCACCGTCATTCTTTAAGAATGGCGGAAATACGGAATATTGTTAAATTTCAAGATTTCATTTACCGAGTTCCTTTACTTCGGAGATCAATCAATTTGTCAGTTTAAGAATCACTTTTAATATTTTATCCCGCTGGGATTTTTTATTTAGTGAAAAAGAGATAACAAATGAATAAAAAATTTCCGCTGGTAATTATATTTATAACAAACTAAGTCTCTTTTGTGATGGTGCTGCTACTTGCGGCGAGTAGCGAAATCTGTTATTTTCCGCTGAGAAATTTTCGCTATCTTATACAGCATACTTACGATTATATCCTAAATATCCACCATCACAAGTTTACTTTAGTAAATTTAGCAAAACACGAAAAAATCGTACCGTTGCAACGTAGCGAAATTAGGCTCCGAGCAAAATACTATGAAATACATTTTTGATGTTATTTTGGTCAAAAATGTATTACATGGAAATATTTTGTTTGGAATAACCAAATTGTCATAATCTGCCAAATTTATGAGCCAATCAAAATCTAGTTAAATATAAGTCTTGCTCTGACTCTCATTGACAGATACCTATATAAAAAATACTACCAGAGAGTTTGTTGAATACACTAACAATGCAATGTAAAGTTGAATTTTTTTTTTCATTTTGTTTGTTTCTGCATCAACCCATTTATACTTAGTGCCAAACTTAAGGTGAATCGATTACTATACGGTAAAAGCCGGTCTTAGAACAGATTTTTCTCTCAGTTTGCCATAGTTTTTGAAAAATAATTTAATTTACTGAAAAATTTACTTAAAATTGACTTTTATCTTAAGTTTGGCACACAGCCTAAGAAAAATTACCAATACATCTTTAGTTAATTATTGTTTATTTCATATGGAGCCAATTCACAGCATGTGTTAGTAATAATTATCTTGTATTTTGCGAATTAATTTTAATAAACATTTTTATTAATCCGATAGTAAAAATCGTGCCTAACTTCACCTATGAAGTGTATTTGGAATAAAATATAATATAAAACGGGGCGGAGCTAACTTCACACAAGAGTTAGAGGGATATAATTATGTTAGTGTTGTCTGATTATTTTTTTTATAATTTCGGGAATAGAATCCGGGAAAAACTTTACACACGTAACTTTCGCAAATAACTACTTACGAGTATACTCCAAATATCCGCCATCACAAGTCTACTCTAGTAATATCAAAAACCAGTAATACCTCAACTAATGCCTAAATAAAAATTGGGCAATACTATTATGTGATGTCGTCGACGTCAACATCTTAGATAAAATCTTTAACAGTCCTTCTCAATTACAATACACTTGTTGAAAATCAATTATCCATCCTTGAAAACAATTGAACTTGTAAAGTTAATATATAAAAGCACCCGATGTAGCAAGATAAGAAATTTTTTAACAACAAAAAAAAAATACAATTAACCTGGAACTATTACGATGTTTAAAAAAAACTCCATTCTGGAAAATACAAAATTTTATTTTTTGTATTGCTATTTTCATAACCTGCCTTGCGCGCCACATTTCCCGTTTATACATTTGATACAGCCGCACATAAAGATAACAAAACAAAATAAGATTCTTATCAATATTTTGATTTAAAAATATATTTGTTTTGTGTATGTGTGCGTCCTGTGTACATGTTATCATTTCGTAACCCCAACCGAAAATATATTTTCCAGCTATAAAATTATTTAATTTTCCCCAACAGAGTTTTCGTACCCCATCAAAATGTATAAAGAGGAGATGATGACGACGAAAATATTATTATAGCGATAAGGAAAATATAAAATTTACAAAACAAGAAAAAATTGGAAAATTATGTTATTCATCCGCATGATTTTTTTTTTTGGCATGCATGCATTTTAGGTTAAGAGGATATATGCAGGTTTATATTCTGGTATATAGATAAATAGCTCACATAAAATACAAGAATAAATTTCATACCAGGATTAAAACTAATTTCGAAATGAGACCAAATACAGTTGGAAAAACTAGATATGTATGTTTTCCCATTATTCATTTTCATCTGGTCCATTATACATAAACATTCATATACGAGTATATACAAAAAAAATGTAGTTAATTATTTTTTATTACTCGGCATTTATAGAACGCATACACGAAATAAATTTTCAATTAGAAAAAATATTTATTACATCCACTTTGCGCTGGTAGACTTTTTTTTGCTCGTAATATTTCGAATGAAAAACGTTTATACTTTTTTTTTTCGTGTACGGGAAGATTGTCGGTCGGGGCTGGTATGAAGATGAGTTCTATCTATACTTATTTCATTTGGGTATATGTAGAGTAATAATTTGCGTATATGCGCTCGTTTAAATAGGAAATTCTATTGAAAAACAAAAAGTTGGAAAATGTGAAAAATTATATTCGGCTGCGTGATGATTATGTTGATGGAATACTAGAGAGGTAAACGTAGTTGCTTTTGAATTGTCTAGACTACATTTTAAAACTAGATTATTTCGTAAAGCACAAATCTAAAATTGATCACTTAGTCTTCCTTTCTAATTTCCTGCTTTTCCTGCTCTTTTCTAGTTAAGTAGGGAAGGAGTTCAATCCGCTCCATTTGATCAGTGTACTGCTCTAAAAGTATTCACTACTAAATTTTTTTGTTGTTAACGATTTGGTACAGCCTTAATATGCAGTTCATAGTTTTGATTTTCTGCGGACAGCAGAACGTCAGAAGATATATGACGTTTTATATCTTAAATCGATTATTTTTTTGAGTGTCTGTGAAGTCGAGTACCAAAAGAAGTGCATGCAACGTTAAAGGCTCTTACTTTTTGTGTAAGAGTATGTCCAATGTCGTCTGTTATCTTCCTCAGTTCATTTTAAAATGTTAAAATCACGTCATCAATAGTCATTTGTTCCTGGCTATCATCAGGTGTTGTTGAGTTAGTTAAATTTTTTCTATTTTCTCTGCATAAAGCTACGATGCCATTGGCCTACGATGCCATTTAGGACGATCGCAGTTCTTATTTTACTTGAGTGAGTTTAATGCAGAGGGTTTTTGTGTGTGAGTTTCTTGTATAATACTTACATGTTATTGTGATGTTAGTTTTCGGTTTATTTCCATTTTTTTCATTTTTTTGGAGACAAATTGGATTAGCTTTGTTGGTCGATCTTTTTGTTGCACAGGGTGGGAGGATCGTGGCCATTATTCCTTGTCGTCTGACTGTAGGAAAAGGCGGTGCTCTTGTTGCCGCGTCTTTCCTCTGTTTTATTTGTTTTATTTTTGAATATTTGGACAAATGATAGTTTGAGAGTGTGTGGGAGTGGTGTCACGGTGGCAGAATTATTCTTGTATGATCGATCGTTTTGATGATCGCATGTTAAGTTTGAGTTCTGTGTGGATCGGTTTTTATTGCGGTGAGGATTGATTCTGTGAATTGTGCTTGTGTACCGGTATTTGGCAGGTTGAAGTAGGGCCGCTGTAAAAAGGTTTTCTTGTGTGATCATTTTGATGATCACGTGGCTTGTTTTTTTTGTTGTGAAGGGCATTGCGGAGTTCTTATGTGGATTTTTGGTTGAGGACAGTGGTTGCAGATTAGTAGGCTTTTGTTTCGTAGCCATTTTGAATATTCAGTTTTTTGTGAACGATTGTAGGCGTTGAATTGATTTTTGGAGTAGTGGCCTTGGAAGCTGCTAAATGGGGTCCTAAAATGGTTTGATTTGCTTGGTTAGTTTTCGTATCTGCTAGTCGGTGATATTTCGTTGGTTTGGTCTTGTTTTTCGATGATTCGGCACAGTATAGGTTGGTAAATGTTTATGATTGTGGCCTTGAGGACGATAGTCTTTGAACTGGTTTGATGGTGTTATTGTGGTTGGTTGTGTTTTGAGTTACATTATTTCCTTATTGGAGTTTCTAGAATTGTGTACGTGTTTGTTATTGGGGTTATCATTTTACAGATTCCTCTTCCTTGGCTGTTTTGTTTAATTGTAGTTGGGATTGAATTGTTGTGTGTTGGTTTATTTGGTACTGAGGATAACCAGAGATGGTTTATTCTGGTTTTCGGACTGATAGTATTTAGGGTGATAGTGTTTTACGATCGTGTAGGTTTGCTGTAGTGGCGTTATGGTTCTTGATTTGTTTTCAATTTTAAATCATTTTTGTTGTAATAGATGTGATTTCTCAGGGAAGTGATGGTGTTTCGATGTGTGACCCAGTAGGTTTAGGGTAGTTGGGTAGGGTAGGGTAGTTAAATCGGTTTTATTGCGATCTGATTAGTGTTTTATAATTGATTGGTTCCTTGATCTGGATGCTTTAATGACTTCAGATTGTAATTGTATTCAATTTACCTTGTTTGGGCACTGGTTATTTTGGAAATGTTTCGTCGATTTGATTCATCCTGCTTCGTTGGATTAATTTGGCGTTAGTCAATAATAATAGTGTTAAATTCAGTTTCAATTTTGGGGTGGGATTTAATTATTTTCTAGTAAGTTTTCATTGATTAGTAGTAGGAGATCAGATTGGACCAATGTTTGGATTTGGGTTGAGAAAGTCGTGTACTTGAAACCATCCTATTTGGTTTCATTAATTTTATTTAAATTTGATTATTTGTGGGATGGTGGTGTATTTTGGGCTTACATGTAGAACCTAGTTGAATTTTAGGTAGCTTATTTCATTTCCTTTAAATAAGGGATATCATCGTTAGCTTCGAAGCAGTTACACACGGTAGTTGAAACTAGCCGGCTGGTACCGTGTGTGATGACTGTTTAGAGGCTAACGTTGATATCATCCATCATGTCTTTAGGTGTCTTGCCTTTAATAGTATCAGATTTCATATTTATAGTTCCACCTCGCTCCACTACTAAACTGGTTCAATTTTCCACGATTGCAGTGCACACGTGCGAACTCTGATGGAACGACCATGCACAGTCAGAATCGCAATGTGAATTCGTAGTTTATCCTTTTTTGGGTGCCCACATGTTTGGCTAAGTGAAAATTTGGCTCAGCATAAAATAGTTTCGCCGTGCGACAACCCGTTGTTTCCAGTCATTGCTGTCTTAATAGATGCAAAAAGAAATGTTTGATTGCGAGTTAGCCGCTATAAAATGATAGAGGAATGGTAGTTTCCGACACTATAAAAAATAACGTGAACCAGCGTATCTGCAATCTCGTTTAATCAAACGTTTAATCAAAGCATTAAGCATTGCATTGCAGTCAGTGCATGTTGAGGTTTCCAACATCAAAACTTAGCGTTCCGTAAGCACAATGAGTCAAAGCTGTTATTTCAGCTTGAACAATGAATACCCAGACTCTCTGACGCTCTACAAGCGAGCTTTGACAGTAAACACCGAAGTTTACTCCATGGCTATATCGCGAAATGTCTAAGACTAGTTATTTAGGCAGTTCACCCCTAAATTATTGAGATATCCATAATTCTCTGAAACTTGAAGTCAGACAATAATTTGTCATTAACCATATTTGTTTCTGGAATTAATGAGCTATACTTGTCGATAATTTTCTGGTGTCCAAAATAAAGGTCTGCAGTTGAGGAACGAAATTAATGATTTCCATGGAAATGAGAATGGTGGACGACAAGAAATACTAATAGCAGTCACCATACAATAGATAAGTTTGCATGGGTAGAACTAGTGACTTGTAGATGAATGTAGGCACAACAATATCGGAGATAATTCCCAGGAAGTGCCAAAAGGCCTGCGATATTGCCAATATATGTGGTAGTCGCTTTTTGTAGTTTATGTTCAAGATGGAATTTCCAAGATAATTTAGAATCCAAAATGATACCCAGTTTAATTCTATGTACAGCCATCCATTATTTCTGCGTTAGGTGAACATTACCGTATCAGTTTTAAATGGATGGACACTTAGACTATGTATATGGAATGCTTGTTGCATTAGACCAGATATGACATCCAGATGCTACCCTACGAGATGGTTATAACAAGGTCGTCAGCATAACCCTAGGCACAAAACCCGGATTGTTGGAGTTTCACCAAAATGTCATCGTTCACCCAGAGCACAACGAGAAGTAGAGAAAGGAGAAAGGGAGGAGAAAGTACACCGCCTTGTGACGGCCTTTAATAAATGTTACAGCAGCTGAAACCCCATCCAATCAGAAGCTGCACATAGTCTTTAATTATATGATAGGCATGCCATGATTCAACGGGAAAAATCCCATCAGAAGCTTCCGCTTTAAAATGTGCAAAGAAGAGCAAACTCTAATGCAAAACTTCGTGCTTGGTTTGCCTTTGCGAAAGAATCAAATCCACCGTAGGAGCAGAAGTACCAGTTTGTTCAGTAGCAGAAGTATCGAAACCAAAGTAGTTGCAACTAAGTAAATGAACAGCAAGAATTCACCAACTTCCTTTTTGAAGAAGTTATCATTCCGTTATGTAAACGAAGAGCTTCTAGTTTACAGTTGCCATTCTTCGAGGCGAAACAAAATGCGCCAGGAAGATATATGGACAGATCTTAGATTTTTTTTGTAGTCTTTCTGCGCAAACAGGAAGTTTTCCCAATCAGCCTGAAGATTAATTTTTCGAGACACAATATTTAGTTTCCTAGTAGGTGCCCTCAACCTTTTACGAATAGAACATTAGAAAGGTTTGTTTTGAGCTTTTTGGTTGGCATTTAGCAGACAATTATTATCAAGCGCAGTTGTAAGCGTGCTGCAAGAGACTCAATATCTTTCATGGATCGAATTACACTAAGTGAGTGAAATAAACTCGATAGTTCACTGGCGTAGCGTTTCCAGTTAGTTAATATTTTATTTCGATAATGTTTTAGCTGTGGTCTGTTAACATTTAGATTAAACTGATTGGAATTTCAACTTATGATCTTAGGTGTATGATCAGAAGTTGGAATTCCATTTGTTACTCTACTATTTGGTATTAAATGGATAATGGAAAATGGAGCACAAACTTTAATGTCAGTTACTTCGCGGCGCGCGGAATTATCAAAAGTTCAGATGCTCTTAAAGAATTAAACAGGGATACCCTGTTTAATACAACAGGTTCCTTCGTTGAAGGTGGTTCATGGGAATCATATGGTAGATGTTCAGAAGTGAAAATCACCTCCATGTAACCCTACGGAGAATCAAAAGCAACGACTTCAGCCTTGAGATCTGCAGTGCTGCCCTCATAAATGAGAGTGAAATGCAGAGGTGGCATAATACTACACGAGCTGGGTTTCGCCACATTCTTTTGGTACAAAATTTTGTTATTACTAGTACCAAATCAGATACCACACCGTGCCCAAGGTATGGTTCCTGAATTAAAAATACCGACCAAATGACACAGTAGTTAAAGCTTTGGCGTTTGGATCAGGAGGTACCGGATTCGAATCCCGATAGGAGCAGGATGGAAAAGGAAATTTTCATCAACAGATCACGATTTTTGATAAAAAATGAACATAACTACGACCTCCAATCGGCGTGTAAAACTCATGGGCCGACCCATCTTCCTTGTCCAGTACTATAGGCTGGCATGGAGCTATGTAATGCGCAGATGGTAATGCAAATGGGACCTATAGCCGTACGTTTCCGATTTGGCATAACTGCGTAAGGTAGGACGGGAAAAACAAATCGCGGAAGAATTAGGAGTGCTTAGGCCCCAGAACAGATTGCAGGGATTAAAAAGAGAAAAAAAAAAAAGAATTAAAAAATATCTGTTTCTGACGCAAAAAACAGCTTCCTAAGCTCAAAGAAAGCAGGATCACCATGCTGCAAGTTGATCTGTTTAATTTCGGTTTACTTTAATAGTACTTGTTAGCACGGAATTTAAAAATAAAATTTTAATTTAAAGAAATCAAGTATAAAATAGCTGAACTTAACCTTTTAGAAACAAAACTTCTAGAAACCTGTATCGTAGTTAAACTGAAGCTGTCAAACTCAAACCCCTACGTTGTATACCTTACTACTTGCTATAATAATTTTTTGTCAATAATAAAATTTTATTTCAAGATTTCATTATCTTATCCATTTACGATTGGTTGCCAACCTTTCATAAGATTATGCCATCTCTCCCAATCAAAGAGCCGAAAAATAAACGAACTCAATAAAAATATATTCTTTACGTTTATAGATTATAGCAGTTATGTATTTCAGACCCGAAAACATATTTTAATCTTGTCGAAATATTCTTCCATATTTTATATAACAAATTTCATTCATTCATATACACCCATCCTCCGATTTACACGGTAGATTGGTTCCGCGGAAAACGTATTATCGCATTCATATATACAGATCCTTGTAGAATTATAAATTAATAATTTATTAATTTGAATTTTAGGTTTTAGTGTAAAATTAAATTAAATTTCTTAAATTTCTTATTATTCTTGTTTTGAACGTGAAAATAATAATTTAACGAATTTTGGAACTCTAGTTTAGGACATGTAGAGGTAGGCGGCTGTGACCGAATTGGAATTGTTGGCTTAACTTTATAACTTTGCTATTTCTGCGAATATTTGAATATTTGGAATTACATGGAAGCTACGGAGTACATTTGAAATGCAGTCAAATTTGCTATATGTAGATAGTTTTTCGGGATCGTGCACTTTTTAATTAAATTTTTTTCTAGATTATTTGGAAGACTGTAAATTGGTAAAGGTTTTGGTTAACTTGTTCTAGGTTGGACAAATAATTATCGACGTATGTCGATTATATAATTTATAATTTATTTAATGCTGTTGTAGATATATATATATATATGTGTATGTGTATGTGTATGTGTATGTATATGTATGTATATGTATGTATGTATATATGTATGTATGTGTATTTATATGTATATATATATGTATATATGTATATATATGTATATGTATGTGTATATGTGTGTGTATATGTATATATATATATATATATACAATAGTTAACTATCGTAGATTAATTTAATATTTTCTGATTTATTTACTTTATAATTAAAGCATTGAACCATATAATTGGGTTATTTGATTATCATGGATCCTACAGATGTGCTAGCTACTTATTATTAATTCTGTTATCTTACAGATTCCTGATTACTTTAATAGTTTTATTTAATTTTGGTTGAATTTGTTTAGGTATTGGGGATTCTAAAGCTGTGAAAAACATTCATTATTAATACATTACCTTACAGATTCCAGATTAGCTGTTTTTGGAACCAGTTTTCGTTTGGTCATTTTCTATTTTTATAAATAAACATATTTGTATTAGATTAGGGATGACAAGGACAAGTGACTTTCATAAATATTTGTTTTTATAAATAAATCCATCAAATCAACAGACTTAGAAGTTAGGAGGGCCGTGCGTGCCTTTCCTGGATTCGATTTATTTTATTTGTTTTATGAGAACCAAATTAATTTAGTTAATACTAATCGTTACTTTACATTTATTTTATTCAAGTATAATTTTATTATATTGTATATATATTGTCCTAAATATACTAATGAATTTTAGAGTTATTTTGAATATAGTTCAAATAACTTTGGTTTCAGGAAATTCTACTGTAAGTTGCGGAGTTGCAGAATGATTAAATTAATAAATGTTTCAATTATTTAGGAAGCCGGAAAATATGAATTTAGAATTAAATTTCAGGAAATTTACAGATGCTTGTGAATTAATGCTTCATTGTAATTGCTGATTGTGTAGTTTAGAATTGTGTTGTCATTTTATTACTAACGACTTTACATAGGTGTCTGTAACGGGTCGAGTCAACCAATTTTGGTTAGGTAGCCGAAAAGTATTAATAGAATTAAATTTCAGGAAAATTCCAGATGCATGTGAAATAATAATATTTTTTCTTAGGTTGCCGTTTTAAAGAAGCAATTGTTGAAGACCAATACCATCGTTATCCATTAACCTATTAAGCCTTTATCCTTCATCTAGTAGATTAGAATTGTGTTGTCTTTGTGTTACTAACTATCGGCTATACCTAGGTGTCTGTAACCGGGCCGATTCTGTCCCACTTAACTAACCTATCCAATCCTTCGGTTTTGTTATGTGTAAAAAAGGGTGTACGGTGGACTCGGCGTCATCCGGGAACTCAAGCCTAAGAACTTGGTCGTACATTCAAAATCAATCAATCAATCAATCAATATTTTATATAACAAATTTATGTATTTTCGACTGTCTTGTTTTCTGTCGTTATTCCTTTTGAATATATGTACAATAAAAATAAATCCTTCTTTTTAAAGAAAGACTCTACGTATGTAGATAACAACAATAATCGTTCTGTTGTCATACAGAATTCAATTATAATTTCAATGTGTTGAAAACCAAAGCTCCTTACATAGAAAATAAGAGTAAGATGAACATAACCCTTTATGAAGCGGTATACGTTCGTATAGTTCTGTAATCTAAAATATATTCAAATATATGTGCTTAGATATAGATGGAGCTGATCACAAAGCACAACGCTATTTTAATCGAAACCAACACTTAAACCAACAACTTTCGTGACATGAGGAGATTCAATAATAATATGTGAGACTGCTGCTGCATCACAAAAAAAATGTTTAATTCAATATTGTATGTAGAGCTTTTGTTGTTTATGTACTGTGCTTTCTTACATCCATAAAATGTATAACTTATATGGATATACGACAAGTACTTGTGGTGTATTTAACTATAAGACCATATGCAAGAATGTAAAATATTCTTTCGTTTTTATGTACACGAGTACGAGTTTGTGGTGCGGATGAAATCGTTATGTCATCTTACAAAAAAAAATCCATATCGAATCGTTGTTTTTATTTTTGTATTTTTTTTTATCTTTTTTTGATAAAAAATATATTTTTTTGTATGTAACATAAAATTATGGAACATAGATCTGTTTACATAAAATATGTGGATTTAATAAATATGTATATCGAGTACATAGCGTATAGATATGGTTATGTATATCTTGTCTTACGTTCTAATTTAACCCTGTTTGATGAAAGATAAATCATATTGTATATGGCTGGTTTTATTTACACAAAAGTGACTTTATGTATCTTATGTACGTAGAGATGTAGGAAGTACATATAGAGCTACATAGAGAAAACAAAATTTGGGTTAAATAAAGTGATTTGAGTTTGTTATATGGTTAAAGATATACGCAATCTCAACACTGATTAGTAAAACTGTTTGTGCCAAGAATATTTTATTTTATTTCGTGTTTGCTATCATTTTTATTTAAAGGATATCGATTGATACTGGATTGACATAAGAACTAAATTTTTACATAATGAAAATTTGCGTGGCATATAGTTCCAATGTTTGTAGCACCGTGAATTAAATTTGAATAGTGTGACACTTTTATGAACCGAATTTACAACAACTGTTTTCTCTGCCGAATTTTAAGTTGATCAAGTTTAAATTCCTAGTTTGCATCACGACTCTGCAAAAAATCGTCCAACTATTGATCCAAAAATCGTGCAGTACAAATGAAAACAACAATTTTGCAAACAAACTCAAGAAACTTTTGGTTTTGGTATGTGAATTTGAAATTGTTTTCACTTATTTTGTGTGTAATTAGTTTTTTTCTACTCCTGCGGCCAAAAGCTGCATTTTATTGGTTTAAAAATTCGAAAAAAATTCATCATTATATCATAGAATAAACATCTGTAAGTAAATAATCATTTATTTTACTCCCTAGGGACTCAAATACATGGGTTACTAGATATGTAATTAAAAAAATCGTAAAAATTTCATAAACAAATGTTTTTTAAAAAACGATTTTTCAATGAAAACTCAATGATAGCAATATAAAAATTTCTCGTCGACATATTTTCACCCCGATTTTGAAGCATAGGCACTGACGGAAAAATGGTCTAGTATGGCTAGAAAGATAAGAATTTTGTCTTTATTTTGAGTTTAATCTTAATTATGACACTTCTCGTGGTGGTCAATTATGGTCTTATTGATTACAGTTTGACATTTCCTGAAAAGTGCTTTATGTTCAAATATGGAAATTGTTATTTCTCATTTGTTTAAACTTTTGTATGGCTATTAATTTTTCATAAATTTATGACGGATTTTCGGATTTATTTATTATTTGTGTTCTGATTTGTATTTTGGGTACACAAAATAAATGTGTCATTCCCGACCAAATGGCACAGTGGTTAAAGCTTTGGCTTTTGGATCGGGAGGTACCGGGTTCGAATCCCAATAGGGGCAGGATGCAAAAGGACATTTTCATCAACAGTTATGATCTGTGATTAAAAGGAACACAACTACGACCCAACTACGATCAGCGTGCAAAACTCATGGGCTGACCCATCTTCCATGTCCAGAAGAGATGGTATGGATTAAAACAAAAAAAATATGTCTGTGAAGTATGTCTAAACTTTGTCCTAGATCCTAGATGAAGTCATATTATATTTAGCACAATTTTAGGACAAACCTCATTTGCTTATAGAAGGTAATGAAGTTTGCACTAAAATTGTACTAGCTTTATAATTATTATCAATATATTGGCAAGAATATGTCATCACCAATCAACAGAATGAGAACAATTTGGAAGTTTAGGGATTTACTATGAAAAATCTAGCGATCCCTCTTTTGATATTGAATTTATTTTTAGTAGTTGAGTATAAGCATAAAAGGATGAAACTAGTGCAATGAATGTAATACTCAATACCTTAAATTCAAATCAATACTGGAAGCGGGATCATAGGCTAGATTTTTATTGCCATTTTAATCATTTTATCGGTGTATTGTCGCATTTTACCATATCTGGATATTTAAATTTGTGCGCCTGAATGTTTTCATAGACATTTATTTTACTCATACACTTACAATATAAGAAAATCTAGTACAAGTTATAGGGCAAACTTCAAAGTCGTGAAAGAAATATAAAAGAAGGTCGGTTTAGCTTACAATTAAACCTGCACCGCAAAAATTGTAACATTTGTTGTAGCTGTGATATCGGGATGATTCTTGGACCAGAATTTATTACAAATTGATTACATTGAAAAGTTAGTTCAAGACCACCCCTGAAACTTGCCTAAGTGTAAATTTCACCCCAAAACGATTATTTATTTCAAAAACGTTAATCTAACCAACTTTAATCATTTTTTTACACCAGACTGCCACCAAATTTTGGGGAAAATGTTGCAAAAAGTCTTGTCGAGAGTAGGTCAGCCTTATCCAGGTGTATATTAAATTATTTTTGTGTCAGGTTACACGGGATTGGCTCAAAACTGTAAAGTCTTCAAAAAGGTAATTTAAAGGTCGATTTTATCACCTTTAATGATTTATTACATCAGATCGGCAGATCAACATTATACAAGTGTGTGTAATAAATTATTTTTGAGTCAGGTTTCACGGAATTTGCTCCGACCGGTAATGGTTTGAAATTTTTAATTTAAAGGTCGATTTTACCAATTTTAATCATTTATCTCTATATTTTTGATTAAATTTTTTAATCAAAAATTGTTACCAGAACATTACAAACAATCACACAGCAATATCATGACACTGAGAACCACGTCATAACTCGCGCTCGCCGCTTCTCACAAATTTTACAAAAAATTTTAAAATTTCCATAGAAGTGTACGTCTCCCAGTTTCTTGAACTCATGATATTTATTTATTTTTTATTTTTTGGGTGGGGTAGGTGAAAATGCATGTACACACAGTGTGTCGGACTCTTGTTTACCGATTAAAAACACTTCCACTTCATCTAAGCTACTCTGCAACTGTTTGCCACATTATTTCACAGTAGCCTCTTGTTCTTTCTCTCAGAGCCGTCCTACGTTGCACGTCTATCGAGGTCCATTTTCGTCATCTTTAATATGCTAGTAACAAATTGCCTCGCCTGTTTCCACGCGTCCTTTTCGCCAACCATCTTTTCTATTGCAGTCTTGGGGAACCAATTTCCCATTTATCTCTCTAGTTCTCTTTGTTGTGCCCAATTCTCGTAATCAAAAAATGTGTGTTTTGCATCGTCTGCAGTGCTGTCTAGTCTCAATCTAGGGGCTTATTTCACTCTCCCAGGATAGTTGCCAATGTTTCATCGTGTGGTTTCTTTCTTCTGAACTAGCTCTTGTTCTGCCAACCTCACAGCCTCATGCTATCAAAAGGATGGCTGCCTTGGAAACCGTTCAGTATGCCGACACGACGCGTAAGGCCGCGCCTATCTGGACCTGTGCCAGCCGCTTCCGGTACATATCTTTTTTCGACGAATCCATCTACACTTCTGCTCCGTACAAAAGTACCGATTGGGCTGCGGGCGTTAATAAGCGTCGCTTACTAGATTTTGGTCCTACAGTATTCGCCATTAGGCTGCTCAGAGCCATGCCCTCTTTGCTGCCTTGTTTGCTGTTTGCCGAATCTGTTCGAAGATTTAGGATTGTCAACTTCTTGCCCGACCCGCATTGGGATTTCAGTATAGATTCTGTGTTTTTGCCGAAATAGTGATATCTGAGGATGTTTAGCCCGAGAGAAAATACGTGTATCGCCAGCCAACTGTTTATCCTGCGCATCACTAGGTTGCACAGCCACGTCAATCGCATTCCCAACTAACTGACTTTCGCCGGGCATTTGAATCCGTAGCATGCTTTTATAAAATATGTACCACAGATCGGGTCCTAATATAAATTCTTGGGCTCCGCTCGCTACCAGCATAGTCTTTTGTCCGTCTGTGGTTTCGTACCGTAGGATGCGATCCTTAAAATAATCATTAAAAATCCTCAGCAGGTAGCTTGATACGTTAAACTCGTACTAGAGTGCGAAAAGGATGTCTCCCCACCTTACGGATTTAAATGCATTTTTCATCCAACGTGACTAAGTAGCAGTACGATACGTCCCAAGAAGTTGTCGTGATATTCTGCTCTCCTGACGGCTAGGTAACTTCCTTCAGCGCATCGATAGTCCACTTCAAAAACCTCAATTGATCGAGTGAGCTTCTCTGATCGAGTGAGAGGTAGGACGAGGGGAAGCCCGGGTCACCTTCGCCTTTATTTATCAGCACCAGTCGTGCTATCTTTCACCGAGTGCTGAACACGCCCTTCGACAAGCAAGAGTTATACATATTCAACAGCAGTTGTGGATCATATCGGAGAACCAATTTTAACACCTTCGCTGGTATTTCGTCTAGTCCAGGTGCATTTTTGTTTTTCAGTGTTCCAACTGCGATCTCCAGTTCTTGTACCGAGAACATCGGAGCATAAATATCTCGATCGAAGGTTTGTTCAATCCTCGCCGTGTGGCTCGGAAAGAGCGTTCTTATAGTCTCTATGGCAGTGGCGTCCTTCGGCTTGATGGGATTCATGCGCCAAATTTTTTTGTGATCAGCTTGTGATCGGGTCTCTGTCGAAATTTTCGAGAGTTTTTTCAGCAGTTGGCTTTGCTGTTGTTTATGGCTCGTCATAGCTGAGTTCTGGTGGTTTTATGCACTTCTATTGTTTGGTTCATGTCTACTCTATTTACCGCGCGTGGAGCCCTACGGCGCAGAAAAAGCACTTCCTGCGTTGGTCGGCAATTTTGGTGGTCCACCAGTACACGGACAGCTTACCATGTCGCGGCCTTTTCTGTGGCGTGGAACCCTCGCATGCAGATGTTACAAGATACCTCCATGATTGTCCAGCTTTGGATACAAGGTATCATGGCTCTTGGAAAAGTGATGTCTGGGATGGTTTCAGCATATCCTAAGCGGCGGAAGTTCGTAGTCTCGCCTACATTTAGGACAATAGCTCCAACTCTGGCGGCCATCTCCAGAATGAGTTTGCTTCTAGAGTCATGATGCAGCATTCTCGACTGAAGTCTCCTTCTACCACCATCGGTCCCGTCATGCAATTAATTTCCTCCTTCCAACTTAGCTCTGAATTCTGCCATTGATTCGTTGGGAGTGAAGTAACAGCTAGAATGTGGCTTCCTTGCTCATAAACCAGGCGTAACACCGCCCTGCTTCATGATTTTGTACCTTTACCTTTCCACTTGCGAGTCAAATAGCCGCAGTTCCCAAGTAATCTGAATACCGTCGCGGAGGTCTCCTGTTGCAGTATTGCTCGCTTATCATAATTACATTTGGGCATTTCTCAGCTGCCATTCGTTGTAAGAGACAGTCGCCAATTTTACTGTGGTTCATGTTGCCTTGGATTACTTTCAAAATAGTTGATTCTTGGCCGTCTGTAGCCTCTCTTTAAACTTTTGCACTGCTCGGACCCAGGCATGTGGGCGAGGATGGCTTCATGCATTCCCCTGTCCTTACAGATCAAGCAATATTCATCTCGAAATCAGGGATTTCCTATGGGGGTATTTGTAGCACAGCTTGCTCCTGTCTGGCCCATCGCAGCATACAGCGACGGACCTTCCACATATTCGGCAGCACGTTCAGCCGACCTATATCCTCCCTTGGTTGATTAGTTTCAAGGCAGATCTCTCTTGTGTCTCGATAACCGCAATCTTTAGGTCGCTGCTGCTTGATTTAATTTTTCTAAACCAGTTTACTAATCCGCAGTCTGTCCAGGCTATAACGGTCGTCACAACATGAGAAGAATTTTGAACTTTATATAGCGATTCTATAAAATTCACTAGAAGTACACCAGACTAAATTTCTGTTTATTGTTTCATCTACTTTATAGTTTTCGGTTTAGCAGAAAATTATCGCGCCGACTCGCTATATTCATCATTTGGTTCTTTGTTCAACTGGTTAAAACGAATTTTTCTGACAGTTTTTTATGAAACCTTCCTTTAATTTTAATAATTCGTACTGTAAAACTGTTACTGAAAAATTTAATTTGTTAGCATCACAGGTTGCTGCAGCTCTACTTTTTGGACAACCAAGCAAACTCTTCCCGTTCTCCCAGAAAGTGGACTCAACTATGCCCAAAATATTTTTTTTGCTTCAGATTGGCTTCCAAAATTCCAAGGGACCTTAAAAAACAAAGTACCTGATAGTATTCCGGCAATTGTGCTCAAGAGTTTTTACGATTTCTTTGGCTAAACCGTTTAGCAAAATAATAGCAACTATTCATTCTATTCCGAATATTGGTGATAAATTATCTCCTCTATCTACCAACCGATTGCTTTGAACTTTTTGTTATGAAAATATTGAAATCTACCGTCAACTTCATGTTACAGGTTATTTTGAGGCACCTGTCCTTCGTTCCGATTTTCGGAAAACCACTCTTCTGATAAACTCATGACTTATATGACGCACTGTTGGGAGCGATATAAAGAAAATTTTGGGAGCAAAACTACAAACGTGAGGCATCTGATAAGTAATGTAAATCCAATGATTATTCAGAGAAAGCTCCCCTTGGTTTGTAGCTAAAAAGTAGAACGATACGAACAATTTATTTAAAATTTCGTTTTCAAAAAAGAATAACGAGGAAAGAAAAATTCCCGAAATCCAATCTCCCGGATTCTAACAAAATTCTGGATTTCAAGAAACCGATTTAAAAACGACCAAATTCTGGTTTTCAAATTTTTATAAGTCAGAATGCAGTACTTTTAGCCTCTGATGGGATTCGAACCCAGCACCTCCCGGTCCAAGTGCCGAAGCTTTAACCACTGCACCACTTGTCCGGTTTCGAATCCATGTTGAGCGAATGTGAAATAAAATTCTGAAATAAGGGAAAGCAGAATGGAACCTGGCCATATCTAAATGAGGTTTGGTCAATTTTTATTTGTAGACTTTATTTGGGATAAAAACGCTTCAGTTAGAAAACCAAAGGAACAAAAAACAGAAAGGATTTCGATCAAAAAAACAGAAGAGATTTCAATTATGGACTTGTTAGTCAGTTTTACGAAACGTGCTTCGTTTGGTAGACGAACTATTAGAGGTTAGCTCTATAACGTCGTTTTTTCAATTTCTGCGGTGTCTTGTTATTGTCCATAATGATATTCACGTAATCACTCTGCAATATCTGAGATATCTTGATAATGACTTAAATTGGAATCACTCAAAAATCAGAAGGATCCGTTGAGATTTTTGTTTACAAAAATCATACTGGGCAAGTTTTTAATGAAAAAATACAATCGCTGTTTGATAGGTCAAACATGTTGGAGTTAAGCCTATATATGATGGCATTTTTATGCAATCTCTGTGGTGTCTTGTTATTGGCGTACGTAAAATTCACTCAAAAAATAACCGATGACTATTTTATTTAAAAACTACTGAGCAGCTCTATATGTTGGCATTTTGCTGCAATCTACGATATCTTTTATTGGCCATAAAGAGTTTGACTTCAATATAAAAAGGAACGAATGCGGTTTTCCAAAAAAATCTTACTAAGCAAGTCCATATTGAAATGATTCACACACTGTTTAATAGGTCAGGCTCTTAGGAGCAACTTCTTTATGATTGCTTTTTAGTACAATGTCTCGTTATTTTCCTTAATGGGATGCACTCAAAATCGCATCAAACACATCTATTATATTTACCATGCAAGTAGATGGTCTTAGAACAATTAATTTATTTAATTATTTATTTTTGTGGAATTTTATTTTTTTTTAAATTTCATTTAATTTCATTTTTCACTCATAAAGAGATATTTCAACAGCGTGATTTTCGATACATCCTTATTTTTGTTCATTGCTAAAACGGCACTCCATGAGAATCACACCTACAACCCATGACGCAATTGTAATTTTACTATTAAAATTTTTCAGTTACCACTTTATTTTGAAATAATAAATGGACATTCCTCACTTTATAAGGGCCTATTCCAGTCTGTATATGCATGAAACAGATTTTCCTAGTAGCAACTATTTGTCATAAAATTCAAATAGGAGGGGCCATCTTCTCTAACTAAAATTTAATTTAGCGTTACAAACCTAAAAAAAAATTTAGAAGCGATGATGTCCGTGCAAAAGGCGCAAGAGTCTGTTTACTAGCCAGTGTACTAGAATCAGATATTTTTAAAAAATTCAAATAGAATTTAAAAAAATCATATGCGAATTCTCAAAGGTTTCCGCACACAAATTTCCACAAAGGTCCCTTCTTTTTTACTATTTAATAAAACCAATTTGGGTAACCAAGCTGGGTAAAAGCGAGATAATGTTTTAATATGGTGGTGAGATTACCAAATAAAATTATTAGAAGAAATTAAAAATTTCGGTCGTCTCATGAAACTGTAGTGACCAAACTCCAAAAATATATCAATTACCTTGATCTTATATTCAAAATATAATCACAATACCTTAGCGAATTATAATATCTCGCTACGCAACGCATTTGTTTATTGTACTTAACGTATTGATGCGATTTCTTTGACAATTTAGAAGGAAATTCTATAGTACATCTATAATACATAGTAAAAGTATATGAGGGGGGGATATCAATATAAAAATGTTTAGGGAATTTGTATGTCTTTGTAGAAACTCCGAATCAGGTACACAGGAAATCCAATTATATAATTTAAGTGCGAATGTATGAACGCGTTCAAAATTGTTTAATTCCTAATATTGACAAAACTATCGCTTTCTATTCCCACCTGAGCTTTTACCAACAAATTTATTTTAAACTATAAATTCAACAGTTTATAATTCAATTTTTGATACACAACATTTAACAAAAACCACAAATACCGCTAATCAACAACTTTAATGAAAAACCCCACCCGTAGACTATTGAAACGTCTCTAATTATTTTCCAATCAAACTTTCAATTGAAAATAGAGAGAGAGCTTTTCTTCCGTATCGTATATAGTACTGAGTGTAATAAAATTGCATTTTGAACGTATACCTGACTAATGTTAAATGAACTTTTACGATTTGTTATACAATTTTTATACATTTTTAGTTTTGTTGAATTTATACTACTCTCGTATATATATGCGATGAGATATATACGAGTTTACAGTTAACAATTTTCGTCTGGCTGATTAAATTTATATATAGCTACACGTTACAATTTCCAAGTGGATTTGATCGTAAAAAGCTAAAGTACAGTTACACGAAAAAATATAGAAAAGAAAAACTTAAATTAGAAACGAAAATATATAAATATAATTTTCTACTTTTCATTTTCATCTCGGGGAGCTTATATTCAATATGATTTCCTAATTTTCTTCTTCTTCTTCTCATAACACGGATATTGTTGTGAAAATAATAAAAAAATATTATTAAAAAGGTAAAAGTGTTCTTATGTTCCCACTTATATACCGTTCCTTCGTTACAAGTGTATAAAGGAAAATTTGCTTTTATAACATTTTCTTGTGCTTACGATTTGATTATCAAACGTATATTATACACACACACTTACCGATATAATACGTATTACAATGGGAAAATTGCTAGAAAAATTTATTCACCTGAATGAAATAAGTATCTGTATATAGAGAGGTGCTATACGAAAAAAAGGGGTATAAAACCCTTAAACAATATTGAGAGGTAGAAATATGAGTGTAATTAAAAATAAAAGTGAAATGAAGAAAATATGAAAAACTTAATTGTTTGTTAAGTAGAAAAACAGGTTCTGCAAAAGATGTTGAATTTTATTTTATTTTTGTTCTTATTTGCGGTATGTTTATTATTTAAGCGTCAGTTTGTGTTTATATCTGGAAAAGCTTTTACACTAATGGTGTTTGATTCTGGAAAAAATTTGAAAATTCGGTTTGTATGAGATTAAACGTTCGATAAAATTGCCGATTGGGTGAATTGGTTAGTGTTTAAGGTGCGATAAAGATATAAGGAAGCTTTCGACATATGATTCAACGTTTTGTGATGAATTAATAAGATTTTAATTGAGATAAAAAAAAATAACATCGCTGTCGATTTGATTTGACTTTTTGGCATTAACAGATCGAACATTATAAATTGTTACAGCATATCCTGTACGCCATTAAAAATGTATTTGGTAAATTCTACAGTAGTAAAATTTTTATTTTTTAT
Organism: Nephrotoma guestfalica; assembly: GCA_963691935.1. Taxonomy (NCBI): domain Eukaryota; kingdom Metazoa; phylum Arthropoda; class Insecta; order Diptera; family Tipulidae; genus Nephrotoma; species Nephrotoma guestfalica. The sequence continues at coordinate 238,401,436 of OY829913.1, forward strand.
AAATGTTTTTATCGGAAAGCTTTCATTCTATTTCCTAGGAATTCACTTGATAAACAATAATTGTGTTATCGTTCTATTTTCAACATTTCATTGGTTTTCTTATAAACGTTCAGAAAACGTATAAATTATTTAGAAAAACTGTTTTATAGAAATTCAGAGGAAAAACTTTTATCTGTTGAGCTTGTCATGATAAATCAGTCTGATTGTAGTTCAAAATTCGATAGTTGTATCTGTTTGGATATTTTTTGACAGGTATGTTGCCGTAATAAAGGTAAGAAATAATGTTAGGAATAGTGGAGTTGTATCAATATTGCCAGTCTACACGTTTGACATCCAGTTTAAACGAAAGGTTCAGAATATTGATGACTAAAATTTCGTAACCAATAAATTAACCCCGAAGGCATGTGTGTTTTATTACTATAGAATATATGATTACTTTATTTAAGAGGCATATTTATTCAACACATAGTTAAAATACAAATTTGAGTATACATCTCATAACTTGATATTTTCTGGACCAATAATTTAAATTTTTTTCTCTAATAAATAGTATTAGGGATCCATGTTTTATGTTAGTACTTGCAATCATCTCGAGTTCATTTCTTTCCTAACTCGTTGCAACACAAATTCTCTAATCCCATTCATAAATCTTTCAGATGATAGAATATTTACTGCAGAACGACCCAGTTTTGGATGAAACGTCGCGTGCTAGTGTCAACAATCTTTCTGTCGAAGATAACTCCATTGGATCTTGAAGCATTCGAGTTTATTGTATCGGACCAAGTTGACATAACATCATGTCTGCTCCTCATTTGCTCGACTTAACATCATGTCCGCTCCTCAATAATAGTTATGTCGCTTATCTAAATCTTACATCAAGAATTCAGTACGGAACGCGGAAATACTATCGAGTGAAAATATATGCATAATTTTTTTCAAATAAAATTATAGTAGGCGTTTGATTTCACTGAATGGTTAGGCAAAACATTTTTACTTTAATTAGAGTTTTCTTTGTTAAAAATTTAATCTAGCAGTCTCTAGTTTTTGTTTTCGAATATTGTTTTTTGCTCAATTTGCACTTGGTCCCCTTACTGTATTGTCATAACAAAATAATAGAAATACGCATTAAAGCTGGTCGTATTGATGTCGAAAATAGTGTAGACTATTGTCCTATTGACTATTGTGACCAGTTTAAATTGGAGACATTTAGAAAGATAACGTTACACATTACATGGTATTGCTGAATAATTGGGTGATTTTTTGCACTTAGCAGAAAAGTTACGTCAGCTACGTTTCGTGATTTCCTATCGAACACGTAATACGTAATAATTTTTAAAAATTATTCTAACAAACTAAACTGTTAACAAATATATTTTAGCAATTCATAGTGTCAATTGTCACGTGTTACAAATAGAAATACCGGTGGATACAAAATTGCCAGCTCCACCTCCCTGATAAATATTAATGTACTCGTATATAATTTAGTCGAACATAGCAACTCGGCAGTTTCTTATTCATTTCATCAATCCATCAATTTGGTTAGTTGGTTACAATCTGTCGCGTCTTTTCCAGCAATCGTTTATACTTTCCATTTTGACTACGTGATATTTTTATTGCACCACTATGCACTTAAATTGGTTTCTGCTTTGCAAGAAGCTAAAATTATCTCCGTTGATTTTAATAAAATTTTATCTAGTGGTTACTGGTGCTATATCTCTGTGTGGCCGTTAGATTTCCAGTTTTCGACCGGTCTTCCATTTTAGGCGATTCTTGCACAGTCGTCCTGCGGCGATTCTTCACGATTCAACAACATAAAGAAAGGGCTCTGTAATGATTAACTACTTCATCCTAGCTACAGGTCATGTATAGACAAGTATGTAGCCCTTAGTTGTACGATAGCAATTATATCAAGTCATGGGATCCTAGCTTCAAACTACTTTTCATGAGGCTCTTCCCATAAATTACCGTACATACTAGCAAACGATCAAGACAAGTTTAAATAGTGTCAATCAACTCTCCATCCCACGACATCTATTTAAAATTGTCCCAACCGACGGGAATTCCGTGATTTATCAGCTGCTAGCGATGTTGCCAGTTTCTTGTGCCACTTTCGTGTTCAAATCCAGAATAGCGCTACTTAAAAAACATATATTGTCACGCCTGGAACTCTGTGGGATCTAATTAGATCAGTTGGTATGTAGAAGGTCGAGCCATTGAACATTTTGCGATAATTCATCGTTCTGCATTTGTTAAATTCCTCTGAGGATATTTTATTATTTGGATTATTAGAATTTTGAGTCGAAATTCTTCGTTATTAAGATTCACAATTTCTTTGGATTTGACTTGATTTGACTGGATATTTTAGTATCACGTGCTGTAAAATTACGACGAACGACGTATAAATTCGGATTAAGTTAACAGAAATGGTTAATTCTATGGAACATTATTCTTAGAAGAGGTTGTTTTGATCCGGAGAGAAGCGATCCTTAAGATGGCAAAAATAATTATTAAGGCCGAAATCACACGATTTATAGAAGAATAATAAAGAATTTTGGAATAAAGATTAGGTAAATTTTCGCCAAAAAAATAATGCTTCCAGAAATTTTTGGTTATTATTTTTGACAAAATTTAATTAATTTGGAATTCGGTAAAAACTATATATGTAAGTCTAATCAACCGTTTTTGTGAAAAATTTAAATTGATGCAATAACAGTAAATCAATTCAAATGCGTAACGTTTCATGATAAACTGAAAGGGCGTTATTGAGAGCCAAGAAGTTTTTACAGGTGTTTAGAAACTTCAAAGTACCAACCAGTTGAAATTTCATACAGGTGGATTTCGCAATAAAGCTTCAGAAACGAAAACACGTTGACCCAGAAGCGTCCAGTTCAAGTACTAAAATTATATTTTTATTTTTTGCTTGGATTTCATCATCGATAGCCAAGGTCACCGACCTGAGTTGAAAAGAAAGCTTGCAAATGCAAAAATATCAAAGAGAGATATATTTGACCAAACGAAAACAGCCACAGTGACTAGTTCCGATACAGTGGATAAAAAAACGACTAAAAAAACTAGTGTAGCTGAAGATTCGTTACAATATGGTAGGGGCGTGCGATTATGCATGAACTGGAAAATGGCATCCGCAGAAGAAAATTTTGTATAAATGAAATTTTATTATTTACAGACCATCAACCACTGGTATCTCTTTTTGGTGTAAAACGCGTGTTAAAATATAAACCACATCATGGCCCAAAATACAGGGGTCGACACTCGAAGTGTTACCAATTTCACGCTGTTGCAGCAACCAACCGGCTAATGACATTTACATGTGAACAAAATGTTGGTGTATAAGACCATTACACGTTACAATGGTACTGGTAGCATCAAAAACGTCGTGGAGATGGACATCCAAAAACAGCAACATCGCCAGAAATGGTTCGAAAGTTGAAGGCCACAATTCAACGTAATCTACGACAAAGGGCAGTTAATTTCTGTGTCTCTGCTCGTAGCATGGGGCGCATATTAAAAAATGAATTACGATTGAAGCCCTACAAAATACAAAAAGTAGAAGATTTAACACCTGCAAAATAGGCAGGTCGCCTAGCAAGATCAAAAATGTTAAAACACTTGCACGTTGGTGGCGAGCTTGAGAATTTTGTCTTTTCTAATGAAAAATTTTTTATTGTTCAGCAATATGTAAACAAACAAAACGATCGTGTTTGGTTAGAGTGCAAATCAAAAGACAATTTAGACCAACGAATTGTGATGGTTTAGGCCGCGGTAATTGTCACAGGACGGTCACCACTCGTTTTCATTGAACGCCGTAAAGGTGAATCAATAAGTCGACCGTTAAAAGGTTTTAAACCATGCTTTATTACTATGAACACGTAAAAAATTCAGTAGAAACCATTGGACGTTTCCATGACTCGGCACCATCCAATAAAGCCCGTGAAATCCAATATTTTTTACAAGACAGAGTTCTCAGCTTCACTTCTTCACAACAATGGCTACAATATTCCCCGGACTTAAACCCAATGGATTTTTCCATATGGTCCATTCTGGAGGCCAAAATATTAACTAAAAAATATAAGACGGTCGACGCCTTAAAGATTGCTTTTCCCCGAGAGTGGGACAAAATACGATCAGACCACATTCGTGCAGCGTGTGAAGCATTCTCGGACAGACTCGATGCTATTATCCGAGCATACATATTTTGTGTTAAATTCGAAATGTTTTTACGATATACTGAAGTTTCGAAATAAAAAAAAATAAAAATTGAAAAATTTACAGCAATTATAATTGGTAACGCTTCGAATGCCGACCCCTGTAATAAACATTGCTAAATAAAAATGTTTTCAAAGGTCATGAATCTCTTTTGAAAATTGCAAGATTGTATGTTGTGGCAAAAGTGCTAAAATAGTTACATACCGAGCACTCAGCCATTATGTGGAAAAAGCTCTCGCCAGACGTATCTAAAGGCCATAACCAAAGAAATTGAAAAGTTATGTCAAGTCATTAGTTGCTCCTGCTGCACTCTTTATGCACCGCAGCCGCTAATTATCGTGCTTATCACAAATTTCTGGACTTCTATTCCCTTACAGTTCTTGTTTATTGGCCAGTCAGAGCAGCCGCACTAAACCTAAAACATTTGGTTTTCATATTATCATCAGGTTCTGATACCGGCCGACTACACGTTTTAGTCAATCGATGTCTTCGATATTGACGGCTATAATAGATTCCATTATCGTTTGTATATTGATTGGTTCAGCAATATTTTGGTTAACGTAAGCTTTCACCCACTCGGCTGGTCACTAAGATCGAACTTAGCACTTGTAAAACGTTTGTACCAATAACTACACGTTTCATAAGCCACATGTATTATCACGCTTCCTCGAACATCCAAATGTTTTCAGTAACGACGATATTTCCAAACACAAAGTAGTTGTTCTCCATTTGTGTTTTGAGCATGCAAACAATAAACTTGCATAATAATTTGATACCCCGATTTACAATCAAAACACTTTTAAACTATAAAACAGAATCCGACTAAATGCTGATCGAGAATTAAGATATTGGGTTGTTCGAAAATTAATTTCGTTTTTTACCAACAGAGGACTAAAATGCAATGTTTCATACTTCAAGGTTAGCCGCATTGTTATTATAAATTTTGACAGCTGATATAGCAGGGCTTATTTGTGGAAAAATTTGTTTGATTCTGCCTAATAGTTTGCGTTTGGTGTCATATTAAATATGGAAAACCGAAAGCAGCATTATCGGCATATTTTAATTTTTTATTATCGAAAAGGCAAAATGCTGTTCAAGCAAGTTGAAGTTGGCCAGTTGAAGCTGATGAAGTAAAATAAAGACATTGGTTGTAAGATCGCTGACAGATTAAATGTATTCGACCGTTTATGATGACATAAACTGCCGTGGTTTAGTTTCAAATCTCAGCATATGGGTGCAACATGTTCTTATAGTAAGAAATTTGCTCCGTCCCATTGACGTCTGTGATTTGCTTCTCAAACGTCAAGAAAATGATTCAATTTTCCGATGCAAATAATTTCTGTAATCTGTTTGCCAACTTATGACGAAACATACAGTTGCGCAGTATCGGTTCCTTTGAAAAGTAGAAAAATTATCCAGGCTTAGAGTTTAAAAGGTCCGCAAATTTGTAGATTTATTTAAGTTGTGGAGGCTGGAGAATTTTACTACTTTTCAACGGAACCGATACATTTCCCGTGTCACCGTGTTTCATCATAAGTTGACAAGAAGAGTACATAAACTATTTGCAATGACAAATCAATGGACCTTTTAATAGAAGTGCCCGTCCCAGATGAATTTTCGTTCCTCAAATTCGTGAAATATCATAAAAGATAGACATAGGGGTTCAGAACTTATCTAAATCAGAACTTGAAATTGTAAAAAGTAAAACAAAAAATTAAATGTTTATGAAAAATATACTCTGGCAGATCTCAGTATACTCTGGCAAATCATCATGAATAGACTTACGCTTGAACAACGCTACGAAATTATTAAAATTTACTTTGAAAATCAGGCCGGGGATCGCGTTACGTTGGATGACGTTGATCCGGACGAGATGTGGTTTCAACAGGATGGCGCTCCGTGCCATACGGCAATCGCAACCATCGACTTATTAAAATCAAAATTTGGCGACAAGTTGTTTTCGAGAAATGGACCTGTTAATTGGCCTCCAAAGTCGTGCGATTTGACACCTCGATTATTTCCTATAGGGCTACGTGAAGTCACTGGTTTCAACAATTGACACCTTGGAGGCCAGCATTGTTCGTGACTGGGTGAAGTTAGACTAATTCGTAAATAGCTGGATCCCATATTTATAATTTGTCGTGTTAGGGGCGAATGAATTTGAGTTAGTGCCTCAACAGTGAACACCTGTGCCAAAAAACAGGCCATATTTTATGTAGCATCATATTGAAATAAATTAAAAGCTGGACGCATGTTTAGTGGTAATTTGTACTGGGCGAAAATTTACTGTTAACTTCAGTGTAATTTTCGGCTAATATCAACAGAATTTTGTACTACCACCTGATACGAAATATGTCGATAATGCAGTTTGCCAGGCTAAAATTTTCGACAATTTAGTTAAATTTTCCACGACTATTTAAAACACGTCGATAATATAGTTTCCCCCCAGAAAACGGTGAAAACAAAAAAAAAATGCTGCTGACTTTTTTACCAATGTATATAAAGGAGGGCGGTAATGCAGATGTCCAGCTGAATTTTTCTGTTAACTTCAGTAGCATATCAATGTATTATAAAGGGTGTTTTTTTAAGAGGTTGCCCATTTTTTTTTTGAATAAAACACATATAAAATTATGAAATGACCAAAATTTTTTTTTATTTGGTAGATAATTTTTTGGCATTTAACATTTAAACACAATTTCTGGCATATGGCTACCACGACTATTTTTCACAAATGTCATTCTGGAGGTCCAATTTTCCAGCACTTTTTCAAGCATTTGAGGGCGTATGTCAGCAATGACACGTTGAATATTGGTTTCCAAAGCGTCAATCGATTGAGGTTTATCCACATAAACCAATGACTTCACGTATCCCCACAAAAAGTAATCGAGTGGCGTCAAATCGCACGAAAGCGGAGGCCAATTCACCGGACCATTTCTCGAAATAATGTTGTCGTTGAAAGTTTCTTTCAATAAGTCGATTGTTTCACGTGCTGTATGGCAAGTGGCACCATCTTGTTGAAACCACATTTCATTCATATCCATATCTTCAAGATTTGACAACAAAAACTCATTTAACATGGTTCTGTATCGATTTCCATTCACGGTAACGCGTCGTCCTTCCTCATTTTTAAAGAAATATGGACCGATGATCCCACCAGCCCATAGACCGCACCAAACAGTACATTTATCAGGATGCATTGGTAATTCTAGAACGGCGTGTGGATTATCTTTGCTCCAAATGCGACAATTTTGTTTGTTGACGTATCCATTTAACCAAAAATGCGCCTCATCACTGAAGAGAATTTTACGGTAAAAAAATGGATCTTCGTTCAATTGATTTAACGACCAATCACTGAATTCACGGCGCAAACGATGGTCGTGTGGCTTTAATTCTTGCACCAATTGAATTTTGTATGGCACCAAACCCAAATCTTTACGTAAAATTTTCCATAAAGTCGATGGACAAAGTCCAATTTGCTGAGCACGACGACGAATCGATAAATTGTCGTTTTCTTCGACACTGGCCTCAACGACAGCAATATTTTCTTCTGTACGAACTCTTCTCATTCTTGTCGGTGGCTTGGCATCCAAAAGAGTGAATGTAGACCGAAATTTGGTAATTACGTTCTTTATGGTGGTCTCTGACGGACGATTATGTGCACCATAAAATTCACGAAGTGCTCTATAAACATTTTTAATTGAACACTGATTTTGAAAATAAATTTCCACGATTTGAAAACGTTGTTCTGGAGTTAACCTATTCATAATGATTTGCCAAACAATACTGAGTAGAAATGCCACTTTGAGCTGTCAAAACAACTGTCATAAAATAAAACGACATCTATCGGAAAAACAAACCTCCTAAAAAAACACCCGTTAATTGACACAAATTAAATTACGTATTAGTGTTATGTGTGTTTTGATAATAAATTTAACAACAACTAATGTGTTTTATAAAACACCCTTATAACCTTGACCTCCTTATCGCTTGAGTGGATGATCAGCAATTTTAAGCTTTTTCAGATTTTCGTAAATTACGGCTTCCGCATACTATTACTACGGTAGTGTATTATTTCTACACGAGTATCACTTCCGCATAGTGGACGCGTTTATTGATTTATTCGTACAACAATAGGACATCGTTATATAATATAATACAAAATTAATACAAAATTTATAAAAGTAAATGAAAGCCTTTTTCACCAATCCTTATATCCTTTATGAAAATGTTGCTTGCTTATATCGGTTCTGTTCAATTCTTTATTGTAACAATAAGAAACATGAATCTACTGTGTGTAGTTCTTTATGTAATATAAAACCATGTAAAATCAATAAAAAGATGTTTTATGCGATATAAAAGACACACAACATCGTATGTGCACGATACATTCAGCACAGAAGCAACACAGCTCTGTAAACTAATAAGAAGTCGTGATGATAATACAACATCGGAATGTTGTTGTTTCTGTATGCTGGGAAAAATGGGAAAACGTTTTGTTGAGTTTTTTTTTAGTTTTATTGGATGTGGACCAAAATATAAATGTGTGTATATTTTCTTGTGCGCACTGTATTTTTCTTCTATTTACTTAGACGTTTCTGTTACAAATCATAAAAAAAATGTTCTCGACACATATAGCGTACACGAGATGTGTGTACAGTCGAGGGAATTTAATAAGAAATGAATGAAAAGGCGGAAGGCAACAACAAATTGTTAAATTTGATTTCTGTCATATAATTGACTTAACCTAGGCGAGCAATCCTTTTTTATACATACTCGTACATACATACTTAGACGATCGAATTTATTTATTTTTGTTGGTGCTGTCACATCAATAAAACGAATATTATCATTTTTGTGTGTCATGTCACGTCATTTTAGGCATCCTCTATTATCTTTATCCGAACCATAATCCAGAATTATATGTTTGTTGCTTCGTAAACACAAAGGTCATGAAATAAACGTGTATCGTATTGATCTCGAATCGAACATTTTTTCATCAATTTTTAAGCCTCGATAAATTGAATTTAAATGTGAAAATTGAAAACAAAATTGCAAAAACACGCGCGTGAAAACCCACAATATCCGTAATATTATTATTTTTGATGTTGTGTGTGTGTGCGATAGGAAAATCCTATCAATCAGCACACACCAAAAAAAAAAAAACTTTCAAAATCGGAAGAATTTCTGGTTCTTGAGATTTTCATGACACACATTACAAAAAGTAATACGGTAAAAACAAAACGTATTTAAAAAAAAAAATGCTCAAGTACCACACCCCATAAAATCTCATCGGAAAAAAGCTACACACAAACAGAAAATGGAACTTAATGATTGATTAAAAAAGAATTTTCATTCGATGGGTTTTCCATTTCAAAAAATATTTTATTCATTCGAGAGGAGTGTAACAGCTCTCGGTATACATGTACCGAGTAGTGAGCTTTAATTTACAAATTCGATTTGTTGAAATAGAAAATTAAATGTATAATTGAATTATTTATTTATGTATATATTATTATATCGGTTGTCGTATCGAGAGAGAGATATACGAGATATCGAGATGTATCCAGAAAAAAAATGTTGTTCGTTACGTATTGTATCAATCACTCAGTCATTCCACTGTATACATTCAACGTATTTTTGGGGAAGCGCCCGTACGGTGGTAGCAAATTTATTCTATTATTTTCCAATTTTTTATTGGTTTGCTTTAGTGATTGATTTGGTATTTATTATTGAAGTAAATAACAAGTGAGTGTAATTCAATGTGCGGTATGGTACAGATAATGTATAATATTGTAATATTAATCGCTAAATTAAATAAATAATATATATTTTTACAAATCCGTACTCCCGAACTAGTAAAACCTCCAGGTTTTAATACATTTAACACGTTCACGACCGAGTTGCTTATGCTAGGGATAGCCACAGACCAAAGCGTTGTTTTTATAATTATTTCATTCTTACATACAGTTAGTCAAAGTCAAACTCATACACTATAAAAAATTAATTTATTTAGCAGAAAACTAACTTTTCTAATAGTTTTTCAATAAGTTAAATAATAGAAATATATCAAAGAAGCCCTTGTCTAGTGAAAGTAAAACGAAGAAAAAATACGGTACAAAACAAATTCAGTCTGGATTTTTTTTTTTAAACGTTTCTTGTATACGTCAAAATATAAGTCATACAGTTTAGCATAAATAAGTTTTAACTTAGATAATTCAGTGTAGTTATTAGTTTGTGATATTTCTAACTGCTCCAAAGTATAAAGTAAATAATAAAAATTCGTATTTCTTTAAAAAAAAGTTGATTCTTATTAAAATGGGACGTCAAAGGGGGCAATCATCTGAAGATGAAAGAAAATTAAGATTTATCATTATAAACAAGAGAAATCATTTCGTGAAATTGGTAAAATCGTTAACAGGAGTCATGCAACGGTATACAATGCGTTATAAATAGGTATCAAAATGGGCAAGGTATAAAGAATAAGGAAAAAATTAGTGGCAGAAAAAATTTTAATTCCCAAGATGAGCGGTGGATAGTAAGGCAGGTCAAAGAAGATCCGAAAATTAGCGCACCGAAACTAGCCCTGGCAGCTGAAAAATATTTAAATAAAAAAGCACATCCCGAAACAGTACGAATTATTTTGCGGAAATACGATTTTCATGGAACGGTAGCGAGAAACAAACCACTTATTAATAAACAAAATCGTAAGAAACGGTTAAACTTTGTAAACGAATTTGGAACTAAGGATTTTGACTGCTGGAGGACTGTAATTTATGCTGATGAAAGCAAATTTAATTTATACGGGTCATATGGGAAAATTACAGTATGGAGAAAACCTAATGAGGAGTTGAAATCTGCTAATTTGCGAGGAACAGTTACACATGGTGGTGGAGGCGTCACTGTGTGGGGATGTATGTCAGCAGCTGGAACAGGAAAGCTCGTGTTTATTGATAATATAATGGATCAGAATATGTATTTAAGAATTCTTCAAGACAATTTGAAAGCTAGTGCTGAAAAATTTGGGATTTTGGACAATTTTAAATTCTATCAGGACAATGATCCAAAGCACAAGGCTCATAAATTCCGTATGTGGCTGATTTTTAATTGCACAAAAGTGTTGGAGACACCCCCGCAGTCTCCAGACATGAATGTTATAAATTAAAGTTAACAGTAATTAGCTCAATTTTAAAAACTAACTTTATTATTTCTTTAGCTTTCGGAACCTTTTCGGTTCCATTCTCAAAAGAATAATAAAACAATTTTACAAAAAAAAAATATTTTCTATACAAAATAAAAACGAAATCAAGGCTATCTAAAATGTAGCTATTTTTCTGTAGATATCGTTAGCTACTAGAAAAATATATTTTTTTTTTTGGCTAGGCAACAAATTTCGTATCTACAGAAAAAACAATAGCTACATTTTAGATAGCCTTGATTTCGTTTTTATTTTGTATAGAAAATATTTTTTTTTTGTAAAATTGTTTTATTATTCTTTTGAGAATGGAACCGAAAAGGTTCCGAAAGCTAAAGAAATAATAAAGTTAGTTTTTAAAATTGAGCTAATTACTGTTAACTTTAATTTATAATAAAAAAGCTCATTAAACAATTTTAAGTTATTTAATCTCCGGGTTGAAATATGGAGATATTACAAACAAACAACCAAAGATATTTTCAAAATATAACTCGCAATATGGCTACAACATCGTAAAATTATTAAAAACTTTTTAAATGAAAATAAAAAACTTGCGAAATGCATCAATAAACAACATTTCTTGCTGAATTGTCGAAAAGAAAAAGTATTAACCAGGATGTTTTCCTCCGACTTCAAAATAAATTCATTTTTGGATGTATAAATGAAGAAATTAAAGAAACCATAAAAACTGTCGAGGAAACGAAACATAATTTGGATTTACTCCGGCAACATATCGAAGATGTTCTTCCTGTTATTGAGTATGGCGAGTTTTTTACAAAGGCTAAAGAATTTTTCAATTATCATTTTAATGAAATCAAGGTAAGGCAAAAGATCAAATTTGATAAAATTTTATTAGATAGTTTAAATGAATTGTCTGGAAATTTAATAAACACGGTTGAAAAATTGTTAGTGAACATCTCCAATATAGATCTTCCTTTTCATGTCAAAATTATTTTAAATTTGGGAAACAAATTTTGTCCTCCTTCAATTGGTGATTCAGTGCCGTACTTCAAAATTATTTCTGATGTCGAAAGTGCAATTTTTCATTTGAACGATAATGATCGTTATACTATTCGGAACCGTTTTGTAAATATTTTAACAAATTTTAAATATAAATCAAATTCAAATATATTAACCCCTTTTGAAAATCGTATTTTAAGTTATGTTAAACAGTCAAAATCTTTTTTAAAAGCTAATCCAAATATTGTGGTAACTCGAGCGGACAAAGGTAACGTAACTGTCATAACATCGCGAAGTGATTATGTTACAAAAATGGAAAGTTTACTTAACGATAACACAACATATGTAGAATTACCAAAAGATAATTCAGTTCCGATTCAGAAATCAATAAAAAATATGGTTAAAGATTGGAAAAATTCCGGTAATGTGGATGAAAAAACTAGAAAAATGTTAACTAAATATAATTCGGTGATTCCAAAATTATATGGTTTACCTAAAATTCACAAACCTGGTATTCCATATAGACCAATTATTAGTTCAATTAATGGTCCAACACATAGTTTATCGTCATTTTTAGGTAATATTTTAAAATTTAGTGTTGGCAATACAAATTCTAATATTATAAATTCGGAAGATTTTAAACAAAAAATTCAGAATGTCACACTTCCACAAAATTACCTCTTAGTTTCTTTGGATGTTACATCTTTATTCACTAATGTTGATAATAAACGTGTTACCAACATTGTGAAAGAAAACTGGAGGAGTATAAAACAAAATTCAAAAACTAAATTGACTTAAGTTCAATTTATTTCGGCATTACAAATTGTTTTGACTAATTCTGATTTTTCTTTTGGCAATAAAATTTATAAACAAACTTTTGGTTCTCCTATGGGTTCTCCAATTAGTCCCATAATCGCAAATTTAATGATGGAATTTTTGGAAAAAATGGGTTTAAATTCTTTGGATTTTCAACCTTTGTTTTATTTTCGTTATGTAGACGATATTATTACAGCAATCCCTGAAAACAAAATTGAAATTTTCCTGGAGGTATTTAACTCTTTAGATAATAGAATCAAATTTACTGTTGAAAAAGAAATTGATCACAAAATTCCATTTTTAGATTTACTTTTGATTCATGAACCGGATGGAAAAATTTCTTTTGACTGGTACCACAAAAGTACTTGGTCTGGTCGTTATCTAAATTTTACCTCTTGGCTTCCTATTTCTTACAAAATTAATACAATACAAATTTTAACTCAAAAAATTCTAAAATTGTCCGACACTAAATTTCATTACAATAATTTTAAACTTTTGGAAAACACTTTGATAAATAATCATTATCCTAAAAAATTAATAACTAAAATGATTTGGAAACAGATAAATTATTACCAAAATTATAGAATAAATCCTGAAATTGAAAGTACAAATTATTTATCATTACCTTACATAAAAAATCTTTTCGAAAAATTAAAACATTTATTTAAAAATTATAATTTCAAAATTATTGGTCGTTCAGCTACCAATTTAAATGATATTTTGTTTTCAAAATTGAAAGATCCGATCCCATTAAAGAAAGAGTCCAATTTGGTCTATCAAATAAAATGTAACGATTGTAACGTAATTTACACGGGACAAACAAAACAGTTTTTACGAGAACGATTTTTTCAACATATACGTGGTGCCACGGGAAGTTCGAATCAAATAAGTGCACTTTCGGAACATATTAGAAATACCAACCATAACATTATTTTGGAAGATGTAAACATTTCAGAAAAACAACCAAATTTCAGAAAAAGATCTATTTTGGAAATGCTACATATAAAATCCTGTTCAAATTCTATTAACAAAATTACCGATTACGCTTATATTGGCAATTCATACGATCTATTTTTATAATTTGATTTTTTGCTTTTACAAACAATTATTTTCATTTTAAGTTTTTTAAAGTCAAATTTTATTTTGTAAAGTGTTTTTTCTGTAGATACGAAATTTGTTGCCTAGCCAAAATAAAAAATATATTTTTCTAGTAGCTAACGATATCTACAGAAAAATAGCTACATTTTAGATAGCCTTGATTTCGTTTTTATTTTGTATAGAAAATATTTTATTGTAAAATTGTTTTATTATTCTTTTGAGAATGGAACCGAAAAGATTCCGAAAGCTAAAGAAATAATAAAGTTAGTTTTTAAAATTGAGCTAATTACTGTTAACTTTAATTTATAATAAAAAAGCTCATTAAACAATTTTAAGTTATGAATGTTATAGAGAATCTTTGGAGCCATTTAGAAAATGCTATCAGGAAACACAACATTTCTAATAAAAATCAACTCGGAATGGCTTTACAGGAGGCATGGGAGCTAATTAGTCAGGCCTACTGCGCAAAATTAGTAAGATCTATGCCTAACCGTCTAAAGGCTGTTAAGAATAACAAGGGCTATCCACAAAGTATTGAATGCTGCAATTAAGGATTAACTACTTTGATTTTGTATAGAGATTTCTTACAATAGTAGATTTCAATTTTCTCTGGCACAGTTAAACGCTCCATTCTAAAGTATTTTATTGTTCATTTTGCAATTACGAAAAACAAGAAGATAAGAAATAACACAAACGTTAAATGTGATTTACAAAACTGAATAATTTGTTTTGATGACGAATTTCGAGTATTTCCAATGAAAACGTGATATTATTTCAAACGTATTGCAGAATCGAATGCGTGTGTTCTAAGAAGGTGAAATTGGAAAAATTGAATTTCGTCGATTACAACGCCATCTATCATGAACCGAACAAAATATTTCATTCAAATCATACGTACTTTTAATCGTAGAATCCGTATCTGCAGTAAAAAATATGGCTTCCTATCTTAGTTTAAAAGTTACCCCCGCCCCACCTACAAAGCGGAGGGTGGGGGACTATTTTTTTTGCACTAATGTATTTCCCCCGCGGTATGATTAAATTTTGATTATGGATATTTTTTCCGTAGAGTGGCTATTTTTCGAGATATTTGATCGTCTCAGTTTAAAAGAAACACCCGGTATATTCCGTCATTTCAGCTTTACGCAAAGAAGATATCATCAAGACATACCGTTTCCATTTCTGCACAGTTATGTTATTTCTTCATCTCCAAATAGTTTCATTTTTTTTAAGGTTTTTGGTAATTACATCTGGCGGATTTGGTTTTCGGTCGACTCTCAAAGTTCCACATAAATGTGTACGTTGCTCAAAGAGATGTTCTGCCAAAATAACAATACTGTAATAGTTATCCATGTACAATATGTGACCTTTTCTAACGTAATCTTTCATTAGCTCTTTAACAACACTGAAAGCATGACCTTCGACTCGAGGTTCCACGGTAAAAACACAAACACCGCAGAATATTTTCAAACCGATTTCTGCTCATAATTTTTCCAAAAACTGGATGATGATACTTTTCGTTTTTGCTCCAATAGTGTCGTAAATATGGCATACGCACATTTCCCATTATAACACACAATCCAAGACATCGCTTGAATTCTGGAATACATAAAGATTTCCATTTCAATAAATGATTGATTTGGGCTTTAATTTTCCAGATTGTAAATTGGTTGCAGCCCGTAAGTTGACCCATTCTGTTATTTTTAAAAGCAAACTTTCATCAAAAAATAGAGAGAACATTTTTTCTGGCGACACATTACTCTCTAATTGTACTTTAATTCCTTCTAGACCGATAATTTCGAAAATCTTTGGTTCAAATTCTAAATCAGTCCAATCTTCATCATTTTCAGAATCATCGGTATTTATTGCTTCTCCATTATCATCTTCAGTTATTTCTGAGCAGGAGGCTCCTCAATTGATATTGATTCATCACTAGTAAGTACTTCCAAGATTTGAACAAAAATATTCACTACCTGTGTCAGAAAATGGGTCAGATGTGGTGCTTTCATCGCTTTCATTTATTGGAGAACCAGTTATTTTGTTTGCAGCCATAACTAGGGAAAATAAACAAAATTGTATTTTTCATAATAATTTTGGTAAATAATAAAAACATATTTCTCACCTCTACCGTAAATAATACCATTCAAAATTTTACCATTCAAAATTTTAATTAAAATTCAATTTTTAAATTTAAATAAATCTGAAGTTTTTTCTTTATGTCAGCTATTCGACAACTATTTCTATATTCTAATTTTGGTTAACAAATTTTCCTTTATATATTGCTAAATTTCGTTGTACGGCATCCTATCGTTCAAAAGTTGTGGGTTGTTCCTGTGTTGATATATTTTATACTACTCTATTCTATTCGTTTTTTTGCCTTTCTTCATTTCGAAATTGCTGTCGGATATGACCTGTGCAGGTCGGAGTTTTATTACACGCTTTAAAGAACACGTAAAAGATGTGAGAAAACCATAACACGGTCGAAATACACAGAACATCTGAATCACCAACAGCACTGAGCACAGGTACACAGGATATGACAGCAATTTAGAAATATATATGTAAATTGTTTTTGATAAACCTTTGTTACATTCCACTGTGATGCATGTGTGATGATGTCAATAACGTATCGATACCAGTAAATCGGCACCAAGCTTCGACACTTGGACCGGGAGGTACTGGGTTCGAATCCCATTCGAGGCAGGAAGCAAAGCGAATTTTCATCATTGATTACGATGAGTGATGTTATTAAACACAACTATGACCTTCTGTTGGAGTGCAGAATTCAGCGCCGACCCACCGTCCATGTCAGTTTACAGGTTGACAAGGAGATTGCAATGTGCAGATGGTATACTGCAATTGTGTGAGTATGGCTAAGCTATTCTTTTCGTTGAACACATGTTTTTGCTCGAAGTTTGCTATGAATATTTCGGCTAGTGTTCTTGATAGAGGATTCCTCATTACTAGGTCTTATTGCTGATTGTAGAGCTGGTTGTTGTGTTGAAAAAAGTTTTGCTTCGTGATGGTTATTAATATATTTATGACCTAATCTATTTCTTGTTATGTATCACATACAGAAAAGCAAACACAAAACTAACAATTCGGTACTTCCCCTTAACCGAAAAATAATTCAAGAGAATCTGTAAACCAAAATAGAAACTAGAATTTATTACTTACATACAACAGTACGATGATGCATATATGCGTCCCTGGTTTATGGAGAAAACCATAGGACGCATATATGCGTCCTGTGGTCATGAACGTGTTAAATGTGATACTAGGGGTTTAGAGTTGCAATCAGAAAATAATAAACAAATCGTCTTTTAAAAATACCTAATGATGTTATTACTGATACTACACGCACTAAGCCAGCTTGACCAGGATGACATGCTACATTAGTACAAGATCGCCAATTTTCAGATTTTCTTGTTGATCAGTCCACTTTCGACGATGCTGTAACGTGTGCAGATAGTTAGTTTACCACTGTTTCCAGAAACACTGCGTTCTGGGTTGTACATTCTGCCAACTAGATAATTTGTTGATACTGATATGTTCCAATGATGGTTCCGGAACTGTAGTGATGGGTTCACCAATAAGAAAATGCGCTGGGGTTAATGCAAATAGGTCATCGATATCATTGCTCATTGGACACAACGGCCTAGAATTCAGGATGCCCTCAATATGTACCAATAATGTTTGCATTTCGTCTGAGGTTATTGTGGTGTTGCGTGTAACCCTGTTGAGATGATGTTTGATAGATTTAATAAAAATTTGGTATAATTCATATAACTCGCCGAATTTTGTTCGAGCTCCCACAAAATTTGTCCCATTATCCGAGATGATTGCGCAACGCAGCAATGAGCGCTTCCGCCGTCATGTTATTCAAAGATATGAACGACCTTCGTGTAAAAGCAGACGAAGAGGCAAATATATCCTTTCGAGAGTGGGATGTGACCTCGCCCGACTTTTGACTTCAGAAAAAGTGGACCCGCGTAGTCTACGCCCGTGTGTAAGAAGGAACGGCTCGGTGTTACTCTACTAATGGGTAGATTGCCCATCATTTGCTGAGATATAGCTGCTCTATGTCTCCCACACTTGACACATTTATTAATGTAGCTTCGAACCATATTCCGACAATTATTAATCCAACATTTTTGTCGAAGGACACTCGTCTGTAGTAAAGGCCCTGGGTGCAAGTACCGAACATGGTTTTCTTGTATTACCCTCTCACTTAGAAAGAGGGTAAAAAGTAGTAAGACTTTTAATTTAAATTTCGCGCGGAAAACCATTCGTCAAAATATTTTTTTTCTATATTGGTATGACTGTCAGTGACATCTGTGCCAAACAAACATCACATCAAAATAATCATTAGTGTTTAGTATACGCTTGTCTTTCTGAAGTACAAAAAGTTCATTCGGCGATTTTTACAATGAGTGAAATTATTCAACAAAGAAGTTTCATTAAATTTTTTGTGCGGAATCAATTTTGTGGTGCCGAAACGTTCAGAATGTTGCAAAAGGCCTTCGGTGATAATTGTCTGTCGCGAGCAAGTGTTTTTGATTGGTACAAATTGTTCAAAGAAGATCGAGAACGTGTTGACGACGAACCACGTCTAGGACGGCCATCAACATCAACTGATGATCAACACGTTAATAAAATCAAGGAATTGGTGCTCGAGAATCGACGATTAACAGTCAGAGACCTTACTGGCATCGTCGAAATATCGGAAGGATCAGTGAAAACCAATTTGAAAGATCATTTGGGCCTAAGAAAAGTGAAAGCATGATTGTTTCCAAAATCACTGAATTTTTTTGAAAAGCAGCGTCGCGTTGACGTCTGTGAAACAATGCTTTCCGACTACCAGGATGTCATGAAACGTATTATAACTGGCGAAGAGTCTTGGATCTATGCTTACGACCCAGAAACAGACGATTAAACGGCCGAATATCGTGCTAAAGGTGAGCCGAAGCCGAAAAAACCACGTCAAAGCAAGTCAAATATCAAGGTGATGTTGACAGTTTTCTTCGATTATCGAGGTGTGGTGCACTCCGAATTCCTTCCGACCGGCCAAACTGTCAACAAGGAATACTATTTGAGTGTTATGTGTCGTTTGCGCGAAGCCATTCGTAAAAAGAGGCCGGAACTCTTTGTTTTTGCACCACGATAATGCACCTTCTCATACTGCATTGGTTTTACGTGATTTTTTCGCCAAAAATTCCACCCATATCGCTCCGCAACCACCGTATTTGCCTGATCTAGCACCGTGTGACTTCTGGCTGTTCAGCAAACTCTAACGACCGCTCCGGCGAAACCGTTTTGAGTCAATTGAAGACATTAAACGTGAATCGCTACGCGCATTGGAGGCTATTCCGGAAATTGACTTTAACAACTGTTTCGAGGATTGGAAAAAACGTTGGCACAAGTGTATTGAGGCCGAGGGGGATTACTTTGGGGGAGACGAAAGAGATTTGAAGAAATAAATAAAGAATTTTAAAATTATGAACAAAGTCTTCTTAAATCTTAAATTGGTGTAAGTGTTTCCCACGATAATGGGCGCGTTCAGGAACGCCAACTGTTGGTAGCATGATTAGTGAAATCAACGCCAATATGATTTCAACATTTCTTAGTACTAAACATTTTCATAATGTTGGCTTTAATTTTACTCAACATCTTCCCAACTGTTGGGTGCCCTGAAAGCGCCCAATGTTGTGTGAATTTGCATCGCATCTGATGATAAATTCTTATAGTTCCTGGATAATTAGGCTGCGACAAAATTAACTGTGTTACGCTTTGCTAAATATGTTTCTAAAAAGATCGCCAGTCTCTTGAAATAAATTGGTTTATGGAGAATAAATTAAGAGGAAGTTCTCAAATAATTGCTAGATTAACCTATTCTTCTTGTTTCAAACTCCAGGAATCTTTTAATTTTTGATTCAAGGTTCTTAATTAACTGGGCCTTGTTCTGTATGTTTCGAAGGAGGCTTAGATTTCGTTGGAGATAATTTCGACATGTTTTTCTAGCCTCGCCTGTACTGTGCCATTCTGAAATTAAGACCAGAGAGGCAGATACAACAATAAAATTTGTTCCACACCGTTCTTTCAACCGTTCGAACCGTCGTGGTGAACATTTCAGCACCCATGAGGAGCTCCATCACCGCCTCTATGATGTGGTGAGGTTTGCAATATATTCGTATTATTATTTCCTGTTCCCGAAAAAGATCACGAAGCACAGAAAATATATGAAAAGCGCTTTAAATAAATTATTGCTCTTTTTACAGAAGGGCTGGAAAAATCCTTTTTGTTTACATTTCAGCTTTGAATTTCCTCTAAAAGGATCTTTTATTACGATTTGATCTCAGAATATATGTTATTCCATTATTAGGAGATCTACACTTGACTATTCACTAAACGAGAATCCAATGGCAGAATTTAAATTTTATTGAGTTCCTCACATTTTAGACAAATAGATATTCATTATCACACATCATTCATTTGTGACGTCCCTTCTGCAGCACTGATTTAAACGCCGATATAGAAGTCTCCACACGTGTCTTTTCCAGTTCCGTTTTCAAACTAGGCTATCTGGGTGTTCTGGATGTTCCAAGATACTGAATTAAGTCTGAACAAAGTCAGATTCTTTTGGATTGTTGGCACCTCTGCTTGACAATAGAAGAGTCCTATTTCTACTCTACCTCTAGTTTTGTGCCTTTAGTGAAATGTTTTACAGCTTTGGTGAGATGTGTGTTGGAATCCGCTCTTCCAGAACTCAATTCTCTGGGAAGTTTTGGTCCAGACTCGGTCATCTTCGCTAAAAAAATCCTATATATGAATTGTTCAATTGCTGTCACCACCCGGTCACTTCGTATAAGTGTACAAGCCTCCAGTGTTAAACCTCATCTTGTAATTATTCTACAGGACTGGCATAGACACATTTTGGTCCGTACTGTCCGCTTAGATAGTAATCACGTGCGGAGAATGTTAGCATGCTCAGCTTGACCTATGAAATACTGTCTTGTAACGAAACCCATTAGCACGTTGATTTGACAGCATCGCAGAGGTGTCAGTTTTTTTTTCAATTTGGCGCTCTTAATTCATCTGGCGGCCTGTCTTATCACTTGAAGATAGTGTGGTACTTTATAGTTGAGCTCGTGATGGTATATTTTTGAAGGAATAAAGCGCTTTAGTTGTTTTCTTAATCACTGTTTTATATTATTTTTCCTGCTTTAGTTTTCTATTTATTTGGTGTTTTCAAGGAATTCTATCTTTATACTACTGCTTTCCAGATATTTTAGAATTACCTCGCTTAGAGGAAGCCACATTTTTAATGTTAAAATTATGCATCCTGATTGCTCGGGGTTTTGGTGAGTATCGGTTTTGGTTTTAGTTTTTCTGGAAGTCGATCATTTCCTGCAATTAGGCAGAAAGATAATCTGTTCGAGGTGGTTTGCATCTTGATTCGGCCCATTTATTCATGTGACTCAGCATTAGTTACCTCACTTCTATAGGTTTCTTTTCTAACCGTTTCGAATACATCTACAAAATTATAATATGAAAGAAATTATTTAAGGTTTTAGAAATAACTGTCATTTTGAAGAATTCCAGTTTTACTCCTCCGTAAGAACTTGTAATCCATGTGTCATTTTGAAAAGTTAATTTCGTGAAAAACCCGCCAAATTTTGACTGTTATCGGATTTTATAAATTATGATAAACCAACGATATAATCGGAATTTGATTCCTGAATATTAAGCTTGCAACACAAAGTATACCCTCGTAATAAAATTAAAATCAACAAACGTTTTGGAAGCTATATTAGCCTCACGTGTAAAGTTATGGTATTGTGCAGATTGACAGGTTGCAAACAAGCGTTCCGTTACGCTATATGATTGATACTGCTATCCATTCTTTGAACTTCTCTTACCAGAATTCCCCAAAAGTTCTCTATTGAATTGAGAAAAGTAAGAGCCCGTTAAATTTTTAGCACCTTCTACTAAACAAATTTCTAGTAGCTAAATGTAGTCTTGTGTCTTAATTCTCAAAGTTATCCAGGCTAACGGAAGCTTTCCACCAAAATTAAAGGCACAGCATTAATGACCTACCACCAAAATTTCGACTATAAATGTATGCCAATAAAATTGACATTCATCAAGAGAAATTTATGTCGGTTGTTTCCGGGAACTTCCGGCGCTGCCGTGCTGCCAATGGGTTACTCGGGGAGGTAACTGTAAATCAGACGAATTCAGAAGCTCATCCTATGGTCCTGGGTTGCGCGTTGAAAAATGTTTCGTATAGACTGTTTGCTAGATTTTGGCTCCAGTTTATTTATATAGTCCATAATGATCTTTTAGGCTTTTATAATTATTTACAATTTTTGCCGATCTATCCAGTCTATTTCCAATCTCCCGTTTAGATAAGCCAGCATCTCTGTAAGCGTTGCTTCTTTCGATCAAGGTAAGTCGTTTGCCTCGTCTAATTACCTAACATTTATTGACATCTTAATACTCACGATTTGCTATTTGATAAATTTTTAATCGAGAGGAGCTAACTTTATTTCCTTCCATAAGACCTGTTGCACACTTGAGCTTTTTGACTAATGTAAGCTATTTTTTCATTTTACAGCTTACAATTTTAGTTTTCGAAACTCAAACAAGAGAAATGTTGCAGATTAATCTCACGACCAACCCAATCTGTAAAGCAATTTAATTATTATTTAAATGTTTTATTTTCACCTTGGAGATAAATATTGAGCGACCTGGGCTATGTTTCCATCCCTAAGGTTAAAATAAAGAAATTAATAGATCAGGCCATTTGAGTAGATTGACGAGCTAAGTTCTACGATTTCGGGTTCACTGTTCTTGGCTTTGCAAAGTAAACCTAAATCACAATTTTTTTGTTTAAATTAATTTTTATAAACAGTCTTTTGTTTGTTTTTATTGTTTTTCTATATGAATCAGTTAAAGTTCCCTTTGCATTGGAGTTTATACAAATATATTCGTGTTCAGCACCGGTGAGGCGAATTCAAGTATTCACTTGGTAAAAAACTTTAGCAAAGGACTTCTTTTATTTCCCCACTCCTTTCCCATTTTAAGATGCTGTAAGTGTCATTTATACAAAATTCTCCAGAATAAATATAAATGAAATCAATATTCAATAGAAAAATGTATGCTCAGATCTCAATAATGGTGCGGCAGCTGCAGGTTTACTTTAAGTAATAATATTATTTTAACAAAACCAGCCTTGTTAAGATGATTGATGATCATAAGATTGATGACCAATGTTACATGCTCAATTCCACAAAAATAATTATTTTTATCATTCATTTTACCAGATCCGGATATATAGATAACGAAAAATTGATTTTCTTTCATAATATAAAGGCGTACACTATTCAAAATTCTTCCCAAATTAAAGACAATAAGGAGATAAGGCAAAATCAATTGAGTTACTTTTTCAAGTACTTTGTGATACTTTTACCTACAAGAGCACCTTGTCTATATTAGAAAGACAAAATAATGGGGGCATTTTATATACGTAACGAAAGATACACAGCTACTCTTGATTATCTTATCTCCAAAAAATAATAATAACGATAATAACAAAAACATCTAGATAGATATTACGAAATGAGCTTTTTCTCATTAAGCTGTTTTTCATCGTGCCTTGTATATCGGCTTATGGAAGAAACCGTATAAGCAACAACAAAGAAAAATCCACGAAAAGAAATCACTGTTTACCTACTCTCGTGCAGATACATAAATTTTCTATTGAATTTCAAAATACTGTATTATATATAAATAATTTCTATCTACTTCTTAAAGATACATATTATAGGTATAAGGAACACACATGAAGTAGATAAAATTTGCGGTGTGTTGTAGCATTTTGAATCTTTTATTATTCAGAGAATTTTTTTTTTCGTTTTGGCTCTTCTTTTTCGATGTTACAATTTTTTCGGTTTTTCGTTTCAATTCGCCTATAAATATTCTGCTGGGATGGGGTGGTAGATGGGATTTATGTTATTATTATAGAAAAGGAGAATATCACTGGAATTGATTGGATAAACAATTCTGTCATTGGGAATATTATTTGGATTAAGATATAAGCTTATTTTCAAGAACTGTGTTTTATTATTTAACGCAGCGAAAGTTTCAAGTGGCTTGACAATTTATAGCCACAGGAGTGTCACCGATATAAAACAGTCAACTACATTTATGCTTATAAGTGATTAAATAGCCTAGGTCTCGAATGTTTTCTTTAATTTTGGAAATTATAGGAATTTATTAAAACAATGTTTTAGTGGTGTTTAGGAAAGTTTTATTTTTATGTTTTGAGCAAAAAGACAATGGCGTCGAAAATAGCGTAGATAATCTCGACAATTCGTAGAGTATGTAGAATATTCGTACACAATGTAGATTATTTCCTTTTAATGTTTTTCAGTTTGAATTTGCCATTCACAGTTTTCCAGTTCAAATTGCGAATATCCAATATTGTGTAAAGTTTAATGATGTTCGAACCAATATTTTTTACCTGATATTAAAAAATTTCGAAATATCAAATGAGTACTTTCAAAAGTATAATACTCTTGTATACTTTATTGTTTTGCTTACGTACATATATATAAATGAGTGAAAGAGTAAAATGAACTGCTGTTCTTCTCGACCAACATTTGCTCGTTGTCAAAAACATATTGTAGCTCAAAATTTCTACAATCAAACCATCGCCAACCTCATTCATTCACGAAAAACAACAATATTATTTTATCCATTTAAAAGGACAAAAATTATTTTAAAATGGGTTCGGTGTAATGTGTTACTTGTGGACTGTCTCGATGTAAAAGTCAATTTAATCCAACTCAATTTAATCCAGCGGGCCACATTGAAGATAACCAAGCGACATAAAATAATTTATAAGGTGATATGTATTTTGTATCATATCATTTTAAAAACACAACTCTTAAAATTCGATTTCAGATATGATGGAATTTCTAAGGCTGTTCATTATTTCAAATGAACATTTTCAATGGAGATTTTCACTTGGTTGCATCTAATAAATCAAAAACAAAAACAAAGTTGACCGTTAATTTACGTTTATATGTAGTACGTATGTAATAAAATTGAATAATTTGAGAAAGATCTCTGAACGAATCTGCGTTCAACTTAAAAGTTCACAGTATCAATAGAAAATTTTAAACTTAATATTTTTAACAGTGTTAAACAATTTTCTCTCAAAAAATTTTTTTTTACATTTAAATAAAATTTGCGAACTTCACATAGTTAGCTATCTTTGGCAATATTAATTGCGCCTTTCCAGGTTATTCATTTATTACCTGAACTTCAATCAGTGTTTTCACAATATTTCTGGTGACTTTCTTGCCCTCAACTTCTACTTTTAGAAAAACCGGCTACAATTTTAAGTATAAGGGAAAATAAGAGCTTAAAATTTATTTACAATAAACTGTAAGAAATACAGGGTGTCCGCCGGGAAGGTATACTACTTTGTTTTGCCGCCATTTAGGCGAATATTAGTATTGACAGTTCATACTTGACAGTCGTGAAGTAGACACGTGGCAAATTCTTCCACACGACCATTTACGCCGCCGTACATATGCCAATAGAATGTTACAGCTCGCCCATGACAACCCCGATTTTCATGAAAAAATCATAATGAGTGACGAGGCACATTTTCATTTAAATGGATATGTGAATATACAGAATAGTCGGTTCTGGGCAATGGAAAACCCTCACAATATTCATCAGTCACCTTTACATCTATTAAAAGTGACAGTGTGGTGTGCAATTTGGTCAGGAGGAATCATTGCACCTTATTTCTTTGAAAATGAAAACGGCGTAACGGTAAATGTGAATGGGGAGCGATATCGTGATATGATTGAAAACTTTTTAACGCCACAATTGCATACTTTGGGCTTGATTAACATGTGGTATCAACAAGACGGTGCCACATCGCATACAGCCAGGATTACAATGGAATTACTGCGAGAACTCTTTCCACAACAAGTTATTTCAAAAAATG
Source organism: Nephrotoma guestfalica (assembly GCA_963691935.1). Taxonomy (NCBI): domain Eukaryota; kingdom Metazoa; phylum Arthropoda; class Insecta; order Diptera; family Tipulidae; genus Nephrotoma; species Nephrotoma guestfalica. The sequence goes on from OY829913.1 coordinate 238,427,751, forward strand.
GTGATGTTGATTGGCCTCCACGGTCGCCTGATTTGACTGCTCCGGACTTCTTTTTGTGGGGATATCTAAAAAGCAAGGCTTATGCAAACAAACCAGAAACGTTTGAGCAACTCAAACAAAATATTCGTGATGAAATTAATGAAATACCACGTGAAATGTGTAAGAATGAAATGAAAAATGTGCTCAAAAGGGCTCGCATTTGTGAGGCTAACAGAGGCGGACATTTATCTGATATTGTATTCCATACATAATTGCCGACATTAAATAAAACATTTATCAATATAAGATCCATTCTCTTTCATTTAATCAAAAATCATAAACAAACAAAGTAGTATACCTTCCCGGCGGACACCCTGTATATACCATTTGTTCAGAAAATGATTTGTTAAACATTTGTGTGTTAAAATTGTTTATAGCAGCAACGGTTTTAAGAGATAGTTGTGGTTCAGTAAATGAAGGATCCCCTTCAATTGATTTATTTGCCGTTCTTTTTATAAATCTAAGCAATTCTGGCAGGATTTCCGAAAAATTTCTCCAGATTTCTCAACGAACTGACCATGGTTAATCCTGTAATTTGAACATTCGGACGGTCATACATATCTCTATCACTGATTATATCTGTAAATAAATTAAATATGGAGGAGAGGGTTGAATTGTGTTCGCGGTGCTATCCCAAAATCATTGTAAGTAGTTACTGGACTCGTCATTGATGCCGGAATAAAATCAAACGTCTCGTTTAGTCCAAAAATGTTTTATTTTGAATGTTACTGTGGGCTACACGAATAATCAGTTTTCAGTGATTCCGTGGTCATGATGCCAGAAATTGTTTTTTATACATTGTCAATATAGCTGGGCTTCTTTTTAATAATTCAATAAAATGTTTTCTTCGATTGATTATAAACTTACCTTACGTAATTATTTATGACCCTAATGCTGCACCAGCACTTGTAGCACAATCCAATGAAAATGGTACTGGAATTTTTTTCAAATTAATTACAAATTTGTTACACAGTTAGAAAAGTTTTTACAAGTCCCGTTATCCTGCAATTCGTGTGTGGGCTGGCATTAGACAAAGCTACCCCACACTTTTCGGATTTTTGTTAATATTTATTGTATCGGGCTGGGGGTGGTACTGGAATTTTTTACAAATTAATTACAACATATTGGCATAGCTCAATGCCCAAAAATTATCTCTAAGGGGTGTAATTTTAAAAAAATATATTTTTCATCACACCACGCTTTCTGTATTTCTGTGAATTTTTGTTGTGTAGTGGGGATGGTGCTAGATTTTTTTTTACAAATTAATTACTATAAAATGGCATAATTAATCCCCTAGAAAACTACCCCGAATGGGAGCAACCGTTTAAAATCATTGCATCAAGAAGTTTTTACAAAATAAATTACAATATTGTGGAATACATAGTTCAACTGCAAGAATCTGCCTCTGAAAAGTGAAGCTCTTTAAAATAAAGTTTTTCTGTAAAGGTTATAACTTCATGTGCTGTAATTAATTTGTAAAAAATTCCAGTACCACTCCCAGCACGATACAATAAATATTAACAAAAATACGAAAAGTGTGGTGTAGCTTTGTCTAACGCCAGCGCACACACGAATTGCAGGATAACGGGACTTGTAAAAAATTTTGTAACTGTGTAACAAATTTGTAATTAGTTTGAAAAAAATTCCAGTACCATTTTCATTGGATTGTGCTACAAGTGCTGGTACAGCATTAGGGTCATTAATTATTTCTTCAAACAATTTTGAATTTGTTAATCAAAACTAATTGTTATTTTTTACACCAATAACTTTAATATTTTTCTCACACACGACACTTTACTTCCCAAATTTCAACCCCAGACTAATTAAGCGCATAACTTGTTCACACAGAATAAAAAACACCTACGGAATGACCATCAAAGGCAATTTTTGAACATTGGAACATTTTTGTTGTGTAAGTACCAAATATTTTTCGCACACAAGTAGCCAATTTCGACTATTGTTTGGATAATATACTTTTGTTTTACTAAGTTCAGTTATTTTCATACCTCATTTTATTTTTAAATTCATTTCTAATTCAATTTTGACTGATTGTTGGGAAAATAAGATTTTTGGTTTAAAGTTAAAAGGGCATTTCCGTTTCTTCCCTGTATTTTATTTATTTTGACTCTTAAAGAGACGAAAAAGCCGCAATAGACGGAAAATGTTTTACGGAAAATCATTGTTAATAAATACCGCGAATCGCTTCTTATGTTAAAATATGAGTAAATAATTTACAACAAATAAATAAATTGTTGTATTGACAAATGTATCGAACGGAACAGTTAAGTGGCAGTGAATAGTGCACTAAAAACCAAAACTATATACACCTTCTGTAAAAATCGCTATCATTCACATCATAGTTGTGTCCGTGCTAAATCGATACAACACAGCAATAGCAACAACCACAAGAACAAAAAATCGTTTAACAATCACATTTCGGCCGTGTTTCCGTATTAGTTTCACACGAAACTAGCAATTAGTTTTAGCAATACGAAAACTAACGTGTGAAAGACAACCATATCATCCAAGGAGATTGCAAACTCTTTTCCAATCGTTTATTTATGGACAGTAAACGGCATTCATATGCAGTAAAATACAACCAGCAGTAGATTAATACAACATTCGTAACCTGGCAGAAACAGTAACCAGCTTTCAACAAGTTTCAGTATCGGAATTTCTGTTCGAGTGCAATCCGCCGCTCAAATAATCAACGAACAAACAGCTGACTTAATCCAAATAAGAATCAAAGTTTACTTTAAGCGAGTTTTATCCATTTATTTTTTTTCCAATGTTTTGGGAATTAATAAAGTTTTTAAAAAATAAATCAATTCGTTATTACACTCTGGCTTATATATACGTCTTGCATACTTTCGCTTTCTGCACGATAATTCTGGGTAATTTATTTCCTTGCATAGTTTGTATCACTATTACTTGTTTCATTTTTATTTTTTTTTTTGGCATCGGTTAACCCACCATGTCTAATCATGAGGACGAACAAGAGGGTGGGACCTCTTGTAGTGAAACGGCACGAATTTATAATGTGTCAGTAAAATACATGCCTTTCAATCGGGGTGATACCGAAATTTGGTTCACCCAATTGGAAGCGCAATTTTAAATTGGTGGTGTAAAATCAGATGCTACCACAGTGTTAAGTGCGTTCGAGATCAAATTCTCAATCCTCTGCAAATTAATAAATAGAAAATTAATGAATCTCGTATTGCGGTAATAATCGAGAGATTATGAGAATCTGCTAAAAATAAATTAGATTGTCTTCTTTCTGGACTTCAGTTAGGAGATAAAAACTGTCTCAACTGTTGACGGAACCAGTGTTAAGAAATCTTTGGATGCAGTGGCTGCCAACTCATGCTCATGGGATTTTGGCGTGCATAAGTGAGTCTAGTCTAAATCAATTTGCAAAGGCGGCGGACAGAATCGTGGATGAGCAGATACCAGCAACGATGTGTGTTGTAAACGCAAATAATAACGATCTACAAGAAGATAATCTATCTTATTAGATCAACGCATTAACCAAAAGGGCTGAGGAATTATTCAACAAGTTTAATTCCTCAAAGCCTGAATCAATGCACAATCATCGATCTGACAGATCTCGGTCGCGAAATTCTGGACGAATTCGCAGTTGTTCATCCGATTTGTTATTACCATTTTAAATATGGATCCAACGCAAGAAGTGGAAAACCATGTAACTTGGATGATCGTAAATCGGAAAACCACTAGGCACTGTGTTTCATTCGATGGGCGACAGTAGCCTAAAAACTGATAGAAACTTCAGTAGTTCTACCTACAAATTTACAGTTAGCTAAACCAACGGAATTCAAATTATTCGCAGCAAATTCATCGTCAATCGATACATACGGTTATAAAAATTTAATACTTAACCTCGGTCTGCGTAGGTCGTTTAATTGGAAATTTATCATTGCAAAGGTGGATAAATGCATTTTAGGAGCAGATTTCTTAGCACATTACGCGTTAATGGTTCATGTTAAACGAAAAAAATGAATCGATACCAATACCAGGTGCGAAACATCGGGAAATCTTATACAAATCCAATCTTATGGTATTACGACTATAAGAGCAAACACCTATCCAGCGGAAATTTTAAAATTACTGCATGAGTTAGTTTCATCATATCGAGACAACAGCCTTGCTATGCAAAAGCTCGGCGATTGAGCTCTGAAAAAATGGCAATTGCAGAAGCAGAAATTGGCGAATTATTTTATTGGCGATTGACCCAATATTTTTTCTATTTAAGTTTTCAGCTAAATCTCACTAGGGCGTATATATATATATATATATATATATATATATATATATATATATATATATATATATATATATATATATATATATATATATATATATATATATATATATATATATATATATATATATATATATATATATATATATATATATATATATATATATATATATATATATATATATATATATATATATATATATATATATATATATATATATATATATATATATATATATATATATATATATATATATATATATATATATATATATATATATATATACGGTTTCAACATACATCGGGATAAAGGAAATCATCTCCATTAAAAAAAATAAGAAGCTTAAATTTCTTGGCCTAGCAATTTTGCCGGTGGAGGAATATCCAAACCTTCATTCATCAATGCCTCATAAAAAGGTCTATCTTTTTAGATTGTGCTATCGTTTATTCTCCCATTTGATCCAACATCAATAAATATAAATTTTCCATTCGCATCCACAATCGCAAACAAAATAATGCTAAAATACCCCTTGTAGCAATAATAATTTGACCCTGAACTAACGGAAGCTTTTATTCTAATATGTTTCCCATCAGCGGCACCCAATGTGTGTGGAAACTGTCATATTTGAATAAATTACTCTGCAATTTTTAACCAATCTTCCCTTTCATGTGGAACCTAAAAAAATTAATATTACTTGGTTCAATATTTTTGCACCGACATTAATATGTTTTAATTTGGTTCGAGCGCAGTCCATATGGCTTGAAAAACTTCGGGAATGAATTTTGAAATGGGTTTAAAAGAAACCCGAGGCATATACTGTGTTGTGCGTCTACCCGTAATTCGGAATTGTCGACATGTTGGTGTCGAAAATGTCGTAGATAATTCATTTTAGTGGAGACAATGTCAACAATGTATAGAATAAGTATAATATTTGTAGACAATGTAGATTATTGATTTTTTGTCGTTTTAACTTCTAAGACCAAGGTATTGAAATCCTGATAAACCATCGAGTCATCAAATATACCATCGAGGGGCTATCCCCCCGCCCCCTTCTACCAAAGGGCATACTACCAAATGCCGGTGGAACCAGCAGATGTACCAAAAACCGCGATCACAACGCAATTTGGTTTATTTGAGTTCATTTTTACTCCGTTCGGACTCTGTAAGGCGGCGCAGAGACACCAACGCTTAATAAACGAGGTATTAAAAGAATTACGGTTCGTGGTAATTTTCTCGAACATTTAATTACTTCAGCTGGTTTAAAACCACTGGCAGAAAGAGTCAGAGCAATAGAGAATTATGAACGACCATCAACTAAATTACCAAATAAAAAGCAAATGCGTCATACTTATGACAGAGAATTGACTGCGATTTACCAACCCATAAAATATTTTCGGAATTTGTTCGACCATTGTTTCGGCGGTCAAAGGTCCCTGATTAAAAAATTAAAAAAGTCTGTCCTTCAGTCTGGATCGATGGATGCTTGTACCAATGATATCTCTAGAACGGCTTATGCGATTCGAAGTTTTTCGTCAATCTTTTGTTTTATGCGGTAAATTTAATAGCTTTTGAGATCTCTACCTAGAGGAGGTCGGTTAATCTCAGGTGTCTAACACCTGGTTTAATAAAAGTACTACACAGATGTCGATAAAATCCGCACTTCGAGTAAGAACTAATATTCGAGTAATTAGTGAAGGAACTCGGAAAACCGGAACATTCCCTTAGTCGAAATCGTGTTCATCAAGACGAGACCAAATTATATGTGGTTACGTACCGGCTTCATCGATAATCATTTAGTTGGACGAGGCTAAATTCATGCAACGCCGTTTGTTATGCACATCTTTAAAATATACCTTCAAGGTACCAAGCAAAATTATATACCTTCATTACCTAAGTTTAATATCCATTTCTAAAACAAAATTGTATCATACAGATATAGCAGCCACGCGAATGGGTTGTGCGCACTGTCGAATATTTTTGCCAGTAAACTTCCAAGTACAAGCTTCATATATTGGGGTTTGAGTGGTTTCACCAAAATTAAATTTGGTCTGTGTGTTAGCTGGTAATTATCCTTCCATGGATTTGTGCTTTAACATTTTATTGCGTGGTGATGATTTTGATCATTGAAGACCCATGTCTCAAAGTAGTTTATTTTTTGACGCTCTATATTTGGTTTAAAAATGTAACTGTGTATATAGTTCTACTTTTAAACGTAGGTTTTTACCTTTTTAGAATATTTCTAAAATTGTACTAAGACAGCTAAAGCAAGAAATATTCATTTTCTCTTATCATACTATTTTTCGAGCATAGCAACAAATGTTATGTACATAGGAGTACGTCATTGCCATACATAAAAATTTGGGTTTAAATGTGAGCTAGAAATGATGCTCCATGGATACGAAATAGTTTTATTAACAAAAAAAATCATAGAATTATGCTGATTTCTAAGAGAAACAATAATATTTGACATTGTCTACATTATCTACATTGTCGACGTCTTTTTTAAATATCTACATACATTCTCTACACATGTAAAATATTAATTATCTACATGATGTAGACAATACGGCACAGCACTGGGCATATATTCCAAAGATCTGTAAGAGTCGCCTGATGCAATACAGCTCAACGTAGTTGCGAGCCTTACTCTTGAGGAAATGGCTTCCCGCATAACAGTATCCTGCTTTTTAATTTCCAGTTCATCCTATAACAAATTGTCAAAATATAGTTATGAAAAGATGCATTTCCATATCGTGATCTCCCCGTTTAAATAAAAAGGGATTAACCCAAACCACTGGCTGCTTTCGTTTCTTTTTTGCTTCTTCATTTTTTAATTTCATTTCTTGAAGTTTAAAATTACAAATCAAAACAGCGAAGAAAAAATTAATTCATCAGCAAATGCAATGCTAAACGGAAACAATAAGAAATAACTCAGTGCGACGTACTCTAGTGACCGTGGTCAGTTTGAAAATAATCTAGTACAAACGGGATTGGATAGGTATATCACTGTTCAATCTAAAAGAAAACGTAGCCCGAGATCTGCTCAGTTTGCTGGCAGGAGCAAAGTGGCACGGATTGAACTACGTGTTAACCAAATACCGCTTAACAACCGATTCTCTAGTTTAGAGGTCGGTGACCTCAACACAGCGCCGAAATCGAAACCTGAGAAACCGCCTCCAATTTATTTAAGGGAAGCATCTAACAATGAACTGGTTAATAAAATCGCATCATTAACAGACTCTAAATTTTATATTGTCCCGCTCAAACGAGGTAATATAAACGAAACAAAGATTCAAACCTTCGAAATCGATGGCTAAAAGGAATTGAAAGCTGCGTAGATGTTAGCGGCATACAAGCTGCACTTGCTGCGGAAGGTTTCCATGTCAAATCTATTGGTAATATAGTAAACCGTGAGAAGGTACCCCAACCAATGTTCCGTTTGGAACTAGAGCCAGAGGAAGAAAAGTCAAAAGGAGTTCACAAGATTTACACCCTAAAATATTTGCTACATCGCAAAATAGTAATTGAAGAACCTAGGAAGAGGTCAGGACCAGTTCAATGCATAAAGTGCCAAGAATACGGACACACGAAAGCATACTGCACCTTAAATGATGTTTGTGTTATTTGTGGTGAACTTCACGACTCCAAACAGTGTGACAAATCTAGCAATGACCCATGTGTGAAACGTTGCAGTAACTGCGGTGAAAATCATACTGCAAATTACAGGGGATGTGTAGTGTATCTGGACTTAAAACGGAAAATAAACCCTAAAGTGAGAGCTGAGCAACGAATGCTCAATATGCAATTTAATCAGAGGGCCATGTTACCAAAAAAATGCAATAGTCACCAAACCTGCGAGTGCAAACACACAAAATGATAACTTGGAGACGTTTGACAGCAGTTTTGCTCAGCCAGGTGTTTCTTATGCAAACATCCTAAAATACCACGCTAAGTAAATTAACCGAGACCATCCAAAGTTTCATGACGATGATGGAAAGGCAAATGAGCATGATGATGCAAAATATGAATACGCTTATTCAAATAATAGTTAAAAATCAAAAATGACAGTTCTAAAAATAGCTATTTGGAATGCGAACGGGCTTCCGCAACATAAAGCTGAGGTACACACCTTTCTTATCGAACAAAATATAGACATCATGTTAATATCTGAAACACACTTCACCAAACACAATTTTTTTAATATTACTGGCTATTCCGTTTATGACACCAAACATCCGGATGGAAAAGCACACGGCGGCCCCGCAGTCTTGATAAAAAGAAGGTTAAAGCACTACGAGCTCCAGAAATATGCTAAAGATCACATCCAAGCTACAACTATTTGTTTGGACGAATGGTCTGGGAAATTTGTAATATCGGCTGTTTACTGTCCACCGAAACATGCAATTAAAAACAGCAATTTATCGACTACTTTAATCAGTTGGAAATCAAATTTCTAGCAGGAGGTGATTACAACGCTAAACATGTGCAATGGGGTTCGAGGTTGACGTCACCCAAGGGCAAGCAACTCTACGAAGCAATAACCGAGAAAAACCTAGATTATTTATCATCTGGACATCCCACTTATTGGCCTACCGATAGAAAGAAAATTCCAGGTTTAATAGATTTCTGTGTAATACGAGGAATACCACGCACCAATGCTCAAGTCGTTGACTGTTATGATTTATCATCAGACCATTCACCAATAATCGTAACACTAAGTACGCAAGCATTAAAAACTGAACCACTCCAACGTTTAACAAACAAACTAACGAAATGGGTTCTGTATAGAAACACAGTAGACGTAAATTGTCATCTGGATGTCCCACTGCAAACACCAGAAGATATCGATGCCACGATAGAAAACTTAAGACAAATAATGGAAATGGCTGCAAAAAAAGCTACTCCGGAGTACAAAAATTCGGAAAAAAATAGTAAGCTTTCAAGTAACATTCAAAAGTTATTGGCAGATAAGCGGGCGACTCGGCGGCTATGGCAGCTGCACCAATCTCCTTTTCATAAATGGAAATTAAATAGAGCTATTAAAGCTCTAAGAGAAGCAATACGGGAAGAACACAATCTTGGAATGCAGAATTACCTAAGTGAGCTCATAGCAACAGAGAAAACAGATTACTCACGGTGGAAGGCAGCAAGAAATTTAAAAAGGCCAGAGCTATCGAACCCACCGGTAAGGAAACCAGATGGTCATTGGGCCAGAAGTGATTTAGAAAAGGCTTTCTCTAACTATCTACAAAAAGTGTTCACTCCAAACGAAAAAAATAATGACTGCGTACTACCACAGTTTACGAGGGACGAGTCGAACCCAAATCCAATAAAATTTAAATGGAAATGCATCAAAACGGTTATCAAAAACAGGATAAATCCTAAGAAAACTCCAGGCCATGATCTAATAACTGGAAAAATGATCAAAGAATTACCCGATAGATGCATAAAATATATAACATATATTTTTAATGCGATTATGAGATGTGGATACTTTCCCCAAAAATGGAAAATATCTCAAATTATCATGATTCCTAAGCCAGGTAAAGACGAAACCCAAGTCTCGTCGTACAGGCCAATAAGTCTACTTCCGATAATTTTAAAGGTCTTTGAAAAGATGCTACTAGAAGAATTAATACCTATATTAACTGTAGGTCGCATTATACCAGATCACCAATTTGGATTTAGAGAGCAGCACGGCACAATAGAACAGGTGCACAGAACTGTAAACACAATTAAGCTCTCCTTAGAAGAAAATAAATATTGCGCAAGCTTTCGACAAAGTATGGCATGAAGGATTAAATTACAAAATTAAAACTCTTCGGCCTAGACAATTTCATGCAATTCTTGAAAACTACTTAGCCCAAAGGATGTTCCAGGTGAAACAAGGAACGGCCACTACTGATTTAACCGAGATAAAGGCAGGAGTACCGCAAGGTAGTGTATTGGGACCCGTGCTCTACTTGTTGTTCACAGCTGACTTACCAATAACTGAAAACATAATCACTTCAACTTTTGCTGATGACACAGCTATATTGTTTTCACACAAAAATCCTCAAACAGCATCGAGAGAATTACAAGAACATCTGCACAAAATAGAAGATTGGCTAAAAACTTGGCGGATAAGGACGAAGGAATGTAAATCAACACATGTAACATTCACCCTGAATAAACGCACATGTCCGGCAGTAAAATTAAACAATATCACAATTCCTCAACAAACAAACGTCAAATATCTCGGTCTTCATCTCGATAGAAGATTAACATGAAAAAAGCACATTGAAACAAAACGTAATCAACTAAAAATAAAATTTTCTAAAATGTACTGGTTGATCGGAAGAAAATCGAAACTCTCTCTAGACTGCAAGGTTCTACTATACAAAGCGATCCTAATCCCCATATGGACATATGGTATCCAACTATGGGGCTCAACTAGTGCCTCAAATATAGAAATTGTACAAAGAACGCAAGCAAAGATAATTCGTAGCATTACAAATGCGCCCTGGTATATTCTAAATAGCAACATCCATAGAGACCTAGGAATTAAAACGGTTAAAGAGACAATAAAATCATGCAGTCTAAAATACCATCTGAAACTGGAATCACACCCTAACGAATTAGCTAGAGAACTACTAAGGCAACCGAAATACAAACGGCTTCGCAGAGCAGATCCTCTAGATTTAATCAACTGAAATATTTAATAATTACACGCATGTTGACCTAACACACTTAAATTAAGTAAAATAATAATTTAAAAATAATAATGCATACTAATATTAAGTACTAACATAGGTTAAGGCTTAAGTAAAAAAAAATATATAGTTTTTAAGAATTTCACACTTCTTGTTAGTTTCGTATAAAGAAAGATTCAAGAATAAAGTCTTTGGCAATAGTTACAAAAAAAAAAAAAAAAAATTTCTTGAAGTTTCTTTAACTCACACAAAACTTTCAACTCAAGCGTAATTTTAATTTTTGTTTTAGAAAACATTTTCACAAAACAAGCGACGCTTTTGAATTCCAAAACAAATGCTTTTTAAACGTCAAATTTATGGTACGTTCACCATACAGAACGCCATTTTTATTATTTTGTATACCAGTTATATGTTAATGTTATGGCAGAAAATCGGTCGCGAATAATTAAATTATTTGTCCGTAAATTTATTCCACAACTGACAGAATTAACTTTTGGAAAACGGGGAGTTGGGGAAAATATCTGGCCCTAGATGTATCTTTCTAGCCATGCAATGTTTTATTTCGTACTAGGAATGATGATGGTGAAGCCGCTGGCTAAAACGAAACAAAATTTTGAGATGTCTGTATTCATTTATGCTAACGTCAATATAAACAGGCATATCCATTACGGAGAAAAGCATCATTTTCCAATTAACTTGAAATGTAATAATAAAAATAATAGTAAATTTTACATTAACAACATAATACTAGCATAACAATAGTTTATAGTCAAAAACTCGAAATTTGTATTTTCATTGTTAGTTTTGTGAAAAAAAAAATAATGAGAATAAGAGCAAACTTTGTATACTATTTATACAGTTTAAATACCTAATGCTGTTAAATTTTAATTAAAATGTTATCAAAATGTACCGAGCTACTCTATATATGTACATATAGGTGGTGCCTAGATATAGTTGTACTCTACCGTAAACCGTACGTTTTACAAGAATTTGCTGTTATTATTATTATTGTGTTTATGTACGGGTGTGTCAATAATAGTGTTTATCATTTATTTTGTGTAAGCTTTTATCCGTCTCTATTTATAACGAGCATCATAATTATCTATTTTGCATATTATAATGGGTTAATGGATGCAAAATTAAAACCGACTATTACGTTAAACAAAATTTAATTAAAATTAAAATTTTTAATTGATTTGATTTGCAGAATATTACGCTACTTAAATAAAATTTAATTAATGGCGTGCCAAAATATAAAAACTATTATTGTTGTCATTACGTATTGTACTGATACGAGCATGGATGTACAACGTCAATTCTAATTAAAATTACAACAGTATGAAATTTATGTCACATACAAATGAAAATTATGATACATTTTTGAACTTTATCACTTTATATTTAGTAATTGTGTTGTGCACTTTTTGTTCTAAAATATGTTTTAATTTTTTTTTTTATAAAATTACATTTTTCAAAATTATCAATCTAAGTAGGCTTTGAAAAAAAAATACCATGATGATAATGACGTGTGATTTTTTTATAATTGAAATGGAAGCGAAACGTGAACTTGTTTTAAAATAGCATCAGCAACGTTTTATTTAAAAGGCTGCAGCCTAACGCTTTGGAAGAATTTACTAAATCTTACTAAATTTTTATTGTTGAATGATCGTGAGGTAAATTGAATGATAATGATAAATTGATCAAAAATATTATAAAATTTATTTTACACATTCATGTAATTTAAAATGCAACAATTATAACTTAATTAATAAAAAAGCAATAAAATAATGATAAATAAAAAATACAAAATATTAAGATTTAACCTCGAGTATCTTAATATATAGTAAGTTAACATTCAGTGATTTTAATTCGACAGAGTACCGTTCTGTTTAACTAATAACAAATATTTATCCCTAACAAACAAATGAGTTTCGATGAGAGGGATGACCAACTGAACTAATGGACAAGTTTGACCACTTTCTCATACTTGTAGTCTGATATAGAGGGGTGGTTTTGATTCATACTAAAATCGTTTACATTAGAACTATTTAATCGCTTACTAAACTACCATAAACTATTTGCCCGTTCACAAACGAATGAGTTTTGTTGAGAGGGATGACCAACTGAACTAATAGACAAGTTTGACCACTTTCTCATACTTGTGGTCTGATATAGAGGGGTGGTTTTGATTGATGCTCAAACCGTTTGGATTTCAACTATTTAATCGCTTACTAAACTACCATAAACTATTTGCCCGTTCACAAACGAATGAGTTTTGTTGAGAGGGCTGGCCAACTGAACTAATAGACAAGTTTGACCACTTTCTCATACTTGTGGTCTGATATAGAGGGGTGGTTTTGATTCATGCTAAAATCGCTTACATTTGAACTATTTAATCGCTTACTAGACTGCTATAAACTATTTGCCCGTTCACAAACGAATGAGTTTTGTTGAGAGGGATGGCCAACTGAACTAATAGACAAGTTTGACCACTTTCTCATACTTGTGGCCTGATATAGAGGGGTGGTTTTGATTGATACTCAAACCGTTTACATTTGAACTATTTAATCGCTTACTAAACTGCTATAAACTGTTTGCCCGTTCACAAACGAATGAGTTTTGTTGAAAACTTGGTGAAAAAGGTTTATATGGAAAAGGATCTGCACTTAAAAGCCTACAAAAAAACCTCAAAATTAGTGAATTGACTGAGACTTCTAGGATTGCAAAATCTAAGATGTTACTCTCGTCACACAAAAAAAAAGATTATTATCAAACAAAAATGATTATAAACAACGGTAGCCTTTTGAACTTTTTAGAAGCGGCCATTTGTTCAAAAACTCGTAATATTTTTTTGCGTCGATTGGCGAAAATATTTTAGTCGGACTGACGCTGTTAACCTCCAATAGTTTTCGACCGTATCACAAGGCTCATTGTGATACCTTAACCAGATATTAAGTATAGTTACCTTCAACGTGTTCGATACCTGCCTCTACTGCTTCCAATTCAGATCTTCAAATTTGTTGGATGGTTTTCTATTAGTCCTCAATGGCAAAATCATAATTTTTGATAAATCGTCAAAACCATTCTCTGCAAATTGTATTCGATGTTTAGTTTCTTCTGCACTTGCATGTGCGATTACTCATTTTCTTGGTTACTAGATTATTAAATCGAAACTTACAAAACAATTGTTTACAAAATTCGTTGTTGCTGCTTTCAAAAAGCTTAGTGTGCTGATTTATAAATATTTCCGTGCGACTACTATCACTTCCACCAAGAATTTTCAACATTTAATGTTATTTGATGCGACAAATAAACAAAATTTTTTTCAAACTAAGGCAGCCGACTAAGATTTAAAAAATATTCACTGCGATTTTTAGTGATTTTTTCAGATATGTTAGTACTTAATCATGCTCGATATGCATTTCACCTTTGTCTGAAATCGCTATGGGCTGAGCTACAATCTGTTCCATTTGCATTTGTTTTGGAAGTTTATTGAATTCATGTTTTTATTTGTAATGCAAACCTCCATAGTTTTTATTTGCTTGTTGTTTTTGCACTTTTCAATATTTTACTAAAATTCTTAACTCTAAACCTAAAATTACCAACTCACCATTTTTTGGCTCGACTCGATGAATATGATTGATTCTCTTGATCACGTTGATCAACCATACACTTATAACAGTTTATGTGGTACGGTTTTGATTTGATATGTTGACTGTCTTATCACTAAAGACGCACTGGTTTTCTTTTACTTGCTTGACTGTTTCTTTGGGAACTGGAATTATAAACTGTTTATACCTTTTTCATTGAAAATGTATGTGAGTTAACCAGTTTCTGTAAATTGTTTAAGTTCTGTTTCAATAATAAATACGTTTGAAGAGTTTTTTAAATTTGTGGGTACGTTTTTTAATGCTGTATGCGGTTTGTCATACAATAAAGCTCTCTAATTCTCGATACAATAAAGCTCTAGCTGAGCTAGCCAAACGTTCGTAAAACGGAACCTCTAAAATTCATTTAATTTAATTTTTCATAAATTGCTGTACTATTCAAGCTAAAATCTCTATCTAGTTATTCCTTGAAATTTCAAAGCCATTTCGGTTAAGATGTCCTAAGGTGTTCTAATAGTCAAACTCATTTGGGTTAATCCGATTAGCTTAGAGCAACTTTTTCTAGGTAGGTAGAAACCGCGCTTTCCTCCTACAGATCTCTGATTCGTAATCTTTTTTAATTTAGGTTCTGAGAGATTTAATGAAATGGTTAGAGCGAATTTCAAGCCTATAATGGTTTTATTAGATATTTTGGTTCTTCCGAAGTGAATGTAGCAGTGTCGAGCTTGTTGAACCATCTCTACGAATTATTTAACTAATTCTATTAAAAAGCTATTGAGGTAGTTGTTTAAAATCAGTATTCAGACCGTCGTATGTGACGACATTCGACTGATTATGAACCACCGGGGATTAAGTTCTCTCACTTTGTTAGATTTTACAAAAGCTCTTGTTTCATTATATCACAAAATTTTATTCGTAAAAGTAGTCTCTAAGTTTAAATTTTTTGGTTACTGTTGCTGAAATAATTCTTAACTATTTTTCCGGTCACCCACAATCAATTTTTGTTAACAAATACTTTGGAACTCATCCTTCCAGTTACATCCGGTTGGTGATGGGTCCCTTTTTGTTTACTATGTATATTAATGGCATATAATTCTCAATTCTGAATTAACCCGTTTACAATTTTTTTGGACTACTATCAAATTTATTCCAGATGCCGTTTAGATAATACATCTAGTATGCCTGGTTAACGATGACTTAATTTTAGAAGAGAATTTTTAAATGGTCGTTGTCTAATGGATTAGTAAATTTCATTCTATTGTTGTTTAAAAAAAAGTTAGATGTAGCTATTACCCGTATGGGAATGTCCATTTCATATGCTGATACTGTGACAGAGTTCCATCTGCTCCTATTTCATTTTTTTTAACTTCTATTAGTGTTTTCCGCTTATTACAAAATTTAAGTAAATTAAATAATTAATTTATATGAATAAATACCAGGTTTAATCTTACAATAAATATAGTGAAGAGCAATATCTATCAGCTGATGTAATTCGAGATAACTATCGGTACTAGTAACTAGTAACGGTTTTCTTAGTCAAATACCTTAGTTCAAATTTTTAAATTCAGCTCTGTGGAGGAAGGGGGGGGGGGGTTATTTCCAAAAGAGAGTGTTTAAAAAATTATCTGTCCTTGTTAATTGAAAATCGGCGTATAAAATTAAAATATTTGAAATTGGGTCAATATCAAAAGGGTCCACGTTAAATCTTAAAATGAATTTGATTTGTGAGAGCTAATTTCCATAAAGTATCTTGTTTGTTAACAACCTTTAGAAGCAATAAAAACAAGAGTTATACACACTGGCGAAAGTCAAGACTTAAGGTTAGAGCTAACCAGTCGCTTGTACCAAACTTTGATAAATTAGCATACCAATATTTTCGAGAAACTTTAGAAGGAAAGTTAGCAGTCAACTACTCTCCCTCCCGAAATATGTAAAATTAAAATTTGTAACCATCAACGAATTCTAAATAATGATATAGTAATACGAATTATTCTCTCTAACAAGCCCTCGACAGAAATCTTTATTTCTCCAATAAAAACAGTAAGTGATAAATATAAACCAATAAAAGCTCGCGAATATTTGCAGAATGCTTCGAGAAAACATTCCAACCTTAAGATTAGCAAACCTTCGAAACCGGAATACTAATTTTAGAAGTTGTCCTGCAAAGTGAAGAAATAGTTAGAAAAACTCTTGGTTGCGCTCTCATTACTGCTAGATTTCTAGAAAAGAATGGCGTGAGTTGTACCCACACCAATTCTGTTTCAAATCGTTCGAACCGAGAAAAACTAAAAACGGTACGTCCCATTGAATGTCCTCTTAAACTAGTTTTGCTCCAATAGCATTTAAAAACCCCTATTCACTACTGTCAAAACCTTATTCTGATCGCAATCGTTTCCTAGCAGTCGAAAATTCCCCTCGGATGAAACAAATCAAGCAGCAGCAGTGACCAGCAAACTTAAATATTATGTTATTCGTTTATGTGATACAAAATCATAATTGGCATGTCAATACGGATATTTACAATAAAGCAAAATAAATGTTTTGAAATTTTAATAGAAAAATTTTAATTTAAAAAAATTATATTGAATGGAATTGCATCTGCCGTGGCATCAATAGGTTGCATAGCCAGCAGCATCAATTTACTGCTCTTTGCTGCTATTCATAACTGTTAAAATTGACACAATTCGATTTTACAACTAAAATAAAACAAACTACTGCGCTGATTGATGTGCACGCCCATACGCTGCCGATATTGTGGATTACGTGAGCCATGCTGCGCTGCTCTTGGTGCGCTTCATCCTTAAAGCTGGTAGGCACTAGGCGCAAATATTGTCGATTAAAAAATAATAAAATATCAATAAAATCCCAAATATAATTGTAGGTGGCCATTGGTTCTACTGGGTGTTTGAAAAACAAAACTAAGTACAGCAGTTTGAAGCCGAAATAGATTTAGCAGCCTTGGCTTTCCCCAATTTCTCCTAAAACAAATATTTTTTTTATGTTGTAATTTTTTATTGATAAAATATGTGCTTGGTTTCTATGCAGACCTCATTGAAAACTGACGCTCAGCATTTTTATCAAAATCGTTCAAGCTATTTCCAAAACAAGTGATACAAATATTAAAATTTATTAAAAAACGAGACGAGTTCATGGATATGACAAACAAATATGAAGATTTTGGCGATTAACTGCGTTGGTCGCTGTGCACTTAAATTTGTAATTCATAAACCACAGTATGTACCAGATGATCTCCTTATCGATTTCTTTTCTAATTAATCAAAAGTAATATACCAATTATGAAGAGGTTTTTTCTTGAGCTTTTTGAGGCAATATGTTTACCTACTCTATGACCATAAATAACATTTATTCACCAACCCCATTAAACTGAGATATACGTCATAAGCTTAGAGAATTATCTTAATTTGAATTGAAAGCAATTAATAAACCTCTGAATCGCCTTAGAAATAATAGAAAAATAGAATAAAATAAAAATGGGTTAGTTTAAATTTTAAAAGGTTTTCCTCAAAATTAAAATAATCTGTGCAATCAATTTGTTCCAAATTATCTATAAACTCATTAATCCCATTGCGTGCTATAATTGAAATAAATAAATGATTTTTTTCATATTTTAATTATTATTTTTTCCTTTCAGGTAAGCTTAACGAAATGGTCCAAAATTTCTTTGAGTGGTGCTGAACCAAAGTAAGTAGAAAGAAGCTTAAAATGGCATGGAAATGAAAAATGAGGCTGCAACTTTAGATATTTTACCAATGTAAGATTAATATGGCGACATGATAAAAGATAGAATTCAGTGATAGAAGTTTTTCTTTGAAAACAGGCTTACTATGGATCTCGTATTTAGTGGAATTTTGGTTATATGACGGTTTTGGGATCCTAATTGTGTAAAATAAGATTGCAGAAATTCTGGAATATGACTGTTTCAAACTCCGATAATGATTTATAACCACTTTTTATGGTATAGGTATTTGAGTTTGAAACAGTGTTGTGCGTCTACGCTTATTTCCGAATTGTCTACATGTTGGTGTCGAAAATAGCGTAGACGATTGATTTTTTAGTAGACAATGTCGATGATTGGTAGAATATGTAAACAATTCGTAGCCAATATAGATTATTGCTTTTTTCTTGTTGTTTCCCAGTTTAAATTGGGGTTACCAATATTTTGGCCGTTAAAATTAAATTTTTATAAAGCAAATAGCTGAGATTGGCATATCTTGGTCAATCGATGGCTTCGATATTGGTACAACCATTTTCATTTTCGTTCGTCGAATAAAATTAAATTTTCTATTTGTTTTTTATTAGAAATAGTTGGCATTTCTTTAGCGTACACTGATAGCTCCCGTAACTTTCATACCAGGCGTTTACACGTGCCTGTCACATTTGCTGCTTTGTAGTATCGCTTCTATTATATTGGTGACGATGCAATCATTCGAAAAGGAATCCGGAAAATGGGAGAATCTTCTAAGATTATTTTTTGTATTCAGCGGGTTTCTCTGTACCAATGAAATTCTCTGTCTATCATGAACTTTTTCGAAACGAAAACTTCATTTGACATTTTAACGTCCGTTTTTTGAGCAACGTAGTTGGGGTTACTACAAAACTTATATGGCAAATGAGTTTTGATAGATTTTACTGTTTTTGGTTAAAAAATTTGCCTTACAGATAATGTGTTTTTTCCAGACTAAAGTTTTCTGATATCTGTAATTAATATTATCTTGAACAAGAATACAGGTGAGGATTTTTTAATGTAAGCTATACCCATTTTGTTTTGATTAGTTCAGGATTATATTTGTCCGAGACATTCACCAATTGATTATCAATCGATGTTTGTTTTTTCTGAACCTCTTTCACAAGAATTATTTCGCTTGAAATAGTGGGAGGGGGGGCGGTTATCACAGATAGATAAGACAACTACAACTTCATCACCAACTGCAAGCAACCTTCGATTAGTACAAATTTCGGCCGCCGCTTGGGGACATCATAGAAGAAAATGAATAATGGAATAAAACGAAACCTACCCAGGAATGCTAGTACACCTTGCTCGAAAGCCGTGGGAGCTGGCTAGGATTGGACCAGTCATTCATTAATCCGAATTCAAAATTATTACAGAAACAAATACTAGAATAAATAATGCAAACCGGCAAATATCGACCGACGGCTTTTGTACACAGACACGAATCGGAAATCAGAACGTCAAAGCTCTAACAGAAGCAGCAATGCTAGCACGATTAGAGAAAAAAATGAAACGTTACAAAATCGAAATTCTCGGCCTCAGTGAATTGAGATGGTAAACCATTACGCGAAATTAGTCTTTCGTCTGTGTGGCATGTGGCACCGTGCTGTTGAAACCACATATCAGCAAGATTTATGCCAGCCAATTGAGGTACAAAAAAGTTAGAAATCATGTCTCTATACCGTTCACTGTAACATTCCGCCCATCATCGATTTTGAAGACATATGGACCAATAAATCCGCCGGTCCATAAGTCGCACCAACGCACCAACCAGTGATGTTCTCTGGATGTAATGCACTCGGCAAAGCCTTATCTTCACTTCAATCCGACAATTCTATTTATTAACGTACCCATTCAACCAAAAGTGAGCCTCATCGCTGAACAAAATTTGGGAAACTTTTGTCAAATGGCTTTAATTCCTCCAAAAGTTGAATTTTGAAAATCTCCCATAAAGTAGTAGATGGACACATCTCCCGTTGGTGAAAACAACGCAGAAAATTATTGATTTGGTCCTTACTGAATGCGTATTATCATTTAGAGTATACATGGTGCAACAACGATCCATAGTTAACCGAATTGCTCGCTCTAATGGACGTACTGCACGATGAGTTTGGCGAACAGAACCGTTATGTTGACAACAAATTTCAACAACTGGCAAGCGTTGCTCTGGCGTGAGTCTATTCGTTATGAAATGGCAAATCAAATTATTGACAAAACAAATGACAGCTGTCAAATCGGTTGCCAAACAAAACAGTGTTGCCAACTTAAAGATGTGAACCTCTAAAAAACACACTCTAGTACTGTACCCGTTATATTGTTCTTTACCTTTTCAAAGATAGCAGACCCAAAATCGGAAAACAGGTTAAACTTCCTTTCAGAACGCAAAATAAGATCGCCACAATAAGCGAAGCTCATTTTGTTCAGGGATAGAACTTTATTTGCGTTCGATAGTAGATTTTTACCTGTTCAAATTCTGCTAGTTTTCAATTTCTTATCAAATTAACCTAACCATTAATTTTTCATTTAAATATTTTTTGATATATGCGGGGTTCGTATTGCTCGAGGGTCCTGCTAAACCGAGCCGAACCTATCGTTTTGATTGGAATAAATGGGCTAAAGTGTTTTATTAGAGCAGTCTATCTTGTAAAATTCTACTGAAAGGGTTTTAACAGTATCGATATTAAATACCGATATTGTAGCAGAAATTTTTCCACTTAGCGGTTATGGAGCGATCATCTCTGGTTGGCTTAGGCTCAGGGAATCGGCGTGGAGTTTTCCAAAGCATAAGTAGAACTACGAGGAAGGAACTAACGAAGGAAATTTCAAACAGAAACAGTCTACTCACCCTACTTACCTAGAGGTCACATCCTTATGTGAATTAAACGTTTATCTCATTTCTAAAATTGTAAAGGCGATAGTGAACAAAATTAAAATGATTTTGAAGCAGGTGAGAAAACCAAATTAAAGATGTTAAACAATTAAATCAGAAAATTCCTTAAACATACCAAAATGAAATAAATTTCTTTTCAAAGAAAAGTTTAAAACAAAAATTCAAAACTATCAGAAATTTTGCGTAAGTGATTAAAATTAATGAAGAATTTAGAAGTGACAACATTAAAGTCCCTAAATCCGCATGCTGATCGTATCCTTGATTGTGACATAACAGCTAATATTTAAAACTATGACTGTTTACGAAACCTGGGTAGGAACCAAGCCCAAATTTTATCGATTAAAAAAATATCAACATAAAAAAATAATTTTTTAGGAGAAACCGGAGAAAGCAAAGGCTGCTAGATTTATTTTAGTTTTAAAGTGAACAGGGTCTATTAAGAAATATTATTTATATAGTTTTATTTTTTATCACCCAGTAGAATCAAAGGCCTATTACAATCAGATTTGCGCTTTTGTCATACCCTGAATTAATTATTTTTCTGTAATAATTTTTGACATATACATTCTGTCAAAAACGTAACGGAAATTGGTCTCAAAGCCCGCTTAAAGGCGCCTTCACCGAGCGGGATTATTTTTAATCCCACTCTTTAGCCAATCAAATCATTCTATTCAACTAGGTTAGGTGGTTTAGGTTTCAGTTGTTGCTTACTGCACACTTAGGTCAATTTTTAGGCCCATTGTGATACCACTCATTCACTCCACATCATTAACCCACCTACTTCATCTACTCAGACAACTACAGTATACCACCTGCACATTGCAAGCTCCATGTCAACCTGTACATTGACATCGAAGGTGGGTCGGTGCGTGACTAATATTCAACTAAGCCCCGCCCAATTTAATCCAGGTTTAGTTGAAAATTTTCCATCTTTTGAGCAAATAATCTTGGTCGTACCAACATAGTAACAAAAAATAAACTGAAATATGAGCAATAATTGTGCTCATGTATTTGTTGTTGTTGTTTATTTATGACATTTTTCCATACTTCCTAAAATTGTTGTCTCCATTTCATTACAATATTTCTCGATCGTGTTAGTGCACAAATCTATTTCTGTTAAACCATTGGGACACACCGTGTAACTCATAAGTTCGACTAATCCGATTATAGGATCGCCCAATGTTCGATACATTTTCGCACCTCGATTTGCAACCTGTAACGCTGCTGTTTGTGGCGTGCTGACTAGCACAATGCTGTTTACCGGAACATTTTGGACTAAAGAAAGTTGTATATTACTAGTTCCAGGTATCCACGATTAATATATCAAGTTCATCCCAAAATGTTCCCTTTAATAGCCGCTTTAGTGCAGACATAATTAATGGTCCCCGCCAAACAACCGGTTTTACCGAAATTAATAATTCCATTGACATACATTTAACCCCATAATTTATTATCGGTATCATCTTGTTAGAATTGTTCACTTAAGGTTCTTCATGGATATTCATCATTAATGGCATGGAGGGGCCAAATATGCCACCATCCAGTAAACCGACCTTTTTACCTAAACCAGCTAGTGTTACTGCTAAATTAACAGCCGTTGTTGATTAACCAACACCGCCTTTGCCAGAGACAACCACTACAATATTATCAACGCCGTCTAATGATTTTCGTTTTGGTAATTCATGGGCCATAAGTTTGGCCTGCCGCTTATCCACTTCCGTTGCATAATTTGTCTAAAATAAATTAAATTAAAAGAACATTTTTTTATTATATAGAATATTGGAATTTTCGTTATTATACCACAGAATTTTTGAAGTTTCTTGGTGATGAGAACCAAATATTTTATTTTATACAAATTCTTTGATATTTGTACTTTATATAAAATCGAATATTGTATATGAAATCCATAGACATACGTTTATTCGATTAAATTAAAATAAAGCCCCAACTAATCTCAAACCAAGCAGAAATTGAAAACAATAATTAAAAATCAACAAAAAACATATGACTCGCATGACAGCCGTAGACGAATTTTTTGAGCAAATCTCATGTGTGACTATGTTCAAGTTGGTAAAAAAATAATCTAACTTTATAATCTCGTTCCGTGAAAACTGCATAAAGGGATTACACAAATTATTTTTGTCGCTAGGTTGGCACTACTTTCTTCACTAACTTGGCGTGAAGCGCGTTCTGTCATTTAGTTTGTTTACAGTGCTCTATTTTGTCAGTTCATCTCAAGTGTGTTTTACGTTTAATGAATCAAAATATCGAACAAAGTACAGGACGAAAAAAATGTCAGCCGGAGCTATATCAAGTGAATACGGTGGTTGATCGATGATATTTGTTGAGTTTTAGAGTGCGCGCTGTCGTGGTACAAAATCCTTGAGTTTTCTTTCCACTAACCTGGCCTTTTTTGATGAATTTGCTCTCTCAAATACGGCATAACGCCCACATTATATTCGTTATATTCTTGTAAATAGCGCATAGTTGGTATGAATGAGACAAACATTTATTCGTTGTTCGTTTGTGTTTGGCGTTAACCTAGAAAAATATACAATAACCGTTTACATTAAACAATTTTTAAAATAAAAAAAAAATCTTTAAAATATTCTCTTAAAATTTTGTTTTCTAGTTGGTCTTTTTGCTCATCCGAAATTTTTTGTCTATCAAGGTTTGCTTTAATTATGTGTATAATCATAAAATAAGTTTAAAATTAAAATCTACAATGGTTAGGGTTAGGGTTTCTCAACCTTTTCTCTTCGAACGATCGCACGGCCAATTGTTACAAGGTCCAGCAAACTTTAAGGGCGCTCTTATATGCGCAGCTTTTTTTGTCTTTGAGAGGAGTCCAATTCTATTTCTGGATTCATAATTACAATAGTTATGGCTTTCGGCCAATATTTTGAATTTTGTTAACGTTATGTGACTGCATTAATCAAACACAAAAAGGATAACTAATTTACCCATCCTACAATTAAAAAATTAAAATAAATACTCACCTGCAAAATGTGTTAACATGATAAAATACAATATTTTATGCAAAACAACATAAATCTGATATCTGAATATAATATTTTAAAATTCAACCATCAATCAGTACACAAACTTGACAACAATAACAGCAACGGCAGCAACAACAAAAAGTTTTGGTTTTTATCGAAAATTCATGAAATCTATATCTTCCAATATTTTATTATTTATTATTCTAATGTTTTCTACATAATTAATTATAAATAAATATTTTTTTGTTTAAACTTCGACATATTTGGATATGTATACGGATGTGTACGAATATGTCTACCGTATATGTACCATATTATCCAGAGAGACAGAAACGGATGAGAATAAATTATAATTTAGTTAGGAAAACAAAAAATAAACTTCGAGATTAATTATATTTGAACTTTTACTACTCCAGCATCTTAGTATCGTCTTATACATGTATTCATACAGAGCCGGTATGTTTATATTCATTTTCTGTTTGATAATTAGAAAATGATAATGGAATATTTTGTGTTATTTAATATTTTAGGTTTATTTAGGTTAGATGTTAAATAATAAATTTACAAAATATTTAATTGAAAGGTTTTTTAATTGTGGTTGTTGTTGTCTTATTTCGGAACTATTCTATAGAATTTCATGGCCTTTTATCTAATTAAATTTAATTGGCATATGTAAAGAAATGCGGTATATACATATATGTATGTATAATAGCATGGGTCGGTCTCAATTATATTTTAGTGAGCTTAAAGCGCCTATTCCATAGAAAAAATTTACTGACAGTGTTTTTTTACTGAAAATACGAAAACAAAAAAATCTTAAAATTCGAAAGCGTAACAAAGAAAAGAAATGTCTTTTATTTAAATTTTATAGCAAAATTTTATGGTTTAATTTTGACAATTGCAAACAATTTAACCCCCGGCAAAGATCCTATAATTATACATAGATTAGAACCTGTGAATAAAATGGATTTTTAATACAAATCCGCGAACTAACCAATAGAGCAATGAACGTTATGAAAATATTTTTTTGTACAACCCTTAAACCATTAGAAAATTAATCTTACAATAAAAATTTGAAGCGCAGTAAGATAAGTTAATTTTTATAACGTCAGGCCAAAATAAATGTTAATTGGTATATTTCAGGTCGTTAAATGTTTGTTTTATGGTGAATTTATTTTTTCATTTTTATGGTATAGCGACACCAGTGAAGCAATAGCTACAGTTGCAGTAGAAGTTAATTAAATGAATTTTTAAAATTTGAGCAATTAAAAGAAGCTTGGAATGAAAATGGGATTTTATTATTTCCACTAAAATTCCACAATACGGGGTTACTTAGTCTCATGTTCCAAACCTCTATACTATGTAAATGAAACTTTTGTTTATTTTTTGTAAAGTGCATTGATGTCAGAAAAATTTGTATAAAAATGAAGGAGTGAATATGTTGTGGCCACCACCTGACCTTCTTTTACCACGAATGTATACATAGATCTCGATTACACCTGAACTGACTAAACAGCACAGTGGTTAAGTGGTTAAAGCGTTGTCGTTTGGATCGGGAGGTATCGGGTTCGAATCCCGATAGAGGTAGGATGCAAAACAGAATTAGCATCAATAGATTACGATCTGTGATGAAATGAAACACATTTATGACCCCCTGTCGGAATGCAAACCTCATGGGCCGACCCTTCTTCCACGTCAGTATAAGCCGGCGTGAACTGGCGAATTGGCTGACAACGGTTGTGTTAAAGTAAAAGCAAACCGCGAAAGAGTTGGGAGAGCCTTGGCCCCAGAACAGATTGCAGGGGTAATCAATAAAATAATAATTTGATTGATTGATTGATTGATTGCTTTTGAATGCACGACCAAGTTCTAGACAAGATCTCCCGGGAGACGCCGGGCCCACCGTACACTCCTTTTACATATAACAAAACCGAGCGATTAGACAGGTTAATTGGATGGGACTGAATCAGCCCGGTTACAGATACCTAGAAATAGCCGATAAGGTAGGCAATGGTAAGCATAGGAAAGGTTTTTTTTGTTTTGGCAGAGCGACCCGGTTACAAGAACCTTGATCATACAACAAAAGACAATACAAGGGATAAAAGTTTTAATGACCATCAACAATTGCTTCTTGGAAACAGCACCTAAAATAAACCTACATTAAAAATTCTATTATTCATCTGCCTCTAAAGCTGAAATGTAAATTCATCATTAATTAAATAGGATTAATAAATTTTGATTTGATTTGAATGCACAACCAACAGTAGATGTGACAGACCTGGCCCGGTTGCAGACTCTTTCAAATTGTGTCAGCTTCCCTTTGAACCGCATCTGAAATTAATTATTATTTTGAAATACTTTAGTTAAGTATAGCCATCAAAACCGCTTCCAGAATGCTTAACTCCTGGAGTCAATATATTGTTAGAATTTGAATTATTTGCTGATAAGTGCTATTGGATACGGAATTCTTTCCCTAACAACCAATATTTAATTTAAATTTTATTATTATAAACCAAACACTAACACCCGGAGTATCCGTATCTAACCAGCACCACTCTTAAAATAGATTAACTGCTTTACCAAGAATAAGTAAACTGTTTAACTTATAATAACTTATTATAACTAAATACTAAATTTAAATAGTTAATAACTGGGTCGCCTTCCAAAATATTTACTGTAGATTAACTTAAGATTAATGACTACCACTTCACACAGGGGTAATCAATAAAATAATAATAAATAAAAATTACACCTGACGTGATTTCTAAAGCGAAAACTTAAACTTACCGCACTTTTGGTAAAACTGACTTTATAATGGTAAATCATTATTCCTGCTTAAATTTCGGTCAACGAACAAGGTCAACCAACCCTTGTTGAAAATTATATATTTAAATTTATTAGCCTCAAAGGAAGAAGTCTACATGCGTTAAATCGCACGACCTCTGTGGCCAGTTCACTGCCAGCTCGATGCATTTGGTGATGGTGTATCTCTCGTAAATCCTACAACTTTGCTTGTGTGGATGAATATTTCATACCATTTGTACATCAACTTTCGTTAACCTTAAGTTCCAGGCGTAAAATTCGTCAAGTTAAAATCGCAGAAAGGCCAAGTTCTTGTGAACGACGAGAAATTAACTGCCTCGGGTTTTCCCGTACACTTTCGCACAGCAGTGATGTTTGCAGCAGACCTTGCATTTCGGTGAGATACGAGTGTTGACTAATTATTTATCGAACCGTTTGATTCGAATTTGAAAACCAAACGTCGAATAATCAACTCAGCAGGACGGCTGTTGCGTGGATACAATTACGTAATGCGCGAAACATTTCTCGCACGGAGCACTGATTTTGAAAATAAAATTTGATGATTTCTACACGTTGTTCATCATCGCTTTAACCTTCCAATTGAATAATTCATAACAAATTTGACAGATGGTGCTTTAACAACATGGCTGCTATAACCTAACAAATTTCGAGCGTCCCTATAGGAATATTTTCTAAAAGCGAAAACACTCCTATGGAAGCTGTCATTTCCGGTGGGCCAATTTCGGCCAAATATCCGTGTGACATCCCAATTTATCGTAAAAGCTTAAGTACGAATATGAAGTCTAATTAAAATTGAGGCTGAGGCCGAAGTTTTGTTCAAAAATATTTTTTTAAATCAAAAATTATCATTTCTGCTTAAATTTTGGGAAACTGGTAAGGGCCGATTTTACTGCAACATTAATTTAAAATCTTTTAGTTCTTAATCGTTTTTCTTTTTAATGATATATTTTTCAAAATAGTTTCAGAAAACGAGAAAGCTTCTATCGAGGCTGCCACTTCCGGGGGATCGATTTCAGGCAAAACTCATTTGGATCTTTCAAATTATAACAAAAGCATAATTATGAAGTTTGATTCCGATCAGAAATTTCGGATGAGCTGTAGAGAAGCTAGTCTGAACGGAACCGCATATGCAAAAATGTCAAGGTCAACATTTTTCATGATACTACGTAAAATAAATTAAAATTATCTGAACAAATTTTGTTTAAAATTAAATTTACAATGGTTTGGTTTTTAATCGTTTTTTCGTAAATGTTACATACCTTTTGTAAATTGTTATACAAATTACCTTTTTTGCTAAATACTTTTTAAAATATTTTCGAATTTTGTCGATTGCGGCCAAAAATTACTGCGATCTCTTAATTTATTGTAAAATCTTAAGCATGCAGATTCATCCCGATCAATCACTCAGTCTGGGCTGTACAAAGGCCGAATTTTTGTTGAAAAACAGTTTTTTTTTGTCAAAAATCGTCATTTCTGCATAAATTTCGGAAAGCTGTTTTGAGACAATACCGGTTTGTTGCAAAATTAATTTAGCATCTTTTGCTTCATGGTCGGTCTATTAAATGATATACTTCTCAAAATAATTGGAAATGCTCCTATAGAAAATTCTCTAAGTTTCAATGCCTGTTAATTTGGCCCGAAAAACCATCCCGAAAATACTTTTAGGTGTTTCCACGAATTCAAATCTCAGCCCAAAAAAATAAAAAAAATAATGAAACTATGAGAATCATTTAAAAAAATATTTACCAACAAAGTAGATATGTTTCACCCATCAAATTTTATTTTAGAGAAAAAATCTTTAAATCACGATCTGCACATTTTTATATTCAAATATAAAAATATTCAAATTCCAGCGACGTTCTCAGGGATGTCTGAGCCAAATAGGTAGCGGTTTCACGCGTCTGAAGTACTAGATAATTACACAACAAAATCTCATTACGATCGGCGACTACTGGTTGAAATATTTTTGGAATTTACCAGCAGAGATGTCTGTACCAAATGGGTACTGGGTAGTGGCTTCAGGCGTCTGAATTATTAGAGCATTAGACAGCAAATTCGGAGTGGAGCCGTATTCAATCAAAACAAAAAATACAAGAAATTTATACTCAAAATTCATTAGGAAATATTAAAAATTTAAGATTCAGTTATTTTCCCCGTACCAGTTCATTATGAAATCGTTAAAAATTTTATGAATAATGAGACAACTATTTTTTCCTACCATGACCGACCACGATAGGAGATTAGAAAAGAAATTTGTTTCAGTTTTCCAATCCCAGTTTGTTTGCGAAATCGGTTTGTCATTTCAATGTCAAAAAATTGACCACACTCTTTGAAAATAATTACAAATTTAATAATGAGCATGAAATATTTGGCAACTTTCTGTCAAACCTAATAAAACAGATTAAATATAACGTTATTAACTTATTAAAATGCCATTTAGGAAAGATTACACAAATGGCCATCATACACAAATTAACCTAAGAGTCTAAGCAAACAAACAAATACTTTAGGTTCCGGAAATATAGTGAAGGGAAGCGGCCACTTGGCTTTAAATACAAATAATTTAATAAATAACAAATAAACAAATACAACTAACGTTTATTAGAATTTAATAGGATTTTAGGGCAGATTTAGAACAAATTTCACGAGAATGAATTTATAGTAACGTGAAATTGTTTCGTATTATTTCATAAGTAAAAACCCAATCGAAGAAACCAAAGCAGTTCATGCATTACGTTTTTTGAGTTTTGTTTTAAACAAAAGTTGTGTTTAAAAATAAATTGGTGCAAAAGTTTTGTTTTTATTTCATATTTTATTTATAATAAGGAAAAACACTTATTGAAGATTTTTAACTAAATTCAAATTAGATAAATCTCAATTAAACATAAACACCTTATACTACCAAATTAAAAAAGTGATAAGTGTCCTCTTTCGAGAACCTTAAATGGTCCTGAATAAGGTGGTAGCAAAGATTTCGTCACAAAACCCGACTTTAAAAACCCGTGTGAACACGTTGAAAGTTCTGTGGTTACGAAAGTTTTTACATTAGAGTGCCTGGTAGCCGAAGATGGTCTTACCTCCTCGAAATGTTTTTTAAGATTATTGACAAAATCTGTCTGATAAATTTTATCTGTCGAAAAAGAATTTAGAAATTGACCAAGCGCCCTCAACGTACTTCCGTAAACAAGTTCATCTGGAGAAGTTTTAAGTTCCTCGCCATGTAACGTGCGTAAACCTAACAGTACGGTTGGCAATAACATTACCCAATCAGCTCGTTCATGACACATAATTGCGGTCTTTAACGTTCTGTGCCATCTCTCAATCATACCGTTGGACTTTGGGTTATAAACCGTCGTTCTTACTCGTCTGAATCCGATTAACGCTGACAATTCATTAAAAAGACAAGACTCAAACTGCGAACCTTGGTCGGTGGCTATGACGTTTGGTACCCCGAAGCGTGAAATCCATGTGGAGTATACCGCAGAAGCGACAGTAGCCGCAGTATTATCAGGAACTGGAACTGCTCCAGCCCACCTCGTATATCTGTCGATTAATGTAACGCAATACCGCTGATTGCCAGAAATTGGCAAAGGACCAATGATGTCTTAGTGAATTTCTGCGAAGCGTTGCGAAGTTAATTGCTAAGATCCAAGAGGTGAAACGGTGCGTCTTGAAATTTTAGAATTCTGACAAGCTAAACAGGATGGTGCCATAGTTGTTGAATCTTTCGTGATGTAGGGCCAGATAATCGTTTTTCGTCAATAATTTAATTGTTGCTTTAAGGTCCAGGGTGTGATCGATTATGAAAGGCTTCAAAAATATTTTTCCGAAATTCAATTGGAATAAAAGGTCTTTGGTTAGTTGTCGAAATATCGCAATATATAGTTTTGCTAGAGTTAAAATTCAGCGGAACTTGGACAAACTTTAAAGTTAAATTATCGCGCATTAGATATTTTACCTCGATATCATTGACTTGGGCATCCATAATCTATGCTTTCAGGAATAGAAATTAGATTAATGCGGGAAAGTGTATCTGCGACGACATTATCTATGCCTGAAATGTGTTGAATATCGGTCGTGAACTGTCCGATGAAACCCAAATGTCGGAATTGACGTGGTGATGCCTTTTCCGGATTCTGACAATAAGCGTAGACAAGTGGTTTATGGCCCGTAAACAACGTAAACTGTTGTCCTTCGAAAAGATACCTGCAATGCTTGATGTCAGAGTACGCTGCTAACAACTCTCTGTCATAAGCACTATATCTTTCTTGCGTTTCATTAAGGCGTACCGAGAAAAAACTGAGTGGTTGCCAAATATCACCAATATACTGTTGAACTACTGCGCCGATAGCTGTGTCCGAAGCGTCTACAATGTTAGCGAGTTCAGCCGTAGATGAAGGTTGTGCAAGAAAAGTAGCTTTACATAACTTCTCCTTACAATTGTCGATTGGAATTTTACTATTTTTCTTATAGCCTTTAAGAAAATCATTAAGTAAAATTTGATCAGTCGCGGCGTTTGGAATTAAACGTCTGTAGAAATTAATCATCCCCAAAAATCTTTTGAGTTGATTAACCGTTAACGGACGTTCAACATTTTTGATTGCTTCAACACGTTCTGGAACAGGTAAAATGCCATTTGCATTAACAAAATGTCCTAAAAATTTAACTTCAGGCGAAGCGAAGACACATTTTCCAGGGCTAATTATTAGACCGTTGTCTGATAACTTTTGGAAAACTAATACGAGATGCGCGCGATGTTCGTCGAAAGTTTTAGACGCTATCAGAATATCGCCATACGTAGATGAATTCGAAATTAAATCCCAACAATACGGAATGCATGAATCTCTGAAAAGTTTGCGGTTTTTGGAATATCAGACGGTTTTCTCGGGATCTGATGATAAGCTTGGACAAGATCAAGAGTCGAAAAGGCTGTACATCCGTCAAGTTGGTACGAAAAATCATGAAGGCGTGGAATGGGATAACGATCTAGAATAGTAACACGATTCAGACTTCGATAATCTCCACATGGTCTCCAATCTCCATTTTTCTTCGAGACCAGATGTAAAGGACTAGACCATTCACTATTACTTGGACGACAAACTCCTAGTGCCATCAGATTCTCGAATTCCTGTTTTGCAATCGTTAATTTTTCGGGCGCTAAACGTCTAGTTTTACAGGAAACCGGTGGTCCAAAAGTTTCCAGCCGATGAGTGATCATATGCTTAACTGGTTTGGTTTAACGTTAAGAGAGTTTGTCATAATTTCTGAGAATTTAGAAAGAAGTTGCTGGATTTGATTATTAATCTGTCTAGTTGAGACAGTGTTAACTCGGCTGTGATAGTGATAGAACCAATCGTAAACAAAGATGTCGTTGGATCTAGAAGACGATGTTTGCCAAGATCAACTATCAATCCAGTACTTTTAAGGAAGTCAGCTCCGATAATGGGCAGCGAGACAACTGCCACTATAAATTTAGCATTTTTGTTCCATATGCTTTTTAATTGGCCTTCCATTCGCAGCGAATAATATGGAAGTGGTTAAGGCCTGCGGATTGTGACAAATTTTGAAGTGGAACAACCGAAATGTTAACACCAGTGTCTATTAGAAATGCCACTCTTGAATTGGCGTCATGTATTAATAGACGACTGGTAGCAGGTTCGTCAGTGACGGTCGTTACATCCTGATGAACATTTAAAAGTCCTTTTTGATCGACTGATCTCCGCAGGTTTTATCGTAAAATTTACATCCAACCTGACATTTCTGAGCCTTGAACCTAAAATGATAATAACTCAACTCGAATTTTGGGTTAACCCGACCTCTAGATCTCGAACGAGAATTTATGCGATTTCTATTATTTGAACGAGATCGAGATCTAGGGTTAACCATAGTTTTAATCTCAGTTAAATCCGGTTGGATTGAAGCACCTGTTAGATGCTGCAGACCAGGATGGACCGAAAGGATTGCATGATTTAACGGCATTTAACCCTAACGGTGGCATCACCTCCATCATATTACCTGCACGTGCTGCCAAAACATCTAACGTCACATCGTTCTCGAAAGTAGTCAGGATAACCTGTACCTGCGAAGGCAACCTCTTTATCCAAAGTTATCTGAGCCACTTGTCGTTGAAATTACTTCCAGCTTTCAAACGTATCTGACTTAGTAACTGCGACGGTTTTTTTTTCACCCAAAGTCAGGTTTGTCAGGACATGATGTTGCGATTCCAGAATCGTGAACCAAACTGCCGGATTCTGACCGTACAACGGTTGCAGAGGTCGGAAACGCACCGCTCCAACCTCCAAATTTGGATTTTGGACATCAGTCCAACCATGTCCTGAACCAGACTAAATTCAGAAAAACCAAAAGAAATTTTGAGATTGCAGAAACAATTGAAATTGGCGGATTACAGAACTTGCATCTCCATAAATCTCGTCGTTGACCGGAGAGTTAGAAGGAGTATCGGACGACATTTACAAGCCTGAACAAAAATGCAGAAATCTTCACTGCATTCTATGTCGCCGCATACTCCTACTGCTCTAAGCAAAGGAAATGAAGTAAATGGTAAAAGATGGCAGTATAACCGATTACCCAAATAATTATGGAACACAATTACAAGTAAAACCCAAAATTTTTAAAATACAGATGTTTATTTGGGTAATCTAAAAAAAATATTAAATATTATTTACCTTCTCGGTTCACCCACTTCATCCAGAAATCTCAGAATTTTGCTAAATTTGTAAGCTTTGTTAACGTGGGTAACTGCAGCAGGGAAACTTTCGAATTTCAAAATGAAACTTTGCGTACCGATTAAGCCCAATTTGTGCTAATTAGTGCTCACGGGGAAAAAATAGTGCTAGTCCAGGAGCCGAAAAAATGGGGAAAAAAATTTTCAAATTTCGCCTAAAAGACGGAATAAATAAAACCCGATTTCTAGAAAAAAACAGAAATAATTTAAGCCTAATTTTAAAACTTTCTAAAGGCCGCTAAACTGATGAAATTTGTACTTATCATAGAAATATAATTTTCATAAATTTTCATTCATAAATCGAGGAAAACCAAACCAGCCCCTGAAAGATACTATATTTAATAAAAAACGGAGATATATCGTTCAATAATATTTGTGTTGGACAACAAATAAAACAATAGAAATAAAATGTTCTAAAATCCAAGGCATAAGCAATTCAGATAGTATATTCTTGTCAGGTATGTTAATTGCCATCCCAAAAATATAGTGACTGAATTTGTGCTAATCCAGAATTGGCCCAATTCCATTGAACAACATCAACCGTTGAATGAACAATTTTCTAACAAAAAGTGTTCTAGAAACCAATGAAGTTGGCACTTCTGATTGCATATATCTATCAGATATGTTCATTGCCATCCGAAAAATATAGTGGCTGAATTTGTGCTAATCCAGATTTGGCCCAATTCCATTGAACAACAACGACCGTTGAATGAACAATTTTTCTGACCAACTTCATTGGTTTCCAGAACACTTTTGATCGGAAAATTGTTCATTCAACAATCGTTATTGTTCAATGGAATTGGCCCAAATCTGGATTAGCACAAATTCAGTCACCAAATTTCTCGGATGGCAATGAACTTATCTGATCGGAATATGTAATCGAAATTGCCAACTTCATTGGTTTCTAGAGCACTTTTTGTCAGAAAATTATTCATTCAACGAACGTTTTTGTTCAATGGAATTGGACCAAATCTGGATTAACACAAATTCAGCCACTATATTTTTCGAAAGGCAATGGACATATCTGATCGGAATATGCAATCAGAAGTGCCAACTTCATTGGTTTCTAGAACACTTTTAGTCAGAAAATTGTTCATTCAACGGTCGTTGTTGTTCAGTGGAATTGGGCCAAATCTGGATTAGCACAAATTCAGCCACTATATTTTTGGAATGGCAATTAACATACCTGATAGGAATATACTATCTGAATTGCTTATGCCTTGGATTTTAGAACATTTTATTTCTATTGTTTTATTTGTTGTTCAACACAAATATTATTGAACGATATATCTCCGTTTTTTTTTAAATATAGTATCTTTCAGGGGCTGGTTTGGTTTTCCTCGATTTATGAATGAAAATTTATGAAAATTATATTTCTATGATAAGCACAAATTTCATCAGTTTAGCGGCCTTTAGAAAGTTTTAAAATTAGGCTTAAATTATTTCTGGTTCTTTCTAGAAATCGGGTTTTATTTATTCCGTCTTTTAGGCGAAATTTGAAATTTTCTGTTCCCATTTTTTCGGCGCCTGTACTAGCACTAATTTTTTCCCGTGAGCACTAATTAGCACAAATTGGGCTTAATCGGTATGCAAAGTTTCATTTTGAAATTCGAAAGTTTCCCTGCTGCAGTTACCCACGTGCTTTGTTACCTCCTGGAGCACCACTAGGTTGTCTTTTTTCCGAACGAATATGTGAGGCTCTTATGGTCTCCCTATATTTTTTCACTCGTAAAAAATTAAGGTCCGTGTTCTCCACATCTGTTTAGGAGATTTTTTTAAATGTTTAGCCGAATTTATTAATTAAATCGAATCAATTTAGATTTAGAAAACATTCTTACTTTTCTTTTCAACACCCGATTTCTGAAATTTGTATCTCTGATGTTTCACAGCGGTTGTCTGGATCGTACGGCATCAAAAATTGTAAAATTAAATTATATATAAACTCCAAAAATATTTTTGAAATTAAGATTTAAGTTATCTTTACATGCATACGGATCAAGATCGTTATTTTCTGGAGTTGGTGTGGGTGTCGTGACTGTGGATACCGATATGGGTGTTTTTCTTAGTATACGAAGTTCCTGCACGTAACCTATGATAATTTCTGCTGTAAGCGCCTACTATGCACACAAACATAATTTACTTTAAATTAAAATCAATTTATGTTTTTATGTTAAGCATTAAAAAAATATTAAAATAAATTCTGAGATTTACATAAAATAACAATCTTCTCTTACTCTATGTAATTCAGAGCTATACGTAAATCCCGATTACACAGCCAGAAACGTATTCATTCCGCACCAAACCAAAGAGCAAAAGATGTTTTTCCTTCTTCTTTAAATTTCTGCGTCTTAACAAAAATATATACTTTGCCTGCTTTATTTCCTCTTCGCCTTACGTAACATTCAAATCAACATAATTTGTTAAGACAAAAAGAATACAAGACGACGAAAAATATAAAAAAAAATTGTTAGAATGAATTTAATTTATCACAAGCTTTATACACAAGTACGAGTATGTTTATGAATGTCGTCGAGTAATTGTAAAAGAAAGATTCGTACTGTACGCAGGAAAAATTTATTCTTACATTTGTTAAAACAATTGTTTGTTGTCATTGTTGTCATGAAATAATAATTATTTTAAAGTAAAAAATTTTTGTTTAAGAAAATTTTATGCTTTTCTTGTACTCATGTACTGTATTCGTTTTTTGAACAGGCAAACAAACAATAAATATATTTCTTGTAATGTAAAATAATTAAATTTAATAGCAAGAAGTAGACATAAATTAGTGATGTACACGGGTACATACCGAAACATGTATGAAAATTAATGAGTACGCGCGCCGCGTATGGAAGCAGGAAAATTCCTCACAGATTGAAAATTTAATTGATTTGTACCATTTCTCTTTAGCTAAATGTGATAAACGACATCATATATAGTTAAGTATCTCTAGAATTTTCTTTATCTGAATCGCACGGTAATAAATTAGCGTTGGGGGATGTACGATGAACATAAATTCCACCCCTTTATATATAAAAATTATTATTGGAATGAAGGTTATATATTTTTTGTTATTTTTCGGTTCGTTGTTGAAGGAAAATTATAGGCCATAATTTATAAATTTAATATTCACACCTAATTTTGCGAGCCCTACATTTTAAATTTCTTTGTTAGTAGCAACATATAATTTCAAAATTGTTCAATTATTAATGTTAAAATAATAATTCGTATTTTAGATTTGCAAAATATTGTATTTCACTGGGACAAGTAATGCAAACAATTTTGATTGCTTAACAACACCTGAAAAACTCTTTTTTCGTATTGGCACTCTTGCTTTGATGTTCTACGCCTTTTTGGTCAAAATGAATATTTGGGGCAAAAAACTACGCGCGTGTTGTGTAGAATTTTAAATTTTAAAACACAAGTATTTACATTTTTTATTTTAATGTTCAAGAAGATTTTTTTATGGTTTAAAATTGGATCGTAATGAGGAATAAAACAAATAAAGGTTGCGGCATCTTTTGGTTCGTTTTTGAACTAGCGGTTATTTTGCCGTCACTTGACAGATGGCATTAGATAGCTCTAATGACATCTGTCAAGTGACAGGTAAATTCATACAAGAATATATTTCTTGATCAACGTTGGGAAATATTGAAAACTTATTTCCAAAGTAATCAGGCAGTTGTCGTAAGTTGCCGAAAATTGCGTAGAACAGTGTGAGGAATTGTGTGAATAAAGGACTTGTAAGAATTTTATACAAAGACCTGGGTATGAAGGCCTGTAAAGTTCAACAGGTTCAAGGACTGAAGACAGTTTGTAACGAATGTTTTTTTCGTCCCAAGTATAATCCCGGTGGGCACCCCCGAGTTCGATAATTTATTTATATATTACTGAATCATACTATACCATTCTTAAGTATGTAATGGAATTTGAAAGTACCGAAATTCATTTTGACGAAATTGGAAAACTGGATTCGTATTCCATCCGGAAAAAAAAAAAAAACGAAATCGCATGATGATTGCGGTTACGGTTTTTTTTTTCTTGGACTATAAAAACAAAATTTGACCAACACGCGGGGTAGTAGTGTCTGGTAATTGATTTGAGTTACATTAAAAATTGTTTTAAATGAAAAGAGGAAAAAATAAAGAAAAAATAATAAGTATAAGATTAAAATCAGTGTCTTAAGTTAAAATAAATTTCAAAATACGATCAAATAAAAATAAACAATACTCTATTTAACTATTATAAGTGGGAACAAAATAATAATAATATTTATAAGTAGATACGAGTATAAATATAATTTTGAAAAATGGAAAATAATAAAACTTGTGGACATGCTGAAAAACGTGCGTAATCCAAACCGGTGTCAAGACTTTGGAAAAGAACAAAATCGAAAGTGTGCAATCATAAAACTTTTGGTCATGATTCATTTAGTGATAATTATTAAAATTAATTCGATTAAAATATGAATTAATCAAATGAAACGGACATTATTAAATTGATTTATAATCATATAACTTAAATAATAATACATATTCTAAGGTGCACTGGTGGATATTAGTGTATGGTAAGAACTAGAAAAATACTTATGTGAAAGTGTAGCGCACAAATTATAATATGCATTCATATGCATTTCGTGCTATTGTATCGGTGCTGGGTAATGAACCCACCCATTGAACTTTCGAATGGTACAGTAACCGAAGTAGTACCAAAAGTGATCCGTTGATTCATTTTGTTGGGATATGTTAATTATTAGTAAAGATAGTTGTTAATTAGTGACTCTAAGATGAGTAATAAATAAAAATTAAAACAGACATTGACTAGTGATTTTAATAATAGTTTAAATAAATATAAAATAAGTATAAATTATTATTAATTATTAAGTTAAATAAATAAATATAAAATAAAACAGACATTGATTAGTTATTTTAATATTAGTTAAAATAAATAGAAATTAATAAACGGTGCATGGACGAAAGTGTTGTGGGCAATTAAAACAAGTGTTTACTTAGTTACACATAACAGAAAAAAAATTAAAAAAAGAAAAATACAACAACAAAACAATAAGAAATAATACTAAAAAAAGCGAAGCTTATAATAGTTTATAATAATAATTTCTAATAATAATACAAATAATAATAAAACCAAATATAAACCAACTGATGTGCAAGTGAAAACCTGAACGTTAAACAATTACTTATTGCACGTGAATTCCTAAACTTAAAGTCCTAACGATTACATTAAAACTACATAATAAAACTACTACCATCAATTGATCATTTACGTACTACAATCAACAGAATTTTCTTGTTTGGGATTATCAACTACATCGTCAATGTGGATTACGCGAACAACTATGCCGGCCAACGCATCGTTAAAAGGTACCATTAAATTTTTTTTTGGGTTTTGATTAAATAATTCAATTTTTTTTTGTTTGAGTAACTCGTTGCCTATAATTATAAAATTTATTTTTTTTTAATCATTAATAAATACGGGTATGGAAAAATTTATTGTAATAATGGTATTTTTCTTAAATTTTCACCATTCACTACTTAGTCGTTTTCCTCTAATCGGTTTGTTTTCAGGATGGAATAACTAAATTCATTATAGGGTGTGATCATGGTAAGTAGCAATAAATCGTAGGTATATAATTGTCCGTGCTAAATTTTGTTTCCGTAAGATGTAATCGGCGGTAACTCCAGGTTTTTTTCTGCAAGGTTCCATTTTCTACCCACCCATCCACTGAGCCATAGCCGGGCTAACAACAATCCGCCGCGGAAGCCTTTGCAATTAAAACACTAATTTCTGTTAACGATCTGGGCAGAAACAAGTGCAGAATTGGAAATTTTCCATCTTTCACCCCCTCGCCCGTCTTGAGGATCGTTACAGTGGCGCCCAAACGTTTAAGCTTATATTCGGCCTTCAGCCGAAAATTAAAACTTTGCATAACTTTATATTACGGCTAATAATATGTTTTTCCCAACTCAGTATTTTTTTTGTGTTCCGTTAATTCATCCACATGCGCATCGGCCTCCATTTTTATTTGTTGACACGGATGTTAGTTCCATATGGATTAATTAATGATTTTTTTTTGGTTATCATTTTCATTTTTATAATTGATTAATTAAAAGCAGTAAAATCCCTATAAAGTGTAATATCATGGTCATGTAACCACACCTATTTCCATGTAAAAACGTGTTGACGCTAGGTGTGCTTTCAAGGCTAAGTTTATTATACTACGGTATCGTCATAAATTAAGAACCCGCAATTGTTCCAAATTTTTTTTTGTTGACTACGTTGTTTGAATTTTATTTATGACTCTTATATAAATCGGGTTTCGTATGCAAATATTTCCTACACTACTGTTGTTGACGTATTTGTATTTTACCAAATTTAGTGTTTTTTCTTTCATTTTGACTCCATTTTCTTTATCACCTTAGCACGGACAATTATATCTAGAACGAAAGCATGATACGCTATCATGGTCACATCCTTCTTATGTTATATCGCGAAATTATAAATTTTTTTTTTGATACTATTGGTAATCAAAATTCTATTTTTACTATTCAATTTCCATTACATATTTAGGTGTTATTACGTACATATTATAATAGACTTAGAATAAAAATTTTGGTATATCTGTGCATATGCTCCTCAGAAATAAATTAATATTACAATTTTTGTGATTTATTAATTTATTATACTCAAAGTTTCGCTATCATTAAGTTGGTTTTGGGGATTTTTTTTTTTTTATTTTTTTTTAGTAGTTTTAGGTTAGTGGGGTAGCTCAATCTACTTTCATTACTATTTATTTATTATTTCTTTTCATTTATTTATTTTTAATTTTAATTTACTAAATAACGTTACAATGTCGGTATTCAATTTAAAATCCGAAAATCTCGAAAATGACGAGTTTCGTATTGAATGCGAAATACGCGAAATAACTGGTCCGATGAAATCTCAGTTTTTATCTTTAGATGCTCGACTAGCACAAGAACGTGAAAATCAAGATTTGATACCAACTAAACCGCATCCCTATGCGACTCGGTTTCCTAATAGCGAGATATCTCTATGTTCCATTAAATTACAACACCTGCGAAGCAAACTTATACAGTTTTTAAAGACTAATCCAGAAGCTGAGGATGATTTGGAAATAATAGCCACGCAGATAATACATGTCAGACGTCGTCTAGAAAGATTAGCCACTATCGATGATATGAGCAATTCATGTTCCATTTATTTTGAGATT
This sequence comes from Nephrotoma guestfalica, assembly GCA_963691935.1. Lineage (NCBI taxonomy): Eukaryota > Metazoa > Arthropoda > Insecta > Diptera > Tipulidae > Nephrotoma > Nephrotoma guestfalica. Next base: position 238,468,827 of record OY829913.1, read on the forward strand.
TGCAATTCCCTTCTTACTTTGTGCGTAAATCATAAGCAGAGATCCCAAGATACCGATACCTCCTTGGTGGCGCTTAATGAAATTCTTATAGAACCGGTTTCTGAGGTCACTATAGAAGAAGGACCATCCCAATCGAATAATCAAACTACCACTCAGGGAACCGAAACTTCGTCAACCCCGAAGTCCAAGCCTTCGAATCAGGCCAATTTAGCACTTACGACTTCTCAAAACATTCCTTCAGGCCATACGTATCAAGTTCCACCGCAGTCAGTTCATGTTAGCCCTGCTTTTGTGCCACCGATTCTATCGAACCTGCCACCACCCCCACAAATGCCTCAAATGGAGATATGGCGAGGTAATGATGTTTCACAACCTCAAATGGTTAACCGCGTTACGCCGCCTGTTTATAGTTCAAATAGTGGGAAAAATCTGGAAGGGGCACAAATGAAGCCTGCTGAAACACAAGTTCCGCTATTAGCTAAATTAACACACCATACGCCCGTTTACAAATGGAATTTAAGGTTCGATGGTTCACCTTCCGGCATGGCAGTTGAGAATTTTTTTATGCGTGTGGAACACTTGGCTACGACACATGGGGTGTCATTTAACCACCTAATAAACGAAGTGATGTTCTTACTTAGTGGACCCGCACAGGAGCATTATTGGCTGACGGTTCAACAAATCTCGGGCTGTGATTGGGTAACTCTTCGAAACTCCTTTTTTCACCGATTTCAAGATCGTCGGACAGACGTAGACATTCGAAAACGAATAGATGACCGGAAACAAAAAAGAGGCGAATCCTTTGTAGATTTTTACTACGATATCCTGTCAATGACTATGCCTATGAAGGTTCCATTTTCTGAAACTGAGCTTATGGAGATTCTTAAGAAAAATATGCGTCTCGGATTAATTACCCATTTAGCCGGTAGACCTATTTTCTCCGTAAGCGAATTGGTTAGTACCTGTATTTCGACAGAGGATATTTGGAGACGAATAGATTATATTCCAGAAACAACATTAAAAATCAAGCCACACGAGATTGCTGCTTTTCACAATCTTATAGTACCAAAAGTTGATGTTACTCAACCGAACTTAACTCAAACTATGGTACCGCCTGCCCCGAAGGGAACCGTAGGTCCTCAATTTATGGGGTATCCGGCGGATATTGACGAACTTAATTATAATCGACCGACTACTTATAATCCCCAAGTTGCACCACCGCCTGCACCGCGGTATTGTTTTAATTGCCGACAATTAGGTCACTATTGGTTCCGATGCGATTTACCTTCTACCACATTTTGTTATGTGTGCGGGAAACCCGACGTTAAAACCGTTCATTGCACAGACTGTTCGCAAAAAGCGGAAAACCCTTCGACGGGAATGAGTCGAGTCGGTCCACCTCATTCCCAGACAGCAAATCTCGGACCACGAACGATACTCTCACGACCTCAGATGTTAACACCGAGACCGAGCATGGGTTATCCCAAGCGTCCGTAAATTGTGTTAACTTTCCGTCTCCTCAAGCTAGTGTGAAGGCCATCAACCATGTCAAACTCAACTCATTTCGATTTCGTGCCCAGAAATACTTTTCTGAGCGTAGGCGCATGTATGCTAAATGTGCAGAAACTATTTTATCCAACATACCTGAATCTCCTCAGGATAATCGCCCATATGTTACTGTTGAGCTTGAGGGGACCAAAATAAGGAGGCTGTTGGATAGTGGGGCGACCATTAGCGCTTTGGGTAAGGGAGCCGAACTGTTCATATCAAAACATAAACTTGTTCTACACCCAATTTCCACATTTGTACAAACCGCTTGCGGTTCATCGCAACCTGTATTAGGGTATGTTATGGTTAATGTGTTATTCCACCAACATACCACTTTAATGAAAATTTTCGTTGTCCCCTCGCTCCAGCAACCGTTATACTTAGGGTGCGATTTCTGGGAGATTTTTGGCATTGCCCCTAACGTGATTGCGAGTTTAAAGCTGGATCCAGTCTCTGCGTCTTCAAATTGTGCCTTGTCCAAACAGCACGACCTAACCGAAGTTCAACGACGTCAACTTCAAAGTATAATCGATCGTTTACCAAACTTTGAAAGAATGGGTCTAGGCAGAACTCATGTGCTTAGTCATCATATAGATATTGGGGATGCCCCTCCAGTCAAGCAAAGATTTTACGCTGTATCGCCCGCGATACAGAAACTGATGTATACAGAGCTGGATCGGATGCTGGCATTAGACGTAATCGAGGAAAGTTACAGTGCTTGGAGCTCCCCAATGGCCGTGGTGAAAAAGGCGAATGGTAACATACGATTATGCCTTGATGCCAGGAGATTAAACGCTCTTACGAAGAAAGATGCGTACCCACTGCCTTTGATCGACGGTTTACTGAGTAGATTGGATCAGACTAAATTCATCTCGAGCCTGGATCTCAAGGACGCCTTTTGGCAAATTCCTTTAGATCCAGGCTCCAGAGAGAAAACGGCATTTACCATTCCGGGGCGCCCATTATACCAATTTAAGGTGATGCCATTTGGGCTCTGCAATGCGCCCCAAACTTTGTCGAGGTTGATGCACCGGGTTATCCCACACCAACTTCATGATCGAGTATTCGTTTATCTCGATGATCTCTTGATAACCACAGCCACATTAGATGAGCACTTTGCGATTCTATCCGAAGTTGCTGAGAGACTGGCGAAAGCTGGTCTCACAATCAATGTGGAAAAATGTAAATTTTTACTGAGAGAAATCGAATATCTTGGTCATGTCGTTGGTGAGGGAGGACTGCGCCCCAACCCCGATAAAGTAAAGGCCATTGCAGAGTTTCCGGCACCAAAAACTGTCCGTCAGGTTAGAAGGTTTTTGGGTGTCACGGGATGGTACCGCCGTTTCATCCGCAATTACTCTGTGGTGTCTGCCCCCCTGACTGACCTTCTGAAGAAGGGCAGGAAATTCAACTGGAATGCGGAAGCTCAACAATCGTTTGATACGTTGAAGTTAGCGTTAGTCTCAACCCCTGTCTTAGCGACGCCTAATTTCAATCAAAGGTTCTTCATTCAGTGTGATGCAAGTTCGACTGGAGTTGGAGCTGTCCTTTTTCAGAGGGATCAGGATGGGGAAGACCGACCGTTAGCATATATGTCACATAAGCTTTCTGGTGCTCAACGAAATTACAGTGTGACGGAGCTCGAATGCCTTGCCGCTTTACTGGCTATCGATAAATTTAGAGCATATGTCGAGGGGCTTCCGTTCACTGTAATTACGGATCACTCGAGTTTAACATGGTTGATGTCGACGAAAGATTTAACTGGACGTCTAGCCCGATGGAGCTTGAAGCTGCAAGGGTTTGATTTCACAATCGAATACCGCAAGGGCTCCGAAAATAGTGTTCCCGACGCCCTATCTAGGATATATATGGATGCTTTTTCACTTTCCGATAGACCTCTGAATATCGATTTGGATTCGCCTGCTTTTCGGTCGGAAAAATACACAGAACTGATTCTCTCCTTGGAAAATAGTAGAGCTAAGAATAATGTCAAAACCATGGATGGTAAGGTTTTTATTAATCTTAAACCTCAAATGGAATTGTCACCGGATAATGACCTCCCCTGTTGGAAACTTATAGTTCCGGAGGAACTTAGACAAACCTTGATAAATTCGGCACATACACCTCCTACCTCTGCACACTTAGGAATTCGGAAAACTATTGACCTCCTTAAGCGGTATTTCTACTGGCCTTCCTTATCTTTAGATACCAAAAGCTTTATAAATGCCTGTCAACTATGTAAAGCAAATAAAGCCTTAAATTATTGCAATCGACCTCCTCTGGGAACTCTCTCTGCCACTTCGAGGCCTTGGCAGCGAATTTACCTGGATTTCTTGGGTCCTTATCCCCGAACACGGAGCGGTAATACGTCTATCTTCATTGTTGTAGACCACCTTACCAAGTTTGTGTTGACCAAGGCAGTACGTCAAGCTACCGCCGAAGAAGTGGTAAGATTTCTGGAGACACAGGTCTTCTTGATGTTTGGAGTCCCGGAAGTGGTGGTGACGGATAACGGAAGACAATTTGACTCCGGCTTAATGAATTCTCTGTGCGGAAAATATGGTGTACGTCATATTTACACGGCTAAGTACGCACCTCAAGCGAATGCATCCGAAAGGGTAAACCGGACCCTTCTAGCTGCTCTGCGGTCGTATATACAAGCTGACCAGAAAATATGGGATACTAACCTAGCCGCAATTACCAATGCCCTGCGGAACTCTATCCACGAGTCCACGGGAGTTTCGCCTCACTTTGCTGTGTTTGGGCAACATGCTGTTCTACACGGTTCCGTGTATCCACTTCTAAAAGCTAGCCAACAACTTACGGGAAACGAAATTTATTTGGCTGATAAACCGGACATGCTCCATAGAGTATACCAGCAAATTGCGAAGCATTTGAAAGAAGCAAGGCAAAAATCCCAAATGTCATATAATATGCGAAGTAGATTGCCTAAAGTGCGTGTAGGGCAAACAGTCTTTGTCAGAAACTTCGCCCAGAGCAAAGCATCAGATAACTTTACTGCAAAATTGGCCCCTAAATTTATTAAATGTACGGTGTCAAACTTAATTGGAAACGTTTCTTGCGAATTAGACGACATGAAAGGACAGTCGATGGGAGTGTATCATCTCAAAGACATCAAAATTTAACATTCATATTGTTCTACCTTAGTGCTTATAAACCATGATTACTGTTAATGTACCAAAATAGTTAAATAATTGGGTTGGTCTATTCCTCTCAAATTCACGAAATGGATTTTCCCATGTAAGAGAAATTTCCCATTTAACATATTACTACCCGGCATAAGACTCATCTCAGGGCAAGGTCGTCCCCACGATTTGTAACGAATGTTTTTTTCGTCCCAAGTATAATCCCGGTGGGCACCCCCGAGTTCGATAATTTATTTATATATTACTGAATCATACTATACCATTCTTAAGTATGTAATGGAATTTGAAAGTACCGAAATTCATTTTGACGAAATTGGAAAACTGGATTCGTATTCCATCCGGAAAAAAAAAAAAAACGAAATCGCATGATGATTGCGGTTACGGTTTTTTTTTTCTTGGACTATAAAAACAAAATTTGACCAACACGCGGGGTAGTAGTGTCTGGTAATTGATTTGAGTTACATTAAAAATTGTTTTAAATGAAAAGAGGAAAAAATAAAGAAAAAATAATAAGTATAAGATTAAAATCAGTGTCTTAAGTTAAAATAAATTTCAAAATACGATCAAATAAAAATAAACAATACTCTATTTAACTATTATAAGTGGGAACAAAATAATAATAATATTTATAAGTAGATACGAGTATAAATATAATTTTGAAAAATGGAAAATAATAAAACTTGTGGACATGCTGAAAAACGTGCGTAATCCAAACCGGTGTCAAGACTTTGGAAAAGAACAAAATCGAAAGTGTGCAATCATAAAACTTTTGGTCATGATTCATTTAGTGATAATTATTAAAATTAATTCGATTAAAATATGAATTAATCAAATGAAACGGACATTATTAAATTGATTTATAATCATATAACTTAAATAATAATACATATTCTAAGGTGCACTGGTGGATATTAGTGTATGGTAAGAACTAGAAAAATACTTATGTGAAAGTGTAGCGCACAAATTATAATATGCATTCATATGCATTTCGTGCTATTGTATCGGTGCTGGGTAATGAACCCACCCATTGAACTTTCGAATGGTACAGTAACCGAAGTAGTACCAAAAGTGATCCGTTGATTCATTTTGTTGGGATATGTTAATTATTAGTAAAGATAGTTGTTAATTAGTGACTCTAAGATGAGTAATAAATAAAAATTAAAACAGACATTGACTAGTGATTTTAATAATAGTTTAAATAAATATAAAATAAGTATAAATTATTATTAATTATTAAGTTAAATAAATAAATATAAAATAAAACAGACATTGATTAGTTATTTTAATATTAGTTAAAATAAATAGAAATTAATAAACGGTGCATGGACGAAAGTGTTGTGGGCAATTAAAACAAGTGTTTACTTAGTTACACATAACAGAAAAAAAATTAAAAAAAGAAAAATACAACAACAAAACAATAAGAAATAATACTAAAAAAAGCGAAGCTTATAATAGTTTATAATAATAATTTCTAATAATAATACAAATAATAATAAAACCAAATATAAACCAACTGATGTGCAAGTGAAAACCTGAACGTTAAACAATTACTTATTGCACGTGAATTCCTAAACTTAAAGTCCTAACGATTACATTAAAACTACATAATAAAACTACTACCATCAATTGATCATTTACGTACTACAATCAACAGAATTTTCTTGTTTGGGATTATCAACTACATCGTCAATGTGGATTACGCGAACAACTATGCCGGCCAACGCATCGTTAAAAGGTACCATTAAATTTTTTTTTGGGTTTTGATTAAATAATTCAATTTTTTTTTGTTTGAGTAACTCGTTGCCTATAATTATAAAATTTATTTTTTTTTAATCATTAATAAATACGGGTATGGAAAAATTTATTGTAATAATGGTATTTTTCTTAAATTTTCACCATTCACTACTTAGTCGTTTTCCTCTAATCGGTTTGTTTTCAGGATGGAATAACTAAATTCATTATAGGGTGTGATCATGGTAAGTAGCAATAAATCGTAGGTATATAATTGTCCGTGCTAAATTTTGTTTCCGTAAGATGTAATCGGCGGTAACTCCAGGTTTTTTTCTGCAAGGTTCCATTTTCTACCCACCCATCCACTGAGCCATAGCCGGGCTAACAACAATCCGCCGCGGAAGCCTTTGCAATTAAAACACTAATTTCTGTTAACGATCTGGGCAGAAACAAGTGCAGAATTGGAAATTTTCCATCTTTCACCCCCTCGCCCGTCTTGAGGATCGTTACAGGACCATCCATTGCATGTTCACTTCGCTGAATGGGCCAATTCTCGGTTGGAAGAAGGTGAGTATTTTTTATAAAAAATCATCTTTTTCGACGGAGCTTAGTTTCAGCTCGGCGTTTAAGTGAACAAGAAAAATTGCCGCCTAGGAGGCGTTGGAGTATAAGTTGAAAAGACCCATCAAGTATAAATGTTATGATAATCATCCAAGTAAAGTGACAGCTAAGGTGGTCATTTGAATGAAATAGTATGCCATTATTAATTGGAAGGTACTAAAGTACTAATCATAAAATATTTGTTGCATTTTTATTTAATAATTTTCAAAACCATATAGAAGCTGCCGCACCCTGTACGTATTAACTTAAATTAATGTTCAAACAATCTAATAATTTGAATTTTTTTAATTTAATTATTGCTTTAAAATATTTTTACTCGATTGTTATGAACAGTTTTTAATTTATTGTTTATAAGTAAAATTGAATTAACAGGAGAATGGATTTCTTTAATTTCAAATGGCCCGAGCCATAAAGGAGAAAATTTATTTTTAGACGCTTCATAGTTTAATAAAACATGATCACCAACAATTTATTGTGTTGTTTGGGTCTTCGCATCAAAACAATCCTTCAATTTGTGTTTCTGCATGATAAGCTATTTCTCGCTAATTCGAATAGATAGTCGTCGTATTATAAACTCCGGTTCGCGATTCATAGAATTTGATTTTAAACGGTTTATGTTCGAAAAGCAATTCATTAGGCAATCTCGTTGTGCTGTTTAAGGGTTTGTTGAATCTTCAGAGTAATGGTTGTGTTTATTTTGTACTGTTCGTGGTTTTTTTCTATTATTCTATTCTGAAAGTTGACTATGGCATACCAGTTAGTTGCCTCCGGCGAACCAACAATCCATTTCCATGCTGAGCTAGTCCAATTGATTGAACGCTTGGTTCTTTGATTCTGGTTCTTAATTTCCTTCCAGTAGTTTACCGATTTCACTAATCTGGTACGCTAGCTGTGGTTTAAAGACACTAGCCGGACTAGTTTCCGATTGTATTATGGGCAGGATAGCTTCGTAACTACTGAGATCGATTTGGTGGGTTATTTTGAAATCTCCACTGATTATGTTTCCATTTCGTTCTCTTATCGAAATTAACGGAACGGAACGAAATTAGCTTTACTTAGTGATATTCTTGATATGAATTTTATGTATTCTTCTTCCGCGCTGTGTATTGTTTTGCTTGTTGATGATGACAGCAAATCATGAGTGGTTTCGCGAGTTTTAGGAGTTAGTCCAAGGAATCACTTTGAGGTTCTCAGGTGGTTTGAGGTTCCTAATCGCTAACACTTTCCTCGGATCTGCCTTTATGCCTGAACTCGTTATAATGTAACCCGAAAATTCCGTATCTTCCTTCAGGAATTCCGTTTTGTTTATGTTGATTCGAATGTTTGATCTTTTCGACAATGTTCTTCATTCGAGATGCCCCTAAAAATTTAGGACGTCGTCAATTATCCTTCGGGTTGCAGGTGCGTTCTTGAGGACAAATTCATCTCTGGCGAACTCCAATTTCCATTTATGGTAGAGAATGCCGTTTTTGGAATATCATTCTCCTTTATCCTGAACCCCGGCGTCAAATCTATGGTGAAGTATTTGGAATTGCTCAGACTTACGATCGTATTTGTAATATCCGGAATTGAATACGTGTCCAATGTTGTCCGATTTTTTTAAGCCTATTACTATTCGGTATTTCTTTATACGAGGAGGCGTCAAGTTTTTTGACCCAAATTGGATAATTGTAGGGTCGACGATCTTATGTTTCCATCGCTTAAAAGTTTCTTTATCTGTGTCTCCACTTCTGTTCTCATACTGATGGCATACGGGTATGTTATTTAGTTGATTTGACATTTTTTACTTCAACGGAATATCGATGCCTGTCTATCATGGTTTCTACCTTTTCAAGTATCCTCTCCAGTTATGCCGTCCAACGAGCTTTCTCCAGGTAGTATGAAAAAGTCATTTGGAATGTCATTTCCAAATCTTTTGAACATGAGTGGTTATTTTTTGATTTCCGTGTAGTTCACCCCCGGCTGATTTACCAGTGAACGGTTTATGTACGGGCTGAGCACCTTTAACGATTTCCTTTCTTACGAATTTTGTATTCGCGCCCGTGTCTACGACGAACTTTAATATTTTTTGTTGTGGCAATGATATTCTAGGTAGGGTAGGCTAGAGAGGCCTCCTCTATAAAATTTATTTCGTCGACTTCATCTGAGTTTTCCTTGCCATTGTAATTTCTGATGTAGTTTTCATATTGATCTTCATCTTGCTCTGCTTCGTCTCTTTGCCCCAAGTGAAACACTCTTTGTTGCTTCTGAGCCCTTATATATATTGACCTTCAAGTCTCGTTCACTTTTAAAGTTTGGTCGATTCAGTTAATTAGTTTTTATGGTTTTTACCACCAAGGCCGCTTTGTGGTATTTTCATTTCCTGTTGTTGTTGAGATTTGGAACAAAAATGCTCTCACCCAGTTGACCAATGGCTTAGGTGCACTTCTTTGGTTCGAGTTAGAGATTTTGGAAGTAGTTGTTGATGGCTGTGGATTTTGGATGATTCTTGTCGTTGGCCCTTGAGCGTGGGACACAGAGGCAAAGTCCCAGATTTATTCATCCTCATGGTGCTCTCAGGGTAATTCTAAATGCATCAGGTAGTCATTTTACGCCCTAATATAACTACCTCACAGCGTCTGTTCTCCTGTTAGGGGCAGCTGAATTAGTGGTCTGTTTTGTAGCAAGCGGCTCGCTACATTAACGCGTTTCCGGTATTAATGGGGGCGCTAAGCTATATCACCAGTACGTAATCCACGCTCGCAAAAAGTAAGCATAAGGATTTGCTACAGAAATCTTCAAGATATGAACACTAAACAAGAGCCTCGAAATAACTTATTGGATTCATCACAGCAATGACCGCGGAAGTTGTACACAAACGACGCTAATATTATCTGGTGGCGGTCTGGTGTAATAAATTATTGATTTTGAATTATTGAAGCCCAGATCGTATGAAGCCCATTCCATCTAATCGTACACATGAAATATTAATTACACCCCGGGATAATGTTGACCAGTCTTCTACAAGCTTCATAGACTAACCCAATATCTGGTGGCGGTTTTGTTTAATAAATCATTGAAAGTGATTAGACTTTTTTATAGCCATGTTTGTAACGGAACAAGTTTTTGTTTAATAAAAGTAGCCACAGGATCAAAACAAATGGAATAACAAAATTACCGAAAAGCAGATATCAATATATGATCATTTTTATTTAAATCAAAATTAACAATAAATCTAGGCGGTCGGTACTCTAATATCGAGTCAGGTATTATTTCCCATTCTTCCAGCAGAGCTGATTGAAGATGGTCTAAGGTTCAGGCTGCGAGTGCCGCCGCGTAGAAACACACGGACTGTACGGGCGTCTATAGAAATGTCCGCCCCCACCATTAGTGAGCGGCCATGGGATATGGCACGTTGTTATCCTTGATTCGTCAGTGTACAATACGGACTTCGAGTCGTCCGTAGTCCAACTGACGTGTTACGGGTAAAAGTCAAACGGTTTTTCGATGAACTGGGAGAAATGCTGCCCTGTAGCAGCCCTCATTGACTGCAGTTCACGTTCATATAATCTTCACGATGCTGTGCTGACTGAAAGTTTGACAGCACGTATCTTTGCCAATCGGCCAGCGACGATTCTAGCTGTTGGGAAACGGTCGCGCAGTATCATTGATACATAAACCGAACGTTCCGCTCGTTTGTTGCTCGTTTGCGACCTGATTCAACCTTTAGCTGATACTGACCAGTTTCACGATACCGTTTAATAGCATCTTGAACTGTACTTCGAGGAAAATTTGAGTGGACAGCAATATAAAGCACTCAAAGTGATTACTTTTGCGAAATTGTCTGGGCTCATAATTATAACTAAGCACTGCAAACGTCATAAATGATAATTTAAACGTTTAAAAACAAATGATTGGTGCTAATTTATTTAGAAACGTAACAATCCAAATTTTGCATATTTTTCATTTGTTACACTTTGTTGCTGTGATTGGATTTAAAATCACAAAATTCGGTTTATGTTACACTACACCTATTTTTCGGTTATGTACAGTTTCTTTAAACAATGCCTAATTACTCTAGAAAAATATTTATGAAAAAATGTAAGTGTCCGGAATTTTTTGACGAGCAGTGTAGTTATAACTGATTATTTTGGTAATGTGAAAATACTTGATGGGCCATCTGTTAGTCCTTTTATAATTTGTAAATAAATTACACATTTTGGGATGAAAAGTCAAAATTTTGTATTGATAAGGAAATGTGGTTCTATGCCATTTATGTATGAAAAACATTATCGTTCATATGCCAACCACAGCTTCTTCTACAGCCCTCCATCCGAACATCAAAATTTTCGATGACTTTTTTGTTTTTTATTTGTTGAATTGTTTGTGGATGATTAGCATACACCATACCTTTCCAATAACACCACAAAAAAGAATCAAGTGGTATTAAATCCGAACTTTTAGTGCTCAAGGAACTTCACAATTTCTTGCAATTATGCGATCAGCAAATTTTGTTGACAATAAATAGATTGTTGCACGACTTGCGTGGCATGTCGGTCCGTCTTGTTGAAACCAAAGGTCACACGCAATGCGCTCATTTTGGGCCACAAAAAACAGTTAACATGTTGCGATAATGTTCCTCATACCCAAAGAAAAACGGCCTAATGATGCTACCTGCACATAAACCATACCAAACAGTGACTCTTGGAGGATGAACTTCTGTTTCGTTTGAATAACATGAGGATTCTCTGCTCCCCAAACTCAACAATTTTGCTTATTTACCTTCATCTTAAAAACGTTCATTTCGTTCAAGCATTCTATTAACAAAACGACGACGGTTTAAATGATCTGGTGACCTCAATTTTCGAGTTAGTTGAATTTTGTGTGGATGTAAATAACGATCAACGATGCCTGGTTGATGTGCTTGAGTCATTACGAACACTCACTAACAGCTGCGACTGGATCAGGAGTACGAACTGGATGAAGATGTTGATACGATCCACGACCTTCCACTGAACCAGTGTCTTAAAAACGATCAATAACTTTACCAATTGCACGTAATTCACGAAATGTTGTTGTTTTAGAACGATTATTTTCATAATAAAATTGGACAATCGAAATGCGTTGTTGTGTTGGGACAGCACTAAAATTCATGGCCTACCCTTTACTTCTTGGAAATTAAGTAGACGTCTAATTAAAAATAGATAATTTTTTTCTCTATGTACCTATTGATTTCATTAATACGCTGTACAATTTAATTCAGGAGCAATATTCATCACCCAATTTTTATACTGCTCCAATTGTTTCAAAAATAATAACGAGAAATAAAAAGGCAAATTAATGACCCCATTTCAATTACTTCCAACTTTTTATGCATTTCAATCAAACCTAAATCCTCTGCAGCCATCACCACTATACCGCGATTGTCTATAGCGCATTTCAAAATCATCACCTTTTATACCCATTAATATTCATCACCCATTGTTTTTCCACGATCTTTGCTGATGCTGTGCAAATAAAATGATAATGAAAACACGAGAAAAAATAACAATTTTGAGGTCACACTTCAAGCAACCGTCGTCTATTGGTATATAGGTAGGTAGGTAGATAGGTATTATGCGATGCTGCTGTACCATTTTTTGCACCTGATAAGAATATTAAATTAATTAATTTAATTACGTTTATATTTTTTTTTGCGTTTTGTACCTACTTCGTGTAATTCCATATTCCAATTGAAATCATTTTAACAACAAAAAAGGAAATATGAAAAAGGGATGTCCTCACTCCTTTTGTTTTACCTGGCAGTCGCTGGAAATCTGTACAAAAATCCTACAAATTTTGAACGACCAAAAAATATTATATTTAATCTAATTTAATCATTTTTGTATTTTGGATTTGTCATTAAATTTATTTTATTCTTTTCGCCGTACTCCGTATACACTGTGTATAGCGCCTTGTTGTTTTTAGCAGTGTATACACTAGGGCCCGGTGTTTCACGTATTTTATCGTTTTGTGTATATATACATTTGTTTTGAATCGTCTCAAATGAAAATAAATTACAAGATAAGAAGATGAAAATATACAGATAGTAAAAATATTTTTGTTGTTGTACGTAATTTTCTCAAATCACGATAAATTTATGAGGGGGGCAAAAATATACGGATAATATAAATTTAGTCGACAACCTGTAAAGAATTTTAAAATTTTTTTGTGCTTTTTGTTTTCGTATCGTGATAAAAAACTGATTAAATCAACAAAACAAAATGAAAAAGCTTACAATCTAACCTTAAAATGTAAAAAAAAACGTTTTAAAATAAAGCGAAAGTGAAACATCCCATATTTTCGTATTTTTAACGTAATGTACAACAAAGACGAAGTCCTCATCTCAGTTGTACACAATTCCGTATCTCTCGTTCATCCCTAATTTAAGCTGAAACAAAACAAAAAAATCATTTTATTTTCTTGGGCGCTGTGTTTTCAAGAAAATGTTTATTTATTTATTTTTGTTTTTGGTGTGCGGCTCAACAAAAAGGAGCAATACAAATCTAAAATACGCATACTACACTTCACGTATATACCAATAAAAAAAAGCTTCATATCATAAAAAGCCATGTATAGTTTGGCATAAAAAAACAAGTAGAAACTTTTTATTTTTGTTGTAATATTATTTTATGGGCGGTGTATGCTACAAACAAAAAAGATTCGAATCCTCCTGTACACGACTCGTATATGGAAAGAGCTTTTGTTGGTTTAGTCACAGAAAAAAACTGTTTTCGGTTTTAAGATAGGTATGATAATTTCTTCTATACATAGTTAAGGCATATGTACGCACAATTTACATACGCATGGAGTGAAAAAAAAAATTAAAATCCAGACATTCAACATCTTTCGAGCTTTAAGCTATTTTCCTTTTCATATTTTAAATGTATAATACAGTGTATATCTTAAATATACTGATACCCTTATGCTTAAACGACATGACTTTCCACTTTGAAGGTTTTTTATATTGTGAGAATATTATAGAACTTAAAAAGGATTGGGCTTCTTTTTTTTGGTTTTCGGATGAGCGATATGAAAAGTTTGACATAATATTAAACTTTATTTTTTTGTGGGGTGTTCTCGTTGCTCCGCAGCGCAATTTTCACTTTTATAGTAACCGCGTATGTAACGATGAGTTTTTAGTTGAGAGGAGTTTTTGCTGCTTGTTCAAATTAAATTTAATATTATTTTTTATTAAAAAGTACATCTGTCTATATGTATTTAGTATATATTCACAATTATACGTATGCACGATAAAAATATGTTTTTGCAAGTATAGTTACTTAAGGCAAGTATAAAATGTGTTTTTCACGTTTCAACAGTTTGTTTGAATTCTTTATTATTCCATCCAACTTTTTCCCGGATGACGAAGATAATTTCAGCAAAAAATCCGAATTAGAACATGGAAAAATTCATTTCTTTTCAAGCTTGTCGAAACCATATATACTCAAAAAAGACATACAAGATATTTAAATTTAATTTTAAAACTTTGTATGTATACAAGTTAAACGACACAAGTATTTGATTCGGAAAAGTAGTTACTGTAATTCTCAGAATGCATTATAGAGTAGCAATCTTCTTCACATAAGTATCATTTGTGGGAAAATTTCTACAACCAATAAATTTTTACTCATCTTTCAACTGTTTAGATAATTTAAGCTTTTAGGGTACTAGAGAAAGGCATTGAAATATTTCGAAAATTTTATAGAATGGCTCACTGATATGGAAAATTAAATTTATAAACATGAAAGCTTTTGCTGACCTAAAATGAAAATGTACAAAATATACAAACGCCTATCACAATTTTAAATGCTTTTACGAGTATATGAATTTTCAATATACTAATACGAATATTGTTATTGCGTAACCAGGTTCCGTATGCTTGTGTCCGCAAAAGTCAAAAAATAGTCGATGGATTAAAATTTTTACACAACGTTGCATTTGTATACCATACGAAGGAATGTCCACGTCTTCCCGTAGATTTTCTTAACTGTTTGTGCTGCCATCTAGCGATAAAATTAAGAACTGTAAATAAATAACCTAACCTAACCAGCTCATTGATGTGCATATTATATTCAAATTATTTAATCAAAGGTTACAAACCGCACTGATCAGGAACGTTTAGTTAGACGATAATGAACGCGCTAGAGTCAGAAATTCTCAAAGGCGAACAGAAAAATTGTCAGATCAGCTGGAAGATAGACCTGAAGTCTTACGAGTAGAAGCGAAAAGAAAAAGAGCAGCACACTCGTATAAACAACGCTAAAAAATAGATCGACGGCGAAGACATATGTAGATGCAATATCTGTATATACGAACAGGATATTCAATACAATACCTCATGTAAATTCATTCAAATCAGAGAAATGGCTAAAGTTTGTCCGCGCTGCACAGCAATGAAATGTAAAGGACAAGCACCGGGAATTTATGGGATATTTTACCACAGAATTTCCTGTCGTTAATTCCCAATATAAATTAATTTAAACCAATTTTGTTTGCTTTATAATAATAAAGTTATATTTATTATTTGAACACTGACCACAACTATTAATATTTTTAAAAATAACGTTAAATACAATTTGCTTCCTTGCTTACGTGTTCACGTTCTGCGTTCCAGTTGCTACTTTTTAAAATTCTGTTTTTCTTTCTAATATAAAAGTAAAAAAACGAAAATTATTATTTGGAAAATATTGTTTTGAAATGAATTGCTATGATCAGATGCACGGGAACTTTGTACTAAGTTTGTCCTAAAAGTAAAAAATAAAAAATTAGGACAAACTTAAGACAAAGTTCACGCTTCATAATACCGATAAGAACTTTGTACTGAGCTTGTCCTAAACCAGCAAAACAATGTAACTTGTTTATATGTATTTGTGAAATGTAGACATTTAGGCGAATACACAAAATAATCGCTTGTTTAAATTAACTTTTAAATTTTATCTTGTAATACTAAAAACTTGAACCGACATAAATAAAAAATACGCTTTAATCGAATAAAAATAAATCATATTAAACTCTTACAAATAAATGTCAATTTAAGTCAGCTGTTTAAATGAAATAGTATTATTCTCATATTACAAAAATATTTACTAATATATACACAATATTATTATGGTTACCATAAATGTGAAAAAAACCAGATTAACAATCAATAAGTTTCATAAATTTATCATGGAGCTCACTTAGTGAGACAGACGTTTACGTGAATTTACGTTTTAAATCGCTTAGGGGTGCCGTTTAAGGGTAATACTAAATAGGGTTACAGGATATTCTCATCGGTTTCACTTGTAAGGGAGCAAGATAATAGTACTACCGACTCAATCTATAAGTTTCATAAATTTATCATGGAGCTCACTTAGTGAGACAGACGTTTACGTGAATTTACGTTTTAAATCGCTTAGGGGTGCCGTTTAAGGGTAATACTAAATAGGGTTACAGGATATTCTCATCGGTTTCACTTGTAAGGGAGCAAGATAATAGTACTGCCGACTCAATCTATAAGTTTCATAAATTTATCATGGAGCTCACTTAGTGAGACAGACGTTTACGTGAATTTACGTTTTAAATCGCTTAGGGGTGCCGTTTAAGGGTAATACTAAATAGGGTTACAGGATATTCTCATCGGTTTCACTTGTAAGGGAGCAAGATAATAGTACTACCGACTCAATCTATAAGTTTCATAAATTTATCATGGAGCTCACTTAGTGAGACAGACGTTTACGTGAATTTACGTTTTAAATCGCTTAGGGGTGCCGTTTAAGGGTAATACTAAATAGGGTTACAGGATATTCTCATCGGTTTCACTTGTAAGGGAGCAAGATAATAGTACTACCGACTCAATCTATAAGTTTCATAAATTTATCATGGAGCTCACTTAGTGAGACAGACGTTTACGTGAATTTACGTTTTAAATCGCTTAGGGGTGCCGTTTAAGGGTAATACTAAATAGGGTTACAGGATATTCTCATCGGTTTCACTTGTAAGGGAGCAAGATAATAGTACTACCGACTCAATCTATAAGTTTCATAAATTTATCATGGAGCTCACTTAGTGAGTCAGACGTTTATGTGAATTTACGTTTTAAATCGCTTAGGGGTGCCGTTTAAGGGTAATACTAAATAGGGTTACAGGTTATTCTCATCGGTTTCACTTGTAAGGGAGCAAGATAATAGTACTGCCGAGTCAATCTATAAGTTTCATAAATTTATCATGGAGCTCACTTAGTGAGACAGACGTTTATGTGAATTTATGTCTCTTAAATCGCTTAGGGGTGCCGTTTAAGGGTAATACTAAATAGGGTTACAGGTTATTCTCATCGGTTTCACTTGTAAGGGAGCAAGATAATAGTACTGCCGAGTCAATCTATAAGTTTCATAAATTTATCATGGAGCTCACTTAGTGAGACAGACGTTTATGTGAATTTATGTCTCTTAAATCGCTTAGGGGTGCCGTTTAAGGGTAATACTAAATAGGGTTACAGGTTATTCTCATCGGTTTCACTTGTAAGGGAGCAAGATAATAGTACTACCGAGTCAATCTATAAGTTTCATAAATTTATCATGGAGCTCACTTAGTGAGACAGACGTTTATGTGAATTTATGTCTCTTAAATCGCTTAGGGGTGCCGTTTAAGGGTAATACTAAATAGGGTTACAGGTTATTCTCATCGGTTTCACTTGTAAGGGAGCAAGATAATAGTACTACCGAGTCAATCTATAAGTTTCATAAATTTATCATGGAGCTCACTTAGTGAGTCAGACGTTTATGTGAATTTACGTTTTAAATCGCTTAGGGGTGCCGTTTAAGGGTAATACTAAATAGGGTTACAGGTTATTCTCATCGGTTTCACTTGTAAGGGAGCAAGATAATAGTACTGCCGAGTCAATCTATAAGTTTCATAAATTTATCATGGAGCTCACTTAGTGAGACAGACGTTTATGTGAATTTATGTCTCTTAAATCGCTTAGGAGTGCCGTTTAAGGGTAATACTAAATAGGGTTACAGGTTATTCTCATCGGTTTCACTTGTAAGGGAGCAAGATAATAATACTACCGACTCAATCTATAAGTTTCATAAATTTATCATGGAGCTCACTTAGTGAGACAGACGTTTATGTGAATTTATGTCTCTTAACTCGCTTAGGGGTGCCGTTTAAGGGTAATACTAAATAGGGTTACAGGTTATTCTCATCGGTTTCACTTGTAAGGGAGCAAGATAATAGTACTACCGAGTCAATCTATAAGTTTCATAAATTTATCATGGAGCTCACTTAGTGAGACAGACGTTTATGTGAATTTATGTCTCTTAAATCGCTTAGGGGTGCCGTTTAAGGGTAATACTAAATAGGGTTACAGGTTATTCTCATCGGTTTCACTTGTAAGGGAGCAAGATAATAGTACTACCGAGTCAATCTATAAGTTTCATAAATTTATCATGGAGCTCACTTAGTGAGACAGACGTTTACGTGAATTTACGTTTTAAATCGCTTAGGGGTGCCGTTTAAGGGTAATACTAAATAGGGTTACAGGTTATTCTCATCGGTTTCACTTGTAAGGGAGCAAGATAATAGTACTGCCGAGTCAATCTATAAGTTTCATAAATTTATCATGGAGCTCACTTAGTGAGACAGACGTTTATGTGAATTTATGTCTCTTAAATCGCTTAGGGGTGCCGTTTAAGGGTAATACTAAATAGGGTTACAGGTTATTCTCATCGGTTTCACTTGTAAGGGAGCAAGATAATAGTACTACCGAGTCAATCTATAAGTTTCATAAATTTATCATGGAGCTCACTTAGTGAAACAGACGTTTATGTGAATTTATGTCTCTTAAATCGCTTAGGGGTGCCGTTTAAGGGTAATACTAAATAGGGTTACAGGTTATTCTCATCGGTTTCACTTGTAAGGGAGCAAGATAATAGTACTGCCGAGTCAATCTATAAGTTTCATAAATTTATCATGGAGCTCACTTAGTGAGTCAGACGTTTATGTGAATTTACGTTTTAAATCGCTTAGGGGTGCCGTTTAAGGGTAATACTAAATAGGGTTACAGGTTATTCTCATCGGTTTCACTTGTAAGGGAGCAAGATAATAGTACTGCCGAGTCAATCTATAAGTTTCATAAATTTATCATGGAGCTCACTTAGTGAGACAGACGTTTATGTGAATTTATGTCTCTTAAATCGCTTAGGAGTGCCGTTTAAGGGTAATACTAAATAGGGTTACAGGTTATTCTCATCGGTTTCACTTGTAAGGGAGCAAGATAATAATACTACCGACTCAATCTATAAGTTTCATAAATTTATCATGGAGCTCACTTAGTGAGACAGACGTTTATGTGAATTTATGTCTCTTAACTCGCTTAGGGGTGCCGTTTAAGGGTAATACTAAATAGGGTTACAGGTTATTCTCATCGGTTTCACTTGTAAGGGAGCAAGATAATAGTACTACCGAGTCAATCTATAAGTTTCATAAATTTATCATGGAGCTCACTTAGTGAGACAGACGTTTATGTGAATTTATGTCTCTTAAATCGCTTAGGGGTGCCGTTTAAGGGTAATACTAAATAGGGTTACAGGTTATTCTCATCGGTTTCACTTGTAAGGGAGCAAGATAATAGTACTACCGAGTCAATCTATAAGTTTCATAAATTTATCATGGAGCTCACTTAGTGAGACAGACGTTTACGTGAATTTACGTTTTAAATCGCTTAGGGGTGCCGTTTAAGGGTAATACTAAATAGGGTTACAGGTTATTCTCATCGGTTTCACTTGTAAGGGAGCAAGATAATAGTACTACCGAGTCAATCTATAAGTTTCATAAATTTATCATGGAGCTCACTTAGTGAGACAGACGTTTACGTGAATTTACGTTTTAAATCGCTTAGGGGTGCCGTTTAAGGGTAATACTAAATAGGGTTACAGGTTATTCTCATCGGTTTCACTTGTAAGGGAGCAAGATAATAGTACTGCCGAGTCAATCTATAAGTTTCATAAATTTATCATGGAGCTCACTTAGTGAAACAGACGTTTATGTGAATTTATGTCTCTTAAATCGCTTAGGGGTGCCGTTTAAGGGTAATACTAAATAGGGTTACAGGTTATTCTCATCGGTTTCACTTGTAAGGGAGCAAGATAATAGTACTGCCGAGTCAATCTATAAGTTTCATAAATTTATCATGGAGCTCACTTAGTGAGTCAGACGTTTATGTGAATTTACGTTTTAAATCGCTTAGGGGTGCCGTTTAAGGGTAATACTAAATAGGGTTACAGGTTATTCTCATCGGTTTCACTTGTAAGGGAGCAAGATAATAGTACTGCCGAGTCAATCTATAAGTTTCATAAATTTATCATGGAGCTCACTTAGTGAGACAGACGTTTATGTGAATTTATGTCTCTTAAATCGCTTAGGAGTGCCGTTTAAGGGTAATACTAAATAGGGTTACAGGTTATTCTCATCGGTTTCACTTGTAAGGGAGCAAGATAATAATACTACCGACTCAATCTATAAGTTTCATAAATTTATCATGGAGCTCACTTAGTGAGACAGACGTTTATGTGAATTTATGTCTCTTAACTCGCTTAGGGGTGCCGTTTAAGGGTAATACTAAATAGGGTTACAGGTTATTCTCATCGGTTTCACTTGTAAGGGAGCAAGATAATAGTACTACCGAGTCAATCTATAAGTTTCATAAATTTATCATGGAGCTCACTTAGTGAGACAGACGTTTATGTGAATTTATGTCTCTTAAATCGCTTAGGGGTGCCGTTTAAGGGTAATACTAAATAGGGTTACAGGTTATTCTCATCGGTTTCACTTGTAAGGGAGCAAGATAATAGTACTACCGAGTCAATCTATAAGTTTCATAAATTTATCATGGAGCTCACTTAGTGAGACAGACGTTTACGTGAATTTACGTTTTAAATCGCTTAGGGGTGCCGTTTAAGGGTAATACTAAATAGGGTTACAGGTTATTCTCATCGGTTTCACTTGTAAGGGAGCAAGATAATAGTACTGCCGAGTCAATCTATAAGTTTCATAAATTTATCATGGAGCTCACTTAGTGAGACAGACGTTTATGTGAATTTATGTCTCTTAAATCGCTTAGGGGTGCCGTTTAAGGGTAATACTAAATAGGGTTACAGGTTATTCTCATCGGTTTCACTTGTAAGGGAGCAAGATAATAGTACTACCGAGTCAATCTATAAGTTTCATAAATTTATCATGGAGCTCACTTAGTGAAACAGACGTTTATGTGAATTTATGTCTCTTAAATCGCTTAGGGGTGCCGTTTAAGGGTAATACTAAATAGGGTTACAGGTTATTCTCATCGGTTTCACTTGTAAGGGAGCAAGATAATAGTACTGCCGAGTCAATCTATAAGTTTCATAAATTTATCATGGAGCTCACTTAGTGAGTCAGACGTTTATGTGAATTTACGTTTTAAATCGCTTAGGGGTGCCGTTTAAGGGTAATACTAAATAGGGTTACAGGTTATTCTCATCGGTTTCACTTGTAAGGGAGCAAGATAATAGTACTGCCGAGTCAATCTATAAGTTTCATAAATTTATCATGGAGCTCACTTAGTGAGACAGACGTTTATGTGAATTTATGTCTCTTAAATCGCTTAGGAGTGCCGTTTAAGGGTAATACTAAATAGGGTTACAGGTTATTCTCATCGGTTTCACTTGTAAGGGAGCAAGATAATAGTACTGCCGAGTCAATCTATAAGTTTCATAAATTTATCATGGAGCTCACTTAGTGAGACAGACGTTTATGTGAATTTATGTCTCTTAAATCGCTTAGGGGTGCCGTTTAAGGGTAATACTAAATAGGGTTACAGGTTATTCTCATCGGTTTCACTTGTAAGGGAGCAAGATAATAGTACTACCGAGTCAATCTATAAGTTTCATAAATTTATCATGGAGCTCACTTAGTGAGACAGACGTTTATGTGAATTTATGTCTCTTAAATCGCTTAGGGGTGCCGTTTAAGGGTAATACTAAATAGGGTTACAGGTTATTCTCATCGGTTTCACTTGTAAGGGAGCAAGATAATAGTACTGCCGAGTCAATCTATAAGTTTCATAAATTTATCATGGAGCTCACTTAGTGAGACAGACGTTTATGTGAATTTATGTCTCTTAAATCGCTTAGGGGTGCCGTTTAAGGGTAATACTAAATAGGGTTACAGGTTATTCTCATCGGTTTCACTTGTAAGGGAGCAAGATAATAGTACTACCGAGTCAATCTATAAGTTTCATAAATTTATCATGGAGCTCACTTAGTGAGACAGACGTTTATGTGAATTTATGTCTCTTAAATCGCTTAGGGGTGCCGTTTAAGGGTAATACTAAATAGGGTTACAGGTTATTCTCATCGGTTTCACTTGTAAGGGAGCAAGATAATAGTACTACCGAGTCAATCTATAAGTTTCATAAATTTATCATGGAGCTCACTTAGTGAGTCAGACGTTTATGTGAATTTACGTTTTAAATCGCTTAGGGGTGCCGTTTAAGGGTAATACTAAATAGGGTTACAGGTTATTCTCATCGGTTTCACTTGTAAGGGAGCAAGATAATAGTACTGCCGAGTCAATCTATAAGTTTCATAAATTTATCATGGAGCTCACTTAGTGAGACAGACGTTTATGTGAATTTATGTCTCTTAAATCGCTTAGGAGTGCCGTTTAAGGGTAATACTAAATAGGGTTACAGGTTATTCTCATCGGTTTCACTTGTAAGGGAGCAAGATAATAGTACTGCCGAGTCAATCTATAAGTTTCATAAATTTATCATGGAGCTCACTTAGTGAGACAGACGTTTATGTGAATTTATGTCTCTTAAATCGCTTAGGGGTGCCGTTTAAGGGTAATACTAAATAGGGTTACAGGTTATTCTCATCGGTTTCACTTGTAAGGGAGCAAGATAATAGTACTACCGAGTCAATCTATAAGTTTCATAAATTTATCATGGAGCTCACTTAGTGAGACAGACGTTTATGTGAATTTATGTCTCTTAAATCGCTTAGGGGTGCCGTTTAAGGGTAATACTAAATAGGGTTACAGGTTATTCTCATCGGTTTCACTTGTAAGGGAGCAAGATAATAGTACTGCCGAGTCAATCTATAAGTTTCATAAATTTATCATGGAGCTCACTTAGTGAGACAGACGTTTATGTGAATTTATGTCTCTTAAATCGCTTAGGGGTGCCGTTTAAGGGTAATACTAAATAGGGTTACAGGTTATTCTCATCGGTTTCACTTGTAAGGGAGCAAGATAATAGTACTACCGAGTCAATCTATAAGTTTCATAAATTTATCATGGAGCTCACTTAGTGAGACAGACGTTTATGTGAATTTATGTCTCTTAAATCGCTTAGGGGTGCCGTTTAAGGGTAATACTAAATAGGGTTACAGGTTATTCTCATCGGTTTCACTTGTAAGGGAGCAAGATAATAGTACTACCGAGTCAATCTATAAGTTTCATAAATTTATCATGGAGCTCACTTAGTGAGTCAGACGTTTATGTGAATTTACGTTTTAAATCGCTTAGGGGTGCCGTTTAAGGGTAATACTAAATAGGGTTACAGGTTATTCTCATCGGTTTCACTTGTAAGGGAGCAAGATAATAGTACTGCCGAGTCAATCTATAAGTTTCATAAATTTATCATGGAGCTCACTTAGTGAGACAGACGTTTATGTGAATTTATGTCTCTTAAATCGCTTAGGAGTGCCGTTTAAGGGTAATACTAAATAGGGTTACAGGTTATTCTCATCGGTTTCACTTGTAAGGGAGCAAGATAATAATACTACCGACTCAATCTATAAGTTTCATAAATTTATCATGGAGCTCACTTAGTGAGACAGACGTTTATGTGAATTTATGTCTCTTAACTCGCTTAGGGGTGCCGTTTAAGGGTAATACTAAATAGGGTTACAGGTTATTCTCATCGGTTTCACTTGTAAGGGAGCAAGATAATAGTACTACCGAGTCAATCTATAAGTTTCATAAATTTATCATGGAGCTCACTTAGTGAGACAGACGTTTACGTGAATTTACGTTTTAAATCGCTTAGGGGTGCCGTTTAAGGGTAATACTAAATAGGGTTACAGGTTATTCTCATCGGTTTCACTTGTAAGGGAGCAAGATAATAGTACTGCCGAGTCAATCTATAAGTTTCATAAATTTATCATGGAGCTCACTTAGTGAGACAGACGTTTATGTGAATTTATGTCTCTTAAATCGCTTAGGGGTGCCGTTTAAGGGTAATACTAAATAGGGTTACAGGTTATTCTCATCGGTTTCACTTGTAAGGGAGCAAGATAATAGTACTACCGAGTCAATCTATAAGTTTCATAAATTTATCATGGAGCTCACTTAGTGAAACAGACGTTTATGTGAATTTATGTCTCTTAAATCGCTTAGGGGTGCCGTTTAAGGGTAATACTAAATAGGGTTACAGGTTATTCTCATCGGTTTCACTTGTAAGGGAGCAAGATAATAGTACTGCCGAGTCAATCTATAAGTTTCATAAATTTATCATGGAGCTCACTTAGTGAGTCAGACGTTTATGTGAATTTACGTTTTAAATCGCTTAGGGGTGCCGTTTAAGGGTAATACTAAATAGGGTTACAGGTTATTCTCATCGGTTTCACTTGTAAGGGAGCAAGATAATAGTACTGCCGAGTCAATCTATAAGTTTCATAAATTTATCATGGAGCTCACTTAGTGAGACAGACGTTTATGTGAATTTATGTCTCTTAACTCGCTTAGGGGTGCCGTTTAAGGGTAATACTAAATAGGGTTACAGGTTATTCTCATCGGTTTCACTTGTAAGGGAGCAAGATAATAATACTACCGACTCAATCTATAAGTTTCATAAATTTATCATGGAGCTCACTTAGTGAGACAGACGTTTATGTGAATTTATGTCTCTTAAATCGCTTAGGGGTGCCGTTTAAGGGTAATACTAAATAGGGTTACAGGTTATTCTCATCGGTTTCACTTGTAAGGGAGCAAGATAATAGTACTACCGAGTCAATCTATAAGTTTCATAAATTTATCATGGAGCTCACTTAGTGAGACAGACGTTTACGTGAATTTACGTTTTAAATCGCTTAGGGGTGCCGTTTAAGGGTAATACTAAATAGGGTTACAGGTTATTCTCATCGGTTTCACTTGTAAGGGAGCAAGATAATAGTACTACCGAGTCAATCTATAAGTTTCATAAATTTATCATGGAGCTCACTTAGTGAGACAGACGTTTACGTGAATTTACGTTTTAAATCGCTTAGGGGTGCCGTTTAAGGGTAATACTAAATAGGGTTACAGGTTATTCTCATCGGTTTCACTTGTAAGGGAGCAAGATAATAGTACTACCGAGTCAATCTATAAGTTTCATAAATTTATCATGGAGCTCACTTAGTGAGTCAGACGTTTATGTGAATTTACGTTTTAAATCGCTTAGGGGTGCCGTTTAAGGGTAATACTAAATAGGGTTACAGGTTATTCTCATCGGTTTCACTTGTAAGGGAGCAAGATAATAGTACTGCCGAGTCAATCTATAAGTTTCATAAATTTATCATGGAGCTCACTTAGTGAGACAGACGTTTATGTGAATTTATGTCTCTTAAATCGCTTAGGAGTGCCGTTTAAGGGTAATACTAAATAGGGTTACAGGTTATTCTCATCGGTTTCACTTGTAAGGGAGCAAGATAATAGTACTACCGACTCAATCTATAAGTTTCATAAATTTATCATGGAGCTCACTTAGTGAGACAGACGTTTATGTGAATTTATGTCTCTTAACTCGCTTAGGGGTGCCGTTTAAGGGTAATACTAAATAGGGTTACAGGTTATTCTCATCGGTTTCACTTGTAAGGGAGCAAGATAATAGTACTACCGAGTCAATCTATAAGTTTCATAAATTTATCATGGAGCTCACTTAGTGAGACAGACGTTTATGTGAATTTATGTCTCTTAAATCGCTTAGGGGTGCCGTTTAAGGGTAATACTAAATAGGGTTACAGGTTATTCTCATCGGTTTCACTTGTAAGGGAGCAAGATAATAGTACTACCGAGTCAATCTATAAGTTTCATAAATTTATCATGGAGCTCACTTAGTGAGACAGACGTTTACGTGAATTTACGTTTTAAATCGCTTAGGGGTGCCGTTTAAGGGTAATACTAAATAGGGTTACAGGTTATTCTCATCGGTTTCACTTGTAAGGGAGCAAGATAATAGTACTGCCGAGTCAATCTATAAGTTTCATAAATTTATCATGGAGCTCACTTAGTGAGACAGACGTTTATGTGAATTTATGTCTCTTAAATCGCTTAGGGGTGCCGTTTAAGGGTAATACTAAATAGGGTTACAGGTTATTCTCATCGGTTTCACTTGTAAGGGAGCAAGATAATAGTACTACCGAGTCAATCTATAAGTTTCATAAATTTATCATGGAGCTCACTTAGTGAAACAGACGTTTATGTGAATTTATGTCTCTTAAATCGCTTAGGGGTGCCGTTTAAGGGTAATACTAAATAGGGTTACAGGTTATTCTCATCGGTTTCACTTGTAAGGGAGCAAGATAATAGTACTGCCGAGTCAATCTATAAGTTTCATAAATTTATCATGGAGCTCACTTAGTGAGTCAGACGTTTATGTGAATTTACGTTTTAAATCGCTTAGGGGTGCCGTTTAAGGGTAATACTAAATAGGGTTACAGGTTATTCTCATCGGTTTCACTTGTAAGGGAGCAAGATAATAGTACTGCCGAGTCAATCTATAAGTTTCATAAATTTATCATGGAGCTCACTTAGTGAGACAGACGTTTATGTGAATTTATGTCTCTTAAATCGCTTAGGAGTGCCGTTTAAGGGTAATACTAAATAGGGTTACAGGTTATTCTCATCGGTTTCACTTGTAAGGGAGCAAGATAATAATACTACCGACTCAATCTATAAGTTTCATAAATTTATCATGGAGCTCACTTAGTGAGACAGACGTTTATGTGAATTTATGTCTCTTAACTCGCTTAGGGGTGCCGTTTAAGGGTAATACTAAATAGGGTTACAGGTTATTCTCATCGGTTTCACTTGTAAGGGAGCAAGATAATAGTACTACCGAGTCAATCTATAAGTTTCATAAATTTATCATGGAGCTCACTTAGTGAGACAGACGTTTATGTGAATTTATGTCTCTTAACTCGCTTAGGGGTGCCGTTTAAGGGTAATACTAAATAGGGTTACAGGTTATTCTCATCGGTTTCACTTGTAAGGGAGCAAGATAATAGTACTACCGAGTCAATCTATAAGTTTCATAAATTTATCATGGAGCTCACTTAGTGAGACAGACGTTTACGTGAATTTACGTTTTAAATCGCTTAGGGGTGCCGTTTAAGGGTAATACTAAATAGGGTTACAGGTTATTCTCATCGGTTTCACTTGTAAGGGAGCAAGATAATAGTACTACCGAGTCAATCTATAAGTTTCATAAATTTATCATGGAGCTCACTTAGTGAGACAGACGTTTACGTGAATTTACGTTTTAAATCGCTTAGGGGTGCCGTTTAAGGGTAATACTAAATAGGGTTACAGGTTATTCTCATCGGTTTCACTTGTAAGGGAGCAAGATAATAGTACTACCGAGTCAATCTATAAGTTTCATAAATTTATCATGGAGCTCACTTAGTGAGACAGACGTTTACGTGAATTTACGTTTTAAATCGCTTAGGGGTGCCGTTTAAGGGTAATACTAAATAGGGTTACAGGTTATTCTCATCGGTTTCACTTGTAAGGGAGCAAGATAATAGTACTGCCGAGTCAATCTATAAGTTTCATAAATTTATCATGGAGCTCACTTAGTGAGACAGACGTTTATGTGAATTTATGTCTCTTAAATCGCTTAGGGGTGCCGTTTAAGGGTAATACTAAATAGGGTTACAGGTTATTCTCATCGGTTTCACTTGTAAGGGAGCAAGATAATAATACTACCGACTCAATCTATAAGTTTCATAAATTTATCATGGAGCTCACTTAGTGAGACAGACGTTTATGTGAATTTATGTCTCTTAACTCGCTTAGGGGTGCCGTTTAAGGGTAATACTAAATAGGGTTACAGGTTATTCTCATCGGTTTCACTTGTAAGGGAGCAAGATAATAGTACTACCGAGTCAATCTATAAGTTTCATAAATTTATCATGGAGCTCACTTAGTGAGACAGACGTTTACGTGAATTTACGTTTTAAATCGCTTAGGGGTGCCGTTTAAGGGTAATACTAAATAGGGTTACAGGTTATTCTCATCGGTTTCACTTGTAAGGGAGCAAGATAATAGTACTGCCGACTCAATCTATAAGTTTCATAAATTTATCATGGAGCTCACTTAGTGAGTCAGACGTTTACGTGAATTTACGTTTTAAATCGCTTAGGGGTGCCGTTTAAGGGTAATACTAAATAGGGTTACAGGTTATTCTCATCGGTTTCACTTGTAAGGGAGCAAGATAATAGTACTGCCGAGTCAATCTATAAGTTTCATAAATTTATCATGGAGCTCACTTAGTGAGGCAGACGTTTATGTGAATTTATGTCTCTTAAATCGCTTAGGGGTGCCGTTTAAGGGTAATACTAAATAGGGTTACAGGTTATTCTCATCGGTTTCACTTGTAAGGGAGCAAGATAATAATACTACCGACTCAATCTATAAGTTTCATAAATTTATCATGGAGCTCACTTAGTGAGACAGACGTTTATGTGAATTTATGTCTCTTAACTCGCTTAGGGGTGCCGTTTAAGGGTAATACTAAATAGGGTTACAGGTTATTCTCATCGGTTTCACTTGTAAGGGAGCAAGATAATAGTACTACCGAGTCAATCTATAAGTTTCATAAATTTATCATGGAGCTCACTTAGTGAGACAGACGTTTATGTGAATTTATGTCTCTTAAATCGCTTAGGGGTGCCGTTTAAGGGTAATACTAAATAGGGTTACAGGTTATTCTCATCGGTTTCACTTGTAAGGGAGCAAGATAATAGTACTACCGAGTCAATCTATAAGTTTCATAAATTTATCATGGAGCTCACTTAGTGAGTCAGACGTTTACGTGAATTTACGTTTTAAATCGCTTGGGGGTGCCGTTTAAGGGTAATACTAAATAGGGTTACAGGTTATTCTCATCGGTTTCACATCGGTATGATCAGCGTGTCGCTGGCAATCCGTTTTTGTAACTATTTTCTAACAGTAGGAAAATACTCCGCAACGCTATGTGTGGTGTTAGTACAACAGTAACTGACCGTTACATTTCTCCCTCCCCAGTGCGAACGTCCTTACCAAATGTTATGGAGTAGGAGTTCCATTGCTGGTGGAATTAGTAGTATTAATAAATACCAGAAGAATTTCTGTATTTATTTTGCATGCTGAAATAAAATTTGAAATGATTATTGTAAGATAGTTTCTCATACCTAATTATTAATTTTTTGTTTTTTGCTATCTGTGGTGAATCCACACGGAATTGTACATCTTTGAGCTCCAAACCCAAATCTCGTGTGGAACCAACACATGTTTGCTTTGTTCGAACTGTTTGTTTGCTTCGAACTTCTTGCGGATTGGAGAGCGCTCATGCGTCTTTCCAACTTGATCATTCGTAACTCCAAAAGACGTGTTGCTTTCGAGTTGATAGATGGTAGCGTCGTCGGTGTTGTTTGCGTTGCCACCGATTTTGTTTGAGCCCTTTTTCCTGGCTTCGATGTTGATGGAGCAGATTCTAGTTCCGATTCTAGAACCGTAGCATCTAGCTCCATTTCGATTTGCTTGATCAACTCCTCGTGTCGGGCATTGAGATCGCTGATATTGATAGTTTCCATCCCTTGAAAGAAATGAAAAATAGAAATTATGCTTGCTGAGAAGGAATCATTCGAGTGTGTCGACTGTTGTTGTCAAATCGAATGATTTTCTTAATCCCTGACGATTGCTCAGGTGTATTCAATATCCCGTACACTGGTTTGAGTCTGTCAACTGAGATATTAAAAAGTTTATCTTTGATTTGAATTACAAAGTGTTTACGAAGTCTTCGTACCACTTTGAATGGACCTTCGTATGGTGTAGCGAAACCTGTTCGGACTTTGTCACTACGAACGAAAACAAAATCACACGTTTGTAGTGATTTGGGTATGCAAATGTTGTTTTGTTTAGTTTTGCGAGTGTCCGTTGGTATAAGATTGTTCATAGTGGACCTTAATTGCTTTACCACTGTATCAGCGGTAATTTGGGGTGTGAGTGGATGTTCCACAAAAAATTCCCCAGGAAGTTTGAGTGTTTGACCGTACACCAGTTCTGCTGGTGAGCATTGCAGGTCATCTTTGACTGTTGCCCGGATTCCCAATAGAACTATTGGTACCTCCGCCAGTTAACGGTATTTGCTCTTGCTTTAAGAGCAGCTTTAAGTTGGCGGTGAAAACGCTCAACCATACCTAAAAGGTGTGGACCTAAGGTGTGAACCTAAAAGTTGCATAAGCTCAGAAAAGAGTTTGGATTCGAATTGAGTGCCTTGGTCAGTAGTGATTGTACTGGGAACGCCGAATCTAGATATGTAGTTCTCAACGAACGTTTTTGCGATGATTGATGCAGAGATGTCTTTTATACAGTAAGCTTCAGGCCACCGTGTAAAACGATCTACGCAGGTGAGTAAATGTGTGTACCCATTAGATGGTGGGAGTGGCCCCACGATATCTAGATGGATATGCTCAAATCGACTTGACGGAATTTGGAAATTCTCGTGTGGCGATTTGGTGTGACGATGAATTTTTGATTTTTGGCAAGATAAACAAGACTTTGTCCAAAGGGTAACATCTTGATTCATCTTGGGCCAAAAATATTTTGCTGAGACAAGCTTGCGTGTAGCTCGAACACTTGGATGTGAAACATTGTGGAGAGTGTCGAAGATGGTTCGCCGTAAGTCTCTGGAAAGCGGCACATTGATTGCGGCCTGTAGATGATGTTTCACAGTAAACTGTTAAGTCGTTAAGTGGCAATCCTTCCAATTTCCACTTAGCTGTACGACGAGTGGAAGAACTTGAGAGTATGTCTGTAAGTTCTGTATCACGAGCTTGTTGCTCCGCGATAGTAACGATTGTGTAAGGCTTTTCAGCCGAGGCAAGTTCGTCGTCCCTTGTCCTAGATAAGGTATCAGCGACGACGTTATCTTTGCCGTGAATGTGCTGTATGTCAGTTGTGAATTGTGCGATATAATCTAAGTGGCGTGTTTGCCTTGGATTACGTTCCGTTTTAGAGGAGATGGCTCTAGTAAGTGGTTTGTGGTCGGTGTAAATGGTAAATTCACGACCTTCCACAAAGTGACGGAAATGTTTGATTGCTTGATAAATTGCAAGTAACTCACGATCGAATGCAGAATATTTCCTTTCCGCATCTGTAAGTTTCTTGGAGAAAAACCCAAGAGGTTCCCAGGTCTTGCCGTTAAGTTGCTGTAAGACCGCACCTGTTGCTGTACCAGACGCATCCGTAGTAATGCTATATTTTGCATTAGCTAACGGATGCACTAGTAGTGTTATGTCCTGTAACTTATTCTTGAGCTGAAGGAATGCCGCTTGACATTCTTCAGTCCAAGAATAGTGTTGAGGTGTTTTGGGTTTTTTAAGGAGCTCTGCCAAATGCGTGTGGATTGGAGCAAGAGTCTCTGCTAGCTTTGGAATAAATCGGTGATAGTAGTTAATCATGCCGATAAATTGTTGAATCTGCTTGATAGTTTGCGGGGCTGGGAAATCGCTAATGACATTAATACGTTCTTGAGACGGCAGAATGCCATTAGCGGTAATCTTGTGACTGAGAAAGTCAAGACTACTGGTTCCGAAAACACTTTTTGCCATGTTAAAATTGATGCCAAAATCTGAACACTTTTGAAAGAGTAGTTTCAAATGTTCAAAATGCTGCTTTTCGTCTTGTGACACGACAAGAATGTCGTCTATGTATACAAAGACGAAGTCGAGATCTTTTACTATCTCATTGATAAAATGCTGGAATGTTTGTGCAGCGTTGCGAAGTCCAAAAGGCATTCAAGTGAATTCGAATAAGCCAAATGGAGTAGTAATTGCTGTTTTGTGAATATCGTCGGGAGCAATTGGAATGAGATGATATGCTCTGACGAGATCGATTTTGGAGAAAATTTTACATCCATGTAGTTGCATGGAAAATTTTTGAATGTGGGGAATAGGGTAGCGGTCAGGAATTATGACCGCGTTGAGCCGTCTATAGTCTCCACATGGTCTCCAGTCGTTGTTCTTCTTCTTTACCATGTGTAGCGGACATGATACAGGAGAAGAAGAGGGCTTGCAGATTCCTAGGTCCACCATGTGTTGGAATTCTAGGAAAGCTGATTTATGCCGAATTGAGTCGAGTCGACGAGGTCGAGAAAAAGGTAAGTGCCCGTTCGTCACAATGTGATGAACGATGTTATGTCTTACCGGTAAATTGTAATTCGGTGGAGCTGTTAAAGAAGGATACTTCTTTATGAGAGCTCCGTAACCGTTGCTGATTGTAAAATTAAGTGGAGTTGGTGTGTCCACGTGTACTGTCATGGCGTGAATTGTAAGACTAGTGGATGGATCGATAAGTCTACGATTGCGTAGATCCACTAGAATGCCAAATTTCGTAAGAAAATCCGCGCCAATTATGGGCCGATTAACACTTGCTAGCAGAAATGAATGCTTGAATGATCGACATAGACCAATGTCCACGTCGAGTAGTTTGGTACCGTACGTGTTGATAGTAGTACCGTTTGCTGCTGACAATACTAAATCAGAACTCCGATTTGTATTGTAGCAGAAGTATTAGGTGTGTGGAATGACACTAACATCCGCGCCAGTGTCAATCAAAAATTCCATTTTGTTGACTGGATCGCGGATGAATAATCGGCTTGGTGCTGCTTTTCTTAAGGTCGCCGCTGAGACCTTAAGATTTAATAGTTTGGGGAAACAGTATGTGCAATTCCGCCATGTGGAGCGTTGAATCCACATGGTTTAGAGCATTTCGTTGCTCTAGGACCAAACCTGTTGTGATACCAACACCAGTTTTGTGGTTGTCGGTATGATGTATTTGTTTGTTGTGTTGTTGCTGGTTGCTGCTGGTAGTAGTTAGTGCTTTGATTACTTGTTGTCGGACGGTAATGTTGTTGTCTACCTGGAGAAAATGTTTTTCTCCTAGGAGACTTGTTGTGTATATTTTGTGTGCTATGAAATTGTGTATTGTGTTCCAGTTTGTTCAGTCTGGCGATTACTTTATTAAGAGTCTGTTCCAAATTTGTGTTATTGGAAAAATGTTTGTCTGTTGGTTGCTTAATGGAATTTTGCTGTAATGCATTTACACGATTTTGTCTACTGCCAATTAATTCGTGTAATTTATCTGCTATGCAAGCAGGAGCTTCCTCTTGCTTGTCTTGTTGTGGAACTAGTGCTGCTTGTATAAAATCAGGTAGTTGCCTGATCCATAGCTGTTTAATGATTTTGGGCGAAAATTCCCGGTCTGCTAGCGATCGAATTTGATGCAGGAAATCGGAAGGACGCTGGTCACCGATTTCCACTTTGCTGAGAATCGTCTCCAATTTAAGCTCCTCGGATATAGCGTAACGCTCCATAAGCGCTCGCTTAACCACTTCGTATTTATTTTCTCACGGCGGATCTTGCAAAATAAAATTTATTTTGTCCGCTTGCGTTTCCGAGAGCGATGCGACTACGTAAGCAAACTTTTTTTTGTCGCTAGTGATGCGGTTCGCGTCGAACGCGATCTCTGCTGACAAAAACCAGGATTTAGGACTCGTCTCTTAAAATGCTGGTAGCTTGATGATGTGGCCCGTTGTTGCTGCCACTTGTGCTTGCGCTGTAGTCCTGCTTGAATGTTGAGGTTGCTGCGTGGTACCGCTGGAACCGGGTTCGGACTCGTTGTCCGACATATTTTACTTTAATTCATTGGACCCAAATATTATCCATCCTAATTCCGTTTTACTAGGTGCGCAACTAAATTTCCAGGGTTTTTGGAAAATAAAAAATGGAAAATTTCAATAGAAATAAAAAAAATGGTTTATTTGAAGTATTGTCCTTCGCTATCTACATATTTTTGTCATCTCTCTGCCAATACTTGAATACCATGGCGATAAAACGACGCGTCTTTGGACCGAAACCATTTACCCAACCAATTTTTCACTTTTTCGAAACTGGCCAGGTGTAGCCCTGTCAAACCATGCGCCATGAAACCGGAACAAGTAATAATCCGAGGAGCCCAGGTCTGGCGAATAAGGCGGGTGTTGCAATATCACTGGTTCGTGTCTAGTGTCCCATTATTGCCGTTTTTCGAGTAATGCATGGTTCAGATTGATGAGTTATTGTGGGTAGCGTTGCGCATTGACAATTCCATCCTGTTTCAGTAGCTCATAGTACACGAATCCTTTCTGGTCCCACCAAATGCAGAGCATTGTCTTCTTTCCGAAGCGATTTGGCTGTACCATCGATGTTGATGCTTCGCCACCATAAAAAAGATCCACTTCTCATCCCCCGTAACAATTTGATGCAGGAAGCTGTTTCTTTCAGATCGTGAAAGCAAATTTCGCAAGCGGCTCTTCGATTTGCTTCCTATAGCATGTAAACGTTTGGAAATACCCTGGCGAGTCGTGTTTAATGCCTCCGCAAGTTGGTCTTGAGTTTGCGTATCATCTTCATCCACTAACGCTTGCAGCTCGGTGTCTTCAAATGTTTTTGCTCTCCTGGAGCGCCTCTTGCTCTTAATGTCAAAATCGCCACTTCGAAAGCGTTTGAACCAATCTTCGCAGTTAAATTTCGATGGTGCATGGTCGCGCGTTTTTTTTTTGTCAAGTTGAAGCAGAAAAGCAAAGCTTCCTGCAAATGCTGTTTGTTTGGCACAAAACCTGACTTTTTCGTTCTTAGAAATATATTTTTGCGTTGCGATATGTACTGGCATTACAACTGGTTCTCGTTAACAACTGTACACGCTATGAACAAAACACAACTTCTGACATAAATGGCAACTAGATGTGTCGGCTGCACTTTTTACTATGCCATTTGTTACTATGGCAGGGTAATAGTTTGCAACAATTAAATAGTTTATCAGGGTAGGAGTAGGGTAGGCTATTAATCAGGTTTCCGACTATCGGTTATCAAAAACTAAACCGTTTACTTCAAATAAGAATTCTGAGGATAATTTAGGGTAGGTTCGATATGAAATTTTAGTCATTGGTCTGATATACCAGATGTAATTCCCCCTATTACCTTGGCTTCTGCGTGTGTTCTTGTAGTCTGTATGTTTAATTTCCTGGCGGCCTTGCGAGTTTTGAAGCACGCTTGATAATCGGAATCGATGAGTACTCTCAATAATTCTGGATGACCAGAATTAGCAAAAACCTTTGATCAGAAGTATCTGCGATTCTGTTGATGTATTGTTCAATATAAATGTTTCTACCATCGGTTTTATAGGTTCCGTGGTTGGGCGGTACGGTGCAGAAGTTTCTTTTTCTTGGCATTATTCATTTGCACTTTTAATGGGGAGCAGAGTGTAATGACTGCCTTTACACATCAAACATTTCGCCGCGGATAAACAAGCTCGACAAAATTATGTCACCCAAACATGTTCTACAAAGGGTTTTCATATAGCGAATTTCGTTGTGCACCAAAGTTGACATTTGCAAAAACGATGTGCATGGTTCAATTTGTGGAAATCCTGTTGCTGTTTGGAATCGGTTACCGGTTGTTGTTGGGGTCTTTTATTACTTATTGCGTCTAGTGACTGAAAGCCTTGCTTCAAAAATAGCAAAAATGTATTTAAAAGTTGTTCCTATTCTGGGTCTTTTAATGGTGTCTTGCATCATTCTGATTCTTGAAGCATCCCATTTGCCATGTTGGGCAGATTAATCAGCTGGTTGAAGTACGTTGTTGTTAAAATAATTTCATTGTTGTATCGGGTTTCTGTTATATCGTACGCTAGATAGTTTATTGATTTGACGGTTGGACATCCTAAATGGTTTTTATGTAGTTAATCCCTTTCCGTTTCGTGTAATCTCACATCAAACTTGACGTTTATTGTTTGAAGGCTCTCAATCTCCGTGGAGATCTTTGTTATATGTCATCATGTTCTGTCGGTATCGTAATATCCCTCAGAGAAATATTTAAACTTTCTTGATTTTCTACTGAGGCCTTCACACATTTATCTTCCCATCCAGATCCATGATTTGTTCCATCATTTGTTCGATTCATTTCAAAAACAGCTGTAGCACTTTTTTGAAAATTTTGTATTAAGGAATCCCCTGCCCTGCATTTATTTCTTTATACAGAGTTCTCATTTTTTACTTCATTTTCTCATTATCATCTGGTCATATTCTTTTCCGTTCGCATACTCGTTGCTATTTGTTTCCGAAAAGTTTTGTTAAATTATGTAATGGGGTATACGATGCTGTTGAAGTCGGCGTTCTTGGTTACCCCTGGTTCAGCCGAGTTTCCTTCCTGGCCTCTCTTCATCGTAGTGCCTGCTTAGTAGAAATATTTTATCTTATCTTTTAAAAACGACTTTTGATGCTCTTCATTGTTGTTAAGGCTGTTGGTTATTAGCTTCGACTGATGTAATGACTGCCTGGTTTTATTGGCCAGAGTTGAATTTGTGCCTGTTGGTGGTTGGGTTGAAATTTCAAGACCTGCTGGTTCTTGGATCGAAGTTTCGATATATTTTACGATCGGCCGCCGATCTTCGACGTGCTCCGGCTGGTTCTTGGTGCAACACATCTAACTCCATTCGATTTGATGAATCCGATGATATCGCTACCTCCTAGAAGTTTGAACGAATAACCTTCCTTTCGAAGGTATCGATGACAATCTAGAATAGTTAGACGCCATGATTCAGCTCTCGCTTCCGAAAGCGAGCACAGGTCTTATAAGTGATTTAGAAAGTGGATCTTGTGCATAACGGAAATCATGAAATTCCTAACCATGTTTTGTTGGTTAACTTGATTAACCTAGGCATATACTCATTACTACTTTAATTATACACCTGCATCGTTACGGTTATGTTCGCGTGCCAGTACACTGTAAGTCTGACATTTTCATAGAACTTCTATTTCCAAGCTCGTTGGTGTTCTACACAGTTCCATAGAATTATTAAGATAATAAGAAATGTATCCTTGCGAATAGAAATTACAAAGCTTTCCAAAATTACTCTTAGAAATTTAACCTTTGAGTGTGCTTTGTTCTTATAAAGGGTGATTTTTTTGTGGTTAGGATTTTCATGCATTAGTATTTGACAGATCACGCGGGATTTCAGACAAGGTGTCAAAGAGAAAGATGCTCAGTATGCTTTGACATTTCATAATGAATAGACTTACTAACGAGCAACGCTTGCAAATAATTGAATTATATTACAAAAATCAGTGTTCGGTTCGAAAAGTGTTTCGCGATTTACGTCCGATTTATGGTCTACATAATCGACCAAGTGAGCAAACAATTAATGCGATTGTGACCAAGTTTCGCACTCAGTTTACTTTATTGGACATTAAACCAACCACACGAATGCGTACAGTGCGTACAGAAGAGAATATTGCGTCTGTTTCTGAGAGTGTTGCTGAAGACCGTGAAATGTCGATTCGTCGCCGTTCGCAGCAATTGGGTTTGTGTTATTCGACGACATGGAAGATTTTACGCAAAGATCTTGGTGTAAAACCGTATAAAATACAGCTCCTGCAAGAACTGAAGCCGAACGATCTGCCACAACGTCGAATTTTCAGTGAATGGGCCCTAGAAAAGTTGGCAGAAAATCCGCTTTTTTATCGACAAATTTTGTTCAGCGTGAGGCTCATTTCTGGTTGAATGGCTACGTAAATAAGCAAAATTGCCGCATTTGGAGTGAAGAGCAACCAGAAGCCGTTCAAGAACTGCCCATGCATCCCGAAAAATGCACTGTTTGGTGTGGTTTGTACGCTGGTGGAATCATTGGACCGTATTTTTTCAAAGATGCTGTTGGACGCAACGTTACGGTGAATGGCGATCGCTATCGTTCGATGCTAACAAACTTTTTGTTGCCAAAAATGGAAGAACTGAACTTAGTTGACATGTGGTTTCAACAAGATGGCGCTACATGCCACACAGCTCGCGATTCTATGGCCATTTTGAGGGAAAACTTCGGAGAACAATTCATCTCAAGAAATGGCCCGGTAAGTTGGGCACCAAGATCATGCGATTTGACGCTTTTAGACTATTTTTTGTGGGGCTACGTCAAGTCTAAAGTCTACAGAAATAAGCCAGCAACTATTCCAGTTTTGGAAGACAACATTTCCGAAGAAATTCGGGCTATTCCGGCCGAAATGCTCGAAAAAGTTGCCCAAAATTGGACTTTCCGAATGAACCACCTAAGACGCAGCCGCGGTCAACATTTAAATGAAATTATCTTCAAAAAGTAAATGTCATGGACCAATCTAACGTTTCAAATAAAGAACCGATGAGATTTTGCAAATTTTATGCGTTTTTTTTTAAAAAAAAGTTCTCAAGCTCTTAAAAAATCACCCGTTATATCTTGTTACCGATAACCAATTCTTTAAATAACATGTCGAAACTCTATACTCAAACAAAGAATTATTTTCATCGACGGTAAAAAAATTCCCATAAAAAATACAAACAACTTCTTAAAGCAATTAATTTGAGATACTTTACGATACGTACCATGGTATGGGATATACATGCAGTGCAATGCATGAATGTAACATTTGAAGACAAATTAAATTGTTGCAAAACTTTTGTATACACATTTTATGTATTCTATTGTAGATGGTACACACGAGTTGATACTAAAAAGCTTTTAAGTGGATTAAAGTTGTTATACATTAAAAGTAGTTGTAAAAATAAAATTTTATAAACTTTATACGTCTGTCTTGTGGAATATGTTGTGTATCGTCCACCAGACAAAAATTTAATTAAATTATTTTAGTAGAGGAAAATTAAATAGATTACGGCACGCGGGGTGGTTTATACCGTAAATTTATACATTACTAACGGCATCATCATTGTCGCGTTCTTATGTTAAATTATAATTTAATCGTACTCTGGTGAAATTTAAAATCTCATTTTAAATTTCACCAGAGTACGATTAAAATTCATTAGGATTTTTTGAATTTTAACCAGCAAATTATTATGTTGTGACAACACAGAAAGGAGGGACAAGTGAACAAATTAATATTTTAGAAATGGTTGGGCGTGATTCGTTTTGAGATCGAGCTTGCATTTAGTTGTGGGAAGAGTTATTTTTGTGTGTGTCATTCTATAATGTCGAAATTGTTCGAGCGTACGAGTGCTTTATTAATTTTGGTGCTGTTAGTTTATTCATTAAGACCGCTCAGTGTAAATCAAAAAACTTTACACAATCCGATAACGTTGAAGCTAGAAGCCTTACCTTGGCTAGAGGAACTCTAGCGTATGAAAAAATAAACAGCCCAAGTCCCCATTAAATGCTTTATTTTTTAGTTTAAATTCAACAGTTACTTGTATACAGTAAACGAAATATTAAGAGGCGACATAAACATAGGACCAAACCTCGCTGAATAATTTGTTTTAGTTCTTATCGGTCCATCAGTATAGATTGTTATTTGATTATCTGTGTAAAAGTCTACCTATATATAGTCATTTTTGAAATAAATTATTGTTTCATCTTTATTTAATTAAAATAACAGTTTTTTGATTTGGCCCCTACTTGATGCTCGATTTGATTCGGTTCATTTCATGTTTCGTGAAACTACGCACAGGCGATAACTAAATTTCAAATCAGAATGATCACAAATTTCTAAAAACATAATGTTTAAAGTGTTTTCTGCAAATTTAAATCTGTTCGTCGATAGTTATCTCTAAAAAATTTCCGCAAATACTTAAACAATTTGTAACAACTTGACGCTTAATGTTATTTCTGGAGAAGGTTTCATTTGAATCGGATTGTCGATGGTCATCGCAACAAAATGTTGAGGCCAAATTTTAAGTTGGGGAGATCAGGAAAATTTGCCGGGGTAAGTTTTAAGTGTGTGCGTATACATCTCTCCCCTTACAAATTAAAAAATTTATACGGAAAGGGGAATATATATACATACAAACTTGAAATATCGAGAGAAAAGAAGAGTGATATCCGTGTGATAACTGTAACGTGGAACCTACGAAAATATGTAAATACTTAACGTTTAAGGTGTTATATCTGGAAATCGTTCCATAGTTATCGCTGGAAAATTTTCCCGATCAAGTTTCAAGTTGATAGATCAGGAAATTTGGAGGGAGTGAAATATACGTGCAAACTTCAAAAATTTGTAAAGTGTTACGTCTGAAAAATGTCTCATTAGAATCGGTTCGTCGCTGATTAACGTTAGAAAGTTTTTCTGGTTTAGTTTCATGTGGGAGTTTTGGGAAAATTGGAAAAGCGACATCTTTTTGAAAACACCAAATTTTTTTTTAGAAATTTAACGTTTAAAGTGTTAATGATGAATCGCTTTAAAAGGGATTATTTCCAGCTATAACATCTTAAACGTTAAGTTTTACAAGTTTCTGAATTTTGGATGTTTGCTTGCTTCGCCTCTCGGATTTACATACAAAGTGGGAAGTGATATTAATGTCACCAACGTCCACCCCTACTTCAATATCGTGCAGTTTAAATTAAATTGCCATTCAAATTACGTTTGCACCGCACATTAATCGTTTTGTTTGTATACATCCGCTTTTCTCCAACTACTCTCGTTCCTCTAATCCCGATGGTCCCCAATTACTTATGGAATTCGGGGAAATAAAATGTAACTAATTGCATTGGAAAATAATTTATTATTTCCATTTTGTAAATATTGTTCCAAACATTTAAGAAAATTATACGAACTCCCTTGGTAGCACAATTTTTCGCTCGGTTTTGTATTTTTATGTGATTTATTTGAAACATCAACAAACTGAATTTTAATTATTCGTCTTATTTGTCACTTGGCCTAAATTTTATAACCACAAACAGGACCAGTACTTTTGTAATACATTTTTTTAAAAGATGTGGAATTATACTAGTTCACTTGGCACAAATATCTAGAGTCTTCTTCAAAGCGTGCAACTGTTGGCGTGCTAGGTAAAAATGCCGTGACAAAATCGAAGAATGTCAGTTCTTCTTCTGGTTGCTTCAATACACAGACTGTCAATGGCACTAAGCAATCGATGCTTGTTTACGACTCCGCCCTAGTAATTCACATTGAAATGATCTTTTGTTTGTAACTCCCAAATGATATCAAGAAATATTTTCTAAAATTTTGCAACCCACACACAATAGATACTTGAGTTGCCTTTAAATCTCATTTTTTCGGAATTTCATTTCACAATTGTTCGGTAACTCGTGAATAATAAATTTTGTTCAACTGAGTTTTTAATCCCAACCGTACTACTAGGTTGCTCAGTAATTTTGTCGTCCGATAAGAAAAGCACAATTGTATGGTTTGAAAACAGTTTATTATTCAATATAATGTCCCTGAACTTCATTCAACACACGTCTTTCAGTGATCTTCTAATTTATGAATTCCATCCCTGAGAATACCGAAGACTGTCGAAATACGCGGCCACGGCTGCTATTACCTCTTCATTCGATGAAAATCGTTTCCCACGCATGAGTTTGTTTAGATATGGGAACAGCCAAAAGTCCGAGGGAGCTAAATCTGGCGAATAGGGTGGATGTTGCAACAATTCGTACTTCAATTCACTGTTTTTACCGATGGTTTTTTGAGTTGTGTGAGATGGTATGTTGTTTTGATGAAAAATAATATTTTGTTCTGCAAACCAGATCTTTTCTCGCAAATTTTTACATCCAGCTGGTCCAAAAGGTCCCAATAATAGTCTGAGCTTATTGTTTTACCAGTTTGGCGATAATCCACGAACAAAATTCTTTTTGCACCTCAAAAAACTGATACTAACACCTTCGTGACCGATTTCTGGACCTTAACTCACGTCGGAGCAGAAGAACCGGGTTCGTACCACTCGTTAGCCTCTTGTTTTGATTCAGGATTATGGTGGTAGATCCATAGTGATGAAACGACGCACAAAATTATCCTTTCTAAAACGCTCCAAATGTTGCTGA
Source organism: Nephrotoma guestfalica (assembly GCA_963691935.1). Taxonomy (NCBI): domain Eukaryota; kingdom Metazoa; phylum Arthropoda; class Insecta; order Diptera; family Tipulidae; genus Nephrotoma; species Nephrotoma guestfalica. The sequence goes on from OY829913.1 coordinate 238,511,033, forward strand.
GAAAGTCGCATTCGAATGTACTTTTGTCGCATTGATAGTGAATGTGGCACACATTATGCACACAGCTTTCTGAAACCCAAAACTTCAGCCAAAATATTGCTCACACTGCCTAATAAGCTTTCTAGATCTTTTACTAAACATCTCGGTTAATCGACGATCATCAAAAACCATATGCTGTATTTTTGCTACGACTTCTGGCGTTAATGCACTTCTTAGACGTCATTCACGTGGATCATTGTCAAGACATGTACGACCACTTTTAAATTCAGCACCTCATCTTTCTACTGTTCTAATTCAAGGGGAAGAGTATACACTTTCAACAATCGTTCATGAAATTGTTTTGTTGCTGCACCTTCAATTAGGGACAGTAGAATTTTATCACTGCACGATATCCAATTTTTCCCACTGTAAAAAAGTACTGTGACACGTCAACTTTGAACAGCTGTCAATATAAGAATGAGTTGACAGATCTATGCAACTTCACACATGTGCCTGAAAAAGTACTACCATTTTTAGAAAAAATAAAACAACGAACCTAATAGCACTATCTGACTATCTCACTATCTCTCTAGATCTTCGTGTGTTCAATATATTGTGGTCGTCTAATCAATTTTTAATCCTTCATATTGCGATTTTTTTTGCAATTCTCGTTTGATAAATTAAATTAGTGACAGTTCTATATTTTTCCTATTTATGTACAGGGTGTCCCAGAATTGGACGATCAAACGAAGCAGGGTGATAAGGGAGCACATTTCCAACAAAAAACAGTGAAGTAAAATTTTTTCCAATTCTAATGGTGCAAAACTTATTCCACTTTTAGTGTGTTTTAGAGAAATCGCATGCACAACCGCCAAAAAATTAATTAAATAAAAAAGAAGAATTCCTTTGTTTAACTTCTTTTTTAATACGACCTAGAAGAGTGTGCCTTTCCAATAACATCATTTCTGTAAGCCGAATTATCTTCTGTCAAATAAAAACAATGCTTTTGTACAGTTCCTTTGTTTGTTAAAAAAAATTTGTTGATGCTTAAGTAACGCCAGCGGGAAAATAATGTACTACAGAAAATTGACCCATTATCAGAAAAATAAGCGACACTAATGCAGATTTTAAAATGGTATCACACACCGGGCTAGTCACAACAGAATGCTTTTTATCAATTTTTTGCCACAAAGTCAAAAATGCTCTTAACAAAATTTCGATTTCTAAAATAGATGCTTTGTCAGAAATAAAATAATTTTTTTATTAATTTTAAATATTATAATAAGTGTTTGAAGGGTCAACCATTTGCCAAAATACATAATCGGCATCGTTGTATAAAATTTAGCTTAATCCGTCGGAACGCTCGTTCGTTACTTTTAATATTATTCGACGCTTCAATTATACGTTGTCGCATTTCCTGATCGGTCTGGTTTACTCTTTCAAAAGCCAGCTCTTTATAATAGCCCTACAGAAAAAAATCTAAAGCATTTAGATCAGAAGACCGCGATAGACCGTTCCCTTTCAAACCAGCGGCTTGGATAATTTACGTTCAGGTGTTGTCTCTACTTGTGCATAGTAAGGAGGAGCTTAGATAGACTTCTTCGTTGATTCGACGTGGGTGTTCAAACGGGTCAATTAATTTTTCGTCGACTATTCCCGCCCATATGTTTACTCCAAATTGGTGTTGAAACGAGTACGCCGCACTGTTTTTCGATTTACGCGGGCCCAATAGTGCATATTATGGATATTGAATATCCCCTTCCTTTTAAATGCAAATTTTCTTGGCATCGACGCAGCATATGTAATGGAGTTGCCATTACATAAGCCATAAATGAAAAGCATTTCTGCCACATAGCTTATTCACATTTTAATTAAAAACGTTCGAGTATGTATGTATGGAACTACTAAAATGAATTACAAAATGTTTTTCTTTTTGTACCACAAATTTTGTTTAATTCGGGCTACTAGATTTGCTTAACAAAATTGTTATACTTGAGTTTACCATTGTGATCATCATTTTGTTTTATTTCTGACAAAGCATCGATTTTAAAAATCAAATGCATTTTTTAATAAACACGGCTTACTTTGTGAAAAAAATTGATAAAAGACATCCTGTTGTGAATAGCCGGTGTGTGATACCATAATCTGCATTAGCGTCACATATTTTTCTGATAAAGGGTTAATTTTCTGTAGTACATTATTTTCCCGCTGGCATCACTTAAACATCGACAAAAAAATTTCAGAAACAAAAATACTTTATGTAACCATTGTTTTTATTTGACAGAAGATAAACCAGCTTATCAAATTGATTTTATTGGGAAGGCACACTCTTCTAGATTTTATTAAAAATGAAAGTAAGAAATCGATTTCACTAAAAAATACTAAAAGTGGAATAACTTTTGTACAATCAACAATTCGCAACAACTTTACTTGGTTGTTTTTGTTGGAAATGAGCTCCATCACCTTGCTTCGTTTGGTCATCCAATTCTGGGACACCCTGTATAAACTAGCCGCCTTGAAACTCTTAATACGATTTATAATTAAAATTGAAAAATAATTTCTCTTTGTTGTAAAAACAAATACATAAAAATTATTTATGCCCCGAGTCATGAGTGATCATATTTCATTTCATTGAAGAAAAGTAAAATGAAAATACTCAATGAAAGCTTTTCGCTAGGTTTATTCCTTTTTTCGTGTACTGTGCTTTAATCCTTCATTATTAATATTTTTTGTATATAAATAAATAAACTTTTGTTGAAAGCTTGTTCAAATCTAATACATATACAACGATAACAATACATATAAAACATGAAACTAAGTGCGGGAAATGGTTAAAATGGAAAAAAAACGAAAAAACTGTTATGAAAAGTTTAATTTCAAATTACCAAGATTTTAAAATTAAAATATGTTCTCGTATTCACGGGTACATGAGTACAACAAAAGTATTACTATATTTGTTGGAATGTCAAAAGCAGTTCTTATCTTCAACGTCACGCGATTTTTTTTATGCCAGTTAATTATAAACAAAAAAATGTATGGAAGTAAAGCACTTAAAGCTTTTAAAGTGCAACAATAATTTGAAACTGGAGTTCAATTACCTGAATTTTTTAAGCTCGAGGCCATAATTAAATGTGTCGAAATGAAACGTCAATCAAATACAAAATTCAGGTGTGTGAAAATCAATATCACATCGATGTGAAACCAAGGCAAAGTTTGTGAAATAAATGTACAATTATTTGGGTAATGTAAAAGTCAATAGTACAGTATTACGCTTTCCAATATGACCGGTGAGGACATGCAGCAATGTAGCAACAATGGAAAACGGTAATTTTTGAACCAACTAAATTCGATTTTTAGGACTGAATTCTGATTTAGAGATTCTTTTAAGTGGAACTAGGTTATTTTATGAGTCTATTTTTTAATTTGACCCAAGCAGGCAGTGCGCACTGCCAAAAAGTGCTTTTTGTTTTTTATTCAACCGGTGTAATTTTACACTGCACACTGCGATTTTATTAATTTGTTTTGATTCAATAAATCCTTTACTATAATTTTAAATTTGTTTAAATTGTTTACATTAATCTAACAGTTATTACTCATTTTTTTCACCACAAATAATCGTATCATCGCAAATAATCGTGTCAAAACTGTAGTACACTTTCCTGGTATACGATAAAATGGCAATATAAATTTTTTGGGACCAAAATATCAGTATTCAAAGTATCCAAAGATAGAATCTTTTCAAACGTATCTTGTATAATATTTAAAGGATCAGGTAGTAGATGCGTTGAAATTGGGGAGCAACACGGTGAAAAGTTTAAAGTTCAGACCAAGATATAACACAGCAAAATTGCAAAAACAGCAAAATTTTCGGAAAGTCACCACACAATAGAATTATCTTTACCTCCAAATAGTTTTTCTCTACTTTCATTCAGACAAATCATTTCATAGCATGTAGTGAACACATTGATACTTCATCAATAATTATCAATGAAGCTGATTTAATGTATCGACCTTGAGCACTTTTGGCAGTAGTGCTGGAATAGGTAACGTGAAAGAATTATGCAAATTTCTGCCGCCAATCAAAAGAGTAGAAGCTATGCCACTGAAAGCAGTTGTTATGCATGGTATTTGTAATGAATATAATTTATGAATGACTGCTTCTAGGACATACGTTTTTCCACAAACTGCGTGAGCTGTCATCGTTGTTCACCATTAACGCTTCTATACATCTCATCAAAAATGGTTTCTTCTTCAATAGGATCAATAAAATCGAAATCAGTATTTCCATCCACATACACTGGATTTAGAAGACCACGGTTGTTGACATATTCATAATAACCATTAAGAAAATTTTCACTCATGAATATTTTAAACTCTTGTTGGAACATTCAAACCATAAATAAATCCAAATATTGCACGTAATTGTCGAAAGCAACCGTAAATGAAACAATTTAATATCTTCAAAGTTTCCTCTTAGTCCAATTTCTCTCTCTATCATTCCAGACATAATGCAATGGTGTTTCACTATAGAAAAATCCATTTGCTTATGCCAATAATTTTGTCGTTGCTGGATTTGCGACAGCTTCATTCTCAGAACCTTCCCGAAAAACAACATTTTGATGATTAGGCCAAGTGACGATCAATGCGAATAATCGTATGCGATTGAAAGTGCATAGGATACTGGAATATGCGCCATGACGCCTCAGTCGAAATTTTGTATCACATTTACCTGAATTTCGTAAACTTATTTCACACTTTTTACTTGTACTTGTAAATTTATTTCACACTTTTACACACTTGTACATATAAATGACAATTGAATTTGACTAAAAGATATGGATTGTATGGAACGACCGAACATTGACATTCGGACCATTATCACGACGTCTATCAGCATTATATCCATTCGCGCTATCACGCGTATAATCATTTGGAAAATTTTTGTTGTCTTTTCCTTCTCTCATGCAGATAGAGTTTGTACGAGTATTAAGTACATCGCATGCTCCATTCATCATATGATGCCTGACAATTTCATGTAGTTGTGGATGTGGTTTTAAATATCAGGTATTTCAGTACGCAGAATCTTATCAATATCAGCAATACCATCTATTCTATCATCCCTAGCCAAAGTGATCAAAACATGCGCATGAAGTAGACCACGTTTTTTCGTTATTTCGTTAAGTTCCTTAAGTTTACTTTTAAATACTGTTAATAAAGAGCCACAATAATTTCAGAACATTGTTGGTTGCATGTCATAGGTACAAATAATGAAGGTTGAAATGTTGTTCTATGTGGAGAACCAATAAAAGATTATGGTAACCTTGTGCCTTTAATCCGCACTTACGTATATCAACCGCCCATTGAAGAAATAATTTTTGCGAACGATGCAAATGCCTATTGAAGCATTGTAACTTTATGTTATTTCGAGCTTATGTAGAAGGAGAAATAGTAGCTATGTTATATGCGATATTAACATGCCCGTTTGGGAAGAATGACGAATAAGCTTGTTTCGGTTGGTTGGTCGGGAATATAATCCCGGTTGATTAATAAAACGCTTGTTCTATTTAATCTTCTCTTCTCAATCGATTTCTAGCCATATTAAATGATTCTCCGAGTGGCACCGTATTTGGATCGAACGGCAGTCTAACGATGCACTTGCCATTGGAATTTCGATCTGTGTATTATGTGCGATTGGGTTATTTTCTGAATCTTCTAATGAACCCTCGGAAAGAATTGAGAAAATCTTATCTGCTCCTATCAAAATGTCAATTTTGCTAGCTTCATTAAACTGTGGGTTGGCTAATTGTATTTTTTTGATTATGGTTCCATTATGGTTCCAAAGATACAGATTGGGAGGATATGGATGTAATACTGGGATCTTATCATGCCTACGCTTTAACGTCAAACGTTGCGCGCATGGTTCAGAGATAAATGAATTTCTGATTCCGTGTCGAGTAAAACTTTACAATGCTGGTACTGTCCGTATCCATCCTTAACTTGGACCAGGGCCGTAGGTAAAATGGCTCTTCTACTTGATGAAGGAACTTCGGTCGGTAATTGTTTGTTGGAGCAAGAGGCACAATTGTAGGTAGATGGTTAGTCTAGATCCAGACTGATTTTTCTCGATATGTAAATGGAGAAGTGAATTGTGGCGCTTTGGACAGTGATTACACTTCTTATTGCTTTCACAACGAGTAACCGTTTGTGAGTCGCTCAAGCAATTAAAACAGCGGGTTTGCAATTTTATTAAATTGAGCTGTTCTTCTACTGGCATTTCGTTGAACTTACCGCACTGAAATAGTAGGTGATCATTGCATTTACAAACTGGACATAAATATGAGACAGAGAAGAATGATTTTACCGTTTTTTGGTGTGATGGTTGAATTGGTGGGCATATTATGCGGTTTGATACGGCCCTCTTGGTGTCATTCTCTCAACGCATCTGCTCGCGACCGGATAAATTTCAAAAAGTCGTCAAATGTAGGAAACTCGCTATCTCTGGTCTGCCTGGCCCATTGATCCTTGGTTTCGTCGTCGAGCTTTTCCTTCATTAAATAAATTAGCCATGGATCTCGGGCTTCTGCATCTGGCCCCATGGCTTTCAGTCCCCGTGTAACTTCGTCACCAACAAACATTAGTTTTTGAATATCCGCTGTAGGTGTACAGATTCTCGCATGACCGGTAAATTTTGTGATGAAATTGTTTACGATAATTTTGTTCCGATCGTAAGTTTCCTTTAGTCGATTCAAGGCATCGAAATATTTAGCATCGGTAATGTGCAATGTTTCACAAGATTTGCTGCTTCGCCCTCTAGGTAACCTTTTAGGTATTGGAACTTCTTTGCAGAGTTCAACATTGAGTTCTTATGGATACTCGACAAGAATAGGTCATAAAATCACTGCCATTCAGTGTAATAACCGCCAAACATAGGTATTAAGGTAATTTGACGTCGCCCCTCGCGGATCTGCTAGCTTCTAATTGGTCACTTTCTTTAATCGCGCTGGTATTATTTCCTAGATCTAAACTACACTTGCGAATCCATTTGTTCAATTTTGCTACGTTGGAGTAATATTTGTCTTCGAACTCATCGTAGTGAGATTCTGCTCCGGGGAGTTCATCAACGCGTTTCAACCGGATTTTCAGTTTGGATACATACGTAGCCAGTTTTGTTAGTGAAACTTTGAGAATTGATCGTCGTCGGTTTAGAGCTTCAGCCATTTCGTTGGATACTTAGATGTGCTGGCTAGGAGGCAGGATTTTTAGGTAAATAACATTCTGATTTACACAACACTACAGCTGGTGATTCAGTCGCAGAATTATTATTAACGGTTGATTTTAGCACTTCTCGAAAACATAACAATTCGGTACACACAGCAATTAATTTCAAAAATAACAGTTGGTATTAGCACCGCTCGACAACAGAGCAATTAATTGAAAAATAACAATTCAGTACGCAATTAGTTCCACAAATAACAATTGTACGCGGTACAATTTATCAGATAATGCTTTATTTAATACAATTATCACTGGTGATCGGGAGAACAAAAATTGATCTTAAAAATGTTTCTCAAGTTTTTGAAATTTCTTTACTTATGTTCAGTTTTTTGTTCCACAGTTCCAAATAGCGCATTTCTGATCTCAATTTGTAACTTTCCTAATTTTACTTTCTGTTACGTATTAAAATAGAGTATGGTAATCATGAACAATTTCGGCCTCACGACATATTTACCATTCCCTATATCACCGAAGTTAACTAAGTAGTTTTAAAAAAATTTCTGTGTGTGCGTTCGTACGTGTGTAGTTCCGTACTAAGTAAGTGTATGTTGGCGCATCTACAGCCCAGACGGAATCGGTTGGTATCGCAACTATGAAACATTTACGAAAAAACGTTTAAAACAAAAAGATTGTAAATTATATTTCAAGCAAAATTAGTTCAGACGAGTTTTTAAATTTTACCGGAAATGACGAGTTCTAATAAAGAAAACTTTATTTCACCAAAATTCATGGAATCTACGATCCAGTGGCACTATTCTGGCTTTCCCTAGGAAATAGCCGTTTGGAAAGATATTTGCATAGCATGTTTGTCAAAATACTTTTTTTCTGGCATACTATGGTAAACAGTTGGTATACATTTTTTCAAAAACAAAATTAAATTGAGAATAATAGTCCTTTCCAATTTCGATACACAAAATTTCCTAAATTATAAAAATTTAGATCAATCGTGGCCAGAAAATGATAATTTTGACAAAAATGCTATGTAAATATTTTTCCTTTCCATTCCGCTTTCCTAAGGAATGGCAGAATAGTGCCATTCCCTAGGAAGGGTAAGTAATAGTGTAAGTTTATACTTAAACTTATTCAATTATTTTGGAGATCCTTATCACTCCAAAAATGTTTTTTGATTATTCAAGTTTCCCCAAAAGTCGTGTAAGTATAATTTTCCGCTTTAGAAATCAGTATGATGTATTTGAGATCTATGTGCATGTTCTTGGTAAAAGAAGGATGTTGCCCACAACACATTCCCTTCCATTACGGTTTCGATGAATACGCTAAAATAATAACGTCAGAAACAGTACAGACTTGTCTATCATTTCTTAAAGGGATGGCAGCTCAGTTTATCCACTTGGCGCATTGTTTGTAATGAGGAAGATGTGACTAATAGGTTCCAAAGGTGCCTAGATCCAGAAGACTGATATTCGAGGTTTTGTTGGTGTCTTCTTATGTGACAAATGTCGTAGCTATGAAAATGCCTAAGTTATATTTCGATAACTATGGAGGATTTTTTTGAAGTATTAGAAATTTGCAACTCTAAAACAGATAGAGTTAGAAGACAATAATCTGAACAACAAATTGTCGTACATTTTTGAGCCCTATCACGTGATTGGTTTATATTATTTAAATCTACCTTGATCTTAAATTTTAAAAATATATTATTGTCCAACTAATGATTTGTTCTCTTTTTTTCCAGGTAAATAACATTTAATCAATTCGTACTAAACGAGGTACTTCCAAGTTTGTTGTAAGTATGTAGCAGTTATCAGTTTTTGGTGACGTCAGAAAATAATGACAAATTTACGCAAAATTGATTAAGGAATTCAACGTCATACTTTTTTTTTACTTCCTCTAAATAAACTAAAGAGATCGGGATCAATCTTTCACTTTGTTTTATTAAAACTATATTTAGAAGGTATTTGTTTGTGTTGTTTTTCGCCGAAACGATTTATCATTTTTACACTTCTGGTTTTTACTTAGACTAATTAATTAAAAACAGTGCATTGTAGTAAAATAGTTACTGTGTTGCGAAATAAAATTTTAGATGCCAGTTTTGAAATTAGCACTGTTTGCGTGTGAGTTTGCCAGAGCAAAAGAAAATTCTTGATCATAGTTGGCACATGTATCAGTAGTAATTTGTTTTATATAAAATCAAAAAAATTGAATGTTTATATAAATCGAATTTGAATCAAAATTACTACTGATAATGAAGCCAACTATTATGAAATGTTTTCGTCTGATATGATAAATTCAGAAACAAACCCCGCTAATACAAAAACTGGTCTCCAACATTTTATTTCTCAACAAAATCCAACTTGTGGCAAATCGACAAAAATTATTGCATTTATAATTTTCCAGTAAAATTATCAAAGGATGCTTGATTTTCAATACCAATGTAGAAAAAAATAGTTTCATAGTGTTTTTGTTACAATTGTTTTTCTGGATTACTGAGAAAAAACTTTACATAAATATAGTGGGTGTACCAGACGTGTAGGATCAAATGAAGTGGGCGACAGACTATAACATTTCAAACTAAAATAGACAAACAGAGCGTTGTAGAATTGTTTGGTAAAGCCGTGCATACGTACATCTACCAAAAAATTTGCTTCCCAAAAATTGGTTCAAAAATTTTAAGTATTATAATAATTGCTCGATGTGTGTACTATTTGCCGAAATAAATAATCAGCATGGTTCAATAAAATATATTTTATATTATAATCCCTCGGAACACATTGTTGTTACCCAGTTTGATTTTCTTTTTCAAAAATCAACACTTTTATATTAGCTTCAAATCCTATTTCAGGAGACCGCGGTAACTTTCCCTCTATAAGCCAGCGACTTCAATAATTTACATTGCATTGTGAGGTAGAATTCCATCAGGGTGCTGGCCACATATTTTGACGTTGTATCGCTACGCAGGGCAAGGGTGCACAAACTGGTTCATCTTTGTTAGGGTGGGAACTCACTTGGGGTCATACATATTGTAAGTTTACCACTAGCATTAGAAGAATTAATATCTCTAATTTGCACAAAAACAAATTATAACCAATAAAAACATAGTTCAATTATCACCCCTTGAATTCCACTAAATCCATTATAGAAAGAAACTATACAAACGCATGTTTTGGACGGTATTAACCCCTGATGCGAAAATTTAAAAGATCCAATTTTCATAATTTTTATCTTGGTTTGGGCCACCGTACGCCTGAAAAGAATTTTAAGTAAGCTATTTCTTGATGAATCGACAAGCTATAACTTACTCGTGAACGCAAATAAATTGGTCGCGAACAGGATCAAGTTCACAGTCACAGAATGATCAAGTTTTTAGAATACACAAGTAAGCGCCCATGAAGAAAACATGAATTGTTTAGCTGGCCGGCGACCGCAGCGGCAATTTTGTATATAAGGTCATAATCAACAATACCGATGAGCGCATATATAAAAACAATTGTACTATGTGATATAGAATATACTCCTCGACTCTACCGCCAAATTGTTCTTCCTAAAAACTGATAAAAACTAGAAAGTTGTATGTTGTCATGGTAACATCTCGTGAGTAATAAATTATTACTCATGGGTTTGTAAGATGTATATAGCGCAAACACGATATTAAACAGTAGTGGGAATTATGAACTGTAAATTAAATTTTTGGATAGATAAAAAATCTAATTAAAACGTCTATAGTTGCAGTAGCTACATTAAATGATACAACACGGCTTTCATCTTTTAGGCAGAAATCCAGTTTATTAATATTTTTATATAAGATCAGTTACACTACGAACAAACATTCCCTAACACACATCGCAAATAAACTATCTAATCCAGAACTGTCATACTCGTATCTCACGTGTTTTCGTGCTGTAACATAATCCTCAATCCACAATTTCATTTCCATTTTGTTAAGCACATACGAAATCAACCAAAAAATCATATCATCATGTCACATATAACAATGCAATATTTATTTAAATCATTAAAACGAAGCTTTTCGAATAAAAAATTATAGAAATGAAACTGCCAACGAGAGCGCTTCTATATATCATTTACATGAGTCGTATTCCAAAAAACTCAAACAAATTTTTCCGTTCTGTTTGTTAATACCCTCGTCACGTTTTGTGTTCATATTTCTCGTGTTCATATTTCGTAAAAATATTTTTAGAGAAATACAACATAGCTGCTACACATTCATCTATCTCTAATAATATAAATAAAAATTTATTTACGTGCTTTTTTCCAAAAATATATTATAAGCTTTCATATATAAATTGTGTGCTTGTCAAATTGAAGTAATTCAAAAACAACGAAATATTACAACAAATAAATAAATTCCAAATTAAGCTTATCAACCGTCCTGAATACATCGAAGTATTGAACAACTTAATTATACGCCATGCTTTTAAAATACTAGACATTTTATGGCTAAAGTTTTTAATTTAATTTTTGGTAAGTTACCAAAACGTGGTGTGCACATTTAAAAGTTTTACACCTATACATATACGAGTACGTTCGAGTACTGAGACCAAAACGTGTACAACAATTTGTGAATTAGTTTGATTCTTGTTGGTTTTCTGTCTTCGTTTTACGATAATTCCCTGAGAATGAGTTTATACAGTTTTATAGTTACTTGATAAAACATTATTTGATTCATTAGTTAAAAAAGTAAATAAATATGCTTGGATTATGTAATTAGAGCAAACAAGATTTATATGTATAAAGCAAATGCATATAATCAGATTTGTAAGCAAGTTTCTTCTAGTACACCAACAAAAATTAAATTGTAAATGCTCCGCGGTTCTAGTGGTGAGTCAAACAACTTGATGATGTGCCCTTGAGTGATCGTTCACTGCCCACTCTATTGTAAGATCTGACGTTTGTATAACTTTTCTCACGTTTAGTCGACGGTCTGCCCCAAAAAAAATTTTAATAGAAACGTCTTTTTGGAAGGTTCAGAACTTTGTCTTATCTGCTAGTGTTTGGACAGTTACGATGTTGTTTTAATAAAAAAACACAATGGAAATGTTAGTACATTATTTAATGAACTAGAAAGTAGAAAACTTAAATTGTAGAATCATAAAACTAATTAATTGTCACCGTAGCTTCTCTTTGGTTTGAACATAATAGTCTTTAAGTAATTAATTCGCTAAAAGTGATGACTTTTTTAATTTTTTAGCTAAAAATCTACTAAGAATGTAAATAATAAAATTTGTACTTTCTTCCATCACCTTATCACCAGGTAACAGATGATATGATTTTTGGGTTATGAACCAAGCCTATAGTCAGTTTTTGTAACAGAGTGCTTGTAGGAAGCAGCTGCAACCAACAGTATAGTTAGATTTCTTGTTCAAGGCGAAGAAAGCCTTACATGTATCTCTTCTAACGTGGAGGCTCCCACCTCGTCTCAACTACTTGCGGGATACCCTGTATTAAAAACATATATCGGTGAGATTATTCTACAAGCATTATAAAACGTTTAACTTAAAGTTGACATTAATTTTCTGCGATTACGGCAGTATCAGTAACTGGTTATTATTCATAATTACCCACTCTGTCGGTAGATATGATAATTTTTTTAATTATTCACGTTTACCAGTGATTAGGAATAATCACCAAACATCTTTGGTTAACCCTTTCAGTACTGATTTAAAACTAGGCCAAATAGAACTTTCTTGCGACTTGGTTTGGGTTACTTGGGTACCATTCTAAGTAAAAATAGGGGGCAAAATTAAAAAATAAGTCAGGGTAGGTTTTACCTAATATACACGCACATGTAAATACAAATCGAGCCAAGAGTAACTATTTTTTGTATTAAGGAAAAAGCTTATAAACTTATTATTTCTTATTATGCAAAAATAATTAAAAATTATAACGATCGCTAAAATAGGTTAGCTCTCGTTGACAGAAAATTGTTTTCATAGGGATTTCCGGCGGTCAGTTCGTTCCGGCTAGAGCTCAGCGGTGTCGTGGGGGTATCCGAAATTTACGAAAACTTGTATTAGACCGCTTTCACGAAGAGCTATAAAAGAGAGGCAAAACCAAAGACATTAGTGATCGTTCAACCCACCTCATCAAATATACCCACCTACATTTCAGACCATCCTGTTCTCAACTTGAATTATCTCATGATTCTAATTACACTACCAATAAACGAAATGTACACCGATTGATTTTAGATTTCATTATTGAGAATTTTAATGATGTATAAAAAAAATTAAATTTACAAAAACAATAAGAATAGATAAAGAAATTATATAAAATGAAATTTAGAAAATACAAAATTTAAATTATGAAAGATTAATTTTAAATAAAATGCCATTAATCTTAATTTGTCTTATTTTAGAGTGCACAATGAGATACCGAAAAGAAATTCTTAAATTAAAATCTAACTACAAATTATTTTAGTTTTTTATTGGTATTTAACTCAACGTACAAAAATAATATATTTCTGCTTTAGCTTTCGACACCCTTTCGATGTCATTTTCAAAAGCAATATACAACGAAAAAAACATATTTTTATAAAAACAAAAAATCTCAGACACTTTCAAAAAAATAATTTTAAAATTCAATTTTTGGAAGTGCACTACATAGACGAATTCTATGAAAAAAACGTTGTACAAATACATTTAAACTTAATGTGTAAATAAGACAAAACAACAATAATTAGAGAAATAAATTACAAGGATTGCCAATATAAGCACAATCACTTACGATATTAATGGAATTAGTACTACGTTTGATATTTAACATTTCTAAAATTGATTTTTTTTTCAAATTTTTTCTTTTTCGAGAATTTTGATGTTATCTAATGTAATTATACTCGTATGATTAGTATCTCTTAGATGTTGTGTAAGTGCACTGCAATTTTGGCCAAGATTACTTACATTTATATGTTGCTACAACCTCTTTTCAATAAATTGTTTGGTTTGGCCAACATAAGTTACGTTACACTCGCAACAAACTTGATAAACAACATTAGATTGATGCTTTAAAGGAACAAGATCTTTTAATTTCGAAAAAATGTTGCTGTTTAAATTTGCGCTGGTCGTCAAATAACTTTGAAATTGTAATTTTTGAATAAATGTTTAATTATTTCGAATACATTTTTAATGTACAGAATTGACAAATAATTTGAAATTTCATTTTGTGGCCGAGAGTTAGAATTTATACTAAAATAAATTTGTTTATAAACAATATTATCTACTAATTTTTTTAGGATAATAATTTTGATGTAATGTATCATTTAATATTTTAAAATTTTTATGATGAAATTTACTGTCCGAGAGTTTTAAATTTTTTTGACTTAAAATTGTTATGGTATTAATTTTGTACGAGATGGGAAGCCATGACATACAATTTAGATAGCGACCAGACCAAGTATTTTTGTGGTACCAATCACAAGAAATTTTGCCATCAGGTTCATGTATTAAAAGAATATCTAAAAATGAAATTTTGTTCTCTGATTCTTTTTCAAGAGTAAATTTAATTCTATTACTTTTGTCAATTGAATTGAAAGCATTTAAAAATGTGTTTATCTTGTCTTCTGGAATGACAGTTATAATATCGTCTACATATCTATAGTAAAATAATGGTTGGAAATTTAAAGAACTTAGTACCAAATTTTCCATGACTAAATTGCAATTATGGGGCTTATTGGGGAACCCATAGTTGAACCAAAAATTTGCCTAAAAACTTTATTATCAAATGAAAATTCTGAATTATATAAAACAATATCTAAAGCGGTTAAAAATTGTAATTTTGTTAATTTTGATTTCGAATTTTTCTTTATATTTCTGCAATTATTGCTGATAATATTTTTTACCATTTTGTTATCCACATTTGTGAATAATGACACAACGTCTTGAGAAATTAAAATAAAATTTGGTGGAATTACAACATTACTAATTTTTTGCTTGAAATCTTCTGAATTTTTTATATACGAATATGTTTTTCCGACACTATGTTGCAAAATATTTCCTAAATAGGATGATAATGTACGGGTATATGTAGGTCCATCTATAGAACTTATAATAGGGCGATATGGTAAATTTGGTATGTGAACCTTTGGTAAACCATATAATTTTAGAATTATTGAATTGTAGTTCGTTAATTTTTTCTTTGTATACAAATCAATATTCCCAAAATCATGCCATTCTGTTACCATTTTATTGATCTGGGTTTGTATAGGGGCTGTGTTATTTTTAGACACTTGTATATACGTAGTATCATCGTTTAATAAACTATACATTTTTTCTAAATAATCCCTACGTACGGTGACAACTGTAGCATTACCTTTGTCGGCTCGTGTAACCATAATATTAGGATTATTTCTCAAAAATGTTTTAGTTTGTTTTACATACGAAAAAATTTGATTTTCCGAGGGTGTTAAATGTTGTGAATTTTGATTACTTTTGAAATTTGTTAAAATATTTGCAAAACGATTTCGAATGTCAATTCTGTCATTTTCATCTAAATTAGAAATTGCGTTTTCAACATCCGAGATAATTTCATAAAATGGTACAAATTTACCAACCGTAGGTGGACAAAACTTACTGCCTGATCAATATTAGTTGACTAACCATCTTTCATTCGTACTAATTAGATTACTCGAAGTTACACTTAAATTATTTAACAAAATATTGTCTAATTTGGTTTTTTGCCTTACCTTTATTTTATTAAAATTGAAATTATATGTTGTCTCTGCCCGGTGTAAAAATTCTTCATAACAATTGCTGGGTAGTCGATTTCCTAAGTATTGTTGTGCAGCATTCGCAACAATGAATTAAATTTACTCTTGAAAAAGAATCAGAGAACAAAATTTCATTTTTAGATATTCTTTTAATACATGAACCTGATGGCAAAATTTCTTGTGATTGGTACCACAAAAATACTTGGTCTGGTCGCTATCTAAATTGTATGTCATGGCTTCTCATCTCGTACAAAATTAATACCATAAAAATTTTAAGTCAAAAAAATTTAAAACTCTCGGACAGTAAATTTCATCATAAAAATTTTAACATATTAAATGATACATTACTTCAAAATTATTATCCTAAAAAAATTAATAGATAATATTGTGTATAAACAAATTTATTTTAGTATAAATTCTAACTCTCGGCCACAAAATGAAATTTCAAATTGTTTGTCAATTCTGTACATTAAAAATGTATTCGAAAAAATTAAACATTTATTCAAAAATTACAATTTCAAAGTTATTTGACGACCAGCGCAAATTTAAACAGCAACATTTTTTCGAAATTAAAAGATCTTGTTCCTTTAAAGCATCAATTTAATGTTGTTTATCAAGTTTGTTGCGAGTGTAACGTAACTTATGTTGGCCAAACCAAACAATTTATTGAAAAGAGGTTGTAGCAACATATAAATGTAAGTAATCTTGGCCAAAATTGCAGTGCACTTACACAACATCTAAGAGATACTAATCATACGAGTATAATTACATTAGATAACATCAAAATTCTCGAAAAAGAAAAAATTTGAAAAAAGATCAATTTTAGAAATTTTAAATATCAAACGTAGTACTAATTCCATTAATATCGTAAGTGATTGTGCTTATATTGGCAATCCTTGTAATTTATTTCTCTAATTATTGTTGTTTTGTCTTATTTACACATTAAGTTTAAATGTATTTGTACAACGTTTTTTTCATAGAGTTCGTCTATGTAGTGCACTTCCAAAAATTGAATTTTAAAATTATTTTTTTGAAAGTGTCTGAGATTTTTTGTTTTTATAAAAATATGTTTTTTTCGTTGTATATTGCTTTTGAAAATGACACCGAAAGGGTGTCGAAAGCTAAAGCAGAAATATATTATTTTTGTACGTTGAGTTAAATACCAATAAAAAACTAACATAATTTAAGAAATAACTCAAGAATAGTATTCACTAACTACAAATATTTCCTCGTTGCAAACGAGGTTAATAAACTAATACTTATGTAAAATAATTATAAATATATAATATAAATAAACAATTATTAATTAATTAATCAATCAAGGTACCTTGTTATTAAATGTGTATAGTTTAATGCGTTGAATTCCAAATATTGCAGTTAAACCGTTGTTGTTCCAAAATTCGAATATAAATCCCAAACGAATATATCCAGTTGTAGTTAATCATACGATTGGTGCTATTTTTATTGCTGCGACTGTACAATTCATTAATTAATGATCCAACGTATTTTAATTACTTTTGCACAATTTGTACGATACAGCTTTATGTTGTTAGGTGTACATCGATCGTTTACCACAAATTTTTGTTTTGTTTACGGTAATGGTTTATAGTCACAGTGTTTTGTTATGAAGACTGTCAACACCAATACTTTCATACGGACGAATATTAGGATTTAGTTTATTAGAATAGTTTTTATTTTTGATATTAGTTTGTATAGTAGGCTTAATTATTAACTTATGATTTACACTTGCATATTATCATTTACAACGTAGTTTAAATTATTATTACGAGTATTTAACTCAAATATTATGATTTTATTTTATATTTTTTTTTATTATTAGATTTGAAATTAATTATATTTTTTGGAAAACAAAAGTTAGTTCTGCTGATTTTTTCCCCAAAGCACGCTAATTTTCACCTTCTCAAGTTCATTTAAACGGTTGATTTAAAGTGAACTACCTTTTCTAGAAATTTTTGTTTCTCGTTTACATGTCCATATAACACCAAATGTTTCTAAACTTATTTTGAGTTGCACTTAACTATACTACTAACTACAATTAACTATCGATAATTTTACATAAACTATTATTAACACTTAAAATTCATTAACTATTTATTTAAGATTAAGTTTTTTTTTTTCATAATTTAAATAAAAATAGTAACTAAACTTTTTGGAAATATTCCTGTTCACATTAACTTTTTAATTTATAATTTGTATAGTTCTTAAAACTTAACTTTTAATTTATAATTTTTTTTAATTGTTTAATTGAGCACTTTGCTCCTTGAAATCTACAACCAAAACTGTCCCTTTGTTTTTTCGTGTCATCGTACAGTTTACGTTGGTTTAATAAAAACTGACGGCAAGGCATACAGTGTTTTACCATTGTACGCCGGTACAAAATTCATACTCGTAAATTGCTTCTAGCAAAAGTAACCAATAATATAAAAAATAGAAAAAATAATTTAAATAAAGTAACATCAAATAAATAAAAATTTAAATATTTCAGTCTCACAAATAATTCCTTTATTTTAGTAGACAAAGATGTATAGAACATTTTCCACAGTAAACATGCGTGCGAAACGCACAGCTCCTCCAACCTTCATCTAGTTGCCTCTTTATTTCAACTAAATTCAGGAAAATGATCAATACAATCATACCGAATATCCGAGATTGGACGAATTTCGCGCTGTGTTCTTCTTGAATGAGATGGAAACCCGGTATTGGTAATATCCGCTGGAGGACGTCCCTCGTTTTCGTGAATTGGTGAAAAAATTCATCAGAAAGAGTGACACATGTAACCGGAATTCCAACAAATCTAGTATGTCTTTGGCTGGTATGTTTTGTTTTTGCATACGTAGTTTATACTCAATCCAACTTGTGCTGATCGCAAAATCTAAAAAATGCGTCGTTACTCGCAATGGCCATTTTTGGATCTGATAAACGTCCTATAATATTGGATTAGTTGATCCACAAATCAACTCGTCTCATACCGCTGTTATATAAATTACCATTTCCAGTTGTGAAGCGTCAGCATATCGCTTTAGGCCATTAGGCTGAAACGGATTAGTCTCTACCTAAAGCTAGGGCTAATCCCGTTTCATAGAAACCTTTACCTGTATTACATCCCCCTACGGCATTAAACCGTAGCTCAGCCAGAAAAGGTTAGTGCGTGGTCGTGGGGATAGGGATGCACAAGTAACGGCCTTGATTACCGCATCGAAAAACAAAACAAAATAAAAATGGGAAAGGAAAAAGGGGGGTATCGGACCCCGAAGTAGTAAGTTTGGCTTTATCATCCCATGACGAGGGTCAAACCAACTGTGGCTGCATATGGTGAGGGGTGTTTTACACTAACATTTTATACCAAACCGTAACATTAAATAGTGCTAAAAACCTGCTTAACAACACCTAATCTTTGTTAGGATTAGTAACATGTTATTAGGCAGTAAAATGTTTCCGACAGTCGGATGACAGATTACGGCCGGCCCCCAGAATAGTTAGTTAATTAGTTAGGTTGTTAATACTCACCAAAGTTTCTGTGCCACGTCCAAATCTCCAATAAAAAATAAATAATTTTTTTTAAAAACTGCTCGAACACACAAAATTAATTAATAATTATTAATCACAAAAAAACACACACACAAAATTATAACACAGTCCACGGCCCTTTTTTTTAAATTGGCGGTCTTCTGAAAAATGTGGCTTGTGCAATTGGTTAATTCGAGCGGTCCCAATCACATTAATCCTTCTATTTTTTAACATTTCCAATAAATTGTAAGTCATAAAAAATTATCGAAATACAGTTTGTGTCCCGGCACTTCAATTCTTTGAATTAAATGGAGGACGATCGCTGCACCAAATCTAAATTTTTGTTGATGGAAACCACAAATTTCACTTCTTGAGTCTTGATAAATAATAAAATTAAACGGTTGCCCTGATCCGATTCGTAGGACTAATTTGTAACCGCATAACTTGATTTCCGCTAGGTACGGTAGCTGCACACTGTATCGATAGATACCTCGTAGTCAACTTGGGGGGTCCCCGTTACCACCGTACCAGCAGCCATGTTACAATGGTGTTCATTTAGTCATATCACACGGAATGGAAAGTAATCATCTGGTTGGAGGAATACCTATAAACTATACGAAAAGCGCGTATATCCTCGCACACACTATATAAGATAGCGGAAATTTCTCAGCAGAAAATAAGAGATTTCGCTACTCGCCGCAAGTAGCAGCACAATCACAAAAGAGAATTTATTTTGTTATATAATTACCAACGGAAATTTATTATTCATTTTGTATCTCTTTTTTCACTAAATAAAACATCCCAGCGGATTAAAATATTAAAAGTGATCCTTAAAATGACAAATTGATTGATCTCTGAAGTAAAGGAAGGGTAAATGAAATCTTGAAATTTAACAATATTCCGTCTTTCCGCCATACTAAAAGAATGACGATGAAATTTGGATAAAAGTATTGATCAGGGGTCCTAAACTTAGAAATTCTAGGATATGTTCATGCTGGACTAAACTAGGCCATTTCATAACCAATCCTTTTGAAAATTTAAATTATTTTATGAATTTATTATCATTTTTTGCCCAATATCTCAAAAACTTTCACTAGTAACCAATATTTTCGATTGTTTTTCTAATAGCTTAGGTCATACTGAGACTACCAGAAAAATTTGAGGAAAATTGATGAATTAGAATTTTCACTATAATTTTCTGATTTAATGCGGCCATATAAGTTATTTTCAGTTTTTGGCCGATATCTCAAAAACTTCCACTAGTACCCAATACTTTCGATTGTTTTGCTAATAGCCTAGGTCATATTAAAACTACGAGGAAAATTTGGGGAAAATTGATGAATTAGAATTTTCACTATAATTTTCTGATTTTCTGCGACCATATAAGTTATTTTCAGTTTTTGGCCAATATCTCAAAAACTTCCACTAGTAACCAATACTTTCGATTGTTTTTCTAATAGCCTAGGTCATATTAAAACTACGAGGAAAATTTGCGGAAAATTGATGAATTAGAATTTTCACTATAATTTTCTGATTTTCTGCGGCCATATAAGTTATTTTCAGTTTTTGGCCGATATCTCAAAAACTTCCACTAGTAGTAACCACTACTTTCGATTGTTTTTCTAATAGCCTAGGTCATACTGAGACTACGATGAAAATTTGGGGAAAATTGATGGATTAAAATTTTCACTATAATTTTCTGATTTTCTGCGGCCATATAAGTTATTTTCAGTTTTTGGCCGATATCTCAAAAACTTCCACTAGTAACCAATACTTTCGATTGTTTTCGATATTGGCGATATTGGCCAAAAACTGATAATAAATTCATAAAAAAATTTAAATTTTCAAAAGGGTTGGTTATGAAATGGCCTAGTTTAGTCCATCATGAACAGATCCTAGAACGTTTTCCTAAGTTTTGGACCCCTGATCAATACTTTTATCCAAATTTCATCGTCATTCTTTTAGTGTGGCGGAAAAACGGAATATTGTTAAATTTCAAGATTTCATTTACCGAGTTCCTTTACTTCGGAGATCAATCAATTTGTCATTTTAAGGATCACTTTTAATATTTTAATCCGTTGGGATGTTTTATTTAGTGAAAAAAGAGATACAAAATGAATAATAAATTTCCGCTGGTAATTATATAACAAAATAAATTCTCTTTTGTGATTGTGCTGCCACTTGCGGCGAGTACCGAAATCTCTTATTTTTCGCTGAGAAATTTCCGCATCTTATACAGCATGTACACACATCCGCTCGGAACTTTACCACTAACGGTGTACCGGTTTCGCTTGTCCAAATTTGTGTGTCGCATCTGCACGTGGCGGTGAGGTTGAATACGGCTGAGTGGTGTGACGTATATTCTCCAATATATATTATTTCTGTATATAGTAGTTAATGTATGAGCGATGTAATGATGCTCGATGTTATTGGTACACGTAAGTATTTATTTATAAAAATAGTAGAGTTCGTCATAGTACTTGGGCTCCCAATGCCTTGTTTAACTAAATTGGTTGAGTAAACAGTCCTCGATGCTGAAGGGCGCATCTACCGTTGTTAACTCACTCAACCCGTTTTGTTTTCAACACACGTTTTATTTTAATGGTTACACACACAATTTCGCCTGCCGCGCGTTCCCAGAAAAAAGAAACAAAACTGGTGGTCAGCTTGTTTGCTACCAATAAGTAATACATAAATCGTTTATTATGATAATTTTTTTAAGATTTTTTTTTTATTATTGTGTCTCGTTAGACTATATTTGAAATTAATTAATTAATTAATTAATTTTTTCGTAACAATTTAAAACTCAACTTAAAACACTTTAATTTTAATATACAACTTTAGATGCTAAACAAGAGGTAACACAGAATTGGATAGTTCGAGTTTTATAATTTTTCCTTTTGGTAGAGAGACCCTTTCGGTCTCGAATTCCGAACTAGACTACCTTTCCAACCTGTTGATTTCTTTCTTTTCACCACGCTTGTCGTTTAGTCGCGCGCTTTTTCCCCGCCTTCTGAAACAGGTACCAATACTAGCTCAATGATTAACAGCTGGTAATATACATAAGCATAAAAATATACGAGTAACTGTATGTGTAATAAAGGTAATTATCTATAAAAAAAATTATTGAAAAGAGAAATTATTATAGGTGGTATTACTAGGTGAAGAGTCTATTGCGTAAAATGGAATTGTTATCACTTGTAAATAAATTATTAGTTACGAATATTTAAATGAAGTGATCGATTGTTAAAATTAGTCCGATCGTTACAGGTGGCGAGCTTGCCAGGAGCAAGCATTCCGCATATAACACACACTTTCAAGCCCCAAGGTGAAGGTTTACTTTAAATGGATTCGTCGATGCAAAGGAATCTCTAAACATCTTTGATTAACAGAATTAAGTATGGGACGGACCTCATAAAAAACGTCTTTATTATCTTTTAGAACGTCCAAATTGTTGGAGACATGAAAATTAGTTCGCAATTGAAAAAATCGGTTCCTGGCCAAACTTTGCATAGCGTATTCGATTCCTGTAAGATTGTTCCAGTACATTCTGATTTGGAGAAATTTTGTATATCCGATGAATATATGAACTCCGACAAATCTTTTAATTTCTTGTAAATTTCCTCAATTAAATAGTTTGGGCATTTTGTAACTCATATATATTTGTAAAGTTTACCATAATTTCGAACAATTCCTCAGTAAAATATTTCATGAAATTCTGACCTGGAGTTTCTTCAACAGGTTCTGTTTCCTCCAGGCGTTTGGTATTTGATTTCGGTTTGAACAAATTCGCTTTTTTTCATTTTATTCGAGTGTGATCAGTTATATTTCTAAAATAATTTGGAGCATTTTGTATCTCATAGCAATCATGGCCCGCGTAGGAATATCTTTAGTATTGCTTGCCCAATTTAATTTTGTATATAAAATCAAATTAGCTGATCATTTGGAAAAATCGGGATTGTAGGGGCTATAACGGCTTAGATAGTTCTCTCTGAGGAGATTTAGAAGAAATATCCCGGGGAGCGTGGGAGTGGAGTTCTATAAACATGTCGGGAATATAGGACCTGTTAATACCATTAGTAGAGAGTGAGCGATAAAAGTACTAAGTTCTATATTTTAATTCAATGTCTTTGTATAAAATTAATCAAATATTTCAAATACTTGAAACGAAACACGGGCGCATCAAAACAAACCACTACTTATTACTTTTACCAACTATGTTTGGTGACTATGTATAATGACCAGTAAAAATGATAAATTAGAAGAAAATCAGTGATTTGTATCAAATTTTAGCCACATAGTCACCGTATTTAACATTTTAACCGTGACATATTCATTAAGATGCATGTAAATTTGGTCATTGAGCATTTTTTGTAATGCTGAATAGTTTAGTTTTGCTGACCGTATACGGACAATAACTTGAGGTGTATTAAGAAATCGAATTATATTTTTGAGGAAAATGTTAATTAGTTAAAGGCATGCGAGGAGGAAGAGGATTACGTAGACTATATTGTACACGCAAGGATTCTGCAACTTTACAGAATAACGGTTGAACAACGCTAAAAGCGAAGTTGTCTGAATTCCTAGAGTGCAGTTGAAAACTGAAAAAATTAACTACTGAAGTTTATGTAAACTTCCTCAATACAAACCAAATCCTTAGAAACTAATTCCTCCCTAAAATATCATAGAGAACTTGATCATTTTTAGTATAATTGTTTTAATCTCTCAATCTAATGGCAATAAAGTATAAATAAGATTCTTCATAGCTCATAAAGGAACCTTAATAGCGAACAGTCGATAATATAGGGAGGTTATGTGTTTTTCTCAAAACTAAAAAACAATCTTTTCGTTCGTCAGATTGGCAAAATCTCTCAAACAATATGCCACACACATAATTAAAATCTTAAATTTGTCTCCAACGCCGTAGCGGCAGTTTTGAGTACTAAGGTACTTTGCTACTAAATAAGTGAAATTTGGAAACAAGTGCAAAAACAGACATGTTTCTTGACCCAAGACCTTCCCAGCGATGTACCAAATGATTATATTGGAGTGATAAAATGTATCTGCCTCGAGCGCCATTGCGGTAGTTGTAGGGACTAATGTGTTTTAGATATTGATGTGATATTGTTCAAGATATTTTTAATGATATACGACACGTATATTATATCCTATAATTAGTTTGTCATTTACCCTATTTTGTTAGCCAACAGTAGGCAAACAAATTGCAAAGATTAAATCAAACAACCAATTATTAGATATGGTCAATGAGCATCAAAAGTTTATATCCTCGATGATCGGTTGAATATCTATTACACAAAATGGAATCGACGCTGGATTTATTAAGGATCGCGTTACAGTGATGGTCACCTCTAAGTCACACTATAGCAACGCTGAAAACACAGATGGTATAATAAAAACGTTACTAGCCCACCACTAACGACCTTTGTAGCGTACATTGATATTCTATTTTTAGTTCCGAAAATGCTTAAGAGAGACTTGTTATCCGACCCACGTATACGTATAATTTTAACAGTGTGTGACAAAGTTAGTCTTGCTTCCACATGCCCATAGTTCTTTTTAGATTTCGTGAGTTCGAGATTGATGTGAAATCGTGTTCTTTCCATCTAATTCAATCTGATAGATTGACACGTAGATGCCGCAGACAATCGATTGATCTTTCCCATAAACGTTCTTTATTGAATCAGCTTTCGCTTTGCCGAATTTATATCATCTATAATTTACGAAAAGTAGCCGAAACAGATTTTATTAGAGGAGCAAGACTATTGAAAGTGAATATGTTGATAGCATGATCCGACTTCAGTTTGCACTATGAGGCTGATCAGTTGATTTTGAATCAATGGGAATTAAACGAAGGTGTGAATTCGTTTCAACAAGTTTATATAAAACGGAATACAACATAAAGTTTATTTCGGTTTAAAATGGTGGAGCACATCCACCTTAAACGAATTTTTAGACTAACCAAAATAAAATAGTTTATGCACCGAATTAAACCTTAAAATCAGTAGACATTGAAACGATTCGAAGAAAACCATCATATATAGGTGACTGCGGCGTTGTAGAGTCTAAACTTTAAAGCGTGTTAGTAAATTCGAATAATCAACACAAAAATTAAAATCACATTTTAAGGTTGCAGAAGCAACATATCTACGGTGCACCAAACTATGTAACCCTGTGAAACTAAGGTATATAATGACCAGCTGTGAAGGTAGCCGTCCAATAGCATATACGACAAATGGCTTATGTATACTCTTAATTCGATCGGAGTAAAATTTATAGAAAGGAAACGAAGTCTGACAGGCTTATTCCAAAATTAAACAAATTCTTAAAGACTACACAACATATTTAAGCGTGAGCGGCTCGCAGGACTACTGATCCGTTTAATAAAATCAAATATATTATAGGTCTTTACGACAATATGATAAGTATGTCTTTCAAAGGTGAGATCAGACTTAACAGTAGCAATAGCCTGTTATCAGAAGACCAAGACAAAATACATTTTAACCGTTTTGGAACATCATTAAGCCAGATAAGCTATTAATAGGAGCAAAGATTTTAATCAAATCAGCGTAAAGTAGGCAACCTGCAAAACCGCAACCATCATTAAACATCATTAATATATATTGAAAAAATCAGCGGACCACTGCGGCGACCCTGCGACACTCCAGAGATACCAAACAAGCATGAGCTTTAGTCATGAATTGGTTCAAACTACTAAAGGTTGGAAAAATATGAATGAACCATCTGACAGGTATGAATTTGTATTTCATTTCATTCGGATAAATCCAGAGGAGACCAACTCCAATAAGCCTTTGAGGAAAAATTCATAGTGCAATAGACATTCAATTTTAAGATGGAAAATTAAAAGTTACAGACAGTTAAAGCCATAGCCTCGAAAATCGTGCATAGCAATGGCTGAAACGATGATGTGTGGTAAAATTCTGGTGAGACAGAGAATAGATAATTAATAGAAAATTCGTTAACGATACGTTCAAAATCAAAATTAAAATTGTTAATTGAAGAATGTAAAAATTGAAAATTGGAGTATTCTGATGATGCAGGGTCAGCCAGCAAAGTTCATATGTACGATGAAACCTTTGCATGTCACTCCAATAACCAAATCCATTAACATTCTACGATGGTTAGATATTCGGTTAATTTTGATATTGACGATGGCCAAAGCTTTTTTATCGGAGCAAGAAGTAAAATCCTGCTTGGCAGCGAGAATAAATACGATAAATTGAGGCCGCCGGCAATCATTAGTTCTTCTTCGTTAGAAGGACAGACACAGAACAGAAGAATCCAAATGCAACCCGGGCGGGATATATACAGCAACCAAAACTACGAATGATCCAACAATTGTTAAGCGATCTGCAAAACATCCACTCAAAGATGACAAGCGATCAGTTCACTCGAGATAGTAAAATGGGTTGCTACCCACGTTTCAGTGTTCATGACGACATCAAAATCGTTGTCATGCAGTCTAGGCCGGAAAAATGGTTGGTTTACCACGGATCCTGGAAGTATTATGGTGCTAGGTAAAGATACAACTAGTGTGGACTTGTTGTTTGGTCAAGGATGCTGATTTGTTAAAGTCAAATTCCACACGATTGGATTGGATTTATATAAGAGAGATTATTGCCAGATCGAACGCCATATTGAATTGCAGTTCCACTTTCCACAGTAGTTGCGTTAATTTCGACGTTAATGCATTTGATTCGTACTACTTCTAAATGCTTTTTGAGAAAATGGTGGGATATCCAAAAGGTTGCAGAAAGTGACTCGCACGAATCGTTGAAGCAAGTGGCTTTCTCCGCTCACAGCAAACAACCTCGTACAACTTGATTACCATGCGTTCCCAGCAAACTTATTATGGTTTAGTGGAACATTAAACGGAATGATAATATCCGATTTACGTTTGCCTTTTTTAAAATCGTTAAAGCATTTTATTGCGTTAATGATTGCCTTTTCGTTTTTCACTCTGTATGTATGTATAGTTACCGTGTACTCTTCGCATCGTCGGTTTATCTAAACTGCATATGACACAAACATTTTGGAAACATTTGTATTGTCATTAAGAACGATATATCTAATCGATTATTAGAACGATTTGAAAAGAAAACATGCCACGGCCTTTTGGATGGGCCAAAAATCTGAAAAGATAATAGATATTATATCATATATAATTTTCTCATTTTTTAACATTTTATATTTTTGAGCGGTAGAATAATTTATATCAGAAACACACAACAGCCGGTTTCTTGCACACTCAAAACTAGATCGAACAACGAGAATTACCGTTTTAAGTTGTAGAATAAGACGTTCTTGAGCGCGTAAATGGAATGTAAAACCTAGTCCCCTAGCATTTATTTTGGATGCCAGTTTTTGTATATTCGGATCAAAATAATTGAAACCTATCGATCTTTGGCCTCATATTCGTGATCAAACTACCCAAAAAGGACATCTCAGCAAATCCTTAAATATTTATAGAGATAATCAAGGTTCTACTGTAAAATTAATCATTTTGAATTTCACTCATAAGTCTTTGTTATTAAGATAAATGTTTATACCTTTTTTAGTGTGAAGTGTATTTATTATCAATGTACCTTATTATTGGCCCTGTGTTTGATAAACTAATTAATTTGCGATAAGAAAAGGTTTATTGGAGACATTTGTGAGTAATAGTTTTTTAAGTTATGGGTGATTAACACCTTTCGAATTTATTGTAATTACTTTAGAGTCACCCTGTATACATATTACATAACCTTCGTCCGGTGTACAATATTAGGGTAATTTTGCGCGTGCGGGTTATATTAAAAACTAAACCCGATATTAGCATATTCTAAAATTATGTGATTCATGTTTAACTTTCTAATTTCTAACTCACAGATACATCACAGAAAAAAATGGCAAATTAGCAGAAAAAGAGGAAATGTACATTTAATTGAAATGGCCTAATCGATAAGAGCCCATTGCGCCAATAGTTATTTATCATAAATTTGTCCATCGGATTTAATATCTTTAAAATTGGATAAAATTAGTATGGCGTGGGACAATTTCACACAGCCCTGAACACGAAGTTATGAAACGATGCAGTGGGACCGTGGTATAGGTTTTTACTGTGTGCAATTCACACAAACTAATTCGTCACAATACAAGTAACAATCACTAATAGTAACCATCGGTATCCTCTGAAACATTTCTAGAAAGTGGGGCCATTTCCGACATCTTTGTTTAGTTCCAGGAACAAATACTGTGGATTTCACTATTAACCATTACGACCATTGTTGAAAATGAAAGAATTCTTGCAATTGCCAACCAGTTTTACCCCTAATGATTATCAATTTCTAGATGTTTTTCTATTTAAAGAAGTAATTCAGAATTCAGAGCCTATATTTCTGGAAAAATATGACAAATTGCATATTTAAAATTATAAATTAAATAATTAGGGCTCACATTTTTATGTCCGGAACATAAAATATCACTTTCAAATATAAAATCCGGATTTTTTTCGGAAATGCTCCGAATTTTGGTTGAAATCAAAATCTTGATGTTGAGCACAGAATTTTTTTTTTTTCAAAAGTATTCATGAAATGTTTACCAAATTAGAGTTTCTACTGGATATAGGTGCTCACAAACATAAACGAGGTCCCCATGTCTTATGGAATCTGTGCTCAACAACTAAGAAGAATTTTGTAATTGTTACTGATGGAAATTGAAAGTTTCCCCTACAATTTGTTCCCGTACTCACTAATCTTTGAAAAACTGCTAAGATCTATACGACAACGAGATTACAAATTTTATGCTTCAAAGTTTTTATGTATTCAGAAAACTACTCGTACATGCAGGCTACAGATGCATCTGCTCCCAAAGTTTTTTTCTTAAGAAAACTTGTTTGTTACGTCTAAACTGGGTTTAATTGAACGAATATAGGAATATGTAGTAATCGAGCGCTTATAATATTGATTTGTTGTCTGTTTTGCTGGAAAATAGATTCTTCGTACATCTTTTTGAAATCACTTTCTCAAAGTACAGTACATAATATTTTCCAATTATATACATCCTGTATTATGCGGTTTCATTGAAGCAAACCCCAATACGTAATATTGATTTATTCTGTGTGGTACATTTTTCATAAAATAGGAACAGTGTTGAGCTTTTTTTGTAAAAACATAAAGCTTGAAAAAGCAGATACATACATAATTTTTTTGTTTTTCTTTTATTCCTTTGTGTATGTGTTCTCGTTAAAACATAATCTTTTGCAAGAATATTTTGAATAAATAAATGCCACGGAGTGAGAGGAGTACGTGCGGGTGGAGGAGGGAACACATCGAAATGAAAATAAATATTTAGAAAAATGTGGGCACTGACGCATGAGCTTTTATTCATAAAAAGCTTTTTAGTAATATTAAAATGTTGCCTTTTTGTTTACGTCTGTGCATGCAAAGTCATAAATCCATTCACATATTATGTAGGTGGATATATTTTCGTCTAAATTTTGAATATGTGGCAACAAATCATTCAAATTATTTCAGATGTTGATTTTGTAACGGGGCTAAAAGTGTTAAGCAAATGTATTAATCCTAGAATACTTATTTTGCCCATTTCGACATCTTAAAATGTTGACCCAATCACAATTATATGGCAATAAATAGTTAGTGGAGAGGGGATCGGATAACCAAAAAAATAGTTAAAACCCAATTTATTTTAACAGTATTTATAGGCCATTCCATATATACAATACGCACTAGCCCTTTAAAAATTCTTATCACGTCTATCACTAAATGCAATATAACAATCATACTTAATGTTGCGTATACATGGTTCAGTAAGACACACATACAGTAAAATCCAGGGTTGATTTATATATGGATTGTGTTACTGAAAAAAATCGTGCCTCTTGTTATGCGCATCCTTCACATACGCCAACAACGACAAAACGACACTAAGAAATGTGTTTTAAAAAATTTTTTTTTAAGAAGTCTTGCAATAAATCGAGAAGCGAACGAAATGAAAAATCGGGTTCTCCATTATGCGACGACTGTGACAATAAATTGGTCGGGTTAATTGATTTCGGGCGGATCGTGCGACAATCAATTTTCTTTTATTTTATGGTATTTAAGTGCGTACGTAACGTATACAAAGATTTATTTATTTCTATGTATATTATGCGAAAGTGTATATTAAGGTTGGTGTGCTGTACCATTAAAAGATGGCATGTTTCAAAAAATTTATTTTAGCCCCAAATCGAGCTGGATTTTGATTTATTGCACAATAAACTTGTTAATTTGAGATTAATGTCGATAATTCCTCGGGATTATCATATTTCGGTCTTTTTACTCTAATACAATGATGAATTGGATTCAACTAAATTCTATATATGGGGTAGGGTGGTTTCTGGTATATTTAGCTCATGCTACTTTATATGCGGACCACGTATTCTAATTTTGTAAAATGTTATATTATCCAATTTTAATCTTTAATCCAGTGAACATGTATATTGGGCGGGTTAACAATTTATAAATCAATGAAGAGATTTTGGAACATAGAATATATTGAAAACGATTGCAATGTGTTTTGGTATGACTTTACAGCAGAGAAGATTTTGTATGTACTTTGTTCAAACCATTTTCGAATTTATATTTCTTAACATAACAAACATATGGTTTCAGGGTTAGGCTAGGTGTTATCATAATGAAACCATAAATAGTGGTACCATCATGCGAAAAAATCGTTAGACAATAAAGTTCCAGATAGCGTGATAATCGAAACTAGATTATGCAAAAAATTTGAGTACTTCGCCTAAACGCTTGTAAGTTTAACAGACACTATACAGGCCCAGTTTTTCTTAATACGCACGAACTTCATTTATTTTACCTTCTATTGTTCGGGGAATCACAAAATATAGTAAAAGCGGCAGTTTTGATTTGAGAAAACTATTCTGTTATCTGTGTGAAATATTTAAATAATTCAAATTTTCAAGTTTTGCTGTTAATAGTTGGTGTTTAAAAAGCATAGTTTTTTAAATAAACAAAAAATGGTCAAAAATACGAATTGGAAGGAAGCGCACTCACACTCTGAATTTTAAAAAAAAACATAATTCCGAAGACCACTGCAATACACACTCAAGCGATAAGGAACTGGGCAAAACAAATCTAAATTTCGATAAGGGTGAGCTCGAATCACATCTTATCCAAGCGCATAACAGAAAATTGATGGAACTGCAAATACTAGGGGAAGTAAACCTAACTCTAGAAACGAAATTGTCATTGACAACCGTCAGTTCGACCAATAACACCAAAAATGGAGTAAATTGGAAAAGTACTGCGAGAAAGGCAAATTTCTAAATTGAAAAAAGTGCTTAGGTCGATGTCTTCCCGGCGAGAAAATGATTCCAGATTATCTCATTACCACTTTTAAAGACGGGTAGGTTGGTTGAAATTAAGGAACGAATAGATCGCTTTGGTTCTTTATCAATATTACAGAACCATTCTGCGCCGTCTGAGCTAAAAAAATCGAAAGAGCATTTATATACAACTAGATCGGCAGGTAGGAAATATATAGGGAAATATATAGATATCACCACCTGCGAAAGACTTGTTGAAAACACTACAAAATACCTGGAACAATATTTTATCAGAAAAATTAAATAAATTAACAGAAAGAATGCTGAGGCTTCGTAGAGCGAATACGAACAAAGAAAGGTCCCATCGATGGAAATATAACTTAGAACGCTTGTGGGTAGTTTGTGACTATTTCACTTAAAGTATGAACTTAATTTGATAAAACTAAAATAGATCTGGAATGAAATATACACAAATTTTTCACCTGATATAAAACACGTATACATCTTAAAAAAATAATTTTGGTTTAAGTGCAGCATTAATACATTTACTACCTATGTCAATATTGCACAAAATCTGTGTGCGAAGTTCAGTCGACTGATCGAAAGTAAAAAAAAGCATAATCAAAATAATTCAATTGAATTCGCCTTAAAACGATATTTTCAAAACGACCGCAAGAATAAAAAAACTTAAAAATGATTAAAAAGATATCGATTATAATCGATTGATTTCGCATTAAGCTTGAAAATTAAAATATACTCATCGATCAATTCGCAGTGAGATTAGCTACTAAAGGGTGCGGCATCTATTGGTGCGTTTTTGAACTAGTATCATGTCACCGCTCATAGCTATAATATCATCTGTCAAGTGACAGAAATTTGGTATTATATTCCCGGTAAACGAAATTAGTCGAATAGGCTTCGCTGAATGGGAGGAACATATTCTCGTTAGGAAGAAGATCAGCATTTTTACCAAAAAATCTTCTTTTCCGACGAAGCTCATTTTCTGCTCGACGGTTATGTGAACAAGACAAATTGCGTATTTGAGACACAGAATATGCACACGTAACAATTGAGAAGCGGATACTCCCAAAACGAGTGACTGTTTCGTGCGGAATATGGTCCAAAGACATCATAGGGTCATTTGTATCCGAAAAAACTAACAATCAATGGCGACCGTTATCATGCCATGTGAACTGATTTTTTAATATCTGCGATTAAAGAAGAACACTTAACCGATATTTGGTTTTAGCAGGACAACGCCACTGTAAAATTCGACTTTATTGATCAACATAGTTTCCTTCAAGAGTGATACAGCAATCACTTCAACGCTTTTTTAACATTTGGTGTCTGTCTTGTAGAACGATTGGCCTCAAAATTCAAAAAAAAAAATCCTATACCATTTTTTAAAGTCGGCAAAGTTGTAGTAGTCGCTGCGAGCCAACTCCAAAGAATATGGATAGGGAAGCAATTCGAATTGAACATGCAATTTTTCCATCCATGCATTGCCTTGGTGTAATAGTCCTTTTTTTAGCATTATAGGCCGTATTTTGTAACTTCTTCTTTCAAACGTACCCATGACGCCATGTGATATTCGCTATTGATGGTCTTTGCTTTCTCAAAATAGCCAACGAATAAAATACCTAAAAATTCAAAAACCCTTACCAGCCGATTTGCATTTTTGGTGGCTTTGGCCGCCTTTCATCGGCCGCTGTTCACTCAGCCGATCAAATTCCGGAGTTTAGTGGTGGATCCATATTATATCCATTGTCACTTACCGCCGTAAAAAATTCTGTTTATTGTAGTTAAACAGCTCCAAACAGCGCTCTGAACCATCATTTACTTTAATTTCATTCAAAACAATTTTGTGCATTCTGAAATAACTACCGAATTCGGGCGACAAGAGCAGTCGGCATCATCGGTGTTTGCACGGCCACGTATAAATTTAGCAAACCAACCATTTAGCAGAATCGTTACAACACTTACCAATCCATTGCTTTGCTAGAATGGTAATTTGTCCCATCATAAACCAGCGTTTAATCGACACACGAAATTAAGTTTTCCCAATGTTTTGAAAATACAAAAGAAACGTTACTAATGGCTGGTTGCACAGAAAAATTACTAACGGCCGGTTATTTGTGCGTCAGTTAAATGTTTTATATGAAATCTATTTCCGCAATCAGAAAAAAGCCAACGCAAACTTGATTAAAAATATTTTATTCCGTGGAAATGGTCAATTTTTTGGGGTAAATACTCGATCAGCTAGCAATGAATTTCCCCAAGGAAATTTGAATTTCCAGTTATACCTTTTGTAAAATGTTTGCAATTGCACATTAAAATAACACAAAAATTAGCTGTTCATTTTTGAAGCCTCAAATTTTACTGTGCAATCGCAAAAATACACAAAAATTTTATGAAAAATTTAATTTGAAATTCAAATTTCCTTGGTAAAATTGATTGAGTAGCCAGGATTTCGACTAGCAAATTGTTTGCTTGCTAGCCGATCGACTATCTTCCCCTTTAAATAATCGTTAAATATTTCCATGGAATAAAATATATTTGATCAAGTTTTCGTTGACTTTGTTCTGGTTGCGAAAACAGATTTAATATAAAACATTTAACTGCCCCACCAGCATCACTAACCGCCCGTTAATTATTTTTCTGTGTACCCGAGCATTAAACAACTCTAACTTGTAGACAAATAGTTAGATTGTTATAAAATTTTCACACATACAGTTTGCAGGTTGGTACTTTTTTATTGACCGACGGATTATTATAGTTGTTAGTGTTTTGTAGGTATGTTTCCCAATTAGAATATTTTGTTGAATAAAAATTCGCCTACATATGTATATCAATACAATGTGTTATAGCCAAAAAACCACAGGCCTGATTGAATACAAAAAAAATATCGGGCTTTTAATACGAGTACCAAAACGAATGTTTTATATGGAAAAATTATATTTTCAAACGATGAATTGTGACATAAAATAAAGTCAATTTAACTATTCATACGATAATATAGGTTACATAACTATTGAATTGCACCTAGTTTGAATTGTAGTCCATACGTTTATCGGTAAAATAACAACATTTAAATGAAAAATAAGCTTAACAAATCTACTGACACATAGAATTTTCGACGAGCTGCCAGACTTTGTCATACTTCAATGTGATTTGAATTAGAAAATCATTTTCGGGATTGAAATTAAAATTAATTTAAAATTACTTTGAAGTAATACTAATTACGAAGTTTAATTTTTTTGTCGCGTGCTGGAGCAATCTCATTTAAGAATTGCGTTCTACGGAATTTAGGAACACTTTAAGCAAGACAGCATCTGCATAAAAAAAATCAAATTGGCTTTAATGCAAAAGTCAACAACGCGATGTTATTTACAATGTTTATAAATGATTAAATTGTATAGTATTTTAAATTTTATCTGATAATGTAACTTTCCAAAATGGCCTTTTTCCACACAAAATATAGTCTTTTAGGTACCAATATCGAAAGCTTTACTTTTTTACAAGCTGGCTCGTTAATTACATAAGGCACTGGTTACATGTACATATATACTACTAATGGTCTCATTGATTTGATAATTTTGGTACATGACGTCACTTTATATTTTTCTGTAAGCTTATATTCGTGCAACGTCAGTTGCGGTGAAAAAGCACTAAGTTCTACAAAAATGTCAATTAAAGATTATGCTAGGGCCATTGGTAAGAATTAATTTATTATATTATTATTAATTTAAGCATTCAACATTTCGTTAAACCTCGGCATCTCATCAAGAACTTTTTACGAATATTACTGCCATCTACAGTCAGAAAAGAAACTGTCGACAAAAATTCAATGATGTATCAAGCAGTACTGCGTGTTACTCTAGGTGCACAAAATATTGTAGAAGTATATACAATGCAACTTTTCTTTATTTACCTTTAACTTCTTCAACGAATTCACTGTTTCATAATTTATCACTTTGTATCACGGTTCACTATACACTTCACACACTGTTGACTTTTTACTGCTGGACTTGTACTATTCTTAATTCTTGCTAAATCACCACTGTATTTGCGTTCCAAATTGCTCACGCTTATATACTTGTACTCGTATATACTTGCTTATATACCATAAAATAATTGACTCCGACTAGGCTCGAATCATGATTGTTTGGGCTATAACACTAGGGGGTGTACACCTTAACTACTGCACCAACAAGTCTTATAACTTTCATGAGTAGGATTCGTAACAGTATCAATGTTTTACTATACCTTAACAGCGTTTTCTGTGCTACCAATTGCAGACGAGGAACCCTTAATTTATAATGGGAACATCTTCGTTATAATAAAACTCAAAGATTTGGGAATAACATATTTTCGACAAGGAAAGTAAAATGTTAAAAAGGCACTCAACCTCGCTTCTTCAATGTATCCACATTTGTTAAGGATCGCGATAATAAAACCAATTGAGTAAAATTTTAAAATGTAGGCAAGGCAATTCTTCATTTTGTTCAAGAGTTCGATCGAGAAAGCATTGGTTGAGCAAATCTCTTTCCTTAAAAAATTCGAAATTCCATAAAGTTTGCGATGAAGGAAAAGTGTACTACCTGATTAAGCGAGTAATGGGTGGCGCGCAAGGCAAAATAAATTTGACCGTCATATGTAACTATCTGTGAAGTTTGAAATATAGATGAAGAGCCAGAACCTAAAAAGTAGGTGGAACGTAATTCCGATAAGCTGGAATCGCTCAATAAAATTATTGGAGAAAATTTTTATTTGTAAATTATGCGTTGGTGGGCCTGGAAAATCGAGAGAAATTGTATGAAATAATTCAATGCATCGAATGTGTTTAGCAACCAAAGCGCGTTGAATGACGATTACTCCTGCATTACTGGTAATGTTTCCCTGAAGCCGCCAAACAATAAAATAAATGCACTATCAAAGAGTCTTTCATTAAGTCCCAAATCTTTAAGTGTACGTTTCAACCTTCCAATGTATGTTTATAACAATCAAGTTGTGTTGAGTTGAGAGTTCACTAATTGTTTATTCGATCCAAACTTTCCCTGATGTTTAATCAATCTGTGGCATTATTTTTGGTTTTCCTTGGAATAGGAAATTGGGAAAAATATTTGTATAGCATTTTTGTCTGGCTTGTTTTTTCACTACTAAGCATTTACAGTCAATCTAAAAAGTATTGACACACATTGATTTCTTGAACATATAACCTATTTCAACCTATATTTTCTTAAAAAGTTTTGAGAAATAAAAATAATTGGTACCGTGAAGTTTTATTTTAAAATTTACAATATTATAAACTTTCGAGAAACAGTTACATTGCACACAGAACTGTGGAAGGAACAGAGGATTATCGTAATTACATTAAAAAGAGAAGTTTTGTGCCCAAGTTTTCACCCCTAAACTCTATCAGTAAATGTTAAAAACAATAGGAAGAAAATCAGATCCTCAAACCGTTAGAAATTTGCCATTAAGCTGGTTATCATGGACGTTCTGCAAGTAAAAACCGATTTATTTCAAAAATAAATAGTTACGAGTGCCAAAAGTTTACTGAGTGTTACTTAAATGAGTCTGAGCAGTTTTGGAAATGTTATCTTTAGCGACGAAAGCAAATATAATATTTTCAACTCCGATGAATACTCTTAAGTGTGGAGGGAAACAATTGCAAAGTTTAATAAAGAAAATATTATTCCAACCGTATTACATGGTGGAGTTAACGTGATGGTGTGAGTGTTTTTTAAGTCAGTATTTTAATTTTTATTGAAGCATCTATGGAGAAAGATGTATATTTAAATATTTGAATTTAATAATAATAAAAGTTTAATCGATGTTGGAGTCGGCTTTGGCTTTCTTGTCTGACTTGTCACATTTTTATAATGGAAGATTTAATTTTTTCTTTTTAGAATAAGATGAATTCCGAAGGTGTTAATTAGAACACGAAGATGAGGTTGAATTTTTTTATGAACAGTTTTATTACCCTGATGGACAATTTTTGGAAAGTTTCGATAACTGCCGCAGTTACCATGATACAAAACACAATCACATAAAGTGGAATTGCGGTTTGAAAATAAGTTAGAAGAAAGATAACTTACATTTGTAATTTATTAAAGACTGCTCGTACTATTGTAAATGAGCTTAAAGCTCAAAATAGAAAGTGCAGCTTCTCCAAAATTGTATAAGCAAATAAATAAAACAATAGTGTTAAAAAATGGGGTTGGGTGAGATACTTTATTTGTTTTAACAAGACAATGACCCAAAGCACATGTCGAAAATAGTCAAAGAATATCTCCAAAATTAAACCCTATAGAACATGCATGGTACTTATTGGAAAGACCCATTCGAATACATTCAATATCACAAAATGAAACTTTGAAAACAGCAGTATGAGAAGAGTGGGGAAAAATCAACTCTGAGGCAAAGTTAGTACTCAATATGAATCAGAGCCTTGTTCAAAATACATGTTAGATATACAAAATAAACCTTCGATGCAAATTTCGTAACTATTGATTAAGAATTAGCCGAGTTTTCTCCAGTTTAGCCAAATATACGAAATAGAAAAACTTCATCTTAAATTTCTGTTTCAATCTACAATCAATCTAGAAACCAAATTTTATATGAATTGGTTATGAAATGGGCAAGTTTAGTTCAGCATGAATCAGCTGAAAGTAGTTTTGAAATCAAAAGAAGGCTCAACGAAATAATAAATAAAAAATAATAACAAATTTGATAAGAATTTTATAAATGTGCGAATATTTTTGTGTGATAATTTTAAGACTCAATGTTTATTTTTGTTTTGTTTCCTTTCGTTCGAAACTTAATGATTTTGCAACAATAATTTTGAGTTTAATGATGTGCCTTAATACGCTAAATATAGTATGACATAATTTATTAAATTATATCGATAGGCCATTTTTTTAAGAAAAATATTAGGAAAATGAAAATGTACCAATACCTTTTTGATTGACTGTAAGTTTGGTGTAAACATTTTCGGAACAAAGTTAACTGGGAAACTTTTGTTTCCAACAATTTTTATAGAGAAAAATATTTTCCCATTTAATTTTGTTTCGAAAATATTTACACCAAACCTATTGCATCAGCAGGCCAGAAAAATACAACTCAGACAAAAATGATGAAAATCAGATGAAAATAATTTTTACAATTCTCTTTGCTTTTCCAGGCCACAACAGAGAGTATACCCATTTATGGTATCATAGCAGGTTCAGGATGTTAATATTTGCTTGGGTAGAAAACATTCGAGATTTCCGAATCTTAAGAGTTTTAGCAGTTATATGTTTTCATTTTTATCGGGTTTATGCGGCATAATTTATGCAGTTATTTTCCTATGTCATAATCTGGGGCGTGTCACGAGGTTCAATAATTAATTTTATTACAGTCGATTGGCCAATCCTTTTTTGCGTGCAAGAATAACTCACTGATAATAAGTTTCGTATGGAACGACATGAAAGAAAGGGTGGAGATATTAGCCGAGTTGAGTTAAGTGTTTAATTGTCAGTTGTTTAGTATTAGTTAGGTTAGTGTTTAGTAACCAAACTAAATTATTTAGCGTTTAGTTTAACTTATTGTTTAGAGAAGTTTTTAGTCTAGTGTTCACTTTACTCTTTAGTGATTACTTTAGTGTTTAGTTTAGCGTTTAGTGTATAGTTTAGTTTATTTTTGTTTAGTTTAACGACCAACACTTAATATCAACTATAAGATTTTCGATATTTTAATGGCTTGGAATAAGTCTGTAAAATAGTTTTGCCTCAAATATGCACCAATTTCCGTTGAATTTCACCTTGAAATATTTAATATTTTCTTATTCAAATTTTCTATCTCTTTT
Source organism: Nephrotoma guestfalica (assembly GCA_963691935.1). Classification (NCBI taxonomy): domain Eukaryota; kingdom Metazoa; phylum Arthropoda; class Insecta; order Diptera; family Tipulidae; genus Nephrotoma; species Nephrotoma guestfalica. Next base: position 238,550,708 of record OY829913.1, read on the forward strand.
TAATCAAATCAAAATAGTTTAGTCAAAGCAGAATATCGGTAACAGAACTTAATATTTACCATGTTAACATTTTATAATTGTTTTCATTTTCCAGAATTTGTGGATCTTTACTTAAGTATTACGACTATGTATTTTAATTCCATTCATTCATGGATAAGCTTCCTTAGGAATTTTAAGGCATATACATACAGAATAACAATTACTGAGAAGCACATTTTCTATAAAGTTTCTACTAAATTAAAATATTTACATTTTTCAACAAACTAAGGAAAACAAGAAAATATTTATACTGTGGATAAGCAAGAGGAAAACTTTATAAGAAAAATCTTTACATGACTGCCTGGGAAAATGTATAATAATTTTTTGTACATTCTCCGGTTTATGTAAAGATTACTTATTCCAACAGTGTTGCCAGGTCAAAATTTTATTTTTCCCTGCAAATACAAAAAAAAATCTTACTTTTCCCCACAGAAAATATTTTGCAATAATAATTGCTTTCTAGTTGACCAACCACTAAGGGAGAGGTTTCTGGCTATAGTAAATTTAGCAAAGACAATAACTATTTTACTTGCGGTTTGCTACCGGGTACTAGGTAGCGGTTGATTAACTGGAAAGCAACTAACATCATAAATAGAACTTAACATTTTTTCCTCTTTGTCTATAAACAAATTGTACTTTGTGGGTGAAGAGAAAATGCATTCTATGCTCGTCTGCATAGGTTGAATAGCCTATTGAATTCACCGCTAAGTACCACTTGATTTTTTTTATTTCCTTAACTTAAATTATTTAAAAAGTAATACTACTTAGTACATATTATAGTAATAATTTATTTACTAAAAACTAATTAAAATAGTAATCAAATTACACCAAAATTAAATCACTTTTCTTCACAAAAAATTAATACATAAAATTTCCTTTATCATAAACTATTTTTATTAGCTTTTTAAAAATTATAAAATTTATTACCCTTCATTACAATACAAAACTTACGTATTCATGCGACTGAAATGATTATCATTACACGAAAAGTAAGGCATGATTCACTGGGTGGCGAGGAATCTAGAACACATATGGTGTTCAAAACATCATTGCATAGTTTGGTTCACTTTTTTTATGTTTGAGCCACTTTTAATAATTCCGGGAAAGATTGATTATTGTTGATTTTGTTTTAATTTTAACATAATCTTGATAAATCCAAAGTTTTAGGATTCACTGAATTCATTTGGTAATTTTCTGCACCCAACGCAATGTTCTGTACTCTGATTTAGCCATTGTTTAATTTCTTCCAATGCAGCTATATAAAATTGCATTATTCGGTCTGGTTAATTTTTGATAATTTTTTTAAAGTTCATACATTTTGGCCCCAAATAGACCATTGAGTCGGTCTAGAAGCGTGATAGAAAATTATGAGGCGATTTAACATTAATGTTATGTTTCAACTAAGTTTCTTCTTCAAAATTTGCCCCAAATTCTTAAATATTTTGATCGATTCCGAATGCAAGCAGTTAATCACTTTAACACATTTTTGATGAGAAAACCAACGGGCAAAGTTTTTAAAATCAATATTTTATCCTGTCCGACAAGATCTTGAATAGCTTGTAGCTGAGACCAACGTTTCGAGCTGCCGGAAACGTATATCCTCCATATCTTCTGGAGCTCGCGGTACCGTTAAACATTTCTGGCGACAATGACTCCGCTGCGCCATATACATTTATTTACTATAATTTTTAGAATATATTCCTGGAGATGAAAACAAATATTTTTCATGTTCGTACCATCACATTCGCCTCGTCGCTACAAAATCCGATTATATTTGTGAGCGGAATACCTTCAAAATCAAATATTTTATATTATGTAAATAGGTATAATACAGTAAAATTGTGACGGAACATACCGAAATTATTAATTTAAAATTTAAAATGTAGGTAAAGCGTAGCTGTAGTGCAATTTGCTCCAAAAGGCAATATAATTATAAGCTGAACATTGACTTGACCATTTTCTGGGCTTGTGTATCGGGTCTTTTTTAATATTCCGTCCAATTTGTTTGTTTCTTCTATAATCCGCCGGAATCCGGTGCCTTGACTTTCAAGTCAAGCAGTCGCATATTTTCCGCTCTAAAATGTATTTCATTAACTTTACTAATTATAAAAATCTAAAATATGGGATGGTAGTGAGACAAATTGTTACAACTACCAATGGAGGCAAAGCAAAGTAGTTGCCGCTGTATTTCAACCGGTACAATTTTCAAATCTTTTTGAATGTTCAGCAATTGAAGTGCCGTAATGTATCTATTGCCTGGTTCAGCCACAAAACCGGCAACAATTATACTTTTATCTGACGGTGATTTCTTGTAAATATTTTTGTTTTTCTAAATTATTTGATCTACACCACGCCATGCACTCTATTAGAATGAGCAGCTGCTACTCAAAATTGGGCATGTGGATGGAGGGAGGATTGAAGAGAACAAAATTAGTTATATGTTGTGTGTGTAATAAATAAATAAATAAATAAATAAACAATATCTTTTACCAGAGATAACAGATGATCATTGTGTTTTGCAAAAATTAAGCTGAGCCCAACCTCAAATTAATCTAGAGCTTGATGCTCGACTTGTATTTTTCCTTGTATAAAAGATCTTCATATCGAGTGTATTTTTAATCTTTCCTACATGTTCCTTGTGTTATTTCGTTTCTGAATATTTTTATTGGGTCGCGATTAAAAGCCATACATCCGTACCTGTAATAGTCATCTGAAAACTTCTGAGCCAATCGGTGTTGAATTTTGTTTTCGCCACTTGGATTTTGGACAATCGTATTTTGTTTTCGTTTCTCCCGGGAATCGTAGGACGATGATGATGGATCCATACTCGAATTATTCCTTTCAATGAGTACACGGGTAATATAAAAGTGGTACGCAATTATAGTATTTTTTGCACAGTCACAAAAACAATCACATTCACAAACCACAAAAGATATCGCATTGAACGCCAAAACAAAAGAAATGGTTGATTATTTGAATTGAATAAAGTCTGACAGAACAAAACCCTGAAAACAGAAAAACAAAAACGCTAAATGAGAAATACCCATAAGCAGCTTGAATGGAAAGTGGCATAAAACAGCGAACGAATTTTAATTTTTTATAAATATTATGGTCGATGCAATTTTCCCAATAAATCCCTCACACCGTTTTCCCTACACTCATTTTTTTGATTACATTTTATCTACACCTGGTAACACTGCTTTCCAACTGTGAAATGAAATATGTCTAGGATTCACAAAATCAGAGAGCTCCTCATAAAGTCATAAAGAGGAAGAAATCGATTTTTCATTTTCTCATACAGTCCTTGCATTAAAATTTCATTAAAAAAACAAACAAATAATGATTGATCATTAAATACTTGTAGAGACAAAGAAGGTACTTAATTATTTTCCATCTGGTATACATGAGAAAATTGTTTTTCATAACAAAAAGATTCCGTCAATTTTTTGCTACTCATCTCATATTTAGAGAACTTTAAATTAAATCAAGCTTTATCATAACAGCTTCGAGCTATCGTATACATAGCAATGAACTATTCACCGTAGTTCTACGTCTAGAAAATTTAATTACAACATAAAAAACAGATCTCTAAATACAAAAGTTGTGAAATCCTTTTCTCAGAATGGTGTCGTGTTTGTTTGTGTGTACCTAACCTACGTACATATAGTTTATTTTGTTACTTGAAGATTGACAAAACGAACACAGCACAAAAAATAAATGATAACAGTAATAATAATACTTTGTAATAACACAGTTAGAGAGAGAAAATTATTTTTCTTAATATCTGCCTTTTAATTAAAAATTAAATTAACTCAAAGAATTAACGATGCATTAAGGAAAATATTTTACCTTACGTTTCATCTTTTAATTTTTTTTGTGTGCTGTAGTATAAGGATATCGTTGAATGTTTGAAGGGGCGAATTACTATGCTTTTCCGCCACCGTGTTATTTGAGATTAAATAATGTGCAAATTAAAAGTGTATACATAGAAAAGGGCACACGTATATTTATACGTATTTCGAAGATGCTGTGCTATAATTTCCAAGATTAAATAAGTTTGTATTTCATGTCCGCATACAAAAGCGGCTTAAGATTTTGTTATGTGTACGTGTGATAAAATTTTCGCTGTTTACAACAAAATTAACGAAAATATTTTAATGGCTTGTAGCGTGTTATAAATAAGAGGGCTTGGTATATAAAATATAAAGTGGAGGAGTTAATTCCGCGCTGGCATTTAAAAAATCATATTCATCAGGTTTAAAAATAAATTGCTTGTGCTGTACTCTAGAAAAATTTGAAAACCGGAACATTTATCCAGGAAATCCTATCATGAAAACTCATTCCCCAAACATTCATATGATGAGAAACTAGCAAGAAATAGACTATGTTTAGGTTCAGAAATGCACATACATGTGTGCTTTAAAATGTAAATTATCAACTGTCTATTCGCTTCTTAAAATTGCCGAGAGAGTCAGCCTTAAATATTTCAATATTTAAATCATGTGAATGTTAGCAAATCTATCTGTTTGCTTGGAATTCAAATTTTCACAGCTCTGGCGTTGAATTATGTGCATCAGCCAACAGGAGGGTACATCAAATGCAGTAATTTTTCTGACAACTTTATGTTGGGATTGATATAAAAATTGAAATGGTTGTTTCTTAGTTAAACTAAAAATAAACCTGGACGAGTCACAATTTGTATTATATTCGATTTGCGAAACAGAAGATTGGCTCATACAGCATCAAGTAAGTCAGGCTTGAATATTAAAATGGAAGGTAGCATAGCACACAATTTATTATTTTGAGATAAATATCATTTAAATCGCCTTTGGTCATTCTCTCTATCATAAATTAGTGCTAATACCATTTTGGTTGGCTCAATGGTTTCATTTCGTTTCTTCATGAAGCACTTTTATTGATTTTTAAGCGGATGGTGGTTAGTTGTATCAGCTAAATTTTTCATACCATTTCTCAGCACTGCTTGTTCTCTAGAAGGTTCATTCGTTGGTAGACTGCATCATCAGGGTCCAACATACATGATGAATTATTTGTTCGCATACTCGAAAGCGATACGGACCATTTCCTTGTGGTAACTAAATGTTAGCTCCAGTCGAGGCAAACGTAAATGACGTATTGAACGACCGTATATATTTCATAAATTGTTAGCTTGCTGGCAAACCAGTGAGCATTATTTTGGTCCTTCTGTCAACATCGAGTAAACCAAACAGTATTATTTTCAGATTTCTTCTGAAAATCTAAATGACATGCAATGTTTGTGCACGTTATTAATTAATTTCAAACTAAATTCAGCTCTCGAAATTCTTAGGTAACCGTCCATTGTTCTTCTAGGGCGAGTGCGAATTAGTTTTGAAGTCATGTGTCACGGTGTTCAGCTGGTTCAGCAGCTCTTGAAGGAAGGAATCACCTCGCACTGTTAAGGTTGCTCTTTCATCTTCTTCGGTCTCACCGTAACGTGTTCAATAAAACTTTTAGAAAGAAGAAATTTTACCTGAAAAATATTCACCAACAATTACTTAGTTGTTTCTTATCAACAAAATTATATTATGACTACTGATAAAAATTTAAATTAATTTTCGATTTATTTGTTGTATTTATACAGAATAATCACAAAATATGTCCACTTCGAAACGTGTCACTATGAAATATATTTGAACATGGCATTACGAAAAACAAAAGAAAATTGCAAAACTAACTCGATTTTAAGCGATGAATATTTTGTATCAAAGGCTACTTCTTGTAAAAGATGTAAATTCAACTATAAAATATTAGTACTTTTTTACTATACAAATTCAAATCACCAAAACGTTGTCCAAGTTGTTATAGAAACCGAAAATTTAGTAAACTTTGGTCCGGGAGGTTAGTATTTTAATTTTACCTGACAATCAAACATTCAAGAATTATTTCTGATATAATTGCATACTAATTATGGTTCGTACAACACATCAAATTGGGACCATTAAATAGATTAAAGCAATGGATACATATCGACGTATATTAGCTTACACAAAGTGCTATTATTTCTATGAAATATAAATTTTTATTGTATAAATACTAAACCTTATCTGAGTACATCTTACTAATTACTTGAAATTTTATAATGCAGGTGTAATACATGATCAGCCAACTGTATACCATTTACGATTACGACGTTTTCGGTCATTAAACTATTTCGAACGTGAATAGACAAGCACATTTTGTCAACAAATCTTTAGTATTAATTAAATATTTCCATCTGCTAGCAAACAGCAGCACAAATTCCAAGGAGTATTGTAAAATATTTTGTATTCAATTCATAAGATCATAAAAATCTTTATAAGTCGCCATCAACTTTTATTAATTTAAAATGAAAAAAAAAAACCGAAAAATGAAAACTTAAATCTTTCGCCTGCACCCACCCCCATCATTATCTTCGAACGACACAACACAGTGAATACACACACAGTACCAAAACATTTTACAGTTAGAATATAATGAAAAAATTATTAATAAAAAAGGAAGTGAATGTATCACAATCCGTAAATTCCAGAAAAGCATTTTGTGTTGTTTAGAACCATAAACATGTTTTAATTTTATAGACGGCAAAGCTGTCATAACTCTAAAATATATAACGACATGTTATTATTATTGTTTGTTGTAAATAAATGAAAAACACTTTTCTATTTCTACCTACGATCGTATAACTATAGAAATACGTCAAAACAAATATTTAACCAATTTCTCACCAATAAAACAAAAATTTGTATCCCTGAATCATCGTCGTACTCTAAATCCTCAGGTAAATTTATTTAAATTTGACTGTAAAAATGAACAAAAAACGAAAATACTAATAATAAAAATCGAAACGGGAAAAGTTTCGAGAAAAAAAAAGCTCGTAAATTTGGGTACACAAGGAAATTGAAAGGAAACGGGATATAATCCAATGACTTTTCAATTTTGTTTTGTACAATTTTATTATTTTTAATTAAAAAAGTATAAAAAAATAAAAAAACACACCAACAACAAATTTATGATAGTAAAAATGATTTCCAATTTGATTTCCAATTTTTTTTTATGTTATTGTTTATACATAAAAAAGCTCTTCAAACTCGGAAAAAAATACAACACAAAGCGAAAAGTTTAATACAATATATTATTATTTTTTATATTCATATTGAATTCCTATTATTTTTTTAAACAAAAAGCTTTTATTGCAAATAAAATAATTAATCTCAGGAAAACTTAAAAACACAAAAAAATCGTTAAGCTTTTACATGCAGTATTCGTATTGTGCACGTTCGACTACGAAAAGCTATATAAATGATTATTTAAGCTCTCTATACAACGTTTGTGCGCTTTTATTTATGCAAAGTTGTTGAAAAACGATTTTAAAATTTTATGTGCTTGAACAGAGTTTTTTGCAGCTGTTTAAAATTCAAAAGTATTTGTTTTTGTTTTATACTTAAGTATATAACAGTAGGTAATTGGGAAGTTTATCAACATATTAACTGAATTTTATATTTTATTGTATAGGTTATCAATATTATGAGAATTTAAATTTATATTTTTTTGACTATTTTTAGGTAAGACGAACATTATTTAAATCATCCAAGAGCGAAATGTTGTAAGTGTTTCTTTCGAAATATAATATGATTAATTAATTGTGGCATACAAGTCAGACAAAAATATAACAGATTTTCCAATCTTTATAAAGATTCGAGTCATAAGCTAATTTTGCTAGAAAATTTTGTACATTGTCTGTGTCGTTACTTCAAATTTTATTGGCTGCCTTAACGATCAAAGGATAAGAATTTGTATTATTTATTTGTCTCTAGCCACTATCAATAAATTATCCCTCAAACCTCAAACATATGTAATTGATGCATGCCTTATTGGATGATTAAAAAACAAAACTCAATAATCATCTTTTCTTGATAGATATGATTCACTTTGAAACCAAAACAAATCTAGTCGCCTTTTTTCAATTTCTCCTAGAAAAATAATTTTTTTATGCTGAGATTTTTTATTGATAAAATGTGTGCTTGGTTTCTATCCAATGGCACTATTCTGGTAATTCCCCTGGAATAGGGAATTAGGGAAAGATTTTATATGTAATTTATGTTCAAATGGTTTTTTCCGACCTACTAAGAAGAAATGTTTTCTAACGGGTGATTTTTTAAGAGCTTGAGAACTTTTTTTAAAAAAAAACGCATAAAATTTGCAAAATCTCATCGGTTCTTTATTTGAAACGTTAGATTGGTCCATGACATTTACTTTTTGAAGATAATTTCATTTAAATGTTGACCGCGGCTGCGTCTTAGGTGGTCCATTCGGAAAGTCCAATTTTGGGCAACTTTTTCGAGCATTTCGGCCGGAATAGCCCGAATTTCTTCGGAAATGTTGTCTTCCAAAACTGGAATAGTTGCTGGCTTATTTCTGTAGACTTTAGACTTGACGTAGCCCCACAAAAAATAGTCTAAAGGCGTCAAATCGCATGATCTTGGTGCCCAACTTACCGGGCCATTTCTTGAGATGAATTGTTCTCCGAAGTTTTCCCTCAAAATGGCCATAGAATCGCGAGCTGTGTGGCATGTAGCGCCATCTTGTTGAAACCACATGTCAACTAAGTTCAGTTCTTCCATTTTTGGCAACAAAAAGTTTGTTAGCATCGAACGATAGCGATCGCCATTCACCGTAACGTTGCGTCCAACAGCATCTTTGAAAAAATACGGTCCAATGATTCCACCAGCGTACAAACCACACCAAACAGTGCATTTTTCGGGATGCATGGGCAGTTCTTGAACGGCTTCTGGTTGCTCTTCACTCCAAATGCGGCAATTTTGCTTATTTACGTAGCCATTCAACCAGAAATGAGCCTCATCGCTGAACAAAATTTGTCGATAAAAAAGCGGATTTTCTGCCAACTTTTCTAGGGCCCATTCACTGAAAATTCGACGTTGTGGCAGATCGTTCGGCTTCAGTTCTTGCAGGAGCTGTATTTTATACGGTTTTACACCAAGATCTTTGCGTAAAATCTTCCATGTCGTCGAATAACACAAACCCAATTGCTGCGAACGGCGACGAATCGACATTTCACGGTCTTCAGCAACACTCTCAGAAACAGACGCAATATTCTCTTCTGTACGCACTGTACGCATTCGTGTGGTTGGTTTAATGTCCAATAAAGTAAACTGAGTGCGAAACTTGGTCACAATCGCATTAATTGTTTGCTCACTTGGTCGATTATGTAGACCATAAATCGGACGTAAATCGCGAAACACTTTTCGAACCGAACACTGATTTTTGTAATATAATTCAATTATTTGCAAGCGTTGCTCGTTAGTAAGTCTATTCATTATGAAATGTCAAAGCATACTGAGCATCTTTCTCTTTGACACCTTGTCTGAAATCCCGCGTGATCTGTCAAATACTAATGCATGAAAATCCTAACCACAAAAAAATCACATATCTAAATTGGCAGGGAAAATTATTCCAAGTTTTATTTTGTTTAAAAAAAATTAACACTAGTGATTTACCTCAGTATGTCAGAACAAAATGTTTAATTAAAAATTACATAAAAATTCTCTCCACAATTCCCTATTCCCGGGGAATTAACAGATTAGTGCCTAATAAAATTTTTTTTAATAAATTTTTTCGAAATAGTAGGGTTTGGTTATTTTCCAATATTTTGTTTATTCACGTAAACAATTGACTTTCACGCTCGTCTGTGTTGTGTAATCGCTACGAGTATTGTTTAGAATTGAATGTTTGTATTGTTAGCCTGCTACGTATTGAAAAATTATTTTGGTTTTAGTTTTAGCTACTGTGGATAATTTATAAAAATAAGCAAAATAGGTTTTAAATATATTTTTTATGTAGTTTACGTCGTAGAAAATATATTGTGCTCGTGCAAAGGATTTTATAGGATACTGCAACACAACTTCTTCACAATGTGCTGCCCAATAATAAAATTTAGCTCCATTTTTAGGTTAGTAGTGCTGAAATGAGGTTAGTGGTTGCGCAATACATGAAATTATTATTATAAATCGGCGATAGTATCCGAGAAGTCCTAGAAACTAGTTCACCTCGACAATTTGTTGGTCTGACAAAATTTTATATTGCACTATTTTTTGACGAATCTGGTTTGACACCATCGATTCCAATTATATGGTCCAGGTATTTTAATCCTTTCTTCAAAAATTGACATTTATCCGGAATTAATTAAAAATTATTTTTGCACATTCAAATACTTCTAATAAAATATGCTATAGGTTTGTCCATATACAATTTCATCGTCTAAAATAAACTATGCCTTTGATTCGTACTGAAGGCGGCTTTCTCTTATCTAACAATACATAACTTGTAAAATTATTAACGATTTGTTGGAAATCAATTAACACTCGACATTGGAAAATTCCAAGGTTTTCACTTTGTTCTGCGATTCCAGATTTTTAGTGGTTCCTCAATATTAATTTTGTACTCTTGAAAATTAATTATAAGTGTGGGTAGTATTAATCTCCACACATTCATCTGTTATATTATTTATAGCTCTATAGTGCTTACACGTCTTAACTTCTACAATAGAATTACCAACGAAAACACCTGTGGCAATCTCTTGTGATAAACATAGTAATTGTTTTCATGGTGTGGGAGTTATGTCTAGAAACACTGAATCACACTTGAAGTCAATCTTACATTTGTATTTATGAAGGACGTCTTTTCCTAGTATACCGTGACCGTATATTCAGAAAATTGTATCCACAATATGACACTTATGCGTTAACAAATTTGTTACATTCGTAATGCCTTTTATCTGACATTTTTCTTCTGTAAAGTAAATTGCCTCATCACATTTTCTAAAATTATAAATTTATAAAAAATTGTGAACTCTGTGCCGAAAATCGACAGAAGCAAATTCACAAAAATACGTACAAGATTGAAGTTAACAATAATTAACAAAGACATTAATAATAAAAACAGCAACATTAATAATTAGATTTCAACCTCAAAACACGTGACTAAAGTAAAAGGTGATATCAATAATTTCAAATCTAAAATACACCTTCAAGTGTGTTAACGGTAAAATGTTGGTTGTAATGAATAAATTCCAAGATGATTCAGTGCTTGGTTTATTTAGAAATATTCTCAAAATCATTTTCTGTTGAACATGTAAATAGTACAAAGTTGTTGCATAACCAAACACGAAAATCCATATTCTAATTAAGCCGTGCGTGATAAACAATTTTTAACACCGGAGTAGGACAATAGTCACGAAGGAGGTATAACATGCCTTTTTCAATTAAGACAAGTGTCCTAGTGAACACCAACATATTTAAACGAGTCAACTGATTCAAAGTCATGAGACTCAGAGTGACAAGCAATAGATGCACATTCCCACCTATTGAGATTAGTCACCCGCGGCAAACTGATCAAATTTATTTTATCGGAAAATTTTAACAACATCAATTCAGTTTTCATAGATAGTAAGCCTTTTACCATAGATCAGAATTGATAATCGAAATAACGTTACTGGATGAATTCCCTCAATAAGCCAAAACTATGTCATCTGAAAACCGGCCAGGTGAGATAAGAATCGATGATAATAATTAACCATACCACGTCACAATACGTTGAATTTGACTGATTGTGGTTGGATGCGGCAATTCTTTAATCGCAGTAATTCTGTCACTTGATGGGTTAATCCCATTACTGGTAATCTCGTGGCTTAAGAAATTTTCTAAGTCGTATCTTGGTTCTTGAGTAAGTTTAGGAAATTCCTTAAGTAATGATCCATATAAACCTTCGATATTATGAATTCGTGGTGATGGCGAGCTTACGGCAGAGATAGTTCCTGTGGTAGTTATGGTTGTTGTTGGATCGACCAAGCGCTTATTCTTTAAGTCGACTGTTAAACCAAACGTTGCCAAGAAATCAGCCCCAATAATGGGCTTATTTACTGTTGCCACAATGAATGGGTGTCGAAATTCTCGACGAAGTCCCAAGTTTAATAATAAAAGTTTTGATGGTTATGACAGAAATGTCAGCGCTTGTGTCAATCAAGAAAGTTAAATTAGTGTTTTTGCATTTTATAAATAAACGACGAACTGTCAAAGTGTTGCCTTTGACTTTTGTGTAACATGACGTGTTTGTTTTATTCGTCGTTTTAAAATATTAAAATCTTTTAAATTTATTTTGTGTACTAACTATTCCGTAACAACAAATAAAAAGTAAACAGCCATCAATGTGTTTGTGTTTACGTAGTTCACAAAAAGACTAGAATAACTTATGAAGGTGATGAAGAGAAACAGGGCGTTCTAAATTTTCTGCTCGACTAGGTAATAATCAAGGACTGCTGCAAGACCACGGATCTGCTACAATAAAACTCACGAAGAAATTGGCAACATATGTATTCAAATCTTAAGGACGGCACAATTCATTATAAATGAGCTTTCGTGCTCAAAATAAGTTGTGTTGTCCTCAAAATTCTTGTAAACTAAAATAAATAAATAAATAAACTGCGGATACTCCAGCATCTGCCGTTGTGATGAAGGAGGGAATTAGTTTATTTAATTTTCATCCGTCTTGAAGGTACAATTGGGTTTACCGCACTTTCTAGCCATATTGCTAAATTTATAGTGATACCAACACATAGATTCACCGAGCGAGATCTAGAACTTGATCGTGAATAATTTCGTTTACGAGATCTAGATCTTTCTTGATTCGCGCGATTCTCGAATCTTTCGAACCGAGTTTTCAGTTCATTTATTGATTTACATAATTCGTATATATCGAAATGATTGTTTATCACATTTTGGTTGACCGAATCTTTTATTTTGTTTATATGGGCGATTGATGCGGAATTTGTCCCCGGACTGTGGAATGGATTGGTGAATGGATTATTCATTCCCCATATTCTGTCAGCCGTTTCGTATAATTTCGCTATATCGTCTCCTTCTAAACCGACTAGTATAGCGCCGATAGTGGCTGGCAACCTCGATATCCATAATTTTCTTATTAAATATGATGACAGCGCACTTGAATTACCTGCCATTCGACTCAATTGTCTGTGAAAACTGGATGGAGATTGATTTCCCATTTCCACTGCGTGTAGGTCAGACTGAATTCTCGTCATTTCAGACTCTTCCGAGAAGTTGAATGAGAGTGTTCTTTAGTGTTTTATATTTGTCCGTCTGTGGTGGATTTAATATTACGTCCGAGAATAAATGGACTGCGTTTCGTTCAAATATTTCACGATGTGGTTGAACTGTCGGTCATCTGATAATATACGTCCAGAGGACATTATCAGTTCAGCCTGTTTGAACCATAAGCTAGGATTGCTGTGCCAAAAAGATGGTAAATTGTTCGATTCCAGCTGTACTTGGTATGGCTGGTATGAGGCATTCCCGTCTATTGTGTCATCAAACTTTTCACCGTGTGGTTCGTTGTTAGAAGTGCCTGGTTTAGATTCGGCCGTTCCGCCTTTAATTGGTGTTGGTGGCATTACGTTTGTTTTATGATAGAACGAGAAACAAAAGCAAAAACCAAACTAGGAATGATATTTAATTTTGGCGAAATTAGTAAGAAAAATTAAGATAAAATCTACTACTCGAGTTAAAATATTCGTCACAAATTTCCGATTACGAAATGAAAATTAATTTGACACACACGAAAATTGAAATATGCTAAAATTTTTTTTCTATCCCAAAAATACGGTGTTACACACACACACACACACACACACACACACACACACACACACACACACACACGATAAATATCAATATATAGCGATATACGAGTATGCATAAGAGATAAATTTCAAAAATTGCTCACCTGTTGACGCTTTAAACTATTTTTAAACAAATTACACTTTGATTAACGTTAGTTTAGTCTAATTTAATTATAAAGATTTGGTAAAAAAAAAATTTACATTAAAATTTAATTAAAACAAATTTTAATTGTAACGCAATGAAACAAAATAAAAATTTTTTTAACACTAAATATTTTAAACTAAACTGATGATTGCGTTACAAGTTTTGAACTCACAATATGCGAGTTCAACAAATTAGTATTTCGAAATTATTAGCGAAAGAAAGAATATGAAAAATAAGCATACAGTGGATCAAAAATAAAGTCGTACACCTACCATTTAATTCTTTATCACAGAATAAATAGTGAAATAGAAGTTTTTTTAAAAAAGTCGAATACTTTGTTTAAAAGCTCTATTCATTACCTTACAAAAACACCAAAATAAAAAACAAAATTTTATTTCATTATAACAAAAAAAATCAATAATATAAAAAAAATAAAAAAAAACAAAAAAGAACTCGGACAGAAGACAATATCTACTATGTGCATGGCAATTTTGATAAAACAAAAAGGGGAAATCCCCAAAATCGAAGAAAATATGTAGTCATATTGTGATATCAATGCCGAGCGGTTGCATTTTTACTAGTAAAATAAATATGGGAAGACAACGTGGCCAAACATCTGTAGAAGTTATAGAACTGGTTACTAAATACTGCAACGACTATAAATCTGTTAGAGAAATAGCAAAAGTAATAAATAGGCCACACTCAACGGTTCATGACATAATTCGACGATTTACTTTATCGAAATCTCTGGAAAATAAACCAAAATCTGGTAGACCCAAAATATTTTCGTCAGCAGATGTGCGATGGATCGTCCACCAAATTAAAAAGGATCCGAAACTTGGTGCTCCGAAGCTTACCAAACAAGTTTCCATGGAGCTGGGAAAAAGTGTAAACCCAGAAACGATAAGATAAGTACTGAAGAGGCAAAACTTTCATGGAAGAGTACCTCGTAAAAAACCTTTCATTAGTAAGCGAAATCGCAAAAAACGTTTACAATTTGCAAAAACATATAAAAGTGCCAATTTATAATTATGGAACAAAGTAATTTATTCAAACGAAAGTAAATTTAATTTATTCCGATCAGATGGCCAATGTTATATATGGAGACAACCAAACGAAGAACTACGAAAAAAAAAACTTACAAGCTACTGTTAAACATGGTGGTGGTTCGGTGATGGTGTGGCGGTGTATGTCAGCTGCTAGCCCAGGAAAATTATGCATTATTGATGGCATCATGGATCAAACGAAATATTTCAACATTTTGAAGCAAAATTTATTGCAGAGTGCTGAGCAATTGGGAATAAAAGAAAACTTGTATTTCTACCAGGATAACGACCCAAAGCACAAAGCTCAAAATGTTCGACTTTGGTTGCTTTACAATTGCCCACATGTTATAGACACGCCTCCACAATCACCGGATCTTAATGTGATTGAACATTTATGGGCTGTTTTAGAAAATAAATTAAAAAAGCACGTGATTTTGAATAAAGAACAGCTAAAACGTATTCTCAAGGAGGAATGGGCCAAAATTGATCCTTCTGTATCTCGAAATTTAGTAGAATCCATGCCTAGAAGGCTTCTGGCGGTGACCAAAAACAAGGGCTTACCAACAAAGTATTGAATTATGCATACATGAAAACATTTCAAGACATAGTCTTAACTTAAATGAATTAAATTATAACACCGTCCGAGTTCTTTTTTGAGTTTTTTTTTTACTTTTTTTATATTATTGATTTTTTTTATTTTTTTTATTTTGGTGTTTTTGTAAAGTAATGAATAGAGCTTTTAAACAAAGTATTGGACTTTTAAAAAAAAAACTTCTATTTTACTATTTATTCTGTGATAAAGAATTAAATGGTAGGTGTCCGACTTTATTTTTGATCCACTGTATGTAAAAATTAGTTAAGACGACATTGACCGTGAATGTAAACGATTGTTTTTTTACATTGTGGCAATGTCGTAAGAATAAAAAATGAAAAGAAAGAAACGCGACACGCTTAACTTACTTAATTAATAATTTTATTTTAATTTTATTTTTGTATTTTATACAAATACTGCGAGCGACTTTTGAGGTATTCACCTCTTATGCATTTCTTCGTCGCGTGTGTGTTAATTATTGGATCGGGAAATGTTGGATTGATTTTTGACATCCACACTATATAGGGCCACTTTATAGGTCTACGAACTACTCGAAACTAAACGAAATGATGTTTATTTTTTTCCTTTATCTACCTATTCGAATAACTAAAAAATATACGGTAAAAATTATGTATATTTTTATTAATCGGGGAAGAACTATGAATACGTTTAGTGTTGCGAAAATGATACATTGGATCCAAATTGGCTAATTCATTAATCAAATTCTCGAGATTCATTAATTTGAGTAACTTATCCCAACTCTTATCGCTCTCTGCTGATTTTCTAATACGTATTTTACTTATGGAGTTTGGTTGGAGTTTTTGTACGTTAGATGGTAATTAAAATTAACCAAATCCGTAATACAGTGATCAATTACCGTTGCAATTTCGTTTTGTACCCTAGTTGCAATTTTTCTAGCAATAGAATTCAAAATTACAAAACCTTGTGAATCCACAATAGCTGTATACTTAATAACTTCTGATTCATCTTCATTCATCAAATTTACATTTGTGTCTCCAAAAACTAGTGATTTCGTATGAGAAGCCAACAAATTTTCTAATAACTCGGTAAATGTTGCTTGCGTGTTTCTCGTAATAAACCGTATCGTAATTACAATATTTTACCTTACGTTAATTTTTCTATTTTCAATTTAAGTTTTTAGTTCAGCAGCTTGATACTCATGCTTTAAATTCTTCTGATTAAATTCATAAAATTAATAATAATATTATTTAGAAAAGGTGATTTTACAAGCAAGATAATTAATTATGAGGTACGAATCTAAATCAATCCCAACTAACAGATTGATGAGTAAAAAGGAAGTTGGCCATTAAATTTTTACGGCACGTACTTTATGTTCATATTGACGATTTACTGTATGTGTAAAGCAAATTCCAATAATCTGAAATATTCGTTTTCTTTTGTCACTAAAACCACCTTAAATCCTAAAAATACAACTTAGATTATTAATGATGTCCCCTGTATGTATACTAACTATTCGGTCTACGCATTCATCCTTCGAAACAATAAAACCAAATTATTTTCAATTTTATCTTAAATCTAAAACAATCAAAGATTTATGGACGTAATAAATTTCGATTTTACTTTATATCTATGTGTGTATCTATATATGACATGATGCTTCTATAATATTCATGTCCTACTGATGTCTCATAATAATGTGGGCCAATGTTTGGGTAAATATTTAAATAAACACAACACGAAAATCTTTAATTTAAATTTTCCGGTTTTTATATTTTATTCATTTGACATCACGTAATTGCTGGGATGTTGTACTATATATACTAGCAATATGGAAATAAATCGAATACAACAACAACAATGACAAAAATTAGCATACTCACGTTTACAGATAAAAATTATCTTTAATTAAATTACCGAACGACTTTCCGACACATATAGACATAACAACATACCTGAAACGAGACGTAAGACGTTTTCCTTTTCGTTAAGTGTTGTAAACTTGTGTATTCAATATTCTTAAGCTTGGTATCATATACGACATACGTACGAGTACGTACATAACGAGTAGTAAAGAAAATTAATTGTGAACACGTGAATAATTTGTAATTCTTACCTGTATATCCGTTATCTACTAGATATATGGTTTTATGTGGCATATCAATAAGAAATTAGGCTTCGAATCACGTTTCCATATGTTATCGTATCCACTGAACTCTTACATGTATGTCACTTTGTTTATACTATTTAAAGCGAACGCTGGGACATAAACCATAAAATTATTGAAAACAATCGGGATTTTATAGACGCCTATAAAATATGAACATAAATACCCTATAAGCAAATAATAAATTACTATTTGAACTATTGGATAAAAGCTCCACAAGCATTGTGCTTTTTTGATTGCAGTGTTCATTTTTGATTAAAATTTAAACAAAGAAAATTTAATAACTCCATAAATAGTTTATTGTTGAAGCTGCTTTATTTTAATACATGTAATAGTAAAATAGTTTTGGTGTGGAGTATTATGGCGTTTAGTCAGAAAAATAAAAACGATTACGACAAAGTTGATGGTACAAAATTAAAAACTTATTTAACATTTCACTGGATATAACTGTAAACGCTATATAATAGTGTAATAGTTTTTTATTCATTTCGCAATATAATTTACAATCTGATATTTTTGTTTGCTGGGTTCGTTTTAATTAAATTTTGTAAAATGGTTTAGCGTAACTAAAACTAAAACCAAAATTAAATATTATTTAATGATGATTTTTAATGTATGGTATTATGTATATAGAAGAGATGGCTGATGTGGAGGAATAATTTTGTACCAACATAAAACTAAATTAAATATGCATATAAAATAAAGTTTTAATTGGCTCCGTTGCGAATTTATGTTTATGGCTTTATTTAAGTTTTTGGCATCATATGTATGTTACACAAATACATTGTTCCGTAAGTGGGTTTCTTCGCTCGTAAATTTTACAAAAAATTCGAAAAATTATATTTTGCTGAAATGTATCTACTGAGATGCTCAGTAGTTGCAGTAGTGACAGATATAAAGTTTTAGCTTTCCCAGAGCAATCACTGGTTTAATACTAATTGAACAATGAAAACGCCCTTTAACAAGATTTGTTCTAAAGTTTTGATTTATTTGTTTTCAAATAACATTATTTATTACTTTTTAGATTAATGATTATTTAGTAGAGTTTTCTAAAATTTAAAAGTTATTCACGTCGATTATAAAGGGTGTAATATGCATTAAAATCAATAATCAAAAATTGTATTTGTGACGTAAGTTCGGTTTATGACATTTAATGTTTGAAAATAATTTCTTTTAAATGTTGTCCGCGACTGACTCTTGGATGATCCATTGTCCATTGGGCCCAACTTTCGAGCACTCTTTCGAGCATTTTAGCCGATATTTCGTAAATTACGCGTATTATGTTCGGTTCTAATGCAGTAATCGATTGTGGCTTATTGATATAAACAAGTGATTTCAGACACTCTCATAAAAAGTAATCTAACGGTGTTAGATCACAAGATTTTGGAGGCCAATTTAGGGGTCTGTTTCTGTTCCAACCGGAAGGTCAATCGCCTTCAATTCTTGAACAAGCTGTATTTTGTATGCCTTCAAACCAAGATCTCTCTTCAAAATACGCTACAATGTGCCGTATACGAGTGACCCGGAGCTTGAGAACGGCGACGAATTGGTTGTTTGCGGTCTTCACGTACACTTTCAGCTACAGCAGCAATATTCACAAAATATCGACTTGTACGCACTCTAGTTGGTTGATGAATATCCAATAAAGTAAAATAGGTTCGAAATTTATTGATTTTTTTGCGAATAGTGCGTTCAGTTGAACGATTATGAACACCAGAAAATGGTCGAAGAGCACGAACACAATTTTCCACTGAACACTGATTTTTGAAATAAATTTCCACAATTTGTAAACGTTGTACTCGCGTAAGTCTATTCATGGTGTGACGCATGAACCCCATTGAGAATCCCAATTGGAAAAAGTACCTCATATTGGATCACCCTTTAAAATCCGCGGGAGCGAATCGTATGCGGATTGAAAACTGCATATAAAAAAAACATAAAACAAAATTGTAAATCATAGTATCATAGAAATGCCTATGGATTTTCATACAATTAGTAAAATTTGTTTTAGATCCGGAACAATTGTTTGCGTTTGTACGGGGGAATCAGAAAAAACGATTTGTATTGAAATCAATACCAATTTTCTTGGGTACTTTGATTTGTAGCAATTGTTTTCCATTTTATTTATATGCATTTTCCAATCCGCATTCGATTCGCTCCCACAGATTCTATAATCGACGTGATTATAACGAAATTTAGTATCGGAAAATTTTAGAATGTTTTGAGTTAAAATTTTGTTTGTGTTAATTTTGTAAGAGGTAGGAAGCCAGTCAAAAGAAATGTGTACATCCAGCTCATCAATCAATAATAAATCTAAAAATTAAATTGTGTGGTCAATTTCTGTTTGTTTAGGGATTAGTGCGCATACCGTGGGTCGGAGCTAGTCCACTAATTCTTAACAACCAGTTGAGAAGATTAAGGTGCATATGCAGTTGAAGAATCCCAGATCCTGAAATTGTAATTGGAGTTATGGTAGTGTTGCATATGCTATCAAAAATGTAGTCTCTGTTTACTACAAATATCCAGTTGTATAACGTATGGTGGTGTTGATGGCATAGCTTTTTGGAATGTCAGGTTCATGATGTAGTAATCCTATTTCGCAGCGGCCGCTCTTGAACTTGTCATTTTGTAACGGTTTATTTTGATCACACATGAAGTGAGCGTTTTGAATAATTTTACATGTAATTTGTGAAAGGTTTGATGTAGATATATTGTTCATTATGAAGTGTTGGTACCGATATTACATGCAGAATTTGGAATTTCCCTCTACCGATCAGTGGGATTTTTATTTCAAAAATGGCATTTCCTTGCAGAATACTTACCTAGGTATTTAAGAGCTTGTATAGTTGGATTACTTCGCGCGTTGGTAGATCCAAATCACCAGGTAATGCCCGTTGAATATACTGGAGTTGTTCAATTAGTTGGTTGGGTGTAAATAGTAAGGTATTGATGAGCTCGTGGTGCACATCTGAGATTACATCGATTAAAGCTTCTTGTATATCCTTGAATGATATAACTGCTACAATGATTCCTATTTGGCTTCTACGAATTCTTCATGAAACAAGATTGTTTCTAGTTCATCTTGGACTAGCTTGTAATGATTAGTGATCAACTCTGTTACGTTTGATAACGTTGGTGATTGTTTCGGTGAAAGACATTTGTTGTCTGCTATATGTATTTGCTTGTTTATTAACAAATTGATTTCTTTATCATATTTTTCGGCGTCTCTTTGATCGAGTACTCCAAACAGCTCGTTTGCGATATTGCCAATAAAATTGGATGAAGACCTCTTTTGTCTGATTGTTGGTTTACTGGTGTACAATATTTGATTTCTATCTTCCACTTCACTTAACATATGTTCCACTTGGTAGGAGATTATGAAGCAGACTTCATTGTTTTTCAGGAACGTCGAATTTTGTTTGCACTTGGTGGACAGTGGATTTTTTGCTCCAGTCAATAGTTCCCTAAATCATAATACATGATTAGCTTCCATTCGCTTCTTAGTATGTTGCCTCCTCCAATTTCGTCAAAAAAGATCTCTGGTTGGAATTGAAAATGAGTGACGTTAATCGCTGCAGTTGATGCTGAGGGAAGGAAACAAAGTATAGTTTGATTTTGGCGAGGTTTCTTCAGCTTTTTGTGTCACTGCTGGATTGACCATCCCTCTCATCCAGTCATGAGTTGGAGGTGTAATCGTATTAAGATTAATTGATAATGTTGAGGATGATTTTGGTTTTATTATGGTTGTTTTTGCAGGTGTTGGTGAACTTGTTTCTGGGTCATTTGCTTCCGTATGGATTGACAAAAGAAATTTGGATATTGGTATCTTGTACTGGATGTACTTCAGTAGTCCGTGCCATTAGCCATCTGATTGGAGGTAATCTTTCATCTCGGATTAGTACTAACTGACCTGATTGTAGGTCTTGTTGGGTATCTTTCCATTTTGCTCGTTGTTGTAGCTGTAGATGATAGTCTTTTGACCATCTGTTCCAATTATTTTGTTTCAATTGTTCTACTAATTTCCATCTTGTTAGATGATTAATATTTTCCGTTTCTATTGGTTAGAGCAATTGGAGCTCCTATCAAAAAATGAACTGGTGTTAATACAGCTAAATCTATTGGATCGTTTGTGATTGGGTTTAACGGCCGGGTATTTAGACATACTTCGATTCGTGCTTGCCTCTTGGTTGTTTTAGTGCTGTTATTGTTTATGTTGACCTTAAATTCAATGTTGTCGGTATGTGTACTCGGTAACTGTATTATCTGACTGGATTGGTAACTTTCATTATGCTGCTGGTTTTTTTTTTTTGTGTGTTTGACAAAAGGTGGGAATTATTGTTGGCCCATTTATGTAACTTAAAACCACCGCCCTCCAATATTTTAATCAGTTCGTGTTGTGTTTTAATGATTTCTTCTAAATTATCACCGCCTGAAATGAGGTCGTCAACATAAAAATTTTTTAATATTAATTTAGCCGCTCTTGGCTATTTTTTGATCATCTTCGGCTAATTGTCTTAACGTTTTTGCGGCTAGGTATGTCGCCGAAGCCATAAATGTCACTATTGTTAATTGATATTCGATGATTGGTTCTGTTGAATGCTTGATTTTAGTGCGATTTGGAGGGAATTCTTACTACTTAATTTCCTGTTGATTCTCTGGTATGCGTTCTTATAAAATGTTCTTCGAGCTGTTGTTCTTGTTGTGTTAAGCGCCGTTCCTTTTGAAGTTCTTCTAGTTCCCAGAATTTTTTTAGATTTTCATCGATTTCTGTCAGTGTAATTAAAGATTGGATTCCTAATACCACGTTGTTTGTTGTTCCGAAAATTGTCCATCCTAGTTAAGTGCGTCGTGCTATTGGTCGTCGTTTAGGTATTCCCAGTGCCAAGCATTTATGTGTTGGTCTGGGAATATTTTAGTTAATTTACGGATTACTAATGTCTTTATCTCCATAGAAAATTTCGACGGAAATCTTGGCTGTATTTTGCAATTAATATATTGGGTGTACAAATGTATCCCCGACCTTTTTTAGTGAAATAAAAGACATTAGTTTGTATAGAGAATGAAAGAAAGGTATAACCTTCGCCCATCATTGAGGCAATAAGCGGATTGACCGAAGGAAGAAGGGTGGTTGTTTCGAGGCGATCCAGTCATCGACCAATTTTTGACGTTTTCATATAAAGTGAAGTGCTGCTGTGCCAGAGCTGATTGCATCGACCGGAACTAGTGGTAATCAGAGGAAGCAATGTCTGGTGAATTCGGCGGGTAAGGTAGAATTTCCCAGTTCTGCCTGTCCAAGTAGTTTTGACAGAATAGAATAATCTTATCGTGCCATTTGTTCCAATCCGGCCATTTTGCAGCTAGAGCTTGCTTTAAAGCCATGAGTTACCGTCGATAAACTTGTCCCGTTATGGTTTCACGCTCGTTCAGCAGCTCATAATAAACGACACCCTTCATATCCCACCAAATTCAAAGCACCACCGTCGAACCATGGGTATTTGCTTTTGGCGACGACGGCCCTGGTTCACCTGGCTTGACCCACGCTGGTTTGCGCTTTGGATTGTGTGGCACCCAATTTCCCAGCTTCTGAACTAATCCCATTGTATGTATACGTTGCGAAACACATTGTTGGGTAATATACTCTTCTGTCAATTGTTTTTTGGCTTGAAAAGGGTCCACATCAAGCAATTCTTCTAATTATGTATCTTCAAATTTTCTTGGTCCGACTTCACGTTCTTTGCCTCTTACGTCAAAATCACCAACTTTAAATCGTTGAAACCACTCTTTGCATGTTGTATTCGATGGAGCATGTTCACCGTAAACTTCCACAAGCAAACGATTTGTTTCCGCTTCACTTTTGTTCAACAAAAAATAGAGAAGTAAAACTTCACGCAAATGCTGTTTTTGGCACAAAATTCGACATTTTCAATTACATGAAAGTAATTGTTGTTTACGCTTTGAACAAATGTCACTAATACTTATTCAAGCTTGTCATCTTACCTCCAAAAAACATGTATTGCCCGATTGAATAATATGCAAGCAGTGATACTAACGACACCTCTATAAAAAGGTCGGAAATACATTTGTATACCCAATATAATATTCATGATGATCTAAATTTTTTTAAATTTAGAAATCTGTCATGGCAAAGAAGCATCTTTCAAAATCACGGTTCCTGAATACATGTTTGAATTGCTCATGTCTCCGAACTCGTGGTCTAACTCCTTTACCTTTGTACAAGAGTTTGTGGATAAGCGAAACAACAGTGATGTGTCAAAAATCTGAGCAGACACTTTCCTTTGATGTTTTTGTACGGCAACTAATTTAAATGGCGACTTTCATTTCGCAGCTGATTTAACGAACCAAACGAACGTCGAGTTCTCATTGCAGTTCGTTCGAACTTCGACTTGAAAAACAGTCGAACTTAGAACTAACAGCTGCCATGTGTGAAATTTAAAAACGATTGATTTTAGATGTCCCCACAGGAACTGGTAACTCCGCTCGTGCGGTTAATTATTATTATTATTAACTCATTGTAAAATTTAATATTTAAAAAAACTTAAAGTAATACAGGTTTTGTATTGCGATATTCTGTTACGATATTTCGATGTTTAATCCTATTTTAGGTCTTCAAATTTGAGAGGTACAATGTGAGTCGACAAAATAAAGTCAAAATGTTTTAAACCATTTAATTGGCATCTGAAGTTTCGTAAAACATTTTAAGTTCAACTCAAACACCATTAGACTCTTTGAGTGAAATTTAAAATATTTTAAGTAAACCCACAACTACTAAAACATCCATTTGTCTGAGTTTAATTGTAAATGTAAAATACATCGTGTACGTTTATTATGCAAATCTGTTAGTTTTATACAATCAAGTTCACCTCGGTTGGTCATCCGCTTTCCCGCTCCTCCCCCTCCCCCCACTTGTTGTATAATAATATTTTTCGACATTAATTGAAGAATAGTACAGCTTCTATATTTGTGCAGGAATGGTTACAAAATGGATTTTATTTTCATTTGGTCCAACTCCAATTTAAAATAGGAAACAACTGTTTTTTTTCAAAATTTCGGTTATTGGTATTTTTAAAACCTCTGTCAACAAAAAAATTGCAAGTTGAATTGTTACGTTTTACACCTGTTACCTACATATCGTTTCCATGACGATATTTAAACACATCTGAGTGCAAATGAGTATGATTGGGTAAGTCATCATTATGCAATAAAATAAATGTAATGGCTCATTTCAAAAGCCATAAACGATTTTCATAATTATTAACAATGAGTGTACCAGTGTACAGCGATCATTTTAAAAAATAATTCAAACCGATTCAAATGATTGTCTGCATCCCATACGTGCAAATTTCAATGATATCTGCACCTACAACAGAATAATATCACAAACGTAATATGCAATGAACAAAACCTTTTTTCAATATAATTTTTATGTTGCCTTAAATCATGCAAATATATTTTGTTGTTGTTCTGTCGAGTATTTTAAAATTAATTGTTTTTAACTTACATAAAAATTGAATTATTTTATCAATTTCGTTCAATTAGTGTGGAGCAGTTATACGAAATAAAAAAAATATGATTGCGCAATAAAAATTAATTTTTTTTTTATTATTTTTCCATTTATTTTCATATTAAGCTTTTATTAAAAAATATTTATTTTGCAATTAAAAAATTACAAAAATAATATTTAACTGACTATATAAATGCTATAGTTATTAATAAATTTAAAAATTTAGTGACTGTCCAATGATACTCGCACTTAAATGTATTGAAACGATTAAATTGTATATGTTGGAAATCGATTTATAAGATTTAAGGTGCTATTGAGAGACTTCTAAATTCCAACAATTTTTTAACGGGGGCACTACAACCAATCACTCACAACTCCACTGGTCATTCACAAAATCTGCGATACACCTATGGTAACGGTATTTTATTGAGTATAACCGTACATTGAATTATTACATAATTATTTATTTTCCTTTTAAAAATTAAAATTAATTAACAAAACCAATAAGAACAAAAATTAAAAGTTCACAACGTACTAAGGTACAGATTCTTTTTTATGATGTTTTTGTTTAAATTGAAAAATCCATTTTTCACAACACAATTGTTTTTTCAAAACTCCTATGATTTAAATCGGGCAAATCTCTCCTCCATAATTTTACTGAGTTCTATGTAAATTTGGGAAGTATACAATTTTTACCGAAATGAATTTTAGAAAATTGAATCTGAGAATTCGATCATGTTGGAAACGCCACAATATTCCCTCCACAATGAATTCGGTAGAAGACATGAAAATAATTCTAAATAATGTTCGAAATAGAGAGAAAAAATAAATAACTTTATGATGACAGTAATCAAGAAGCTGTCATTACCCGAAACTTAGCGGCGTTTTAATTTTCCGACTTGGTCTGGTCTGAATGCTAGTTTTTGGTGGTAATTAAAACTAACTTTTTTTATAACCATTGTATGGGGAGAATCCATATTAAAATTTGGAATTTTGTCGGTATTTTCAAGCAGTGTGGAACTGTTGGAACCGATTCTTTCGTTTACTTCTATAGTGAAGAACTTATCATCACGTTTAACTACAGAATTACCCACAGAATTAGTCATGAGATTTTTGCTTATAAAAATATTGATATTGGAGTGCTGGTTGTTGGAGTTGGTCTAATTTCGTCGAAGTGTTTTCTGAATTAATAACAAAATCGGATTGTGGATTTTTTTCTGCCAAAGATGAATATAAAAATTGACCAATCATTCTCAATGGAAGATCCTCGCTATAAGCTAGCCTCAAACCTAACATTTCGGTTGGTAATAAATTCTCCCAGTCTGATCCATTATTGTTGTTTTGATTCTAGTTCGGTGCCATCTCTCAATCGTGCCATTTTACTCCGGATTATAAAGCGTTGTCTTTACTCGTTTAATCGAACTCGCTAACTCGAATTCCGACCCCTCAGATTAAATTGATTAAATTTTAAAGATGTGTTTTCGCGATTTAAGACTTGTTTTCATGATGAGATTAATGCGTGAGAGGGTATCTGCAACTAATTATTAATGTCCGAAATGTGTTGGATGTCGGAAGTGAATTAACCGATAAATCCCAAGAGACGAAATTGACGTGGTGATTCCTTTTCCGGATTCTGATAAAAATCGTATAATTGTTTGTGATCCGTAAACAAGGTAAACTCACGACTTCCTAAAAGATATTTAAAGTGTTTGATGGCAGAATACGCTGCAAGCAACTTTCTGTCATAAGTAGGTGCTATATCGCATGCCGCATTCAAGACTATTGTATGCCGACTCACATTAGTTTTCCGCTATTCCTGTGGAATAGTCAGATATGCATAGAATATGCAATATTTATCGACTGACAAAATATCCTAATTTTGAATTATTTCCATATTATATTATGTTAAGTTGATGTTTTAACCAATATAGATGTAAAAAATTTACTAACTGGGGTTACATTAAGACAATTAGATACCTAAAATTGTTTGTAATATTTTTATAAATCATAAAAAACGTAATTGAAATTTCAAAACTTTCTCTTGAAAATCGACTTTTTTGACTTACCACAGTCTTGAATGGGCGGTGCGATATCTACGTTGAGTATCATTAAGACGAACCGATAAAGAACTAACTGGTTGCCATGCATCATCTATATACTGTTGAACCACCGCCCCAATTGCCAAGTCTGAAGCGTATAAATTGCTAAACTCGCAGTAGACGACGGATGTGCAAGGAGAGTTACTTTAGACAACTTTTCCTTGCAATTATTGAAAGATTCTATAGCTTCCGCTGACCAATTGATCGGAGTCCACTGTTTGTCTTGCAAGCTTTCAAAAAACGTTTAGTAAGATTTGGTTAGTTGAAATGAAGCATCTATGAAAATTAATCATACTCAAAAATCGTTTGAGATGATTAATTGTTAATGGACGTTCAAAATTTTTAATTACTTCATCTTTTTTGGCGTCAGCTAAAATACCGTTAGCATTAACAGTATGTCCAAGAAATTTAATCTCGTGTGAAGCGAGTACACATTACCAGCATTGATGATTAAATCGTATTCTGATAGTTTTTGAAAAATCAATTTTAGTTGTTATAGATGTTCTTCATAAGATTTAGAAGCTATTAAAATATCATCTAAATAACCAAAAGCAAAATTTAGTCCGGAATGAGGAAAATCTTGAAGGTTTGGAATTGGATAACGATCAGGAATGATGACACGATTCAAACTACGGTAATCTCCACATGATCACCAACACCCTTTTTTCTTCCAAACGAAATTCAGAAGACTAGACCATGCATTGTTGCTTGGTCGACAAATACCAAGTGCCATTAGATTTGCGAATTCCTTTTTACAATCTTCATTTTATCTGGTGCAAAACGCCTAGTTTTACAAGAAACAAAAGTCCCGAAGTTTAATTTGTACCTTATCCACTTGCGATAATGCTGACTCTCTACATAGTAGCTCCAATCGCGATCTTACTGGATCAAAAACTCTGTTTTCGAAATCCACAATCAACCACAATCACCGATAAGAAAATCAGCATCAATAATAGATAATGGTACGTCTGCAATAATGAATTCTCATATAAAATTTCGCCTAAGTCCAAAATCAATCAGTGGCCCCAGTATCTATTAAAAATTTCACCTTTCAAATAAGGTTAACAGACACGACTAGTATTAACTTCATCAAAGATGATCGCCACATCCCGATAAGAATTTAAAATCTTTAATGTTTTTTATTTGAACAAAATTGATCGTAAAATGTCACTCTTTTCTGCGTATTTAAAAATGAATCTAAACGACCATTTCCAGATGAAACCACAATGTGTTTTTAAATTAAATTTAATCGTAATCGAGAACGTGGATTAATCATAACTTAATTCAATTTCAGATAAAATATAAATTCTAAAATTTTCTAATTTTCAATTTAAATTTGCAATTTCGTCGTTTAATTTAGATGTTTGATTTTGAAAATTATTATGGTGATGGACAAAAGGGATTTCCAGAAATAACTGCATTTGGCTTGCGGGATCACCTTCATCATCTTGTCAGCTCGTTCAGCCAAAACGTTAAGCGTCACGTCGTTTTCAAAATTGCACCTGAGAAAGGTATATTTGTCATTAAAATTGTTACCGGCGGTTAGACAGATTAAATTTAACTATTGCGATGGTTTCTGTCGCCTAATGCTAAGTTAGTTTAAATCATTATTTAACCGTGATATTTCAGAATCACCTAAAACTTGGTTACTTCCTATTTAAAGACTGTATAAGGTTATAAGAATTTATCGCGGAGAATTAAGACCGCAAAATGATCATGCAATCGGGAGTCAAACAGTCGCATGCGAAAATTTTGATAATTTCGATCGAATGTTAGCTACATAAAATTATGATTCTCAGAGAATTAAGAATCAACCCTTGAGATTCTGCCCATACAAAGATTGTGGAGATTTGAAACAAAGAACAATTGTTTCATTCGAGTCCTTTACATTTTTTGCAACTTCCAACCGTCCCGAAAATTGGTAAGCAACTAGGTAATTAGGTATTTAGAAAAATCCGAAATAGCTCGTTAAAAAAATTTTGTAAGTTGGGTATCGGCGTTCACAAATTGATCCTCATTCAATTCAGCTAAACTATCTGGTTGTGAGATAATTTTTGACACACTATCAAATACCGGAAACAGAAAAGATAAATTCGGAACAGAATATAAATGGAAAAGAAGAGGAAAAATCCCAAAAACAATTGAGTACGAAAAAAATTAAATTAAAATTGATTGGAAAAATGAAATAGATGACGAGAAAACAAAGGAACTGATTTTAAGTGTTCCCAGTAAAACTAAAGGAGAAATTACTTACTCGATTGTCCTCCAATTGATTTTGGGATTTGTGCCGTTGATGTTAAAAGCGGCCGTTCATGATAAACGCAGTCGTTGGTGTAGAAAGCGCCTGTTTATGTAAAAAGTAGCCGTTGGAGTTGAATGCGCCCGTTAATAGTATGTCCCAAAAGATCGATATGCTGTTCATAATGGCATTAATATATTTATTATTCGATTTTCGTCGCTTTAAAGAATGTCACAAGCAAAGAATACAGGCGTGAAATTCAAAGAGACAGTTTTATTCGTGTGGATTTTAGGAACACAAATAACGTGATGGACCAGATTTGTTTTAAGTTAAGATGGATTAGAAGAATGAATAAGACAACGAAAGTTGTCGAATAAAAGAATCGCTTTGAGCCAGATATAATAGTTCTTCTTCTAAAATCATTGAAATTTGATTTGAATAAATATTTTTTCAAATTATGTAAATTATACGGCCCACTACAAACCACTTACTCTGTTGTGTAGGAGCAGGTTTTGCTCAAAATGGAATATATAGGTTGGATGGTGGGGATTTTTTAAAACAAATTTTACCTGTACTAAACAACAAATAAATAAATAAATAAGTCGCCAGTTATGGAAGACATGTATTCTTTTAACCGTAGTTCTCCCAAAAGCCACGGTTATTTTTGGTGCACAACAATTACTAGAAAATTATATAACATTAAATTTATTTATTTATTTATTTTTTTACAATTCCTTATTTGTATAATAACTACAGGCAGCTATATACACTGATTTTAATTAATGACATCTGGAAAACAGAATTTGTTTCTGCAAAAATTGTTTTTCAAAACTACTACGATTTAAATCGGGAAAATAACTGCTCCGTAATTTTACTGAGTTTATTAAATTTGCAAAGTATAAAATTTTAATCGAAATGAAATTAGGAAATTAAATTTGTAATTTCGAATAGGAAACGCAATAGAAAATTTCGTAATTTCGAATAGAAAATTTATAACAATTGAACATTTAAAGTATCATGACTTGAAAGTAGTTGAAATAAAACGTATTGGTGATGGATACGTCTTGAAAAAATGTTAGTTACTTTTCAACAATTCCGCCACGACCTTGAAGATATGTCACCTTCACTAAATTCTATAAATTCGCAATTACGCGTTTTTCTGTTACGTCATTCAATCGCATTAAATGACCTGCGGCGATTGGGAAAGCGAGTAACTCAAATTTAATTTTGAAAATTTCAGATTTTCTTACATATTATACCACATCACACCCCCCATCATACTTGCACCAAATTCCACCTGGGTTTAGCTAGTATTATGACCTATCTCATCATCATCTAACTCAAAAGTTACAGAACATTTTATTAATTTACTTTCGACAATTTCTTAATTTACTATAATTTGCATGTCATAGGATTTGGGCCAATCTTGTAAAATTATGCAGCTCCTCTCAGATTTTTTGCTGTAGTCTGATTATTTAGAGGTGATAGTAGAACTAGGTATATCGAGTAATATATCTTTCGGTTTTAAAATATTTTTTCGGCTGGAATAGCAGACACTATCTGCATTACCATCGGTGATGCCACATCTCGGTTAACTTTAACAGTATTCTATTAGCAGATTTTTCAATTCAATTTCTACCGGTAGTAGATTTCCGTACAAAAATGTAGCGGTCGGGAACCTATAAATTTTTGTTTATTTGTGTTTTTTTATTAAACTTTCAAGCTCACTGTGATCATTTTTTGAAATATTTTTTAGTTGTTCATAAAAATATTTTGGAACAAATGAGTTTTCCGTTCAGATTTTGATTCTGCCCTTGCATATAATCACATTACGATTGAATAAATGCAAAGCCATGCAAGTAATTTTAATATATAACAAGGGTAAATGGACGATGCTATTGTAAAGATTTAAAATTTGAATTTATGTAGTACGAAAGTATAATTTAAAAAACCCAAGCGTAACCATCACTTTTGTCTTATTTCATTTGAATCCTTTTCCAGCCATGCCATTTTAAACAGTCAGATTTTTCCAGACACACTAAACAAAAAAAAAACCTGAAATATTTTGTAGAGTAACTATCACTAAAAGCTTTCATTTGAATTCATTTTGACACGGTAAACTTTTAGACACTTTCAGATTTTGTAAGTACGATATATTCAAACGAGTTTTACCGGCCATTCCACATGGAAATTTACTTGCAATTTTTTCCAGGGGTAACTACTACTTTTCATTTGAATTCATTTCCAGCCTTGACACTTTAAAAGGTCAATTTTTAGACATTTTAAAATTTTGTGAGTGCGATATATTCAAACGAGTTGTATTTGGCTCCCCACATGGAAATTAATCTGAACTTTTCTTTATTTTACCGGTTAGTTTTTAATAGTTTCCAAATTGTTTGTGTGCGATATATTCAAACGAGTGCGATATATTATTTTTATTCAATTTGGTCCTTTGCAATTTATTTGGACTAGTTTTTGAATACACCATCAAACAAGTGGCCGCCTGTAGTGACCAAAGAAAAATGTGCCCTTTTTTCTGCGTTTTCCATTACCTTTTCGAGCGTCTCAGGCGGTATGATATAGTGATGAGTTCGGCAAGAATGTTTGCTTTGAGCTCGGCAATGGTATGAGGCTTGTTGGCGTATATTTTGTTTTTCAAATAACTCAACAAAAAGAAGTCCGGAGGGTCAAATCTACAGATTTGGGTGGCCAGCCAATGTCGCCTCTTTTTGACATCAGACGTCCAGAGAATTTTCGTTGCAGAAACTAAATTGTTTGATTTTCAGTGTAGCATGTCGCACCGTCTTGTAGAATATCGATTTTCATTGACTGTTTCGTTTTCTCTGTAAAAAATATGGCCTAATAATGGTTTGGGCTCAAACGCCGGCCTACACGGCCGGCCAAAGAGTGTGAAATGGGCCTTGTTCGTCATCAAAATTTGCTTCCAAAAATCAGGTTCAGGGTCAACCAATCAAGCGACTGTTTGGCCGTATTCTAAGCGACGTGGACGGTCTGTCGGCAATATTCTTTGTATTAATTGCACTTTATGCGCCGCAAAGCGGTTTCACAACAATACAACACTTTTGGTTTCTGGCAATGCTCTCTCTGATCGCGTCAACCAGTTCATTGGAACGTCTTGATCGTCGATGAACGGCATGTTGACGATCTATCACAGTTCCGTGCTGAACAAAATTCGACACCAAACGACGAATAGTGTTATCAACCAGTGCTAGTTGGCCACGATATTTTCGATGACATGCCCGGTGAGTTAACACTGATCGACTACTTTCAATGTACAGTGTCACTATTTCGGCGCGTTGTTTCGGTTTGAAGCAATTCATGGGTTAAAATTTACTGAAGTGACGTTTCAAAAACATGTCTAACCAAGTTAATCGATCGACAAATATCACAGTTATTCAATGTTTACACACTGACATAAAAGATGGCGCACCCTGGAAGGAGAACTGTACATTTTCTTGAATTGTACATTTATGTTCCAGGTTAGAAAATTTCTTTCTGATACGAGCATTTTCCTTCTACGAGGGTCTATTCATTCTTTGCCCCGTTACGCATATAAAGTTGATCGATTTCTTTAAGGTATCAAAGTGCTTCTGCATACCATTTAGAATTGAATCAACATCATTGATTTTAGGCGTGCTGGAAATTGATTGCAAATCAACATCATCGTAATCATCTTTCACTATTAGAAGAAG
The DNA here is from genome assembly GCA_963691935.1 of Nephrotoma guestfalica. Classification (NCBI taxonomy): domain Eukaryota; kingdom Metazoa; phylum Arthropoda; class Insecta; order Diptera; family Tipulidae; genus Nephrotoma; species Nephrotoma guestfalica. Next base: position 238,583,975 of record OY829913.1, read on the forward strand.
TGCGACAATGTGAACAAACCCAATTTGCAGCACGCCTAAAATCAATGATGTTGCTTGCTTTTAGGAAGAAAGTGCATGAATGAAATAGAAATCAATTTCACCATTTCACAACAATATTAAAAGTCAAATGCAATATTGATGATTGTTTTTTTTGATTTTGATAACCGAAAATCAAAAAATGAATTTTCCGAGCAACATTTAAATCCGATTCATCAGAAAATTTTGTTCTGGGTGTGCTTATGGTATTTGAACCATTTTAGAGTTAAGCAATGGTCGCTTTCAGTGTGCCCAACAGTTGGGAACATGTTGAGTAAAAGCAAAGCCCACGTTATGAAAATTTTTAATACTTTGAAATTTTGGAATCAGATTTTGATTTAATGAAACGAAGTTAACCACAAATCAAACTCCACAAATACGAAAGAACCTCGTAAAACGATTTTATTAAACCGCGGTCTGTGTAGGCTATTAATGAGGTTACGCCAAAATTGATCTTGTTTCAATTAAACTGAATGTAATGTAATTGCGAATTTCTTTTTTAATGCGCATCAATTAAATGTAATTATACAACATCGATAATTACAACGAAACAGATAAAAATAAAATTATAGCAATTGAATGCACATGATACCTACTGCATAAGCATGAAAATTTAATTACCAAATCATACCATTTTTAACCAATTATATGCACCACACATCCACCATGAAAAAGCTCTTAAATTGCTAACATAACATCTGTATTTGATATCCATCGCCGCACAATAAAATTTTGTATCATAAAAGAGCGTTATAAAAATTCTAAAAGATAATCTTGAATTGGACAAACATAAGGTGTAGACACATTAAAGTGGCATTAAGGTGAAGACATATACCAATAAAATGGATTGGAAAATAAAATTCAAGTCTGTCCTTTTGATTGTGTTACATTAAATAATATTTAATGGTAGCGTACCATCATACTCACCACCCCACTTCGGCACTCCCTCGCAATGATTTAGTATTTCACTGTCATTTTGAGTGAGTTAACATGAAACGTTCAAAGTGGCAATTTCGCGCGTGAAAAAATAAGTGTCTGGTGTGACACCTTTCGGAATTTCTTATATTTTACTTCGATTAACATTTTCTTTTTAATTTTGTTAAATAATTTACGGTAGAGATAATAAATTTATTATTTTCCCAAGAATATTAATAAATTGTTCGTGTAACTTTTATATTTTGGGCAACAAAAAAAAAAGAAAAGATTTTCTTCTCTATATAATTTATTACGGAAAATTATAACCTCAAATCCTGTACATACTATATATTTGGAGAAGTCGTATATATACGAGGGAATAAAACCCACAAAATCCCATAACACAAATTTTAATTAATAAATGTCATAATAAATCAAAAAATATAAAAATTAGAATCTTTTCCAAATATACACGAGATTTTTTTTTCTTCGTTTTTGGGAAAATCAAACAAAAGTTAACGAAAAATTTTCTCTCGTAAAACTATTTTTCATTAATTTTCCCCAAAATAAAAAAAAAACAAATTAATTATCTTTAGGTATTTTCTCGAATATATATATATAGAACGACTCCGAAAATATTAGGCCTATAAATATATTGGGGTAGAAAATAGTTTAGTTTTAAATTACGGGTCATATACGGAGTGTGCGACTTTGTGCTCGTTTAATAATTTTCAAATTAGTCAAAATGAAAATTTGTTTTTTATTGCTTGCCGAAATTAAATTGTTATCTCAAGTGAACCATCATCATCAACATAACAATACAAAGAGCTCATTTGACATTTTAATATTAGATATATAAAAATACGCGCATTGTATCCAAGTATTTATAGGAAAAAAGCTTTTTTACTGTACTTTGATGTAAAAGTTTATTGTTTGTCCAATAAAGATATTTCCCCCAACCACAGCAAATCGTACCGCATTTTTTCATTAAACTGCAAAGGTACATACCATCATATCCATAATATGTACTTAGGTGACAATGATTTAAGATGGTTTATTTTATGATGATGAAAAGAAAATTATTTTTTTATTGTACGTACCATGCGCTCCCACAGCATTCAAAAGAATTTTCTTTTCCGGTTGCTTTAAAATTTATATAAAATTTTATTGTATCACTGGTATACTATATACCTATACATAATGCTATAATGTTTATATAAGGATGGAAAATTCAAAAGAAAATTCAAAGTAAAATGGAATCGTGGTGCTCTAGTTCAACATAAAATAGAAATCGTACGAACAAAATGCTGTCTGTACACAAAATGTGGACGAGATACGTTAAAGACATAATAAATGGGTCATAACCGTTATGTATATACGAGTATATACGTATGCTTTGTATATATATATAATATTTATATATGGGTTATTGTAATTATGGCATCATTATACCATTCTCATTTTTATGTATTTTTTATGCGATAAATATAAACCGCACCACACACACATCGTACGTATTTAAATGGGTAAACCAAGCCAAACAGACCGAATGAACACAAATATTTTACTGTTTTCGCGCGCATATTTCAAGCAAATTTTTTTTTCGTTGGTAATTGTGGAAAATTCAATTTATTGTCGTACATATTGGAGTAATAATAGTGTACTATTTTACAAAATATAGAATTATTTATGGGTGAAATTTATTCTGAGCTGGTTTACAAATTGTGTCATTGTTGTCACAATGTGAAATAATTTAAAATAGTGAGAGCCAATTTGTTACCGTCACATATGTGAAAATGATGTATTTCGGTGTAATTGGTATTATGGTGGAGCTGTTAAAAGTAGGATAAATGGTTTGAGATTTACACAATGTGAAAATACTAAAATTGGTGCAAGAATCAGTGGCAAGCAGCATGTGGAGTGTATCCTGATTCCAAAATTTTACAAACTCACAAAAATGAAATTATTTACAAAATATAATGGTTTGTTGGAACCTGACCACGGAAAAATTCCAATATAGTGACTTTGTGCGATAATTCTTAGCCGACCTGAGCTCAGGGTTGGGGTGGGATTTTAGAAGGTTGTATTGGTCAAATTTATACCTCATAATAATGAAAAGAAAAAGAAATTTATGAAGCAAACATATTCACCAAAAAAAATATTAGGATTTAAAACGAAATATAACATAACGAATTTTAACAGAATCAGTTTTCACACTACACCTACTTGTAGACAAAAAATCGTGTCCCTTATTGAGTGCTCAAACCCTGCACCGACCAAATTAGCCCGCCTCAACGAAACCTGTACTATAATTTGTTAGACATTTATTACAATTTATTACCGTTACCGTTTTCGAGGAACGAATGATCGGTTTAGCTTACAATTAAACCTGCACCGCCAAAATTTTAACTTTTGATGTAGCTATGATATCGGAACGATTCTTGGACCAGAATTTATTACAAATTAATTACATTGAATAAGTTAGTTCAAGACAACCCCTATAACTTGCCTAAGGGTGAATTTCACCCCAAAACGATTATACCGGGTGTTTCTTTTAAACTGAGACGATCAAATATCTCGAAAAATAGCCACAAAAAATAGTGCAAAAAAAAATCCCTCACCCCCCGCTTTGTAGGTGGGGCGGGGGTAACTTTTAAACTAAGATAGGAAGCCATATTTTTTACTGCAGATACGGATTCTATGACTAAAAGTACGTATGATTTGAATGAAATATTTTGTTCGGTTCATGATAGATGGCGTTGTAATCGACGAAATTCAATTTTTTCAATTTCTCCTTCTTAGAACACACGCATTCGATTCTGCAATACGTTTGAAATAAAAAACATCACGTTTTCATTGGAAATACTCGAAATTCGTCATCTAAACAATTTATCAATGTAAATGGCAGGTGAATAAAATAATTTTAGCTTAAAATAAGTGTTTAAAATGATGGCCTGCGACTTCAATGCACTTATTAATACGCATTTCAAATGATTGTACACAACTGAGAAGTGTGTCTGTTGAATTTCAGCACACGCATTTCTGATTCGCTCAATCATGTTCTCACGTGTTGTTGGTTCTTGTTTGTAAACTTTGTCTTTGAGATAGCCCCACAAAAAGAAATCTGGCGAAGTAAGATCTGGTGATCTGGCAGGCCAATTTACCGGACCAGCTCTACCAATCCAGCGACCATTGAAATCACGATCAAGTATTTCACTGCCACCACCGAATAGTATGCAGGACAACCATCATGTTGAAACCACATGTTCCGTCTCACTACTAAGCTCAAATTTTCAAGTAATATTTGCAGTTCATTTTCCAAAATGTATCGGTGCATTTGACCATTCAAGTTGCCTTCAATAATGTGGGGTCCTATGAGTTTGTTGCCAATTATTCCACACCACCCGTTGACAGTCCAAGGACGCTGATGTTCAACTTGACGAAGCCAGTGCGGATTTGTAACACTCCAATAATGCATGTTGTGTCGATTAACCGTTCCATGGTTTGTAAAAGACGATTCGTCAGAGAACATTACGCAACGAAAAAAATTGGGGTTTTGTTGTATTTGTTCACGTGCCCATTGACAAAAAGTTAGCCGATTTTGGAAATCAGCGCCATGAAGATCTTGGTGTAAAGACACATGATATGGATGATACTTGTGGCGTTTTAAAATTCTCCAAACACTGGTGAGGGACAATCCGGAATAGCGAACTATTTCTCGTGTACTAACATGAGGATTATGAGCCACTGCTGCCAATACAGCAATTTCATTATTTTCTCCAGTGACTGTTGCTATACGGGTCTTCTTTTTCGATTGAACATTTCCATCAGTAATAAATTGTTTGATAGTACGGCCAAATGAAGCACGTGAACGAAGCATCAAGAAAAAAAAATCCCGCCATGTCTATTGTCTACACAGCAACCAATAGTTTTGTTTGTGTTTCCACGAAATGACGGTGCTGGTATACATCGTAATGCTGTCCTCGCCCTTATGCATCCGACAGTGGTTTCAGTTCAGCGTCTGCTTGTTCATCAAATTCTGGGAATCTTTCCATCGAATGATAATTTTTATTATTTTTTAACCAGTATATGTTCCTTTGTTGTTATTCCTCGACTAGCACAATCAGCTGGATTATCTTTTGGTTTTATATGATGCCATTGATTTCTGATATTCTGTTGGCAACGTACGATTTTAACTTTTGAATTTCGCCTTGTATCCATGAAAGTGCTGTCGTGAAATCAGTCCATGCATAAATTGGTGCTTGTTGTATGTTTAGTTATTGCTTGACTTCTTGTAGTAGTTTAGCAGCTACGAGGGCTCCGTTTAACTCTAAACGTGGTAAAATTACTTTTTCTTTTGTCGGTGCCGCTCTTGTTTTTCCTGCTACAAGGCTGATGTTAACTTGCTCTCCAGCGACTACTTTCAGAAAAACACAATCTGCATATGCCTGTTCCAAGGCGCCACTAAATCCATAAACCTCGACGATTGATTCACTTGTAAATCCTATCCATCTGGGGATTTTCAATTCGTTGAGCAGAGTAAGTTTTTCTAGGTAGTTAACCCACTGTTTTACAATTTCTTGTGAGACCGGCTCATCCCAACTAAGTTTTTGCATCGTAATTTTCGGTGTTATTATTATTGGGGCCAGCCATCCTAACGAATCAAATAGTGTGGCTGTCGTAGAAAGGATGATCCGCTTCGTCACTAATCTAGTGTGCGCAGGGTGGTCTACATTAAATTCAAAGGTGTCCGTACAATTTTTCCAATAAAGCCTTAGTGCTTTGACGGTTTCATCTATTTTAATTTTGTATACATCTGCGCTTCCGGTCTCGGTGACGTTAGCTAGTAATTCCTTATGATTGCTTGCCCATTTCTTTAAATTGAAACCGCCTCTTTGAAGTAGTTGACTTAATTGATTTTGTACCAGCAGCTCTTCTTTTATCGTGTCACATCGTGTCATGAGGTCATCGGCGTAAAAATCGGTTTTTACCACCTGGTAAGCAGATGAGAATGATTTGTTCTCATCCACTGCCAGTTGTTACAGTGTTCTGACGGCAAAGTAGGTGGCTGATGAAGTTCCGTACGTGACTGTTTTTAATTGGTACTTCTGCAGTCTCTCAGTCCACTTCTGCAGTGATCCATATTTGTCGAAACATTTTTTCAATGTCTGTGGTAAATGCGTATTTGTGTTTTCTCCATCTCATAACAATATGCCAAAGGTCTTATTGTAATTTTGGCTCGACATGCATGCTGTCATTTAGCGACCGACCATTGGATGTTTTGTGCTGAGGCATTAAACACCACTCTTAATTTTGTTGTAGTCCTTGATGGCGTGAAGACGACATGGCGCGGCATATAGAATGTAGGTCCAGCTGTTGAAGCAATTTTCTGCATATGTCCAAGCTGTTCATATTATTCCATACATTTTTTGTATTGAGTTGTTTTACTAGTTGGAGAAATATAGATGTTGCCATCTTTTTTGAGACGCTTAGTTTTTCATCAATGCTGTTTAATGATATTTTTACGGTGTACCTGCCATTTGATGACGCTGATTTGGAATATCTCTTCACACTTTTCTTCTTCGGGCGTTTGCTTTCTAGGCGGATGTAAATCTTCGATTTCCCAAACATTTTTAAGAGTTTTTCAATTTCTTCCAAAGAATTCTTCTCGGTGGTAATCGCAGCTATTAAGTTTTCATTTGACTTAGCTGATTTGGTGGTTTTTCCCAGAATTATCCATCCTTGCTCGGAGCTTTAAGATATTGGTTGTTGATTGTTTTGCATCATGATTTCAGGTAGTGAATAATAATATCCGCATAATAATCCGCTCCTAAAATTAAGTCTATCGGCGCTGGTGTGTGGTAGTTTGAATCGGCTAGTGATAAGTTCTTTAGATTATTCCATGTTTGACTGATTATTGTTTCCTGTGGCTGATCATGTGTAATTTTATTTACTACAAGGGCTTTTATAGTTAATTGAAATTCAGAGTTGAATCGCGGCATTATTGCCAGTGTGGTTGATTTTTTTATGGTTTCTTTCTGGTCTCCGCATCGGACAAGTGGTGCAGTGGTTAAAGCTTCGGCACTTGGACCGGGAGGTGCTGGGTTCGAATCCCATCAGAGGCTAGATGCAAATCGAATTTTCATCATCGATTACGATCGGTGATGCTAATAAATACAACTAAGACCCTCTGATGGAGTGCAGAATTCCGTGTCACGCGCCGACCCACCTTCCATATCAATGTACAGGTTGACATGGAGCTTGCAATGTGCAGGTGGTATACTGTAGTTGTGTGAGTAGGTGAAGTAGGTGGGTTAATGAAGTGGAGTGAATGAGTGGTATCACAATGGGCCTAAAAATTGGCCTAAGTGTGCAGTAAGCAACCACTGAAACCACCTAACCTTCTGGTCTCCGCAGGTTCCCCTTATGTTCATGTTGGCTTTACTTGTTGTTATTTTCAATCTGTTGATGGCACTCGAAGTAATGAAGCTTGCTTATGAGCAAGGATCAATAATTGGTCGTAGATACCGGTAGTCTCCATCGTTAGTTGCCGTTTTGACTAGTGCTGTTGGTAACAGCACGTACTCTTTGTCTTCTAATTCTTTACCAGTGTGTAATGATATGTTGCGTTTGTCTGCTGTTCTAGTTGCTCTTAGATTGTTGTCCTTGTTGTTATGTAAAAGCTGATGATGTCGTCCGCCACACTGTTTGCATGATTGATTCACCGTGCGAATAGTCGAATTATTGAATGGTTGCTTGTAAGACAGTTCATGCAGAGCTCCAATAATGAGACCAATTGATTTTTTTCGTATATATTCATGTTTTTGAATTTTCCGCAGTCCTGGACATGATGATTTTTTTGGCAAATTTTACATGTCGTATTATTTGTTAACAAGGCTACTCCTTGATTGGATTAAATTTTACCGCCGAGATTGAAGGTTTGCGGATATTAATGATTTTTTCGCGAAAAACTGATTCCAATGCAGTAAATCGCTTTTCCAAAAACATCATGAGATTGGCTAAAGTTTGAATTTCCTTTGTGTTTGTTAGCGACATCTCGTATAGTCTTAAGGTTTCGGAGTCGAGCTTCTTGGTTATAACGTATGTATATTATGATTTGATCCCAAGAGTCGATGTTGACACCCATACTTCTTATTCCATGAAGACACTCGTTAGTGATGTCGTATATCACACGAATGGCAGAAACAGATTCAGTTCCTATGCTCCCTTGTGACATCAATGTATGAATGTATCTTGTTACTATGGCTCTGCGATTGTCGTATCTTTCTTTGATAATCGACCAGGCTGTTTCATAGTTTTCACATATCATAGGATTGTGATATGTCATCGTAATACATCCCAGTGAAGTATTCTGATGTGTTCTCTTCGTCTTCGCAACTCTCCAAATGTATTGTTTCGTTCAGATTAGAGTTCTGATTGATCTGCCTTTCCAATTGAATCAAGCCCAGTTTTAGCGCATGCAGCGAACTTCCGTTTTTGACCATTTTTTGCGTGGCTTCTATTTTTTCCACGGGGTTTCCAAATTGACACCTTGTTGTTTGAGGTACCCTTTAAACTGGTCTCTGTTGGAGTCGTTTCCTTCTGTTTCGAGAAACTCAGGCTCCATATAAATTCAAATTTTATAATCATTTAAAGTTAGAAATTGAAACAGCTTTCGAACGTTTAATTTTTAAATTTCATACGCAACAATAGGTTTCCTAAAATTTAAATCTACATTCAAACTTTTTGGCTTCCTAAACAATACGAGTATAAAAATTTATTAATTCAATCTTTCTCGAGCTTCTGAAATTAAATAATTAAAAAATGCTACTTCTGGAAGTTACAGAAATATTTGCTATGTAGTTTCAATTAACACAGGGCGAGATTACCAATGAAATGAATAAATGGACCAATAATCGTTACATAATAATTTAACGAGGAGCTTATTATTAGCTGCTCCTGTAACTCGAAAGCTCAGAATGCACAGATTTACTGAAATAATTTTCTCAACGCCAAGTGAATTTCTTGAAACCAAGCGTTGGATGTTGTAACCAAAAATATGTTGTACAATATTTTAAAATGCTCAAATTTTAAATTGGCGGCAGCTAGATCGAAGTATAAAATAAATCTTCATCGTTTTGATGACATTGAGTTACACGCTTTTATTGGGCTATTGTTTCTGAGTGGCGTGTTCAAATCATCACACGAGGACCCGACATCAATATTTTCAATAAATGGCCGCGGCAGAGACATATTTCAGCAAATTATGAGCTTAAAACGATTCTTGGCTATTTTATCATGTCTTTGATTCGATAATCTAAATAACAGAACCGAAAGCATTATTCAAGATGCAATAGCAGCTGTATCAGATTTATTTAGTCAATTCATTTCAAACTACCAAAATAACTACAGCCTCAGCAAATATGTTTGTATCGGCGAAACCTTGGCTTCATTTCGCAGTAGGTGCAAATTTAAAATCTACATGCCTATGAAACCCGCCAAATATGGTATAAAATAATTATCCAAATATAGTATCAGCTTTATCCAAATATAGTAAGCCCACCATTTCCGTTTTGAGACTGAGTGACTGCATAAAAGAAACAAATCGAAATATAACTGCAGATAATTGGTTCTCGTCAATTAAATTGGTACAGGAATTAGAAAAAATTAATCGCACATATGTTGGAATAATAAAAAAGAATAGACGACAAATACCCGTACTTTTTCAAGCGAGTAAAGCTAGAGCGATCGAATCGGCCTTGTGTCAAAAAAGAAAGTGGCTCATTTAATATCATCGATATATCATTCCAGTGGGAGATACCTTAACCGGAAAACCCGAAATTGTAAACTTTTAGAATAAACCAAAAGGAGGCACCGATTCTTTTGGCCAACGCTGTGCAAATTATACGATTGGTCGCAGAACCAGCAGATGGCCAATGCGAGTATTTTTTCAAATATTAGATGCATCGGGGTATAATTATTTTATATTGTACGAATTATTCCAAAATAACCAAATAATTATCAGAAATAATTTTTCGAAGCAATGGGCTCGTTTGCTTCTCGCACCGCATCGGAATCGACGGCTTAATATACCAAAAATAAGGCTGCAAAACATCGTCGTTGCCAGCATTGTCCCCATAACAAGACAACAAAACAATGCGGTTTGTTGTCAAGATTTTATTTGCTGAACTTGACTGCTGAACTTTTGAATGAATATTTTTTATTTAAGAATTGATTTTCTGAATTTTCAGACTGTCATTTTTAAAGTGATATTGTGAATTTGTATGCGATGATATTTTTTAATAAAATAACGAAATACTTTATTAATTTTTAGAATAAAAAATAAATAATAAATTATTTAAAAAAACGGCAAAGTTCATTAAGCCACCAAAATGTCAAACAAGACATATTCAATGTATTTTTTAATAAATTGAAGCGTTTTTGATTTAAAAAATTACAAAACTAAAATGAGGTTCAATTAACCCATGTAAATGGTGTTTTTTAGAGGTTCACAATTTTAAATTAAAATAGAACAAAGAAAAACATTTTGAAAAATCAGTGAAACTACCTTTGTTGGGTAGATAAATTTATGCCACTAATGCTGGAATATGATTTCGGCCATGTGGCCGCCGCGGGTTGTGCGTACATGGCGTAATCTAGAGGTCCAGTTTTCGATCACTCACTGCAGCAATTGCGGCCGTATTTCGCTAATAACTCACTGAATGTTGTGTTCCAAGTGGATTATCGGCGTAGACAAGTGACTTAACATAACCCCAAATAAAATAATATAATGGAGTTAGATCACACGATCCAGGTGGCTAATTAACAGGACCATTACGTGAAATTAGTCTTTCATCAAATGTTTCTTTGAGTAAAATAATTGAATCCCGCGCTGTGTGTTATGTGGCACCGTCCTGTTGGAACCACATATCAGCAAGATTTATGCCAGCCAATTGGGGTACAAGTTAGAAATCTTGTCTCTATACCGCCCATCATCGTTCTTCAAAACACTCCAAAGCTCCAAAATTATGTTTATTAACGTACCCGTTTAACCAAAATTGAGCTTCATCGCTGAACAACATTTTGTTTGGTAAATCAACATCAATATCAATTTGTGCCTCAGCCCATTGGCCGAATATTCGGCGTGTGCGATGGTCGGATGGCTTTAGTTTTATAAAAATTGTCCATAAAGTGAATGGACACATCTCCAGCTGCTGCTTTAAATCTTCCTCTATGCTACGCTGTACAGCATCTATCGCTTGTTCGATACGCACTGTTTGATGTCTTACTGGATGCGTATTATCGTTTAAAGTGTAGGTGGTGCAAAAACGATCCACAGTTACTCGAATTACCCGCTCTGATGGACGATTATGACGACCGTAAAATGGACGTAACGCACGGTGAGTTTGACGAATAGAACCAAGCATTGCTGTGGCATGAGTCTATTCATTATGAAATGGCAAATCAAACTAATTACAAATCAAATGTCAGCTGTCAAATCAGTTATCATACAAAACAGTGTTGCAACTTGCAAAAAATATGATTTTCAAAATAATCCAATACAACATACCAAATTTTTAATTCGCGCAAATTTTCGTATTCCTAATTCAGATATTACATGTTTGGTTTGCTGTTTTACATTAGAAAATAGCGGCATCAAAATAAATACTTGTTAAATCTAATTACACGAAAATATTTTATTTTTAGTATATTTTGCCTACGCCCTTTGATCATTCAAAGATCTTCCTTTCATAGTTTCTCTCAATACACTTTGGCGGTTGTGATTATTTTTATGTAAGAGTAGGCGGGATGGCACTCGTAGCATTAAAAATGTGTGAATGAAATTCATGAAAAAGCAACACAATCAATTTGTTTAGTATTCCATTGCAAGAAAGAGAAAACCACGCTCGCCCAATCATGTCTCTATTCAACGATGTAACGTTGTTCATAATAATAAATTAATGAATGTGTCGTATTCATTCATTCTGTTGTCTACTCGTATATTCGTATTTTTCCCCATTTTGTTGTATGCATGTTAGTATTATGCAATCGGTAATTTCATAGCCGAAGAATAATGTTTTATGTATGTCATGTGTATTTCGTGTTTTTGTTTTGATTTCTATTCGTTTTCTCCTTTTAAAATTTCAATGACCCAGTCAGTAAAATATAAAAACAAAATGTGTTTTGGTTTCGATGTGTACGTGATTAAAAAACGAATACACAACTGTTTTCCTCGAACGGGATTATTTGTACTCGTAGAGTAAAATTTAAATGACCTACATATACATTAACAGCTCATTGATAATCAATGGGATGATGTCGTTTTTGTTTGTGATGTAATACGCCATCATTTTTATCAATCAAAAATTTGGATGTAGCGCTCTAATTAAAAACACTGCGATATGCACTAAGCTTTATAATTATTTTTATAATTTATTGATTTATTTATTGTTTTGTTTATTAAATTGTTTTTTAATAGTTAAATTTTATTTCACATTTGTAATTATTATCATTTATATATTAGTCACTGTTAATTAGACTTAAATTTTACCTCGATCACATAATTTTCAACATATTCGTAATTTTTACTCGAGTACATTTCCTTAACCGGTTAGCCGGTTGCAAATCGCGACGCAAACATTTACAAATAAGAAAATTGGATAAACAAAATTACAATTATAATTCAAATGAAAAAAGAAAATTAAAAATATTTACATGTACATCCCCACCCCGTTCAAAAGTTTAAGACCACCTTGTGCTAACATAAAAACTCAATGAAATCAGCTGTCAGCAAATGTAAATCAATAATATTTTGTGGTAGAAGTTTGTTAAATTAAAAATGCATGTTATTTATTTATTTTTAATTACTTTTTAATAGTACTTGGGACCAAAGAACTATACGAGCTTTTCATCAATATATCCTCCTTTGGCTTTCAGAATGGCTGCCACTAATCTTGGCATTCTTTCAACAAGTTTTTATGTTGTTTCGGTCGAAATATTTTTCCGAGCGATGTGTAATTGCTCCCATGAATTTTGTTTTGTGTGGACGGTGTTTTGTGAATATGTCGATTCAGTTCGTTCCATAGTAGCTTTATTGGATTGGCGTCCGGTGACCTTAGATCATGCATATACACTTCCAAAATCTTTCTAAATTTTTATTTTCTTAAAATTTCATCGACTTAGTAAATGTCTACATGATGAGTGAAAGCTCCCCTGACTAGAACAGAACCCGTCCCGTGCTTGATTGTTGGATCTATGCACTATTCTAGTATTTTTTCGTGCAAAAAAGTTAAAATTTGGATTCATCGATTCAAAGAATATTTTTAAATTGTTCGATTGTCCAATCTGTATGCGCTCTAGCCCACTGCAAAGGATTCTTCCTATTTTGTGGCCAAAGAAATGATTTTTTCCCTACTCGACCAAATACCATGGACCAGACTACCACACCCGTCTCTTAATGGTCGATTTGCTGACGGGAATCAAACGGTCCTTGTTTATTTCCGTACAAATGGTGCTGTTTTCTTCTGTTTTGCTTGCTGGTGATGGTGATACGCAAGTCTTCTTGTGTAGATGTTGCTCTAGGTCGTCTGTTTCGTTTTTTAGAGTCTTAGCTTGCAGTATTTCTATACTGCTCGATATTTCCGTGAACTACTTTCTTTGAAACACGGAGTTCTTTAGCGATATTCCGCCCAGACTCGCCTTGATTATAGGGTTAAATGACTTTCGCACGTACAGTTGCCAATAATTCCTTATTTCGTTCCATATTTTATTACTATTTAGTTTTAATGGCTAAATGATACTTCTGGTTGTTAATTTAAATTATACTAAACAAAATAACGGGATTTTTCATTTATAAGGATCTATTTTAGAAAATTGGCTTTTGGTCAAAACCTGATGATGTTGATGGCACCACAATGAACAGTTCTTCTACATCCTCGTCGATCGCTATTTCCTCTGCATTTGTCTGCTAGCATTTTTGGCAAAACCTAATATAATGTTTTGATCAGGTCGGCTTAATGCAAACATCGCACACCGCAGTTGTTTTTATACCTCTCTTCGTACCTTTGCGATTTACTTTACAATCTTCAAACCCTTTTGTTGTTTGATTATTGTCTTGAATTCGTGAGCAAATATTTATAATTGGCACACAATTTAATGGCTGTCATTGCAGAATATTTTAGGTTACTTTGTTCTATGCGTTTTTTGATATGGGAATCAGCAAGTTCCACCGATAATCCGTAAAAAAATCTTCCGTCTACTCGATCTAGCCTGAAACCACAACGGATGTGTCAAATTAAATAAACGATATGTTAAAAACGATCACGTTAAAAGACAATACCATCGGACAGCGATTTATTTTTTTCATACACGTGAACGATTTCACCATCTTATCGAATGTATCAATGCCGCCTTTATTTTTGTTATAGTTCAGAATTTTTGGTTTCATCAATCTCTCGTGTGATATTCCTTGCTGATAGCAGTAGTACATTTTTTGTGTTCTTGTGTAGCGAGCCTGGTGCGTGAGTCATCAAATCTAACAAATCGAGTCAGCTGCTCAAATCGTTCTAACGACATTACAGCACGATATAATGGTATATTTGTTTTATGAAATACGTCTTTTGCTGGTATTGTCGATGTTTTTCAGAACCGACACAAAGAAGAACATTTGTGTCATGCCACTTTCTAGCATACGGAGTGGTACATGATTGGTAGGAACGCCTTGCCTTGCGATTTGTTTCAATCAACACGTGCGATATATTTGGTATTAGTAAGCATTTAAATCTATCAGCTTTTGAATCGAACAAGCGTTTGCTTTACAATTGGAAGACTGAGTTGCTTACGTTTCTGTTCTGGTGCAGCAGTACGCTGCTCTGCAGATACACTCTATAATGCCCACCACACAAGAGAATTATTTTTGTTTTGTGCCACATACCTTTTTATTGGTCCAAACATCTGATCCGATGTCGCATTATTATCCGCTACCACTACTTCCTCCTCATTGCCTCCGATGATTTTTGAATTATGAAAGAATTAAGTGAATTTGGCCAAAGACGCTTCGACGAGTAGTGCCATATCGCCAATCACATGCAAATTGTCTTGAAATTTTGTGTACAAATTTCAGACACCAAACCAAGTTGAAAACACTAAACTTCACACTCGGTACTCATTGTTTCGATGATTTTTGGAATTATTAAGGAATTAAGTGAATTTGGCCAAAGACGCTTCGACAAGTAGGGCCATATCGCCCATCCCAACTATTATGTGTGTAACATCCAATAATTTTGCCGTTTAGGTCCTTAAACTCATAAGCTACATTTCCAATGAATTTATTTATAAAAGCTTTTCTAAATTTTTGCATTAGTTCAGCTGAAATTTTATTTACGTCATTGCTCAAAACAAATGTTCTCACGTAAACCTTTTGACCAATTTAAAATTTTCAAGCACGTGTCCGTAAATCATAAATTTCCTTATTTCGCTCATAAGCTTTTTCTAAAATATGTCTGTTTGAATACCGATCAGCATTCGATATATGTACTTCTTGGCCGTTCAAATTTGTCAATAACTTTAATAGCTCGTATTCAGATCTATGATTAATATGATGCTGACCAAAAGCAACAACATGATTTTATTGGTTAGTACTTTTGTGAACGACATCTCGTTATTAGTACGATTAGTACGATTTTTACCAACTTAAGATCGTATTCCAGCTACGATGGATCTATTGACTCTTTCCGATGTGTTTGACTGTGGGTCACATTTTGGTGTTAACATATGCTTAATACCTTATTTGTTGAAAAAGTTATTAACGTTTATACTTGTGAACGGCTTAGCATTATCACTAGTCAAAAGTTCTGGATTATCATAATTAGCACTACGCATGAGCTCTACAAAGCAGCCAAAATAAAACAATTACCTTTCCTTGATCTAGTGAACGGTCCAATAAAATCAACATAAAACTTTTGCCATGTTCTAACTACCTCTTGATATCTTCCCATTGGAGCTCTCGCTACACTATTTGTTGCCTTGCATTGTTTGCATATGTCAAAAGAATTAATAAAATTTTGAACATTTTTTTCTAACCCTGGGCAATGCAAATAGTGACGAATAATATGGAGAGAACGTTGGACGACAATGCGCTTGCTTAATAATTTGCCATTTTAACGGATCGGGTATGCAAAGCTTCCAAATTGGAATGCCGGTAATCAAATTTAATTATTTGATACCAGTGTATTAATGGATATTTGATTATTAACCTTAAAATGTAATGTACTGCGTATATTATTGTTTAATTAATTAATTTATCTCATTAATTAATTTGATTTTTACCGGACAAGTGGTGCAGTGGTTAAAGCTTCGGCACTTGGACCGGGCGGTGCTGGGTTCGAATCCCATCAGAGGCTAGATGCAAATTGAATTTTCATCATCGATTACGATCGGCAATGCTAATAAATACAACTAAGACCCTCTGATGGAGTGCAGAATTCCGTGTCACGCGCCGACCCACCTTCCATGTCAATGTACAGGTTGACATGGAGCTTGCAATGTGCAGGTGGTATACTGTAGTTGTGTGAATAGGTGAAGTAGGTGGGTTAATGATGTGGAGTGAATGAGTGGTATCACAATGTCACAATGGGCCTAAAAAAATTGGCCTAAGTGTGCAGTAAGCAACCACTGAAACCTACCTAATTTGATTTCATCAGCACGATTTCTAGGCAAAACATCCGGTACCAAATTATCCTTTATTTTCCGAAAGGAAAGGTAAGTAATGCTATAATTGCGTTGAGCTACATTAAATTTGTGAGAAAAGTAGGCAATAGAACGCTCATCGCTGTTGGAACTCCTCTGAAATAGTACACCATACACTCCAGCATCACATTCAGTATAAAAATGTTTCATGTAATCTAGATGACACAAACAGGGGCTGTACACAATGCAATCTTTAGCTCATTAAATGATTTATCAGCAACTTTAGGCCACACAGACTTTTTATTTTACCTGTCTTATCCCTTGACCCCTCACCTAGCGAAATTTGCAAAAAAGCATCATAGTCTGACTTTACCGTTACCCTTTGACACCGCTGCTATCGATGAACACCATGAACTGTTACTCTCCTCTATTAGGGGCTTAGCACCAACACCACAAGAATTGAAATCAATTCTATGAGGCAAAATAGACGTCTTACCCAATCCGAAAATATTAGACGATGGAAATTTTTTTATAGCACAATCGAGTTTATTTTGCTGTTCAACCGATAAATTATGTAGATTTGGATTACTTGGAGATAGAGCCTTGATAAATTCGGATTTAAAATTATTAGATTGAAATTTTTAAACTGAAATTTTGAAAAAAATCAACTCCCAGATATAAATGTTAACCTTAAATTTGGAGCTAAAAGTAAAATAATATTTGAAGTGTTCCCCTTAAACGTAATTGGCCAGTGCTTATGACCAAGAATTGGTTCACAATTGCCATTCGTAGCCTTAACAACAGAAGGCAAATGTCAGAATTATTCGAGAATCATTATGAAAATTTACACAGCCTTTGCCCAAAACAGAAATGTTAGCTTCGCTATCTAATAGTCCGGAAATAGAAGTGCCAAAAACTTGTACTTCTGCGTATAGTCTACCATCGGTGCCATCAAATATTAGAAGTCCCATATAATTTGGTTTTTTAATAATCTGCGAGATTTCCGTGCGAGTAGTTTTGGATCCGAATTACACGACAAATCTCTCAAAATCATTGGTATTCTTTAGCTTTATTTACTTTGTCTCTTACATTCTCAGTGATGCTCAAAAAGTTAGTCTTAGACTAGGAGCTTCTCAAACATTTTACCTTTTCAAAATCAGGCGAATATCAAATGATTTATTTTATATATTTACATTTGTAAATCCTGCCCATGTTACGGTTCAAACCGTTGTATGCATTTTTTGCCTATGGATATGATCACATGGCGAGTAACATTTATACTAAGTGTTCAATTTAAAACAAAACATCCTAAGAGTTCTAAAATATTTAATTTTGTACTTGAAGCTGCTGGCCACTAAGCGGGCCAACCCCAGGTTTCCTTCACGGCAACTGTTGCTACTACTTTAAATTTAATATTTTACATTCGACGGAGATGATATCGATTTCTAAATTAATCGTGATTTAATAGCTACAAAAAATTATATATGCCCAACTAACGGATTTTTCGTGATCGAACGTCTGACCCTGCCCTTTGTTAGTGGTGATTGCGTCAGCTGGAATTATCGAAAATTGTACGCTACAAAACAAACGGTAAAAGTAAAATTTATTCGGGGAGTGGAAACGATGTCGCGTAGCTTGCATTTGAAGATGAGTTCAGGAGTGATGAAATTTTGCTCAAGATTTCACCATCAACCGAATGATTTGTCGCTGCTCATCACCTCATGCAAAAGTCACTCAATGCATCGCAATCCGTCTTTGGTAAGCATTGAGATCCCATTGCGCATAATGAGTGATGCCTTTCGGGGAGATGAGTGATGCCTTCTGCTTCTAGAATTGAAGTCTCTCGATGACACATATGTACCAGGAATTAGTACAGATAGTTTAATTTACCACTAAGACCGTTGACACAGAAACAATGACTGATTATCTTAAGGCCATTTACTGCCATAATGATTTTTTCCAAATACATCTATTTGCTTGTCGTTCAGGATCACAATCCACACTTTAGCTGCATTGTGTTCTTTAGATAAATGTAGGCCGATATCTATGGCCCAAAATATTGCAGGCTCACGATACGACTTGTTGATTTTACTTTTTTTTAAAGTGTGCTTTGCAAAAGTGGTCTCAATCCTACAAAGCAAGACACGTAAGTTCAAATTCTTCATCATCTCGCGCCATTAAACTATAAATGTACAAATTGTTCTAGATCTCTTCGGTCGACTCCTTACTCCTTCCATTCGACCTCAAATTTAATGGATATTTGTTTTTGTATGGGAAGAAGCAACCAATAAATAAAATTAGTGGGTAATTTTCATGAAAAACCAAACCATACCGAAGGCCCGTTAAAATAATAATAACAATGATCGTAAAAATACCAAAAGCCAAATACAATAACAATAAAAATATTTTATTTAGGGATAATTTAATTTTTCAAAAATTGGTTTTTCATAATACTCGTACATACATAATCATGGAATGTTTCTTGATCTGCTTACGTTAATCCCCCGCAACATATTTATTTTACATGGTTAAATTATATAGAATTACAATTAAATAAAATATTAATAGACATAATTACTTTGTTAATTAGGTGGCATTATCATTCTAACACAATGTAACAAAAATTCCAGAACACCACGGAGGCACATAAAAAAGATATACTGGTTTGACCTTTTCCCCATACCCTCTCAAACATGATGACGATACTGCACAAACAAAAATACCAAACTTAAACTTTTTCCTATAAATTAAAAAAAATAAAAAAATCAGGAAAACGGAAAATTCAACACCCTCGATGAAACCTTAAAAAACCATTTCCTTTTTTATTATATTCCTTTTTTATATTTTTGTTTTGAAAATCGTATAAATAAAAGACAATAAAAATTAAAATCATTAAAAAAATAAAACTTCTGTCCTAAAGGCAAAATAGCAACAACAACAACAACGGCGATACACGCAAAAAAGTTCAATAATTAGAAGTTGTCGACATAGAAATAAAATAAAGTAAAAGCTCTGTAAATCCAATTCTAATTATTATTTTCGGTTTGTTTTTTTCAGTGGGTGTAGATTTTTGGTCTGTGCTTTTATAATAGTTGGATAGATACGCAAATATATAGAGGTTTGCGTGCTATAAAGAAGTGGGATGAGATAAGTTATCGCAAATAGTTTATACGAGACTAATAAAACTTTGTTCCTGCGAGCTTTTGTCCTTTTTTGTTGTCCCAAACTTTTTTACATTCCTGGTTAAATAGATTCTGTAATTAATGTTTAATTTCGAAATGAGAGTCGAGAATTAAATACAAAACCTAATGATTTCTCGACTCGATGAGATTGAAATAGTTATGGCACTGGGCATTTATTTGGTCGATAAGCCTCGTAAAAGTTTCTATTTTGGTTTAATTTGCTTTTGGGTGAAACATGCTTGATCGTAAATTAGTGTTTTTATGTGTTTCTATTATTTAACGTATTAGGTACTTAAATTGGAGATTTTTTCAGCAATATTTTCAGTATGTATTCACAGAATAAATAATAAAACGCCGAAATATGAATTCCGGTTAAGTTTAAAAATTACTACTGACTTCGGAAGTTTAATTTTACTAATTCTTATTATCATAAAGAAACTAATCACTGTTAAGTAGTACTAACTGTTAAGTAGTATATTGTTAAACAAGTGATGAAAGCGGAAGATTACAATGCAATACAAATGTGAGAAAGTTGCACCCAGAGCGAAGTGAGTTTATTATTGCAATACCGATGTGAACGCGGCTGCATTTACATCACACAAATTATCCACATTATTTTGTGTACGATAATCTCGTAACGAGGCCTCTGCACCAATCTTGCTTATTAGAAACAGAATTTCATTTCGAAAAAATCAAGTTTTCATTGAAATTTTTGAAATCGCAGTGTAATCAAAAAATTTGTCATCAATTATTTAGAAATCGATGAGAACAGAGAAATATTATTTAAATCGCAAAAATATCAAGGAATGCTGTGTTTTCAACATCAAAAGAGAAAAAATATATTCTCATACTAATTTATTTGATTAGTTATAAAAGATTTGCTGATTTTTTTTTTATTAATTATTTTCCCAGCGACACCAATTAATTCAAAATTAATTTAAAGTTTGAAAATTGCCGTAAAATCCAACTACGTCGGTTTCTAGGACGTTTGTTTATATTGCCTGCGTACCAAAAATCGGATAAAACATTTTAATACAGTAAAATTTGATTCTATGGAACAAATATTTTGATCAGTTTGCCATAGAGTTTTTGAATAGCCGAAAATATTTCTTAAAATTGATTTTTATCCAAACAAGTGGGACGCATCTTTGTAGTCAAAGTGGCAGTAAGCATCAGCTACCTTTTCTAATGATGTTTACCCGGTCTAGGTAGCGAGGCCATTTATAATTACCTAATCAACATATTCTACAAAAATTCAATTCTTTATTTGAACATCGTGTTAATGGGAACAATCATAAAAGGTATTTGCTAGTAAGGATCTGACGAAAATTGAGCAAAGGATATTATAATGTTTGGGATTTGAAATTCCTTATTTTTTTATCGAACCCAAGGGAGGTATTTCCTCTGTTAATAAATTGCACCAACGGATATGATCTCTAAAATTTAGTCCATTATCCCAAATTACACCCAAGTTAGTCTCGGAAAGTACAAATTTTTAAACGAGTAGGTTTATATCAATGATGAAATAGTCACAAGGTTGTACTAAATTTGTACTAAAACGAGTTTCTGACTACAAGTCAGACGTAACAATTCTTCGATTTTAATCTCACTAAAACCCTAGAGTACTAATGTGTGTGAAATTGACCGAAAACGACTATTAAATTTTGATTTGTTTAGAAACCTAACAAGTATCCCGAAACGTTTCTAAATTAATAATGTCATACTGTAAGCATAATAATTTTAACATTTACACACTCGTAGTAAATCGTATTATCTACCTAAGAATAATCGTAGTAAAATTCGGATAAATATTTATCTGCGAAACGGCTATAGGAATAACCTGATTCGAAATTCAGCATAATTCAGCCCGTTCATCACAGAAATAATGCCAACAGTTCAAGACGGAATCATAATTGTAAAGTCTTATCTACAATATTGGTAACCTTAGACGGAATTTGGACCTAAAAGTTAACGTCATCTGACTTCCAAATAAACGCAGTTGCCTATTTGGGATAACGATGTTGCTATCGAATTTACCGTGTGACTTATTCGCTTTTTTGATTATCACTACTGGACCCCGGGGAGCGATAATTACATGGCTTGCGATATTTCCTTGCGTTTTCTTTGTATTTTTCGTAATAGTACTAAATGCCTTATGTATTTATGTTGGTACCACGGAGTCGATGATTAGAAACGTCCGCGTTGTTCATTTTTATTTGTCGGTAAATATTTACCGATCGTCTCCTTAAGTCGAGCTAAGCATTCTTCGAATTGTTCGGTCAATTTTCGAATCCCTACGAGCGAATTATATGATCCGTAAAATTGTCACCGGCAATATGTTGTGTATGATGCAATTCGACTGGGTCTAGTTGTCTCTCTGGTGCAGGTGCTAAACGTCCCAATACAATTCGTTTAACCGTTGTATATGAGTTTCTGTTGTTCTATGCATAAGCAAATCGCCCGCCGCTTCGATGGCTTCTGGTGGGTTGGCAAAGCATTTAAAAGCCGCGCCGTTTTTGGATATACTCGTTGGACCTCAAAATGGAGGTCAGCTATCTGGAACCAGGCTAATTCCTTATTTAGCTATATGCATGAACTTCGGATTTGGCGCTCGATTTTATTGTTATCGTCCTTGCTATTATTTTCATTCGACATTTCACTGGCTCTGACTCTGCGATATGCTCGACTGGCCGAGTTAAAATGTACAATGGTTTGAAAAAAAAGAATGGTTACCTTGTTGGATTGTTGGACCTGTAGACGGTATGGTGAACGGAAAAAAGTGCTCTCTTTTTATCGACAACTGCTTATTTTTTTGGGAGGGTGAGGTTTATTCAAATATAATTTCCTAAATTGAATTCAAATTTATACGACTATACTAGATAATAATTAAAATTCAACAATAGAAAACGTTCAGTATACCCATTAATGGGTCTTTCGTCAGATTTTTTGTGTTTCGACGGCTAACAAAACGAAATGTCAACACCCAAAAGAAAAAATTATTTTAATCGAAATTAGAAAGATTTCGCGATCGGTGAGTCAAAATTTAATAAAGCCAAAGTTACGGCTAAATGCCGTGCTACCATGAACATGTTTTGTTGGGAATTTACTAAAATAGCCTTAAAAATAGCCGTCTCCGTAAATTTCCGTTTTCCGTTGTGTTTCGTTATCACTTTATACAAAATAATCCGTTAAACGCCAATGGTATGGGATGTATGTGTCGGTTTATTCTAAATTTGATTGACATGCAGCAATCTGGTTTTCTCCAGTTCATTTTGTGTTGCCGCTGAGCCACCATATGTTTTGGAACAAAAAAAATGTCATCTATTACGTGGATTACATAGCGATTTTGCACGTTGCTGTCGTTCACAATAAAGTGCTTAATTCATAAAAAAAGAAATATTTTACTGTGGGAATAAGGACACATACAGAATTAAATCAAAATGGTCAAAATCTACAATATTAACTTGGATGCTTTAAAGAATTTAAATTCAAATTTTGGTCTGCACAAACAAACATTTTTTATATCTTTACTTTGTCATTTTAAAAGCTAATCGCAGAACTGATTAACGTCAAATAAAAATTTCTCGGAAAATTCTGAACAACAGAAAACTTTACGAGACACGAAATTATCCAATCTCATTTCTTTCATCTGAGCCTTTTTTATTTTTATTATCTTCGCAAGCTGTTCTGGCGCCGAGTCTCTCCCAACTCTTTCCCGGTTCGCTTTTTCCGTCTTTACTTTTACGCCGTTGCCAGCCAATTCGAGGACGTACGGTATAGGTCCGATTTTCGTAGAACCATCTGCACATTGCATAGCTTCGTGCCAGCCTATAGTACCCGCGTGGAAGTTGTGTTCCTTTTCATCACAGATCGTAATCGGATGATGAAAATTCTCTTTTAATTTGGGGAGCGGTTTTAACAGCGGAAGTTTGAGGATTAATATCTTAGTGAGATGAATTCCAATAAAGCGCAGTTGGTTTATGAATTATCCTTAAATAAATCACTCCAAGGTATAGCTCGGATAGAGCCAACGTAGTTCGAAGTATGCATTTGATTTAAAAATTATCGTACTTACAAGTTGAATTGAGTGTCCAAAACGATCTAATAATTCCTTAGAACTTACGAATACTTAACGTCACTCTTTTCAGTCTAAGTTCCAGGATTAGTAATAATAATTGCTAGCAGCTTAAGTGATTTCATTAATAAAAGGTGGGATTTCCAGAAATTATTCATAAAATATATTTCCAAAATTTAAGCTTTAAAAATAAGGTTGAATTAAGGATTATCTATCGCCAAATCTGGCTAGTATGCAACCAGTGAATGCTGGTCTTATCAGCCTTGATACATCTAGTTTAAACAATGTGAGTGGAAACCAATGACATTTTCTTACATAATTAATCTATTTCAACAGATTTTGTGCATAACGTATGTAAATGGGTAGATATAGCCCTTCTAGGAAAAATTCTGATCAATTCTGGAGGAGAACTAAATTGTTTTGGAATGCACAGTTTGGCACAATTAAACTGAAGGAAATCATATACTTGAATCTATAATCACGTCAGAAACCCCACCTTATATCCCGAAGCACATTGTGCACAAATTTTACCGTTAGACGCACAAAATTGCACAATCAAATACTACTCGACAAAATAAGAAAACCGTGGGATTTTTAAAATGGGATTTCTGTCGTGACACACGTAACAAACACACATCTAGGTTTTCAAGAAGTAATGATGGCACGTCCAGTTTTATTCATTTTTTCGTGGAATGGGTGTGGTTCACCAATATTTATTTATCTTCAATTGATAACCACACTACACTTTTATTTTATTTACACTTTTAACTTTAATATAATAACGGGTGGGCCATTTGTTGATCCTTTTTCAATCGATGAATTTTAGTACTTAATATTATCTGTTTTAAAAACTTCTTTTCTTTTTTAAATAAATTTTACCAATAAACAATAACATTTATCATCATGGAGTCACTAACAACATGGACGTCCTACTGAACATGCAACTAGAAAAATTATTGATGGTTTTTAAGAAACTGGTGCAATGGAAGGTCGTAGACCGTATCAACATGTTCATCTAGTTTGTACTCCTGACGCAGTGGCAGCTGTTAGTGAAAGTGTTCGTAATGCACCAAGCACATCAACCAGGCATCGTTCACAAGAACTAAACAATTCACGAACCACATTTTGACGCATATTTTGCCTATTGTTCTTCATTTGCATCCATACAATATTCAACTAACTCAAAAATTTAAACCACCAGGCCATATAAATCGTCGACGTTTTGTTAATTGGATGCTCGAACGAAATGAAGGTTTTTCATCAAAGACCACCTTTAGCGATGAGCTCATTTTCATCTTAATGGGTACGTCAATAAGCGAAATTGTCGAATTTGGGGAGCAGAGAATCCTCATGTTATTCACGAAGCAGAAGTTCATCCTCCGAGAGTCACTGTTTGGTGTGGTTTATGGGCTGAACGAACAGGAAAATGCCATTACCGTGAATAGGGAGCGTTATCGCAACATGTTAATTGTTTTTTTGTAAGTACGCAAGTCGTGCAACAGTCCATTTATTGTCAACAAAATTCCTTGGCAACCATGAGGCCCTGATTTAACACCACTTAATTATTTTTGTGGGGCTATTTGAATGGTAAGGGGTGTGCTAATCATCCAGAAACAATTCAACAACTTAAAAACAACATTCGAGCTGAAATTGAGGTCATTAATCCGCTTTTATTGGAAAAACTCGTCGAAAATGTTGATGTTCGGATGCAGGCCTGTAAACGAAGCCGTGGTGGGCTTATGAACCACCCTTCGTCATCCTGTATTATTCAAAAAATATAAAATATCGTGAGTGATGTAAATTTTAAATAAAAGAAACTGCGAGGATATGAATGCTTTTAGATTTTTAATTGGCGATTGATTTTATCTTGTTGAATTTGAACAAATTATCTTGTTGAATTTGAACCAAGCTAAATACACAGAGACGAAAAGAAATGTTGCTTAGATCTGTGGGGTTATAATTTTGAATTTGTTTTTTGTAAATGAAAATTCAGTAAAGTTGTTGAGTACAATAAATGTACGAATCAGATAGGCATTGAAAAAAACAAAAATGTTTGCCTTCTTTTTGTTTTTTCAATTATGAATTTATAGCCAAAAAACCGGTTAACCAATGCAGAAGTTTAATGTCGCGATAAAATTTTATTTCTTATTTATCTTTCTTATCAACAGGACATATTCTCCTAATATCGTCGTTTATGATATCACAATCTGGGATTGAATTATTCGATCCCGGATTGGGTCAGTCAATGGTTATCAAAGAAAATACTGTAACCATCTATAAATTGCTTGTACTTCGTTTATGAATTCAACAAAGTACATCAATCATGATATCATAAAAAAAATTATGACAATAAATTAAAAATAAATTTTTTCATCAAAAGAACCATTACCAGTGGTGCAGTCAGCTTCAAATCATACAAACAAAATCCAATCTGTCACGGTTAATCTATTATCGAATATACATCGAGTGCCACACACAAAATGTTACACAACTTAATGTTATTAACAGGATCATGACCAAGTGTTTATTTTTAATTAATTATAAATATATTTTGCCACCCGGCCATTACCCATTACCCGCATCGAATAGAAAAATATATGGCACAAAAATAATGCTTCATCATCATACAATTAGAAATTCGTTGTATATGGAACAACATTGAACTATAGAATGACATATTGATGTTTTGAAATGATGCTGCAAATTTAATACCCTAGATATTTTGCGCCTCAACCATGTTGTATGTTGTCTATACAGATTCAAAAAGGCGTTTCAGTTTTTGGGTCCAATGTTCTCGACTAACTACATACACTATACTCGTATATAATTGAAGTGCACACAAATAAAACTCAACAAATAATTTTTTGGGCTTAGTGCCAACCAAATATTTTTTGTTAGTTTTTTGTGTAGGTACTCGTATAGATAAAAATTGAAAACGAATTGTTTGCTAAATAAAAATAAAAATTGTTTATCAAAAACATTAAAATGTTATTACTTGAAATCGTCTGTATATATAGGACACAGTTGGTACATGCAGAACGCTGATTCCTCGAATAAATAATTTTCTAGAAGACATAAAAAATCTGTGTTCGCTGTATGTATGGTTGTGTATATTAAATTATGTAACAGGAGTTTTTACTATAAAAGTGCTCGCAAAAAAACAAAAATACTTAATTGACATTTTCAACCTGGATTTTTTACTGTAGAGTACTTAAAAAAGGGACGTAAAGATGTCAGCCCATTCCGTTGTCTTCCCTAATGGCTACTCTACACGTTTCTATTATATTATTATTTTTTTGTGCGTTTGAATAATTTATCTAATTTTTTATACTGCTGAGCTTTAATTAGGTTACTTACGAGTCACGGCGAAGGAATGGCACATAAAATATTGCTTAACAGCACAAAACAAGATTTTTTTTTTGTGGGGTTTGCGTTATGATGAATTTCTTTTGTGGCGAAATGTTTATGTAAAGACGAGAAATTTATAATGCAGATAAGCGGATCATTCTGCTGGAGGGAAACATGCGATTTTTAATTGTGCGCAGGATGTCCACTTTGTATATATGCTATTTCTGTGCGAATGTAGTGCGGTATTGTATTTTGTAATTAAATTTCTATGTCATAAAATGTTTTTATTTTTAGGGCATTTTGGCGACATAATCGTCGTTGTTATTAATGCGTTGATGAGAAATCAAGCAGATTTGGATGGCTATGACTATATTTTTTATTTAACAATTTTTAAAAATTCTATACAAAACTAATAATTTATTTTTCCTTTTTAATTGCAGGTAAGCCTTTTGCGACTGTTACACATCTCACTATCCGTTTAAAGGGTTAACAAGTAGTTTGTAAGTAACAATAAATTCACTAACAAATAATCACAGGTTGGTATAGTCACTGCCTGGTTTTACTTCGCATTTTTACCTAGTTCTGTAATAAATAATAAGGATTTTATTCTTTATGTTTTAATGCTTTACTCCCTCACCTAAAATAATTACTTTATTAGCGGTTGGGGCATTATTTATTCTCATATGTTTTGCTTATTAGCTGTTCGGGGGCTACTTTGCATTTTTACTGCATCTTAATCTGAATCTGTCGGAACCTACCTGTGCATCTTTTAATAGGGCTGAGCCCTATTAAGCTCATGCCATTGTAAACTTGTGTCTGTTGCTTTGTATCGCAACTAATTTCGCTTAACTTGAGTGGTTTATCTTTTCTTGTCGTTTAGGCAAAAATGTGCCTTTATTAAACTTATTTCCTTAAAAGCATTCAATATAGTTTTATCTTGTGTTGTCATTTTAGTCATACTCTGTATAAGAACCGGTCACATCGCACAGATATTTAAAGAACTTCGTATTACCCTTATAGGCGTTTACATGTTTCTGATACCCAATTATTTTTATTAACAATTTGAATATTGTAAATTGTGGTAAGAAACCAATATTATTAATTAACACACTTATTATAACTCGCGCTTTAAACGACTAACTCGGAAACTTATTAATTTGCAACTCTACTGAAAAAAAAACAATTTGTCCTTTATATACCATTCGGATTGTTTTTTTTATATGTGAACTTTTTTTTGCAAAATAAAAAATAGTTCCACAGAAATTACTTGAAATTTAGAAAACTAGATGTCACGAGCTTTTAATTCAAAATTCAAACCCAGTGTCCTGACTATTTCAAATATAAACTCAATAACACTTGATATAAAATTGATTTTATATTAGAGACTAAGAATTGTTATAAAGTTGAATTTTGAATTGAATTGATATTGACAGGATCATTACCCCTTTCCTAGTGAACTTCTATGTGAGCGATTAGGCATAATGACTAGGAATTTTAATAATTCGACCAACTCTAGTCGTATTTGGCTCACTGATTGGAACAATCGGGTTACCTTGATTATATCCAAAGTAAAATCTGACTCTTCGGTGGGTTCTAGAAGATTTGGGTAGTGACTTATTAACGACTTCTATTGGTTCACTTGGTAAAACATCTACCATGTTTTCATGAAACATACTTTAAGTCGATCGATCGATATATTACAATTTTTGCCTCGGATTTGCAAACTAAAATACTTCTCGAAACGTTTGATCATCAAAACGGTCCTTCGTTTGGGAACTGCAGTGACCTTTTAACTGCATTCGTACGAACTAAGACATGAAAACACTTATTTAAATCTTTAGAAATAAATTTTTTATCTTATTGATGCCTTGTTGGAGGTGGTGGTCTAATGTAAGAAAAATGTTCTCTCAGTTGACGAACAAACTCTGAATGATGTCACTAGGAATCCGTATATGTTTGCCAAAGACGAGCTCAGTAGACGAAGTTTTGAAATCTTCTCGATATGCTGTTCGAAGACCCAACAATACTGAAGAAGGGCACGTGTCCATTGTTTATTCTTATGATACATGATAGCGGCTTTCAGTGTCTGATGCCATCTTTCTATGAAGCTTCTTCAGCCATTGCACTGCGGGTGATATCCAGTTGCCCTTTTACACTCGAAACCCAATAATTTAGAAAATTCTGTGTATCATTCCGATTTTAATTGTGAGCCTTGATCAGTTACGATGAAAACTGGAATGTCAAAACGAGAGATCCAGGTGTGGTGGCTGAAAGCTACTGTCTCGGTTTTGATATCTGGAACTGGTGAAGCGAGTAAATCGGTCTGTTAATGTGACGCAATAACGTTTTCCTTCGGATTCATGAACTAGACCAATGATGTCTAGATGAACTTCGGCAAATCTTTTAACTACTGGAGTGTAACTTCCCAACGGAACTTTGTTCTGATGGTGCACTTTGGCTTTTTGACATGCCAAACAACATTGAGCTATTTTTTAACATCGTTTTTAATATTGACCCAAATGACTTTATGTGTCATGGTTTTGACCGTGGCTTATGGATACCTGGATGTGCCAGATTGTGTACTGCTTCAAATGCCAGTCTGCGAAAATCTGTTGGGATGTATGGTCTCACAATATAGATTAACTGGGGAATTAAATGCTAACGGAATTTTTTTCGAATTTTAGCGATTTATTATTCTCGATTAGTTGAGTTAATTCGTCGCTTTGTTGAACGTTTGCTATTTGATAATCGATGGGTTCTGGCAATGATATAACTTCAATTCTTAAAAGTGCGTCTGCCGTGGTGAATTGGCTAATGCAGTCTAAATAACGAAATTGTCGTGATGATGCCTTTTCGGGATTCTGTTGAACGCATATATTAATGGTTTGTGGTCCGTGAATAATGTAATTTTGTTACCGTCGATTAGATGCCAATTTCGTTTTGTGGCAGAATAAGCGGCTAACAGAGGTCTCTATCTAATGCACTGTAGCGTTGCTGAGTGTGGTTTAATTTTAGTGAATAAAATTGCAGGGGTTGCCAAACGTCCTCGAGCTGCTGTTGAATAACTGCTCCAATGGCTTTGTCCGATGCATGTACCATCATTGCAAGTTTAACATTCGGTAATGGATGAGCCAACATAGCAACTTAGTCGAGTTGTTTTTTGCTGACCTCATATGTATCTACAGCAAACAATGATTCGTGAATCATTATTTTTACTTCCTTTTAAATAGTCGCAGAGACTGGCATGACTACCACCAGCATTAGGGATAAACGTTCTGTAAAAATTTAACATACCCAGATATCGTCTTAATTGCTTAATTTTCTCTGGTTTGTTGAAATTTAATATATCATTTACATGTTCGGTTGTTGGAAGAATTTCCGCGGAAGTAATTTCATGACCCAAAAATAAAATTTGTAAAATTTTGTCACGTGTGTTAATGTTCTTCGAATGATCGTGAAGCGATTAATAAATCATCTAGTTACGAGAAACAGAAACTTAGATTGTTCACTATTGAATGGATGAACATTTGAAACGTGATCCTAGCATTCCGTAATTCGAAAGTCATTCGCGTTAATTCGAGCAGACCAAAAGGTGTGGAAATAGCCGTTTTGGGAATATTTGCTTCCTCGATTGGTATTTGGTGATACGCACGAACTAAATCAATTGTTGAAAAGATGGTACATCCGTGCAATTGGTGTATGAAATCCTGTAAATACGGTATCGGGTATCTGTCGGGTATCGTAGCAACCAAATATAGTGGACTAGACCAAGGACTCTTGGATGTCCTACAGATACCTTGAGTTACCATATACTCTAATTCTTTCTTTGCGATTGCCAATTTTTCGGTACTTAACCAACGGGTTTTGCAGCCAATCGGTGGACTCCGAGTGGTAATGTGATATATCACGTGATGTTTAAAGGGTGAATATCTCGCGTGATCTCGATGAATTGCTCCAGAAGAGGTAACACTCTAACGTCAATCGTATATTAGTGTCAATAACTCTTACTGTAGGAGAATCGGATGAGATAGCTATTGATCGTACTTGCAGACAAGTTAATGGATCGACCAGGCGACTCTTTCGGATGTCGATCAATAAACCTGAATATTTAAAGAAATCGGCGTCTATGATTGGCATCGTAACATCCACCAAAATTAAGGTCCAAACGAAATGACGAAGACGACAATTGATTAATTTCACACCTCACACGTTGCCATTTGTGGGGTTGGATTTAGTTTTTTACCTTGAATTCGCTCCAACGGGAGCTACTTGGTTTAACATTTTTAGACTCGTCATTAAAACGTCTATCAAAATAACACTCAGTAGAATCGGTATCTTTTGGTGTTGTGGAATTCTTTCGAATGTCGACGACGTTCTACGAGAAACATTCCGTGGTCTATAATGTTCTATTTGGTCTAATCGACGCGTGATTTCGTTAGTTTGGGTTAAGATTGACGACTCAATGTTAGTTTTTTGATCGATTGGCATGACATGATTTTGTGACATAGTTTCCATCAATCGGTCGGCTAACTCGACAAGTCTTGTCGTATTTAACGCCTCTGCGGTCGGTGTTAAAATCTCCTGCGCTGTTGGAAGTAGCCTTTTCAACCAAATCATCTTAACGAATTCGTCATCGACATTGGATCCACCATTGATCTTCATCCTTCGAGGAAGTTGCGATGGTTTAAAATCTCCATGCTCCAATCCTTGCAATAGTCGGTAGATTTGTGTCGGCTTAGAATCCCCTAGTCTCTCCAGATGGCATTTTTTAAATCTGTATATGGTGTAGCACTTTTAGGTCCAATTATGATGTCACTTACGTCAGCAATGACTCGATAATTCATTGCGTCTGTGATGAACTAGTTGACACTTCCGGTGTCGATGTATTTGAGGAATTTTGAAGCATTCGGCGGACCTGTTCTTGAATCAGATGATGACAACATCGCTGTATTAACTGCAGAAGTGGCTAGAGGTGAGTCTTCCGGATTGTCCATCATGGTGCTTGATATATTAATACTGTACTGAATTTAATTTATCAAACGAAATGGAACTGTATAGAAATAACCCGGATACGCAAATCAATGAACCAAACTGACACGATCAGGGCAGAAACGAAAGGAATGGGTGGAGAAATAAAATAATGTGATGTAAGGGGCGATGTGATGTACCAGTTTTACAAATAAATAAAAATTAATTAATTATGTAATTTATACACATAAAATTAACAAGGCAAATGTGGTATAACTGTTGGGCCTTTATTGGTTTTTTTATATATTTTTAAAAAGCTTTAATTTAAAAATAACATTGGTAATTTACCCCAGTAACTGCCGTGGTCGATTAATCGTCTACTGAATTATGAACTGGAACCAAATTAAACCAGGATATGTGGAGGCGATCAATTCGATGGATACATTGATCGAATGTTGGTTGATGATGTTGTCCGTAATTTAAATGCGATGGACAGCTTTGGGTTTCTGTCTTTGGTAATAGAATTTGCATTCGTTGGATTTTGATGCACAATAAAATTGCATTGTACTACTGCTATGGATGAAAATGAGTTACTTGATGTGGTAGATAATACTGGATATGTAGGCATTGGCGGCTGGATACGTGGTGACAGTGGCTAGTATATTGATGGGTATTGCATTAGATCAGCATACCGATTGTATCGTTTTCTGCTGCGGTTGATGAATATTTTTATGTAGTATTAATGTGCGAGTTTTTGTATGTTGCAACGTGCAATATGGGCGTCTAGATGTTTCTGATACCCATCAGAAATTACTTGAAATTACTGGAAATTTAGAAGACTAGATGTTACTAGCTTTAAATTCAAAAATCAAGTCCAATGTCCAGACTATCTCAAATATAAACTCAATGAATATTCTATAATTTTATTGAGCTCTATTAAAATCTTGGAAAGTTAAAATTTAGAAGAAAAGAAATATAAAAAATTGTGTTTGCGTTCTTCAAATTAGAAAACGCCCCAATACTCCCTCTCCAATTAATTTGGATTAATTCAGTTGCTTTTCTCGAATCTCTGCACTACTGATACCGGCTGGAGACAAGTACTTAAAACGTGGATAAAACTGGAAACCCGACGAACCACTATTACCTCTATTAGTTTAGCTTTTTGTTTCACATACTGAATATGTGAAATTTCTGCTGCCTCTGCACGAATTGTTTTGTTCAGCTAATTTAACTCAATAGAGTGCAAACGAACCTCTAACTCAGTGTGAACAACTTTAAGATGGGTATATAAGTAGTCCCTGGTAGCATACCTTTTACGCAGCTCGTTATTCTTCCAACTACAACGGGGGGTAAATTAATAGCTCTTCTTCCCTTGTATTGCATTTAATAAATGTATTCGCTATTCTCATACACTGCACTATACCTCCTCCATACACTGTTAAACCACCAATTCCGAGTCTGATACGTCGACCATAATTGCCAATCTTACTGTCGAAGACTTATTTACGGGAAGGGTTTCTTGACGCAACTTCTTGTGACCAATTGATCGTGTTTTTCTGTTTTATTTACCCTTTCCAAAAATCGTTGAGTAAGATTTGATCTCGTGCTACGTTTGGGATGCATCTTCTATAAAAGTTCACTAAACCCCAAAAAATTTAGAGATTATTCGCTGAGGGACGTTCAAAATTTGTAATTACTTCAATTCTTTCGGCGTCAGGTAAATGCCTTATGCAATTTTATTTATTTGTTTATTTATAAATGATGCCTACAGTGACTACAATCGGCACAACAAAACATTTGGTAAACAGAAAAAAAATTACGGCGCATGAGCTCGACTACAAAAGATTATATAAAGCTTTCTTGAATTAATTTCTCGATAAGTGATAATCGAAGGCTATGCAGACCTTGTTGAACACTCGCGATACCCTCGAAGTTTGATCAGAAAGACCGTATCACGCACAAACAGCGCTGAAGCTATGTCTCGGCGATTGTCTAGACGTTGCAGTTTCAAGAGATTACATCGATTCTAATGGTGAACGTCGTAGCGCGAACAAAATAAACTGTTTCTGGATATTCTCAATCCTCTTAGAATGACAGTGGTAGGAGGGTGACCAAACACGAGATGCATTCTCCAAAATGGACCGTACAAAGCATACGTATAATGATGTCAAAGTTAACGGGTCACAAAAGTCCTTGCAGTTTCGTTTAATGAAGCCAAGCATAATGTACAACTTTGAAGTAATGGCGTTAACATGTCTGGTAAATGTACCGTCAGATTCAAAGGGCACACCAAGATCCAAAATGAACTCAACCCGCTGCAACTCAACGCTGTAAAAGCGGTTTAAGTCGTCTTGTAACATTTCGCAGTCTAACACGCTAGAGACCCGGACAAAAATCTGTATGTCATCTGCGAAGAGGAGGCAGTTGGCAAACCAAAAACATTTTACAACGTCGTTAATAAATAATGAAAATAACAGTGGACCGATATGGTTACCCTGAAGCACGCCGAATGGCGGCCGAAATAATGGGGAGAAAAAATCCAGAATCCTAACAGATTGCCAACAATCTGCGAGATAGGAACGCAACCTGTCGATGGGAATGAAATCACAGTCGATACTCCCCAACTTGCTAATAAGAATGGAGTGATCAATTACACCGAAACCCTTTACGAAGTCTGTGTAGACAACGTCAAGCTGCTGGTTAGAGTTTAGGCTGTCAAATAGATGACCACAAAATGAGGACAAGTTAGGCACGGTAGATCTACCGGGATAAAATCCATGCTGAAAAGGAGAAATAAGACTCTTGGTATGGAAGTGCAATACTCTGTGAACCATGGACTCAAACAGTTTGGGTAAGACAGAGAGAATGGCGATCCAACGACAATTACTTGCCTCACTTCTATTACCCGCCTTAAAAATTAGATGAACGCATGATATTTTCCAGGGATCTGGAAAAATACCACGACGAAGGCTTTCATTAAACAAGAAGGTAACTGCAGGGGCTAGACTTACGGCACAACGTTTAAATAGGATCGGTGGAAGACCGTCATAAGCCGCTCCGTTGCTAACGTCGAGAAGGAGCAGGTGATCTAGAACCTCATGTTCGGTAAGTTTGAAATGATCGAGTACAATGGAGGTGGAGGTAGTAGGAGACCCGGTGTCTGTTGACCGAAGTGGCTTGTAAACCGATGAAAAGAATTTGGCAAATAAATTGCAAATGTCGGATGGCTGACTGGCGGTGGAAGTCTGCTACGACATACTCGACGGCATACCAGATACCTTTTTCTTGCTTCGTCTTTTTGGTTTGCGCTACGTAATTATTGAAAAGGAAGCCAATTAAGGGTCGTAAATTCATTGCGGGCGTTAATGAGATCGGGATAGTATTCTACGCCGTAAAGCCTGTAAAGGGAATGAAACTTGTTGCGTCGTTTCTCGAGCAGCATCAACTCGATGTTATACCATGGCTCCCGAAAGCCGGATTAATTATTGATAACCCGCGGAACGTGTCTCTGTGCATCGTGTGCATCGGCAGTACTGAGAAATTCATTCTAGCGGCGTAGTCGGCCATTCTAAAATTAATGTGAAAATCGATAGAAAAGTAATTAGTTGTACATTTAGTATAAAAAATATTTATCGTAATTGGTGTGTGATAAATGCTCTCGCGTGCTTTGAAGTTCAAGCACGGAGCAACATCGGCATGCAAGACGTCGTTGGCAAATAGCAGGTCCAGGAATTTCCCTCGACTGTTGCTGAAGCGGTTAAGCTGCGTTGTTGATATGGAAGCGAAGTAATCGATGATAGTCAATGCTTTCTCGTCGGTTGAGGACGAAGAAAACAGACCGTCGACATCGTTCCAAGATATATCGGGTAAGTTAAAGTCACCCACAATAATAATTTGAACACTAGGGCGAACTGAAGGTATAACGGCTGGGTCGATGTAGTTGATAAACGTGTTGTAGACATCCCGATCGGATCGGGACGGAATATAAACGGTGACGGCGACAATCGAGGTATTGTAAGCTAGTCTGATGCGAACGGCAATGACATCAAGGCAGGTATGGCAGGCGATCACTTCATTGGAGGCTGAATTCTTTACAGCAATTAAAACACCGCCGCCTCTACTGCTGGTGTCAAAATCGTATCTGTCCTTTCTATGAACGACATAGTCTGATGGAAAGTACTCTTCGGATAACATATTGATCGTAAGCCAAGTCTCACTGATTATTATAACATCGAAATCATTGTCAAGTATGCCTAAGCGGAAATCCCTGGTTTTACCGCGGATACTGGATGTATTGTGATAGTAGATAGAAGTGAAGGCGGTCGTTTTTTTGTGTGAAGTGAATACACATTTCTTCTTCTGACAATTTTTCAATAACTAATAGGATCTTAATGTACGAACGTAAAATTTATTTCCAAGTGACGGAATGCACAAATCCCTGGTCCAATTAGCGGTCAGGAATAGTGACGCGATTGAGACCTTGGTAATCTCCACATGGTATCCAATCTCCGTGTTTCTTCAAATCTAGATGCAAAGAACTAGACCATGCACCAAGCTACCAATGGCGATTACACTTTCGAATTCTTTCCTGTAGCAAACTTCAAAATAACAAATGTCAAACGCCTAGTTTTACGGGAAACTGGAGGTCTAAATGTTTCCAAAATGTCCGAAAATTTGGATAATACATTTTTAGATTTGAAATTCATCTGCGGCTTATCTAATTGAGATAGTGCTGTTTCGTTGATCACAACGATCATCACAAAGTGATGGCTCCAATAGCAAAAGGAGATGTAAATGGATCGAAGAGCCTTTGCTTACGCACACAGCAATCAATCGGGATAATAAATTTCGAGTTGAAATTTCAACAAAGCTCAAAATCTTCATCTAAAATGTTTGTGCCATGTGCCTGACTAGATGTCCCATTTGTCGTGAATAATTTTGTTCATATTGCTTGCGGAATTTTGCTTAATTTTAGCGGAACTATGCTGACACATTATTACCTGTATTTATTAAAAATGTTGCCCTTCGCCACATCCCGATTCAAATTGAAAAATCCTTGCTATCTTTTTTATTCAAAATAAATTGATCGTAAAATCGTACACCACGTAAACATTTCCGTCGTCATATTTAGGTTAAAACGGCTTTTTAGTCTTGATAGAGAATAACTTCTAAATTTACCACAAAAATTTGAATGCGAGAGCTCCATAATCGCTTTCACTTCAGTATGGTAAACGGTACCGTATTCAGGGAGATAGAAGAGCCCAGCTGCTGGCCTACTGTCTAGCATGAGTAAAACTTGTACCTCTTCGATTTTCAATACCAAACTGCTTTTCCGGATTTCTCTGGTAGCGCAAGCTGTTCTAAACCTTTTACTGACGCATACAGCAGGTGTAATATAATTAAGAATCGTTAACTCCTTCTGAAGCGAACCATTTATTGTCGACTGTTGTATTCAAAAACATTTCCACTGATTTACTACAGACAGTCGCAAAAGCCATACTGGTAATTATTCACATTATTAAAACAAATGTGATAACCTGATTTTGCTTATCAACAATGATGTTAAAATTCGTGGACGAAAGTGGCTCTACTATTCACTTCATAATTTAGACAGCTGCAGTTACGAGTAGTTAGGCATCTTTGAAATTCATCTTAATCATTATTTATAATGCTTCTCGTTTTGATGACAATTTTGTTTACGGTTTTCATTTCAAATTTATTTTTATAGATCTTACGTCTGTATATAGTCTCCATAAGCAAGTATGAATATAGTCTCCATAAGCAAGTCGGCCTAGATTTGAGATAAATATTTCATTTTTATATTAGCTGATTTAACTTTTTTTATACGAATAGTGTTCCTTATTCCCAATTGCGTTCTTTGAATATTTTCCTTTTCTTATTACGAGTATGTACGGTGCGGAAAGAAAACTCCTGCCATTGTTTACCATATACCAAACACATATAAAATTCGTCGTATATGTACGATAAAATTTCGCAAACAAAATAATTGTTTGTGTTTTATTGTCTATCTGTGGTTGTGTGCGATACCAACTGGAACGCTCTAAATGAAGTATGGTGTGAGAGGTAAAATATATCCGCCTAATGGTTTTCGTCCTACCAACCATCCGCAAAATACTCTAAGGAAATTATAAATTGTTTTTCTTTAATTTTCTTGTATTCCACTTTCTTCTTCGTCGACTATACAATGATGATAAGGCATGGCATGGCTGTTGTGTGTTATTAAAATCGTTGCCACCATTTCCAATAAAATTGAATTGCCTCTTTTAGTTAACATAAAAACTACATAATACATATTGGAAGCTGAAGAATTGAGTAGTTTAATAAACTATATAGTATACTGACTGGTATATACAGTTATTATGCTATTATGTATGTATAGTAGACCAGATTAAAAACTATCTACGATATATAAGGGTACGAGATGCTGTGTACAAATAAAATTATCGAATTCATTTAATTGTGGGTATAATATCGAGATGGGGTATGGTGTTAGATACAATCTGCGTAATTTAATGAAATAAATGGGTCGCATGTGTTGAATGTCGTATACTGCTAGAATAGAACAATTATGTTGGCAGACATTCAAAACAGATTGCAATTTTACAAGTTTAGTACCGTAAGTAGGGATCGTCGGTTTTCAAATACCGGTTGCGAAAAATTCTCCAGCAATATATAGTTAAATTTAGAGAAAAAATCATGGTTAAATCTAGGACCAACCTAAATGATTTTTCAGTTAAATTTTCGTTTTAAGTCTAGGTTTTCCCACTATTCAAAAATAATTTATTTTCGGTTCCTGAATGAAATAGGGGGAATCGAGGTTGTTCACTTTACTCTAGTAGTTGCGATAGCAAGATAGATAAAAATATAATTAGTAAACGAAACAGTCG
Source organism: Nephrotoma guestfalica (assembly GCA_963691935.1). Taxonomy (NCBI): domain Eukaryota; kingdom Metazoa; phylum Arthropoda; class Insecta; order Diptera; family Tipulidae; genus Nephrotoma; species Nephrotoma guestfalica. Next base: position 238,623,094 of record OY829913.1, read on the forward strand.
TCAATTTAATTCAAAGAAAAGGAGACAAAACTTTGATAAAATATCGAAAATGTGATGGTAGAATACGTCACCAATGGCACTCAAATAGTTCAAGTATTGATATTTTCGAAACAGAAAATCAAAACAATTCTACAACAAATTTTATGTTTTAATATTTCGCCTACTGGTACTCGTAATTTATGTAGAAGGACTGCCACTGCTTCTCTAAAAAGATAGATAATGGGTGTAACTAGCCGATGTAGGTCTCACTAAAAAATAGTAGGCCTAACACATCTTATGGGCTGCATGCAAAAAATCTCACTAAAAATGTAAATATCTCAATGTTTAGTGAGGCAAACATTGTTGGTGTACTGTTGAGTAGATATTTGTTCGTTTGAACCTGTCCTTTAATTGAAAGTTTAGTTTGTTCTGTTTTCATTGGATTTATGTTCAAGGTATGAAGTTCAATAAATTAACGAATGTGATATTTGTTCAACGTGGCAAATTTACAATTGCGTCATCTCAAATGTAGACTTACATGGGCTGGATATACCCATTGTGTAACGTGAAAACCATACAGTAAGCTTTTCGCTGCTTTAATATTTAAATTATGAACAGACAAATTTGAGCAGACTTCTTCTGTTATTTGCTTTTGCACGTCTTTGCAATTTTTTTTTTCAATGATCGACTGTTTTTGCTGAACGTGTGGAATCCCTATTTGTTGGGTAGATGTTTTAACACATGTTACTTGCCCAGATGCCCTTATGATGCTGATTGTTACTACTGTTACTCCACCTGTAGCACCATTCTGGTATTATTCCGCGAATAGGGGACTGAGGAAAGAATTTATATGTAATTTCTCTTCAAATATTTTTTTCCAGCCTACTGAGGAAAACAGTTTGAAGTAAATATTTATAAATTGAGAATAATTTTTCCATATCTAAATTATCAGGGAAAATTATTCTCAATTTAATTTTGTTTTCAAAAAAAATAACAAAGGCTTTTTACCTCAGTATGCCAAAAAAAATTGTTTAATCTAAATTACTTATAAATTATATGGTGGTGAAAACTCCAATTTCACTGGTGGTGATAACTCCATTCTCAAGCCATCAATAGATTGAAGCAAAAACCAATTGGGTAGTTTACGGAATTTTAAACCTATCAGAAATATTTTGGTGAGCATTCAATAAAGCCAATAATACTAGTCTAGCCCGAACAGCACTATGTATTTCTACAAGGAATCAAATAATGTACATAAGTGAACTGAGGGATGGTTCTCCGAGGCTTCTTGCTTTAGGAAGATTGCCTATAAATCTAATCACCTGTTACTTGTTTAAACAGTGCACGTAACGAAATATTTCAAGTAAGGTGTCTTAAAATTTTACGCCGAAATTCACTTTCCTATAGGCTTTGAGAGCTGGATGATTTTTAGCATTTCGAGAAACTTGCAATAGTTCTAAGCATTTTGAACTATATATAAGAAGTATTTTTAACCAAAACCAGATCTTGGTGGTGCTAAACGGCTTAAAAAATGTGAAAAGGCCATGTTATAAGGCACCTCATTCGAGACACATTCACTTTTACTGAAAAAGCGAGATTTCCTCGTGGATAGTAGTAGAGTGAGTCAGAAGTCGAGCATTTTGAAAAGGCTAAACAATAAAGGAGCGGCAGTAGTGGTACATCTTTGTACTTAATTTAGGAAGTATTTGAAAAGAAGTAGATTGAAAGCGGAGCTGGTACACCGCTGAGTTCAAGATGGTTGTTCGAAAGCTCTGGGTAACGTGAATTTTTTGTAATTTACTTTCGAAAATCATGATTTACAAAATCCTGGTAAACAAATTTTGAAAATTAATTCTTCTCTACCCATAAAAATTGTGCACTTGTGTAAGCTTACCGAATTCTGGTAGTCGCTGTTATTCTATATTCGTTTGATATGAAATTTCTGAATGTAAAATATTGTTGAGTCAACCACAACGAATTTTAGTAAGATTAATTTTGGAAATTTAAGAGATTTGAGATCAATTTACTTTCCTAATTTCCTAATTATAGATTTGACAAGCTAGGGGTTCACCCAATTTTTATATATATCTAGCCAATGAAGACATAAAGCCGCCAATTAAAGTATTCTCCGGTTTATATCAAACCAAATAATAGTTTTTTGCTTAAAATTCTTATGCCATAACTTAATCCAAAAATTTTCGTTAAAATCTGTCCTACACACTATATTGGTTATGGCTGGTTATGAAATAATTAAGTTTTACTCGACATGATAAAATTATAAAATTCTAACATTTCGCTCAAAGTTTTTGTCAAATTCAAAAGTTTCAGAAAAGACTTCAAGTTCAGTTACACTTCTTAAAAACCTAACCTAACAACTAAATTTAGTCGGTTAACAAATGTTCTATTGTCAAGGCTCTTCCTCATTTCAAAATCCCGCCTAGCTGGAACTATATATATATATATATATATATATATATATATATATATATATATATATATATATATATATATATATATATATATATATATATATATATATATATATATATATATGTATATATATATATATATATATATATATATATATATATATGTATATATATATATATATGTATATATATATATGTATATATATATATATACATATATATATATATACATATATATATATATATATATATATATATATATATATATATATATATATATATATATATATGAAAAATTCGGCAACGGGATTTGGCCTATTATTGGCAAATAGTACACAGAACTCGATGGAAATACTTTAAACCCAATTTGTTTTTAAATTCACGTTTGTTTTTAAGTGTTCATGCGAAGTTATCAGCATTTATGGTCCTGAGCACCTGCTAAAAGAAAAGCAACTCAAAGTTTTCGGTAGTACTCGAACAATTTCGACACGGAATTAAAGCTAACACAAATTTTTGTTGAAGGATACATATTGAAATATTGGCAACGGGAACTCTTCAGAACCCCAGCTCCCCAATAATGTTATTGGCATCAATACTTCTGAGTACCTTCTTATAAAAAATAATCTGAAGATTAATGGCACTGCTCGAATAATTTCAACACATAATTAAAACGAGCGCAATTTTTTGTTGAATGGTACGGTACATATTTAAATATTGGCAACGGCAATCCTCCAGAACTCCGATTTCCCCAAAAATAATTATTGGGATGGATGGTCGTGAGCACCATCTAATAGAAAATAGTTTCAAAGAACTCCGATTTCTCCAAAAATAGTTATTGGCTTGGATGCTTCTGAGTACCCTTTCATAGAACAGCAGCCCAAAATTAACGGCAGTACTCGAATAATTTCGATACGGAATTAAAACGAATAGCAAATTCTTTTCAATGTGTTAATTTGTAAAAGTGGTTTTCGAACGCTCCAGATCTTTAATTCTCCTAAAATTTAATATCGAGATTAGGATCAAGCTTAATCGGAGATTTTCCAAAATTAATATTTAATTATTATAACTAACATACTTGATATATAATTTTTTGTTTTATTTCGATAAATAACTTCTTATAGGTTCGTATATTTTGGTGTTCCCATAGTATTTTTCACCTTCACATACATCTAAAATCTCATATTTTAGGAAACATATAAGAAGAGTAGTTTTGATTCAAGAGAGGGATGAACTCCTCGGATTAGTCACGCCTTTCCTTAATTAATTCCGGTGATAAAATTTAAAAAAAAAAATTAGAACAAATTTGTACCGGATTTCTAGACGCCAGAGACCAGCTCCTTCAATAATATCGCAATGTTGGTTCTGGACTTTACATGTTACAAGTTGCATGACGTACGGTTGAGCGAATGAAACGTCGGTGCGGAACAAGACATTTTTGGGAAAAAAATGAATGTGACCACTTAAACCCATTGGGCTGACCCCTTCAACAATATTACAAAAAACTGGTCATTTTGGGGTAAAATTCCTGTGCAAAATTTGACACTGATTGGATGAATCGGGTGAAAACTTATAAGTCTAGGGAACGATTCCCTCGGATTCGAGCATGTCACTAATTTCATCATTCCCTTTCCTAAAGCCACTCTTGCAAAAACATTAAAAAAAATTATATTTTAGAAAAAATTTGCACCGGGGCCCCTAGATCCCGGTGTCAAACCTCTTCAGAAATATCGTAAGGTTAGTGCGGGACATGCAACTTATACATAGTACAAATTTTTGGCGATCAGTTGAGCGGCTGAAATGCACTTTCGGAACAAGACACTGCACCTACATTATATAGCCATTGGATTAGCAACTTTTATAAAACCTAGTTTTTCTGGGGATTTAATATCACAGCATCAATCTACTTATCCGTACTTCATTAAAATTGTTAATTTAATATTTAATGAATATAAAAAAATTAACTAAACGGTTAATAGGGGGATTATTCTATATTTGGACCACATTCCTTTATTCTGGAGCAACATTTCGACTCTTTGTGGCATAGTCTGGAACGAGTTTATTATGGTTCTTTTAATAAGTGGCTCGTTCAATCATGTGTTTGAATTTCTTGAATCAATGTCTGTTTGTCTGTGATGTTTTTTCCGATGGCTGCTTCTTTATAGAACCGTCCAAATCTTTTCTATTGGATTCATATCTGGAGAGTTTCCCAGCTAATCCAATAGCGGTATGTTTTTGGAACTCAAATAGTTAGTTTAACCGACTTGGTGGTGTGACAACGAGCTCCATCCTGCAACTGGGGGAATTTTGTTATAAAAACCTTATCCAACATCTGGATATACTTATCAACATTCATAATGTCATTTACTAAATGGAGACGCCGAGCACCTTTTGCAGTGATACACCCAAAAGCATGATAGATGTTGGATATTTAGCCTTTTGACAGTATTCGGAATCGGAGAGGAATTTTTACTTTCAATAATTAAGTATTGTTTGGCGTAAATTTTTAATAGTTAAATCGTCGCCCTGTTTTAGTTTAAATTGTTTAAAGTGGCGTCGTATTTATTTAGAATGTCATTTATTAAAGCCGTTGATAGTTTATGATTCTGAAAGGTTAATTTTAAGATGATTCTGTCTTCGGATGTTTTCTTTTATTCTCTGCAATTTTCCCTGTGCGATGGAGACACAACCTCGCCATTTTGGAGTGATTTCTAAATTCCGGACCCAACATGTTTACTGGTTCCAACTGTTTTAGCAATCTCATGTTGTTTTAATGAGGAATGCTCTAATAGATGAGCAATACGCTGTTTTTCTATCAATGTAATGTCAGATTTTCGTATCATTATGACAGTAAGGCGAAACTCTCAGAAATCATTTACTAAACACAATTGAAAATTAAAACTATCGCACCACTACAGAACCATTAACACACTACTGAATAAAAAAATAATGGCACGAATAATGACGCGATGTGCAGAACATAGAAAAATATTCAATAACAAATTCTAGAGAAATAACGGAAAATAATTGTATAGGTCATAAACGGTAAATGGAACGGCTATCAAAAAGAAAATCAAGAAAATCAAAAATTGCTAATTCATTGGCCGACCTATTCGCGAGTTTTTCAAAGATTTCACTGCGGCTCAGAATCTCAATGCTATACCATAATATGACCAAGATATTCATAAGAAAGATATAAAATCAATTTTTGCAACCATCTCCAGGATTTAAAATCTGTAATATCACAGGATTTCTCCTGAAATAGGCAATTGTTTTCAGATCAATGGCGATCTAATCTCACATATTTGATTTGTAAAAATTTAATTATAACTTTCACAATATTTGTAATTCACAATTTGAACTAGAAAACTGTGAGTTGGCAACCTCTGAATACTGAAAAAAATGGGGAAAACATCAAAAGAGCAATACAACAATGTAGATCTGCGAATATTCTACATATTCTGCGAGTTGTCGATATTGTCTACACTAAAATTAATTATCTACACTATTTTCGACACCAACAAGTCGACAACTCCGAATTACGCGTAGACGCACAACACTGCCATGTGACCCGTTTTTTTGGGCATTCAACTCCAGCGTCATCACTTGGCCTTTGGTTTGGTGACAATTGTCGTTTCACACGGGAACTGGATTTAGAAATGTGGTATGTGTGGATTTACTAGCATCATCTAATATATTTATTGAATCGGTAACATCAATGTCCATTTCTAAATTTATTGCCAAATCACCATGATCGACCACAGCTGGTAGAGTTGATGGACAAGCTTGAGGACTTTTATTATGCTCGTATACAGCAGTTTCAGTGGCGCTAATCAATAACAATAATGGTGACAATGACAACTTTAAAAAATGTAGCTTCTGCTTATCTTGATTGTAAATTTCGCTTTTGCATTCTTGCATTACGAGAACTATCCAATTTTACCATACTTTTCATAGGCAATTAGAGCGATGGCACTATACGTTTGGTTTCAATCTTCGGTTTACGGCGCCATATTGAACGTACATCGGGTTCACGGCTATATCCTGTGGTGTAAAATGTTTTGAACATATTCGAGCATTATCGGCATATAATATATCTTGTCGCCGGCATCAAAATATCCAAACTATCTTTCTTATATTTCTTATATTTATCGTTGTTTTCACCATCGTAGCCATTTTGAGAAATTTTGACATATAAGGATTAGCATAGCCATTTATACATACAGAGATTTTTAGGGTTTGGGCAAACTACACATAGATCCAGCTTTTAAATTAAATTAACAAGAGCCCCCCTTCAGCAGATATGTTAACGAGTCTTGTAGTACGTTGGATTTAATAATTGTATATTCGGCTTAACACAAACAGGAAAGCAATCATCATTGAATCTTTTAAAAGTGTCGGTGCCGATTCGTCTTGACTCGGATGGGCTGAACGAATAAATTACGCTCAATAAAATCAATTTGCAGTGCTGTTTAGTATCTACTTGTAAATTAAAACCAAACCAAAAATTACATTAATATTTAAACCCACAATCTAATCACTTATTTACAATAACATTAAGTACTTTACCAATATATGTTGTATACGTTTTATAAATTTTTATATGTGGGGTGCGTTCACAAAAAGAAAATACGAACCCAAACTTCAAACCACAGAAAGAAAATACTTTTAATCCGAAAAATGATTTTCTAATGTTCAAAATTAAAAAAATAAAAAACACTTTATGTACCGCACACCATATTTACCGAAGACGGTGCAGGGGGTAGTACGACTACGCGCTTGGTGTTTTATCGAAATGAAAAATAAAGTAAAAATCTTGTTACGAAAGAAAACTTTCTTCTTTACATCGTTTCGTAACTGCCTACGCACCAAACAAAATTCCCATCTGAAATGAATTAACGATAACACATACACACCCACACACAAGACACGAAATAAGAAACTCTCATTATCATTTTGAAAGTATATACATCTTCGTTTTCATCATATACGATACTTGTATAATCGGCAACTAAACCAAAAAATAAAATAAAAATCAGGAAAATATCCTTTCGCTTGTATTCGTCTTATATCCACCGTATTATTATTATACGTCTATATCTGTACAACACTGTACAAAGAAAACGGGAAATGTTTCGTAATTAAAGGGAAATATCTTAAAGTAACTGAGCGTAAAATAAAGTTTATGGTAAACTTTTGTGCGAGCTTTATTTTTTTTCGCTTTGCAGAGTGGTTGTGTGTGCTCGCTCGTTTTAATATTTACATTATCTAGTGCGCGTACACAGCACAAAAAAAGTGTATGCGGTATACGAAAGTGTGGACGCGAGTAAAAACGCCAAACAAATAAAAGTTTAGATTGCATCGTTTGCACAAAGGCCAACACCCAACACCCAACACTTAATTTTTATATTTTGTTTATAGTTAAGCTTTTTTGAAACAATGTTACGATAAAACTTTATGTTGTTAAAAAAAAATTCTTGATTGTGATTTAATTTTGAAGCCTTTTATGATGTTCGTATAACAACGAGTAAGGCGCTGTACATATTTTACATAAATAAAATACAAAGAAAGGCAAATTGTTTCAAATCAATTTAAAGCTTTTGCATAATATGATAAATTTGTAATATAAATTATGCTAATGTGTATATAATATAGAGAGCTTTTGTGTTGTGCAGTACACACGTTATAAGATTTTGACTGATGATGTGAAATATTTCATCGTGAACAGCCTACACATCAAATTTTAATGAAGACAAGCTTAAGGGATGATAAGCTTTTCTTTGTTTCTGCTGAAACATGAAATATTACAATTTTGATCTGCTCCATTTGAATAAGGTCACACGTTTTGGGAATTAATTGGTATGCATGCATTATGGCTGTAAGGACAGATTTTTTTTTATCTTTTGTAGTCTGGTATACATGGAGAAAGGTTTATGTTTTTTATTAATTTGAAATTAATACACGTAACGGATTTAAAAATGTATCTAAATATATTATCAATCCAAGCTTATTTCCGAGCTTAAGGCGTTCGACTCAAAACTTTCAACTGAAATTTAGACATGTTGGATACGTACAAAATACTCTAGACTCTATTACGGGACACTGCTTCATAGATCAGCATGCGAGAAGAATGAGGTCTCCTCACATAATTAATGTCATAGTTACGAAGATGAGAAGGAGGAAGAAACTGTTTTCCATTTGCTTTGCACCTGTCCCCTTCTAGCGCTTACCATAGACTGATATTCCTGGCAGGAATCATTCTCCGCCTAAATGACTTGACCGACCTCAGTAAAATGGAACTCAAAGATATCGTACGCTTTATTTAGAACTCAAGATGGTTTGATGAGTAGTTGAAGGGACAAAACAATCTGACATGGCTGGTATGGACCTGATTATGTCTATATCAGTTCTAGGATAAACTACCTAATCTAACCTAACGTTGGGTGAAACAGCAAATTTTTAAAATCAAAAGACAATATTTTTCTCAGGTTATTCAAATTGTACCATAAGTTAAGTACCCAACCATTTTACGGTACACCTTCTGCACGTTGTCGTGCACTTCCATCAGAGCATCGTAGTTGTGACTATTTACAGCATTATTTGATAACTTGCCTGTAGTAGGATTCGAAACTCACACCTCTTGTTCTAGTACCTAAGCTTTAACAGCAACAGTCACGATCTTGTCGCTAGTTTTTACACATGAGGTACTATTGAACCATCTACCGTTCGTTGTTCTTCTAGCTTGTTCTTGAAGCCGTAGTTTGCACGTAGCGATCCCTTCTTGGTAAAATGAGACAGGTTGTGTCTTGTCGAGCGAGTTCATTCGCCTTTTCATGCCCTGTAATATTGAAATCCGTTGGCACCCACATCAGGTGGATGTTGAACTGATCTGCCTTATCGTTAAGAGACGAGAGTCTATTGTGTCCATTAGAATGCGAATGTCCCTTGAAGATATTACATTATACCTCAACCAGTCAACAACCTTGCTTCTGTTAACTAGTCCTCTCTAATGGGACTATCAGTACTAAACCTCTGATCAAAGGATGGTGATGGGATGGTATAGTCGGTAGTAATTGGGATGTTCCTGTTTCTTAAAATAGTTGAGTGTGTATTGTTACAGTTCCACGTGGAAACGGCGTTGAGCTATATCTAAGGGTGTGAAATGACGGAGAATCTCCAGTGTATGAGTGGATGTGCTCCTAAGAGCCCCACTAATACACAAGGTGGCTGTTCGCTGTACTTTCTTCAAGGATTTTAGGTTAGTCAAAATATTTTAAGCTAAGCGTAGAAATAAAGTAACAAATTATAATGTGGGGCTGCGACCCCATCTTTTTCTAATGAAAGTTTTACAGGAGTAAGGCGGTGTAGGAGCTTGGAGCTTTCTTTACTCGTTTTAATGGTCAATGCCATTTAAGCTATGGGGCCGATCTGCTGAAATTTTTATTTTATGCGTTCTCTTTAGGTGCGAAGATATTTACCAAAGACACCAATCGCAACATCACTGGTTAAGCAAAGACCTTAAAGCCACACCCTTCTAGGTTTAATTTCCAGGTCATTTATGGCCCATTCCCAAAGAAGAGGAAATTATACCCAATCTTGCAGTGTGCCTCTACTCACAAATCTGCTGCCGGGGCGTCCCGGCTCTGGTTTTAAGCGTTTCTTATACCCAGCCCCGAGGGAGTACTTGCATGGTCGTCTCTGGTCTGACGTTGTTAAAAGCCGGTTTTTTCTCCCGAAAAGTTATAATGGAATATTCCCTAGATTTCCCCTTGCAATAAGCATGTTGGCATTTCGATAGCCTATTCGGCTCAATTAAACTCCTTGTATGGGCTTCTATCTATCTTTCCAAGAATTTTAGTAGGGATGGGACTTATTGAACCAAGATATATTGGGACTGCAATGAGCGCTTTTTTCCGCCTTAGGTATAAATATTATATTTATTTCGGTCCATTTACTCGGAATGTGACAGAGTTCTAGGCTGCACTTGAAGATAACTTCCAGCCAGTGTAAGGTTACGTCATTCGTTTGTTGGATATCCGCCGGTATAATACCATCGGGACTCATAAGGATCCAAGTTATTTATGACATACAGGATTTTTCTCCTGTTTATAACCCAGTTATACACAGGATGTGGCGCTGATTCATACTAAAGCTTTTACTTTTTTAAATTAAAAAGAATTCGTTAAAACAAATGGAATTGTTTTTTGAAGGTTTAGAGTTTTATTGCCCTGCATACCAGATGTTGCGGAATAAAAAACTGAGATTTTGATGATCTGAACATAACTCGACAAACATGAACATAAAAACTCACAAATATGCAATTGGAGGACCCACTCCTACTCAGCCGTTCAAGGAATTTCTCGAAATGAGAAATGAAGGAGTGGAGAGCATATTCCACAGATTTTCCTTTGCAATACGCATGTTGGGATTTCGAACGCCTATTTGGCTCAATTAAACTCATAGTGTGGGCTTCTATCGATAATTCCATAAATTTTATTAGGGAAATTTCCTTCTAGAAATCTATGTTAGATAGCAAATCGTTCTCTCGCAGAGAGAAATATGCCACATGAACATTAAAACGATAAGCCCTTTCGGTATCGTTGATAACTCTACCATTCTCATAAATACTAATAGAAATAGAAGGATAATATAAATTAATGTTGGAACGAGTAAGATCATTTCGGAAACACCAGGTCTACTTATACGAACAACATTTTTGGAGTGTTGGTCTGAGAGCTACCAAAAGAATACTTCGTTTACATGCAAGTTTCAAGAACAGGTAATAAATGTTGAGCCACTTTTTATTGTAGTTTTTTTGATTTTTATGGTAAAAAGGTGTCTTACGAAGTAATAAAATGTATATTTAATATTTAGTTGCCCCGCCTTTGTTGGCAATAACAGATGCAATCCTTGTTGGCATGGAGTCAATTAAATCTTGCAGGTACTCGAGGGTCAGTTCTTTATACCATTCTTATTCGATGATTGAATTGAGTTTTTTGGATGATGACGGCATCATTTTATTGATTTTCATCCCCATTACGTACCACAGGTTTTCAATGGGATTCAAATCTGGTGAGTTTCCAGGCCAATCCAGAGTAGGAATTCCATTTTTCAACAGCAAATCTTTAGCCTGAAGAGAAATAATAATAATTAACTGTTTCTTTTTTTTATCGTCTTAAATATAAAATTAGTAAATGAATCATCTTGGAGAATCACAGACTCAGAACTCAAAAAATGCATTTCAATGGAAGGGAACAAATGGTCCTTTAAGATTTTTCTGTAGACTTCTGCGTTGACCGCTCCTTTAATAAAGGCCATTTCTCCAATTCCATGATAGGAAAAACATCCCCAAATCATTTGGCCCGCTGGATGCTTCAATGTAATTTTGAAGCACTGATCGCTCAGTCGTTCGCCGGATTTGCGCCTGACGTACTGGATTCCATCCGATGATCCAACAAGGTTAAATTTACGCTTATTGAAGAACATAACTGTTCGCCACTGCTGTAGGCTCCAACCAGCGTGATTTCGAGCCCGTTCTAACCGTTTTTGTTTCATTTTGGTCGCAAGAAATAGTTTTTTTTCCGGAGACCTGGCCATATATCCTTTTTCCCGGAGGCAGTTACGAATCGTATACACCCCGATTTCTTTGCCGGTTTCTGCGTTGTATTCAGCCCGAATACCCACAGCAGTTTTAAATCGATTGGCTGTTGACATTCTGATAATTTTGGAATCTTCTCGTGCAGTTGTCTTCCTTTTTTGACCTGTTCCCTTTTTGCGTTCCAATTTACCGGTGGAATGATTTTTTTTTTTAAAAAGGCTCACAGTCGAGTAATTGCATCCAATCTCAACAGCAATCTGCCTTGATGACATTTTACGTTTTCCAGACAATGCCATAATCTGATTTTTCTGAGCCATACTTATTTGTGTAATATTTGGCCATTTTGAACAAATTATAATTTTAATAACTTTCTCGTGCGAATATTTATCTCAAAGTAACTAAAAAAGTTAAATAACGATTGTATTTATACCGAAAAAATAAATCAGCCTCCTACGATAATGACAAGGGGCAATTAGTACAACTTTACCTGAAAAATATTGGTGTTGCACTTTCTATTCTCGGTACTGTATTTTGTATTACAACAAACTTATTGTAATAGTATTGGTTTAGATAAACATTCAGGCGAATTTATATTAAGTAATTTAGGGGAGATGTGAATTTTTAATTGGCCTTAGGTACACTCCAACGTCATTCTAAGTATTTACTAAGCATTTAGAATGAACTTTAGTGATACTGGTGGACTACTGAAACAAAATGGAGTTGAGAGAAGAAAGTAAAGAAAGAATTTGATTTTCTAATGGGTCTGACAGGGAGGTTTTACTTTCTTGGGGCACTCCTGTTTGTTTCAGTAGTCCACCAGTATCACTGAAGTTCATGCTAAATGTTTAGAAAATACTTAGAATGCCTTTGGAATGTACTTAAGGCCAATTAAAAAATCACATATTTAAATCATATGGAACACCCTGTCAGACCTATTAGAAAATCATATAATTTGCATAGGACACTCCTTTTTGTTTCAGTAGGCCTAAGCTAAATGCTTAGTAAATACTTAGAATGACTTTGGAATGGCCAATTAAAAATTCACATCTCCTCTAAATTACTTAATATAAATTCGCCTGAATGTTTACCTACACCAATACTATTACAATAAGTTTGTTGTTGTTGTATTTTTTGGATTAGTTTGGATAAACTTCACTAGCATATTAAAATATGATTTGTTAGGGTGACGTAAAAAACACTTGTTACTCGCTCGCCATTTGAGAAAAAAGTTTTGTTTTGTTGTTTGTCTTGAAATAATTTACTGGGCTTTGAAAATTTTTATATTGTGGCGTGTCATGATCACAGATTGGATAATCATAATAAAAGATGTTCGCACATAAAATTTCGATTTTGTCTCGTTTTCGTAATATTTTTAAGGAGTTTGAATAATCGTGTTCGACATACCACGGGATTTGTTTAGCAGATCGTTATGTCAATATCATAATTTTAATACTAGTAGGCTACCAGTAAATGCTATAAATGGCCCGGACACCATTTGAAATTTATTTAAATTTTGCCAAATACCAGAAATAATAGTTTGATTTAGAGGGGGACCGTTGATAATAAACCGTTCTCACCAAACCCTATAAATATATACTCGTACAACGTGATTACTGATTACCCTTATTTATGTTTCTCTCGTTATGTTGTCGTTATTTAATCAAATAAATATGACACAAAAAAAGGAACCGAAATGTTTTTTTTGTGTCTTGCAATGTTGCTTATTCTTGTTACAAATACATCCATAGTATAATTTTAATTTTTATTTTTCGTACGTAGGAGCATCAAACGAAAAATAAAAGAAAAACTTAACGCAATATGAATTTTAATGAGATTTGGCATTTATTTTAATATGCCACAAGCTTAGAAGAAGGCACCACAAAGCCCCTCACAACAAAACAATAAGAAAGTTATGTGTGTGTTAGAAAATTGAAAACGATGAAGAGAGAACAACGATAATTTCCTTAAATATAGCAGAGAAATATTGTTAATTTCACATTCCGTTCATCTTAATGGCCAGGCCTTGCACAGTCTTAACAAGATATTAAACAAGAAAAAATATTTGGCGGAACATTATTTAAATCTTTATGTTTTGGAGAGGGGTTCTTGAGTTACACGAAACAGGTTATGATTCGCATTCGCTATATATTTTTGAGGTTTTCCTATACAACGACGATACATAATTTTTTAAGGTACGGATTATATATGCGTCCACATTACACTTAATGATAAGCTCTATATAGTCGAGATCTTAAAACATTTAAGTTGTTTTATGGTGGTCGCGCATCCACCTACTCTAACAGACATTTACTATATACAGTTGCCATTTGTATGCTAATTTTATTTTATAAAACAAATATTATAAAAATTTTGTTATAGTTGATTAAAAATATATGCTATAAAAAATTAAATTTCGTTATAATGATGGTTGTTCATGTGTCATAAATTTACTGCATTAGAAACGACCGAGTATACAAAAAAAATTATATCTAGAGAAGAATTTGTCTTGTGTTGTGACCAAGAGGAGTTTTTGTGACATAAACATAAATAATTGAATGGTGTGTTGTCCTTTTACTGTCTTATTAAATAGTATAATACAAAACAAAAAATAATTAAGGATAAATTATGACACATACATGTAAATATATAAATTCTCACACAAAGCCAAGCATAACTTTTTTTTCTTAATGTCAAATAGAAAGTTCAATGTGATTTGAATACATGATGAACTTTTTTTTTTGCTGGGTGTGTTTTGGGTTGTTGCCTTTTTCGTTCGGACATTTTTTTTTTATTATTGTGATGCTGGTTACCATACAGAAAATTTGAATCCTTATGAATGTAATTTATATGATAATTTTAATTTCTTAAATAGCTTAGTGTCCGTTATATCATGAAATTGCCGTTCTGTTATGCGAATGAAGTTAACGAAGTGGGAAATATTATATTTTTTCATAAATGTTGAACTGGGTCTAGAACATTATTTTGTGGTGAGCTTACAGTGATATTTCGTAAATAATTTTTTGTATATACAAATATTTTATATATTATATATTTTTTTTAAATAAAATGTAATTAAATAATGCTAGATACCTAGGAATACCTATTGAAATGGTAGCCAACGGAAACGTCAATGCATTCTGTGATATTGACACAGAAAATTTACATTGGCGAAATTTTTTCTTGATATATTTCAAATTGTAGATATTGTCAATTATATTACAAAAAAAAGCACGGTGCTAGGAAAATTAGCAATATTGTTGGAAAAAGGCAAATAAATACTCGTACTTGGCTCCTTCTATTTATTTGTTGCAAAGAATATTATTCCTGTACGAGAGACTTGAGAGTGGTATTAGTTGGGGACTAGAAGTAACTGTGGCACCTTAAAATGAATCGGTTTATCTAAACATAGCGATCGAAGTGTATGTTGCCAAATAATTTTTTTAAATTTAGTAATAGATTTCAAAGCTACTTAAAATTTTTCAAGTGCTTAGCAAGGAAGCAATTTGGTTCATTTTGAGCCTTGAAGTATGAAAGGTTCAAGGAGTGTAATTGGTCGAGGAGGTATAATCCCCGTATTCGGATGTTCTGTTGTTAATTATTTGTTGGTGTCTTAGTTATCTGGTTGCACATATCCTCCATGAATTTGTTGAACATCTCCACGATATTCCTTCTTTCTTCAAAATAACCGTGTGTAGAATCGATTTCTGGAATGCAGGCCTACATTTTCTGCTCTTAGTTGGTGCTATTTTTTCAGTTATAACCTGTTGTTCATGCAATAGATCATCCATTATATGCATCAATGAATTTACTCGACTTGATAAATTTAATTTTGCTGGTTGTTGTACAGCTTCTTTTTGATGTATTTCAACGTTGATACTTTAATTCAACGTTGATTACGTCGCCCGTTGTTGCTTGGCTTCGAAGGACCAATATTTGTTTAGGAATTGGTGCGCCTACCATGGGTCTGAGCTAGTCTATTTATTTTATGTTCAATACATTATTTTAAAATATTACTACTAAATTATGTTTAACGGGTTGGTGGTCATGTTCATGGTTTAACCGGTTGGTGGTCATGTGCATGGTCTGAACAATATGAAAATAAAGGTTATAACTGATAGTAGAATTAAGGAAGGACACGATACAGGTATCATTCAATCGTAGTAGTTTCACCATATAATCATATTCGGTGGTAGCAGGGTTTAATACTTGGATTATCTTCCAAATATTAGATTCTGTTCTGGAATATAAATATGATACCCCGAGATGTGGCATGGCTTAATATTCAGGTCAAGAACATCTGCGGTACAAATTTCCTTTAATAAGACTTACCTCAAATTACAATCTGCTGTTTTATTTTTACAATAATTGAATGCAAGCGTTATAACACCGAAGCGCATAGTTGCGCATTTCTTAACACCTTCACTCAAATGTTGTATTCTACTTATAATTTTATCTGCCAAATTTACAAAAAACATAAAACTAACATTACCCAAAATTCAATAATGACGATCAAAGCAAATAGCGGTCAACTTTGACAAATAATTAAACGATTTTTCTCTATCTAAAATCACAAAAAATATTTAATTGAATTTTCATAGCAATTGGTTTTTCTACATAACTACACTGGTGAGTTGTTTATCTGGCTTTTTACGCTTTTGACGTGCTGCATGTAGATATAAATGCAGAGCTCCAATATCTTTTTGACGGCGATTATTGTTAGAAGAAGAATTATTTCCTCCTTCTCGATCGGTACGGGTTCTTGTATCACGACGTCGTTGTTAACATTTCCCGTCGTTCCCGATTCCAGCATTATTTTTGCAATATCGGTGCTTTTCTTTGGTGACCGCTTTTGTAAGCGAGTCAGCAGTCATTCGTTGTGTTGAAATATGCTCAACACTGATGTTCCCATTTTCAATATGTTGGCGCAAAAAATGAAGACGGATGTCGATGTGCTTGGTGCGAGTTCGATACCGTTCAATTTTTCCAAGCTTGATAGCATTTTCGTTGTCACAGAAAATTTTTACTGTCTTTGTTGGTTTATTTGTTATCTCGATGTGCAGTTGTTTTAGCCAGAGGATCTCGCATGTTGTTGTTGACAGTGCGATATATTCCGCTTCAGTGCTTGACAACACAATAATCGGTTGGCGTTTACTGCACCAACTGATAGCCCCATTAGGCATCTCGACTATATATCCGGTACGTGAAAGTCTCGAGCCTACGTCGGTAGCCCAATCAACATGTCTGTATCCCTCCATTTCAGTAGAACCATTTTTATCGAATCTTAATTTCATTTCTGTAGTACCCATCAGATATCTAAATATTCTTCTGACTGCCTGCCAGTGAGAGGAGCAATGTTTGGTATTAAATCTGCTTGCATCGTTAACAGCAAATGAGATGCCTGACCTGGTTGTCTATATACTAGAAATAATAAGCTGCCCATAGCCTCTTGGTACGGCACTTTACCAACCAACGAATTATCTGCAGTAACATCTTCGACAGATAATTTTTTCGTAGTGTTGGCGTGACTTTGATTCCTACGCAGCATTTGCCTCGCCCAAGTCTTTCATACGGAATGTATGGTTTAGGAAAATCTTTAGATTCTCCAATGCCTTTTTATCTTTATAAAAAATGAGAAAATCCTCCACATAGATTGCTATTAGTAGGTTCAGATTTTCATCGTAGTAAATACATGGGTCGGCTCGACTTCTCTTGAGGCCAAATTTCTTTAGATCGGCATCTAATTTAATATTCCATTGTCGTCTGGCCTGTTTCAAACCATACCCTGAGCGGTTCAACTTGCATACACGATTGGTCCCGTCTTCAAATGATTCCGGTAGAAATATATAAATGTCTTCATTGAAATCTCCTTGCAAGAATGCCGTAATCACGTCCATTTGGTAAATTTTCAGATTTTCTCTCACAGCCAGAGCCATGAGTAATCTAATCGAAGTATACCTTACGATTGGCGAGTACCTCTCTGTATAATCGATACCCATCTTTTTGAGCGCAACTCATAGCCACTAGACGTGCCTTATAACGTATTATAGCACCATTATCGTCTCTTTTGGCGTTGAAGACCCATTTGGCCTTGATCGGTTTCTTCTTTAATGGTAAATCGACGAGAGCTCAAGTGTTGTTAATCTTGTGTGATTCTATTTCCTCCGTCATTGCTTCTCTCCACTCAGGACAGTCAATGACTTCTTTCACTGGAATAGGATCGAGAACAGAAAGAGCGAACACAAAACAATTTAATTGCAATGAATGAAACTGACCTTTACTATGAGTAGTTACGCCTGGTTTTGGGCAATTGTCAATATTTCCCATGGGCACGTATTCTGGCTCCTTGGAACCATCCACGGCATCAACTTCGATGATGCCAAATTTATCCTAGGTCATCTCAGCATCACGTTTTCTACAGGGTGGGCCATAAGTCACTAAACATTGTATTTTTGATATAATTTTTTTTATTGAAAATGAATAATTTTAATTACAAAAGATAGTTTTAATCATGAAGAGTTTTAAAAAAAATTAAATTTTAAAAATAATATCTGTTAGATGCCTGCCATTAGCCTCTTCGAAAGCTACCTATGCCTCTTTGCTGTACCTGGTCCATAACTGAAGTCAAAACTGGTTGATCAATCGCAATAATTTCATTTATCATGTTGTCTTGTAGTTGTTGCAGTCCTTGCATCGTGATGGCCAATTAACATCTCCAAATAGTGAAACGATACGGTTACCAAAAATTGTTAGCAGCAAATTCATAGCTCCATATCCGTATTATCAAGTTCAGGAAAAGATAAATTTTCTAACCTAGCCCTGTAACGCTCACCATTTACAGTCAATGCATTGCCATCTTCGTCTTGGAAGAAGTACGGGCCGTAGATCTTGTCTGCTGATATTCTGCACCAAACTGTGACTCTAAGTGGATGCAACGGACGCAGTTGAATCACTCTTGGGATTTCAGTGCCCCAGATTCTAAAATTTTGCTTATTAACATAGCCACTTAAATGGAAATGCGCTTCATCGGTAATTACATTTTTTTTCATAAAATCAGGATCATCCGTTAATAATTCGGTCAATTTTCTTGACCGTCAGTTTTCTCTGCCGTCTAGCTTCAAAATTGCATGTACCATGTTACGGGCTGGCTACTGCCAACCTGCAGATATCACTAAGCACCTGCAGAGGCCTCCACGGTGATTTTTTGCCGGCTACGTTCTCAGGGAGAAGTGCTAAGGGTCGTGGGGTTTGAGGCATACAGGGCTCCTGGCTTACACCGTGATCATACAGAATTGTAGGGGGAACGCAAATAATAAAAACCGAGTTCCGCCGAAACTCGTCGGCCGGAACCTGAGGAACGAACCGAATTTTCATAAATAAATAATAAAATAATAATAATAACGATAGAGGTGCCTTGGTGCGCGCATCCATCCGAATTCAAACAGGGACAAGCCCTGGTTACGGAATCAGATGCGGGCATCAAGGGACCGCTAACACTACGCCGACACAGAGGGAGTCTCCGCTCCCATCATACCACACCGAAAAAATTTAACAATTCATTTTATTTTTATGAAAGAAAAAAAAAAAACACCAGAAAGGGAGAACGAGAGAGAGTAACGAGAAAGAGAGAGAGAGCAACAATGCACATCGAGCGCGCGACCGTTATGCGGCGCTCGATTACAAAAATATACAAGAATTAATAAAATTAAAAAAATCAAAAAAAATAAAATCAAAAAAAATAAAATTAAAAAAATATAAATAAAAATTGTACCTTACAAAAAAAAAAATGCCGTTGCGGGGCCTCTCCCCGATACCAAAACCAAAACAGCCGGTTGGCCGCCCGTTGACCTTGTACGGCACCCGTTGAAAATATGCGGCACCCGTTGAAATATACGGCACCCGTTGAAATATACGGCACCCGATGAAATATGTGGCACCCGTTAAACAATGTACGGCACCCGATGAAATATGTGGCACCCGTTGAACAATGTACGGCACCCGATGAAATATGTGGCACCCGTTGAAATATACGGCACCCGATGAAATATGTGGCACCCGTTGAAATATACAGCACCCGATGAAATATGCGGCACCCGTTAAAAAAAATGCGGTACCCGTTGAACAATGTACGGCACCCGATGAAATATGTGGCACCCGTTGAACAATGTGGCACACGTTAAACAATGTACGGCACCCGATGAAATATGCGGCACCCGTTATAAAGATATTTTAATCCACGTAAGGCAGCCGTTCGTAATACTGTGGTGCTTTGGAGTAACTCTTGGGCTACGTACTGGCAGCCTTCATAAAACGCAATTACCACTTTAATCTAAATGGCACTTTTTACGCGTCGATATGATTATACGCAATGCATCCCCTCCTCATCGATAAATTTGAACAACAACACCCGGTTTGATACCGTTTCTTTGCAGCTCAGCCAAACAAAACATGCGTACCACCAATGTACTAATTCTTAAAGTGGTGGTCTTTTATTTACTTAAATACACTTTTAGTTTATAATTTTCAGCAACAAAGAAAAAAAATTGCGGCTTACCCACAAACAAAATTTTTAACATAACGTCGTGCCCAACATAAAAAAAATTATAACTTTTATTTTTTTTTTTTTTTAATGACAAAATGGCGTGACCCGCCCCAAATATATATTTTTTCACATCAAAACAGTATTACTTATGACGAAATTTAATTATTTTTATTTCATTAAAACTACAATATTATTTCAATAATAAATATGTAAAATCGAATTTATTTTAATTTGTACTTTTTTTCGTTTAGAGAAGTTATTTTACGTAATACACTTTCTATAACACCATGTGGTTGACCACACCAAAACCAAAAAAAAATCTCAACTTCACTTTTCAAAATTACAAACTCGACTATCTTATCCAAAAATCAAAACTCTACTGTACTTATCAAAAAAACTCGACTGACAAAAAAAAAACTCGTACGCCACACAAACGACGCGCAGAACATTCCAGAAGAATTGTCTTTCTTCTCTGTCTCTCGTTTACATCAATTCGCATTGATGTAAACGAGAGGCATATAAGAAAAACATTCTTATGGAATGTTTTGCTTTACACACCACTCGATGTACATCGCTCTCTCTCCCATCATCTTACTCACCCTCGCGCCATCACCACGACATGTACAAACACTACACAACTTCGAAAACGAGGACGCAAACCGAGGGGAATAAAATTAATCAAACAGCGCTTGTTACGATCATGTAATCGTAACAACCATTTGTATCTTGTACGGAAACAGCAATAATTTTTTTTTCATTATTCTACGCAGTGAAGTTCTGGATATTTGAAGCTGAGTGGCGCGTTTACGAGTCAATGGTTCAGGGTTCTCATTTAAGCGTCCCGAACTCGTTCAATATTATCTTGGCTTCGTGCTTGAAGCAGTCCTCCACTCCGAGATAAGTCAGTAACAGATCCCGATGACTGAAAACGAGCGACTAGATTGCGTACTTGATTTCGTGATGGTTCATTTCTGGTGTTAAAAAAATTTTGAAATTTTCTTTGGGTTTGAATTATTGAATTTTGACTAGCAAAATAAAGCTCAACAATTTTTGCTCGTTCCTCAATCGTATGGCTACTGAATCTCTCAAACGTTGTTTTTAATACTGAAAAATAAAAAGAGAAAAAATACAAAACAAAAAAATTATATCAAAAATATAATGTTCAGAGGCGTATGGCCCGCCCTGTACTATTGTGTTTGTTTGATTCATCTTCGATTGCATTTATCTCTACTCCACGATACAAATCCGTTATTTTCTCTTCTTCAATTGACGTGCTTACGTCAATCGACCCTCTAGAATTAACCAAAATACTATCAAAAAATTTAACGCCTCGACTTATGTGTAGTTTTCTAGTTGCCCTGTCTATGCATCGGAAACCCTTTGTGTCGTTGTCATATCCCACGAAAATCATTTTGACCGATTTTGAATCCCACTTCTGTCTTTTCTCTTCCGCGACATACACCATTACCTCGGACCTGAAGATTTTTAGATCAGTCAAATCTATTTTTTTTTTTCACTGAACGCGTTCTTTGGTACTTGGCTATGAATTGAACTGATAATTACACACTCTGAAATTTTGCGGCGTTTTTCGATGTAACCTTTGCTAATCTAAGCTTATACGAAAGTATCGTGTATCACATTTTGGTACGAAGCTTGCATCGAATCTATTTGCGATGCAGTTACGTTAAAACTAGTGCAATAATTACTTCAAAAGGAAATTTCAATATAATCCAAGGTT
This sequence comes from Nephrotoma guestfalica, assembly GCA_963691935.1. Lineage (NCBI taxonomy): Eukaryota > Metazoa > Arthropoda > Insecta > Diptera > Tipulidae > Nephrotoma > Nephrotoma guestfalica. The sequence continues at coordinate 238,645,374 of OY829913.1, forward strand.
AACTATTGTTTAGTGAATTTAAAATAATTCGCTAAGATATTGTGTTGATACTTTGTATGTAAGGACAAAGTATTTCCCGTAGATTGGTAGTAAGGTCAGCAGTGCAGTTTGGCGAGGCATCTGAATTTTTTGTTAGAGATTTTAAAATATACAAAAGTATAAAATATAATTCTATAGGTTGGATTGATAATAAAATACGAAGATTTTAATTGGGGTAAAAATGTACAAATTTGCTGGAAACAAAAAAATAGTTCGACTTTATTTCAAAGCAAATTTGAATCTTGCACTCAACTCACTTTTCGAAGTAACATGTTTCGATCGTTACAGCTTCAATGTATACTGTTTCACAATTAGTCTTACGTTGCATCAATTTGATTTAAATGGAGTTAGTTAAATATTTTGTTGCAGACTATAACGCTTTTGTTATGAAGCAAAACTTACTTCTAAAAACGATGAACTTTTGGGCTGGAATCATATACGTAATTATTTGCGTCGCATATGGACCACCATGTTGGATTCCTCTGTCCAGTACGTTTTTGGCAGGTTGTCATCAAATAGAAAACATCTCGCCTCTTCCACGATGCTTCTGTTCATACGCTCCGCCACACCGTTTTGTTGGGGAGTGTATGCTGTAGTCCTTTGGTGCTGTATTCCGTTAATCCGACACAATTTTTGGAATTCGTTGGAACAGTATTCCGTCCCATTATTAGTTTTAAAAACTTTTATTTTTCTTTCGGTATGATTCTCGTTGAATACTTTAAAATCTATAAATGTCCACCCATGTCTGTAAAAATCCTCAAATAAATAATTGTTTTTCTGGACTGGTCATCGATGAAGGTTAAAATATACTTAGCATTTCCTATAGACATAGTCTTCATCGGTCCCATTAAATCCAAAAGTGCATTATATCTAAAATGTTTGATGATCGTGTTTCATCGTGTCACATTTGTTTATTTCGCTATCGTCATCTTTAAAGTTGATACCAATGACCGCTCCATCGCGCATTTTTTTAATGACTGGAAATTGACGTGCCCATCTCTTCACTCGCGTTGAGTTTGTATACTCCATTATAAGCTCTACACTTAGCAATAATGTGATTTTCATTGTTTCTGATGACAACCGTTTTTATTAAAACATACACTGTTTCCTTTCTCAACTATTTTGTGCACCGACAACAAATTAGCGACAAAGTCGGGTACATGTTGAGCATCATTTACTTGTAATTTGGCTTCACTTAATTTTATCGTTGCATTTCCAACTTTATTCACATTCATTTTTGAATTGTTTGCCCTGATTATGCCCTTTGTGTTAAAAACCTTCATGTGGTGTCATATGACTCGACGCTCCGCTGTCGATATTCCATTCACATGCTTGGGTATTTTTGCCCAAAAATGCAACAAATGCATTCTTTTGCTATACCAGTATTATCTGTTTCCTTCTTTGGTTTGTCACATTTCCTTGCTATATGTTGCTATATGTCGAACCGCCATTGTAGCATTTACGTTTCTTGTACCTTTTATGTTTCTTGTTCAACAAATTTTTCGAAAAAGAAAAAACTTCACCGCTCGTACCATCAAATCTCATGTCTAATAATTTTGTTATTAGAACGTCCGGAGTACAAGTATTCTCGGATGCTTCAACACACATGATGAACGGCTGGAAATGTTCACTAAGACCGGCTAATAAAATAACTGTTTTCCATTCGTTGCATATGGAGAAATCAATACCTTCAAGCTTGTTCGAACACCCTATTATCTGGTCGACATAAGCCATCATTCCATCGCAATCCTCTTATCTAGTAGAAATCAATTTTTCAGGATGCTTATCGTTCGTGTTAACCCCTTATCTTCATACATTTTCGCTAGTTTTGCCAAAATCGTTTGTGCAGATTCACAGGATTGAATATACACATAAATACTCGCACACTTAGGCCAGTTTTGGCCTATTGTGATACCACAGGATCCGACATCATTAAACTCCCATTAGTATCGATGATGTAGTAGACATCATTAAACTTTAAACCCATCTAGTGCTATTCACATAGCGTAAGGGATCTGCCAGTCGGACTAAGGGTCAGCATAGTACCATCTAAACTTGGTGGGACCATTACCGGAATTTTATATCTTCTAGTGAAAAGGATCAGCTCTGTTTTAGATGGGTTAAGCCCCAATCCACATCTTCTGGCCCTACCCGCAGTGATAATGCATTCTGCATCACATCTTTCATTGTACATAAGTGCTTCCTCAGCTATCGCTACGTCATTGGCATACGCAACCACGCCTATTCCTTCCTCATCCAGCTCCAATAGTAATCCATTGATTACTACATTCCAAAGAAGGGGAGAGAGGACACCTCCCTGGGGTGTTCCCCAAACAACCCGCCTTCTAACGGAGACTTCCTCCATCTGCGCCATTACCCTTCTGCTACCTAGCAGGTGATTAATTAGCCTGGTCACAGGGTATTCAATCTCAAGTGGTAACAATCCTTCCCTAATTACCTCCACCTTCACGTCTCGATATCGAGAAACGCCACCAACGAGTGCTCTTGAAAATCCAGTGACTTCTCAATTTTCCGAACCAAGGCATGTATCACCGTGTCTACGGACTTACCCTTTTTGTACGCATGTTGTGACTGTGTCCAGCTTCTGGCTACAATTCTCGAACGAATATCGACATTCAGCAATCTTTCCATGGTTTTCAGCAGAAAAGATGACGGAGATATTGGTCTTAGGTCCATTTTATCTTCGGTGTACTCAGAATATCCTCTGTACACAACAGTTGGATGCCGCAGTCACCCCTAGACTCGCAGCCAACCAAAGGAGCCGCAATCGACGCATCTTCATTATCCGGGAAGTGAGTTTCCATCAAAATATCAAGAGTCTTTTCACTAGAAACTGTCCAATCGCCATCCATTTTTTCAGATAGCCTGGAACAGCTGGACTAGTAGAGAGAATCTTTCTTAAGCGCGAGGTATCCGAGACCCCTTCCATTCTATCACAGAAGAGCCTTCACCAGTTTCTTTGCGACTTTCTTGTTTCCCTTTTGTATACTCTCAGGCATTCCTTATAGAAGTCCCAGTCTTGACTTTATTTTGATCTTTTCGCTCTTTTGAAAGCAGAGCCACAGGCTTTCTGGCACCCCGCAAGTGCCGATATTTAGCAAACAGGTTTTCGCTTCCCCTCAGCTTTATTAATAGGCAAGCTTTCCTCATAGAGGTACTGCAAGCCTTAGTAAGAGTGTCCACCGTTGAATCCAGATCACTTCCCGTGTCGGGGAGTGCTGGGACTCTGGGTAGAATCCTACTTACCAATACCGCCTTGTATACGCACCATACTGTCCTCCGAGGATTTCCGAACACGCACCGATTTGTAATTTGGTAATTGAGCTTAAACGTTAGGTACCGATGGTCAGAGAAGAAATGCTCTTCCGCCACCCTCCATTCTCTGATCATAGGTGATGATCGCCCCTCCCCATAGGCACCTCTCCGCTCGCAGACCATAGATCTTGTCGTTTTTAATCCAAGGTTGTTGGATCAGAACTATCTCCTCCCCTGACTTAGCAACTCTGAGAATCTGCGCCGCCGAAGCAGCCTTGGAGTGATGTAAATTTATTTGCACAAACCTGATCATTAGTGACAGAATTTACTCTCCTTATCGCGACAGCCGTGCTATGTCGGTTAAATGGACCCGACGGAGTCGACGGTATCCTCCGTCTCTCTCCCTCTACAGTCCCTAAACTTAAGAAGGTTCACATTTCCCCAATCAGAGTCCGATGGGGACACATCGGCCTATGGCTAGAGATAATCGATCTCTAAGATCCCTAGTTAGCCCCTCACTTGGGTTTGCTAATAGCTTCGACGTTTCTTCTGGAAAGGTACCATTCATCGAGCTTCCTTCAACCGGCTGTACTTCTTGCTCCCCCCTCTCGCGCAGCGCTGTGCTCGTCCTTTCTGATCACCTTAATGGTGACAGAGCCGAAGCCGAAGTTTATAACCCCTTTGGTTTTTGACAGGGATTCCTTATTGATAATCATAATTGATAATCTGAAGCTGCCCTTGGGCTCCTCCTGCTTGATAATCCTCCACTCCCCCGTCGGAGATCCGAATTACAAACCTGGATACTCTTCAGGAATTCAACCAGATGAATTGCCGAGCAGATGAGTTTGCCAGTTCCGTGGGAATCCAGACCATTGCCCTAGGTCTGGTCGAAATCTCCTCCTTCGGAACAGCCCTGAGAACGCTCCTGGACTCCCGAGGTCCCGGATGTTCTCCAAGGACTTTCAGGCTAGGTTCAGTGCGTTAAACACTAACCTCCATTTTTCCCAAGTGATGTCGCTGTGTTCACGATGTCGCTGAAGAGCTTATGCCCCTTCGGCGACGGTCCTTACATGGAGCTTTGCCCGTTTCCTCTCGGCATCTAGTCCTCCATGCTCTTCCTCACTAGACCTCTGTCTCTTAGACCCAAGGTCCCTCTTACATGCATTGCACCCCTCGGCAATACAACTCTTTGCCCATTTAACAGATTTCCTCTGCTCTTCCGTCCATTGCTCCTTCAGGACTGTAGCTCATCTGTCCAAGACACGGAAGGCCGAACACCTCGTCCTGTATCGCCGAATCGAAGGAGCAATGACTTTCTCCTTTTTCCACCGCTAGTTCCTGCCTTGCAAGCCTGGAAACCAGTCTCAGTCTTAGCCACCCTGACGGCTGGAGTCCCAGACCCCTTCGTCTTCGCCAGCATTTGAGAAGTACTGACCACTTATTAAGTTTTATTCACTTTTATATCCATTCTTTTTCCCACGAGTAACGGAGAAAGTGATGGTTCTCCCGTGCAGAGATCCGTACACACGGGTAAGACTACCTACAACTGGAGGTCGCCAAGTATCCAGAGGGCTCCGTTAAGGACTGATCAATTATTTTTAGATGGGTCTCCAGCCAGGCTGATCATCCGCCACCATTTAGCGTGACCCGCTCCACACCTAGGTTACTTAATCACCCATTCTTGTTTTCAGAAATGAGAACCTGGAGGCGGTGGCGATATTGGGACAAAAGCTCATAGCTTTACATTGGACTAATTTATCCGATTTTGTTTCGGTGACTGTTTCGTCAACACAATTTAATAACCCCTTTAAAGTTATTAGATTTGTAATCCCAAATTTTCAAGTATGATAGTTATCGTGACCCTTCAGCTTCTTTTCAATTTCGTATTCTTTTGACATTTTGCATTACTAGTTCACACAGAAATAAAATGTACCCTCGCTTAACACTTATACACAAAGGTTCAATTCACACAGAGTTCTATCCACAGCGCATACAAGAATGCGTTCAGTCACGTACACCAAAAAAAATATATAACGTAATTCGTTATTTTTCATTTATACAAAAGACGAATAAGCAGTAATAACTGCGCTCTGCTCCCATATTGATAAAAGAAACGCTTTAATAAGGTTGCCCTCGAAATTACAATCTGCTGTTCTATTTATTCAATAATTGAATGCTATCGTTATAACATTAAAATGCTTAGTTGCACATTTCTTAACATGTTACGATTCCACCATTTGCAGTATTTTTTGTAGACTACCATCGCCATACGTTTCTCCAAAAACAATACTGAGACCTCTTTGGTATTTAAATTCCACTTAGATTTAAAGTAAATATTAGCATGAAACCCTAATGCAAAAAACAGCTGATTGATAGCATTGCCGCCCGCAAGTGAATCCGGTTCAAGGGTTTTATGTAGATAGCTTTAGGACCAGAATTAAAAACTTCATTTTCGAAGTTTCCAATTCTGGTTTCAAAACTAATTGTCTGTCAATTGTCATTATCTTGGTTTGTAAGATGCCAACTTTGGCAGACTGGCTGACAATACCGGGCTGCTTCGTGTTCTTTTATCCATAACAAAATAAATGGTTTTGTCGGAGTGAAGTTTATGCCAAAATAACAAAATATACACAAAATATACACTGTGACCTATAAGTACTTAGAATTAAAAAAACACTCAGAAATTGTACTTCCAAATAATATTTGAAAATTTTTAATAAACACAAACATTTCTGCACAATAAATAGAAAAAATTTAATTTTTGTTAAAAGTTTTGAGTGAATTTTGTAATAAGAAATTTTTACAACAAAACACACCACAAATCACACAGAGGTGATCGTAGTGGTTCTGAAGCACCATTTGATGTAAGAAGCAGATCTTATTTATCCACATGCTCGGAAATCTCTGAGATTTTTGTTATTCGAGTGAGAACATCATTGAGTGTCATCCGAAAATTTTTTAACATTTGGAAATATTTAACTCAGCCCCTACGGATCGCAAAGAGATTTTTGGATTACACTCAATGATGTTCTCTGTCGAATAATAAAAATCTCAGAGCCACTACGATCACCTCTGTGTGATTTGTGGTGTGTTTTGTTGTAAAAATTTCTTATTACAAAATTCACTCAAAAGGAGACAGTGTATATTTTGTTATTTTGGCATAAACTTCACTCCGATTCAAATTTGTTGTTGAAAATCGTATCGCGTTTGCGTTATTACAGGTTTTCTTTTACCAGTACACACATATAGTTTGTGTGGTCATAAAACACAGTTTAGTTAAGTCACCTTAAATCAAATATATTTGTAAGATTGATTACATGCGATACAACTACTTTTCACCTTATACCACTGATACTTACTGTACTTACATATTTTCGATTAAATTTGAAATATTATGTTTGCCCTACTGATAAATCTAAACATTGATTTTATTAAATTTGTTCGTAGACTCAATGTAAAGACTATCGAAGGAGGGAACCTCACGATGAGGAAACCTTAACTTGCATAAAACAAAATCTTTGATATAGGTAGAATGTGATACTTTTTATTGGATACCTTACCATTTTTTTGTACAGGATCTCGTTAAACGTACGAGGAGGACTCTAAAATTTATCTTTTTTCGTTTAACAAGCATCGACATATCATAAAATAAAAAAAAGTAAATTCCAATCGATTTAATCGAAAGGGCTCATAAATTTTCATATCCCCCAGTAAATTATCGATATGACATAGGAATATCCTCGGCATATAGGAGAGAACAAAATAACAAAAAAAAATCTCGATAATTTCCTGTACATATGCCATAAAAAAGGCAACAACACATTACGTAAAATGTATAGCATCATCTTGTTTATTCCATATATAATAAATTTATATGTCATATACGTATATAGCTTCGTATACATGAGTGTACGGATTAAGTTTTATAATATGGAATAAACAACAAACAACGTTTACCATCACCTTAGAATACATGTACAAAACCTTATATAAATACAAGAAACCTTAGGTATGCTAAATCATATCAATCTTTATAACAGTATAAATTTAACAGTATCATAATTTAAATATTAACTTTATACCTTTAACATAGACAACACCAACAATTTCCTAAGAGTCCATTACTCAATATAATTTACAGAATTTACCTACCAGTGGTATATTGTACCCCTATATAGTTTTAAACCAAACACAGCACAAATTATCCTGAAAGTAGGAAATCACAAAAATTTATTTCAAAGATATGGTTACCACCCCCAAATTCTACAAAATTTTATACTCTATGTATACCTACGAGTATGTATATGAACTAGATACGATTTTTACAGCATAATTTTCATTCGGTCCACCCGACGACGGTACATATCATTACATGTTAACCCTTGTTGACATCAATAATAATAATTTTGATACAGGATACCGAATTATAGATGTTTTCAAAAACGTACACAATACTCCCTAGACTCGTACATTACAATGAAGGGTAAAACAAAACACATTCGCCTAAATTTATACTAAACTCCCCAAAAGTTGATAAAATTATTTACCTAATCGTTTGGGCGCTGTACAAAATTTTAGAGATAACAGCACTCAAATAGTAATGAGAAAAAACGGAATACTCTAAAAAAATGATACATGAAAATTGGAAAATGTCGTAGAAGAAAATTGATTGTATTTTTATAATAAATTGTAAATCTAGTTTTTCAATATTTTTTGGCAAAAAGGCAAAATGTACACGGTAGAGTAAAAGGATTTTCCCGAATCTAGCGTCGATTCATATATATTTTTAAACGTAAAGTAGTTTTTCGTGTTAATCAAATTCATCATGAATGGTTTTTTGGTACCCCTAACAAGAACAAACCAAAAAAATAAAAAAATTTTGCCTTGGAAAATAATCAACAGCGTGTCAGTTTCGTTGATTGGTTTTGAAATGATAACGGTAGAAAATTGTTATGTTACATTCTCGAATGTGATTGAACATTTATTACTTAACTACATGAAATGTTACAGGATTCCGTCTCGATAATATTTTAAAATCATAAGGTGATTTATAAAGTATGTGTTAGGATGAGCATATGGCAACCGAAAATTGTCGATAAAGAAGTTTAAAAATTTTCAAGCATTAAATGGTTTGTAATTCAGGTTATGACAGGCAGACACCGATCTAGCTACGCCGGTTTGATGGCCCGTGACCATAGGTAGATTTTAAATATAGGTTTTGGGTGGCTCTGATGAGGCTTTTTCTTCTGTCGATAAAATCGTCCATCATCCGAGATTTTCCCAGATGTAAACCAATCGGACTATGCCAATTCGATAACCCATTACAATAGGTATACTTTGATTATAGGTTTGGATTGGGTCTGGTCTGATGAGGATGTAGGGGTGAAATGCCAAATCTGTTTTATACAGTCGAACACTGTCGATAAAGTAGTTTAATTATTATCAACAATTCAACGGTTTAAAATTATCTTTAAAATGGTTAGCCAATCGAAATTATGCTAGACAGTCACCGATCTGACTGCGCCATTTCGATAGCCAATGGCCATAGGGGGGTTTTGATTTTAGATTTGGGTGGATCACACGAGGTTATAGTGGTGAAATTTTTATTTTCTTAATGTTTTATCGATAAAATCGTTCGTCATTCGAGATTTTGCCAGATAAACGCCAATCTGACAAAGTCAATTGGACGACCCATGCCCGTAAGTAGATGTTGATTATTGGTTTGCAAGGGGACTGATGACCAGATCTGAACAGATCTGAATATGTTCGATTCGGATTTTGATTATTGGTTTCGAGTGCGAGTTTGATGCGGATATAAGGGTGAAATTTTGATTATCCCCCAGTTTGTTCGATAAATTCGTTCGTCATTCGAGCTTTTTTCGGGTAGACACTAATCTGGCTATATCAATTTGATTCCTCATGATCTAAATTAGATTTTGACCATAGGCTTGGGGTGAGTCTATTGAGCAGAGGTAAAATTTTTATGTTTCCAATGTTTTGTCGATAAAACCGTTTTGTCTGTAAAATCGTCCATTATTCGAGATTTTGCCAGATAGACACCGACATACCGATTCGATAATTTATGACCATAGGCAGACTTTTATTGTAGGTTAGAAGTGGGTCTGATAAGGTTACAGTTGTGAAATTTTTATGTTTCCAATGTTTTGCCGATAAAGTCGTTTGTCATTCGAGATATTGCCAGGTAGACGACAATCTGAGTATGTAAATTGGACGGCCTATGACCATATGTAGATTTTGATTATAAGTTTGGGGTGGGCCTGATGAGGTTCTAAGGGTAAAATTTTGATTTTCCCCATGTTTTGTCGAAAAAAACGTTCATCATTGAAGATTTTGCCAGAAATTCTACTCCTCTAATCTTATCAGAATTTTACCTCCAAACCTATAATCAAATTCTACCTATGGTGATGGGCCATCAAATTGACATAATACGATTTTGGTCTTTCTGACGAAATCTCGAATTGCTAAGCTACCAATGGTCATGGGCTCTCGAATTTATATATTCCGATTTTGGAGTCTATCCGGCAACATCTCGAATGAAGATCGATTTTATCGAATGACCGACGATTTTATCGACAGAACATGGGAAAAATCAAAATTTTACTCATAACCTGCCAGTCCAAACTCAGAATTTAAATCTACCTAGAGTCATATTTTATAAAGTTTTCATAGTCAGACAGACGCCGGTCTGGCAAAATTTCGAATGGTAACCAATTTTATCGTCGAAACGACGGGAAAAGGGACGTTTCACCAATATAACCTCATTAAGCCCTTTGGAGTGGCTTAATGTATAATAAAATTCTACTTAGGGCCATGGTCCATCAAATTGGTCCAGTTAGATCGGAGCTCATCTGTCAAAATCTTGATATACAAACCTTTCATCAGCTAAATGTGACTGTTGCATGGCTATTGAAAAGATGGCTGCAACAAAAATTGAAATTTTTCTGTTGGAAAATTGATGATTCATTTGTTACTTTTAAAACTGTATTTGCTGCATTTTTCGGTTGAAAATTTAAGTTAATCTGCATTATCGATGCAACCTGCGTTACCGATATTTTACGATTAGTGTGATAACTTTGGCCATTTGAACCTGCATTATAAACGTTTCGTGCTGGGTTTTCAGCATCTGCATTATCGACATTTTTCGGCGGAAGACCTTTGGCTAACTTTAACAGTATTATAGAAACTGAAATAGTACAAATAATAGAATTTTCGACTTGCTTGATGTCACTATTTTACGTCACGGTACCTACTTCAAGGTAATCTTTTGCTTAAAAATGTTGGTGTTGTGTTATCATTCCACCCACTATTAAATTTTACAAGCTTGCTCAACACGCAAGAATACTTAATCCATTCTGAAATAACTCTCCGGTATGCAGGTAAGAAAACTACATCTACAATACTTTGCTCCAGCGAAATCGCAGAATGAGCGCTACACCACAAAACTAATCACGATAACGGAATGGCGTTTTAATTAATTTTCCTTCACTGGACTTTGAATTGGTGCTAGGTAAAAGATGAAAAGAAATTTGTTTATTTTTATCCAGAATAACTTTACCTGGCACTGATTCTGGAATAGTGATTACAGCTGGTTGTTGCTTTAAATCAAGCGAATTACTAATAAAGGGTGATTTTTTTGTGGTTAGGATTTTCATGCATTAGTATTTGACAGATCACGCGGGATTTCAGACAAGGTGTCAAAGAGAAAGATGCTCAGTATGCTTTGACATTTCATAATGAATAGACTTACTAACGAGCAACGCTTGCAAATAATTGAATTATATTACAAAAATCAGTGTTCGGTTCGAAAAGTGTTTCGCGATTTACGTCCGATTTATGGTCTACATAATCGACCAAGTGAGCAAACAATTAATGCGATTGTGACCAAGTTTCGCACTCAGTTTACTTTATTGGACATTAAACCAACCACACGAATGCGTACAGTGCGTACAGAAGAGAATATTGCGTCTGTTTCTGAGAGTGTTGCTGAAGACCGTGAAATGTCGATTCGTCGCCGTTCGCAGCAATTGGGTTTGTGTTATTCGACGACATGGAAGATTTTACGCAAACATCTTGGTGTAAAACCGTATAAAATACAGCTCCTGCAAGAACTGAAGCCGAACGATCTGCCACAACGTCGAATTTTCAGTGAATGGGCCCTAGAAAAGTTGGCAGAAAATCCGCTTTTTTATCGACAAATTTTGTTCAGCGATGAGGCTCATTTCTGGTTGAATGGCTACGTAAATAAGCAAAATTGCCGCATTTGGAGTGAAGAGCAACCAGAAGCCGTTCAAGAACTGCCCATGCATCCCGAAAAATGCACTGTTTGGTGTGGTTTGTACGCTGGTGGAATCATTGGACCGTATTTTTTCAAAGATGCTGTTGGACGCAACGTTACGGTGAATGGCGATCGCTATCGTTCGATGCTAACAAACTTTTTGTTGCCAAAAATGGAAGAACTGAACTTAGTTGACATGTGGTTTCAACAAGATGGCGCTACATGCCACACAGCTCGCGATTCTATGGCCATTTTGAGGGAAAACTTCGGAGAACAATTCATCTCAAGAAATGGCCCGGTAAGTTGGGCACCAAGATCATGCGATTTGACGCCTTTAGACTATTTTTTGTGGGGCTACGTCAAGTCTAAAGTCTACAGAAATAAGCCAGCAACTATTCCAGTTTTGGAAGACAACATTTCCGAAGAAATTCGGGCTATTCCGGCCGAAATGCTCGAAAAAGTTGCCCAAAATTGGACTTTCCGAATGGACCACCTAAGACGCAGCCGCGGTCAACATTTAAATGAAATTATCTTCAAAAAGTAAATGTCATGGACCAATCTAACGTTTCAAATAAAGAACCGATGAGATTTTGCAAATTTTATGCGTTTTTTTTTAAAAAAAAGTTCTCAAGCTCTTAAAAAATCACCCGTTATAAAAGCTAGGCTTAATACAATAAATTGTCACATTTACCTACTTACCGTTACAACAATCGTGAAATATTTTTCTGTATGCTTAATTACGTCTTGAAGCTGGAGTAGGCTTGAATTCATTATAATGAACACTAAATTGCTTCACAAATTCACTTTGTCGTTATCGAAAACGTTATTGAACAACTGAGCGGGTACCCTGATTGTACTTCCAGATGAAAAAGGTTGTAACTCTTTACTGAAAGCAGATCTTAAACCTAGTAAGACGGTTGGTAATATATTAGACCAATCTATCCTGCTATTGCACTTTGGGTTATAAAGACTGTAGTTCCGTCCTCCAATATCGCTGTTTGTCAGAAATCGGTAATGCTAATGGACCAATGGTCCAATGATTTTAAGGTGAATTTCTACAAAACGTTGCGAAGGTAACTGAAAGTTGGCGAGGGGACTTAGTATGCCTTGAAACTTTTCAATTTTGACTGTGTACACATTTGCCGTGTTTCATGACTCCCATTGATCCGGATCAGTTTAAATTTTATATCGAGAACCTGATCCAAATTTTGTTTTAGATCACAAATTATGATTTTAAATCTAGTAAGCGCCTATGCGTTGTTTCATGAAACATGAACTGAACCGGGTCTGATCAAGTATCAAGAAAAACACAACTATTGCTGAGTTCGAAGTTGAAGTTTTCGAATCTTTCTTGATAGAAGGTCAGACATTATTTGTTTTGTTTTTGTTTTTATTCTTGCAATCTTTTCTGGGGCCGAAGCACTCCTAACTCTTTCGCAGTTCGCTTATTTACGTCCTTACCTTACGCTGTTCTGCCAAATCGAGGACGTACGGATATAGGTCCGATTTGTTACCATCTGCACATTGCATCCATGCCGGCCTATACTGGCATGGAAGATGGGTCGGCCCATGAGTTCTGCACTCCGACAGGGGGTCATAGATGTGTTCCTTCTCATCACAAATCGTAATTTGATGATAAAAATTCCCTTTGCATCCTGCCTCTATCGGGATTCGAACCCGGTACCTCCCGATCCAAACGCCAAAGCTTTAACCACTATGCCATTTGGTCGGTGACATCATTTTTATGGAACAATTCGAAAAACTTGTTTCCGAAAACTTAATTGAATAAATAATGTTGGCATACCTGTTGAAATATCATAATACATACATTGATCAGAATTAAACTTAATTCAAAGTTGGTTAAATTTTAATGACATTTCACTATGCAAAATAAAAATATCTCTAAATTCCGTTGGGGGGGGGGGGGGGTAGTTATCTGCAACGACGTTGTGAAAGCCTGAGATTTGTTGAATCATCAGTAGTGAATTGACCAGTGAAATTAAAATGTCTAAATTAACGCGAAGATGCTTTATCCGGATTCAGATAAAAAGCGTAAGTCAAAGGTTTATGATCCGTCAATAAAGTGAACTCACGACCCTGTTCGTGCTAGAGTAAGCTGCAGCCAACTCTCTATCATAAGCAACTCACCTTCGTTGTGTCTTGTTTAGACGTACATAAAAGAAATCTAGCGGTTGCCAAGTATTCGAAACATTATGTTGTACCACTGCTCCAATCGCAAAATCGAATGCGTTAACCATTGTTGCTAAACTACACTGTTTCATGCAACAAAGCATTTCGTTACATGCAAAGACGCATTTATCAGAATTAATGATCAAACCATTTTCAAAAAGTTTCTGAAAAAAAACCTTAATATGTTCAAAATGTTCTTGTACATTTTTAGATGCGATTCAAATATCATCTTAATAGATAAAACAAAAATTATTGCCAAATAAGATCGAATGCATCAATCGTTGGAAAGTTTGTGCTGCATTCCTTAGGCCGAAAGTCGTTTTGCTAAATTCGAATAAACCGAATGAAGTAGTCATTGCTGTCTTTGGTATATCTCAAGGTTCGATCGAAATTCTATGACACGGTTGGACGAGATTTGAAGACGAAAATATTATACAATCTTCAAGTTGATATGAAAAGTCCTGTAGATTCGGTATTGGGTCTGTCCGGAATTGTCACTTTATTTTGCGAAGTTTTCGGTAATCGCCGCATGGTCTCCATTCTCCATTTTTCTTCGTAACGAGATATAGAGGGTTTGCCTAAGGGTTTGCCTATCGATCTACAAATGTTCTGTGCCATCATGTGGTTGAATTCATTTTTGGTGATGAACAACTTGTTTGGAGGGCGACGCCTAATTCTTTCTCGCCTACGCTTGACGTTGTGTTTAATGATCGAACTGGATTAAAATTTTGATTGGCTACGACCCCCTATCTGCGTGCAAAACTCATGGGCAGACCCATCTTCCATGTACAGTACCATAGGCTGGCATGGAGCTATGCAATGCGCGATAACTTAAATCAGTTCTATAGCCGTATGTCTTCGATTTGGCAGGAATTGCGGAAAGTAGGGCAAGAAAATCAACCGCGAAAGAGCAGGGAGTGCTTTGACTCCAGAAAAGATGGCATGGATTATAAAACAAAAAGATTTTGATTGGTAATTTCCGGAAATTTAGTAAACAAATTTTAAATTTCGAAAGGTACGAGAGTTTTATTAAAAAAAATATGCCAGGTTTTGAAGAAACCGAAAGTACTCCCGGAACAGAACGAGAGGTTATATTGGATCAAATAATCCGGCGTTTCTCAATATTATCTAGGAGGCCCGAAAATTTCGGCACATCCGCTAAGACAAATTCCCATCGACATATTTTTCTAAGGCCAATATCACGATTTAAAATTTTTCAATAATTGATGAGTCGAAACAGAATTTGGAAATTTTTTGAAAAATGTATAAGTTTCGAAACATAAGAATTTAGAAGTGATGTCGTGAATAATAACTTTCAATGAATTGGGTGCTATCTGACCTTACGTATACAACTTCTGGATGTGCTTCCGACAACCTTGTCCATTTGGATTTAAAATTAGCCAAGTAATCTGTTTTAATGATTTCAATCGACTTCACTATGTGTTCTCCTTTCATCAATTGTATTTCAATTGTCATATTTGCGTCTAGTGATCAGGTTTTACACGCAGTTTTTCAGATTCTCGAAGTGTTTATTCAGTTTACTGCACTCAGTTTCATTTAAACTATTCACCAATTCGCGGTAGACGTCCTTGGTAATTTTTCTAGTTGTATACTCTTCAATATTCGTGATCCTTATTCAAAGTTAAATATTCAGCCATGATTTGGTTGTTTTTCTTAAAATCGTTGTACAACTGGCTTTCTTGTCGTTTTCCGTAATACGTCAGTAAGCCTTACGCTTAGCTAACAGTAGATGTTTTCACGATTGTTGTACTGCTTCACGCTTACGTGAGCCAAAGCTAGGTAAAAGCAGCATATTTTCTTAGTTGTAATAGTTCTACGATCATTTACTGAAAAACAATTCCCCGAAAAAACAATTCACCCAAACGATAGTTCGCCGAAAACGACAATTCAATAAAAACCAATTCACCAAAAAGAAATAGACTGAAAACGACAATTTTTGAAAAAAAACAATTCACCGAAAACGATAATTTACCGAAAATATTTCAACCGCTTCACATGTTTTTTAAAGAGTTGGTTTGTGAATTTACTGAAAATTAAAATACTGAAATAAAAAAAACCGAAAAAAATACTGAAAAAATAAATCCAGAAAATAGGAAATCTTGAAATTCAAAATACTTAGTAACAAAATCTTTAAAAAATTCGAAAAACTGAAAAATTTAGTAGATGATAAAAACAATTGATCTTTCGACGAAGGTTAAAAAATATCATTGAATACACAAGAATAAATTGTGAGTGACAACAACTTTGATAATCAATACTTATTTATACTCAATCAACTTCGCAACCACCCCACATTTATTTGTTTCTTAGAGTTCTCAACCCAGGATAGATTTGCATTAATTTATTTTGGCTCTACTTTATATATAGATAGCAAATCTGAAAGACCCACAGTGATGACGAGAATTTCACAAAATTTGATATAATTTTTTAAATTGCAATTCCCTTAAACTAAAAATGAGTTCGAATGTAATTGTAGGGGCTAACAGCTAAGGTAGATCTCACGGGCACGTGAAAGGTCTCTGCTCACCCTCGCTTAACCCTCCGAGGTACGTTTTTTTCAGTTTCGAGGGGCGTAGGAGCAGGGATCTATAAACATAACGGGAATATAGAAATAGCGCTGTTGCCAAAATTCACTAATTAGAAGGGTTCAGTAAGTTTAGTTAAAAACCAATGAGCTGTTGTAAACGGATAGTATTTTTTGTTTCAATAGTTTGAAAAATGTTTTTTTCAGGATTTTTAGTTATCCAGCTTTAAGGTTTCGGTTTTTCAATACGATCGAAGTATTTATAAAGCGAATAATTTCTACTAATAATAAATTTAGTATTTCTATTTGAATTTAGAATGAATTGTGAATTTTCAATGTGAATTGTCTTTTTCGGTGAATTGTCGTTTTCGCTTAATTGTGGATTTCGGTAAATTCTTTTTCTATGCATTGTCTTTTTCGGATAATTGTTGTTTTCAGTTTTCGGTGAATTGTCGTTTTCAGTTAATTGGCGATTTCGGTGAAATGTCATTTTCGATTTCGGTGAATTACTGATTTCGTTGAATTATCGTATTCGATGAATTGTCGTTTTCGGTGAACTGTTTTTTTCAGTTAATTGCTATTTCAGTGAATTGCTTTTAGGTGAATTGTCATTTTCGGAAAATTGTCGTGTTACCAGTTATAATCACTAGCAAGATGCAATTCCTGGTGTTCTTTATTTTGTGAAAACAATCTTTATATATAAAAATTATGTTTTCGTGTAAATTATAATATAAATTGCAGAGGTCCGTTTGAAAAACTAAATGTGATCATATATAACGTATTGTTTCCTTCGCAAGGTGAAAATATAAGCTTGAAAAGGAGGGGTGTGCAAGTAGAGTCGTGTGACATAATTGTTGGTCAGTTGGTGTTTTACTGTTCGTCTTGTATCCTGAGAACATGAGAAGAAATTCAGATAGGCTGCTTACTTATTTAAATGTAAAGCATATGTTGATTGGCCTTTTGAAGATCTGGGTGTATGAGGACGTAATCACGAGCTTCAGTTTGGATAAATATACGCTAGGAACGATTTGAATTTTAAAAATATCAAGCTCGACCTTAACACTTTTGATGCTACAGACATTTCCTTTATCTTAGGGTCAAAACTAGTATGTGCCTTCTACATCCACAGACTAAATCCCTTCCACATTTCCAATTTCAGTGCGGAATTCAATGCGTTTTCGGCTGATTTAACAAACTCTAATATAATAATTATGGGCGACTTTAATATAGAATTTTTGTTAAAAAAATACTGAGGTCGACTTTTTACTAGATATGTTGTCAATTAATGGCCATGATGTTCTAGTGTCTGAACCTACCATGATTTTTAAATCTTCAGCAACCTATATCGATAATGTTCTCTGTAGGCTTGATCAGAGGTATTTCCGAAGTCTCTCATACAATGTTCTAGACTTGGGCATATCAGATCTTTGTTTAATAGAAATTAGTTTCTTTGGTGCTTCCATTTCTAGACCAGTCGTAAGAAACTCTGTTGATATTGTCCGCATTGACTGTTGCAAACTGCAAGAACTGCTTCTATGAGAGAATTGGCGTGATGTTTTTAGCCAATCCAGTGGGTCACTTGCTTTCGATTATTTTCTAATTATTCTAAATGATCATCTTGGATGATTGATCTCATATTAAATAATATACGCAAGAGGAATAATATATGCCTGCTTGCAAGGAAAAATCCTACTGACAAAAGGTCTGCTAACTATAGTTGCAAACTATGTGACGACGTTAATGCCAAAATAAGTCAGAGCAAAAAGCAGTACTACGTTGAACAGTTTAATTCCAGTGGTACTAATGCCCGGAAAAACTGGCAGTCAGTAAATGAATTGATACATGGGCACCCCGAGTCTGCTGAAATTAAAGAATTAAACTGTAAGTCGGGTGGTGTGATCTCTGATTCAAGTGGCATTGCTAATAAGTTTAACAACTTTTTTGTGCGACGCGGTGAATTCAGTTGTTCGACTGTTACTTTGGATGAGTCGGTTAAACAGTGATTGGTGACAGAAAACTACGATACGACGAGAAGCTTTTATTTTTCCCCGATCTTCCCATTAGTTAAGAAGATGGCTTGTTATCTTGTGGATGTTTTAAGTTCATGAATTTAAGTGTCAATACTTAAAGCGAGCTGTAGTTACCAATTTTTAAAAAAAAAGAAGATAAATCGAGTTTAGAAAACTACCGACCAATATCGCTTCTTTCCATTTTTTCAAAAATCTTTGAAAAGATCATGGAAAGTAGGATGGTACATTTTCTGAATAAAAATAATTTTCTCTCTCCGTTGCAATTCAGGTTTAGGAAAAATAATAACACGGACCAAGCTATTTTAACAGTTCTGGAAGCATTGACTGGTTGGAGCATTGATTTAGGGCTGAAGTCATCTGGTCTGTTTGTCGATATGACTAAATCTTTTAATAGAGTAGACCATCCGATTTTCTTAAGGAAACATTATTGTTGAGGCTTTCGTGGAATGATCTATAGCTCGCTTTGTAGTTATCTATCTGAACGATCACAACAGGGATCGGTGTTGGACCCCTGTTATTCCTTGTTTACGTGAATGGAATTTTCTGTCGCCTTTTGCAGGCTCTCTCACCGCTTTTGCTGACGACTTTTCGTTTGTGTACTCTGGTTCAAGCAAATAACTTAACATACCAGGAATCGAACACGATTTAGATTTACTGGCGAAATTTCTTAACGCCCACAACTTACTTTTGAGTGGGAGAACTAAAATTGTACGTTTTAGGGATAGCCAAGAACTACCTGATGCTCTTTCTTTCCATAGTTTTGGCTGTAACAAAGCTCAGACTTGTACTTCGACTGGCTGTGTTCCTCCCTTGTGTAGCATATGAAATTATATATTTAGGTATTTTGATACTAAATTGGAAGGGCCACATTGAAGGCTTGAAACATAAACTATATTTAGTATCGAAGAAGATGTATGTCTTACGCCTCTTTTGCCCGTTATACTTACGGAGGTTAGTTTATTATGCCTTAGTTGATTATATTCTTCTCTACGGGCTGGAGTGTTGGTGGAGTGACTGTAGAACATTAATGAGTTCTCTTTTGCTAAATTGTTTGTGGATTGTCCGTATAACACTTGTCCTTCACGGCACCCCACAAATAATAATCCAAAGGCGTCAAATCACAGCTCCTTGCCGGCCAAATCACATCACCATTTTGACTGATAATGCGGCCACCGAATTGTTGACGCATTTTCGCTGTTGTAACGCCCGATGTGTGGCATGGCGCACCATATTGCTTAAACCAAAGGTCGTCCAAACCATTATCTTCAAGATATGGCCACAAAAAAGATGTTAACATGTGGCGGTGTTTGATTCCGTTTCCGTAACTGCCGCGCCGGCCTCATCTTCGAGGAAATACGGCCCAATAATGCCGACACGCCACAAGCCGCACCAAACAGTATCACGCAGTGGATGCATTGGTTTCTCCACATATCCTAGTGGATTTTTCGATCGCCAAATGCGTCAATTTTGTTTGTTTACGAACCCACCGAGATGGGAATACGCCTCGTCCGAAAAGATGATTTTTTGAGCAAAATCCTCATCAGTTTCGAGTTTGTCGCAGGCCCACACAGCGAATCGATATGGAGACGGATGGTCACGGGGCTTCAATTGCTGAACTACTATACTCAGTTTCTGTCAAAGAAAGAATGACATTAATGTTGCCAGAGCCAAAATAACCGATATGTCAAATTTAAACCGGTTATTGTGACACCCTATATATATTTTTTTGTAAATTGGCTAAAATAAAGTTGGGTAATGAATATAAAAAGAAAATATGATGTAAACACCATTGGTTATTATATAGGGAACACGTGAAACTTTTCAATTTGTTACGATAAATTATGTACATATTTTGGCAGGTGTATCTATTTGGTTACATAAATCACTTACAGTCAAAACACCAACTGGGTAGGTATAAAATAACGATTAAATTTTGCACGAGTCTATATTTATGTATTTTACGTAGCATATTTCGAAACTTTGGCATTACGTATTTATAAATTTGGTTTACATAGGCCCAAACACAGAGCACAAGTAGAATCACAGAATTGATTATATTTTCATTAGACATTTTCATAAATTTCCACATACCCATAATGCTACACACTTTCACACTAAAACAAATCAAAACAAATTTTCATTAATATTTTCTCCGAACACCGAACAAAAATAAATAAATCAAAATAAATTTGAAACTTTTCTATTAAAAAACGAAATTCTACTTTATATTTGAACATCGTAGGAAGAGCTCCGCCACATGCATAATATAATCTGCTTCCAGTCTCGTACCACAACCCAAAATATTATCGACACCCAAAAAATCAAACAAACACGGTTCAATGTGTTCCAATCCTTAAAGCTCCACAAAAAATAATCAAATTTAATATTCGACAGTATTGACTCGAAATACGAAGATGGGATATACGAAATCACAAAATTTTGTTTTAATCCCGCAAGAAGAAAAGTAAAATATAGGAAAACCATATTTTACTACCATCCTTCCTCTTCCTGTCGGGTGGGCGCACCACACCAAAAGCAAAACTAAGAATATTCCAAAAAACCAAATAAACCTCAGCAGAAAAAAAATATTTAATATGAAATATGAATTCCTTAACCATAAATTAATCATCTCGTACAAATAAGAGCAGCACAAAAAATACAAAAACTTTTCTTCCACCTCATATGCGGCCTCATAAAAATTAATAAATCGATTATACATACGTATGTGTGGTATACGAGTATAGGAATGTCAGATGATACATAATACTCAGGATTTTCCATTTTATGGATGGATATGGAAATTATAAATGAGATGGGCAATTTGTGTATTTCGTTCAATAAAATTTCTAAAGGGACTCAATCTTTTATATTCGTCCTTTAATCTGATTATGCATCGGATAAACAAAATCTAATTTTTGTGTGTGTGTGTGTGTGGGGTCACTTCAAATAAACGACGTTATTCAAATGGTGGAAGCACTTGAATAATAGGCTTAAGACTTATATCTGCCTGAGGAAACGTATAAATTATATTACACGAGTATAATGGGATGACAAAATCGGGACAAAATGTTTTCGAGTTATGGTTGGTCGTAAAATTTCAATAATCGGGAAATACAATATAAGATTAGGAATTGGTTTTATTGGGTCAACAACTATATGACCTTGGATCGTCCAAAGTGAAACTCGGTTATTTCTTAAACGATTGGAAAACTTTAGTTTTGATGATTGTACTGAGATACGAAACTAAATTTGACGTGAATTAGTCTTCAAAATTTGCTCTGATTGTCGGACTCCGAACCTAAAATTTACATCGAAAATCAATTATTTATCGTAATATTTCCTTTACTTTCCACGAGCCTCGAATTCTGATCAACTGTAGTGATTGTAATGCTAAACTTGCTAAACTTTAGTGTGTAACGATAGAAAACTCCCTAGATTTATCAAAAGTGGTACAGTAAATCACAATATTCGAACGTCAACGTCCACGTCAACGTCCAATGAATTGGGAAAAACGTTGAATAACACAATCGCGAATATACAAAATTTGCTGTATCGCAACCAAAGCAACGTAGCAAAATATGCTGCAAAAATAACAACTTACCTCTTAACAACAAAGATGTTACAACATTACGCAACATGGAACAGCATGCTGGTGCAACATCCTGCACCGTGTAATAAATCATACAACATAGTGTAACATCACACGACATGGTACAACATTAATTTTGATCAAAATCACTCGAACTGTAAAGAATTCAAAATAAATCAAGGCCTCTACCGGAGGCATCTATAAACGAATTTACGCGTAATACGGTCTCATCACAATCGATTTCCGGTACTTGAAAACGCCTTTCTAAAACGAGAACCCAAACCCAGCCTGAAAACCCCTTAAACGATTTTTTCCAAAACTGGGATACATCGCAAACATTTTTTCGCACTAGAAACCCCAGTTTTAGCTTGTATGGCATTTATGGCGAAATATAGTGAAATATCCCGCAATATCCTTCAACAAGATGCAACATCAAACAATATTATGCAACATGGTGCAACATGCCGATCTCTTCGCACGACTTCTAACTGAATTTTCTGGCATTCAGCACTTATTATAATCGTTTTCTTGTAAATTAAAACCCTTTCTTGCACCAATTGAAATCGCTAAAGCTAGATACAAATTAAAAGAAGGTCTAAGCCCAACCAAGAACACTCATGAACAAAGGTTATCTCTTCCTAGAACATGAAAACTACCGCACATCAAATTTTATGAAAATCGTTTCCGAAACCCGGGCCCCACGGTATGCCCTACGAAATGAATTTGTCTGAAATTAGAACTAATCGCAAAAAATTCCTGCCATTAAAAACCCTTATCACTGTAATTTTTAAGTGAATCGTTTGAGCCTAGAAAAGTTCAAATAAAATACCCGACCCCACCGGATGAAACACTAAACAAATTTGCCGGCTTGAAAATAATTACAAAATGGAATTCGGCCTCAACCGGACGACCTTCTGAATAGATTTTCCCGAAAGTATCGCTCATCGCAATCAACCTGGTACCCGAAAACTGACTTACCAAATTTATTCCAAATCGTGCGAGTCGAAATTAAATTAAAGAAAAGGATTCGGGCACCACCGTATGATCCTCTAAACGAATTTTCCCAAAATCAAGCACAAATCGCAATTGATTCTTTTCAATCAACATGGCGGCCCCATCGGAGGACTGTTAAATGAAGTTTTCCGAAATAACAACTCATTGTAGTCGTTCCCGCCATATTTTATCAAACTCGTTGAAGCCAAATAAAATATTAAAAATATAGCATCAGAATAAGGACTCATCAGAATCAATTTAAGATCGGAAGATACGACCGATAGATTGATTCTCCCGCCGGAAGACCTCCTAAACGGATTTTGTCGGAATTATGATTCATCGTATTCCAACCCTGGCATTAGAAAACCCTTATCGCTGCAATTTTTATCGAATTCGTTTCAGCCAAAAAAAAAATTACGAAGAATCCCGACTCTTAAAGGATGACCAGCTAAATGAATTTTCCAGCTAAATGAATCTTCTAATTATCAATAAAATCGTGCGAACCGAAAACAAAAATTAAAAAATGGAACCCGGATGATCCCTAAATGAATCTTCCCGCAATCAGGACTCATTGCAATCGATTTATAATACTCGAGAACGTCCTTTCTGCAATTTTTATAAAAATCTTGCCGGACAAAAAAACAAATTACAGAAAAAGACTTAGGCCCGAAATGACGACTCTCTGAATAGTTTTTCTCGAAATTAGTTCCCAACGCAATCGATTACTGGCACTCGAAAAACCTACCTCACCAATGTCTATACAAATTGTGCGGGCCGAAAAAAATTAAGAAAGAGACCCGGGACCCACTGCATGACCCCCTGATCGAATTTTATCGAAACTGTAATTGATTTGTGGCACTTGAAAACCCTTTTCGCAGCATAGGCGCAACGTGATGCAAGTTGTAGCAACATGACGCAACATGTAACATGAGTACAAAAAATCAAATAATTAATCAAATAAAATAAATGATACAATAGGCTCCAAACCTCACCACGAACTCTCGAGAATAAAAACTCATTGGAATCAATTTCTGACATCTGAAACCTGGTATTCGATTTACTGGTGTTTAAAATTCCCTTTCAACAATTTTTATCAATATCGTGCCAGCCGAAAATAGACTCAAGGCTCGCGAAAACTCCGCCCTTACCTGTTTTTATAAAAGTCGTCGAGCCAAAAATCAAGTAAAGACTCAACACTCGAGGCTCATCGGACGATCCTCTGAACGAATTTTCCTTAATTCTGGACCAATCGCAACCGAATCCTGGCAATTGGAAGGCAATTTTCATGGCAATTTTTCGAACTAGTAGTTTGCCGGATCTAACCCTCTCTCGATGGCTTTACGTAGAGATGTATTATTAAATAAATCTTCTAACCAGCTGTTAATAAAAAATGGAAAAGTGTATATGCTGTGGCCAACACCCGACTTTCTCGTGGGATTTGATTCTGGTGAGGTCATAATATGGTAACATTGTATTCATCATTTTTGACGCCTTTATTTTTGATATCCCGATTTTCCCGTCGTTTCTTTGTTTTTTCTGGAGAAAAAAATTATATGCACCTTCCGATTAGTTGATGGCAAAAATCAATCGTTCAAGCGTTGTGTCCCGTAATCTCAAACTGTAGTGGTCGGATTTTCTGTAGAATAACACAAAATGTATTTGACACCCAAATTTTGTAAAAATAATCGGAAACACCATCTAGGACCCTCTAAACGACTTTTCCCGAAAATAGAACACATCGAAATCGATTCCTGGTATTTGAAATCCCCCTTAACAAATTTTTGTCATAATCGTGTTTGCCTAATAAAAATAAACACTGGAACATGAACTGGCACACTGGCATTCGTTTCTGGTAATCGAAAACGTCCGAATTTGTGCGAGTCGAAAAAATTCAATATTGGAATCCAGCCCCACCGTACCTACTAAATGAATTTTCCCAAAATCTGAACATCTTAGCAGATTTTTATAAAAATCATGCGATCCAAAACAATTGTATAAACGGATCCGGAACCCACTTAGGCAACATCAAAATCATTTGAGACCGAAGAAATTGTAAAAGGGACCAAGGTCAAAACATTAATAATAACAACCAATATTTTCAAAAGGATGCGATAAGTGCTACCATGCAAAGTCCTGTAACGCAACCAACACAACCTGGGGACGCAACTAACATTAGACCCAAGACGAAGCAACATGGCGCAACAACATTGTCCAACAAAATATAACATCAAGAAACTTGGTGCAACATCACGCAACCTAGCTGAATATGGCGCAATATGACGCAACACGCCACAACATAAGCTGCGTTTTTCTGAAAAACAATCGGGTTGAGTTCGCGATAGCTTTTTTCAAATTTGTCCAAGTTAAAATTTAAAATTTATTTATTTTTTAATTAAATAATTTAGATTTAATAGTAATCTACGTATAACTGAAAAAACCTATCATTAAAGTTGTATAGTTTTCTTGTAATATCGTTGCTCTGTATAGTTCTGAACTACTCCGATATTATACAGAACTATACAGAACAACGATATTACAAGAAAACTATACAACTTTTATGATGGATTTTTTCGGTTAAACGTAGATTACTATTAAATCTAGATTATTTAATTAAAAAATAAATAAATTTTAAATTTTAACTTGGACAAATTTGAAAAAAGCTATCGCGAACTCAACCCGATTGTTTTTCAGAAAAACGCTGCTATAGTGTAACATTCCACAGCATGGTGCAACATCATGCAACATTATACATGTCACATCTGTTATTCAAAAAACGTGTAAATTAATTCCAAGTAGCAGAATCAGTAGAATTTGAAAGTTTTGATCTCACTGGTCGTGTTTCTCAATCTGATTTTAGCAAAATTTTATGAACCAGACATCAACGTCACATCGTATTACAATTAAATTTATTTGAATTTATCTGTTCCAATACCATGGTATTCATCTCGCAGTTTTAGACGTAAAGGTTGTTTTTTATAGGTTCACATCTTTAAGTTGGCAACACTGTTTTGGTTGACAATCGATTTAACTGTTCGCCAAACTCATCGTGCATTACGCTCATTTTACGGTCGTCATAATCATCCATCAGAGCGAGTAATTCGGTTAACTATAGATCGTTTTCACACCACGTATACTCTAAATGATAATACGCATCCAGTAAGACGTCAAACAGTGCGTACCGAATAAGCGATAGACGCTCTACAGCGTAGCATTGAGGAAGACCCAAATCAATCAAATCGACGTCGTTCTCAGCAATTGGAGCTGTGTAAATCCACTTTTTTGAAGATTTTATCTAAGGATCGTGGTTTCACACACGCCGCCAATTAAGCCAATGGGCGGAATCACAAATTGATATTGATGTTGATTATCCAAACAAAATTTTGTTCAGCGATGAAGCTCACTGTTAGTTGAATGGGTACGTTAATACACAGCATTGCCGGGTTTGGAGTGAAGATAATTCACAAGCCTTTGCCAAAACACGTGTTTGGTGTGCTTTATGAGCCGGCGGAATCAATGGTTCATATCTCTTCAAAAACGATGATGGGCAGAATGTTACAGTCAACGGTGAACGGCATCGAGACATGATTTCTAACTTTTGTGTACCCCAATTGGCTGGCAAAAATCTTGCTGATATGTGGTTCCAACAGGATGGTGCCACATACAATTAATTTACTCAAAGAAACATTTGATGAAAGACCAATTTCACGTAATAATTAATTGGCCACCGAGTTCGTAAGATCTAACTTCATTAGATTATTTTCTTTGGGGAATATGTTAAGTCAATAGTCTACGCCGATAAACCAGAGACGATTGAACACTTGGACACAATATTCGGCGAGCTATTAGCGAGATAATTGCTGCGACGAGTGATCGAAAATTAGACGTCCAGATTACGCCAAGGACGCGCCAGCCGCGGCGACCAATTTCTCCATGTATATATTCCACTTGTACGTCATGGTAAACATTTACAATTGCGTTTAGATGTTCAAGCACAATAGATTTCTTTGTTTCCGAATGATCCGAAGATTTCTAAGAATTGTAGGTTTCATAAATATGGTATTAAGAGGCCTTGGATGGCCACCAGTTTCATTAGAAAATGTCGTCATATTTAAAGAAATCAGTGAAGTACTGTAGCCACTTTAGCTTTCTGAGATAAAATTAAACAAAAACGAAGATCTTCTTGCTGCTCAGTTTTGTATTTGGAAAGCTAGTGCTATTCCTTACACAGTTTCTAAATGTATTCAAATATTATTTGTGGCGCGAATAATTAGCCTCCATGGCACCTAATCAAGCGAATTTTGTAAAAACAAAAGTTGGGTCTGATTGGTCTAGTGACCAATTACATTTGGTCAGAACTGGTCAGTTATTTCCAGTAATTAGTTAGTGGCAGGCATTTTTTTAATCGTTTGGTAAAAATTTTGAAGGTTGACTAAAGGAAAATCAAAATAAGAATGCATGCCATCGGGGAAGCCGGAAATTCTGATAATTGATCAGCTAAACCCAATAATTGGTCACGCCTGCAAGGATATTAAAACTGGATTTGATGTAATGTCTTACAGATAGCTTTTGTTATTTGTAAAGATGCACATGCAACACAAATAAAATGTTCACGTCTCTCGCAAACAACATGCAACAAAACATGGTGCTAGCCCATCTAGCAAACCTAATTGCTAATTATATGGTGCAGCATCCTCGCATTAATTAAAACTTGTTAACGATCAACTTGGGTACTTGAATAAAACAAAGTGCCGAGATTATTTGGCAGATGATCATAGTTGGTCAGGCATAATGAATAATTGGTCAGCCGTAGCAAAGATCATAAACCATATAATGTTTATAATCTTTGGCCGCAGCCAATAAAATGTTTAGTTTAAACGGAACAGTTTTCTGATGCGCTTCTAATGAATTATAGGTATTTATTGCTATGTGTTGTCTTGTAACATTCGCGAGCAGGCTGACAACATACTTTTCTTAAAAGATCTAACAAAAATTCGGATATGATCAATCAATTTTTTTCACTCAATTGTTATTGGCTTAGAAAATCACTCATAATAATTATATTGTTGCTGGATGAATTTTGTTTAATTTAATTGTTACAATTCTAAGCCAGATCATCTCATGTTTCACCGTTTGATGTTTTTTCCTTGTGCAAATTTCTTGTTAAACGTCATAATGTATAAATAAATATAGGTAGGATCATAGGTAAGATGGGGTAGCATATTAATTCAATTTTACCGGCCTATGAATTTTCTGCGCTTGATGAGTACGCGTGTGGTCCACCATCTTGACCACAAACATTAGAAAATGGCTGTGAAATATTCATGTTTTATTGTCTTCCCGTTTTACATGTGAATCGTAGGTGTGAGTAAAATGTAGCAGCACTTCCTGTTCTTTGTGGTTGTTGTGACAAGGACCCCGCCCACATTCTTCATTCTATCCTAAGTTTTGATTTCCCCTCAGAAGAGTGAAAATTAGATGTTCTCACATTTACGGTTCTGTTTAATGTTAATTTCATAAACATTATTTTGTTCTTATATTAATTTATTTTACATTTTTCAAGGCTTACCTGTGTTTTGTATATTAGTGATCGATTAAGCCGAATTAGTAATTCAAAATCAGTATCAGCAGAGCTTCAAAATTATTTGCCGCTTGCCAGAAAGTATTGAACTGTCCGCACGACATTCGTACAGAACATACCGAAACAGACACTATGAAGAACTCGATCAAACAAATTTTCTTATAATAGAAGAGAACATAGTAAGCTTGATGAAAACCAGCAACCTATAACCTCAAAACAAATGAACAATATCGCTCCTAAAGGGTCGACCCATCCTGTTCTTGAGCTAATGGAAGAAGAAAGGATATGTATTGCCGACAGAATATCTAGAAAATTAGGCCATTCTAATATCCCGCCACCCAGCACCTAGAGTAAAACTTTGCCTCAATCCAAATACTTTGGCGAGGAGTACCGCGATTTTAATCCTTCAGTACCACCATCTCTTGAAATATTACCGAACCAAAAGGAGCGTGCGTAGTTCCCACCCAGTTCAAATATTAAATTGCCCAAACAATATTTGGAAATATATAATTGGAAACTGCTGTATCATGGTGTGAAAAGGATGAACTCTCTATAGAAAGATTTTTATGTCATGTTCAATGGGTGGCGACGGAGAACGAATTACCAAAAGAGATGCTTGCAGCTAACTTCAATGTACTACTAAAGAGAGGGGCAGTCAACTGGTAATGGGAACATTTGGAGATCTATGGGGCAGTCACTTGGCAAATTTTGAAGGAGGCGATGATATATGGTTAGAGATGGAGGAGATGGAACGGCGTAATCAGAAATTTAAAGAACCGTTTGTTGATTTTACCACTCAATTCGAAGCTTGCCACTTTCCTTATTAAAACCAACTTTCGATAGAGAGCCGATTAGTTTGTTAAGTCAATTCAACACGTCAATTTTCAAACATTGCTGAAGTGGCAAGATCGTGTGTATTGGTGGAGGAGCATGGAATCGTTTTGGTTGGACTCGAAATTTTGTACCAGGCAAGATCTCGCCAATTCAATGAGTTAGGTGTATGCAGTAAAAATGCGCGCTACTCTGATTATGTGTGTGCTATTTCCACTTTTAACAAGTTCAAGCATACCATCGGTGTTATATACCGATGAAACCTAACGCTAACTCTCTAAAATCCTACTCACCCAAATCGTGTTGGAATTGTTGACTTTTACAAAGGTTGTCCTCTTCCGGTTGAACATCATTTGAGCTTTGTCTGTGGCTCTTCAAATATATTAAAACCTTATTGTACCTCTTGGAAACATCAAAAGAAGGTAACATAATGAGGGATTTCAGAAACCCTGGGACTCTGAATTCCCGCACTCCAACCAACTTATCATCCAAACCACTCTGGGAGTAAGCCACGGCAAATACGAATACAGAATTATATCGCGCAATTTTAAAGAACGATGTAAATCAAAAGAGGGGACGATAAGTCTGACATTAGATAGATCAACCCAAACACTAACTTTTAAGGGTCTAACTCAAGATCGAGCTATAAAATATTTTAGGTTCAGAAAATTCATAAAAAAATGTGATAAACCAAACAGTTATTAACACGGATGATTCGAGGCCTTACGCTGCAGTGCTTAAAGGGCTTGCCTTAGAGGACTGTCGAACCACGTGGACAGCTAGTGTTCAGATGCAACGAGCAATAGGACATACTTTAACAAAAGTGTCACATCGTGGAAAAAAGAGGACTCTACGAATACACATAGTGACCATTCTAAGTGAACCATTATATTTAGGTATTGACTTCTGGGATAAATTCGCGTTAGCTTCTATGGTCAGTGAAATTGAAAATTCTTCCGCAGTACCACCTATATACTGACACTAATAAGCACGACTTGCATATCCACAAACCATCTTAACAAGTACAATAGATCAGTTTACCTCATGTGAAAAGTTGGGCTTGGGACGAACACACCTTGTCATTCACAAGATCGATGTTGTTTAGTCGCAATCAGTAAATAGCGGTATTACGCAAGACTTTATAAAGAACTCGACAGGATGCTAGAGTTAGGCGTAACTGAAAAAAATCAAAATTCTTGGTAATTCCCTGTGAGCATCGTAAATAAGGCTAACGGAAAGGTTCGTCTCTGTCTGGATGCTCACAAGGTAAATGCAGTTACAGTGAATTACCCCTGATTTACAGGTTCGACTTAGTGATTGTTGGATCAAACAGAGTTCATAAGCTCCATCGACTTAAAAGATACCTTTTGGCAAATACCCTTAGATCAGGGGTCAAGGGATAAGACAGGTTTCACCATCCCCGGACGTCTACTCTACCAGTTGGCCGCCATGCCGTTTGGGCTGTACAATGCGGCCCAACCGATGTGTCGACTAATGCACAAAGTCATTTCTCATCAGATGCATAGCCGGGCTTTTGTCTACGTTGATGATCTTCTTGACGATTCGGGAAAGTTTAAAAGTCATTTTGAATTGCTCTCTTTAGTCGCGAAACTATTGCGAGAAGCAAATCTCACTATCAATGTAGATAAAATCAAATTCATGCTTGTTTATGTGATTGGTAAGGGATGCCTAAAAAAAAGGGTAGTAAGCCAATGTGGAACTAACAGTCATAAGATGCTCTCGAGCAGTTGAAACAATCGCTAATTTCAGCACCAGTGTTAGTCAATCCTGATTTTAGCAAGCACTTTCATGTGCAATGTGACCCGAGCACCAGTGACATTGGTAGTATGATTTTCCAGAAAAATGGATATGAGAGCTCTCATTGCCTACATGTCGACGAAGTCGAATATAGCACAACGGAATTATACGATCACTGAGTTAAAGTGGTTAGCAGTGATAAATGTTAAAACATTTAGACCGTACATCGAAGGATACGCATTCACCATAATCTCCAATCACTCCAGCCTGAAGTGGTTAATGAACCAAAAATACCTCTATGGGCCTTAAAACCTCAGT
Organism: Nephrotoma guestfalica; assembly: GCA_963691935.1. Taxonomy (NCBI): domain Eukaryota; kingdom Metazoa; phylum Arthropoda; class Insecta; order Diptera; family Tipulidae; genus Nephrotoma; species Nephrotoma guestfalica. The sequence continues at coordinate 238,676,817 of OY829913.1, forward strand.
CTCAATTGTTCACCATAGATTACAAAAGAGGTACGTAAACCATTCTCCCCGATAAAACAATTTTAAAAACTTCCAATCACTGATCAATTACTGTGATCACATAGTGACCAATTAGACCCAAAATCATGAACGTGAATATAATAGTCGCAAAAACAAAGAAATAGTAACTTTCAAACAAAATCGGTGTAAATCTTGACTAAAGAAACAAAAGATTAATAAAAATTTCTGACCACCTTTATAAAATATTATTCCGCCAAGATATGGTAGACTGAGAATGACGATTGAAATAGCAACCCCGACAATGACGATTGAAATAGCATGAGAAAAAGAAGAAAGTGTGAGCTGTGGAGTATTGGTACAAGACAGCTATTTAGAACTACAAAACGCTATTGGATCAGAGATGTCAGCCAAACTTAGACAGACAGAATAAGGTCGAATGGTGGTGCCCGTACTGAAACAATATAAAATACACGTGACCACATTTTTTCTGTAGCATCAAATTTCAAGACCAATTCAAGACTTCGACTGCGATCCAATTCGTGGCTCATTTTGTGGAGACTGACTTATTTGAAAGGCTACAATAAGCCTCTTGTTGAATAGCCTTACTGCAAACTTGCTTGAATTATTTTGAAGAGTTACCAGTTTGGGCGCAAATCCCGTATACAAGTCAAACAAGTCCCTGCAATAAGCCTAGCTGACATGAGGCTTATTGTAGACGTTCAAATAAGTTAGTCTTCACAAAATAAGCCCCGAATTGGACTGCAATATTACTTTGTGGATACCGACTTATTCAGCTTTCTCTAAAGTAGGCTTGTTGCAGGTTTGCTTGACTTATTTTAATGAGTTACAAGATGAGGCGGAGGCCTCTCACAAAAGTCAAATTAGTCTACAATAGGTCTATTCGACAGGAGACTTATTGTAGACTTTCAAATAAGTCACTCTCCACAAAATAAGTCACGAATTGGACCGCAGATAATTCTAAAATTTCAAAATAAAGTTAGAAATTGTTGTGAGAATTTAGTTATTAAAATTAATCATTAAAATTAAACTTAATTAAAATGTATTTTAAATTTGAATCTTTTATTTTTCTAATTACAGGTAAGACAACAATTAAATAGCAGTACTGTTTGCCATGACGATTTTTGTAAGTAGCAATAAAACGAAAACACATTTATATATTTTTATTAACTTAACATGGAAAATCAAGAGTATATTTTGTGCACCCCAACAATCCCAATGTTGATGAAGTACAAAGCTTTCATACTCCAAATAGCAATAACATGTTTTTTATTTATTTTAATTAATCAAAGCTTTCTCCTTTATATTGTATAAATGCAAAAGTATAAACAGGATATAAATAAATTCTCGTAATATTATGTTACCAACTGTAGGTATGGTAAATACACGTCAATTTTATTTCTAATTGGATTGAATTAGAAAAAGCTTATCCATTCCATTCGAGAAAAAAAATCGAAACGTTATCGTCTATGTACGTCTATGGACGTACTTTTAAATTCAACTTGTATCGTATGCCTTTACTAAAACTACAAACAACGCTTATTGGTTTAATTGGATTGTCGCCAACGTCATCACCATCCCTCATCTGCACTCTAAAAATATCTACACATTTTGTTTTTTGCCCTTTCCGAAATTGTATAGATTTTGTAATTTCCTGAACATAGCTACCCATTCAACAAAAAAATTATTTTGTTACCACCGAAGTGAAATTGAATTTTCATTTCAACTGTCAGATCTTTATTTTCGGTGCTCCTTCGCCTACCATTTCTAAAAAAAAAAATTGTTTTATCTCAATCATGAATATTGTGTTTACCAACTAAATAAAGTTTTGTGATGTTGCTCTATTGTCAATGTTGATATCGAATAAATGAACGGGTGATTATAAAAGTTGACTATTTATAAATAGGTAGTACCACTCCCCCCCACCCCACCACCACCTTATTATTTTCAGCTGAAAAATCATTTAATAGATACGATTTTAGGGGCGATTTTCATCGGTCTAACCACCGAACATCAAAAAATAGTATTACAGCAACAACAAAAAAGCTCTTCATTCTTTTCCCAAATAAAAATTAGAAAAGCTTTTTAATAATTTTTTCGTTCTGTTGTTTACTTCAGAGTATATCTGCAAAAAATAAAAAATAAAACTTTAGATATTTTATGAAAAGGAAGAACAAGTGGAAAATGTATAATAATGGCAAGACGAAAAGAACATGTCATTTTGTTGTTTCCTTCCTTTTATTATTACATTTTATTTTGTACTTTGTGTTGTTGATAAGTTTTTTCTAGCAATTTTCCCCAAAAATTCAAAATCTATTGTTTTGCAAATAATGAGAGTGAGAGACGAAGTACGGGAAATTTGAGAAAGAGAATGAATACAATCAAATTGAGTAAAATAAATAGTTCGACATGAAGTTGATTGACAATTTAATGTTTTTTTTTCTATGTATGGAAAGGATTTTTCAGGTTTTTGTTGTACGGCACGCTGAGCGAAAAGCCCCGGAAAACCCGGTGTTCTTAAATATTCAACCTCTGTCGCGTGTATAGATTTACGTATAGAACGGTATATGGTGGAAGCACAATTACAATTCCGAATGACATGACATTATTTAATTTTTGGGAAAGGATTATTTCTCATCCTGTTTGGTATACATTCGGAATTGTTTTTTTTTATTATTTTGTTAATGTTTTTGTATACCAGGATTATTTTAAATGTCTTTAAAAAAATATTATCTTTATGTAAAGTTCCAAGAATAAAACAACAAAATGCTTATTAAATAATTGTAATCCCCTATATTTAAATTGTATTATGTACATGATCTTTGTTTTTAACTCTGTATTGTTGACAGTTTCAGCTTGGTTAGTAACATGGCAATTTTGTTTCTGCGTAATTTTTGTACTGTGCTCAGGGCGGATAAATTTATAATTCTTGGAATCAGTTAAAAGATTTTTATGTATGTAACTAGTTTCTATAGCTAATTAATATTTTATATACACTAAAGATGTCGTATTATTTTAATTGGAATTTTGTTAAGCGTATGTAAGCAATTCAAAAGAAAATACTCAAGCGGGATTATAGCATGGCGGCAACCCATACTGTGAATTCTGAAAGAAAGAAGTGTATTTTCTAAACGTGTCTGTAAAAAACATTTTCATACGCTATGTGCAAAGAATAGGGGGAAAATGGTTTTGTGAAATTTGCTCTAACATGTCGTGTAAAAATGGCCCATCAACCAATAATTACAACGCAAACTACAGTAAGACCTGGAAATGTGCTTGACTTGATAAAAATCTTAAGCTAAAAATCCAAGAAAAAGAAGAGGCTCATTGGCCAGATCCATTTATAGGTTATTTACTGAAGTAGTCTTAGCACTGGTGACCTTAATCCATTAAATCAATTGATTTCGTTCTCTGCAATCGCCTTACTGCTTGTGAAGTGTCCAACGTACTACGAAGCTCTTCATTCACGTGTTGAAAAATACGTTGTCTATGAATTACTGCAAATTTTTTTTATTTCTTCTTGAACTATCTGGATATTTAGGTTCTTATGATTTTTCTTGGTCATAATTCGTAATGTACCATGGAGTGTTAACTAAGCCACGTAGCACTTTGTTCTGAAAAGTTTGTAAAGGGTGGTTAAATTTTAAGGGCCGATGTTGATTTTGAATAAAACACAAATTATTTAGGAAATTATTGTCAATTCTTTTTATTATGATAATATGGTATGGTTCAATTATGTATGGAACAAAATATCGGCCAAATGATCGCCGCAACCAAATGATCGTTGCTGGCTTATCGACGTACACCTTTTCTTTCAAATAACCCCAATGAAAGAAGTCCAACGGTGTCAAATCACATGATCTTGGCGGCCAATTGACATCGCCACCACGTGAGATAACACGGCCATTGAATTTGTCGCGCAAAAGAGCCATTGTTTCGCTAGCTGTGTGGCAAGTGGGGACGGTGCCACTTGCCAAGAACCACATATCGTCCACATCCATATCTTCCAATTCGAGCCATAAAAAGTTCGTTATCATCTCACGATAGCGAACACCATTCACAGCAACTGCCTGACCGGCCTCATTTTGGAAAAAGTACGGCCCGATGATGCCGCCAGCCCATAAACCGCACCAAACAGTTACTCTTTGTGGGTGTACTGGTTTTTCGACAATCACTCTTGGATTATGATTCGCCCAAATGCGGCAATTCTGCTTATTGACGAATCCACTGAGGTGAAAATGTGCCTCATCACTGAAGATGATTTTCTTCGAAAATTGATCATGCACTGTTGAAAATTGATCATCCATTTCTTGCCACCATTCTGACCATTGACGACGTTTGGAATGGTCAAGAGGCTTTAGTTCTTGAGTCAATTGCACCTTATAAGCGTGTAAATGCAAGTCTTTATGCATAATAAAGCAAAGTTAAAGACGCAGTACATACTCTCCAAGCTGCGAACGATGCTCTCACTTCGAAACTTAAACATCTAGAAGACCAGTTTAGTATCCACTCTGCAAAATTACATCAAATGAAGGCTGATTATGACAAACCAGCTCAAATGATAAACGCTTCAAGCATTACAATCAGTGGTTTGCCGATGTGGAAATTAGTGGAATGATTTTCAACACAATTAGTAAAGTTAGTAAAGTAAAGTAAATAAAAGTAAGTGTAAAATAGTAATAGTAAGTAAAATTAGTAGTAAAGTAAAGTAAAGTAGTAGTAAAGTAAAGTAAAGTAAAATTAGTAAAGTCGAAAATTCCATTCAACCGGATGATATTTTATCGATCGAACGCATTCGTAGAAACGTTAGCAAAACCACACTGAATAAAACCAACAATTATGTAACTCGTCACAACTTCTTTATTGTAAAACTAAAATCCATCGATCTACAACAAAAAGTTTTAACGCAAATGCGCAAAATTAAAACACTTTACACTAAAGATCTGGATATCATCTTGCCACAAAACCACCGGGAGCATCAAATCCATATAATGCACCGCCTTTCAAAATTCCAATCACAGCTGTATCATGAGGCTAAAAACATAAAACTGTCATCAAACTTTAAATATTTATGGTGCAAAGCCGGACAAATTTACCTAAAGAAATCGGCTGATTCTGACGTCTATCGTATTCACTCCATGAACGATATTTTTCGTATCCAGAACATACACTAGCAATTGGATAAAGCGGTTGCTGCTTCGGTATCTAGAACTAAATAATATAACGTTAAGTAGTTTTTTTATCTTACCTTTATTAGCTCATATTTGTTTTTTATATATTTTTTCCATATTCCAGCTTAACTCTTTATGCATTTTGTTGTCAAAAATAATATTTGTTTATATTAATCAGTCAGCTGTTTTGATTCCGGTAATTATTTTTTTTATGGTGGTAGTGTTTGTTATGATTTGGATGATGTTTAAACACTGTTTGAGTTATTTTTTAGTAATTTACTCAAAAAACTTAAAACTTATTTTTTTAACATTTTCAAATTTATTTATAATTAGTCGGAATATTTTGAAATTTACTTGGAATAGATTATTCGTTGTTGTGATTTATCTGGCTGTATTGAAAATGTTGTACTTTGCCCTCACTCTTCAAAATTTGTTTTTCGGTATTTGTTGTATGTATATTGAATTGTTAGTCTTATATTATGTGTAGTGTAATTCACCAAAACATTCAAAGTTTGAGAGCAAACTTCGACATTTTCAATGCTTATTTATCTAGTTTAAAAGTGCAACCACTATTAATATTTGTTTCGGAAATCTGGATTTACTCACACGAATCTCCATATTACAGACTGCCAAATTATAATTTCATTGCTTGCTGTAATGATGATTATAGATCTGGTGGTGTTGGTGTGTTTATCAATCAAAATTTAACTGTATCTTCTTTTCATTGTTACAACTGGACCACAGCTGATGTTTTAATTTTAAATGTTACCTTGGGGCGTCATGACTGGACCTTTATCTGCATTTATAGATTTTGTAATAAACCGGTAAACCCGTTTTGTGTCGATATTGAGGAGTTACTTCTATCAATTAATAATAACAACATAGTTATTCTGGGAGACATCAACATAAATTTACTTAATATCAATGAATGCTATAGTTATCTTACCATGTTAGCCTCCCACGGATTTCTAAGTCTTTTAAATGAAGCTACTAGACATTCATCTTGTCTTGATCATGTGTTCATCAAATCAACAAATTCGTTTATTTTTACTGTGGAAAACACATCGATTCATCTATCTGACCACAACTTAATAAAGCTAAACATTTGTGCACCTCAGATCCCTGTGCTTCAAAATAGTGTAGCTGCTAATTTTTCGAGAGTTGACTATAGCCGTTTGAATGCTCGACTACAATCTGAAAGTTGGGCGACTGTTTATGGTGAGAATAACTGCAATATCGCTTTTGATAGGTTCTTATTTATTCTGAAATCGCACATTCGTGAATCTAAGGTCGAATCTTCTGCCCCTACATTAAAAAAACTGAAACCGTGGATGAATTCTTATCTCCTTTTGAAGGTTCATAAATTAAAAAAATTCTCTAGAAAATCACGCCATAATCCCACTAATGCACGTTTGGAAAAATTTGTCAAGTAACTCTCCAAGGAAGTAAATGCTAGAATTAAATTTGCCAAAAATTCATTTTACAAGAAGAAATTTGAGTATGTTAAAAATAGTTCTAAACTCACATGGAAGGCTATTGATGAAGTTTTGGGAACAAATAAAGACAAAAACCGAATCACCAAAATTTACAAATACCAATCTGATGTTCTTACTTCAAATTATCAATATATAAGTAATGAATTCAATACTTATTTCCTCAACGTTCCATCGGAGATAACAAATAATTTGAACAACACTAACTTTTCGCCTAATTCTCCAGGCTATAGCAGATATGTTTTAGGCTCGACCACTTCACCTAGTATGTCTTGTGTGTTTGATTCGATTAGCGCCAGAGAGATTATAAAAGAGATTAGTAGTTTGAAAAATAAACACTCTTGTGGAATTGACGGAATCGACAACCTAATCTTAAAAAATTGCGTGTGGTATCTAGTAGATGTTTTAGCTTACCTCTTCAATTTCAGCCTAGGAAGTGGTGTATTTCCAGATGTTTTCAAATCAGCCCTTGTAGTTCCAATTCATAAGAAAGGTGATGTGCTATTACTAAATAATTATCGACCTATTTCGTTGCTAAGTTCCTTCTCCAAACTATTTGAGAAAATAATAAAACGTAGATTGCTCGGTTATCTGGAGAAAATCAATTTTTTTAGCCGTAGTCAATTTGGTTTCTTAGCAGGAAGATCCTCTGAAGAAGCACTACTACATCACCTCAGTTATGTTTACTCGGCTTTTAACAATTCGCAAAAATCCGCTTCGTTATTTTTAGACATTGCAAAAGCGTTTGACACGGTGGATCACGAGGTTCTTGCAAACAAATTATTAAATATAGGTATCAGAGGTAAAGTTTTTGACTGGTTTGTTAGTTATTTCAACAATCGTAGCCAAATTGTTAAAATAAATGATAATTTTAGTGAACCTGGTTACTTAAATTGCGGCGTTCCGCAGGGATCAGTATTAGGACCTATTCTATTCTTAATCTACATAAATTCTATATTCGACATCGATCTTCTGGGGCACACCACGGCATTTGCGGACGATTTAGCATTAAGTTACACTTCAGCAAACCCATCGGAATTACAGAACCTAGTTTGCACAGACTTAGTGAATCTTGGTAATTGGTTTTACTACCATCGCCTGGCTCTTAGTAATAAATCCAGAGTAATTTTTTTTGGTCAGGCCGCATCTCCCAATTTTAAGGTTTTGTATCATGTTCCATTTTGCTCTGGACACTCATGTTCATCGCAGTGCTTTGAAATTTCCCTCGTAAATGAGTTTAAGTACTTAGGAGTTACCATCGATTCGCAGTTGAAATGGAATTCTCATCTCACCATTGTCAGAAAAAATGTTATTACTGCGACTGGTAAATTCTACAATCTGAAGCAATTATGCCCACCGTCAACACTGCGAGTTCTATATCATGCACTAGTTGAATCTATTATTATGTATGGTATATCAAGCTGGGGTGGGATTTATTTTTCCAATATAGAGGACCTATACATTCCACAAAAACGGATTATTAAATTGATTTATTGTCGGCCTTTAACAACTCCAACAATTCCCTTATTTCGAGATTTGAAATTATTACCTTTAAGATATCTCTATGTTTATAAGGTATTAAAGATGTTTTTTGTTCGGAGTTCCAGTTTACATAGTCGTATTCATCACACGTATACTTTAAGGAATCCGAACAACTTTGCCGGTTTACGTTGTAATAATGAAAGGTTCAGAAGGTCGTACTTTTAGATGGGATTGTATTGGTTTCACAAATTACCAATAGAGTTGAAATTCATTCCGATTGGCCGCAAACACTATTTTGACAAAATGATTCGACATTGGCTGATTAATATAGACAACATTGAAACCTACTTCTAATTTTTCTTTTTTGTATTGTATTCACTAAATATGAGCTGGAATTTTAATTTTATTTATGTATGTATTATTTATTTATTCTTTTATGATAGTTTTTAATTTATTATTTTTATTTGTACACTTTTGGCAACCTAAATTTCATGATTTTTTTCTTTCTTGCTCCCCCACAGGTTCTAAAAACCTATTAGGAGCTCTAACTTTATTAGAAATAGTTTATGATTTGTATTAATGTATGTAACCTGTTTTTCTAAATAAAGAGAATAATAATAATAATAATAATGTTCATCAACGACGAGCGTGAGAGGTGCAATTGTTGGGCACGACGACGAGTTGAGGTGGACGGCTCTTCAGTCACACTATCGCGAACAGCAGCAATATTTTCTGCTGTACGAGCTGTACGAGCATGCACTGGTGTTTTAAAATCTCCTACAGACCCGGTTTGCTCAAATTTTTGCACGATTTTTCCGATTGTACGCACATTTGGACGATTAAATTGACCGAAAAAATCACGAAGTGCACGATATGTATTGTGATTTGAACGCCCATTTTCATAATATGCCTGAATAACTTTAACGCGTTTCTCGATTGTGTATCTTTCCATGGTTCAAATTGAGTTAGTCTGAAATTGAGAAATGTCAAATTAAATGCAGAAAAAAACTTGACGTTTAGGTGTGGTTCACATTCAACGTCGGCCCTTAAAATTTAACCACCCTTTATTATTTTGTGTTGGTTTTCTTTGTACAGCCCCAGAGCTGAATTCCGTAAGTGCATACAGGCCTTAGCACCTGTTGATATAATAACAATTTATTTTCGGTTAACAATTCCGAATGTTTCCCGAACAGCCATTACATTTTTCGATATTTAATATTAAGTTAATCTTTTTTCTTTTTAACGTGCCCTTTCCATCTGAGCTTGGTATCTCAGGTCATCTCTAGATATTTAGCCTTATTTGCATACGGAATCTGCTGGCCGTTAATGATTACAGGTTTCTAACCGACTTTTAGATTAATAAAATTCACATGTGTCGATTTTGATTCGTTGAGCCCGATACGCCAAATTTTTGTCCATTTTATGATTTTGTCACATGCTTCTTGAAGTTTCTCCTAAGAGCAGGTAAAGAATAGGTTGCAATACACTACTCTGCAGGAATCCTGCCGAAAGTGGCGATTTTAAAATCTCTATGTAGTTTGAAGAGTAAACCTCTGTGCCATACATTTTAGAAGATACTAGATCAAACCTTTCCTCACTAATGTATTCTCAATGATATCAGTAAGCCTACACAGTTGAAAAAATATGACCTATGTAATGCAAATAGCATTACATATACATCCTGCGCTAGCTTGCATTGCAAACTAATGCACAAGTTGCATTATATCAGATATTAATGCTAACTGTATTAATTTTTATTGTATAGTTTACATTAAACTTTAACGGAATATTTTGTTAAAATTGATACATGTTATATTAAAAGTTTACAGCACATTGCATAAAAAAATAAATTAATATAAATTAAAATATCTATTTGGAAGCATCATTTTTTGTCGTAAGCGACATTAAAATTGTATAGCCCAGTGCTTTAAACTGTAAAGCACACCACATTAGCAATTCCCAAATACTAATAAAACTTTATTATTTTGTATCAAAAGCATAAGGCGAATTTCACAAATTCCACGTTTTTTACTTCCAAAATTCGATTGACGTAAATCAGTTGACGTCTTTACACTGGAAATATATGAAAAATATTTTAAGCTTATATTAAAAGTATACACAATGCCTTAGCGAATTATTATAAATTCGCTAAACAATAATTAATGCCAGATTATATAGAAATTTTCTTTCGAAACACTGTTGCAGTAGTTTTAGACGCAACTGCGTCGTAACTATTTTTAATGCATGCTTTGCATCAGAATGTGATACACGATTGCATTGTATAAGACTCGATGCAAGGGTTGCATTATAAATTGCAGCAAAATTTCTAACTGTGTATGAATCTGGTCAATAGTTGTGTGTTTCTCTCTGAAACCAAACTTATATTCTGAGATAAGGTTTCTTTGTGCTATGGTTCTTTTCAATCTTTTGAGCAACAGCCTCTCAAACAATTTTGATAGTGTTGGTAGAAGTGAAATTGGCCGGTAAAATGTTCTATTATTCAGTGGCTTACCCGGTTTCGGAATCATTATTACTTCTGTTACGTTCCACTGCATTGGCACATATTTTTTCCCGAGGATCGCATTGATTATGTGCAAGAATTTACGGGTGTCTTTTTCAAGCAGCTCCTTTATTATTTGCCCTGTTATCAGATCGTAACCAGGAGCTTTCTTTGATGTTATGTTCTTAATTTCAAGTTTTAGTTTTACAGGCCTGATATCTTTGAAGTCAGATGTTCTGGGCATATCAGCAATGTTTTCATACCTCGTCTGCCGACCTAGAAATTTAAATGTTTCTTTAACGTGTTCAGCAAGCAGGTCAGCTTTATCTTTCGCACCTCTAGCCCATTTCTCATCGTTTGGTTTGATTGGGGGATTTGCCTTTTTGGTAGTTTTAACTCTTGTGTTGCTTTCCAAAGGGAATAGTCGGTATCTTTAGTTGGATCTAAAGAACAAAGATATTTTCCAATTTTTTCATTTTTCACTGCTTTTATGAGTGCCTTAAGTTTGATGCACAAGTTGTTTAAGGTGCTTTCATCTTGCGGCGCACGCATAGTCTACCATTTCTGTCGGGCATTTCGTTTTTCCTGCACTAGTTCTCTTACTTCCATTTGGTAAATAAGTTTTATTTCCTGGATGATAATTTGGGAGTGCATTTCCCATTAGTTCTTCTTCTATTTCATTTTCACTTTTGATTGGCACTTGAAGCTGTAGTGAATTTGTTTTTTCTATTACATTTTCACTAACCGTCATAATAACAGGAGAATGATCAGATATTAGACTTTCATCATTTTCTAAGAAGATGTAACGTTCCGATATGCCTTTAGTGATAATTAGCTATAAATCTATAAGGTGTGGGATTTGTTAGGATCAGATGGCTAGTACGTTGGTTTCCCTAATGAGTAAAATCCGTGGTTTCAATATTGGCCAGCTGCAAGTAATTCTTTGCCTATTGGAGAGATTAATCTTGAACCCCAGAAGGTATTTTTATAATTGCAGATATTACAGGTGTTGTGATAATCAAATTTCACCGTCACGGTGGTTACTTGCATGTATATTATCCCTAATAAATATTATTGACCCTCTTGCCCATTCTGCTGGATGTGTGGTATGGTAATAAGTATATCTCCGGATTGCTATACATAGGAGCTGCTGGTAAAATGTGTTTCTGATATTAAGCATAGATCGATTTTCTCAGTATTTAAAAATAGTTCTAATTCTTCTGGGTGTTGTGTTAATCCGTATGCATTCCATATAGCTAGTCTTAATGAGTAGTTTTGATGTCTTGGTTCTGCTCCGGAATTATGAATGCCGATATTATTTATTTTTAGCTATTTTGGAACTTGGTATTTTCAGCAGATTAAGTCGATCCAGAATTAACTTATTTAGTTTATTCTATTCCTCAAGGCTATTTGGAATTGATTGGACAGTGTTTTTGAAATTTTCGGTTTCGGTATTACCTCAAGTAATTTTCTTTCAAATTTGAAGAGGCCTGCGCATATGTTCAATTCTCCCTAATTCATTTCTTACTCGATCCTTGTTTGGATGACTTAGAGGGGGTTTGTGTGCCTGATCCCTCATTTTCTGTAGCTGCTTGGAAACATCACATCCTCGGTAGCTGGCTGGATGCTGCCCATTACAATTTATACATTTTGCTGGTTCTTTAGATACTTTGAAAGTTTGTGATGGGTGCTTTCCAGCACATTTTACACATCTTGGTTCGCGCGCGCAATATCATTTTTTAGCATTTTTACATTGTACTATTCGTGTACTGCCTCTTTTAACAGCTTCGATCTTTACTCGCATGTTGAGTATGCCAGTTATATTATAGATTTTTTCTATTTGCTCGGATTTATCAAATGTTAGTATGGACAGGAGAAGTCCACTTGTTGAACCTGATTAAAATCGGTTCTCTCCGCTACGTCTCTCTTTTTTAATAATGTTAGCGGCATCAAAGATTTTAAATCCTTTATTTTCTAGATCCTCCACTATTGAATTATTTTCACAGGTTGGATGTCGGCCTCTTGCTATGACCTTGAAAGGACGATCATTTTTATTTTCGTACGTGTACTACTGATATTTTTCCATTTTCAGCTACATTGACATGTTTCTGTATGCGTTTGGATTGGAAGTGTTAAATCTTCCATACATTAATGTTTGGAGCAGTGATTTCGTATTCTTTTTCCGTAACATTACTCATTACACTTTGTTACTCAAAATTGTTTCTAATTTACGCTCCTTTACCCTTGACAGTATCGTATTTATTCTTGTAGAATATAGTCGACCTTCTCCGCCTGTGCTGCCGAGAAAGACAGCACTGTATGCGTAAAACTTCTGTTGGCCTTTTTTGCGTCGAACATAATTCCTGCTGTTAAAAACCAAATTTTAGAATTGGTCACCCAAAAGGCCGTTATTCGTAATACTACATCACGACTAAATGCTGTGATTGAACTGATTTTTTTCTGAATTTCTTTTGTTAATTGTTCAGTAAGATTGTTTAGTCTGTTTTTGTCTTGTGGGGCTCTAGTTTGGTGCCACTTTTTTCTGGTATCTCGTGTATCCCTAAGGAGATTTCTAATTTCTATATTGAATAATTATTTCCTTTTATCATTGATTTGATTTCTCTAGTACTTTCCCGTGCTGATTGTTAAATATCCGTAATGAGCTTTTCTACTTCCTTGTCCAGTTGATCCATAGTTTTAAAGGAACTTTCAAAAGTATTCATTCTTTGTTCAAGGTGTACTTTGAGACTTTCCCAGTCCGTATGTTTGTTGGTTAGTACTGGATTATTCTTTTTTTGGATGATATACTCGCTTCGGATGAGGACTATCGGAGATTGATCTGAACTCATATCATGACTTTCTTCAACTTTCATAAAATTATTAGAAATATTTTTGGTTATAAAAAAATCGATCAGGTCAGGTATTTTTCCGGGGTCAGTTAGCCAATATGTTGGTTTTCCTGTGGAAATTGATTGACATCCATTTTTTTAATGGCAATATGTAATTATTTTCCTTTAAGTCACCACCTATTATGAAAATTTTTCCCAGACACTTGAAGAACTCTGAGTATTGTTTGTTTCTACTAGAATGTCGTGGTGAACAGTACAAGTCTGCCAATTTGCCTGACCATTGGTCTTTGGATTTTAATTTTCTGAATCTCCTTTGCAACAATATATCGTCCATAATTAGCAGGATGGCCTTGTCCACAGTGTACACACTGTAGATGTGCTTGCGGATTGTTGCATTCTCCAGTTAGGTGGTGCCCGACACATTTAACACACATTGGAAGTTTGCGACAATATTTTTTCGTGTGTCCATATGCTTCACATCTTTTGCATTGCGGAATTAGTCTAGACTTTCCAAGTGCAATTTCCACTTTGCAACCCAATAACATATTCATTCATTCGTCGTAGTCAACATTTCCGGAAAAATTTTCGTCAATTCTTATAACAATCGATACCAGTATTTGTACATTTCAGCCGTTATAATTCAAAAATTATAACGTTACCGTCCCTAGCCACGGGGAGACATGAACATTCCGTTTTACCGGCCTACTATTGTACACTGTTCCGTTCCTTTAAGACGTTGATCAGTTCAGCACAATATGGCTGAAACTTCGGGAGTAGGTCGTTGGTTAGTAATATAGGCAGTGGTAATTCATGTATGTTCATGTTACCAAGCCAGTTATGTTTTAGTGACATAACCGTCACCTCGTTACATTCAAAAAGTAGGTGCTTAACGTCTTCTACTTCCGATCCGCATAAACATTGACACTGGTTCGTTATATTAAATCTCTACAGGTATGCTTTAAAATGGTAAGTCCAGAGATAACTTGGCACATCGAGCTCGTCAGTGGTAATTTCATTTTTAGTCTTTCTTTTAGATCAGGAATGAAGCCAAAGGTATGCCTTCCATTGGCTGATTCATTCCACCTTCGTTGCCAGAGGTCAATCGCCATCGACCATATTGACCTTGCCTACTATCAGCAGCATGAACATATTCACCTATATTATTTTTGCCACGCCTTCTTAGGTGGTACAAGTTCGCTCGTTTTTTGATTAGAATATCAACCGGGAGTACGCCAGCCAGAACCACTACAGCATCTTTAGATACCGTTCGGTAAGGTTTTGTTATTCCTAGCAGGATATTCATCTGATCTGATGTGGTGACAGTTATCATACCAACCAGCCGCCGCATACGCGAAAAGCGCCTCCGCCACACCTTTGTATATTAACTTCAGTGTTTTGTGATTAAGTCCCCATCCTTCTCTTGATACTCTCGCCAAAGAGTGGAATAGCTTCTTAGCGTTTTCACGGACTCTAAGAACGTGGGATGCTACGCCCATTCGTTCATCAAGGTCAACACCTAGATATCTAACGCACTTGACCATTTTCATGTTTTTACCGTTTAGTGATATTGTTTGTGGTCGGCTAGAGTCAAATTTGCCCTTTAGTTGCTGCATCACTGTTTTTTCTGCTGATAGTGACATCTTATTTACTTCACACCATTGGATCATTTTGTTTATTGCGGTTTGACCCCGGCGCTGAAGTTCGAGTCACGAGTTGCCATGTATCAGAATGACTTTGTCATCCGCGAAAGCAATTTCCTCAAAGTCATTGATCATGCTTGTGTTAAACACGATATTCCAGACTAGAGGACCCAAAATAGAGCCCTGAGTAGATCCTTTTGTAATTTGCTTTGATACATAACCATACCTGTCTCTGTTTATTGCGTATCGATTACTGAAGTAGCTCCTAAAAACATTCATCGTGTTTCTAGGGAGATTGTAGACCGATAAACTTGCAATGACACTAGGCCACGTAAGATTATCAAATGCTCCGGCAATGTCCAAGAATATACCCTTAACATATTTAGAACTTTGGGTTTTGACAGTGTTGTTTAGGCGGACTATCGCATCCTCAGTAGACATGCTACGTCTAAATCCGAATTGCTTGTCCGAGAACAGTCCGCTTTGTTCAACTCGCGGTATAATGCGAGTCGCAAGCAACCTTTCTAGGAGCTTCCCCATAACTGGTAGTAACATTATGGGTCTATAAGATTTCGAACATAGTGGATCTCTATCACCAGGTTTCCTGATTATGATCATTTCACCCTTTTTCCACACCTTGGGGAAGTAACCAAATTTTAGGCAGCTGTTTAATAATTTTACTATGCTAGACCCTATGATGGGCCATGCCAGCTGAATTATTTCAGCGTTCAAGTTATCCAGTTCAGGGGACTTGTTACGCTTGAAGCAAGTTAAGGCACTGGTGACCTCCTCCCATGTAAATGAGTGGTCTTCCGCATCGTTCCAACTACTGTCGGTAGCGATCTCGCGCATTACTGCTTGAGGCCCAGTTTCGTCTGGCGTTTCGTCCGGAAGAAGTAAGTTGAGTAATTCCAAACGTGTGTCATGCCACGTATCAGTCACGACTCCATTTGCCTTCCTGATGGTGTTTAAGACTTCTGGGGATCTTGCTCTGCCAGCGGCAAATTTATATTCAAGTCCCCATGGGTCTTTATTACCATGTTCCGTGACGTACCGTTGGAAACTATTTTGTTTTGCAATAAATACTTCATGGAAGTATTTATTTCTTGCTACTCTAAAGCGAGACAATTTTAACTCTTTTGCTATTCGGTTCCTTTCCGCCTGGTAGGCTCCTCTAAGCTTGTGCATAGAACATCTAAGTTTCCTTAGATTAGAGTTCCACCATCAATTTCATCTATCGAATCTATTTCTGGAAGTGCTTCTACACTGTCCCAAGAGCCAACCAAGTGTCTAGCAAACAGGCCCCAGTCGGCTATCTTAATGGCGAATCTCGGAGTGTTGCTACTTGCAAGCGGATTGCTCTGAGGCGAGTTTGATAAATTAAACGTAATGGCTCTATGGTCACTAGATGTCCAACTTTCTCTGACACACCACCCACTATCGAGCCCAGCAAGGCTCCATTGACTATGGTTAAGTCGATATTGGAGTTCCCATTAGACGAGAACGTCGTTGGGTGACCCTGCAAGTTCATTATGAAGAGGTCACTCTTAGATACGAAGTCCTCTACTTTTCTTCCGTTTTCATCGGTTAAACGGTCATGCCACATTTTACTTCTTGCATTGAAGTCTCCGAGGATCATTACCTTTTTCTGTTGACCCGATAGAGAGCCTAAGATCGTTTCGATTTTGTACAGATGCTATTCGATCGGTTCACTGTATTGGGCATATATTGAAAATAGGTAGAGTGAACCAGCTTCCGATGACTTAGTTTCATCATGCTCATGCCAGCATTGTGAATACTAATTGCAGTTTTGGGATTCTCAGAGCAGCCTGTAACTACTCTGGCTGTAGAAGCCATGCCACTGATTTGACCATTGACCGAGTGTGGTTCTTGCATACATACTATATCTATGTCGTGAGTACAGATGCGTTCACATATCTCTGATCCGACTATTTTAGCGCCCTGCATGTTGAGGTGGGTGATACGTAGGTTGCTGTTACAATGTCTTTGATTATGACTAATCATCATGTTTAGATCTTAATTTCAAACGTTGCACAGCATTTTTGTATGCGTTACACGAAACGCGACCTACTTGGTGGTCATGAGGTTTTTGCAATTACTTGCAGCTTGCACAATTGCTGCAATTCCTTGCAGCTAATTTTGTTCATTACAAATTATGTAAAGGTCCCGCCATGACTCTGATTGGCCTTTCTTGTTTTGTTTCATACGTGTGAAAGATAAATGAGCCTTCGATCAAAGTTTTCACTACGTTTTTATATGCATCTACGCTATTTACGGTAATGTTTATTTTATTTTCATTCATCAATTTAGTGATGAATGAATCTTCTGAAACACTCGCCTTAATTATATCATAGAACGCGTGATAATTTTTAATGATAGGTGGTGGGGGAGGTATTTTTCTATCTTTTTTGACGTTTGTCTCGACCTTTTGATCCAACGTTTGTGGTTTTTGTGGTGGTGACGCTGTATCATTTAACCTTCTTTAGCTAAGTCTTCCTCGTCGGTGTGATATTCAACGTTTTTATTAACATTATAATTGGTGTTTTGGTTCTGTGCCATTGGAGATTCAGTTTGACATTTACTAATGCTTTGCTGATTTTTTCTGACATTCGCTCCTTTTCTGAGGCACAACTTTCAAGAACAGATGTTTCATCATAATTATTTGAGGTTGTTATACTTGATTGTTGGGGTGTCGTTGCTGCGCGGCATTGCTCCATGTTAAGATTTTCAAATGAGAAATTAAAAGTTTTCTCAGAAGATCTAGTAACCCTTCCTCGCCTTTGTGGCTGCTTATTATTTGAATATTCTTGTTATTTTGTGTATGCAAGAATCGGCCCTCCTCAGAATCCTTAGAGCTAGTCTCATCAGACAGTTTGCATTGGTATACCACCTGGGGTATTACTTCCTTCTGTGTAATCCACTCGCCTCTAGTATTTAGCAGTTGTTTAAAAACGTTGCCCAGGTGTTACCACATGGAGGTATACTAGACACATTTGGTGGTCTCTACATAGTTGCAGAGTTGGAATACGTGGCTATGAACGGTCAACTCCTACCCTATTGAAACGCACCCTAATACCCTCCCACGTAAATGGGTCCACAAAATTGCTCAATTGAAGATGTTAAATGGCTAAGAAGAACTTAGAGCTATGTATTCCTATAAGATGTTTCAGTGAGCTATTATGGCCATCAGATAGACCATAATCCTAGGTAAACTCAGACGATGTTTTGGATAAGTTTGTAGAAATGACTGGAAACTTTACTAGAAACAAAATTTATATTCCAAGAATTTAACTTAGATTTCCACCTAAACTTAAATTCTGCGCTTCTACAACCAGACTAATGCAATATACCTAAGCTTTTTGCAAATTTCACAGTAAAACTAGACGACCCCATTGAAATTTGTTGCTTTCCACCACAACTGGTAGTTTGTATTGGTTCGTTGTTTTTGATTTTTTTTAATGCCATAAGCACATCGATTGTTTTTAAACCAAGCATCACCCCTAGAAAATCCCGAAATTTAACTAATGAAACACTGGAATTTTAATAGAAAATCATCAGTATTCGATACCAGCACAAGAATTTTGAGAATTTATTGAATGGGATGTACGCCCAAGTAAAATTATAATACACATACAGCAGACACAGTAGAACGATTCATCAAAAATTTAATCCAACCTCTATTATAATTAATTTTTCTATAATTTCCTTGGTATTAAATTTCCCACCAACCACACCAGCCAACAACAATATGATACTGTAATTCAGTTTCACATTTTATCTTTTGTTTCTAATCAATTAGTTTTATAAGCCAAACATGATTAGAAAGTTTTTTTGTAATTTTATTTTGCTGCTGCGGCCGGTAAACCCCAAAATAAATTAGTTAATATATTTACTCTTATTACTGGTTGATGTTGGGTTACTTCTCGTATATACATTTCGCAAAAAAAAAAAATCCTCAACATACGCAAAATTAATTAGTTTCGCAAACTAACTTTAATTAGATGAATGATTCAACAGCATTCTATGTAATAGAATATTGGGGTAGAATTTATGTTAAATTATTCATCGAATCGGTACTTGTGACCCCTAATAAATAATCATAAACATAAACAATTGTTCGATACCTATATTCAATCAATTAAGGTGCGACAATAAAACAGTTCTGATAACAAATTCCTAAATTAAATGCAAATCTCTCATTTACATTTATCGTGTTTACATTATAATCTATGGCCTGTCATTTTAAATTAAAATCACATTCAGCAAAAAATATCAATTTGGTTTTCCTTTTTTTTATATTTGGGCTAAACTCCCCAAGCATCGCACACCACCACACACATAAACCGATATATAAACTTGGTGTTTGGTACGATATTAATTCTACCAGTCTAGACTTCCATAATAATATATTGCCAAATTTTATCTAAATAATCTGATATCATTAAAATTCAAGAAATGCCAAACCATTTTATATAAAACAAGGCCCTCCAACCACCCACACCCCAATTTCACTAACATGAGCATAAAACAAAATAAATATTATTCTTAAAATCGCGCTAAGGTGAATCGAATATAATACACACCTTCAACCAAAAAAAAACAAAACAAAAAAAATTAGACATTTCGCTCAAAGTAGCATGCTGAGTAAAAAAAATTTACAGTTTGAATGAAGATGGAAATTCCCTTATGGATTTTCAATAGCTAAAAGCAAAAGAACGAAGGTATATAAAAGCATAAAACAAAAAAAAAATCGTTTTCATCTTAACACAGAGAATAAAATCTTTTTTGCATTAGATGTAATCATTTCGAGTTAACGTTGGTTGTCGGTACCAATGAAAAACTCTTCTTATCGCAGATGTACCAGCACACCAGTAAGTAAACGTGCGAATCAAACGGAATAAAAAGATCATAATTTCCATAAAAGCTTTCAATTTTTAATTTTGATTATATTCAATCGTGTCGTTCAATTTTGTGTATAGGGTACTCGTTAAAACTTTTTCTGGCACCCTGCGATTATTTTCGATATCTCAACCATTAAATAGTTTTTCTATTTTATCCTACGTAATGTGTGTTCCTGATTGATTTACTTTTTGTGTTCTGATTTAAATAATCGAATTAATTTATGTTAAGCTTTCAGAATCTATATCTAAAGTTTAATCAAACACACATCCATAAATCGAGAGACAAATAAAAATTGGAACTTTTTTTTCTTGTTTACCGCTTCAAGTTATGTATGTGTACATGTATGTGTATAGATATTTATATAGGATTGTGTGCGTTAAAAATCATAACGTATACATAAACAAAACGAGAAATTGTAGATTTCCCAGGAGCTTTTAATGTGAACAAAATCTATATAGAACTTTTATTTTATTTTCAAATTTTCTCCATTTATTTTTCTTGTATGCCGGGTGAGTGATTTAAGTTGATAAAATAGTCAAAATTAGATAAATTATGAAAAATTTTGTTTCAAAGGTTATTTGGGGGTCAAATTAGTTGTAAACTTTTAAAAAATATTTTTTATTATTACCTAGGCCTGGTACATTTGTTTCCGGGTTACCGACATGTCAAACTCACAAATAATTTGATGAAGTTCCGGATGAGATTTAAATGTTCTCGATGGATTATTGTTTCTAGTGAAAGGATAAACTAGGAGTGCCGACAGGAGTGGTTAATTGTTTGTTAACAATTTGTTGCAAACTCGTTTATACGGAGACATTTTGAATTGGGATGTTGAAATGATGTCTGAGATGTTAATCTCAAAACGGTTCCAGAAACACAAACCGAGAATATTGATCAAGCATCGCAAAACAATAGCAGTTTCCATTCTTTGGCCCCAGAAATTCAATAAATATTCGTTCCCCAGTACGCGTAACCTCAAAATAATTTCCCATGGCCGGTCTCTTTACAAATATCGCAATTTTTAATAAACTCCGAAACATTTGTATTCATTGTGGGCCAAAACAAATATCGCAGCCGCTGACATTCGAGGGTTTTTAACGTTACCATGTAAAAGGCAGATGAAGGACAATCATCTCCGAGGATCAAACGGATTCGACGAAAAAGGAGCATATAGTTTCCGGGTGAACATTTAACCGTAGAATAGTTTGTCTTGGACATAATTTACCGTGGACACAATTTATCGTGTGGACAATTTATCGTATGCCTGTTAATCGTAGTTCGAAATATGGCCACCTGGGACGTAACTTGGCGAAGTCTTAATCGATATTGATGCGGTTGGGTATTTTGGATGGAAATGGGATTCTAAAACAGTTTTTGGAAGGAGTTCTGGAATATGGCAACCAGTGGAACTATTCTGGTAATTCCCCGGGAATAGGGAACTGGGGAAAAAATTTATATGTAATTTCTGTTCAAATATTATTTTTCCGGCCTACTGAGGAGAAAAATTTGATGTAAATATTTATAAATTGGGAATAATTTTTCCATATCTAAATTGGCAGGGCACATTATTCCCCATTTAATTTTGTTTTCAAAAAAATTCACACTAACATTTTACCTCAGCATGCCAAAAATAAATGTTTAAATAAAAATTTCATATAAAATCTTTCCCCAGTTCCCTATTCCCTTGGAATTACCAGAATAGTGCCACTGGGACGGAACTCGGTACCTTATTAACCGATTATGGATATGGTGGATAGAAATGGGATTGCTAAATGATTTTTGTAAGAAGTTCTGGAATATGGCCACTTGGGACGAAACTCGTTAATTGCTTAACCGATTATGATTGGACTGGGTATGTTGGATGGAAATAGAATTCTTAAACGTTTTTGGTAGAAGTTCTGGAATACGGTTACCTGGGGGTTGAAAACACCCCTTTCTTAACCGAAATTGATAATATTTTGTTCGTTGGATGAGAATGAGATACTTATATGATTTTTGGAAGAAGTTTTGGAATATGTCCACATGACCACTGACCCCGATGAACTCAAGAAATGGCTGGGTTAGGATATTATCGAAATATTCGCAGTTAACATCATTGAAGTGCTTCAATAATATGACGGACGGTTTTAACGTACACGATGAGGAAAGTGTTATTGTTCGTTGTAACGGGTGGCTGATGAATATTGCTACATTAAGAAACCCAAAAAACTTTTTGATTAATTCACGTCATTTATTTTTTCTTGATTAATTTGAAAGATAATTCATTTTTCTTAATTGGTTTTAAAAATAATTGAATTCAAATGGCCACCACGCACGTTGACGCATGTGTGACATCTCAGCAAAAAATTATTCATTACTGTCTAAGAGTTTCAGCGGGAATTGCCTCAATTACCGTTCGAATGGATTGCTTTAAATTATTCAAATTTGTTGGTGTTGTTTTGTAAACTTCCTGTTTGCAATAACCCCACAATAAAAAATTTGGTGCAGTAAGGTCAGGAGACCTGGGGCCAACGGAATTTGGAGTTTTTTGAAATCAGCTTATTGAGGAATTTTAGCTGCAATTCTGTCATAACTGACCGTGCTATGTGAGGAGTTGCACCATCTTGTTGAAACCACACAGACTTGAAAGTGATTCTCATTCAGCGTAGTTCTGGATAAAAAAAACTCTTTCAACAGTTTTAAGTAACGGTCTGCAGTGACCGTAACAGTAACACCATTCTCTTCGAAAAAGTAAGGCCCAACAATGCACTTTGATGAAACTGCACACCACATTGGTACGCGAAGTGGATGTAATTCCTTCTCATGAAGTATCTGTGGGTTAGAATCACTCCTTATTCGACAATTCTGTTTACTAACATTGCCGTTTAGATCAAAATGGGCCTCGTCAGACATAAAAAGATAGTTTAAGGCGTTTTCGTCCTTTTGAAGGATCTTCTGGCAAAATTCCAAGCGAATCGACAATTTTGCTGCGTTGAGTTTGTTTGTTATTTGAATTTTATAAGGGAATAAGTTCAACTCTTTGTGCATAATTGTCTGCAGTGACTGTCTGCTGATATCCATTTGAGCAGTTAAGCTTCTTGTCGAAACTCTGGGATTGTTTGTATAGTGGCAGCTACAGCAGCGATAGTTTTCTGCATCCGAACTGAAGGGTTTCGATGATAAGGATTTCTTGCGATTGGCCCATGCTCAGCAAAATTGTTTACGAGCCTCATAATATTCCACCTGCTAGGAGGAGTGCCGCTAAACGTGCGCCTGTATTCTCTTTGTACCGAAACTACGGACTCTAATGCGTGATAGCGGCGGACAATCCAAATTCTTTTGTCAGTGTCCAGTCTATAAAGTAAAAAACAATTGAAACAGATTAATTACATAGAAAAAATGTTATTATTTTTTTTTTGGTAGCAGCTTTCATCAACCACCCTGTATATAGAAGATAGAAGTTTTCGCAACTACTTAGCACCACGTGGTTTACATATGTATATAGTTCTAGTAAAATGTCATTAATTTATAGATGCATTTATATAATAAATACGTGCCAGCAACCAACGGATTGTAGGACATAACTAGAAGAATGGCTCATGTCCCTTTGACGCCGTATTGTAGTATTTTGCTCACGATTTCATGATGTTGTTTGTAGAAAGCATGCTTGGTTTAATCGAATTTATCTTCATTTGGAGCTTTTATATTGACAAAAGAAATGTCAAAGTGACGGCCAAGAAGCAGGAGTACGAACATATAAGATGGTTAAGAGGTGGGCAATTAATTGTTGACGTTAGTCCATAAAGTGCGTTCCGGTTATAATCGACGATGCTATTGCAATTTAAAGTTATTTCCTGTAGTGCCAAAATATCAAGCTTGTTCAAAATGTAGGTGAAAGCTTTCCGTTTCGATTGTCTTATTTTAGAATATTCATCTTTAATTCATATTTCACTAAACTTCTCAGTATTCAGTTCAAAGAACAACAAACAATTTATTCGTTACGATGTTTTCGTCCTTTATTGAAAATGAGAATGTTTGATCTCAAATTCTTTATTTTTATAAAATTGTAAGATTTTCCGCTCTGTATCGTTAATCTATTTAAATTATATTTGAAGACAGTATGAGGGGGGAAATTCCTTGATTAATACGCTCGCTAGGTTACTCTAAATGAATAAGTTGTATTGAAAACGATTCAAGAGAAATTTTGCTTCTGGTTATTGACACTACATGTAAGGGCATGTTATTGATGTTGTAAAACCAATACCACATCAACTTCTGCTCCCCATGTTATGGGCGGTGTAAGCAGGCGTCTATCGTGAAGCAAGCAGCTCGTGGTGTAAACAAGTTTCTGGTAAGACTGGATGCCTTAGTATGTATCACATCCTTAGTAAAGTCCCCCAGGTGGTAATATTCCAAAATTTATTCCAAAAATCATTAAGAATCTCATTTCCATCCAACGTTACCCAATTTTATCACTATAGTTACCGAATTCTTATAGAAATACATATTGGATTTTTTTATGTTTTAAGATACTTCAAACCCAAGACATTAATTGTGTTATACTAAACTGTCCTCACGATAAACTGTTCTACGGTAAATTATTCACGATTAATTGTTCGCGATAAACTGTCAGTAAATCATAGTTTTAATCGTGGATGTTTGTATCGCCCGCAAATTCTGAAAAGTTTTTTTTGGGTTATTGACCAGGTTACAGTGACGTGGCGGTTCTACATAATGCCGGAATTTATTGACTACTAACTACTGCTGCGTAACATTTCAATTCAGCTGTACTATAATCTTATGGGCCAAGTTCAGCTTTACTTATACGAACGCTATTGGATGTTAATGTAAATCTGATCTTTAAAACAAAAACCCATTTTGTTGATGTTATGCATTGAATATATAATCTTCGTGAATAAACAGGATGACAAATTACTGGTTCAGACTGATGCTTTGCTTGCATCGGCTTTAAGGACGCCATTGGCCTACTGTAATATTTGTAAATACTTAGTTGCAGTACAAAATTGCTTTTATCGATGTGATGGTAAAATTAGAGTTCTTAACTTAGAACTATATCAACAACTTTGATGATTAAGACCTCTAGGTGTTCGTGGAATGTTTCTGAGATTACCAAGAGGTCGTCTAGATAAACAGAATCTAGCCAAGCCGACCAAGCAGCCCTTCGATAAGGATAAGTAAGAGATAAGCCGCTTACACCGTTTATCACCAGTCGGACTTTAACAATTGCTTTCTTCATCAATATGCCAGACGAGCTTCCCGAACTAAAGCATCTATTTATAAAGTTTAAATTTTGTACAGCGGGCGCAATAAGATGACGATGATGCTTAATTGGTCTCGAAAATCATACGACAAATGGCTCAAAATATGCGTCTTGTCCGATTCAAGAATATCTGAAGATGGAAATTGTTAAATAACTGTATTTAAAATGCCCTTTCCAGACACAGAAGGACCATGGAAAATTACGTCGGAATCTGATTTATTGTCGACGCCCCTAATTTCGCATATCTGGGTTGCTGACATTTGTGGAACGAGCATTTTTAACCCTGATGGTTAAACAAATCTACACCTAAAAATGTTGCCCTAAATTTGGAGCAAAGATGATTGCCGGACTGTCAGATTCGGAGTAAGAAGGATAATACGAATGCAATTTTGATTGGGTTGAGTCTTTTTTTCCGGAATACGGAGATCTTGATTCTGGAAAATCAGAGGGTTGACTTGATCTTGAATCTTCGCATTACCATTTCCCACGTTCTGTCCACAGAATTTGCAATTCGGTTTTAGCAGTCCAGTACCTCGGCCACAAAAAATGTATGCTTTAAAGCGAAATTACAATTTCTAAATTTATGATCCGATTGAAAAGAGATCAGGTACCATTCTCAAAAGTTAAAAAAAATTAAATTTCTAGGTTCTTAAAAATTCCAAAACCCGTCGGACTTCAGCTTCATGCGGCTTTTCCGCTTGGGGAAAAACTTTGGCAATTCTAAAATATCTGGAGAAATGAAGTGGCCGCCACGTGTTCTTGCAGATTCGAATTGCATATCCAAATCGAAACTTATTTTTTATTCAAGATACATAGCGCTGTCGATTTGCGACAAAAGGTTTGATAGTTCTGAAAAAAGACAGGTTTTAATCCGAGAATAACGACAAGGACTTAGAAGTTTTCTATTCCCCTCGGAGAGCTTGATTAACGCGAGTCACCTTGCCTCTCGTAATCGGGGCGCTTGATTAACATCTGTTTTTCCGTTTTGTCGATTAGACATGTTTTTTTCCAGAATTTTTCCAAAACCATATTTTTTTGCTATTACAGTGCCATCTATCACGTATCTAAAAATAGTTTCGAACAAAACTTACGTACCTTAAAGTGTAAAATCTGCATCTGCAGTACGATTGTTCACTCTAATTTCGGAAATGAAACAAAGTGGCAAATTAGTAATGAGTTTGAGTAATGTTTCGAATTTGAACGATTGGTATATTTTGGCCGGAATACTCGAACCACCATTACATTACCTTTCATTTTCCAAAAGTAAGTGTTACAGTGAGGAAGAAAATTGTGAACAAATCGATTGCGGGTTTGAACGACCACTGCGCCAATCAGCATCGCAATAAGCAAGGATCCTTGGTATTTTATTTCTATTTACAATGGGCGCTTTCAGGTCACCTGACAGTTGAGAGGAATTGGCGATGATTTCACTAATCATGATAAGAGACTTGAAAGCGGCCAGTGGTTCTCAAATCTAAATCGTAGGAATATGCTTCTTCTAGAGTCAATCTAAGTGATTACAACTATGACAATAAATACTTACTTACACTCAATCAACTTCCCAATCACCTCACATTTTTATTTTTTATTTTATAAGTGGTACTTGACGTTGTTAGTTTAGAGAACTCTAATTTTGTGATATAGCAGTTCTCTTTAAATACCGCAGAATTCTCTTCACTACCAAACAATGCGCTCTTCCGGGATCATTATTGAATCTGCTGATATTACTGTCTACATAGCTAATGTCTGGTAGAAAAACTTGACGCGCGAACGGAATGCTTCCCATTGCTTAGTGATATGGTACATCCCTCATTTGGTCACGTTCGGCATTTGTTTTAGGACACATTGATCTGGAGAGTTTCAAATTTGGATCGATGGGCGTTGCACAAGGATTGCATTCAGTCATATCAAATGGCTATTTCATTTATATACAGCCCCTCATAGATCCGTTTCCATTCTAATTGAATACCTTGCTTTTTCCAATATCTTTCATCTTAAAAGTTTCCATTAATTTGGTTTGACTAATGACTTGTGTTATTGGTCATTTGAAAATAATAAGAAATCGTCGATATATACTGACATCTTGTCCCGTTCTATGTTTTAGTATATGCAAGGATCAACTTTAGATTGTAATAGTCCAATTAGCGTTAAAGTATTAAATTATCAAGTTGTTGATTCCAAACACGACTGGACTGTTTGAGTCTATAAAGTGACTTCTTGAGTCGACATACTTTAACGTAATTATTGAACTTCCTGGGTTGAAGCATGTAAACATCATATTTAACTTCACAATGAAGAAAAGCGTTTAAAACATCTGTTTGTTCAATGCCCAAATTGTATTTTGCTGCAAGTGGTATTAAACGTCTTAAAGAGGTGTAAAGCTCAGCAATGGCGCGTAGGTTTCGTCGTAACCAACCCCTTTTCGTTGTAAACATTCTTTCACAATTAATTTCACTTTGTAACTATATATTTCCCCTTCCTTTTGCAGTCCTAGGTATTTTATTGGGTGGCAAATCGGTGAGTTTTCACGTGTTCGTTTTAATAAGAGACTGATATTCTTCTTGCATTGGATATTCCCTCATTAATGAATCAGCCCTTGAAAAAACTTATTTTATGGTTGTTGGATTAAATTATTCACTGTGCCGAGACATGTAAGAAACAAAATCTTCCATTCGTTTCGGTTTATGCTTTCGTGACGATTTTCTCGGTACTGTTTCCACAGGTATCACGTATGCCTATGTTCTGGAAGTTATTCGAAATCCGACATCATTTGATATACGTCTTCTTTATCACTTGAAACGATTGTATTGTCTGAAGAAACATCACTGAGTTTATTTGATGGATCGAGACCATTGACAGTAGCTATAATTTCATCAGTTTTTATCCGGAAACAAAATAAAGTGACTATTCGGGTCACTCTGAGTAATATTTTCTAAACGTTGGTATTGAAGGAAGTTAATAGTTAATGTAAATAACATCCCTCTGATTTTGGACTCAGTTTCTTTCGTTTGTGTTCTTTGGGTGCTACGTTACCTTTAATACCTCGTGGAGGAGATCGATTGATTATGTAGGATCGGTTATGCCCAGAACTCATTATATATAATTATAATCCGGCATCAATAAGCATACATCTCACTTTCTCCATAATTATTTGATTCATTCTTTCGGAGATTCCATTTTGTTCCGGCTTATATGGAATTGTGGTCTGGTGACATATCGCAGCTTTCCACAAAATATTTACATAACGCTGATTATTGTATTCGCATCCATTGTCAGTTCGCAAACATTTTATAGTATTCATGGTTTGGTTCTCCCCCAATTTCTTCAATACCTCGAACTTTGCCGCGCCTTTTTAATTTTATCCAAAAAAAACGAATAATTTGTGAGAAACATCGTTAATAAATGTTAGATTTACTTCTATCGAGTATATCTGCGTAGTCACACAAATCTGAATGGACAAATGGAATTATTTTAACTAGGTACGGTAATGCTTGTGATTGGTTTAGTCTGAAAATTTCACATCTCGTCTTGCCAAACTTAACATTACTCCAATTCTTCAACATTTGAATTACGGATAAGAATTTGGCACATAAATCTGTGAAGTACCAAATATTTTTAATATTTATTTTCAGGTGTTTCATGGTCATATGTGTCAAAGCTCCGGAATCAACGTACCAAACGGTGTGGTTGATAGTGTTTGTTGAAAATATTGTGTAGCAAACCCTGTGCAATCGGTGTTCGTATCTTTGTGATATGCGCATAGTTACGACAATAATTTGCTCTGCAACTCCCCTAATAAATTTCTACTAATGTTGGTTCCCGTATTCTCAATTCTCATAAGCATTGGTCTATATTCCTCTGGCAAGCCTGCCGAAAGAAAAATAACGATACATTCCTCTGCAACATTTAATTTAATGGAATTTAACGTATGAGCTGTGTTAATTTTTAACTTTTAAATATTTTCAGCGGTTTTTTAACCAATTGAAACACACCTTTAATGCAATAGTTAATTGCCCCTATTTTAGTAGCTCCTCGGGAATAGAGAACTAAATCATGTTTTTTTGCAGAGTAAGGTGAAAAGTTAGCTGTAATTTTTTTGATGATTTTTGTAAAAGTAAAACTGGGAATAGTTTTCCGTGCCAATTTCACTACAGAAAATCAATTCTCAGTTTATAAAAATTTACATCAAACTGTTTGCCTTAGTAGGCCAGAAAAACTGATTTTTAAATAAAAGCTATTTAAATTCCTCCTCCAATTATCTGTTCCCTAATTCCTGTCTGGAATTACCAGAAGAGGGTTACAGGCCGAAACATAATATCAAATAGTTTGAGTGGTTCGGTTATATAATGAAAAGGAACATTTTTTCGATAGCATTGTAGTGTGGTGGAATTTAAAATTACCTTCGAGTAATCCAAGCTGCAAGACCTCTAATGAAAAACCAATTTTCCTATTCATCTTTCCAAGGTACGCGAATTCATCCACAAGAAAGGACGTAGTGATGAATCATCATATCATAAACGATATCTTTGTTCTAACATGTTCATCCTGAATATTGTAACCTGACAAACAGTGTCGAATCGCAACATTTGAATTATTAATGCAAAATTTAAATATTGAGGCTTTATGTATACGATTTTATATCATGCGTAAAACAAATCCATCTAAAACTTCCTAAATTTAAATCATTCAAAATAAAAATCTTCCCAATAACTTTTTTTTTTGCATAAAACATCCAAAAATATACCTCAACATAAACGCTATATCCTGGTATACGAGTACATACCCTACATCAATTTCCTGCATTAAATATGAGTGTAGATAGACCGATACGTTGCTAGGAGACACACGATACATATTTTGATACAAAACAACATTTTAAACTTCGATAACTTCGCATTTTATATCAATTTTCTCACCGCATCCTCACACCCGAGATGAATTCAGAACACATATCAGAATAGCATTAAAAAACAACTTGACCTAGATGTGTGCTCATTTACTGAAAATTAATCAATTCGATTTTTTTTCCAACCACCCTCACCGCAACAAAATAATGTTTTTTTGTGCGGCTGTATGTCATCCACACAACCAACCAAGAAAAATATTCTTGGGACGATATATCGATTTTTCAAGTGTTATGATGAAATGTGAATGTAAGTCATTTGTAATGTCCCTGCATTTAGCAACGAAAATGCGGAGGATGGTAACGTTATAATGATGTGTTTCGTTGTCATAAACCACTTTTCACACAAATTTGTTTCTCCCAGCGTTGTTATATGGATGTGTCGGGGGTTGCAGACACCATAATTTTAAAGTTGTTAACCAGTTAACCGAATACACTAAAATTATTAATTGAGAATGAAGTATCTGCTATATATTTACGGAGAAAAGGGTTTATTTTTCATCTTACACTCGTTCTTAAGATTTTGCGGTATAATGGGTTTGCTTCCCTTCCAATTTAAATAATTTTAAAAATTTTAATTAATTATTTTCGTTTTCCTGTCTAATCATCATATAATAGTATTAGTAGTAAAGTCGGTTCCTACCGGCAGGCCGCTGAATCATTAATATAAAGTATTTTATATCTTATTCCGCAACGAGGTGTACACGGTTGAACAACCAAAATAATTGTAAATAGTTTTTAATTGTTTTTAAGACAAATTGATATTTTTGTGTTCATAAACGTTAAACAAGCCACCTTTATTACAAAATTGGTGATGTGACAGGGAATTTTACCCTCTACCAGATTCACAATAAATTAAAAACTTTATGATAAATATTTATTGCTGTACATACATTGGAACATCTGGTACGTGATATTTTAAAAGCAATTAGTTTTAACAATTTTTTGGATGGTATTGCAATTTTATTGCTATTTTCGGATTTGATTTTTTTTGTGTGTTCCGCCAATAAACCAAAAATACTATTTACTATCATACGAGTATGATAATATTACCAAGTTGATTATCAATTTTGTAGTTTTGCTTTTACATGTGTGCTAATGAATATGAAATATGAATAACAATTTGGGAAATGGATTGTATTTTCTCGATTGCTAATGGATTATTGGGTTGCAATAACTAAAGGGTGTTCGTTAAAAGCTTGGCAAATGTGCTACTTAGTAATAATAACTACAAAGCTCGAAGTGCTTTTAAAAAATCCAAGCGGATATATGTCCTCTCCATTCTTTATGAGTTCCTTTTTAGTGCTGTTTCGTGGGCCAGATGTATCGACTCCGCAGATGATAGCATTGAAATTCATAACCAGAAATTCATAACCAGCGTGTCAACCTAACCAGCTAAAAAAATTGTTTTAACGAAGTACGTGCACCAGCTTAAAATATTCTGTGTTCCAATTATTTATCCGAAATCCGAAACAAAAAATTATTTGTGATGTTGCTCCGATCCATCAGAGGCACCAATTTCAGACTAGGTTTACAGTTTTGATTAGAGGTCTTAAGCAACAAAATTGTTTATGTTTACACCTTCGGTAGGCGTAAAACTTTTACGAAATACATGGGAATATATATTACCTGGTAAACAGGGTTGTTCAGCTAGGAGGGGATCTCCCAGCAAATTCAATCTGCTAAGCGCTAAACGGGAACAGGAGCAAAGTAAATGAAGAACAGTTGCTTTCTCCTCTTCATCTTCACAACTGCGACAATAATCATGTGAAGGGACTTCCATTCTATTCACATGATTGCCTATGAGGCAGTGTTCTGTAATAGCACCCACCGCCATGCTTGGTGAAATTAGGTAGGTTGTACCTTGCCGAGCGAGTTCATCCGCCATTTCATTTCTCTCAAAATTGAAATGCCATCTCCTCAAGCAATGAGAGACAATATTCTGGACTTCTTTCGACGTAAGGAAATGTGATTTGAGCGTTAATTGAAGCCTGAATGTCTGTAACATTCATTATACCTCAACCAGTCAACGGTTTCCCTTACCGCGATTAGTTCTGCTTTAAAAACTCTGCAGAAGTCCGGGAGGCGGAAATAGAGGTTTACATTTAATTCTTCATTTCCCACCCCAACTCCCAACTTTCCTACCCATCTTTGAACCATCAGTGAAAAAATTAACACTTTCAGGAGGATATTCCTGTTTCTTATAGAATATATGAGTGTCCCGTATTGTTACAGTTCCACATTGAGATGGAGCTAAGCCTTTTAACTGACTTCACTGTTATTTGTTTACCAAGGATACCCAACCCCATATAATAAAATGGGTCTAACATGGGGCTCCAAACCACATATTTTTCCAATGACATTTTTACAGGAGTTAAGTGTTACTATAGCTTTCTTGCTCTTTTTAATATGTAATAATTTCTTCCTTAGTTTGGTGTCCAGAATGAGACCCAGATGATTCACTTTGTCAGGGTCGATCTCAGTTTTGTTTAGATTCACAAACGCACTTTGAATGCGTTCTCTTAAGGTGCAAGGATATTTACCGAAGACACCAATCGTAGGTTTAATAAAAAGTCATTTATGATCAATTTCCAAAGAAGAGGCGATAAAACCCTACCTTGTGTTGTGTGCTTCAACTCATAAATCTGCTACTGAAGCAAGCCTTGGTGCGTCCAGACTGGCCGTCACAACCCTGCTTTTCTAGTATTTGATCTACCTAAGCCCTAAGTGAATCCATGCGCAGAGAGGAGAGTGCTTGCGTGATCGCCTCTTGTCTGACATTGTTAAAGGCTATCGGTTTTTCCAAAATTTTCAGTTTACTTCAGTCCAGTTGCTAGAAATGTGACAGAGTTCTAGGCTGTCCTTGCAGATAATTTCAAATTATGGTAAGGTTAAGTCAGTCGTATGCTCAACAGCCGCCGGTATCATACCATCGGGCCCGATTTATAAGGCTTAAAGCTATTTATAGCTCACAGGCCTTTCACATTTTCCTCCTACTTTAAGGTGGCTTTCAATACAATGCCTACGAATCTGTTGTCCCTAGTTCTTTGTGGTGCAAATTCGGAAAATGAGTTCCCAGTAGTAGCTCCAGGTAGTCTATACTAATTACGGTCCAAGAATCATCCGCTCGTTGGAGAAAACTGGGATTGGTGGAACTTAGAGATAGTACTTTACGCGGCCTAGACGCCTCAAAATACACCTGTATTTTACTACAGTATAGCCTCCAGGTATAATTAGTATTAGTTTGTTTTGAAGACTTCCTTGTAGCAGTCCCAATCTTTAGCAGCTTTAGTTTCCTAGGCTCCTAATTTCTAACAGGTATTTTGAAGTCATTTCGGTCACCAAGGTGGTTGAGGTTTACCCAGAGGTCTACTAGAAGGATACGCTTCTAATTCGGCCTTATTAAAGGAGTCGAATAGGTGGTTCACTAGGACATCAAGCGCTTGTGTTAAATTAGACTTTTTGGGACCGGTACCGCTATTGATTTACTTAGACTAGTTCTAAATAAAGGGGTTTGCCTCCAATCCAAATAGGAGATAAAAGGAATGATCCTCCGACACCTTCCAGTTCACTAAACTTTCCCTACTAATATCTAAGATAAGCGTAATATTTACATTTATAAAGGTTAGTTTACAGCCATACATCAGTTTACAGCCTTACATATATATAGGTCATTACCAATAAGTAAATCACGGAGTAATTCACATCCACGTGTTTCCCCAAATTGTGTGAATTTGCATCAGCATCCCTTGATGACTCTTTTTTTGTTTTTGAGCCTCCTTTAATGAGCTTCCCAAAATGACAGATAGGATATCCTCCCCATCAAGTTTAAGATGACGGTGACTGTTATTCCTCCAGAGATCCACAAAGTAATCCCATCGATGTGGACATCCCCGTGTCTAAGTCACCAACATCTTGTCTCAGTATGTCACCCTCATCTTTCTTATAAATCTTGAATGTGACTGTGCTGAAACCACCATAGTTAATTAAACCATTAATACTCACCAGCGCTGTTAGCGACTCTCTATTTTGTATGATAATACCTGGCCTATAACCAGCCTTTAGCTCTCCCTGCTCGGTCACTCCAGTTGGTCGTCGGCAGCTCAGGAATGATGATTTGTAGCATTTTCAAAATTTCTTTCGGATTGCAAGGTTCCGCTGGGATCCAAGATTTTGCTGTAGGTCTGAAGGGTTTATCCTATACAGACTAGAGCCTTTTTGTTCATGGCGAAAGGCCAAGGTCGTCAGCACAAGATGTTATCTTGACACGATTCTATTATCACTCTCCGCCTCAGCAAGCCGAAGCGGATTCATTATTTTCCCTCAGAATTTTAGGCAAGTGGCGGCTAGGGCGTTGTCCACCTTGCTACAATTGTTAGAAGATCTGTATCTGTGTTCGTGCGCCCTGTCAGTGACAACCCCACTAAATGCTGCTTTAGTACCTCATTGAATGGCTTATAGTCACAGTTTTTTGCATTATAGTTCTCTTTGCATTCTTTTTCTATTGACGAACACCCCTGTTTCGTTTCGAAAATTTGTTAAGTCAGTGAGAGCATTCCCCACCCGTTCTCTCCGCCAACGGAATCTTATTGAGGTTTGCTCGAGCTTTTCCGGCTCTTTTTCTGGTTTTGTAGGTTGATAGAAGAAGACCACCCGTGCTTGGGCTGATACCATCAGAGATTCCATTCAAAGAACCAGGTTTGTTCACGCCTAATGGCCAAAAGCCTATGTTGCTCCCATTTTCTTCATACGTCATAATGTAATTTGATCTTGAGGGTACCAGGTATCCGGATGTGCTGTTAGAAACTGAGCTTTTTTAAACTGAGTCTGGCAGGTTATAAGCACGGTACGATTAACATCTTTACCCTGCCTAGTTCGCTCCGTGTTTTAGCCTAACACACCACAAATACCGTAGTAAGATAGTTGTCCGGTGGTTACCGCGACTTGGCGACACGAATACTTTCGGTACTTCAAGATACGGAGCTGATACAAGCGCCAACTTGATTCTCGTAGATATGTTCACGTCAAGCCCATCATACGCCAAGTACAGCTAAACCGGTTTTAATATACGCCGTGGTCTTTACTATTTTTATGCTATCACGGTATAAATTAAAGAAAGCTTTTTTTCTAAAGCTTAGCGAATTACCTTGATGCATCCATACTGTAATTCTAAATTATTCTTATCAATCTCCTTAAACCGTTAATTTACGATATTTTTCAGTGAGCATCACACAATTCACGATACTTCCTTCCTTTGCTCTTCAAGTTCTGATTGATACACACGTCCTTTAATGACATTTTAATTATAAACGGTCGAGTATGTATCGAACTACCGATATGTTTATGTTTTTTATATAACAAATTTTGTTTTTTTCGGGTTACTAGATTTGCAGTTTATAATAAATACAACATGCTTTGTAAAAAAAATGATAAATAACATTTTGTGTTAAATACCACGATGCGTGATACTATTTTAAAATCTGCAGTAGTGTCGCATATTTCTGATAATTTGTCAACTTTCTGTAGGTGATTATAAATTCACTTGGCGTGTGATTGCACCCTGAAAGATTTATCTCAACATATTTTTGATTTTTTAACTCTGTTGTGTTCAAAGTTTCAATTTTGTGCTTTAGTGACACAATTGTGCCTCAATTTGACTTATTGGCAATTTTCTTATTATATTAGAATTAAACTCATCCAATATAAAAATATACTCGTATTATAATTATTTTTGTATTTTTCGTTACAAGTAAGAGTCACCGGTTTCTGTACAAGTCACTGCAGTAACTTAAAATTTCTAGCAGTTATTTCAAGGTCAAGGTTAGTTTTATATGAATTTATGGGTAGCAGAATGTAAATGCCCAAAATTAGTAAGGCGAAATTACGAAATATAAATTGATGCGGTGCAAGTGCCGGACATTTACGAGTATGCCTTGAAATAATTCCGGCTAAATTAATTTTCTCTCTGTAAATAGGAAAGTGCAACATTATCTGTGCATAGGGTAAAAAATACCCCAATATATTTTGTACTGAAAAATTATTTTCTATAACAAAAATTATTCTTTTTACTTACTTCGAATTTATTAAAAATACAAAAACTCAATGTACAAGATAACAAAAGATGCTTATAATTAATTCATTAAATTGTGATTATTAAAATTATTAAAAAGAAGAGTCATCAACTTCTTTATGTTGTTCAATTTCATCATCAACTATTTTTAAATTAATGCAATCATCACACACGGTTTGGTGATGCCGTTTATCACAGAAGTGACAAATTGCTTCAAGATTATATTGTCCACCAGCTGTAATTTAAATTTCTTGAGAAATTCCTTTCATTCTGAAGAAACCGACTAGTCTTAGAGATGCTGGTTTGCTAATTTATGCAAATTATACGCGGAAAAACCCGCCGCATCTAACATGTTGAAGAAGAGTACCATTGGCCATCTTTTAATTTTTCGCTTGCAGGTATCGATTATGATGTACGGTTTACCAGTGATTTCATCGATTGTGGTGTTGTTGTGTAGCTTAGACGTAGACAGTAATAATACGTTTTTGCCGCTTTGGGAATGTAGCTAACTAATGTCATGTTTACAACAAAGCAGAAAAGAGATGATCCAATATCTCTTTTTTATTTCACCGATTTTTGTGATCGATGTTTTTTCCTTCATCATTTGCTCTGCTAGCTGGCAACTTTTAAAAAGTTATCCATTGCGATATTTCTATCTTTGTTTAGGTACGGCAAAGCCAAAGCTAACAGCAAAGTTTCAAACGTTAACTACATTCGGTTGACGTCCAACATGTATTTTTTCTTTCAAAGGATAAGCGGTTTCTGAGTCACACACCCAGAATATTTGTATACCATATTTGTTGGAAACTACATTGACCTCGTATTGCAACTAGTTGCTCGTCAATTGTGAGATTAGATGTTGGCTTATACGGTTGTCTTAAACTATCTAGAAACATGTTCCAAATATCTCTAAAAGCTGCCAAATTGTCCTGTTTCAGTTGGTATTTTCTGGTGTGATGATTATCAAACCGACGGAATCGTAATAGTTGTTGCGTTCTCGCCAGAGACATAACGGTTCTATAGAAAGGGTGATTATCAGTTCATCAAGCCTTTCGTCCCAGTTTTTATGTAAACCGGCGTATAAGTACTCCAATCAACGCATATATTTCATCGGAGCCCGTATCGTACAAAATCCGAGGGCATTTTGCTTCACCTGTAAATGTAATGTTGTAATAATAATCTTTGGCTTTTCTGTTTGTCTTACATACGAGTTTTTCCAGATACATTAGTAAATATTACAATAATATGAAACGGTTTAAACTTTAGCTACAGCTAAAGCTAACCCAATTTCACAGAAATTGCCACTATCCGCCTGGTACCCCATGCGGCATTGGTTCCCGCAGCTCAGTCAAGTAGAGGAACGATGAGGGTTTCGGAGTATCCACATAACGTCCTAGTTTATCGCAATAAATAGGTAAAAGATATAAATTAAAATAAGGAAGGATATGATTGGGATCCTGAAGTAGTGGATTGCACGATCTACCCATCATTTGGGCAGAACTGACCATGGTTTCAAATGTGAAACGTTTACGCAAACATTTTACCCTAACCTAACTAACTTAAATTGGCCCTTAGGCCCTATTGGGGGTAGTATTAGTAAAAGGCTTGATGTGATATGTTGTTTTGGTCCGTGAAAAGAAAAGAGCCGCTTAGCGTCAACAATTTATTTTTCACGGGCTGCCGGTAGCAACCCACTATCGTTATTTAGTTGTATAAAACAACTTCCACTTCTTTACTTAGCAAATACTCTCAATGCAAAAAACAACAAAAAAACATCACATTTAATTTTTACAAACACTCAGTACTTTATTGTCACCATAAATAGAAATACCAATTTAAATTCAAAAATTTAAGAATTTAACAAAAAAACTTAACACAAAAAAAGTATATTTCTCTTCTCGGTCTATCTAAACGCTGACTGTCCGCCTTTCAAAAAACTCGAAACGCGGTTTTCTAATTTCTCATCAGAAAGTTGGTTAAGAGAGGAAAATAATATTTTTTTATTGTGTAAAATTTTTGTATTATCGTTAAATTGATTACAACAACAAATTGAGCATTTTCAATTTTTGCATCGGTCATTGTCACCTACGTATGTACATGTATAAAAGAACTTACATTTCAATATGTGCATAAACGACATAATCAAGTTACAAGTTGCATAAGTTACTCCGTTCATGAACATATTTGAGTTCATTTAACCGCAGCACTTAAAATATTCTAATGTGAATGAATTATGTTACCTTCAACTCTTAATCAGGGTTTAATGTAGAAAATCAAATCATCGTGACCCTAGAACAACAGGGTTCTATAAGCACTTTGGTAAATTCCGAGATATTCAGGTCAGAAGTCTTTAACCTCGCCAGACAAGTTATGTTATCCATTTTCAAACATGTTGTTATATTAATTGATTTATAATTTTAAGATGATTTTAATCATTTTTAAAAAATTGAGGTAATTTAAATAGCTCTCTAGATAATTAACATTAAAATTGCAAATAGAATTTTGGTGCTCAACGATAGGACTAAGAAACCCAGAATAATAAGGTTCAAAGTCCCACATAGGGCTTTGTTATTCTGTACGATTTTTTCTTGATCTCTTAGAACTTTGATCCATGCTTTTAATTAAAAATCCGTTAAAAAATTTTAATACCGCATCTCGATTTTTATTGCATAATAAAAATAATTAAAATTATAAGTCTTTTAAGGCTATAATATTTCACGGCGCCTTTTTATATTATTATTATGTACCGGATTTTCCAACAGGGATGATACAATTTGGCAACACTGCGTATTATTTTTGGACATTTCTTATTTTATTTGTGTTCAGTAGGTTATGCCATTTAATCATGGAAAGATACACGCTTCAATAACGTTTAGAAACTGCTAAATTGTTTTATCAAAATCAGTGCTCATTTGTGAATACTGAGAGAAATTTAAGAAAAATTCAAGGACGATATTATTCAGTAAATCGACTCACTATTCGTCGTATTGTAGACGAATTTGAACGTAAATTTTCTTTACACGATACAAGAGTACCAATACGACAAAGAAATGCACGCATACAAGAGAATATTGATTTGGTAGCAGCAAGTGTAAGAGAAAATTCAAATTTATCGGTTCCACGTCGTTCTCAACAATTAAATATTTTAAGAAAAGATTTGGATTTACATCCTTACGAAATTCTGAACAGGTTCAAGAACTGAAGCCATTACGTAGTTTATTTTCTGATTTTGCTCTTGAACAACTTGAAAATTATACGTATGTGAAGTTATCCCAGAATTATATCCCAGCAAATAAAAATATTTAATCAGGCAACACTAACATATCAATTGCCAATTTGCTCTTGTGTGAAGTGAAGTTAGCCCAGCCCAGAATTTTTATCAATATTAATGAAAAAACGAAAAATTATCAAAATTATTAAATTTGATTTGTTTATATATAATATAAAAATTAAAATCTAAAGTTCCCGAAAATGAACTCTGGGCTGGGAACTTTTCGCCCCGCTCGATAATTCTAAAACTATTTTGCCAAAACTAAAAATTTATCGGATCAGAACTACATGATTTTGAAATGTATACACTAGTAGCTAATTTTGAGCTGAGCAAAATATTTTTATTTCCTGGGATAGAATTCTGGGATAACTTCACATACGTAAAATTATGAACATATTATCGAAAAATTAGATTCAGTGATGAAACTCATTTTTGGTTAAATGGTTATGTAAACAAACAAAATTGCAGAATTTGGAGTGATAAAAATTCAGGCGAAACTGTTCAGACACCATTACATCCAGATAAAGTCACTGTGTGGTGTGCAATTCACGTCGGTGGAATGATTAGTCCATATTTCTTTGAAGCAAATGGTCGAAGAATAACAATCAAAGAAGAACGATACAGAACAATGTTAAATGATTTTTTTTCCTGCTGTTGTGGAGAATAATCCGGAAGATATGCGGTTTCAACAAGACGGTGCCACCTGCCACACAGCCACTTTAACAATCGATTTATGGAAAACAAAATTTGCTGATAAAATTATCTCAAGATTTGGTCCAGTTAATTATCCTCCTAGATCGTGTGATTTAACACCTTGTGATTTCGTTCCTTGGGGATATATTAAGTCGCAAGTTTATGCTGATAATCCAACAACAATTGAATAATTAAAAATCGACATTGAACGTGCTATTGATGAAATACAGCCAAATTTATGTGAAAAAGTGATGATAAATTGGGCTGACAGAATGCAGTACGTTCGGAGAAGTTGCAGTGGTTATTTGAATGATGTTATGATGTTATGTTGTAATGGCATAATGCAACATTTCTGAATAATTTGTGTGTTTTTTTCCCTATTGGAAAACCCTTTATAATAATTGCTAACAAAAATAGTTCAACTTTAGTTACTTACTAAAGAATACTTAAAACTAAGTGTAAGTTTAAAACTAGTTTAAGGATAACTTTGTAAAAACTAATATCTGCTAGGCTCATATATTTAAACATGGCAATTAAATATTTCGCCTTCTCTTTAGCAATAGGATTATTCGAAGAAATTGAGTCGATTTCCCGCAAAATCGGAACTTCTAATGATTCAGCTGTACGGCGTCGGATTTTCTTAGATGCTCCTCGTCTAATGCTAACGCTTCGAAAATTGTTAACATCGTAATCAAGCGAATATTCGATTTCAAATTCGACTTGAGTTAACATTTTTAATGTGGAAAATGAATCAATTTTGTAATCGAAACATAATTTTGCTAAAATTTTTAAAATCCAACGGTTGCATCTAGATTATTACGAACGGTCTTCGAATATTAACACTTTTCACAAGTAAAGTACACTTTTTTTGTATGAGTGAATAATATGGGGTGAAAAATAGTCGTTAACAGAAAAATGCTTTTCAATTTGAATGGGCATTATCGACATCGGGGTGCGGAGTGACCTGGCAAAGAATATTTCATAGTAATATTGTGTAAATCAGGATGCGTTTTCAAAAGATGTTGCATTGCTAGTGTCATAATAGAATTCTTATTTTGCGGAACGCTAGAGTCTCTCCATGTTACTAATTGAATAGTATCAATCATCAGTAGTTAAATTTTGCTAATTCAGTATAATCAAAATGCATTGAATGGGCTTTCTTTCAAAACTATGCTTTATGTCATTACCAATATGATCGTTTGATAGTCAACGTCAGTCTAATTGTGGAGAATTCTGATGGAGATGTAGGAGTGTATTTTAGCAAAATTTTGCTAATCATTAACGACAAAGCAAGTTAATCTAGAAGGACAAGCATTTCAATGCATTTTCAATCTGTTGAATTAGCGAAATTTGGCTCAAATATACCCCAGCATCTCGATTAGAATTTCTCCACAATTAGGCCGAAGTTGACCAACATTATGGCATATCAAATGACCATACTAGCATTAATGACAAAGCAAGTTAATCTAGAACGACAGGCCACTCAATGCATTTTCGATCTATTGAATTAGCGAAATTTTACTCAAATACACCCCTGCATCCCCATTAGAATTGCTCCACAATTAGGCCGAAGTTGACCAACATTATAACCTGTCAGCAAAATATTAAAATTGATTAGTATTTATTGTTAAGCGTAAATATCTTTTCGGCTGAAAAATTTTGGCTGATATATTTTGATTGATGGGCATTAATCAACAGATTAGAATTGATTACTTTCGGCTGAGAAATCTAAGACACAATCTACATTATCGGCAATCTTTGTTTTCGGCTGGAAACTTTCGACTAATTTTAATAAGGTAAACATTTTCCAAATCGAAAATTAGAATTGGAATTCCCGATTCCTTATCTATCGTTTTTTGTTGTCTTATCATTACTTTAAGTCTACAATGTTCTTCGTTTCCTTGAATCATTTCGTCTGTTAAATTTTTTTGTTTCTCTGCCACAGAAATTGCCTCGCATTTGCCACATCTATCGGATTTTGGATAATGGATGATTAAATTGAAGTTGATTTTGAACGCATATCTGTAATAGCGGTCACATTACTTAGAAATAGTTGAAGATATTATCTTCGAGGTTATGCTATTACTGGGATAGGTCAAGAACAGAGTTATATTGAATTATGTTACAAATGTTTCCTAATGTTTCTGGAAAAACTCGTTTGAAACATATTAGTGGTATATTTAGATTTCCGGTCAATCAGGCCAACGATATTCCTCCCTTTTCTTTTAAAATGCGAAACTTGGAAACTTTTAAAAGAACACGTGAAAGATGTGGGAAAAACCATAACACAGTCCAAATACGTAGAACATCTGAGCCGTCAACAGTACACTTACACAAGTTATGACAGCAATTTAGAAATCCTACACAGAATGAAAAAAGGCGGAAAAATGAATAGAATAGACGAGTATAAAATGTATCAACACAGGGATCACCCACAATTATTGAACGATGCATAAACCAAAAAATTATTTAGTTTGTTACTATCCGGTGATCCAGTAACATTCACTAAAATAATCAACATAATATAAAAGTTCGATAGCCGACGGTACTTTTTGACCTCGTTACACAGAAATGCGTTTAGTTTCATTCTAACGATACAAATTTTTTATCTGGTTTATACCCAACTGAAGAAGGCATATCTAAATAGATTTTCAATAATTTTAGTAACTAGTTTTTTAATTACATTTTTGTGTGTGTGGGCTAGTTTTTTACCCCAATGTACAGAGTGAAGGTTAAATTAAATTTTCTTAGAAAAGTTTCGATAAAATTTATCTTTTTATAATTTGTTGCGCGGAAAATAATTCTAATTGAAAAATTTAATTACGCAAAGTACATAAATACTTGGAAAACTTTTCTTTCGCCAATTACACGAAATATAAAATTAAATATGTCATATTCAATTTAATTAAAAAGATTAAAATTTATCATACAACCCATATTTGACTATTAACAAAAATCCCCTCCCTTAAATATTTGTAACATTCGATGTTTTACATTTCACTACAAACCGATTTCCGCTTATCCATAATATAAATGTTTTCCGCTATTAAAAAAACAACAAACCTGTCAAAAACCGTACACAGCAATGAAAAACTAAATTGTTCCGAATGGCAATGAAATTCTCATCAATATGTTATATTGAAAATGTGCAATCAAAAATAATGATTTCAAAGTCGGAAAAAGCAATTTTTTATATTTTCATTCGCCCGCGCACCACCCCACTACATACCAGTTCCCTAGAATTCTGTGCTCATATTTAAAAAAAAAATGAAAAATCGAATTAAATGATTCGTATAAAAGCACATATACGTAATATATTATAAAAGAAGACGTTAACAAAAAGTAAAAAAGACGCTTTGATAATGTCAAGTACTTGTATTTAAGTTGAAATAGACGAACAACTTGAAATTCCGCTGTATAAAAATATTACCCGATTTGCTGTTTATACGGAAGAATATTTCAATCAACGTTTTTTTTTTGTTCGGAAGACAAAAGAAAAACGTCGCTCGATTTATCGTAACAACAAGTGTCAAATTTTGTATTTGCGATTTCTTTTTAGTAGAAAGCTCATTTTACTTGATAACTTTATTATTCGTTTGACATATTACCAAATTTAAATGTCACATTTGACATGTTTATAAAATTATATTATATTTTGGGAAAATTGGCATACATAATCGGCTAGCTTATTGACGAGTATTTCAATTCTTGCTAGAGATGGTTTTATCGAAACCGTCCATAAACTCTTTGAACTATTTGAATTGATGAGAGATTAACTTATTTCAACCCGTTCCACCTCTGGGTTGATGAAGATTTATGATAGTGTTGATGAGACATTACGAGGTTTGAAGTCCTTATGCGCAGGGGTTTCCGAGCGAGATCCTTGGATTGTTTATTTAGCCACGGAGAAGTTGAATGAGGAGTCTAAACAACTGTGGAGATACGAAACCTCGGAAAAGGAATTTACTACCATAGACCAGTTTTTAGCATCTCCAAAGAATGGAAGCTTTAGGAAAATTCGAATCAAAACGAGTTCCTTTTGCACCCAAATTATCTTCCTCGAGTAAGTCATTTTACGTAACGCAGGAACCTGCTTGCCCGTTATGCACCGATGATCATCACATACTGTTTACGTGTAACAAATTTCGTAATATGCGGGTTGATAGTCGACGAGCATTAATGAAAACTCTAAACCGTTGCTACAATTGTTTACCAGATCAGCATGTTGTAAGCCAACGTAAGAACTAGGAAAACTGTTTTAAATGCAACAAAAGACATAATACTTTGCTACACCTTGAAGAAGTCACTAATCCGCCAAAAACGTATTTGATGCTTGCGATCCACAATGATCTACCGAAAGCTGAAATCATCGAACATTACCATAATCCGAATCCGCCAATAATATCAATGCTTCCGACATCGGAGATCGAAA
The DNA here is from genome assembly GCA_963691935.1 of Nephrotoma guestfalica. Taxonomy (NCBI): domain Eukaryota; kingdom Metazoa; phylum Arthropoda; class Insecta; order Diptera; family Tipulidae; genus Nephrotoma; species Nephrotoma guestfalica. The sequence goes on from OY829913.1 coordinate 238,721,522, forward strand.
TTGAGGATAATTTCGGTAGATGGACAGAATGTTGTGCCCTGCTTGACCCTGGTTCGACTCATTCGTTCATAACAGAAAATTGCGTTAGTTATCAGACAATTTCTAGAGCCAAGACTAGTATTTCAATTGATACGTTGAATGGGTCATGGGCTGCACTGGCCAAGAGAGTGTCAGACCTCAAATTAAGGTCTTGTGTTGACCAGGATAATAAAATTTCGGCCTAGGCTTATATTATGCCTAGAATTTGCCCTAAACTTCCAACACAGTTGATTGTTGTCAGCAATCCCCACTTTAGATCCATCAATCCACTGGCCGATCCCAAGTTTTATCAACCAAAGCAAATAGATGTTCTACTTGGCTATGAACATTTATTCCATGCACTCACTGATGGTAAAATATAACATATTGAACGTAGCCCCCGTAGCTCGCAACACCCGTTTTGGTTGGGTCATTGGAGGAAATTTTAACCGAAATAATTTGAATTTTTTTGCCTTACCAGCGATTTTGGGAACCTGAAGAGATTCTTAGCCCTAGTAGTCTCACCGATGAAGAAAGAAATAGAATCAAGATAATCGAATATCCTTACCGTTTAAAAAGTATCCACCAAATCTTTGTGATAGCTACCATCAAGCATTACGACGATATTTGTCTCTAAAAAAAGTCTTCATTCAGCTTTTATACTTCAGGAAGCCTAGGTAAATTTTCTGCAAAAATACTTATCCCTAGGGCATATGGAACCGGTACCCCAAATAGAGATTCATGCACTCCAGTACGACAACTAATGTCCATCTTGTATTTGATGCTTCCGCGAAGATAGCATCCGGAGAATCTTTAAATAATAATGTGAGAGAAGATGTTTAGGCAAATTCGCTTCCATCCCAGAGACAGAGATTACCAAAGGACTATCTGGCGTGAAAATCCAACGTCAAATATTCAACATTTTCGCACATACGGTACCGCACCAGCACCATTTTTAGCCACACAATCGCTCTGTTATCTTGCGAATAGGTTTTCTGACCAAGTTCCCAATTGGTTCCGAAATCCTAAAACGCGATTTTTACATGGATGACCTGATGTCAGGGGAAAAACATTAGAAGTAGCATTGCAGCTACCAAGGGAACTCATATGCTTGCTCGAATTAGGTGGGTTTAACCTACTAAAGTGGTCAGCGAACCATCCTACATTGTTAGAACCTATTTCGGCTGAAAAACGAGAACTTTCCTCTTGGAAGATAGGTGACGAATTCAAGGTAATTTCCGTTTAAAGTATAAAATATAACCCTGTTAAAGACAACTTGTATTGTCAATCATCCCTACTAAAAGATAATTCCTTTCGGAGACTTCCAGAATTTTTGATCTGCTAGGTCTACTTGCACCAGCAACAATTCGCCTAAAAATATTATTCCAATCACTTTAGCTAAAGGGTATAGGTTGGGATGATGAACTCTCTCCAGATATCGAACCGGAGTGAGTTCTAGAACTTCTTCGTTTTGCATCGAAGGATGCGTATGCGGCCATAATATACTCACGTGTATTGGAATTAACCATAGCCAGAACCAACATGGTAGCAGCGAAAACAAAGGTAGCTCCATCTATTCCACGATTAGAGCTAAACACGGCTTCATTGCTCGTACGTTTATTAGAGTTAGTCCAAAGGTCTCTATGTTTATCATATGATACGAAAGTGTTCTTGTACACCGGTTCATCAATCACCTTAGATTGGCTACCTAAACCACCCAAGGTTTAGAAAATCTATATAGCTAATAGAACGTTCAAAATTCTCACTTGCACATCCCGAAGTCAGTCACCAGATTACGCGACACGCGGTATATCACCAGAAGATTTACTACAAAATAGACCTTGGTTTGACTGTCTCGATCTCCTTCTGAAACACAACCACAACATCTCGAGTCAAGTGTCGGAGCCTGAATTTCATCTATCTGCGGGCCCGAAGCAACACTCAATTGTCGATGTATTCGCTGAGAATAATGGGTTAGATTTATTAGAAACCTGAGATTGGAACCTCGCCAACCATATTTTAATTGCACAAGATCCACAGAGATACACGAGGCCAAGATTGTTATTTTTCGACGCTTCCAAGAAACGAAATACGCCAGTGAAATTATGTCTTTAAAAAAATCATTTCCTCTAAATGCATCCTCTAATTTACATTCTTTTTTTCGATTTGCACTGCTGTGAGTAGGAGGAAGACTAGGCCATGTAGACTTGGAATATAATGTAAAATATCACAGTATACTGCTATCCAGCCACATCCTAATTGAGAGAATGGTACTCACCACGTTAAAGCAGCGAATCATGATTCCAAGATCACGGAATCTCATTTGCCGAATCATCATCCAGTATATGGTTTGCCGCCGACACAACTCTGTAACCCAACATCAAATGCTCGGCCAATTACCAGCCCCTCGCGTTAACCCACCAGTCAGAGAATTTATACAAACAGGTATAGATTTAGCTGGTGCATTTACAGTCAAAACGCATCGTCACCGTTCAGCTAAAACATTTAAGGCAACTACCCTAGATTTGGTATCTGATATAAGTACTGACACCTTCCTGGGAGCTCTTCGTCGATTCTGTGTTACTCGAAGTGTCTGATCAGATATATATTGCGATAATGGATCGAACCCAATTGGAGCAAAGAAGCAACTTCGTGAGTTCTACGACCAATACCTCTCCCAAGCAAAGCAAGCAGATATACTAAATTGGTGCACCGAACATTCTACCCAATGGCACTTCATCACTCCGGCAGCTCCTACACTTGGCGGTTTGTGGGAGTCAACGGTGAAATCCGCTAAATATCACCTGCGTCGCGTGATTGGAGACTCCATACTTACGTACGAAGGAAGAGTTCCTTACCCTGATCAAGCAGATAGAGGCTCTCTTAAATTCCCAGTCTCTTGGAGATCTCGATGGTGACGAATGTAATCCCCTTACACCTGGACACTTTATAATTAGGCAACCATTAAGAATGTTACCCGAATCTAGCCTGCATCATATACAAATTAATCAACTAAGCAGATGGCTGTTACTACAATCGATGCTACAAGGATTTTGGAAGCGCTGGACATTGGAGTATTTAACCTCACTCAACAAGTTCTACAAATGGCGTACTCCTAATCAACAAATTAAGGTGGGAAGCTTAGTCCTCCTCCGAGAACAAAATCTACCACCATCGAAATGGTCAATGGAGATTCTGCTTTAGCGTAGCGCTCCGTACGCTACCTGTGTGAGGTTAACCATGAAATAGAAAAAATCTAAAGAAGGAATTCCTGACGAATATGAAGAGATGAGCTACATATTTTGTGATCTATTTGCAATTAAAATAAGAATTGGTTTAGTAAGACCTTTGCTTTGTGAACTGTCGTAAATATTTTGGCCATCCAATTTTTATATATTCTAAAACTTGATGCAGCTCGGTATTATCGTCTTTATGTTTTCGAAATGTTGAAACGTCAATAGGGCAGTTTTCAATTGCTAACTCGTATATATCATCAATGTAATGGCAGGATTCTTCACTAGAATCAAACGTGTGATCAGGGCCGCATGGCAATCGGGAAAGTGCATCTGCGTTGCCGCGCTTGTGCGTTGTCTTGTATATGATGTTGTACTCGTAACCCATTAAAATAATTGCCCATCTTTGCAATCGATTGATAGTGTGTATTGGTAATTTTTTATTTGGGCTAAATAATGTGAGAAGGGGTTTGTGATCCGTCACCAGTTGGAACTTCCTACTGTGAAGATACTGGTGAAATTTAGTGACACCATAAATGATAGAATATGCCTCTTTTTCTATCTGGCTATAATTTTGTTGAGCTTTATCAAGAGTTTTGAATGCAAATACGATTGGATGTTCGGTTCCATCCGGAAAACAATGTGAGAGCACGGCGCCTATGCCGTATGCCGAAGCATCTGTCGCCAATAAAAGTGGAAGATCATCACGAAAATGACTCAAACGTGCAGCGTTCTCAATAGCTCCCTTAAGTTGCTGGAAAACCTCATCCTGCTCGGTTATCCAATGAAATTGAGAATTATTTGAACGTAGCTTATTTAATGGTGCTGCTAATGTCGATTATATGCCCCAAGTAATCTATCTCGAATTTTGCGAATTCACATTTATTGGCACGACATTTGAAACCGTTTTCCTCCCATCGACATAATAACATTTCAAGGTTTTTAGATGTTCCTCGTGCGACTCTCCGGAAATGATTAGATCATCTAAATAAACAGCACCAGCAACAGCAAATTTTAGATCCACTGTCAGTTGTTCCATCAACCGTTGTAAAATTCTCGGAGCGCTGGCAATCCCGAATGGTAGTCGTTGGAACTGATAAAGTCCGAACGGTGTATTCACTACCATGAGCTTTTTAGTCTCCTCCGTCAGTTCAATTTGAAAATACGCATCCTTTAAATCGATTTTGGTGAAACATTGTCCACCTTGTAATCTATAAAATAACTTATCGATTTTGATAATCGGATGCCGATCGATTGCAGTTTGGGGATTCAGTGTTACCTTGAAATCCGCACATATCCGAATTTCTCCGTTTGGAGTGGTTTGTACCGGTTTCAACACACTCACATTGACGAATCGTTCCAATTCCTGCTTGACAGCCGCTTGAATTGCAAATGGAATAGTTCGTGGCTTAAAATATCGAGGCTCAGCATTGGGTTTTAGTTTTATTTCAGCCTTATACGACGTACATCTTCCCAAGGAATTTTCAAACAGTAGATTCCTTGTTTCAGATCGCCTGCAGACTTTTCTTCGGATGACACTGCAAATATATTACTAGACTCATGTACAATTTTGAAATTAAACGATTCAAACCAGTCGATCCCCATAACATTCGATGTATCCTCCTGGTCTACCACAAATAACGGTAAAACTGATTTTTAATTTTTATACATGACGTTCATGTAGCATGTACCTTTCACCTTGATCATGTTTCCTCCATAAGCTCGAAAAATTTTCGATGTCGGTGTACAAATCGGTTTTCCAAGCTTTCGGTACACATTTAGACCCACCATCGTGGGTCAGATTGAATGTCCGTTAACTTTAAGTCCAATCCAAAATTTACTATACGAGTTGTTTACAGTAAAAACCGATAATGGTGAATGCACATCAATTCAGGTAACATTTCGATCCCTGGCTGGGCTATGACTGGAATTCGAGCGGTGCCGATAATGAGTACGGCGTCGATATACGTTATTATCGCGTTGATGGTTATCGTCATATCGGTTATTTGGCCTTGATGTGGATCGACTCCTCGAACGTGTCATACAAACACTAGCAATATGTTCGTCTATACATTTAGGACACGAACGGTAAAAATTCGAACGGGAATTCGATCGCTCTTGATTGCGATTTGGAAAACGAACAGCATCGTGCGATAATTCGTTTATTTCGGCTGCACCTGCCTGATAGTCAATCACGTTTTTGTTGTGAACTCATAAATTCTCGCAATTTCTAGCACCCCATCGAGCGTTGGATTTTGCTTTTGTAAACATGACACAAGGACCACATCGTGTGGCGTGTTTATAACAATGATGTCTCTAATTAAATCATCGACGAATGAAGTTTTACATGTGTCTTTAGGGCATTGAAAAGCACAGTTTCTGGCAACACCACGAAGATCGGCAGCCCATTCAGCATACGTTTGGTTCGGTTTCATAACAGTCTTGCTAAATTCGTATCGCGCGGCCAAAATATGAATTTTTGAAACAAAAGAATGTGCTAATCGTCCACTAAGTTCTTTAAATATCTTACTTGCCAAGTCCCCGTTACATAATTTTTGCAAAATGCTGAAGATAAAATCTCCAACAATAGACAAGAAAAATGCTCGTTTTTGGTTGTCATCTTCCACCGCGGTAATTATATTTTACGAAGTGGCAGTTGTGGAAAAAAATATTCACTTCACTTTTTTATTCTTTTAAATTTAATTAATTTATTTTTGAATGTACGTTTTACGTCTTCTAAATCAAAATACAATCTAAAAAAATCTTAATCCCCCTAAGTGGTGTACAAAACGGTCGTTTTTGGGCAGCTTGTGTTGTTGATTCCTTTGGTGCTATTAGTTGTATGACGGATTGTTCCTTAGTTTGTTTTGTTAGGAAGTACTTCCTTACTGAAAAATAGATAATGACTAATATGATTAGTATGCTGGAGATTCCCAGGAAAATATTCCTCTGCTTTTCGTGTTGGATTGCTGTTGTGTGAATCATTTTGATTCTGTTGTTGTTGGTAATTGTCCAATTGTTTAGGTTTGATAATGTTATTGGCTCGTGAACTTCGTTTGTAATAATGTCGTTGTATGGTAATAGTATTATGGTATTATCATCAAATTCTGCTACTTCATTGGAGTACTTATCATTTTGAATTTGTATAGTGCAATTTCGGAAGTTGATTAATTTTATACCGGTTATTGGTTTTTGCTTCTGGTTACATGTTGAATATATTGGCATTTCCTGTTGAGTTGATATGTACAGATAATCCGGTGTTAGTTGTTCAATTTCTTCCTTAAGTGGTTGTTTAGTGAAGTTAAATACTGCTGGTTTATTATTGATTATCTGTGGTATGCATGACGTATTCAGTATGTTTTGTTTCTCGCAGAACAATATGTCTTCAACTTGATACACAGTGATATACAGTGGATCAAAAATAAAGTCGGACACCTACCATTTAATTCTTTATCACAGAATAAATAGTAAAATAGAAGCTTTTTTTAAAAAGTCCAATACTTTGTTTAAAAGCTCTATTCATTACCTTACAAAAACACCAAAATAAAAAACAAAATTTTATTTCATTATAACAAAAAAATCAATAATATAAAAAAAGTAAAAAAAAACTCAAAAAAGAACTCGGACAGATGTCAATACCTACTATGTTCATGGCAATTTTGATAAAACAAAAAGGGGAAATCCCCAAAATCAACATGCAATGAAAATATGTATCTACAATTCGAAAAAAATATTTAGTCATATTGTGATATCAACGCCGAGCAGTTGCATTTTTACTAGTAAAATAAATATGGGAAGACAACGTGGCCAAACATCTGTAGAAGTTAGAGAACTGGTTATTTATTACTACAAAGACCATAAATCTGTTAGAGAAATAGCAAAAATAATAAATAGGCTACACTCAAGGTTCATGACATAATTCGACGATTTAAATTATCGAAATCTGTGGAAAATAAACCAAAATCTGGTAGACCCAAAATATTTTCGTCAGCAGATGAGCGATGGATCGTCCACCAAATTAAAAAGGATCCGAAACTTAGTGCTCCGAAGCTTACCAAACAAGTTTCCATGGAGCTGGGAAAAAGTGTAAACCCAGAAACGATAAGATTAGTACTGAGGAGGCAAAACTTTCATGGAAGAGTACCTCGTAAAAAACCTTTCATTAGTAAGCGAAACCGCAAAAAACGTTTACAATTTGCAAAAACATATAAAAGTGCCAAATTAGAATTATGGAACAAAGTAATTTATTCAGACGAAAGTAAATTTAAGTTATTCCGATCAGATGGCCAACGTTATATATGGAGACAACCAAACGAAGAACTACGAAAAAAAACTTACAAGCTACTGATAAACATGGTGATGGTTCGGTGATGGTGTGGGGGTGTATGTCAGCTGCTGGCCCAGGAAAATTATGCATTATTGATGGCATCACGGATCAAACGAAATATTTGAACATTTTGAAGCAAAATTTAGTGCAGAGCGCTGAGCAATTGGGAATAAAAGAAAATTTTTATTTCTACCAGGATAACGACCCAAAGCACAAAGCTCAAAATGTTCGACTTTGGTTGCTTTACAATTTCCCACATGTTATAGACACGCCTCCGCAATCACCGGATCTTAATGTGATTGAACATTTATGGGCTGTTTTAGAAAATAAATTATAAAAGCATGTGATTTCGAATAAAGAACAGCTGAAACGTATTCTCAAGGAGGAATGGGCCAAAATTGATCCTTCTGTATGTCCAAATTTAGTAGAATACATGCCTAGGAGGCTTCTGGCGGTGACCAAAAACAAGGGCTTACCAAAAAAATATTGAATTATGCATACATGAAAACATTTCAAGACATAGCCTTAACTTAAATGAATTAAATTATAGAACTGTCCGAGTTCTTTTTTGAGTTTTTTTTTTACTTTTTTTATATTATTGATTATTTTTTTGTTATAATGAAATAAAATTTTGTTTTTTATTTTGGCGTTTTTGTAAGGTAATGAATAGAGCTTTTAAACAAAGTATTGGACTTTTTTAAAAAAGCTTCTATTTTACTATTTATTCTGTGATAAAGAATTAAATGGTAGGTGTCCGACTTTATTTTTGATCCACTTTATGTTCATTTAGGATTAAATGGGTGTTTGGTGTGGGAATTATGAGCGTAGAATTAATAGGGATTGTTTTAATTTTGTAATGGTATAAATTATCGGAGTGGAAATTTGACATTTGTATAGAGAATATTAATTGGGATCGGTTATACTATGCTTGTAGCCATAGTAAGCTGTATATACTTTCTTCGGATTTTAATTTTAAGTTGAATTTATTTAAGTGGTCATGGATATAATCCATTTCCCTATGGTTTAATATATGTCTAGATATTGTCTTTAGTTTTGCCATAGTGAGAGCTTCAGCAATATCTTTTAAGTGATTTTCCAATAGTTCGATATTGTATATAGTTTTGTGAAAGTTCTGATCTAATTTCAACGTGTTGACTAAATTTTGTGTATTGTTCTCAATTGGCCTAATCTCGAATTCTATTTTTCTTGTTTGATCGTTCACATATTTTTGGATTTCGTTGAACCGATCGATCATTTTGGTGTTGATATTTATTTGATCGTTGTATTTACTAGCTAGAATATCCTTGGTTTTGCTTAATTCCGTTATAGCATTTGCTAGTTCTATAAAGTCATCGTGATCCATATTTCCGGTTATAGATTTTACAACGGTACCTAAGCCATTTATTAGTCCTCTTTTATTTCTCATCCTAGGTCGTAAATAATCTAATGTTTCGTCTAAATTTTTAACTTTCATCTCAAGTATGTCTAATTTGATTTTATATACTGATTTTATGTCTGGTTTATCTCTAATAACTGTTCCCATGGTCGTAGCTATTTAAGTTTATTATATGTATAAGTCTGTTGTGTTTTACCTAACGTATCGTTTTCCTGATAGTCTGGTGGTTCGACTCGTTTTTCGTTTAATTTATTTATTACATTTCTCTTCTGTTTAGAATTAAGCATATGCATTATATGTGTTTAGTCAAATATTGGTTGTGGTCTTTAACCGGAGTTTTATTAGGAAATATTTCTGGTTTTGAAAAATGCCCATTTTTAAGGTCAAATGGTGTTAACTTTGTTACGGAGTGTATGGAACTATTATACGTTATGATAGAGTCTTGCATTATCTCTACAGGATCTTTATTATTATCTTTTGCGTAAAGAACTCTATAAATTTCCGTGATGGTAGAATGCAACCGCTCAACAGGGGAGTTTCCGGTAGATGATTTAGCGGATCTGAGATGTAGTTCTATATCGTACATTTCGCAAAATTGTTTAAATAGTTTGGACGTAAATTCAACTCCTTGGTCAGTAACTATTTTAGAGGGGACACCATGGCTGGCTATGAAATTTTTCATGAGTTTCACTATTTCTAGTGCATTGGGTGCTATCATGTGGTAAGCTGCAGCAAATTTAGAAAATTTATCGAGTATTGTTAAAAAATTGTTGCCATTAATAAAATAAACGTCTATCTGTAAAATTTCTAAAGGTTTTCAGTAATTTCGAACTTGATTTGTTTCCTATTTCTACTGTATTTGAGGGTCTGGCAAGTCTTACATTTATTTGTTATTTGATTTATCATGTTTTTCATTTTGGGGAAATAGTATTTTCGCTTTAACTGTAAAAGATTTTCGGATATTCCACGATGGTTACAACACGATAATTGTTTTGTAATTATTTCTCGTTGTAGTGTTTCATTGGTTATATCTTGGGCTATATATTTACATCTGACTAATTTTAATTTTGAATTTGAAAAATGTCTTATGAATTTTATTAATTAATTTAAAGGTTTCTTCACTGCATGCGATGCCGGTCAGTTTATGAGGTGAAATATATTCCTTATACATATATTTGTAATATTTGGGATTCATCAAATTCTCTACATTTAATGTGGTATCTATTTTTTTTTTGAAAAATAATTTTGCAGGTAGTTTCCAAGTTATCGAATTGGTCATTCAACCCAAATATGATCTGGGTATTGAATTCATTTAATACCGTCGGTGAAGTTGGTATTATTTTGAAATTACTACTCAAGGTTGATTCCGTTACTCTCGACATCGTTGACTCATTACTAGAATGGACATTAGCCTCTACTTGTTCTGGTTCCATGCGAGATAAGGCATCAGCGTTGGTATTTTTTACACCTTTTTTGTACACTATCTCGTAATCGTACTCCTCCAATTTTAACCTACATCTGACTAACTTTGAATTTGGTTCCTTAAGTGAGAACAACCACGTCACAGGTTTATGGTCTGTTACGATTTTAAATTTTCGGCCAAATAAATATGGGCGGAAGTACTTTGCAGCCCACACTATCGCTAATAACTCCTTTTCGATGGTCGAGTAATTTTGTTCAGTCTGTGTCAGTGCTCTACTGGCATAACAGATTGGTTTATCGAAACCGATATCACCTTGTGACAAAACAGCACCGAGGGCCACATTAATGGCGTCTGTTGTTAGCACAAAAGGTCGTTTAAAATCGGGGTATTGCAAGACTGGGTCACAGCACAGTAACTTCTTGCATTCCTCGAAACAGTTAATATATTTTGTGTCGAGAATGATCTTGTTATCTTTGCGGAGACACTCCGCTCACAACGGTTTGGTTAGGTTAGAAAAATTCTTGATAAATTTCCTATAGTAACCTAATAAGCCGAGGATTTTATTATCTTTTCCGTCCTTGGGACAGGGAACCTTTTGATGGCCTCAATCTTTTCGGGATTGGGTTTAACTCCGTCCGCAGTAACTAAGTGACCAAGGAAGGCTACTTTCTTGTGGAGAAATTCGGATTTATCCAACTGGATCTTTAAGTTGGCTTCTCCTAATTTGGTGAATACTTGGTTTAGGCTCTCGATATGTTCCTGCAGCACACGTTGGAATGTGGATGGTGCATTCTTCAACCCAAAGGGCATACGAATGTATTCGTAGTGACCATTGTCGACGGTGAAGGCAGTTTTTGGGGTATCTCTGGGGTTAACCTCGATTTGATGAAATCCGGAGGCTAAATCTAGTGTAGTAAAGTACAGACACTTACCCAATTCATCGAGCATTTCCGTTATATTCGGTAACGGATACCTATCATCTATCGTTTGCTCGTTGAGCTTTCGATAGTCGACCACCAGTCTCCATTTCGTTTTACCGCTGGCATCAGCTTTCTTCGGCACGATCCATATTGGTGACGACCATGGTGAATAGGTTGGTCGAATAATACCTTGATCAAGCATTTTGTCAATTTGTATGCGTACTTCATCCTTATGTATGTAAGGGTATCGATAGCTACGAGTGAAGATAGGTTTGTCGTTTGATAAGTTGATCTCATGTTTTACTTGATTTGTAAAACTTAGTTTATGTGAATCTTTAAAGAATATTTGTTCATGAGTTCTGCAAAGTTTTTTGATTGCTTTGGTTTCCTCCGAGTTTAAGTGAGATGTCCTAATCAATTCAGATATGGCTTGTGATTTGTCTGAAATTTCGGACGTGATTGAGGAATGGTTGATTTCGATTGCATAATTTTCATTTAATTTTTCTGCCCTAATAGGTTGTTCTATCAGGCATTTAGAATTAGATTTTTTCTTCATTAGAAAAATTAACGATTTCGACTAGGGAGTACCAATCTTTGACCTAATAAATTCCTTCGGGAATGACAATTTTTTCTTGTACATGTACGGGTTGTATATAAACATCTCCGTTTTGTATGTCGATAGGAATCCTAATATTCATTCTTGCTCGAGGTGGAATTCGATAGTCTTTAGATATAAAGTTCGGTGTGGATTTTTTAAAGTCTAGTTTTGATTTTAATTTTTGCATAAGCTCCAGTCCAATTAGGCCATCGAAGTAATTGTGGAATTTAAATACTAGGAACTGAATGGGTTCTCTTGTTTTTCACTCCATGAGACCATTTACTGTCACTTGTTCTGTTATTTCATGCGTTTGAAAAAGGATTTTAACTTTTACTGGGGGGATTTTCTGAATCCGTGACGGATGCACATGTTTGGGGTCAATAAAAGATCAATTGGCACCAGTGTCTATTAACATTTTTAGAGTTGTTTTCGGATTAAGTTTTATGTGAATATACGGCAAAAGGAAAGATTGATGAGAGTTAAAATGTATGTATCCGATAGGGTTTCCAAGGCATGTTCCTGAAAACCCGTATCATCTATTTCTGAATAATTTATTTCGTGATCTCGAGGATCAGCTTGGGGTTTCTCTACTACGTAGTCGAGATTTGGGAAGTAGTTTTCATCATCAGCTAATTCATATGGGTGATTCGTACTGGAATTGGCTCCAGTGGCTTCTTCCATATTGAATAGTTCTTGGCTCTGAAATTTAGGGGTCTTATTTCGTTGAAATGGGGTTTGGTTATTATATCCAAGATTTAAATTAGAGAACCGTATAGGTTGTGCGAATTTGTTAGGATTTGAAATCGTATCCATTGGTTCTGGTTTTTGATATTGAGGTTTAGGCGGTAAAATTTGAGGGGGATTATACCGATTAGGTGATGGTTGTTGAAAATTATTTCGATATGGTAAATTTTGGTTGGGGATGGGTTTGTGATTATTGTATTGGTATTGTAATCTAGGTGGTAATTGGGGTTTTTGAACTGCAAGAACTTTGGGTTACATGTAATGCATATTTTGCTCTTTCATACAAAGAGAAAATGCATCATTTAAGGTTTTTGGTTGCCATGCAAGTATCATGGATCCCATGGGTTCTCTTAACCCAGCTAAAAACGTGGATAGACACATTTCTTTAGCTACTAAAACATTTTCTTCCTTGGTTGTCAGTCTGTCGTGTGTGAGTATTGTCGTCTGAATGTCAATTACTCTTGAGAAATACCTTTCGATTATTTCACTACCCTGGTAAATCAAATGCAAGTCTCGAATGAGGCTTGCTTCATTTCGCTTATCAGCGTAATGATTTATGAGATTGTACTTTATTGTATGAGGTACCGTATATTGTTAAAATTTCGTCAGCTTCCCCAGATATTTTATTCCGAATAGCACGGATAAAAGATTTGGGAATCTGGCTATCCCCAATTATCTGGTAGCATTGTTCGATTATTTGATCTCGATTATTTGATCGACATTATCAATGAAATCGTACAATATGTGACGATTTCCTTCAAAACGAGGTAGATCCTTAATGGAGTCCAGTATTTTTAGGCTATCACTAAACTGGTTACTATTTCTAATTGAGAAATTTTTTTGTTTATTTTTAATTGTTCACAATTATCCGTAACTTTCTCTTTTAATTTTATGTTATTTATCTTTTCGATTAAAATGTCAATTTCATCAATTTTCGCGAAATTGGTTAAACTATCACTACCACTACAACTAGTATTAATTAATTTATTGTTCTCGTAAACCGCGAGATTACTATTACTCATGAGCCGTGAGTGGATGGGTGAAATGTATTTATTTAGGTGGGATGGATAAAATGACCATAAATTCAGGATTGTGACGTCGTTGGATGACGTAACTCGCTCGCCAAAAAATGGTGATGCTTCTTTTCATCGAACGAAAAAAACGACCGAATTATCCCGCTACCCGTTGGTTTTACTGTATTTTTATTCATTCATTTCTGTTGCTTTAGTATTAAGTCACTCATAAATTGATTTTGTTTGGCGAGAAATTGTTCTAATGTTGCCTCATCCATCACGAGAAAAAATAATTTATTTTCCTCGTCGCCACTTTTATAATTAAAATGCACTATTCTGGTTTACATATTTATTTGAGTGGTGTTGCAACCATGCTGCTTAGAGTGCACAATATTGAAGAAAAAAGAAATGCCAACTAAAAAATGTGATTACAGAGTATAACAGTTAACCATTAAGCGGGGCCTTTGATGAGACTAATTTTAGTGTTTTCTAAATAAACATGGCAATAACTTTGTAATAGTTTTAGATCAATTCTTAAAACGCAAGGCCATTCTCTAAGAATTCAACTCGACCGGTACAGTGATACGCAACGTACCAACCAACTACCACCACAGACAAAACATATATGAACAACTTTTTATTGTTCGTCAACAGGGAAATTAATTTCCAGTTTGTGTGACATAAGTTCCCCGAAATAAATAAGTTTATTTTTCTGACACTATAAACTTTTGCTAAACTGACATATTCATTATATAAAACGTAAAGTCAAATTCAAATAAGAAAAGTTTGTCGTTCAATACTAAAGTTGAGATACAAAATTAACTGGAATTTTATTAAAATTAATTTTATCTTTCGCAAAAATTATGTGACACGTGTACATCAAAAAAATCAAAATCATTAAATTTTTAATGAAAATGTAAATTTTCTCCATTTTCCCCCCATAGCGACCGTATATATGGTGCCATATGATTTGGATAAATACTGTGCTATTCACCTGCTAAAATCATAATATTTCTTTGTATATTATAAAAAGTGTATAATGGTTTTCCGGAAAATTAATCAACGTAAACCAAAATCACCTTATAAATTAACAAAATTTACATATTTTTTACGACAAATGTGACGAGTGGAAGCCACAGTGAACAATAAAATCATTCACCATTAAAGCGGTCCGAATCAAATTAATTATTTAAATTTTTTTTTTGTGCTTTTCCACTGAACCATATTGCTGTCGCACAAACTGTGTGATTTGGGAAAATTAATAAAATTAAATAACTTTTAAGAATAATTTAGAATGTGAAAAAAACTCTGCTAAGACAGTAACAAAAAGGCAATCGATTTGAACGAAATGAACTTTAAAGCACAAAGAAACCGCGCCGTGCCACTCACAAGTCACAATCAGTAATATTCTGTTTCCGCTCAATGATCCGCAATGGAGAAAATTATAAATGACAGCTTTCGTCGTATTTAATCCGTTACCGCATACATAAATACAAGATGAGAGCACGCACATTATCAATTTTTTCATACGAATACATTAAATAGCTTTAATGCTCCTTGCCGTATTTTGCTTTTTCGATTTCCAAACCAATATTTATAATTCAATTCACTTATTTATTGTTATTATTATTTTTTATTTTTCCATGAAAATATTTAACTTTGCCTTCCTTCATTCACGCATCAGATCATAAATTTTTCTGTTTTTTAGCTTTATGCTCGCTGTTTTATATGTATTATGGATGGATGCTGTATGCTTGTTGTTTTCCATAACATAAAACTTTAGAGGAAAAGTAAACAATGGAACAGAGCTGATTGAATTTAAATTGGAAACGAAATGCTTTATAGCGGGCACAACGAGAACGTAATATAACGATATAGCCGAACTTTGAAAATAAATAAGGATAAGGAATTTTCTATTTTACATTTTCTTTCATTTCATTTTTTTTTTTTTTTTGGAAAATTTATACATTAAAACAGGAAATGCTAATAGATGTTTATTTATTTGACTTCAAAAATTGAATTTTAATCCACCAAACATTACTTGTATTTGGAATGGAATAAATATTAGATAGGTACGTTTGGGGTTTTTGTTCGCTGTGTCTCAAATAAAAATCGTTCACCCTTGAAACTAACTTAAAATTTACAATTTGCCATGCTCGAATACAAAACCTGTGTATAAAAGTTTATACTGGCCGGCCATGGGTGCAACTGTTATTCAGAGAATATTGAGAACCATATGTGTTCATGCACCCGTCATGTTGGTAAGCTTTTTGCATGGCGTTAGTTTTTATGGTCTATCTTTTATTAGAAAGCATATGAAGTTAGCCCAGTTTTTTTTTTACTTAACAGGTTGACATGGAGCTTGCAATGTGCAGGTGGTATACTGTAGTTGTGTGAGTAGGTGAAGTAGGTGGGTTAATGATGTGGAGTGAATGAGTGGTATCACAATGAGCCTAAAAATTGGCCTAAGTGTGCAGTAAGCACTCACTGAAACCTAGCCCAGTTTTTCACCACCATTGTTTTCTATTTAAACTTGTATAAGACGGAATTTTATTTTAACAAATTTATGCATGTGAAGTTACTGCTAAAATTTTAGTAGTAAGAAAATTAGCAAAAACTTCACATGTTTATACAGAAGTGTGAAGTTTTTACTAATTCTATGCTAAACGTTTATATGTGTTGGTGCATATCAAAATGATACCTGTACAAAGCGGAAATAACGTAACTTTCATTATTTTAACTATTTTGCAGTTATCTTTAAAAAAGCCGAACGAAATTATAATATATTTACCATTTCATTAATCAATATTCACTAACACGAATATTGGTATCGGTTAATAACAAGTTTTACAAAAATAACTATAAAATCAGTATCCGAGGCAGATTAGTAACAAACACTACATACTGAACTACATAAGGAAGAATTATTGAAATCAAATCAGATAACCGGAGAAATTTTAATTCATAGTCGGGTAAACTTGGTGGGGCAATACACTTGGGTGCAAAAAATACGCATATTGATCAATTTTCAGCAAAAGTTCAAAAATATCAAAAATCCAATGTTTGTTTAATTATTTAGAAACCAGATTCAAAGTCTGTTTCAGCACCTATCCAGTGGTACTTTTTTGTACTTATATCGTGCGAACAAAGTGAATTTTGAGGTCAACATCTGAAGTACACGTTTTTTATGAATTTGCCAGCATGAAAATTATTGGTAAAAATCGAATTAAAACAAGGAAATCAGCAAAAACAATATTTTTATTAATAAGATGCATTCTCTCCCCCAGCCTGAATAACAGCTTCCATTCAATTGATTCATTTCCATTCAATTGGTTTCATTGATTTCACCAAAGTTTTCACTAAATCTTGAAGTATCGCCTGCCGTTCGTCTGCGATCGCCTGTTGCAGCTCCTGGAGACTCATTGGAGCAACAACTTTGGCTCGAACTCATTTTTCGTCCCATAAATGTTTAATGGGATTGAGGCTTCGAGCTGACCCCTCCATCATAGGAACATCCACTTCTTGAAGGTACTTGTACACTGGACCAGCCATATGCAGTCTCGGATTATCCTGCATGAACAGGAAGTTTTCACCAATAAACCCGGCAAAAGAAGAAGAACACAAGATCTGTCTTCGCCTCCAGTGACATACCTCTTCTGAACATGCACGATCCACCACCATACGAGACACGTTCTTCAATACAACATTGTGAAAATTGCTCTCCTGATTTTCTGTACACTCTTCTTCGTCCATCGTTACCATGTAAACACATCCTGCACTCGTCAGAGAAAAGAACTGTTCTCCATTGTTCTTCTGTAAAATCCAAATGCTCTCGAGCGAACTGAAGGCAGCCTAGCCGGTGGTCTGGGATCAATTTCGTATTCTCAATATCAATCTCGTATCTCTGCTACACTCGACGAACGGAGAATCGGCTCAAATTTAGTTGTCGAGCCACTTCACTTTGGTTCTACCCCGCATCAGTTAGTGCAACCACTTGAGCAGCTATCTCTGGTGTGGCACTCATTTTCTTGTTCCGAATGAAGAAAAAAAATGCAACTGTGTGAAATTTTTGCATCCAAGTGTAAAAAATTAGAAAAATAATATCAAGCTTCACAGCCAGGGAACTCCTATTTTTGGAAATCATATTTTAGAAATGGTACATTGAGATAACCCTAGAGATCATAACAAAACCTCTAGTATATGTCGTGTTAGTTGGAGATCATGTCAGTTAAAAAAATATAGTCAGTTGCTTATCATCCAGGGGACCATAGTTATTAGAAGAAATATTCAGGAGCTCCCCATCCAGGGGTGGAAACAATTCATACAATTTAGTATTATCACCAAATATAATAAAAATTGATAGGCCAACTGAGATGTCCCCAGAGATCTTAACACAATCTCAGGTATATGTGGTGTAAGTTGGAGGCCTTGTCAATTGACCCCCAGTTATGTTCCTCCCTTTTCAAGTTATGCCGGGGAGAACAATATATTGCAGAGACATTAAGATGTCTGTGTTTAATTTGGATCCTTACAGTAGTGACTTGCATTGTTTCTTCTTCGATATTTGATTCTAAATGGTGTTTTATATTTTCTTTTATTAGTAATGTCGAACCACCTCTTGCTCTTTCCGCTGGATGAATGGAGTGGTATAAGTTATAACCCCGTATTTTAACAAACGAAGATTTAACAAAATGGCATGGCCTGTAATGACGGTGAAGGGCAGACCCTCCGTTTATACGGTATTTCTTTATCGGCTAAAACGCAACCAAGCGCTCCCGCTCAGTGACCGTCTAATTGCGCTGAGCATCATTTAGTTTCCACGGCAAAAATGATATGAGATGGTCTAGCGTTTCATCATCCTTCTGAAATAAAACTGCATCAATCTTTTCAAAAATTCTGGTGCAATTAATACAGGAGAAGTAACTAAGTACGATTTAAGCTTATCAAAAGCAGATTTAGTAGTAGGGGTCCAAATGAGGCAATTCCCCTTTTTTGAAGAGGTTCGTTAATGGAAACTATAGTTCCGCATAATTACAGAACGCCGATACCAGCCCATCATACCCAGGAAACTACGCACTTGAAGCACTGTTTTGTGATGGTTAATCTCGCCATTGATAAGCGCCCTGCTCCAAAAGCGAGATATGCTCGTCAAACGTGGCAGTAGTAACCAAAAAATCGTCAAGGTAGACGAACATTTCGACCTGTAGGTGTGGGGAATCTGTTTGCTCATTAATCGGGACAGGTATTGAGGGGCCTTACAAAGCTCAAACGACATAACCTTAAATTGTTAAAGGGGTCGTCTTGGGATGGGGAAAAATGTATTTTCTATAGAACTTTGGTCTAAGTCAAAATGCCAAAAGACATCTTTAAATTGGCATGGGAAAGGCATATTTCTTTGTGACACTCTTTAGTTTACGCGCGTCTATGCAAAGTCAAACTTTTCCGTTTTTCTTGCGAACGAGGGTCATCGGTGAACACCACGGAAAGAGGTTCCCTCAATGACATCGAGATAAAGCTTCCGATTAATTTCAGCGTATCTTTCATTTTGACTGCAGGTGAGACGGTGTAATACTTTGGTTTAATCGGAACTTCAAAACCAATGTCAATTACATGACAGAGCAAACGAAGTCGAAAATTAGGGAAACGTTTAATAACTAATTCAAGTTGTAACTGTTGTGCAGCAGTATGATGGTTGCGTTTAGGTGCCGCTTAATCAGACACACTACTATTAGGCGATTCAGTGGGATTTCCTAAAGATTCCAAATTATAATCGTCACTTACGTTAAAATGAAAAATTTGTTGGATGTTTTGTTTAGACCCATCTGCGGTTTGAACTGGTTAGAGCCGGTTATCAAATGGTTTATCGGCTGCGCCATAAACAGATTTTAATTTTTTACCACGGGATTTAAGCAAGATTGATCGTAGTTTATGTTTATTCGATGCTGTTGGGGTGCATTTCTCTTAGGTAAAAATAATATTAGGAGGAGATTTTTCGTTCGTTGAATTGGATTGTTCCAACGTTTGGTTGAAATTTGAGCTTCGGAACGGTGGAACCCAGACGGTTCCATTACCGGTCTCCAGTTTTCCTAACGATTACATGAATGGCAGTGAAGTAGCAAGTGATCAGCTATTATCGACAGTCGAAACAGAACATTTTCAATCGAATATCGCAATGTCACCAGGCATGGCCCGCCGGTTGATAGTTTCAGAATTTGATTATAGGCTTATTACGTGTATTTTGATTATGTAAACCTGATGATCGAGCAGGTTTCGTATTTTTCGGCTGTGAGTGATTCGTTACGATCCCCTATCGGCGTGCAAAACTCAAGGGCCGACCCATCTTCCATGTTCAGTGCTGACATGTTCTATAGCCGTACGTCTTCGATTTGTCAGTAATGTGTAAAGTAAGACGGGAAAATGTGCCGCGACAGAGCTGAGAGTGCTTCGGCCCCAGAAAAGTTGGCATGGATTAAGATAAAAAATAAAAAAAGTGCAATCCATTATCTAGTTACTGCGCAGGAACAGCTGTAAGGCAAATTTCAAATTCTAGTTTTTGCCATATGTGTATAGGATTCGTCATATGTGGGATATTTTGAAAAGTATTATTTGGAATCGTATAGTTTGTTCGGGTTTCTATTGCCCTTGGTGTTTGATCATTATATACTGATGTGCAGCTGGGTGGCTGAAATTATTTGTAACAAAACCAAAACTTTGTGGAGGGATGTAATTTGGTATCAAGGGGTTAGACACCGGTATATTTGACATCGGTGATATTGAAAAGCGATATTTAGAAAATGTTGTCGGGTCAGAACTGGGTTCGTTAGCGTATAATTAGAAAATTTATTGGCAGACGGTCCATAGAATATAACCGCGAGCTAGGTTAGGCTCCGGATTCGGATTAGAAACGAATGTTAGAAAACTTAATTCTTCATGATCCAGGTAAAGCGTACTTATGTGTATAACGTTTTGTTGATTTGGATTAAACGAATTGTCTCTCGTCATATTGGGAACAGTTGTATTTACCGAGCTTGATACTTGTTGAACTGCTGAAACAAATCCGGAGACGATACAAATTGATAACCCAGCTTGTATCAAAGAGCTGTCCAGAGCGTGTAGACTTATCCTTATTTACTGCAACCAGGAAATATTTGCGAATGATAACAACTGAAACTTTGTTCCAAACGCACTCAGCGCGTTAACAGCCAACATAATTAATTTAAGAATTTCATTCAAGGCCGTCGAATGAAACGCTTAGATAATTTGGGAAATTTATGATTATTTCTTATATGAACCTAACACTGCAATAAACAATTATAAGAAATTAGAACCACTGTGTACGTGAAGCAATCGGTCAATATCAAATTATATGGAAAGGGATAAATTGATTGGTCAGAATTAAGAACATTAAACTGAACTAAAGGATATGACGGATAAAAAATTTGATTGGGAAGAATGCTGTTAGCATTGAGAGGAAAGCCATTAGCGCCCCCATTGTAACGAAATTATCTGGCACGTATTGCCCTTGAGCGGCCGTTTTAAGCGCGGCTGAAGTAAACGGGTGGACTTTGTCAGGCGTTCATAAGTATTGCGAGACATCGTTCGTACAAGAGAAAATAAAAATAATGTGAAGGGTAAAATTAAAGAACTTGATACTATTGCCATGAATATAAAATCATTACCAGAGTGAGGGAAAAAAATAGTTGGTAGAAAACTATTGTTAAAGTTAGATTGTAATTCTGACCGGGACGCGAACAGGTTATTTTCAGAATTATTACGTAAAAAATCGAGAGGCGGTTAATTAATTTTGGACGGAACTGCTCAAATAAAGAATGGTACTTGCTAAACTCCGAGGACCTGCCATTCCGAAATTAATAGAAAAATCTCTAAGTCAGATCGATTGATTGTGACCAAATCCCCTTTGTCACATCACGACTCGGATGTCCATCCCGAAGGTCTGAACAAAATAATCCAAATAATACTGAAAATGCACATTCAGTCTTTCAAAGAAACAAACGGAATAGCTTCGTTTAGACATTTTTTTTTAATATTCGTTCTTCCCAGGCTACAAGTATTTACGAAGACAGAAGATAGTTCCAAACTAGCAATGAAAAAACTCTAAAATATTTTGTCTGTGTATTCTGAAACCAATCAAAAATTTGTAATGATATAATGGTCGCACAATTCCGTCTCTCCCTGGGAATAAAATTTTAGAAAGCAATTAGGTCTAAATTGATATTTTATGTTCCCCTAAGGGAATAAGTTTGGTGTAAATATTTTAGAAACAAAAGTTAAATGGAAAACGTTTGTTCCCTAAATTTTTTATATATTTTGTTTCGAAAATATTTCTTGGTTAATATTTTTCCCATTTTCCTATACCCAGGGACAGCCAGCACAGTATCACTAATTCAACCCAGCAAGCTGTAAAATCGCGCTGGGTAAACCGGACCTGTGCAACTAATATATTTAAAGAATACGGTCTGGAAAGATTTTGCAGTTTTTAAGGAGATTAAATAAAATCGATTAAGGATTAAAAGAATCAGCACAGTAAAATAAAATGGGTAAACAACATATGTGAAGGATATTATCTTCAAATGTTTTTTTATATTTTAAAAACTTTTAAAATGTGGGCAGCTCGTTTGTACATTTATTTTATAATATGTCGTACGAGTATTTTTGAGAATTTTGATGTGGGTAATTTTTATTTTGTTTCATATTTTCTTGTGTAATGGCAATGGTATCTGGTGGTATCTCGTACATGTGTAGAAAGCAAAATGGTCCTTGAAAAAATATATCAATTTTCAGCTTTTTGTGCTTATCCCCATATGTTACATACTGTCTGAATGTTAACTGCTACAGTATATATGTGCACATAAGCTACACGCCTTTATATTTTTTATCGGCACAGTTGGAAACACAAACCTAGACAATGTATCCCTTATATACCTAGATCGTCTAACGCATACATCGTTTCACCTCCTACAATATTTTCCCAATTTATTTTTAATTAAATGAATTTTTCATGAGACTTCTTACATACTGTGCGTGTGTGTGCGGGTGTGTGTTCATAAACATATAAGAGTTGTTCACTATTTTGCACTTGTAACATCCGTTTATTTCAACGTTAGGCAAAACTACACACAATGAGAACAAATAGAAAAGTTCTAGGTTAAAGGGTAGCACAAGGTAGTATTTTATATACAAATGTGTGTGTATGTGTGTTGACTGTAAGTGTTATGATTTTTCATAATTTCGATTTTGTCGAGTGGTTAAAAATTTTCCGGTTCGCTTTTTAGAGCTAGGCTATAGAAAATTCTATTTAAATCGCGATTTATTCAATTAAATTTAGTTTATCAAATGCTTATATATGCATTACATATGCATATACCTATATTGCACGTATAAGTGGGTGTAAAATATTTAGTTTTAAACATGCGGATTGTGCACAAAGGATTTGAGTGGGTTTTAATTACAAGGCGATGCAATTAAATGTATACTTGTTCAAGGTGTTATGTTCTCGGAAACGAAAAGGATTTTATTTAAAATTACTCTTGTAATTACACATAAGGTATATATGTTGGATGTCTACGAAATTGTATGGCTTAATTTGAAAAAAAAGCGGGATAGTCGGTAAATAATGATAAGGTTAATTATTTTAAATCACATTCGCTAATTAAATATTCTAAAGGATATAAGCATATCGTTACCTAAAAAGACTATACCGTTTGAGTCGGATAATTTTCAATAATTTTAAAATTTTAATTAAATTTAAATTTGATTGACAAATTGTAAAAATATTCGAGTGGGAGTTTTATTTTAGTGTATAGTGAATTCACTATTCTAGTCCTATTTGATTTATAACGCTTTTGCTAAAATTTATAAAATTCTACTAATATGAAAGAACAAATTGAGCCTAGAGCCAACAAAATTCGTTCCTTATTGATTTTTAGTTGATGAAAAACTGAGTGTGCTGCTGGCTTAAGGACCTTCGGCTTCGGGTCGTAATTTCTTCATTCCAGCAATAATATTTTATGTTACTCCCTTGGTACATAATCTACTATTCCCGATTCCCTATTCCGAGGAAAATGCCAGAATAGTGCGATAGAAAAATCCAGAATAATGCTACAGGGGACCGCATCAAGATAATTTTGTATCATTCTTGTGTGAAAATACGTTTGGGATTAACTTAAGGGTATGTGAAGCGTGAGCCTAGGCCCGATTAATCCAGTTTCAGTCCCCTCTGTTATCTTTCATCTGTTTCTGTACTGGCCTCTTTAGAAAATCACACAATACCTTTGATAAATAAGTTCAAGAGTAAATTCCCTAAAAGCTTCTCAAGAGCTGCCTTGTTGCATATTTGCATAGCTCCTGTTACATTTAATCAGATTAACATCTGAATAGTCGCGTAGGAAATTTTCACTTTTCATATAGCTATAGTGTCTTTTGTCGACTTTGCTAAACAGTTTTCTGGTGAAGTAAGCTTTATTAGCTGATATACGGAATGTAGATGTTCAGATATTAAGCTTCCGGAATTAATTACAGGGTTTTATCTTGAAACTTCAGCACCGGAAATTGAGTTTTATAATCAGGCTGCAGTAAATTTTCCCTGGCGGGTTGACACTGAGATCAAACTCCCTACACCACATCCGCTTTGGTACTGTCAAATTTGACCCGAAATAGCAGGACAGGTAGGTTATTAGCATAGCTAAAATTTATAATGATGATTTTTTAATTTGGCGAATCTGGTAATTTAAACTGGTAGTTAGTCCATTACTAGCAGCCACAAAGAGGTATTCCTCACTCTATTCTGATTAAATAAAAAATGACTGCTTGTTAGTTAGTTATAGTTTTGCTTAACTTTCCGATTACCAAGAATTATGTAGTCGAGGGAGTGATCTTTCACAATTGAGCTGCTTCTTTGATGTAGTCAACTCGCTATTTGGCTTTTTGACTGATCTCAGTGAATATTTAAAATTTCTTTAGCTATATTTTTTGCTACACATTAGTGCTTTAATATCTCTAGTGAGAGACGCCCGTTAGACCGTCCAGTCGGTTGCTAGTCGGTTGGCCCTCTTAAACAAATTACGAACTTCTCAAGGAGAGTAAATGAGATATGTGGATGAATAATTAGTGTGTCTCAATGAACAAACACAACATTCCTCCCTCCTTATTTTGAAGAATTCCATCGAATTCTTGAACGTGGTAACTCCTGACAAGGTTCAGAGTGCGTAGGTGTCTGTCGAAGAATTGTTTGGGTAGGACTGACTGTAGCAACCTCGCTCGATAATTGATGTTGATTTTGACTGAAAGTCTGTTGAACGTTCAGCGACAATAAATGGACCAGGATTAGGTATTGGAGCTCATGTTTGTTTTTGATGACTTCAATCCACTCTGCACCAAATGAGAAGTTTCGCACGAAAACGAGCTGGTGCACAATGAACTTTGTCCATCTATTTTTCGTTGAAGTTGAGTCATAGAAGCGACGACTGATACATGAGACATAACAGTGCCATTAAACGCTGTCCCTTATCACTTACAATGCTTTCTGGCAACAGTGTTTGCAAAAAGTTTTTGTAGCACGCGAACCGTAGGTTTGAGAGAAATTATTTAAATATGACCTTGAACCGGTTCAGCAAAGTCGACAAGTAACCGTTCCTTCGGCTTTGTTGTGATTGCCCAATTTTCGAACACCTTTTTCGGATTCGGAGCAATTTCGATTTCATTGGTTTCGATATCGTAGTCGATGTTCGGTCACTAGCAGTATTTACGGGCTAGCTACTTCATTCGACGAATATTCCAATGTCCAGTTTGCAACAAGGCCAAAACTTTCTTTCGAAGGCTGAGAGAAATTTTGATTCGAGTAAACTCATCCTTGAAAATCAGAACATTATTGAAAATAGAAATTAAATTTCTTCTTACTTAAAATTTCTGAAGATCTCGAGAGACTCTCACCTTTAGGACTGAACACTTGCTAGACCGGAATCTCTTGCTGTTTCTGCAGCAATTTGTTTACTGTCCAGAGGAAACTCTTCCCCATTTCGGGATATTCTTCATCCACTTGGAGACGATTGGCTGTCTTCACTGACGAGCCTTTCTCTGCGTGAAACACTGATACGAAGGGCTTATGATCCGTCATCGTAATAAATTCTCTGCTATTTAGAGAAATTTGTGAATCTTGTTACAGCCATAGACGATCGAAAGTGCTTTTTTTCAATCTGACTATATTTTTTCTGATGATCTACAAGCATCTTCGAGGAAAAAGCGATGGATACTCCTTTCCAGCATACTCCGTGACTTGAGGCATCTTCGCTAACAAGAGTGGTCAGTCACGCTTATATTGAATAAGCTGAGTCGCTTTCACAATGCAATTATTTATTTGACAAAAAGAATTTCTTTGCTATTTTGACCAAGAAAACATTTTGCTTTCTTTCTTTGCATTGATTAGGAGTAAGAGGAGCTGTAAGTTGCGAAAAATTGTTCAAAAAGCGGTTATAGTAAATAACCTTACCAATAAAAGTTTGTAATTCTTTCTAGTTTGTTGGTCCGGGCATCTCTTCAATCGCTCGACCTCTTTTGGATGGTGGTCGGATTCCAGAATAATCCAAAACATGCTCAAAATAGCCCACTTTAGTTTGGAAGACTTAACACTTGCTCATATTTAATTTCAAGTTGGCTGCAATAAGTTGCTTAAATATATTTATACAGTTTTGAGATGTTATTCTTTGGTGCGACAAGTTACAGTCATGTAGTCCAAGTAACTTATATCTCCGCATTTGCTATCATCTGCTCAATGAAGCGGTGAAATATTGCTGGCGCACTATCTATTCCAACATCTATTACCACCAGATTTTTCGATTTTCTGTCAAGTTCCAATTGCAAATATGCTT
Source organism: Nephrotoma guestfalica (assembly GCA_963691935.1). Lineage (NCBI taxonomy): Eukaryota > Metazoa > Arthropoda > Insecta > Diptera > Tipulidae > Nephrotoma > Nephrotoma guestfalica. Next base: position 238,748,078 of record OY829913.1, read on the forward strand.
CGCTGAGGTCATTGAAAATGGTTTCTCTCCTTGCATGCGTTGAAATAACTCCTCAACTCTCGGGATTGGAGTACTGGTCAACGCAGAGTCGAGAGTTTACCATGACTTTAAAATATCTGCAGATTCTCAGTGACTTTTTGTCAGCTTTACAGACTACAACAATGGGTGCGGCCCATCGACTAAATAAGATTGGTCGAAGAACCCCAAGTGTTATTTTCACTTGGCGTTCCACAATCAAACCAATTATGTCTTTTGATTCTTGATTACAGATTTACACAGTTCATCGTCTTTGGCTTCCCAATCGCACGGAATAGAAAAAAAATACTCTTTCTCCGCTTCAATACACTGAATATGAAGACCAAATGCATCGAACCATTTCACTGCCAAAAAATTTGCTCCGTTAGCTGCAGTCTCAAGCGGTGAGAATTCCATCTGTACGTTCAAACATTCACATTAACGTCCAATTTATCTCGCACTGGCACTTTGGTTTTGGTTTGGATTTCAAACTTGCAACTTCGTTCAACACCAATGGTGTCTGGCCCGACCAAATCAATCGTCATTCGAATGGGCTTCCTTCAACGATAAGTCTTCATACTTTCACCTCTGATTGGTTTGTTGAACTAGTTTTCGAAATTTTAGATCAATTCATTTCATTCATTTTCACGGCAATTTTCAAAACATTCTTTTACATTGACCGAATTGACAATGTTATTGGTTTATTGGTTTCGACCACCACCCTTTTGAGATTGAATTGATTAATCCCTATTTTTTTGTTGCACATACTGATGCAACGCTGCGATCATGCTTTGATCCACAACCCGGACATGACTTTAATAATTTGTATTTGACACACTGCTACTCATCGCAGATTGGGTACTTTCGTGGGCTTGGGCAATTGAATAACATTGTTTATAGCCTGTGTATTTGAACTTACATTTTCAGAGCTTGCATAAGTATCTGTGCTACTCATTTTGAACTGCTAGAGCTTGTACCGGGATGACAACTTATGCACAGATTTGGTGAAATATTCTGTCAATATTTTTCGATTTCATCGAAAGGTTTATCGACGAATCTTTCCTCGCCGTAGATTTTTGTGATGAATACGTATCGATTCTAACCCAGGCTAAAACATGATTGTCTCGTTTCACCCGACACTAATGAAACGGCGCCGGCGCTGGAAAATTTTTTATTCAACAATTAGTTTGACCTCAAGCCTATGGTTCCAGCAGAGAACATCTTTGTTGTACCGACGCGTATAAAACTTGACTGGAAGGCGCCTATTATTGCCTCGGTGTGGTCATTTGCAGTGCTGTCAAGGTCTCGGATTCTATTAAAATCGATTTGAGTACCGGTATAGATTTGCCACGTGACGTGTTTAGGTGTGTGCAAGCAGTTTTCCACTCCTGAAGATGTTATGATATAATTCTAATATATAGGGGGTCAGAGATGGATGATGTTGGCCGTACTTACGTCTGATAGGGTAAGATCCAGAAACTCTCACCGAACGGAAATAAGAAAGTCACGCCGCTCCCTGTATTATTTATCATAATGTTATTTGATAAACAGTATTCAAAACGTTTCCCACCTCTTAAGTTGGTATCAGTGCTTTCTGGCACTATGTAGTGTGAATTCGCTTCCTCCTCAATAATTAATTTTATTTGATGAATTTTACTTTACAATAATTAATGACGCTCTCTAATATTATAGACGACGGATCGCCTTTGTCTCCGTGGAAAGTAGACTGCGGCATTATTACGGTTTTACCTCTTTGATAGATGCGAATCTATAGAGATCACGGTTAAATCTTTGGAAATAAATTGGTCTATGGATAAACTATTAAGAGAAAGTCGGCAAAGAATTGCTATTCTTAGTTCTCGCCTTCTCTCTTCCATTTTTGGTTAAAGGCTCTTGTATACGTGCCTATATGTTTTAACGGAGGCTATTCAGGTTTCGATAGAGACAGTTTGTCCCTTATTGATCGAACTTTTACAGGCTTTGTCTGTGCTGTGGGTGTCCTTACATCCTGTATCAATAATTTGTTACAAAATCACACCAGGGTAAATATATCAACGGTGTCAGTATGGAGTAGTAGATGATATCTTTTCTCATTCGTCTCGTTTCTGCAGTGTTGCAGATAGACACAAAAAATTTAAGGACGTGAAATGTCGTCCCTCCCCGAGCAATGGCACTGTATCTACCAACCATTTCTTAATTTGTAGCCTCAGAAAGTTTGAGATTACACCGCCCGTGGAGAGTTCGGCTACCGCCTCATCATTTGATCCGAAATCCTAATCGGAGTTGCCTGATCTTTTTCATTTAGACAGGCTTTTGTTTTAAGATACGCTTATTTGTCTTTTTTCTTCTTACCCTTCAGTTCTAAATTTGTCAATTTTTCTGATGGAGGCCATAGTAAATATGTACATGTTGTTTCCGCGTGTACATATTGACACGTTGACGTCACTTGCTGGGACCTCCACAAGGATTACAAGACAAGTTAAAGATGTGGTATTCCATCATAGTGTCGTGAAAAAGTCTTTCTACTACAAGATTGATGCGCTTGAAGGATGACAGTCCTCATTTTGTTCGTAATACTATCAATGAAATAAGTTTAATGAGGAAAGAATATCCGTCTTACCAGTGTGTCTTGCTGTGGATAGGCTAATTATAACTGGGGTCCTCCAAGTATCCGGAGTTACGAGTTAGCAACTAAAGTTTTGTTTTCGTTAAATTCTGCTAGACAGACTTACGTCGGATAGGATTGGTTATGCGCCATCTTTAGACACTCAAAGATAATTTTTGTTAATTATTAGTAAACTAACTTAATTTTTTGAAATAAGGACTAGTAGAATCTAATAGACGTCCCTGATTTTGTCATCAGGTCGAGAGATTAATTGAAGGAAAAGTTGAGGGAAAACCCCATAAACCGAGTGAAATGACACATGGGGCATAGATATTTGTTTTAGTTTAATTGAAATTGGAGAAAATTGCAATTTAATAAATTTTAGTTTTAATCAATAATAAATTTAATTTCGTATATAAAACCTTACATGCATAACTAAATTATTTCGTTTTATAATTTTGGTAACCATCTATGCTATACTTTTCAATTTTGATGTAAATAAAATTCATCATAATTATTGTGACATACATCCTCAGATTAGAGGGTTAGGGCACCTTTTTCCAAAAATTACTCAAAATAAATTTAAAGTTGAAATTCGGAAATTTACCGAATCAACCGTATTTACCGAAGGTCTTAGTGAAGGTGCTAAAATTAACCCGTACAACTGATCTCTACGCAAAGTGGTGCTTAACATGTAAAAAAACTCCTACTCTCTAAGTTTAAAATCTTCCAATGGCAGATTGTTCATCAGCTCACACTTACCAACCCAGAGATTTTCTTTTGTAAACCAACTTTCTTCTGACTCTAAATCTAAACAAACAGGCGAAAGCAAAACCGCAATAATAATTCAAAACATACAACTTAAGAATATTTTCAATTTTTAAAAAAATAATCTTAATTTAAATTTAACAATTTCAAATTATTTTTCCTTAATTTAAAAGACTAATGAACCGGAAAATAAAATCGAAAAATGTTTATCTGGTTATCGTACTGAAGTATTTTAAATCCCCACATACCGTAGGGGAAAGATTATTTTGATTTAACAACAAAGACGAATTTTTCGTACGTCTAAAATTTGTTCTCCAATTTCGCTCCGTACACAAATGCGATTGGAACTGCTTGGGATAAGATTAATCGATTTATATAATGTAGGAGACGTGAACCGATTTTCTTTACACAGCAAGAAATGCCATCATCTACGAATACCCACATAGTTTTAACGAACATTATTTCTTATACATTCGTTCAATTTGGCTAAGTAGTTTTTGTTGTACTGTATTCGAGTCAATTACCGCTTCGAGCAGTTAAACCTCCTCATAGTACAACAGTACTCGGTTCGTTTCTTTTTCGATATATATTGGATTAGTGCAGGTTTGTCGAGTTTTCCAATCAATAATGTACATTCTTGAAAAATTTATTTAGGGTAAGTTCAATATATTGGCTTTAAGCAATAAAGTTATCGTAAATGGAAGCTGTATATTTTGTCACCCTCTCAAAATACATTTATCCTCGTAAATGTATATACGATTTTTTGTTAACCTAAATCCTTTTGATAGTCGACCAACATTTTAAATTTGTTTTTGATAAAACTTTTAGTTTTCTTTAAAATTGTAATCGTAATTTAAAAGCTCCCCAGAGTCGATATACGATTTTTGGGTATATCATTATTACGGGATTTATTCAGAGTGAAGAGTTACCTTAAAACTGCAAACATAACTTAACTATTTGGGGTGGGAATTTTTTCTTCAGTTTTTTGTGTTGAATATCCGATTTTTGGCAACACAAAGTGTTAGTCACACGAAGATGATATGGAGGTTGATGTAGAGTACATAGATTTTAGTAAGGCCTTTGATTCAATCAGCCGTCGTAAGACACTGCGAAGTTTATATACATTCGGATTTTCCAGGCGTTTGTTGTTTGGTTCATTAATCATTTTAGATTATTATCAGTAATCAGATTATTATCATTTAGTCATTATCAGTTACTTCAACATTCCAATATCTTGCAAATCCAGTGCTTCTGAGAATTCAGATGAGTCACTTCTTGTATCATAGATAAATACGAACGCTGCTCCCAGAGTTTTCAAAACCAACCTCGCTGCTGATTGAATCTAATGTGATTTTACAGTTTGCTTCGGAGAGGCTTTGCGCTTACCACTGTTACTTCATAGTGTGTGTGACACCGGTAGCTCAGTTCGTGAGGTTTCTTGTGCCTGGGTTTTTATACACTACCTTAAGGCAACAATAATACCTAAGAATAACCACCATTCTCGATTCTACGTCACTAAGAAATATTTACATGTATCGCGACATGAATACACAAAAAAATTATATTTACAAAATCAAATAAATTAAATTAATTAATAAAATAAAGAAAATAAAAATAAAAGAATCATAATGATTATTTACAATGATATCGTAGAATAGTTGATCCAATATCCAATTAGTTAAAATAGTAACTCAAAATCAGCAATCTCAGTCAAATCAAATTTCCACAGAAATGTATTTGTTTATTTTTTTGTGTTTTATTAATTCTTAATTTTATAATTTTTTAAATTGCTTTATATATTTACATTATCAAAACTAATAGTTTAAGATACGATCTAGTTTTGTATCCAGTTTTTTTTTTTGATGTGCCTTAAAATCGTGGCACATTTATTTACACTTATACATTTTTATATGAAAATTGTATCACGTAATCCATATGCATGCATACGAGTATGTTCTTATAAGATGTAACACAAAAAAATACCACAAATTTATTTAATGTATTTTAAATTTAAAAATCAAATATTTATAAACAATGTTTATCACCATATACAATTCAATACATTTTCATTTTTCATATACATATTTCACAAATCTATATTTTTAAACAAAAGTGAACTTTTTCACAATAGTGAATTTTTTACTAATTAGATTTTCCACAGACATCGGAAAACTTTCCAACCGAACTCAACAAAAGTTTTTCAATCCCCCCTTCAAAAAAACAAAAACCGAAAACGCTTTGGTAACTCAATTTAAAAAAAAAATGAGTGACCGAAAACTAGATTTAAAATAAATTTTGAATAATAAACAAGTGGAAACTAAGTGCAATATGTAAATTGCAACATTCGTGGGGACGTACCACACTCCCTGAATTCTCATGAAGCCGGGCAAACAAAAAATAATAATAACCGTTATATACAGATATCGTTCATGTTCGAATGTCTTTAATATGGTAAACCCCGAGATTCTTACAATCATCATTCACCAGTTCATACGTTGTATATCCTAATTTCCTAACAACTACACATTTAACGTATTTAGGAGCAAGTTTAGCCGAAAACTTATTCACTGCACTACTTTGAACATAATTTATTACAAAACATCTTGACCGACTTCTAGAATTCTATTTTTACTCCTTAGGTTGTAATTATGACAGTATCTTTTATACGCATCTTCTAAATGTTTTAGAACTAGTCCTTGATTTACATTTAGACAATTTGATTTAGATTCCGCAGAAATAATACCCTCATTCTCAACATTTAACAATTTTAACAATCATATTCCTTCCCGTTTGTGATCATATGCTGTCCGAACATTAAAAAATGAGGTGAATATTTCGTAGAATCATGTACAACATTTCTGAGTGCGCAAGTAATTTCCGGTATATGTTGATCCCACGTTTCGTGATTTTTCCCAACATATGCTCGTATAGCTACAATTATTGAACGATTCACACGCTTCGACGCATTCGCCTGAGGACAATAGCGGGGAACAAAAGAATGCTTAACATTAAATTTTGATAGGAAATTTTGAAGTAAATTGTGCTCCATTGTCAGAAACAATATACTCAGGTACCGAAAATGTAAGAAAGATATCCTTTTCTAAAAATTTCACAATATCTGTGGAAAGAGCCTTTCGAAAAGGTTTTAAGAAAATAAATTTTGAATAATGTTCTAAAACAATGAACAGATATGTATTACCATTTTTCGATCTATGATATGGGCCTAAAAAATCTACAAATAATCGTTGCATTGGACGAACAACCAACCTTTGTTCGCCCATGTCAGTTCTGGTGGAATAATTAACTGGCTTAATTTCCTTGCATTTATTACAATTACTGACATAATTTTTCACATCATTTGCCATTCTCGGCCAGTAAAAATATCTCTGAATACGATTAAGCATTTTCGCAGAACCAACATGTGCTGACGTCGGAGGGTTATGTGCTTGAACGAAATCAGTCAAAGTCAAAGGACAATTATTATTAGCAGATGTATTTACAAGAATTTTGCCATCAGATATCGTGAAATTAGAGAAAAATACAGAAGGCGATGCAATTTTGGCAATTAAATCTAAATATTATTTAGATCTAAAAGAAACAGAATCAAGATTAACATTAAAGCCACTTTCATGCAGAAAAATCTCATCCATAAAGACTCTCGATAATGCATCCGGCACTACGTTCTGTGATCCACTACGATGCTGTAGGGTCAAATCAAAACCCTGCAGTTTCAGGCTCCAACGCGCTAGTCTGCCTGCGAGCTCTTTTCGACCCATAAGCCATTTAAGACTTGCGTGGTCAGTGACAATGGTGAAATAATAATAATAATAATAATAATATCCCTCGATATATGCTCGAAACTTCTTTATGCTCAACACAGCAGCTAAACATTCTAACTCGGTAATCGAGTAGTTGCGCTGTGCTGCGTTCAGCTTCTGAGACATAAATGCGATGGGATGTCCCTCACCATCGTCACTTTCCTGCAACAACACGCTTCCGACACCAGTTGTACTAGCATCGCATTGAATCACGAACGGTTTAGAAAAGTTAGGGTGTACCAACACTGGAGTATTTGTTAATGACAATTTGACATCATCAAACGCTTGTTGGGCTTTTTTAGACCAAATAAATTTCGAGTTCTTTTTGGTGAGAGCCGTGAGAGGTGCTATCAAAGACGCAAAACATGAGATAAAGCGCCTATACCATCCAGCCATTCCCAAGAAACGACGAGGTTTCTTGTGAGTGGTTGGTGTTGGGAAATCGGTTATGGCTTGTACCTTATCTGGATTTCATGAAAGGATTCCATCCTCAACAACACAACCAAGGTAGTTAATGCGTTTGCGGAGGAAATGGCTTTTCTCTAAGTTTACCGTTAGACCAGCATCGCACAGTTTCCTAGCTACAAGTGACAACAACTCGAAATGTTCTTCTAATGTTCTGGAAGTAATCAGAAGATCATCCAGATATACAAAATTTCGATCATGGAATTCTTGGGGTATCACCTGATCCATTAACCGGCACATAGTTTGTGGCGCGTTACAGACACCAAATGGCATAACTGTGAATTGGTACAGAGGTCGACCAGGAATGGTAAACGCTGTTTTATCTCGGGACTCAATAACCAATGGAATCTGCCAAAATGCATCCTTCAAATCAAGCCTTGAAATACATTTTGCATCTCCCAATCGGCTTAGCAATCCATCAATTATAGGCAGTGGATACGCATCCCTGACCGTTACCTCATTCACACGTCTTGCATCTAAGCAAAGACGAACTTTACCATTTGGTTTCCGAAAACCAAGCTCCTTGATGGGCGGGGCATCTTGGACATTAATTTGGTGAGAGATTAGCGAAGTTTTGCCTAGACCATGTGTATTGAACGAAGGAAATTGTTCAATAACTGTCTCCAGACGAGAATTTTGTTCAGTAGAAAGAAAATGAAAATCAGAATCGACTCTATTTAGTTCTGAGATTCATTTAGGAACTATATCAAATAGTTTCCAAAAGTCTATCCCAAGATATAACTGTTGTGTAAGACCAGGTATTAAATAAATATTCATCGATTTCTGTTTTCCATTATAAACGACTGATGCAGTGAAATAACCGTGTATACGTAGAGGTTGTCCATCTGCTGTTTTAACATTGGATGAAATATTAAAAATTTTGAGATTGGAATCTGTTAAATACTTCTAACATCCAGAACCAAGAGCGGTTATGGAAGCACCACTAACCAATAGACCTCTACAAATTGCTCCATGTATTTCTACCAAAGCGTATGGTCGATCATCTGTATCATTTGTAAAAGACGTTTCGGAAATCAAATGCGCTGTTTCTTTTCGTTTATCCCAATATCTACGAACACGAGATTTAGCTGAATTATAAATTGTTGGTTTGATTTTGAATTTTGAATAATTATGGTTAGTTGCATCAATTTTATCTGAAATTCTTAAATTTGATTTTGTGGAGAATTGCTCCTGCGAATTGTAGTCGATTGTATGGTTCGTTGCTGCTGGTCGGTTCGAGGAGTGTTCAATGCAGCTGCTTGATTCCTCGAATTTACGTTTCCCGTATGACTACTGGACAGTTAATTTTGGAAAATCCATCTGTTCCACACCCATGGCAAAATAATTTACGTGGCGCTGGGCAATTCAAAAATGTGTGACCCACGTCACGACAATTTCAACATACAAAATAATTTGGTTGGTTTGAATTAAAATTTTGATTATATTGATGCGAATTAGGGTTTATATAATTAGAAGAATTTTGATTTGTAGAATTTGGGATAGAAAAAGTGGAATTAATATCCGGTAATAAATTTGAGTTTAACGAAACAGGTGTAACAGGTGGCATAATGGATTGAACCTCAACAGAACCAGAAACTTCACTGACATTTTGGATTCTGCAGAATTTTTCTGGTACAAAATTATGTCGTTTTCACATATCCTCAAGCACAACACATCTTCTAACCAAAGTATTGATTGAATCAATCTCCTGATCAGCAAGATGGTTTTGAAGACCAATATTCATATTACACCGTAGAATCCGCAAAATGTCCGAATCAGGAATATGATTGCGAAATCGAAGAGTTAGCGCAAGAATTTCGTTATAAAATTCGATAAATGATTCACGTGTCTTTTGTTTCCGAGAATCAATCAACCGACGAATGTCGTCATCAGTGCGACGATCTTGGAATCGTTCAATAATTGCAGCTTTAAGTTGGAACCAAGTTGCATTAGGAGTCTGATCAAGGTAACACCAATACCAATTAGAAGCAATTCCTTTTAGGAGAACACCAAACTGATCTTCCACAGTATTACCAGGAACCCGATAAGTACGTGCTAAATGTTCCACTCTAAAAAAGGATCGTTCAATTGCAACTCCATCAGTGCCATCGAAATCAATTTTCCACGTTGATAAATGATATTTTTCATCAGTAATAAACGAATTGGTAAGTTGTGTTGAAAATACAGGAAGTGATTTAGATGGGCCAAATTGTTGTGTTGATTGGAATTTGGAAAAGAACCAGGTACAATGTTATTTCTGAACTATTGATCAGTATAATGAATTTGTTGAAAATTTGTTGGTGGGTTATGGATGTTCAAATTAAAAAATTGGTCTAACAACCCATTATTTATTTATTAAATTGTTATTAAATTGTCATTATTATTATTAGGTGACTTATTATTATTTACAAATTGTTGGTTAATTTTTCGAGGTGTAGAACGTATGGTTTGTTGAGAAGAAATAGATTCTACATTAGAAAAATCATACTCCGAAGATGATAAATCTTCTACTTTAATAATTATGTTTTCCTCAACACACTTGATTGAATCGTGAAGAGAACCATCATTGTCAATACAATTGTTAATATGTATCTGTAATAGCTGGGCTTCCTTAAGGGCGCTAATACAATTAGATTTGTAATGCTTAGTTGATTTAGACAATCTTTCTAACCGCATAATTACATGATTTAATCTTGACTTGACCAAAATAAATTTATTAGCATTCTGCTCCATCCTTTGAATCCACAAACTATTACAAATTTGGTATTTTTTTGTGTTACATCTTATAAGAACTTATGAATGTATATGGATTACGTGATACAATTTTCATACAAAAATGTAAATAAATGTGCCAACATTTTGGGGCACATCAAAAAAAAAAACTACCACAAATTTATTTAATGTATTTTCATATACATATTTCACAAATCTATATTTTTAAACAAAAAAAAATTCACTAATTAGATTGTCCACAGACATCGGAAAACTTTCCAACCGAAATCAACAAAAGTTTTTTCAATCCCCAAAAAAAAACCCGAAAAAGCTTTGGTAACGCAATTTTAAAAACAAATGATTGACCGAAAACTAGATTTAAAATAAATTTTGAATAATAAACAAGTGGAAACTAAGTGCAATATGCAAATTGCAACACCACGTCCTTCCAATATGCAGAATATTACACTTATGAATATGTTGTCAGAAACTTATAAAGATGTATGGATGCTTACCTTCAATCGGTACAAAACCACAATGAAATTTTAACTTTCCTAAACTATAAGAAAAACAGAAGCAAAATACATCTGCGCCATGCAAAAATTGTTCGATCGACTGACGACACACTAAATGAAAAATATATCGTTTTACTTTTCTCCAAAATAATTTCGGGGAGTCCCAGAAAAATGAGAATATAGCAAAAAAAAACTCGGTAACATAAACCGATGACACAAGTACGCGTCACACACTTATAAACTACCGCGCAACGTAAAAACTCGTATCGCAAACCACAACACAGTTACAGCAATACAAAGTCGTAGTTATGATAATTTTGTGTAACGTATTTGTGAGTTTATCCTTAAATAAAATATTTTTTGATCATGTACGCCAACGACAAATGGATCCAACAAAGCTTCTTGTATAAGAGTTTCTTTAACGCGGCATTCTTTATATCTCTACTCTCTGAAACTCCGTCAAAATCACAAAAACCCGCCATTTTCTTGTTTTGCCTTATGAAATCTTGCTCGTTCCATTCTTATACTCTTTGTCTTCCATGTTTTTGATGCTAACTTGCGCAGCGTTAACCTCATTAACGTTTCATACAGCTCCGTGCCAATCACCGTTATGAAGTCATCATTTTTTGTCATCATCCACATTGTTCGCGATGTTGGTTTAGCCGATCCTGAGAAGCTATCCAGCTTCTTCCTTCAACGTACTTCTAGATTTTCCGACCATTTGAATAGTTCATACTTTCATTTGCAGGTATGATTTTATTTTAATGCAAGCTTTAGAAGATGATTAGTCAGAATTGTTCTTTAATCTCATCCTATATGGGATTACATGTGAACTTTATGAACACACCGGGACAATATGTACGTACATATGTCATGGCGTCTTGCGCATACTCGGGCATGTTCCGAGGGCTTCCTGTGACATTGCCGTCATTCTGTATGACATCACGAAGGTGAATATAGTCATCTGACCGCAGTTTAGTTTGACTCAATCGTATAAATAAAAGTCGTTCGACGGCGAATTGATGATATAACTGCCGACATGTGACACATCAAAATGTAGTTTTCGAAATTTTGACGTATCATTAAGCGATGTGCATAAAAATCAATCGCACTCACTTTTTTATTTGTTGGCTCATCTGTGAAATGGAAACAATCGTTATTTATGGTTGCCGAATTACCATCCCAGTTGATAATTGAGTATTGTAATACATCAAAGGAGGGATGAAATTCATTGAAGGTGATCGTTGCGGCGGCGGGGGATGATGTCACGTTACTTGATTTTCTCGCCAAAAATCACAATTGCCACTTCATCGATGGTTAGTGATTGAATCGTCTTTGATGTTGTCCGACTGGTGTTCTGTCGGCTTTAATAACAATGGTGTGATCGTCCGATATAATCATGTCTTTATGTCTATTATGAAAGAAAGTTTGTAGGGATGCGATAGTGTCAAATCTTGCGCCGTTATTGAATGAGACGCGTTCATATACCTGTTGTGCATTGTCTAATTGCTGTCCCATAAACTAGATTTGTAAATATTTGTGCTCTTCATTTGTAACTCTGTCCTTGCACTTTATACGTTGTCATCTAATTGTTTCTGATGACATTGGTAGCACCAAAAGATGCCATTTGGAATCATGCATTGTATTGTTTGCCAGGCCTTCAGTTTTTGTATTTTATTGTTTTGCAATAGGAACACACTTTGTTCATTGGTCCAATTTCAACGAATGGTTGTGAATGGTAATCAACTTCCGAATCGCATTGAAATGCAATGCGTTCAAACGTAACGATTTATTGTTCTTTGTTCTGAACAACTCGTGCAGGATTACTTCTAAGTCGTTGTTGCCGGTGTTCCACTGTTTCTCTGGATCGTGATTGTGCTCATTTCGTTCGATGGCTCGTAACGTTTGAATGCGTATGCGATTAGCACTTAAACATAATTCACGCTATTTATCTGTCTGCAGTGCTCGTGATCGCATTATGCAGCACATACTTTGTATTCGTTGTGAGCGTTGTTCTTGGGTCCCAGTTGCTCGCGAGGCTCTAACGCTATGCAATTGGCGTGTATTTCGCCCAATAAATCGTCGTCGTGGCATCGCATTTCTTTGTATGATATACTAAACTATAATGGCAAGTATATTTGCCTACCCAATAGATCTTTTTTCGGGGGTTAACTACAAACAGAAAGTAATCACAGATTACACATTTATCAACTGAAACCTATATTTAGTAATTCTATTGAAACAATATTTAATATGTCTGTGAAGTTAGCCCGTAAACGATCCCGCAAAAATGCGATGGCAACACTAAAGTACAAATATCACGACACTTCAATATCATCCCGGAAAAATGACAACGAAAGGGCGTTCGTTTAGCGAGGGATGAGAATAATATAGAAAAAACAAAACATTAATACAGGTGGCAAACAATTCTATGATTTAGAGCTCCGCTATAGTCGTCTGAATTCGTAGTACATGTCCATTACCAGAAACCGAACTATATACATTCTGTAGTTCAGGGATTGGCCTGTTTAAATAACAAGTGGCAAAAAATTCTATGATTTACCCTATTAAAGTTAGCCGAAAGTTTCCAGCCAAGAGATGATGATGCAGATTGTATCTTTGCTATCCCAGGCGAAAAAATATTTTATAGCCGATAGAAATATTACTTGATATACCTAGCTCTACTATCAACTACAAATAACCAGAATACAGCCAAAATCGGTCTGGAAATAAATAATTTTACTAATGTGGTCCAAAACCTATGAAATGTTAATTACAATAAATTTAAAAAGTATCAAACAAAATAATTAAAACGTTCTGTATTTTCTAGGTTACCCACTTTCCCATCGATCCTACTATAGCCATTAGATACTGAATTCAATGGACTATATCTCGAATACTAAACATACAAAAATTTCCAAAAAATTATCTCAAATACGTTAAACGTTCCTCTATCACCTTATGCAACCCACTAGTCCGGCCAGCGAATAATTTCTGAAATTTCAGAAATTATTCGCTGGCCGGACTAGCGGGTCACATAAGGTGATAGAGGAACGTTTACAAAACGTATGTATATTTATTGTAATTTACATTTCCAGAATTTTTTTGCTGTATTCTGGTTATTTGGAAATGATAATAGAACTAAGTTTATTAGATAATATATCTTTCGGCTATAAAATATTTTTTCGGTTGGGATAGCAAAGACACTATCTGCATTACCTTTCGGCTGAAAACTTTCGGCTAACTTTAACATTATCCATGATTTAGAGCGCCGCTATAGTCGTCTGAATTCGTAGTACATGTCCATTACCAGAAACCTGAGTATATACGTTTTGTAGTTCAGCCACTCACACACATTCTCGGCTACAGCAACAACATTTTCGGGTGTAAGCTTGGTTGGCTGCTTGGTTCGTGTTGGTTTATTAATTAGCAAACCTGTTTCTTTAACTGTATTTACAAAATAGCGCACATATGGAGCTCCCGGCGCTTCGTTTCTTCCGAAAACCGCACGCAATTTTCGCACACATTCTGCAACATTACCATGATTTTCGAAGTAATGTTTCAATATTTCCCAGCGTTGTTCAAGCGAATACACAACCATTTTCGTTCATTTTCTGTCAAATCAGCAGTGACATAACCCTTACCATACTCAAAATTCCCGGTAGTTCAAAAAAAAAAGTTTGATGGCCCGCCCTGTATAGGCTCGAACTTTGATTACGAACAATCAAATTATTATAAAATACAATTTTTTGATAGCTCTGATTAATTTGCAATGCAATTTTTGCGTATTTTGGAAAATATTTGTATAGAGCATCAGGCGCAGTTACCCGATTCCTTAAAAAAAATTATGAAAACATGGTCATTATAAAATCCCTATCCAATGTTTGAAACCGATTGGATGAATGGTGCGGTAACTAATAAAATTACTTCAATTGCGGCTGGAGATAATAAAATTGAACATGATTCATGAAATCATGAATCCGTTTATTTATATGAGTCTGTTAGAGATAACTTAATGTTCTCGAACTGCAATAATTTTTTTTTCCCAGTTTGTGAAGAGGAAATTTTTGCGATCGTCCGTGATTTAAAAAATTGTACTTCATACGGCTTTGACGAAGTTTCAAATAAAATAATCAAAAATATAATTAGTTTCCGGCTTTTCCGGAACTACTTAAAGTTGGTGTTGTAAACCCGCTTTTCAAATAAGGTTTTCAATTAGATAAGAATAACTATCGCCCTATTACTCTTCTGAGCACTTTTTCTAAAATTTTCAATAATAATAATAATTAAGCATAGATTGGTAGAGTATCTTGATAAAATTAAGTTTCTCGACTTACGACAGTATGGTTTTATTAAGAATTATTCAAGGAAAACCCCTGAATAGCTTTTTTGCCACCTATGTACCATAATTTGAACTCGTAAACTCGTTCTAAAGCTTTCGATACTGTTAATCATTTCGTATTTCATTATCGAAGCTATGCATATTGGTATAAGAGGTGTTGCTTTGAATTTGTTTAAATCGTATCTTGTCAATCGTAAACAAGATTAGTTGTGGGGCCATTGCTATTTCTAATCAATTGTAATTCAATTTTCAACCTGGATTTACGTGGCAATATCATCGCGTGGCAGATGATATAGCTTTACTGCACTCTGGTTCTAATATAGATTCTCTAGCACGTGATGTTAAGCAAGACATCGTCTTGTTGAAAAAGTGGTTTTTTGTGCATAACATGATATTGAGATGTAAGTCTAAACTAATGAATTTTTCCATAGGTGGCACAACGTCCGATTTAAATTCTTGTTTAATTTATCATTCGTTATTTTGCAATCATACCAATTGTAACTCCCTTTGCAATCCAATTGAAACCGCCGTGTACTCTTTTAAATATCAGTGTTTGCATTTGGACTCTCAACTAAATTTTAAGGGGCATGTGTATAATTTAAAAAGTAAATTACGGATGTCACTAAGAATTTTTTTACTATCTTAGGAATCTTTGTAGTCCAGAATTCCAAGAATGCATATATTATGCGCTAGTTGACTCGCATTTGCAATATGGAATTACTTGTTGGGGCGGAATTTACTTATCCAATATTAAACCGTTGTTGTCCTTTCAGAATAGTTAACTTTAAACGAAGATGGACTCCATCCTTCCCGTTATTTGTGAAATTCAAAATTTTGCCGCTTCGGTACTTATATGTATTTAAAGTATTAAAAGCTTTTTATTTAATTAGCGGTAATCGCATAGTTAGTCAGTTGAATAGCGTATCATATAATTTGCGCAACATTAATAGAATAAATATTCTTCGTCCTTCTCCGCTCTTGTTTTTAACAAATAATGTTAATGATTTAACGTAATACAAATTTTCGTAATAGAAATATAATAGAAATAAAAACTAGGCAATAAAAAAATTACTTGGTCTAGGGAACGGACTCTTAGTATTCAAGCATGCCGCTAATTTCATATAAGCCTTTTCCTTAACTCATTCCCGTCAAAGAATTAAAAAATAAATAAATTTACATAAATTTGTACCTAGACTGAAAAATATCGTAAGGTTGGTTCTGGACATACAACTTATACACGATCAAAATTGCAAGACGATCGGTTGAGCAGTTCGTAATATTTGGAAGGCAACTCGTGCGCCACCTATTGTAAAAATAATCGCAATTTGCTGAGAGAGATACAAATTTTTGTTTAACTTAACCTGAGATTTTGGAACTTGACCATTTACTCAAATTTGAACATATACGGCTAGTGCTAGCCATTTGGTCAGAAATCACACAATTACATACCATTTCGAAACATAAATCGCTTTTTCCGGCCCAGGATGGGTTTGGAAGTTATAGACGATTTTCATATATATGTATATGGGGCCATATCGAAGCTGGAAGATTGTGCCAATCCTAACATACGGCTGGTACTGGGGGCCTCATTATAAGTTACCCTTAATATTTTAAACTAATATTATGGCGTATTGTTATCTCGAACTTAAAATATCAAAAAGTACTATTGTCAAAACACAATTCATTATTTCCAAGGAAGAATTTGTTTTACATGAACAACAAATAAACGACAAACACTGGGATGGGATAATTTGTTGTTGTGTTTATAATTTTAATCGTCTTTGAAAGTCGTTGAAGTTGGCCCGAAAAATAATCCCGAATTTGTTTGGTTCGCTTCCTTTAGCGAGCTAAAGTGCACGGTAAATATAAAGTTAAAATTCAAAACTTTTTTGGCTGCATATAGGTCATAAACTTTTCCAGATTAAAAATAAAACTTTTAATAGTTTGATAACATGTACTCACATTTTTGAAATGTTTGCTCAAATAGTCTTATATTAAGTCAAAAATGTTTGGCATTGAAACCAATTAGTTTTAAATTCATAAACAATTTTCTGCAGTATAGAAATTTTTGCTTTAAATAGAGAACTTATTTATTTGTATTTTTGCACTCAAGGTTTAAGATTCGAACTAAATCGTTGTTAATCTAATCCTAAACGTTGTTTAAATAAAAATTAAGGTTTTAAAAATTAAACCCACTGGTTTAAAATCTATTGATTAAAGTTTTTATGAAAGATATTATAGTTTTAAATTAAAACAAAATAATTTAAAAATATTTATAAAGAGTTTATAAACAAGATAAGTTTGGTTTATAAATGACACTCAAAAGTTTCAAACTTCATATTTACTATTTCAAATTCAAACATATTTATACTTAATTTTAACCTGAACGGTTTTCTTTTCCTTGAATTCAGTTGAAAAATAAGCGGGCAAGTGTTAATTCCAAAACCTATAAAGTTTATTTTGTATAAGTTAAAACATTATTCATACTTAAGACGGGAAGTTACACCCAGTGTCAAAACAAAAGGCAGATACCACAAAACATACTGACCACAAAAGCCAACGGTTCATTCGTTGGTAAACAATATTTTATTTATTTATTATTTTCATTTACTTTTTCGTTTGTTTCCTAATCAAAACGAATTAAATCGATATAATGTCATTACATTTAATATTTATTTTACTTAGCTAAGATTAATTACAAGCAAAACTGCATCGCAAAATTTGTATAATATTATATTTGCATATTATCTTAAAAATATATAGCTCGACACTTTGTTATTTTAGGTGTAATAATGTATGTATATTACAGCTAATATTAGAAATTACAAATAAAAAAGTAGTTAACTTAAGAACCAACAAATATAGAATTATATAACAAGAAATTAACATTAAAGAAGTGTTTTAAGCGTAATTAACATATTTTTTGGCAATCGGACAGAAAATGTATGTATCAAGAGCTTTACAAAGAGCTGGATTATTATTTAAAGTATTTGGTGGGCAATAAACCGCTTAGTTTATATTCAAAACTTCCATAAACGGGAATACATTTTAATAATAAATATAGCTAAATCATTACACTAACGAATTCGTTTTAATAGATCTTTATGGTGCAGCAGACTAATACGTCTTAATTATTGTACTTTTATAAGGTTTTTACCTTTCGGTGGTTTTGAACCGCAAGTGTGGGCTAAATAACACTCCAAAATCCAAATAAGTTGCCTACTGTTTGAAACTCATGAACTGTTAGTATGTTATTCTGTCGGAAAAGTCCACCTTTGTTTAAATCAATATACTGCTTGGTACTGAAGTAAATGAGTTTAGCAAATAAGTATTATTGTAAAATCGCTCTGCAAATATTACAAAAAATATATTTTTATTAGCTGCTTACTATTTATGAATGAATTGTTATTACTTAAGTTGTAACATAATATGTATACATTTATTCTTACGTGATATTCGGTTATCTATGCCTCTTTACTAAAAATCATTTATCTATTTGGCTGTTTGGAATAAACGAAAAAAAATTTTCTGAAAAGCAGCATTTCAATTAGAATGTGACTGAACTGTATAATTAAAATTTTTAAAGCAAAATTATTTCCGTTACGTATTTTCCCTCCATTGTATGTGTTTTATTTAGCCGCGTTTTTCTCATGAAAACAAAATATGCTGCAAAATATGCAAATACATGCAAAATAAAAACAATACTTTCCAAGAATGATGACAAAACGACAGCCATTGCATGCTTCACTGGTATCAGGCCTAGAAGTTAAGTGTGGGGCAAGTAACATTGCAGATTCCAAATAACCGGCCAGCAGTTTTAACTAGTGTGTACGGCACTGTTATCCTAAAATCGATCTGTAATAGAAAACTATTTTGTATGTAGTTACATATTTTGCTGCTTATTATTTATGGATAAATAGTTATTACCTAATTCGTGAGCTCCTGACAAAAAATATGCAACCGAATTAAATAAACATTTGCATTTTTTTAATAATCCAATTTCAAACAGGTGGCCTAATAGCTTAATTAAAATTTTAATAGTTACTGAGGTAATTTTAATGAACACAAATCGAAATCAATGCTTGCGGCGAACAAATTTTATAATGCTTCATTTTAATCGTTCACTACGAAAATTATAGCTAAACCCGATCATAATCATAGGCATTATATCTAAGTTAAAAGTTATTTATTTAGATAACTGAAAAAATGCACTGTCCGCTGTGTGATTATAAAATAAACAAAACGAATGACGGCTGCCATTTTTCAAGTTAACGATTGCCAAACGCCACAGAAAAAAGATTTTCATATTCATATAACCACACTTTATGAAAACGATTAAGAATTCTGAACAATGGCGGCCATTTTGGCTTAAAAATAATTTATGAACATTTTAGGTGTATGAGGTATACATATAACCACACATTTTTATAGACATAAAGCAAGCACTCTTTCAACAATAAATAAATTAGTAGGCCCTTAATTAAAATGTCGATGGAAACGACATAAGCTATCGATTGTTCACATAATAATTTTTAACAAAACGCATTCACAGTTTATAAAAAAGCGTACATATCAGTGAAGGAAAATATCTTGTAGCTTTATACCACGTTTGCATTAACCACACTATTTAATTTTTCACTACACATAGGATTCACATACAATTTTTTTATTATTTACGCTTGTTTCTAGTTTATTTTGTAACGTTTAATTTCATTTAATTGTACTTATTACATAAAAGTAAAACTATTTTACAATACAACCAATATTATACACAGGACACAACTGATTCTAACGAAAACCATAATAAAAATGTCTAAACACATGAAAAACCTTCGTTAGATATTATGCAAAAAATTTGGTGCGGCTTTGCTCTTCTTACTTGAAGTTTTATAATTTATTTTGTATAGTATTTTATGAGAAAAAAAGAGAGAAACAGGTTAATTGGTTTTATTGTACACATAAATGGGGAATCCCCGAGCTATATATACAATGGTATTTGAAACTAGTAGGTACTAAAATTTAAACTTTTCGTTACTTAATTGGAATATTATATGTATTAAATCTCTGGAGGATTTTTAAGAATATTCCTTACTCTGCCATGAGTAAGTAGTTTTTGAAAAGCTGAATTCTTTCTGAACTGCTAAATTATAGTAAGTCGATAAAGTTGTGGAAATCATGAAAACTTAATAAGAGCGGGAGTACTTTCTGATTTGTTGCACGTTGCAAGTTTCAAGTGATATTTTACACTTAGGATGTTTAAATCATATGACGAATAATTGATGTAATTGGATTTCAAATCTAGTTCCGAATTAGGAAGAAATTGGTTTTGTGAGCGAATTATTTAGACCGGTTTCGAGATGATTTTCTAAACAATTGTTTAAAACCATATGAATTTTACACTTTTTAGCTAGTGAGCTTTGTACACAATGAAAGAGATTTTAAATAGGTTTTTGAATATGGTTCCGGTATATTGAGGCCTTGTTCTAACTAATTGTGGCGGATTTCGAAGCGAAATGAATTTTAACAAATTCAATTTGAAATTGATTTTATGATAAGTTTCTGAAATGTTACCGGAATTATCAAGAGATAAACCCGTTTTTCTAAGACTAAATAGTCTACAATACCAAAATACTACTACGCACGTGGGTGGTTTTGAGCCACACTATACAAAATTAATGACTAAACAATAATGTTTAATTTTTAGTGTATAGTTTTGTGCTATTTATAATTCTTGAAACATGATACTGTAGTTTAAAATTTAAAACTTAAGGAGGGTAAAATAAGTTTCTTTTGTTAAAAAATAAAATTAGTCAAATAATTCAATTTACTATTCTCAAAATCAAACTTTTTGTTTTCTAAAATTTTATGTTATATAAAAATATTTTGTTTCTAGTTTTTTTTTTAGTTAGTTAAAATTTGGGATTATAATATCTTAAAAATTGGCTAAACTTATAAGGTTTTAAAAAAAGTTTTTAAAATTAAACCACATTTTTTACCGTGTGTAGTCATCCCGAGAAATGATGTAGATATTGAAAAAGTGTAGTCTCATGCCGAAAAATACATAAGCAAAATGTAGACACATTTTTCATGAAAAAAGTAATATTATTTTATTACCGTTTTAGTCAGAATTTTAATAATATCAAACCAAATAATAATATAAAGGAGAATTACATATATTTAGATTTTAATACCTTTAAATGACAGAGGGCAATGGTTAACTTCAGAAAGTAAAGTTATATATAGACTTTTTAATCGTGTTAAGACAAAACCTTAAATTTTCTAGAGCCTATACAAGAGATACACATGTGTAGTGGCGTATACGGCGATATAGGTCCTGGTTATACCTAGTTACCCTGGGCAATACAGGCGCATATCAAGGCGATAAGATATAGTTTTATAAAGACTTGTTAATCGTATTAAGACAAAATTGTCTAGAGCCGATACTAGAGATACATATGTGTAGTGTATGTATAAATTAATAATTTAAAAGTTTACTGTACTGGAGATTGGTCTATTCAGAGAGATGTTCTGGAGGTCTCATCTACATGGTTAGTTAGCTACTGTCCTGTTTTTTTTAATAAATAGTAGTGGCATGTCAGTACAAAAACAAGGAAATGTTTGTTCTTGACTATGAATGACAAACAATTTTATGATTTATACGTAAGAGGTTTAAATTAATTAAACTAAATTATGTATAAATTCACAAAAAATGTTTGTCATTTATAGCCAATAACGAAAGCTTCCTTGCCTCCGTATTGACATGCCACTACTTTTTAATAAAGGCACAGGTTATTAACTAACTAACCGTGTAGGCGAGAACATGTCTGTGTTTTGGCCAATATCTAGTACAATCAGCAAAATTCTGATAGATTTTTTTGCAACAAAAAATTATTTTGTATGGTACCTATCGTTATAAATTGCGTTTAACCACTGTTTTACAAATACATATTTACATTTTTTTGTTAATTAACAAATTTAGTGTACATACAAGTTTTGTTCATTTTTTCATTTTTATTAAAACCTTCCCGTCCGTCGTTTCACCAGTAACAGGGTGGGTGATGACTGTCTACCATTCTTTTAGCCATACCTGCATTGTAAGTCCTAGTCACACATTCCATAAGTCGGCTTGCTTGAATATCTGCTATACTGTCCAGGTAAACCGCATCTAATATTGCGTATAAATGTTTCTTCGTCAATAATTTTAGCCTTCCACTAATCAGTGCGGTTTAGAACTGATTGGTTGGCATCCGTTGATCGATTTAGCAAAGGCTTGAGTCCCGATAACTCGTAAGGCATTGCTTAATTTCTGCTTTGGAAAACATCTCCCTGGCAAAATCTCCCATATGCGCCTGTGTTGCCCAGGGTAACTAGATATAACCAAGACCTATATCACCGTATACGCCACTACACATATTTATCTCTAGTATTGGCTCTAGAAAATTTAAGGTTTTGTCTTAATACGATCAAAAAGTCTATCTATAACTTTACTTTCTGAAGTTAACCATTGCCCTCTGTCATTTAAAGGTATTAAAATCTAAATATATGTAATTCTCCTTTATATTATTATTTGGTTTGATATTATTAAAATTCTGACTAAAACGGTAATAAAATAATATTACTTTTTTCATGAAAAATGTGTCTACATTTTGCTTATGTATTTTCGGGATGAGACTACACTTTTTCAATATTTACACCATTTCTCGGGATGACTATACTTAAGCGAGGAAACGAACCAAAAAATTCGGGATTATTTTTCGGGCCAACTTCAACGACTTGTCTTATAGAGGTATCAAATGAAAAAACTGGGATGGAACAGAATAGTTTCGTGTAAATAATAATGAAAACAATTCCTGGGATGAAAAACTGGGATAACTTCACATACTTCATCGGCCGTATAGTCTTTGAGATTTTTGTAAACAAACATGTTTAACATACAGACATAATTTGACTTTTATATAGTATATATAGATATGTAGACTGTCTTAGCAAAAAACATTTTTGCCGCTTATCCGTGTCTCAATATTGTTTATGTATAACGAACACACAATATGGGGCTGATTATTAAAGCGTTATGAGTACAACTTACGCCTCAAACTAATGTTGACAAATTTTCCATGAAAAAAACACCATTACAACTTGTGTTTCGCATTTATGTATATACGTGTACGTCTAAAACAACAACAAAAAGTCACAATTGCGACAACGACAACCCAAAATGCTTTAAATAAAATTAGCATTTAAAATAATTTACGTAAACCTAAAAAAATTAATTTAGCTTAATTTTTGTCATCCAACTGTTCTTGTAAATTTAAAAAACTTCGTACGTTACAAGTAAACCAAATACAAATACAACATAAATTTTCCTAACTGAAATTTTTTTAAATGAGACCAACAATCACTCACTCAACAAAACACTATCTCTATCTAGCATTAAATTGAAATTATCCAACACTATATACGTCTCATATAAGTTACATACCGATAATTGAACCAAACCTCATTTATCATCATTTTCTTGCGTTATTTATGTCTGTTCTTCTAATACGAGTATAACTATCTCACTTAGTCATAACATTTTCTTTTGTTATTTTATTTTGATCATCTACTCTCTTTCATCTAACGCAAAATACATACTAAAAATAAAAATCATATTGTCATTGCGCAGTCGCAACAAAATTAACCGTTATAGTTTATATTTGTGATTAACAACGTAGTCATATTAAAAATTTTCAATTGTTCGCGCGTGTTATTTTGAATCGGTGTGTACGTTTCTAAGTTTTTTGAACAAGTTTTTCCGGGTTCTTATTTGTGTTTTAAAGTTACATCGTCTTTTAAATTGTTATTCGTATATCACCTTAATGATATACACGTTGAACTAAGTTACAGGTTTATGTGAACGCAAAATTGCGGCCGCCATCTTCGTCAATGTAAGTCAAACAGTTATATTTTTTAATTAATTTTTGCTACATTTTAACTGATGCATTATTTAATCCTTTCTCTTATATAACAAATAACTTTATTTAAAAACGATTTTACATCATTTACGGTTTTATTGATTTTTCGATTGCAATATGAATGAATGAATTGCATGAATGAATTGATGAATTTATCAAATAAATTACTGGTTCAAAATTCAAATTAAATTTAATTCTCAAAAGTTTACAAAAAAAATCTTTGGGGATTTCTAAGGTTTTGATGATCGGTTGTTAGCATTTTTATACCATCGCTTCGGTTAAGTAATTTTATGGGAAAATTTTTACCAAGATCTAGTAAGCGAACGGTCTAACTATTTTGTATCGTTTACGAAGCTGATCAAATCGATCAATACCTCCCATATTATTTTCTTTGAACCTGTAACGGGCGACGATAGTGCGTGTCATCGTCCGTTAGTAGAAATTTACCCAATAAGGGACTTCTCATGGAAATGATGGACATAATTTGTCGGAAATGTAATAAGGGAATGGAAATGTAATAAGGTAGGGCACAAGGCTTAGGAACGCAACTTATCGAATTTAAAATTATCAACCTCACCTCTTCATCTCACTCGAAATGTTTGTTAGGGATTAGTGCGTCTACCGTGGGTCGGAGTTAGTCCACTAATTCTAAAGAACTAATTGAGAATTTAAAGGTTACTTTAATTCTCGTTCTTTATTTAAAATATTTATATACGTCTTCTTGCATTTTACGCCAAAGTAAATCAAATTTGTTTCTACGTAAATATGTTTGCTTATTTAATCATATATTTGGTGGTCATGTTCATGGTTTAACCGGCTGGTGGTCATGTTCATGGTCTGAACATTCTGCTCGACCGTGACCACTGGTCTCAATTTATACATCCGCATCTGATGTTACTTCGATATGTATTGCCTTTTTACCATGCAAATAAATATCGCTGGATACCTTTATATGATTTGTGACCCCTTGTTTTTGTTGTTCGAATTTGGAAGGGGCCGGGAATAATCTACACCAGTTTTTGAGAATGGTGTCGCTGGTATGACTCTAGCTCCGGGAAAATTTCCCATTAGTTGATGTTTTGCTTTATTGGTAAACCGATGACATCTAACACATGATTTGATTTGATGTTGAGTGCATCTGCATCCATTTATTATCCAAAACCTCTTAGGGATATATGCTAATGTTAGTTGTTGTCCTCCGTGCAGTGTTGAATTGTGTGCTTCTTGTATTATCAGTTTTGTTAATTGATGTTCTGGAGGTATTATTACAGGATGTTTTTCTTCAAACTAGCTATTGGAATTTTGTCTATGAATGAGTTGAGTGAGAGTATTTTACTTTTTGAAGATATTTTGTCGCCTTTTTCAGGCATGTTAAGTCTTCTTTGTATTTTGTTGTCTGTACGGTTTTTTTTATAACAAATAGTAGAGCTAGTGCTCGTCCTTCTGCCGTTATGCAGGTAGTTGTTAGAATGTAGTGTTTTTGACTACTCTTCACGAATCGTTGAATGAACGCCATTGTTTTCAGTATTTTGTTAATTGATGAAAACCTTTGCAGGAGATGTTGGATGATGGATGAATCACAATAATAGTTAATGCTTTTTTGAATTTGTTTTGTGTTCTGGAAGATCATTTAACAGGAGAGGTTGTTCACACCATAGTGGATGTGTTTGCAGTGTTTGGGGCCCACTCCTCTATTCGCATAGTCTACTGGATTCTCAGTTGATTTGGCGTAATACCATTGCGCCGGCTGTGTAATTGTCTGGATTTGTGCCACTTTATTTGCTACGAAGATTTTGTATTTGTTGATTGCTTTTGCAAGCGTAAGCGTAAGTAGGTGTCTGCTCGGGGATTCAAAGGCATGTTTTCTTTAATTGAATGTAAAAGTTTGGAGAGCAGTAAAGCCCCGCATAATTCTAGTTTTGGTAGCGATATCTTCGTTTTCATTGGCGCTACCTTTGTTTTAGCGGATATTAGTGACGTGGAGCTGATATTGCTATTTTCATCTATAGTTACATAATAAACTACGGCAGTGTAGGCCTTCTCTGAATCATCACAATTTTGTGGGTTTTGTGCTTGATCCATCCGTGTATACGGATTTTGCTTCGTCCCATGATACTCCCACGAGCCATAATTATTACATTAATAATTTTGCTTGAATAACTGTTGGTGATAGCCAGCCTAATGGATCAAATAATTAAATGTTTCTGATAGTACTTGCCTCTTGGTTGTTTTAGCGCAGTTATTGTTGATATTGACCTTAAATTCAAAGTTGTCCGTACTTGGCTGTCAATAAATTCCGAGAGTTTTAACTGTATTATCTGACTGAATTGGTAACTTTTCATTATGCTGTTGGTTTTTTGGTGTGTTTAACAAAAGGTGGGAATTGTTGCTGGCCTTATATAACTTAAAACCACCGCCTTTCAATAGATGAATCAGTTCATGTTGTGTTTTTAGGATTTCTTCTAAATTATCACCGCCTGAAATGAGGTCGTCAACATAAATGATGTTTGATCATCTTCGGCTAATTATCTTAACGTTCTTATGGCTAGGTATGGCGCCGAAGCCATACCAAATGTCACTGTTGTTAATAGATATTCGTTGATTGGCTCTGTTTGTGAATTACGCCATAGAATTTTTTGGTAATGTTGATCTTCCTCATGTATTTTTATTTGCCGGTACATTTTTTCAATGTCGGCGGTCATTGCATATTTATAGCTCCGAAACCGCATTAGAATTGACACTAAATCATCTTAAATAGTGGGACCCACGAGATGATTGTCATTAAGACTTATTCCATTTGATGTTTTGGCGTATGCGCCGAACAGAATTCTTAGTTTTGTTGTTATATTTTCTTCTTTGATAACTGCATGGTGAGAGATATAGTGTCTTCTTTGTTTTCTGATGTTTTTTGTTACCAATTTTCTTATGTCCCAAGGCCAATTCCTTGATGCATTGTTTATATGCTACCGCCATTGTCTTACATTTGTTTAGTTTTTTGTCTAATTGCAAGAACCTTTGATTTCTGTCAGTAAGGCTTAATTTTTTGAATCGTGGACATGTATCCAGTTTGTGGTTCTTTTGACAGCATACGCAACTGGTTGTTGATTGTTGTTGTTCTGTTGTCGATGTGAGAACTGTCTTTGTGATTGGACCCTTGGTTGATGAGCTAGTGTGAATCTCTTACCTCTAATTGATTCTAATGATTGAAATTGCTTCAGTGCGGAGTATATAACTCGTACAAGCTCTTGGATAGCTTAGCATCTCGTCTGCTGCCATCATCATATCCGATCAGTTGACTCATATAAACATTCTCCAAATCACCGTTCAGAAAAGCTGTTTTAAGTCACACTGCTGCAATCTTAATCGTTTTGATTTCGCACCAGCGCACTAAACACCCTCATTAAAAATAATATTTCATACCGATCAATGCTTCCATCTGAATTTTGCTTTCGTTTGTAGACCCAACGATTATACCTCATCTTATGATCTTCTCGTGGATGGTCAAGTTCCACGTTCACGTTTTCATCGCCCTTCTTATCAGTGTCTCTCAATTTTGTTCGTCTCCGAATTCCACACTCGATACGATTCCGAATGATCAACATATCCGGCGAACACACCCTTGACTGCCTTTGGATCCAGTTTTTATCATTTTTTCCATTGGAATGTATATAAACACCTCTGATTCGAAAATCCGCAAATGATCGATTGTCACCTTTTCACCGTACCATCGTATTGATGGTGATTTTTCTAGCACTGCTCGTTTCCGTTAGATTTAGTTC
The DNA here is from genome assembly GCA_963691935.1 of Nephrotoma guestfalica. NCBI lineage: Eukaryota > Metazoa > Arthropoda > Insecta > Diptera > Tipulidae > Nephrotoma > Nephrotoma guestfalica. Next base: position 238,776,051 of record OY829913.1, read on the forward strand.
TTGCATTGCAAAATTAATGGCCTTCGCCCAGAATTTGTAGTCCATCTGTATCGTGTGATCGTCTCGGTGCACACAAGCATTCTGCGCTGGCGTATACAGTACAGTTAGTAGATGCTCAAAGCCTATATCATGGAAAGAACTTTTCAATTCCGCATTGACGAACTCTATCCATTTGCCTGTTTGAAAACTACGCACGTTGTGTCCGTTCGCTTACTACGTTTACATTACCGCCGAAAATGTGAAAAATCGTCCGTCTAGTCGTTTATGCCATGCGTAAAGAGAAATGTTTTTGATGGCTACATTTGCAAAGGCCTCGTTTACCTCCATGATTCCTCAACTTTAAACAGCATTTGAAACAGCTGGTGGTGACGAATTCTCAGTGTATAAATGTATACATTCTTCAGTAAGTAGTTCACAGCCCTTGCTATGTTATTGCAATCAATAGCCACTATCCTCATTATGTTTTCCTACGAAAATAAATTTATATGAATTTCCGGTACATATAACACATCCACCAAACGGCCATGAATCATCGTCGAACGCAAGAATTTTGATATCGCCTTTAGCTCGAGCCATCTATCGGTGTTTTGTGTTAGCAACACCCATGAGGACTTACTTGTTGAATTGCTAATAGTTGGTCATCTTTCTGTCCTTTTATACCTGCTTCTGCGACGGCTTCTGATTTTGAACATCCTGAACATTCTAAGTTATTCATGTCCGTTTTTCCCTTCTTGGATTTTTACTATGGCTGTATTTAAAATTGCATGATCGTGCATTGATGGATATTCCACATTGTTTCTTTCCATTCTATTGGTGGCGTTTACTGTTGTGGAGTTGTGGTGTGGCGCTGGTGAATGTATAAAGGATTATGCCGTCCCTTGTTTTTGATTTCTTTCAGTAAGGCTTAATTCCTTGAATCGTGGACATGTATCCAGTTTGTGGTTCTTTTAACAGCATACGCAAATGGTTGTTGATTGTTGCTGATTTGTATTCACATACTCATTCGAATGTTATGTTGTTTAAGTTTTTGTTGGTAGTTGCTCATTTGTGACGATGTGGAAGGTCTCTCAGTTATCTGGGTTTTCATATCCTCCATGAATTTGTTGACCGTCTCCACTCCGCGATGTTTCTCCTTTTTTGAAAATACCTCTGTGTAGATTCGATTTCTGGAGTGCAGGCCTGCATTTTCTCGTGATTTTCGGAATAGTTGTCGTATAGGCCTTGTAATTCAATAATTTTTGATTGGAGGCCTTTGTTTGTTTTGCGATCTTTTCCGGTTTTCTTGTAGTTGGTGAAGAGACGTGCTATTTTTTCAGCTATAACCCTGTTGTGGGGCGTGGGGTTTGCCGACAACATTTAAGAACGGAAATATAATAAGGAAGGGCACAAGGCTAAGGGAAACAACTTACCGAATTTAACATGATCAACCTTACGTTTTAATATCACTCAGTTGTTAGGATTTTTGCCACCGCTTCGGTTAAGTAATTTTATGGGAAGTTATGAAAACATTTAACAAAGGGCGTGAAATTAAAATGCAACTGGAAAGGAACAGTTTCCGTTCAGGATCTTCCATCCATTAGAAGTTGTTCTGTTTCAGAATTATGATATTTTGATACTTTGTCATGAATTTGGTTGCGGTCAGGGGAGCCTTCTATATATAAAGTTATCACTTCACCCACCTCTTCAATATTCGCCCAGGATTGAGTGATAATAGGAAAATTATGTATTAAGATTAAAATGTTCAAGAGTTTGGCCACCTGACGCGAGAATTAATTCTTTTGGTCATTCGGCATCAATAGTGTAATCGGTATCGGCCTCAGACTCAGATAATTTTATTAGTTTCGGATGCTGCTCACATTTTTGTGTTATAGTGACCCAAACATTATAAAGGTTTTCATCCTCTTTTGTGCCATTCCATGTACCCCGTGTATATTTAAATGATTGCAACTGGCTTTTTGTTAAAAACTACTCAAATTTAGCAGAAAATATATCTTGCTCCCCTGAGAGTATAGTATTAGTTGTCGTGGGTGTTGCAGTTTACAGATTTTTTAACTTTTTGTTATAATTCACAGCGACAGGACAAAATGAATAAATTCGGCATGTTTTAAAAACATTTTGGCATAATGATTGGGTTTGGTGTCGTTGATAAAGCTGTGACTAATAAAGTTTTTTTAATAGTTGTCCGTTATTTTGGAGTTTCCAATTATGAACGGCGTTTCTCCATTCCGTTTTAATTTAAGTGGACGATTAATACCGACATCCAAAGGTTGAGTTGTATTGGGATAAAGCGCTATCCAGTAAAAAAGCGCTCTCGTCACTTTTCGATAGATATCTTTATACTTATTAATTTGCTGAAATAATTCCTTGATATTTTGCTCTGTAATGATACCTCTAATTTTAATTAAATGTTGAGAGAATCGTTGCGAGATATCGGGATTTCTCTTTAAGAAACCGTCGTACCATCGTCGAGCCGGTCTTTCAATCTGTTTTAGTTTGACATCAGATTTGTTTTCTGAATTTATATGTTTTTGTTTATTCAGCACCTTTAAAATTCTGCATCTCACTTGTTCGAATTTGTTTGATTAAACTGAGCAATAAAATTGGATGAAGTAAGGTGAGTTGGATTCTCTCCGAATAGTTATTCGTGTAGCTGCTCAATTTGTTGAATTGGTGAATAGTTAGTCATCTTTCTGTCCTCGTATAGCTACTGCTGTGACGGCTTCTGATTTTAAATCAGCCCGGTGTTTGGCGTGGAATTGCTTGATCAATTCCTACTCATTCCAACATTTGTGAGATTTTTTATGTGCGAATTTTTTGCGCACACACATATTTCTTCGTTTTCTGGGCTTCGCCTGCTGTAATTGGTTTTACTATTTTGGACTTCTTCAAAACGAGCACATAGTCTTTAGTAGAGATCTCATTTATTATGATTCGCAGCGTTTAATGGAAGCCTTATTAGTTTTTGAAAGTACGGGTCTAGATACGTTCACTAGTTATCAAATCCCATCGACACCAGTGCTATTCAATATAGGCAAATAAACAGAAATGCAAAGCTTACCGTGGGTCGAAGCTGGAACCTTCTGTTATATCAACACTGTTGTTAGAGTGTAGCTTACACTTATGTAAACTACTTCGATATGTGTACTGGAGATAGGGCTCGGAGGACCAGTGATAAATTCCCAACTCTAAACGAAAGCCTAAGTTGTATTTTTGATTTTTGGTGAGCTTAGAGGATGCATGGTTCATATTATGTTTTCGCGATTTACGTATACACGAGTAAGGTCCACAATATACACAGTGTGGATGTCAGCACATTATTTTTGCACATATGTATTGTATACTATGTGGTAAAGTATAAAGATGTACATTTTCTGTTTTATTAATATTTTCCAAACTGAGATAAAACGCTTATAAAATTTTTTTCCAAATCAACTTCTATACACAAAATACTAATAGAACTGTAAAATCCAAATCTGTCGGCGCTAAAAATGCTTCAGAGCGCCCGAATTCCTTGATCCCTATTCATGAATTTTTTTTTATTATGCGAAGATAATGGAAATTAGAAAATGCTTATTGTTGATTTTTCTTGTTGTGTTGTTTGTTCCATCGATTTCAATGAAAATGTCTCGTACACACAAAAGATTTTTATGTACATTTTGCTTGTGTATTTACCGTAAGCATTTTGGAATTTTCCTCCCTATGTACTCGTGTAGTATGTACATAACAATCATTATTACAGTTTTTTTATTGTACACACATAACAATACATATTTGGTTAAAAGTTATGCTATTTAATCATGTACATAAACATACATATGTACGTACAAACACACATTTATGTATTTAGATTGTTTAATGAATTATTTACATTTAAATTAAAATTAATGGATTCGAGCTGGTTTCGTTTCGGGGAAAATTAAATGTATTTTTGACAATAAAATTTTTTTTTTCTTGTATTTTTGGGTTGAATAATGTGTGTGTTGGTGTTATTATTTATTTTTGGTAAAATGCGAATGATACGCCATTTCAAAGTTTAAAAATTTTTCGTTCTCGATATTATTTTTTGCCGCAGTTACAATTCTCCGAGTCATGAACAATAAATTAATGTTAACTATACGTACGGCACCATATAGGGATTTTTAATTTGAATACGCCGTGTGTTGATTATAAACAATCGAGTGATTTAAAATTCTGGCAAATTGGGTAGAAATATTGTAATAAAAATTGGAACGATTTATTTGAGTGAGTAGATCTGGCAGTCGAGTCCCAGAAAAAGCTAATAATAAAAAATGACATCTGGAAAATTGTACTCTTATGATCAGTAGGCTAAGCTTTTAAGTATTGTTTTTCATGTAACAAACCGAAGTTCATTGTAATTTTATAACAACTAGCCACAAGTTTCTGTCTAAATGACGACAAACTCTTTAAGGGCCAGGCGAAATTTATTACAAAATTTCAATATAGCTTACAAAATTCAGAGTAGATAGCACCACACCACGCATTCTAGAGCAACGCCCCTTCCTCCTCATTTAAGCTAATATATTCAGAATTCCGCCCATCATACTAACATTTTAGAAAATTCCTTTATGTTCAAACTGTTGTCAGCTAACTTCCTTATACCATTGACAGGCTGGCGATTAACTAATTATACTCTATTAAACCCATTTAGCTACTAATCTACAATGGTTGGAAAATATTGATTAGCTAGTCCTGTAACAAAATATAAATACTATAATAGAACCTTGGTTATTTGGTATCGATATTAGTAGATTTGACCAATGAAAAAATATAGAAAAATAAATTTCACATGACGGCGTCCACACTAATCTCAGTTTTAAGAGATAAACTTAAAAATATTTAGCGATTTGTGCACTAAACCCGTTTAGCTAGCCGAAATAAAACACGTTTAGGTAATCCCGAACATGACACATCAATGAAAAGCCGAAAAAATGATTAAACGCGTTTCATTAACCGCTAGTCTGTCAAGGGCATACCAGTAATATAACGTGGTTTTTGAAGTCTCGTCGAACTGAATGTAATTTTTCCTAGTAATTTCATTCTAATTCAATGGAATTAAATCAACGAACAGACCGCTCAAGTGGTTCAGTGTTTGCAATATCAACAGCATTGGTTAGTAGATCCAAATACATATCGCCATTTAGACTTCCAGTTATGAAGAACGCAGCTACAATATGAGCTCTTAGAACATTTGCCCAATAAGTTAACTTTAATGGTATCTGCGTGTGATGTTCTCTCATTAATCGTGGATTTTGTAAATCCCAATTCCGGTAATTATGCGGGTGGTTAACATGCGCATGATATATTTGCTAAACCTATCCGAGGTGTAGCAAATTCTTAAGTCGTGTTTAGGAACAATTTCATACTCGTGCATACCGCTGTAAATTATTTCCTGAATAAATTCTTTGTATGTTAGTGTTAGTTATATCACAAAAATCCAAACATTTAGGTGAAACGATATTTTAATTAAAATCGTATCTAACAAACTTGAAATAAACATTTAAAAGACAATTAAACAATTTAAATTACGCTTAAACACATAAACCACCTTTAACTAAATTCAGCTTAAGATTTTGCCAAGGTTCTTATCCTATCCTAGTCCTATCAAATACCAATTTCATTTAAAAATTTCAGTGTGCTGTCATAGTTGTCGAATGTGTAAATGTGACCAAGAAGCATGTAATTGTTTATCAAGTGTATATTTCAACTGAATGCAGCTCAAGATTTTCCCAGATTTTATCAAATCCATTTTGCTTCGCCGTTAGCTCTTTCAAACACGAATTTTATTTAGTATAGTTTCAGGGTGTTGTGAAAGTTGTGGAATGTTCAAAGGTTGCTCAGATTTTCTTTATGAATTGATGAGAACCGGGCAAAATTTTGATCAGAAATCATTTGAATTTCGAAAATATTACAATCACAAGTATCACGTGCTAGAACTATGACAAAATTCTGTGAATTACCATGGACATTGTCATTTGATAAACGTAACTGGAAAATATAATTGGATTGATAAGAACCGGACCAAATCTTGAATAGTATTCATTTGAGCTGTTTTGTAAATCACAAGTTATAGTTTCGAACTAGGCCAAAATGCTCAAAATCTTCATAGGCAATGGTATTTGATAACTGGAAAACAACGAGATTGCTGAGCACTGGGCAACATTTTGATTATGTGAATTGCTAGAATATTAAAACCCACAACTCACTCGTTTTGGGGCTATATTTGCCCATACCAGAACAAAATTTTGAAAATTTTAGTGGACATTGGCATTTGATAGACCTAACTAGAAAACATATTGGGATTGATGAGAACCGAGAAAAATCTTGAGTAATAATCATTTGAATTGCAAAAATATTTTAAATCACAACTCATTCAGTTCGGGCGCTCTTCTTATCCTTGCCAGGTTTTCTTTTTTTGGTACATGCACAGTTTTTAGTTGGGATATCTTTAAGAATTATTTCGTGTCGATTGGTTAACAAACACCCATTCAAATGAAATGTGTACATAAGGAAAGCAAATATGACATATCATGTTTCACAAAACTTCAATGCATGCACTCGGGAATATTTGTAGGGTTACTAAGTTGAATCATGCAAAATCCTTAAGACTTCGAAGAAGCTCAAAAATTATTGAATCAATATTACACTTAACCAACTAGTAATTAAGCACCAATCCAAAATGCCAATTTGGTTATTTTCAGTTGTAATTGAATTCTTTATTTTATAATTGTTCCGATATTTCGGTATAACTTACTGATCATAATGTAACTTGAACATTCGCAATGTTTCGCGGGCACCATTTTTCCAGTTTTCGTCAAATGTTACAAAAGGCCCAACAAAACCTTCATCAGTTGTATCAATCAGTTCAAACCCTCACAACGCAAAAAATTAAATACTAAATTTGAAAAAGATAGTTAAAATTAGAGATTGAAAGGATAGAACCATCCGGTCCATTTTCAAAAGCCACCTTTGTTCACAGAATTAAAATACCTGTCAAACGATATATCATACAACGCCCGCATCATTTGATCGCAAATTTACACCTATGATTTTAATGTCAAAAATTGGCCTTTTCCAAAACTGAATTTGCGTGTCTGGCATTTTTTTGTTTCATATTAAGATAGACTGCATTCCAGAAATTCACTGAAAATCATTTTATAGTCCCACAGCAGTGTGAACTTTAGAATCTTTAAAGGCATATTCGAATTTAATTTCCAGAAATTCTTTAATATAATTTTTCTAGGCGAGAGGGATTTCGAACCCATCAAAATAGGGAAAACATAAACCTAATGTCTGGTAAACAGATTTGTGCTATACAAACAAATAGAAGCATACAAGTCGATTTAAAAACCTCCTCATTAAACTGATCTTAAAGTTTAGAAAATTTAGGGGAACACTGGGTTTATTATTCAAAATAAAATTAAGAATGCTTTGTCTTAAGATATTTGTTCGAGGCTACAACGAGCGGAACGGGTGTTTTCGAATTCTATTTGACTCAATTCAATTACAAAATACAACTTTTCCAGAAAATTTAGGGCAACACTTGGTTTAGTAATCAAAAATTTTATAGTGCAAAATCGAAGTTCGACTATCGACTATTCACCTACTCATACAGTTACAGCACAATATTTGCAAGTTACAAGCTCAAAAGTCGATCGATCGTAAACCTCGAGGAAAAGTTGCTATTGTATCCTGCCTCTGGTGCGGGATTCGAACCAAGTACTTACCGCGCCAATTACCGAAGCTTTATCTATTGCAGCACATCTCCTATGATATTTCTAAGAGGTTACAGTGGCTGGCATGGTTGTTTTAAATTTGTATTAGAACCTATCCATCTGTAAACCAAAAATTTTCCGGAAAATTTGATGGACTATTGGGTTTAGTGCTTAAAAGTTGGTCATAATGAAACTTCAAAATTAAGCTTTTAATCGAAAAATCGGTTCTCAAAACTTATGCGGAAATTCCAATTTTTCATAAAAATATATTTTCCATTAAAATTTGGCCTTATTGAACCTCAATCGGATGAAACTTCATAAAAAAGCATTTTCAAATTCACCGCTGAAATTTCGAGTAGCGACACCAACATATACATCACCCTCAATTTTCTAATTGGAAACCAGTCCCATAGATTTTCCAATTAGTCGAGATTTTTTAATTGCCTGGAGTCCATTGTACTCGTATTTGTTTAAAAGCTTATTCTAAATTTGCACTGGTATGTAGGTCATGGTTATGTCCAAAAAATTTGATGAGACTAATTTTTTTAAATCTGGTAAGTAATAAATAGATATTTCCGAAATAATTGGGAAGTGGTGTGCAAATATGCGTCTTCGTTTTACCCTACTTTGCAGCACTACATTTAAATTTACCGAATACACTGTTAGAAAGACATTTGAGCTATCTTAAGATTTATCTTAGGATTGGTCCGCAGCCAACACTTACATTTAATAAATACTATGTTTTACACTGTTAAAGTTACTGTTAAACGTCAATCTCGGAATGTTGTTGATCATTTGTAAATAATAAATTGCAATGTTTTTTTACTAATTAATTTTTTTTCTAAAACATTTTTATATTTTTGTTTTCAGGTAAGCGAGTCTCCAATGCAATGTGCCATTGATAAAAAGCAAGTATTATTTTTTAAATGCAATGTTGTAAAATAATATTATGTTACAGCTTCGTAGTACATTTGTAGCTCTGGAAAACCACTAATTATGTAATTGCTCATACGATTTGCGACACCATGCCTTTGCGGAGTTCAATACTTAGTTCTTTATACGGGCTCTTTCAGAGGCAGCTACTTTAAAAACAAAAATCATTGTTGTCTGAAACTTTCCTCTTTATATGACCCCTGTTAAATTAACCACACCTTGTAAAATTGGGGGAGGCAGTCGACATGTACACGTTGACTCGACCTCCATTCCACTATAACCGGGGTGTTTTGAATAAATGTTTATTGTTTATTGTAGAATTAGGAGCAATTTATGATCTTTTAGTTTTAAGAACTTCGATTTTTGAGATCTACCTTAAAACCAAACACAACCCCTTAATTAGTTTTCATAACGAAACAAAGTTATATTTTTCTTCAATCAACACTAGAAAAATTGTTTAGACCTCGGCGAGGATGGCGAAAGAAGGAGATTAACAGATTGAACTATTGTACTGTAAAGTTGTTGGCAAGATTCCAAGTAGCGTTTGAAACAAACGCTGTCGAATGGACATGAAAACAATGTCATGACGAGAAACTCCATTTGTACGTGTTATATCGTTCACACCTGAAATTATATGAGTAATTTGGTATTCAAATCAAAAAACATTTTTCATAAATGTTTATGTATCTACGAGGTTGCAGAAACGCCAAAAAAATTCGATAAGGAATCAGATTTTTGTTCAGTGTTACGAATTTTATGACTTTCGTTAATTATGAATAGAGGACACAGTAGGAGAAGTACGTTTTGTTATAGGTTTCATTTGTTTGTTACTGCGCATAAAAACTACAAGACAACCCAACGTATCCAATAGCCATCGTTACCAAATAAATAATTTGGGTGTTTCCTCAGTAGCTCGGCAGTACAAACAAATACATTTTCTATGTGACAGTCACAATTTTTTCGAAGTAAAATTTTACAACAAAATGAGTTCATATTATGTTTCATACGATTTTGAAGTGTTTGGAAAAGTTCAAGGTAATTTTCAAAATTTGCGGCACCTAAAATAAACAATCATTGTACTCGTATTTGTAAAATTTTTGCAGGAGTATTTTTTCGGAAGCACACGGAAAAATATGCGAAACGTATAGGAATAAGTGGTTGGTGTAAAAATACAAAAGCGGGTACGGTTAAAGGTTATATTGAAGGGACTGAGCCAAATATTAAGAATATGCTGTATTGGTTGGAGAAAACCGGTAGTCCCAAGTCTCGAATTGATGCTGCAATATTTTCAGAACCAAACCCAAGAAAATTGCGCATGTTTCAAGATTTTGAAATTCGGAAGTAAACATTTCTTTAAAGGATTTTATTTTTTATGTATTTGAATACAAAATATAAATTTGTTTAGTTTGTGGAAGCAAGTTAAATTTTCGGTTTGCTTTTAATATATTATTTAGTGTAAGTTAAAATTCTCATATTCGCGGGGTGGTGAACGATGAGTATAGCCGAACGACTTTGCAATGATTGTTACCTGGTGCAAACTAAAAATACTATGAAATGTGACGTATGGAGTCGATCGGTGAGGTGAACACCATAATAGGGGTAATTATTAAAAATTTCGACCGGTGATTGAGAAAATAAACCAAAGAAGGAGGCATATCGTACCACAACTGACTTCCGTAGAACATTCGATAGAGTTTCATCTTCATATTTATGCTTGGCTTTCAGAGATTTTGATTTCCTTGGAACCACATGGTAGTCATTTTAAACCAAATTCGTTGCTTATAAAATCATGCCAGAATCCATAACCGGCCAACCAAGGAATTGTATTTAGGCACTAATGATATTGCTAAAGCTAGGGTCTATTTGGCTCTATATGCAATATTTATAATATGGAACTAAACCGCAGTATTAAAATTACATCTTCTACCACAGACAAAATTATCGAGTAGTATCGAAAAGACCCATACGCGATGTTACAATATCCCACCTCAAAATATTGGATACAAAATTTTTGCTTTAGCATAAAATAAATTAATTCTATGAACATATCGTCGATTCAGAAGCATTTTAAAGTGCCGTAACTACCAAATAATAATTTTGGTGATTATAGCGATTGATTTAGTCAGAAACGGAGCCACTATTCGTTTCCGGTTTTATAGGTTTGACAACCCCATTTAGCGCTTTCGACGTGAAAGTTCCATTTTTTATTTAAAGATAACGATATTTGGTTAATGTTATAATACAAATGGATTGAATCTAGTTAAAAATCAGAATCAAACCGTGGCTCGATTTTAAAAGTATGCAGTCTAGTTAGTTGATGGTATTTTAAATTTGGTGGTTCCTGATATCTGAATATCTACCTATTAAGCCATAACCTCTGTGATCCGATGTCTAGAAAAACTCTGGCCCATTTCTTTGTACCATAGTTTGATTTTACTTTCTTTTACCATGTACAATTTTGCAAAGTAAGACAAAGTGTAGTAGTTCTTATAGATTTTTTGTGCGTAAACTACGACTCATTTTCTTTACGGAGAATACAGGAGGTCATGTTCTAGACTTCGTCAGAAAATAAGAGTTACGCTTTTCGCCACAAGTGGCAGCACTATCACACAAAAGAAATAGTGAGCGGGCATTTTTTATTCATTTCTGCACCTCTTTCTCACAAACGAAAACACTTGAGCGTAATAAAATCTGACCTCAGAAGTAAAGAAACCCTGTATATAGAATTTTAAAATGTTCCATTTTTCTCCGTCATTTCTTAACAAATTTTGATGTCATTTGATTTGTAGTATTGGGTAGGGATTCCAAAGTGAGTTTTGAAGAAAATTAAACAACCAATCATTAGGCAAAACTGATTTCTAAATTTGATTTTGTCTGTTCATTCTACACAATTACAATAGATTCTAAAATATGTTCTGAAGGAAATTCTTATGTATGGCTATGCTGGAGAGAACCCAGCTAATTCTTTATCAATAGTTTAGAATTGTGCAACCTTAATCGACAGGTTTTGAAATGAGTCGATGAGCGATAATCATTCATTTCTTTACAAGTAAATATAGAAATATGTGATTAGGGTTGTATTAGAATTGTGGATTGAAAACTTGCGAATCTAAATAGAAAATTAGGTGAGATTATCGTTAAGAATTCGCTAAATAAGATTTTGGATTTTGAGACGAAATAATTATATTTCAGATTATGGCTACTATCTCAAAAATCCCCACAGCTAACAGTCATACTCAGTTTTCATGGCAAATGTAGGAAAGGTTTATGGCTTAGAATTTGCTCGATACGTTTTCAGTTTTTTGCGAAGAATTAAGTTATTTTCAATAAAAGAACTTTATAGCTCTTTTATTGAAAAGAACTTACTAATTCTTCAATAAAATAACTAATAAGGCCGCAAATCAATGTAACTGAAAATTCTAAAGATTAAAATTTCTCCAAATTTCCCTTGTAGACCCAATATCACCTTAGCTATTAGAGAAAACCGTTTACGTATTGGTTATATGTGAGAGTTTTGGCGATATCGGCCAGAAACTGAGATGAACTTCTATTTCTATAATTACAGAAAGAACCATAAATGATTAATCTTTCCGTATTTTCCCATTTCAAAATTCGTACGCAATCTGATGATGTACTAATTTTATTTTTAATTGTAAAAATTTGGATTAGCAACGGTCATCACGACGGATTCATTCTAGAACTTCGTTCACAATACTCGTACATATTAGAATTACAAAATAATCCCTGAAACCAACTTTCACCATTATTGATTAAAAACTTGCCGAGTTCTATCCAGCATAGCCAAATTTCAGTATTTCCTTCAAAATACATCTTGGAATTAACTTTTATCGTGCAGTATGGAATGACACCAGATATTCCCCTTAAATTTACGTTTGATTACAAATTGAATCCTTCAATTCAAATTTCATCATCATTCGTTACGAAATGGTGGAATTTGGAATCCAAACAAAATTTCGTTATGAAATGGCCTAGTTCCACCAAACATTTTAATTTTCCAAAATACCCTACGAATTCCTCGATTCCTACGAAATTTTTTTACGATTTTATTCTGTCCAGATAGATAAATTAATTATTTCCACTGGTTATAAAATAATCATCAAAATTATCTTTTATAATAGTGCTGCCTCTTGATAGTACATTTCCGCTATGTTATACAACATCATTGGTAACAAGATTCGTTTTCTTATACCTCGGAACTGCATCAATTAAGCAATTAACTGGAATGATCCCCTACAGTTTGGGCAGCATGTGCTAATTTAATTTTTTTTAAATACCGACTCTAGTTTTTTCGTTCATCTCTTTCAAGACACATCATAACGTGATCTGACCGATTAACCGTCAGTTTTGAACCAAACGCCCACCTTAAATTCATAAATACGCAAGCTACAATCTGATTTTTGTGCACATTTTCTGAAAATAAACTTGTTAGCTCACGGTACGCGGGCTTCTGTACTAGAACCTTATAAAACCATATTGCTCTCTATCCGGAATATTATGCCTTCTAAAACTGTATTAGTTGGTTATACACTATCCTTCTTTATAAGTCACCACGAATCACCTTGTCAAAACATAGAGTGTCATCTGGACCAATTTTTCTAACTAACTTCACATTTGCCACCATTTTTAAGTTCAGCCTCATGTTTTACGATTATTCTCATTTTAGATTTTTTTAGTTCTCTGGAAGAATCTAATTCGGTTGGAAAATGATTACGTTTCATGCTAATGACCATTCTCACGCTACAACCCGTACTTCATCTAATTTTAGTTTTGTTTAAATAATCAATTTTTTAGAACCACGTCCCAAACTAATTTTCTTTTTTCAAATTGAGCCCAGCTTTACCCAATTGGTCAAGAAAAAGTTTTATTCAAATTTGCCATTTTCCAGAATTTTTATTTTGTTCATTTAAAGTTGAACATTTTCAACACGCAAACCACGTTTTATCACCAATTGAACTTCAGAACTGGTTTAATTCCAGTCACTTCCATATAAATTGTTTATTATGCAAACCGAAACAAAGTTTCATTCAAATCAGTTGAGCAATAGACGATTTTCCAGAACCACGTTCGAAACTAATTTGCTTCTTACAAATAGAGCCCAATGAAATTGTTTTGTTCTATTCAAATTTTTCAGTTTCCAGGATTAATCAGCCGCAGTAAGTTTGTTCAATTGAAGTTGTCCATTTTCAACACACAAACCGTTTTATCGCCAATTGAGCTTCACGTTTAGTTCCAGTCACTTTCCTGCCCATTGTTTATTCTGCAAACCGAAACTAAGTTTCATCCAAATCGGTTGAACAATGGATGATTTCAAATTTTCAAGAATCACACCCCTAACCCAAATTGAATTTCCATTGGGCCTTTTTTTATGATTTGATATACAATTAATCGATTGAGAAGTTTAATGAATTAATTAAAACTGGCCATTTTTAAAACATGCCTTGTTCCATTCATATTGGCTATTTTCAAAACTCAAATATGTTTTGTCTGAATAGATTAAGTTTTATTAGTTACATTTAAAATAACATTTTTCAGATCCAAAATCGGAATACTTATTGGCATCATATTTTTCACTCCGTCGTACAAACTGAGTTTTATTTTATTTAATTTTCGTTCAATTTCACTATTTTTCGGAGCAACACTCGGAACGAATATTAAAAAAAACTTTTCATTGTAAAAACTCAGTTTGACCCCATTCGGCGAGATAATCGATCTATTTTGAATCAATATTCACAACTTCATCGCCATTTTTATAGTTTCCATTATGTCCTTAAGAATAGGGAATTTTATATTGTTCGATGTTTCTTAGACCCTAATCAATCCCACCAAAACATTTCAGCTTAATACGATCAGAAACAAAATAGTTCAGGCGGTTTTATATAATTGGGTGGATTTTCCTCATTTCATTTATCCTTTTCTTTCTCTTTCTCTCCACTTTTCTCGCTCTCTCCCTCTCTCAGCTTTCTTGTTATAATGTTTGATTACAATGTAAAAAAATTAAAAAAAAAACCATGTCTCATTGAAAGAAAATCATTCCGGTTTCATCAAATTTTGTTTAATTCAATAATCCCAGGTTCGACGCTTCTTTGAAAATTTACGAAACTTTACTTAATAAACAACAAATCTAATTGGAAATAGACCATTTGGATGAAAATATTGTTTTTCAAGGAATTGGCGGCAATTAAATGCAGAACATCATAATATGGAATAATATGATAGAACGCACTATGGGAATATATGAATATTTTCGCTAATCCAGACTTCGGAATTGTTAGTTGACCTGTCATTGAGGATTTAGCACTAGTTTCCGGTCATTCTTATGTAACGACTTATTGCAAAAATTCATCTCTTTTGGACTGCTCGGGCCTGAAAAGTTTATTAATACTATTAATAGCTGTGTTTCTTGATGCATGATGAAAATTTGGCATGAAAATTTGGATGAGGTTTTCCATATAACTGATTTGAACTGATCCGGATCAATGGGTGTCATGAAACACGGGAATGTTGGGATCAGTCACTACCTTTTTGGTCATCTCTGCTTAACGAATCATGGCGAAAATTCGTTAAAAACTCATCAATTACACAAGATTCGGACTATTTGGTCATCTGTCACTGAGCATTAGTCATTAGTTGTTTTCGTTTGGTCAACCTACGTAACGATTTATTGCGAAAATTCTTTAAAAACTCTCCATTTCCGCACGATGCAGAATGTTCAGGTCTGGAAAGTTCACAAATACTAATAATTTTACAAATCTAACGATTTAGTTTGCTCCCCTACCAATGAGGATTGATCACTAATGGTTTTCGTTTGGTCAACCTTACGTAACGATTTATTTCAAAATTCGTTAAAAACTCATCAGTTTCCACGTTGACCAATACTAATAATTTTACAAATCCAACGCTAATAATTATTTGGTAATTTGTCATTGAGGATTGGTCACTAGCTGGTTTCGTCTGGAAAGTTGACTAATGCTAATTTAACTATACATTCAACGATTGCAATCATTTGATCAATTGTCGTAATGATATGTTGCGAAAATTCGTTAAAACCTAGTCATTTCCGTACGATTCGGACTGTTCGGGTCTGGAAAGTTGGCCAATATTTATAACTTATTTTATAAATTCAAGGATCGGATTCGTTTACTCATCTATCATTGAGGATTGGTCACTACTTGTTTTCGATTGGTCATCTCTACGTAATGATTTATTGTGAAAATTCGTTACAATATCTTTTATGACTACCACTTTAGATGCAATCCTTTAAAAAATATATTTTTCCCCCTTAAGGTATATGCCAACGACCAAATGACATAGTAGTTAAAGCTTTGGCGTTTGGATCGGAAGGTACCGGGTTCGAATCCCGATAGGGCCAGGATGCAAACGGAATTTTCATCAACAAATTACGATTTGGGATGAGAAGAAACACATCTATGACCCCTTGTCGGCGTGCGGGGCTCACTGGCCGACCCATCTTCCATGCCAGTATAGGCTGGCATGGAGCTATGCTGTGCAGATGGTAATAAAATCGGTCCTATTTCCGTACATCCTCGAATTGGTCAATACAGGCGTAAAGGTAAGGACGTAAATAAGCGAACCGCGAAAGAGTTGGGAGAGCCTCGGCCCCAGAACAGATCAGGGAAAAGAAAAAAAAAGGTATATGCCAATTGGATTTCTTGGTAGTTTTGCAAAATAAAGTTCAGAAATAAGCGATACCTGATTTTATTGAATAACTACAATTTTAATTTTGCTTTTTCACAATAAAATACAGGGTCTTTCAAAAGTCGCGCATAGTTGTTTTTTTAAAATAAAACATGGAAATACTTAGATTTTTTGTGGTGTGTTTTATTTTTTGTAAAAATGTGGCTTTTAACAAGTATATGTGAAAAATGACATCATTTAAATGTCCACCACGGGTAAGTCTACAGGGTTCTATACGAAAATCAAAATTTTTAAGAACCCGCTCACACATTACCGCATTAAGTTCATCCATTTCGGTCCGAATCTTATTTTTCAACTGTGCAATTGTTGTTGAGTTATTCGCATAAACTTTAATTTTCAAGACACCCCAAAGAATGTAATCTAATGGCGTTAAATCACATAATCTAGGTGACCAGTTTATGTCACCAGTTGTATGTTCTGTGTTGATAATGATTTGTTGGTTTTAATTTTTGTGTTAATTGAATTTTGTAAGGATGCAAATGCAAATCAGTCGATACACACGTGAAACTGTCGATAAATGAATGCCTAATTTCTGAGAACGTCGTGATATCGATGTTGAAGGTTCATCCGCGATACTTTCGGCCACAGCAGCAATGCTCTCACTAGAATGTCCACTTTTGGTCTGACAGACCTTTTTCGACAGAACTAGTCTCTTCAAATTTTTTCACTAACGTTTGAATAGTTGACTCATTTGGACTTACTGATATCTAGGCTTGACTTTTGAAAGACCCTTTATTATCCATTAGTGACCAAACGCCAAAATATACAGACCAATCCCCAGCAAACGATTACTTAATGAAGTAAGTTACCAATTGACTAAAACTAATGACCAATCCAGATCAAACGATCCCAATTGTGCTTTCTAACAAAACATTTTGATGAGGCGCTACAAAGGCGGACCTCATTTGTTTGACGATATTCGGAACTCTGCGGAACAAAATAAATGTTAGTCGAGATCTGATCAATGTATTTATTGGCCTAGATGTTTGGTTTCGTATCCTGCGTTTATTATATTTTGTACGTCTCATTCTTATTAACAATACGCTAACTTCCAAGATCCATCTGGCCGCCAACCACATTCGTTGTTATAGTGCGGTACGTTCATCGATCCCTAGTCCCCGCGAAGTATTTTGTCTCAAGTCATACGACTGCATGGTTTTCAGGTTTTTTCCATGTTCAAGTCGCAAGTACATATTACGATACCACTTATTAAAGTCAGGCAGATCATCAATTACGGCAGTGCCTCCCACGATCCTTTTTGGAATGCACACTACTCTCTAGGCACTTATCCTACCGACGTGCTCTTAACTTTTCCAGTACGCCTAAAATCGAAGCGCCGCACATCAAGATAAACGTAACAAGGTTAACCAACGTAACTCGCCTGCTTGGTCGTGCTGCTTCTGTATTGCGCATGATTCGTAGCAGGCGCAGTAGGTATTTTGGAACCTACAATCTAGTTGATCTATCTGTTTGTGGCTTCGTTACAGCACAGCGATTTGATTTTTCGGCGAGATCTCAAATCTAGATCCGATCAAAGAGGTTTCTCTCATAAGATGTATTTTGGTTATGAGTTTCCGGAATCAAAAGCATTTTTTACGTAGACAAACAAGGACATACATACACAGTACTGCTGTTTAGGTGTAAGGAGACGATTTATTTACACACTTTTTTAAGGAATTTTATAAATCGCAGATATTTTTGTGGAAATTGATCAACAGAAAATAACAATTACATGGTTTTGGAGTTTTGAGAATAATCACTGAGTTTTTTTCTGTTACAAATGGTGTATTTGCGATTTACATAAATTCGTATTAGAGGAAAGCGGTCTTTCTCTGGGAAGTCCTATTGTTTAGCTAAGCTTATATTCGAGTTCGACTACACCCCTAAATTTTAGAACTGCGTTACTCCTTTTCGTTGTGATTAAAATAAATTACACTGACTATTTTCAAAATTTTCTTTTTGTTTTTTGTTGTTAATTGTTATTTATTTATTTGGCTATGGTTTCAATATTGATACCAAATCAGTTTATTTTTGGATTAATGTGTGATTGGTTCATATACTCTCTTTATAACATAGTTCTTGGATTTTTGGAAATATTTAAAAATTAAAAATATGGATTTTCAAATCACCAAGCAGTCTATCGCACCACTGGACACCATACATATTTGTTAACGTTCAGTAAATTTTATAAAAAAATGTATACCACCAATTTAAACAAAGCTATATCCATTTTATCTTCACAGCTTTACTAGTAAAGCAACTATCGATTAATCTTTCAACTGCTCTCTTGATAGCAACATATTTTAATCTAACCAATACGTCTGGCAATAAATAATATAAAGTAATGAAATATTTCATACCAAGTGTTGAAAAAAAATTGGAAAAATATTTCTCTTCAACATCGCTCGTCTAGTACATCCTTACTCGTATATAATATACTATTTGCTTTATAATATATAAATTCCATAAATCCAATATCCTCAAAGCTTTAACAAAAAAATAAAATTTTCATATTGATTCCTTTATTTCATCATAAAAAAATTTCGAATTTTTTACATTTAAGGATTAAGTAATAAAAAATTCCTTTTAAGTTTACCCAAAAAAAAAAACTTTAAGATAAAATTAAAAATCTCATCATCATTTATATGTAATATATACGAGTACACAGTACACACAAATCGGAACTTTTGAAGCTTTCATCTTTGTGTGTGTGTGTGTGTGTGTGCACTTGCTTTATTAAAATATGTATATAATCGCTTCAAATTAAATTAAAATATTTTTTGTTTATGCAGCGCCATCAATAATTTTTCTGGATATTTTCCAGACGAAGGTTATTGTCTCGCCGTACACGTCTCGATTCTAGACTAAAAAGATATTTAATTCAATTAAATGACATTAAATTTAGACGGCTGATTACTGCTGATGATGATGATTTATATATACGGTACGTGACCGACTACACGACCAGAATCAAATTGATGTGAAGAACAAAAGGAATTCTTTCGTCTATGTGCTTAAGATTTATAAAATATTATTTATGCCATTTTTAGTGCGACAAACATTTTTTTTAACTCCGAACGAGTATACGTAGTTATGGCACGCATTCGACGCACACCAAAAAAAGACAACTCCCATTGGGAAATCCATTTTATATATCATGTGCCGTACACACTCGCATAATTCTCGTCTTTTCCTTGAAACACTTTATGTGATTTATGTTTCTTCAGTTTAAGCTCAATATAATATATTTTATGCTGTCACAAACATTTACAATTGATGGTTAATTTAAAGTTTAGTGATATTGATGTACCCTTCTTGCTGTTTTTATGGGGGGATTTTGTTATGTTTGGCTGTGTAGTTTAAATTTTAAAAGATAAACAGGAAATAATTGTAATTAAATTTTGGGTACGAGGCTTAATGTATGCCACATCATGTGGTATATATTAAACGTGTTCTAATTTTATGCTTGATAATGTATGGCGGATGTTATAACACAATTTTGACTGTATGTAGTAAAGCAAGTGGTACGAAATTCAATTTATTATAAACATAATTTCCATATATATTACATTTAATTTGAAATTGTTTTCAACCAATTCGTGCTGCCGCACACCAGCATACCCATAATTCGAACGAAATTTGATTAAACATTTTGTGTAAATGCCGTAAAGCATTTGCTCACCTTTTCAGACACATTTTCTGTATTGATGTGTTCGTGTATTAAGTAATGATCCGAGAAAAAATGAAAATTACATTGCCAGCAATAAAAATGAAATTCGAAATAAAAAAATGTATTTTACTTTGTCTGAATATTGGATATACGCCGTAAATAGGTGTGGCTAAGCAATTTAGGCGATTTACGTTTATTTTGTATGATTTGATGATTTTGCAAAATTTGAGCGATTTTACTTACTGTATATTTCACTTCAATCTACGAGGCAAGCTTTAATTCCTTTATGTAAATAATTTCTGAAGAAATTGGATTTCTGATGCGAGACAAGATGGAAGAATACGTGCAGAAAATCAGAATACGTGCAGAAAATTCGCAAACACTACTTAATGAACCAAAAATCGCTATTATTGATGATATCGTGAGATACCAATTGTGGAGAAAAATCAGCTAGGCTGTAATTCAAGTTAAGGCATTATGTGAAGCCTGCATACCATTTCCAAACCTGCATTTATGAATGTTGAACAATTTCTGCCTCACTATTAGCCGATCCTGCGACAAGGCCGAAAATAATTATAATACTTTTTATAGTTTTAACAAGTACCACGGTTTTTGTATGAATATACCATCTACCCTACGTCATGTACTTCGCTAGCATGAGCAGCCATTACTCAAGTTAGAGTGTGAGAATAGAAGGTAAATCGTAGTGGTCAAAATTTAGAACGAATTAATAAATAAGTAAAATAAATAAATAAACCAAAATAATTAGAGTCTTCTGTTTGATGACTTAAAGAAATTGCATCTAATTACCATAAAAAGAGTTCTTGAGTAGCTACCGCCCCCCTCCCACCTATCCCCCGTTAAAACCTTATTCCTGCCATTCGAAATATGGTTTTTTGGTGTGCATGTTGCTTTGCGCGAGTTATATCACCAGTCTTGCAATCCTTTGTTTTATATCAATTTTTTATTTTGTTTTTCTATTCCACTATTTAGTCTACCGACATAAAAGAATTACAAGTAAATCAACTCTCTCATTTAATTACTGAGGGTGATTTAATAAGGAGGTGTTTTTATAATTTTAAAAATTGTGTTTTGATTTGAAAGTTAAACACGATCTTGCGGTTCCAAATTACTGTCAGGCGATACTCGTAAATCCTTACAGTAATTTCTAAACGGAGGATCGTTTATCTTTCAAATAGTACGATGTTCAATATTTAAAATTTTTAAATTGTGGAAACACGTGTCTATATCAATCACAGAAATTAAATGAAACAATTGATTTGCATGAAATAGTTGTTGTTGTCGGTAGGCTAAGTAGATGAATAAAAAACGAAATAATTTTGTTTTATCTCTATCTTTCTTGTTATTGAACAGAATATATTTTTTAGATTCAGTTTGTTTGTAATGGTAACATCAAAATAAATATTGACAAAATTTTGTAACATTAAATTACAAGTAAGCCTCCGATCCTGAGAAGAATTTTTATAAAAAAATTTCTAACTCATTTCCTGGCTATGACCACCCAATTAATTGTGTTAAATGTGTTAATTTGTTTGATGAAATTTTCCAAAGAGTGTTCGCATGTTAAACAATAACGATGTTCTCAAAAGTGTTTGAAGATCAATGACAGTATACAAATGGACCAAATATACAAATTGGCTAAAATTTGCTTGAATTGGCTTGGTTCGGGAGGTACATGACAGTATTATTAAAATGACCTTGACCAAATATGATACAAATCGGCAAAAATTTGTCGGACTTATTATGAAAAATCCGAAAATTTTCGTTGAGTACACAAAAGTTTTCGATGTTTGACGTTAATTTCCAAAAATGATAAAAATCAGCTGAAATATGTCCCGAGTTATTGAGAAAAAACTCGGTAACTTAACTAATTTTTGTTCCGTAGGTTCCAGATAGAATTCGATCTTTCGCGCTAATTATATTATTAAACTCACCTGGATCAAATATGACATAAATCGCCTAAAATGTGTCCAAGTTATTTTGAAAAATCTGAAAATTTAACGAACTTTAATCCGTGAGGTTCCTGAAAGCTTTCGGTGGATCAAATATGATAGAAATTGGCTAAAGTTTGTCCGAGTTATTAGGAAAAACCCGAAAATTTAACGAATCTTGGTTCGGGAGGTACCCGGGTGTCCACTAATTTTTTTGAGGGATCTACTTTTTGATTTCCAACTTTTTGATTTATTATAAAAGTGCGCACTCAAGGATGCTGATCATTTTATTTTGGCTTTTGAATGGCATTCTCAGTAAATTAAATTACTCGAAATTAAAAAAATCCTCTGCAATACGCACAAGAATATCCTAGAAATCTTAATAAAGCCAAAAATAGTTAGTCGTTCGTTATATTTCATGTAAGACAACAATTTTTGTTATGGCATTCAAAAATTATATTATTTACGGTGCAATTAAAATGACAATTAAAGGCAAACATTATGTTTAGTCTAATTTCAAATTTTCTGAAGGCACCAAATGTGTATTACTGCTGCAACACCGACAACTCAACCATCCGTTTAATATTCGGTGTGACACTATTTCTCAAACAAGATTCCAAATGACCATCAGTTAAAGCAGTTCGATACTTTGTTTTAATTATTTTCATGCGCGAGAACGCTGATTCGCACAAATATGTTGATCCAAAACACGAATACAAGTTTATAGCACCATTCTTAATTTTGGGTATTTATCTTCCAGCAAATATTTCCAAAACATGTCTTTCGAAGCTCTGACTTTGATGCGAATATCCTTTTTCAGCGTAATAATTTCATCTTCGATTAGTAGCAATATATACAATCATACGATGGAATTTAATTGGCGATCGACCAAAAGTCAGCTCGCGATCAACCTTATGGACACCTCTGATAGTATTATTAAAATGATCTGGACAAATTTGAAACAAATAGGTCAAAATTTGTACTCGAAGAGAGCGAAATTTAAAAAACATACATGTTAGATTTGTCCTCAGACAAACCCATAGTCATAAATTTGGCATTGAATGAATAATGGTGCACAACCTTTTTATACTCGTATTCAAGAAATGGCATTCGTGGATTATTCAACTCTTTCTTATCAAAGAAAAAATTCTGAAAAAGTGAATTTCCATTTCTTTAGTTAAGCACGGTGAACTCGATTCATTTGTTAGTTGAAATCTCAACATAGGTAAACTAAAATTGATTTGTGTAGACCACAGGCAGGCTCTACTTATACTTATGATAAAAAAATGTATTTGTCAAAATGTTAAAACGACAGTAAACATTAAATAAAATTTGTGCTTTATTGCGAACGAGTATCGTGTGTGTCTATCTCGGTGTATTCTGTAATTTATTCATTGATTGTGTGTGATTGTATCATTTCAACATGCGGAATCAGTACAGCTTTTACAAGGCATGGATTGGGTCTGTGTACTGATGATATGCTTACCTATGACGTCTAGCACGAACGTTATCTCCTACATCGCCTGAAATGTTTTCTTGGCTGCGTCGGTTCCAATAAATACAAGCAAGCGTGCATCCCAATTAGCCTATCATGTGAAGTGTGAATTCAGTGCCTTGATAAATGCCACTATTTTAGGCAAAATAATATGTTTGTTGTTGGACCGTTGTTTACCTCGTTGTATTTTATAATCTGCAACGGTTCTTTTATAGATGTCCCTGGTTTTTCCATGTAATCGTTAAATGGGTCATGTCCTACCATATACCAAACTAGATATATCAGTGTTTGGTGGTCCAATTTGTGTATTCCTTCTCGATGCCCGTTGGTGTAATTAAGAAGCTAATTAGTTTGTCTCGTCTCACGCAATATCTCCCGAAATAGGCAACTGTAGGTTCGGGATCAGTGAAGATGCTATCTATTTTCGCACATAATCTGGGTGCTTCGTTTCGTAGACTACCAGAGGGACGAGGGGCTATTTTAAGGTAATATGGTTTATTTAAACCAATAGCAGCTCCATGCCAGCTTAGAATAGAAGACTGGGCTAGGGTTAGCAATTCGGCTTGGTTTTCCGAGATTATACAATATCAGTTTTCTTGTACGTCCTTCTGATATATTTATGTGTGCAGACATCTATTGCGGGGATTTCCACTTGAAATTTTCCAATTAGAAAGATTTGCCTCTAAATTTTAATTAGTGGTATGCAAGTTTTTAATAGCTTTGTTTTTGGGCACCAAACTGGTAATAGATGGCCTTGTAATGCGTAAGAAGTAGAGGTTCTATAATTACTATACCTCGTTGAAGAGTTATGGGATGCACATCATCTACACCTAGGATTAAATAGTTGAATTGAATTAAAAGTTGGTGCGTGTTAAAGTTCTGGTTAACTACCTGATTACTCAGAATTATCTAGTCGTGGTAGTAGCCCTTCACTACTGAGGTAAAACTCTCCTTTGAAGTATAATCCGTTCACCTTTTGGTATCTTCTTTAGTGAGTTCATAGTGAATTTTTTAGTTTCAGAGAGCCTAGTGTAGTTGACAAGCTGCCGGAGTTTGGCAAACATTTCTTCAACTATTTGTTTTCTTGCTCCTAGCAATCGATATTAAAACCGAACGATTCTGATTTTAAGGCTATTAATAGTAAAGTAGTTTTTCGTTAAGAGATTTTGTTAAAGAAAATACGATAAAAGATGTATATTTTTACCTTCAAAACATAATATTTTGGTATTAAGTTAGCGCATTTTATTAATTGGACAAAAAATTAATATTTTGTAGGTTATGTTTAATTTTACAGAAAATAAGCAAAAACAATAAATTTACTCTCGCAAAAATTATAATATCGATGAATTATAAAATCGAATTTGATCTATGTTGGTTAATCTTATCGTCTTGGTTCCACGTCCTGTTCTTTATGTTTTGACGGACGCTGTTTCGATGGAGGCAGCCCATGTTTTTTAACCAATTTTTCTGGCTATGTTTGTGCTTTGCCATCAGGCTAGAGAATGAGCCAGGGAAATGGAAAGCGCGCCTAGTGGCTTTATTCGTAACGGACAAGCCTTGGTGTTGCGCAGATTTAATATTGAGAGCTGAATGCTTTACAAAACTTGTCAATTTTTCAATCGGACGTTTTTTTTAATCAGCAGTATTTAGCCAGTTTACTATCCTTCTTTGACAATATTCTGTTTTAAATCAGCAGGCAACGGCACATTCTCTCATTCGTTGGAACGTAGACGAAGCAAATTTTAGGGCGGGATATTTTGACCTCCCCGAAAATTTAATATTGTTCAATGTCCCATGGCTTTCACGTCATAATCGTCGTGGAGAGCCATGTCACTGTATCCTCGCTCGCTGTATTAACGATCAACAACTGAAAGTTTGGGCTTCATCCGTGAGGATCTCCCTTCTGCATGCATGATGTAGTCTTGAACTACTAGTATTTGTTTCGTTTGTGGAGAGACTTACACAAAATTTTGGTTAGTGATTACCAAGCTGATAGTCTTCAAGGTGTCACAGTTACGTAGATGTTAATAACTGTCGATTCCGCCTGCTGTCTCATCCCCTGGATGGGATTTATATTCGTTAGCCATTTGTTTAGCCAAAACTGTTCTTGATTTTAATTTGGCATGACGTCGTCGTGAGGAAGATTCAATTATTTAAAAAAATTATTATTATTTCATCATATGGGAACTGAGGGATTTGAGAGTTAGAGTTCGAAAACCATAACAACGCGAATGCTAATGGTCTCTACTCTGGTATATGCGGGTTCGGAAATCTCTTTTGAAAAATTCGGTAGAAGTAGCTACCTTTTTGGTTCCGAAGCACAAACGAATGAAAATCCTTTATAAAGGATACTTACATGAATAAACTGGAACTGGAGAAGTTGCATATGGTGTTAAGTTAGAGATGGATGCTTCACTAATAAGCGGTTAGTTAGCGAATTTATAATATAATTTTTATAAGTGGTTATCGTAGGGATGTGTTCTTCCAGCGATAAAGTGCTCCTGAAAATCCAATATCTGTTATTAATGAATATTGAACTTATGGAGCAAAATGCGTATTGGTAAATAAAGGGAACGTCTGATACAAGTGTGAGATCAAACGACAAGTAATTGCTTTCCGGGTTATTCAAAAATTATTTCAAACCGTTTCTGGTTCCAAAATCTCACTTATGTCGTCTTCTTGAAAAACGACGTTTGTTCTGTGGCATTCAGCAGGAGCCAAAAATGATATTGGCGAAATGCTCCTCGCTGTTCGCTTTCTTGGTGCATTATTATTATCCCAATTTGGTAGCACTCGTTACAAACAAATACCAAAGTAATTGCTGATTGAAGTTTAGCATATCGGCTTATTACGCACAATACACTACTAGTGTAGCGCTGGCGTTGGGTTTGGTTGACTCTGAAGTGAATTGACTCTGATTTCGTTCTCATGTCGTTGCATGCCTAAATTTGATAAATCAGATTATACTGCCCCAGTAACTAGTGCTATATCAGTTCGACCTCAACTTTTCTAATAGTTTTAGAACAGCCTGATGATTACTGAGGTGGGAGGGGGGATGCCCGCAACATAAATATAGGTTCGGCAAGTTCTGTAAAACGGCGCAACATGCTTTCTGCTAGCACAGAGAGAACAATAATTCTTTATAGACACATTTCTAGCCATTTGGAACATATCGATTGGTAGAATTATTAACCTCTGTCTCAATGTTGGTTTTAATAACTTTATTACAGATTGATTGAATTTTTAGCGAGAGGTTTAAAATAAATCTAGTGTAATATCTAGCTTCGTGCAGCGAGTAATTCATATTTTGAAATCTTGATTCGTTGAACGATATTTTGACGCTAACCATTCTGACTGAGCTGGTAGTTGTTACTAAACGTCGAAATCAAAATGATCTAAGAGTTTCCCAGTCTCTTTGGGAGTACGATTATCAAATCAAATTGCGTCAGGTGTTTGAGAATTATTTGGGTTTCCGAGCTACCACGGAAGGCTTAGCTTGCACACAAAATTCATGAATATATACAGCGATGTTGAGGCATTATCGTACGGTGTTTGGTTTGGAGACAAATTCCTAAAATTTTATTTTTCATAAACATTTTTATCAATATCACTTAAATTACCTTTACTACCATAGGCTTCGGTCGTCTGGTTAACTGAAGTTAACCTAGGTCTTGTGCACCGACTATCTGGTTTATCCAATTTGAAAGGAAAGCAAACAACTTGAAATAAGATAGTAAGACACGGAATATACGTCACCAACTTAATAACTGAAGTCTTGCCAATTTTGCTTCCAAACTTTTTTTCTACCTAATTGTGAGATCCTAGTTCCAAGACGGAATACCCATCGTGGCTTCAATGGAAAACAAATCAAAAATTCTGTTGTTAAAGTTTTTCTTATCTGAGCGAAAAAAAGGTTGGTTTCGGTATACATGTCGCGATTTCTTTAAACTGTGCGGGAAACACGGTGCTTAGGTTCGACAGGGTTAATGGTGGAGTGTTGTCTTGTATTGTATTTTTGTAGCTCAATCACACCTGTGGCTAGTTCTTGTTATTCTATACAAGTGCACCGAAGCATGTATTTCTAACAAGGTTTACTTGGCCATAATGGCCTTTAGTTGTAACTCCATAAATATTCTTAATTTTTCTGGCTGTTACTCGAAAGTTTGGATATTAGCCAGTGATGTTAAGCCCACGGACGCCCTCGTACATAGGGGCATGCGATTTTAAAATACCTCACGTGACCAAATCGGCTTCGATTCAGCTCCATAAATATTTCCTACTTTTCTCTTTGTTCCGGTTTCAACTTATAATAGCGAACTTATGTTATTTTCTCTCTGTAACACAAATTTTGGATATTGGTACGCGATGTCACCAAGTTTTTCGATTCTCCATTCTTAGTCCGTAACAGTGTTGGTTTAATAGCTTTAAACAACAAGTGTGAATAGGACACTTAACTTACGAGTTGCTCGGAGAAGAAGTAGGTTCACGCGATCCTTGTTTAGAGTTTTTGCTCTGGGAGTGTAATAGAATGCATTATGAACGAACATTTTTATTTACAAAGAGAAAGTGTGACGCGTTTATAAGTGTTTTGTTATGGTCAAGGTTATAGACTATTATAGAGTATAACACGAGAGATAACTAAGCGCATTTATGAAGCAACAAATATGATATTATTGTCACGTGATGGTTGTTCTACGGTTGTAGAAATTAGGACCCCGGCTAATCTAGAATACTAGGTATCTCGGACCATTACCGAGACTATTGAATTATAGAGAGAAAGGTTTAGAAGTGTTAATTGTACTAAATCCTGATCTTTATGGCCAAGTGAGCCTTGCTAGAATCTTACACCTCGGTGCACTGTAACTCGGCTGTTTAACATTGTTACTGCTAAGTTAATTACCAATTTAGAAGCTAGAAGTGACCTCTTCAGAATTTTCAATCCAACCTGCTTTACTTGTAGTTCTTGGCTTTCCGTTACTTGCTTTATGAGATTAAACTTGGAATTCTTGGTAAGACTATATAAAAAATAAATTTCTGTGTAGATCTACGTAGTGGTGGGTTTGGTTCTTTCTATCATCAATGCAGAGAGTGTTTATGTATTTTAGGTTGTTAAATGAAAATGAGCGGAAGTGGATGAATTCTAAAATTAATTGGAATTGTAAGCGTTCATCTAGATATATATGCGAAACAATTTAATCGCCATGTCATATTAGCTGCGCCATTTTACTCAACTTTACTTGTAATCTCATTCTACATTATCAGTCATGTACTAGAGAATATGTAAACAAAGTTCTGTTTAAAGAGCATGTGTTTTACGTCAAGGCTCCAACTCGCAAGCTGTTACACAATGACACTTTAGTAAAGGACTTTTGTCAGTTCAATTACCCCAATATATCTGAACTGAAATCGACATTATCAATCATTTTTTATTTCTCTGTTGATTATGTCGATTTAGAATTCGGATGCGTTTATCTTTCGTAACTTTTTTTCCTCTCAATCACCAAGTATTATTTTTCTATTTTCCAGTCCGTTTCCCACAAGCGCATGTCCATAATATGGTTTGTCACTGACATAAAAATTAATTTCAAACCAAATAGAAAAAAAAGTAAATTACAAAAAATGAATTGTGTGTTTTCGCCTCACTTCGCATGCTGGTTCAAAATCAACACGAAGCTTATTTTTGCCGCATTATCGGCTTGATACATTTGGAATGGTAGATAGAACCATTTACCTTGGAACAAAGTTCTTACTGTTTATTTATTTTATATTCCATTCCAAAAGTTATTGCAGGTCTTAACGTTTCTATGAAAAGCAAAAAGAAAACAAGAAAATTAAAATTTTAATTGAATTTTATTTAATTATCCAATGATTATTTTCTAGAGGCAAATGTATTTTGGTTTGTACTCTTATATATTACCAACTCAACAAAAGATATCAACACTCTTGTGTTAGGCAAGGGGGGTTGCCGTTAGATGTTTCCAATTATAGAAGAGAAAAATATTTTGATAATTAAATTTTGCCGCGTGCGCTCAGGGATACATACACAGGATATATTTATTATGTGTATATACGAATATGTATGTAGGTCTACATACTGTTATGTTTATAGGGTTATTTACGTACACCAACACGTATTCGTATAGTGATTATGTGCGCGTACAATATTTGGTTAATTAAAAAATTTAATTATCAAAAATTTGCGAAATTGTATATTTTGTAACTCCCTTGTATGCCAAACGTGAAGAGTGTAGCAAACAACTTATATATCAACGGAGCTGGCGGAATTATACATACGAAAGTACATAAGGCACAAATATTATGAAAAATACGAGATTTTGTGTACATAATGAAAATATATTGCTAGGCAAAAGAGATTTTCTATTTACATATTCATTTGTTTAGTGTGACAATTGTATAGATATACCTTGGGGGGTAGTTTTCTTTTGCGCGAAGGAAATGTGCCTGGAAAAATGGAATATTTTGTATTAAAATTTTCTTTATATACTTGGTATATGTGTCTGGGTACACACTGTTTTAAAAATGTGTATAGGACACAAATATAACGGGTGGTATGAAAATTTATTTTTCATCTTAATGCCTGGGGTATTCTAATACAAAATGATTTATTTTCCAGAAAAAAACCTTCCGGTTACATTTTTTAACAATAACATTTCCTTAGTAGAAGTTTTTAAAAATATGGCCGTCCCCAATTCATTTTGTATATTTGTGTGGAGTTAAACATGATCCATTATTGTTGATTAATAAATTCCCAAATTATTTATAGCAATGTTTTAATGTTTAGGGGATACGGGTAGATTCCATTGAAAGTTTTGGAAATTAAGAAGATATTGTGTGGAAACTTGAAATCCCTTTTGCCTCATAAAAACACGATTTCATTAAGAAGAGGGATTAGCGCAAGATTCACTGAAACGATACCATACGGGATCTCCGCCAGCTTTCTAAATAAGAGTAATAAAAGCAAAAATTTCATAAATCACAAACTGAAAATTTTAATCAAATTTGCGCATAAGCATCCGATATTGTGAGTACACGCATAATTTTTATGGGACCTTATAACATTTCATATAATTCAACTTGAGAGGATACCTAACAGAGTAAAGCGTAACAAGAATATCTAGGTAGCGCTGGCATGTTATATGCACTCGGCCGAATCCCGATAGAGCGAGGGAGAGAGAGAGAGAGGAAGAGAGAGAGGGAGAGAGAGGGCGAGAGCAAGAGTTCTCCACTCACTGAATATGTGGAAGACCCCACAGTGTCTCAGTTCAATCAAAATAACTCTACAAAATTTCATTTAAATGGTTTTGTATACAATATTCCTAGATTTAAAGTGAATTTGATGTTGATTAATTTAGGAAAAATTCAGTCTAAGTTTGTGTAAAATCTAAATGTATTCTAGAAGTAATCCTGTCGCTCAAGTCGAATTTCATTAAACTTAACTAAAAAATCGCTAAAACTCCGCTTTTTAAATATCGAAGCCGAAGGGATGTGCTACACGAACAATTAAGTTGAAACAAAAGGTGCGATGGAATCTCATTTGTCAAGTTGCTAATCCGCAGAACACATCCAGCCTTGATTTCTACTGTACCTATTTATGTCAAAAAATAAAAAGGCTATGCCCATGTAATGTGGTGGTTGTTGGTATGTTTCTTTTAGTGAATTTCAGTTCTGTTGTTATTGAGCTGGAGTTAGTAAAATACAATGCAATATATATTTCTAAATTTTTCAAGCTTTATATCAACTCAGTGGTTGAAGTTAATATCAAGCGAATTTGGTTTAAACGTTCAATAGATCGCTGTTTATGGATTCAAATTAATTTTCATATTCCATTGCTTTACATTCTGTAAGGATCCCAAACGTGTAACCTAACAAAATACTTATTGGGTTGCCTATGACTTATTTTGGTCTGCGTACTTCCTTATTGCTTGATAATAATAATTAATTATTTAGTTCAATTTGTTGAGCGGTCTTGAATGCTACAGTTTCATCTTAATATACTAATAGACTATTAGCTTCACGCGTATTCTGCTTGCGAATTCAAAAGTGGTTGTATGATGCTTATATTGTCTTAGATGAGCTCCTTGCTCTTTATTGGTCTAGTCTAGGCGACCTATAATATAATTTCACAATAGGCTGAGCCATTGTTATCGCATTTCACTCTATCTACGCGAACTAAGTTATCATTTTTGGAATGCGTTTCGATAACT
Organism: Nephrotoma guestfalica; assembly: GCA_963691935.1. Classification (NCBI taxonomy): domain Eukaryota; kingdom Metazoa; phylum Arthropoda; class Insecta; order Diptera; family Tipulidae; genus Nephrotoma; species Nephrotoma guestfalica. The sequence continues at coordinate 238,807,796 of OY829913.1, forward strand.
ATTACCTTGGAGTCGAGGTATAACCGACAATTAGTCTCGTTGTTGGCTATCGTGGTGAGAAGCCCGCTTGGTAATAATATTGCGTGAGGATATTCGTTTTCCATTAAGTTATTTATTTCAATGAAATGTTTCCCACTGTCAGCGTACATATCCGGTCACAATCATTTCCTTGATGTAAATCGCTTGTGTGTAGCAATAAATGATTCTGTTTTTAAATCGCTTATGATTTTAATGTGTAAATCCCTTGTTGCTATGCAGATAAATCAGTCGATATAGCCCTTGTATGTTTTGTGCCCTCTATCCTTGGTTGTTCTAACTTCATCTTGGCGGTTATCAATTAATTCAATAATTGTTGATTGAGGGCCCTGTTGGGCGTCACTATGTTTATCCAGGATAATAGGGCTTTTGCTGTAACTTGATATTCCCCAATTTTTAAGTCATTTTCGTGATAATCCGTTTCATCTTCTGCTGGATTTTTTTTAATAAAAGTTTGCTCTCTTTGCTAATTTTGTTGCTAAATTTGCTTTTAAGCTAATTTTTGCTAAATATGTCTATTTTGCTGTAGTAAATCTGTTCCTCCCTAACACAATTTATTATTTATGAGAATGGTTTTGAGCCACGTAAAGCTTTGTTCGCTGGGTTCTCACCTGATTTCACGTGGTGTCATGTTATTGTGGTTAAAATAAATTTTACTGCGTTCGCCACGAATATTTTAATGTTGCTTGTCTCTTCTGTAAGCCAACCCTTCGAGGCCTCCGAGGACAGCAATAGTGCTGTTATTATTTCCACATTTAATTGCTTCCACGTTAATTGTTCCACATTTATTTGCGCATTGTTTCGGGCATTGCGTCACCGCTAAGCTCAATGTTTGGTATCGTATGTTGAGTTGATCCACCTTCAAACTTATATTTTTGATATTACTAAATTCTGATTTGTATTTTTCCTGCTTTGTGTTGATCTTTTCTGGTAGCAGTTCATCCTATTTTGTTTCAGTTGACCATATTTCATGCATCAAAGTTTTTACTGTGATTTTTAATGTAGTTAGCCATCAAACTGGAACAAACAGTTTTAATGATTTGGTGATTAATGAATGTTTTGTTGGCTTGCTACAGTCTTGCGACTTAACTTTTAACTTCATTTGGATATTACCTTTACCGTGTTGGTCTCTTGGAATATGTTTTAAAAATTTCCTTCTGTTAAAGAACCACTTCCTTCAAAATCCACCTCGTTCTCTAATCAACTTTAATTCGCAAAGGGATTTAATCTCATCTCTTATATTGTCGGAACCAGCAGATCACTTACGTAGACGTTTGTCAACAGTATGTGTGTTGGTGCTAGATATTCATTATGCTCTGATAATATTTAGCTGTTGTAAAACTTTTATGGCTAGGAGGCTGGCTGATTTTCTCCCATATGCCTCTGTATGTTTTTATTGGTTCACACGTTTCATATCTATATTTAACCATGAACGGATACATAAATCTCACATCACACTGCGTTTCATTTTTAAAGCTAAAAATTAAACTGACCGAACTTTCGATAAACTGTCTTGTTTAATCAAAAAACAGTATCGCTGCTTAAATTTCAGAAAACAAACAAGGTCAACCCTTATGGGTTGTAAATTGTATCTTTAAATTTATTTAAATCTTTTAATTGTCTCTTTCGTTCTTTGTAAATGTTAAGCTTCTCAACATCATCGCAAAAGTTTATAAAGCTCCCATTTAATCTGCCACCTCCGACACACAGATTTTCATCAAATTTTTTAAAGATCTTCCAATTAAGTTTTGTTCCGAATAGTTAATCTGCCTGGAGATTAGAGATGCGGAATTTTAGTGAACTATAGTTTTTTTAGGAAATGATCTGAACTAATGTTTAAAATTTAATTTATAATCTTTTGCTGTATACTTTTCAAAATACTTCCAAAAATCGAAGAAGCCGACTTTAGCCTGAAATCGCTGGGATCTCCCAATTAATGGAAATAGCTTAATTATGATATTTCATCCATATCAGTCAATCTGCCTGGGCTATAGAGAGGACACAGACACAGCAGACAGCAGACCAACTCGGAACCACACACACACACACACACTTAAAGATTCTTTCAAAACTACTTTTAGTGACTTCAGCTTTCTCTGGAAAATTTGCAAAAATCGCGCGGTCAAAGTTTTTCACGATTACTGTACTTTATTTTACTGCGTAACACAAAGTAAAAGCTCTCAGATTTGTGTCTGATATGTTCAAGAAAAAATCAATGGAATCCAGATCTACAGTTATCATGCCCCCTCAAAGCACCAACAAGACGGGCACCACTAACATAAAGGCAACCCAGCTAATAGGCAGTGTCGCCATATCAAGTAATCTTACAATTCCTAAAATAATTTTATTGCGCTGCGTCTGCCGGCATACTGATTGCATGAGCAAGTTACATCGTTGCAGCGGAAGTGCAATTGAGCTAGATGCTACAAAGCAAGCCATAATTATAGAAGTTCCAATGTGATTAGGTCGTGGACGATCATCGGAGTAGGCCGTACAAGTGTAGCAGCGACATGTCCTACCCTGATGGGTATTATATTGTCTACCATATTGCCTTGAACGTCGACTGTTCATAGGCCTGTATAGCATTGCATCTCATAAGTAAAACACAATCAGTATCATTTCGTATGATTTGACTGTTGGATCGAAGGGCCGAACGATCTGGGGGTCTCGCACTACCAATATGGTTTCCTGAAGACATGTCAACGTTTTATGTTATTCAGCTCGTTACCCGGCTGGCTGAAAACGCAATCTTCGTTAAGAGATGAAAAGTTAGTTATTTGAATTATGTTTGACACAGCAACATGGAAAGAGGTTATGAGTGCCCTTTATAGTAGGAACGGGGTTTGTGTATTTTGCAGTACCATAAAGAAAAAGGGTGCAAGAAGAAAACAGTTACTTGTGGGGTCCGTCATGGCTCTGTAATCTGTCAAACTCTTTGAATTACTTTGAATTATTATGTCCGACGATGTTCTCATATTCCAAACCCACGAGGAGGTGAAGGTTTTGTTGATGATTCTGTGGATATAACTCAATAACATTTTCAGCTGACCAAACAAGGGTGACTTAGACTACTAATTTGAGTTGTTGTAATTCTTTATGCTTGTCCTATGTAGACCCAAGCACTGCAAGTGAATTCGTATCGGTAAAATGTAAATTCCGTATACCGTAAAATGGATCCGAGAATGGCGCGAGATAATTCGGACTCAGGAGTTGCGTGCGACAGTCGTTCCAGTGCTCAAGGATGTAGATGATTATATTAGTGAAGAGTCTCACAATGTTGTTGTGGGTTTCACGTGTTATCCCCGTAGCTTTCATGATAAATGTTTTCACATTCCCCAGAACAAAGAAGGAAAAACACATTTCGGTACGAAATGCACGCGATTTCGGCTATTATATCTGTTCGTAAATCTGCAAAAAATCTCGAGGTCGAAAATTTTCATGATACTCTATTTTATTTTACTACCTGAAAGAAAGAAAATCGGAGAAAATGTACGTAAAAGTATGTAATGTACGTAAATTAAAAAACATGTAACTTTATTAAATCGAATTTTGGTAGAAAATGTCTTTATCAAAAATTATCCTCTCTGATTACGTTCAGAAAACCAATATGAACTAAATTTGTTGCAAATTTAATTTAACAGCTTATGTTCCTAATGTTTTTTAAATGCTTTACTATTGAAAATATTTAAACATAAAAAACGATAAAGGTTGTATGGAAGTTGGTCACTTCTGGTTCACCGATCTTGGCCAAACATCAGTGAGTCCTTCCAATTTATGGTAAAAACTTATGCATGAAGTTTCGTCCCGATCAGTCAATCAATTTGGGCTGTACCGATTTTTTTTTGTTGAATAACGGTTTTTTGTTAAAAAATTTTATGTCCGCTTTACTTTTGGAAAATTGACGTGGACTGATCATAAATGATAATATTTTTCAAAATATTTGTAAACAGCGCGAAAGCTCGTATGGAAATTGACTTTTTCGATGGATTGATTTCAGCCGAAAACTACTGGAATAACAATCTTTTAGTCTACACGGCACATACCCAGCGAACTTTTTGAAATCCAGCTTTCCGGACTTCGGCGATATAGAAATCTGCAAAAATTTCGAGATCAACATTTTTCATATTTACTTTATTTTATTTTACTACGTAAAAGAAAGATAAAGAAACTAGAATCCTGAGTTTCAGGGTTTACGAAACTTATATAACTCTTGCCTTTCAAAAACTTGCACGTACTTTTCTAGTATACTTTTTTAAAGGCGTACAAGTTCAACTGCAGTCCTATACCACCTGATTGCAAAATATATAAAATGTTGCAAAAGTCAAACGTAATGTGGGTGACTTAAATAAGCCTATTTGTGACAAACATTTTGAATTGCAAGTAAGCACTTCACATTATATTTCTGACATTCAATTGATTATCAACTATGTAGCCTAACTATTTCTTAGTTAGTTGGTAGTTACTTTCGCAGCCGCGAATCTACAAAAAATAAATGCCAGTTTTGAGGAGATGGCCGAAATTGAATCGAGTGGAATGAATTATTATTATGAATTTTCTATGAATTATTATTTCTGAAAAGGTTATAAATATAAAATATTCTAGATGCACGAAATTACAGATGAAAAGGCCGGGAGATTGTTGAATATTTCTATGTCCTGCCAAATAGCATAGTTTATGGCGGGCGAACTAAAGAGTTTAATCGTATTAATTAATTACTTCAAATAATTTGATTTCGAGGATTTGGGTTATCGCGTTGTCATAATATATGAATTGTTAATCGACTTAATTTCTGCCGCAGGAAACTGAAAACGAAATCCTGACACATTAAATCTAAAAATTAAAATTAAAATGTTAAATGTTTTATTACATACACGCTCAAAATAGTTGTTCATTTTACGTTTAGCGGCTTATGCAGCACACATTTTTGACTATTACACCAGGCATCATTACAATATCGTTTTGAGTCTAAACGAATATTATACGATCGACATAATAAGCGGTATATATTTTTTTAAGGCAAAGTGATGTCCATGACCCATATGTGGTCAAAGTACTTGTTGTACCAGACGATGTTCAGTTAGTACCGCTTCTTGTTCTATGCCACTATACGTCGAAGTGAGGTTAGCAAGACGTTTGGCACTTTGGTTTCGACACTAGGGGAACATTGAATTCTTTAAATTAAAAATTCGGTCGTCTCATGAGATTGCCTTGACAGAAACACAGAAAATATTTTGAACTTAGCGAATTATTAGCGATTTCAATGCGGTCATAAAATTTTGGATTATCTTGGGTGATAGCCAGATATTATTTTTACATTAAAGTGTCGAAACCAAACTGCCGAACGTCATGACAACCTCACGTCGACGCAAAAACAATATCTGGCTATGATCCAGAATAACCTAAAATTTCTCCAATCTACGGAATATAAACATACATTGGGATCATTAGCGATTTAAAGAGTTAATGATATAGCGAGAAAACTTTTTTGGTTTAATATACCTCATATATATACTTACTGTTGGCGCTACGTCCCATGAATATATCGGGCCACACCTCAACAATATTTCTTCAGACAACCAGGTCTGAAACAAAAAGATATGAGACACAATATGGTCAAGTATGTGCAGATTCTTACCTTCGTAGTTCATTCCTTGAATGGGCGGTATTCACGAGGTTCCAATTTAGTTTGTAGCGATTCCAGAACCTGCTTACTTATATTTTTATAAATACCAAGATGCCATTTTTGCTAATATCATTTTTGATCTCGTGACTCATTCTCAAACTGTACACAACTCTATCTTTATTATACCGAGTATCATTGGAATTAATTTGCGTTCGGTGACAGCAAGCAGAGATATGTGGCAGGATGTGAGTATCCGAATTCTTTGAAAACTAATTTTTGCTCAGTTATCCTAGACCAATCCTTGCAGTAGTCATATAATTGGTTTCAGCTTCGTTTATCTGAAGGAAAATACACTGCAATTCACTTGAATAGGAACGACCGTTTTTTGAAATCGGTCGAACATTTTCAATAATTTTTCCCGTAGAATTATAAGTTTTTCAATAAGCAATCACTATTAAATAATGAAAAATGTATGTTTACATGATTAATTGTGTTTTGTGATTTTTTTTAGAAAACACGATAAATTTGGATGTTCACTTGAATAAGAACGATTACACAAATCTTAATAAAAAGTTTTTTTTTTGATTGAAAATATAATTAAATTCGATTTATTTTTGATAATTAATTGGATTTACATGGTTTTAATAATGCCCCTTATTGAAAATAACTTCATGCAACCTGCTGGAGATGGAGTCATACAAAAAGTTTAGATAACCTAGTGAAATCTCCTTCCAGGCTTCATTTATCGCCCTAATAAGGCTTTCTTTGCTGACGAATTATCGACCACCTTCGTAAACTTTCCGAGACAGCAAACCCCACACGTTTTCCATAATACTGAGGTCGGGAGAATACGGTGGCCTTGGCAAAAGCTCTACGTTTTGCTGCGATATCCATGATTTTACTAGATTGGCTGTATGGATAGGGGCATTATGTTGCTGATATATCCATGGCAATGGCCCAAAAATATCATTGAAACGAGAAAATGCTTTTTCAAGAATGCATTTGTAAGTTGATGCGGTAATTTTTCCGGTTGGAAATGACAAATCTCCCTGACCATAAAATGGTACAGCCCTCCACACCATAACGCCTCCTTCGCAGCTATGATGTTTTGCTAAACACTTTCTTCTTTTCGAAGGTCGTGAAAATAATAGTTAAATCCATCGAGATCATCGAGGTTAAATTTATTTTCTTCATAGAGAACGGCACGTTTCCATTTTTCAGTCCATGTCATATGTAACCTCGAGAAATGTAATCTTTTTTTCTTCCTCTCCTCATTTAGAGGCGGTTTCTTTTGAAGCTTTCTTCGCATAAGGTGATCTGATTTTTTAATGACTCTCAATTGGCTGCAGATGTAGCCTCAACAGTTCGGCCTTTGGTGTTTTAGCCATGCAATTGCTTGTAGAGAATATTTTTCGTTTGAATTTCATCTATTTCTTCCTTACTAAGTTTTTTCCTCGACCCATTTTTTATTTTTTTATGATAACACGATAACTTTTTTCAAAAAAAAAATGATTTTAAGTTTAAATTTGCTAACAACTTCCACTTGATTCATAACTATGGTCGTTTCTATTCATTATTCATTATTGAAACAAACAAAAAATATACTTTTTAAGAAAAAACAAAATAACATAAAATTCTTCCGGCCTACTAAATTATTTTTATTTAAATATTTTGTCATTTTGAACAAGTGCTCATCCTGTAAAAAAATCTTGGAAAAGTTAGACCTATTTTAAAATATTCCAAAAAACGGTCGTTCTTATTTAAGTGAACTGCACTGTATGTTAAGTTGGTAATTCCAATAGAAATCCAAGGGTAATTGTATAGCAATCAAGTATATAGACTAAGCTAATAGCTGGCTCGATTTATGATTCTAAAAATCAATTTTGATGGGATACCTAAAGAAAACATGTTTATGTAGCCTGATTCTCTGGATGCTATTGTACGCCTGCTGGAAATCACAATTAGACAATGAACAGGAGATGATAAATCTCCAGCACCATTCTTATAGTAAAAGTTTAATTGGTCGTAGATGTATTTGGTCGAAAAGTTTGAAATCGTTGAAACTACACTGGGTAGTACCTTCTAGCCTATATTCAGCAAAGCTATCCTCGATAATTATGGCAGTTTAACTGCTTTTATTTCTTATATAGTGGACAGATTGAAGCTGTCTTCCACTTTTTCAGGAAGTTATAGGTATAATAAATTGACTTGTTTCAATACTCTGTAAAATAGATGGTCGCTTCTTTGTTTTAACACGTCTTCAAAAGCTGCTTTGTTGCTTTTCATTTTCAATTTAACGTTGCGCAATGCGAAGCCAGAAGGGAGGAGCAGGTTGTGGAGTAATCTCGACGATTATATTGAACCGGTGAAATAGTGCTCGCTTATTAACGTTGTACTTATCTACTCTTAGTATCCGTCCTTGTGGATGGTACCACAATATACCCTGTCAACGCATCCGATTTGAGCATTGAAATTGTTTAATATTATTTTGTTGCCGTGTTGTATTTTCCTCTAGAAGCTATCGTAATGTTCGTAGAAAGTATTCTTGGTTTGATTGGGATAACCGTCACTTGGAACATAAACATTTACATTCGAAATGTTAAAGTGTCGCCGATGAAACCTGAGTACTCAAATACGGTTACGAACAGATGAGATCTGTAGTCCCAGGAGATCACGCTTGTATTGAAATGCTTGTTCAACGGTTTATGGAGGTTCTCCGAGCGATTTAATCTATGTACGTTCCATGTTCCGAGTTTTGAAGCGTTGTTCTTAAGTCGCCGTTGCTGCAACCAAAAATTTATCTGAGACATATTAAGGTCTCATAACAATTCATTTTTCCCTGTTTGGAGTGTTAGCCTAACATAATCCCACTTTGGACGGACCACCACTATCACACATGTAGCCTCCTCTTCCTTCGGTTAAGTTGCCGATGGTCGCCATGAGCGGGGTGGCACTTGCGATGTTGTACACAAGGTCGGCGGTACATAAAGGAGGTGGGTCCTGCTGGGGCCTCTCTGTTTACACTTAAACCTGATGATCGGCCTAACATGTCGTATCATGTAAATATAGGCTTAAGTTAATTGAAACTTTAAATTTGGCATAGCTTGCTCACAATTTTAAATGTTGACTTTATAAATAAAAAAGACTTTGTTTATTTGTTATAATTATCTAACACCCTATTTTCAATGATCCTATTACAAAAAAACAATTTGGCTATACTTAATATTTGACGTTTTAGTTACATAATTTATAACGTGACACATAAATAACTGGAGCGATAACCCACGTATACGCTATCAAATTTCAATGTCTTGTAAATATATAAAACCAATCGAAATTTTGGTTATTTTATAGCAAATCTGTAAGCAACCCACGAACAAATAAATAAATTTATAATGAAACCACCCACAATGGGCAACAAATTATATTGTAAATAAAAAAGTGTCCATCAATGTCGTCCATACAGTATTCAAGTGGGTTTCAAATATTAGGTCGTAAAAATAACTTTTCGCTCGGGTGAAAATTATATAAATAACCATCTATATGCACGTGTACCTGGTGTAATTAGTGTATACGCGGAGAGCTTTTTCAGCAACCAAAAACAAATAAAGTTGGTTCATTCAGCTTGCTCATTATTAAATCGCAATTAATCATATAGAAATAAATTAAAATTTAATTTCGACGAACGCCTTACTACATACACGGTGCATCCATATATCCATATATATTCATGTTCAATGTAATCAATCATCCAAAATTATCTAGGATGACAGAAAAAGTTCGTTGGAAAACAAACTTTGGATTTTTATACAACATACTCGTACAAGCTCGACTATGTACAATGCTGAGATACGTAGAGTTGATTTTTTCCAAACAAGTAATTCTGTAATTTAAAATGAATTACTTAGTAAATTATATGACACTTGTTGTTGAAAGTTTTATATTAACCTCGAATATTTTTTTTAATTTTTGTTGTTGCTTTTGTTTATTATAGACAGGATTCTGTATGCCATGAATATTTATACGTACTCGTCTTTATACGTATATAAAGATTGGGCGCGGGAGGCAAGTACGAAAAATGATGCTGCTTTATGTGATAGAAAAGTTTAATTAACTTATAATAGCAACAAAAAAGTTGAATCCACCACCATTCACTCGTATACAGAACATAGTCGTCTAATGGCACGTTAAGATGTGCGATAGAAATAGTTAAAGTTTATAAGTTTTTTTGTTTTTTTTTTTACTGTAGTACTTTAAAATGAATTACATGAACACACACAACAAGTAGACTATCACTGTTATAAAAAACTTAAAGTTTGTTCAGTAAAGTTTGACGTGGTGTAATTAAACGAATTAATAAAAGTTATTAATTACCTCAGAGGAATTTAATTTTATACTTGTAGTGTGCGCGGGCGTTTCTAGAAGGGACATATTATGATTAATTAATTCTTGTTTGTGTTTTTGTGTTTGTGCAGAAAGTTTATTCAACATGCGTTTGCACATTTATTAACTATGTTTGGTTTATAATTGAAATGCTAATACTATTGTTTGTTTGTTTCAGGTGAGACCCAATATTGTTTTTGTACTATTAAATCCATTCGGAGTTATCGATAAGTCTGTCAACATCTGAATATAATAATTATAGAAGGGCGTAAAGTTTTAACATGATTAGGATTCGAAGTTTTTAAATAATTTGGAAAATTTACGGATCTTGAAAAGCTCGTATATTCCTATGCTCTGTACGTATAAAAAACTCTTCTTGAGCCGTTTTAAGTTTCTTCTCGTACCTTGCTATTTTTTTATGATTGTTACGAATGGCGGGCGTTCGTTATATATATTCGTACTCGATTTTGCAAACAAAACACTCATTGATTTAAGTTAAAACTTTATTTTCCCTCACCTATTTTAATTTATACAGCAATTCACTTAATCCACTCGTTTTCTGCTCACTAATTCACTTTTAACTATTCACAATTTTTCGCACTCTTAACTTTCATTTTTTAACTTGCACTGATCACTGGTTAAATTACAACTGTCTCTGGGTCCCAAATTGCTTGGGCTTTTTTACTTGGCTATCGCTGTTCGTGATTATTATTTTGATTGTATCTGGCGATGTATATTGCAATTGCAAATCACTTTCATTTAATATAATCACTTGATGATTAACGCAAATTGTTAATTCCAGTATTTTGATGATGATTTTCGCCGCCGTTCAATTGCTTTCGTTATCTTCACATAGTCTGTCATTCAATAATCCAAATCTTGATCTGACAACATCGATGATATTAATGAATAATAATCGAACTTGTGCTCTTTGGATGGTCATTTCTTATGTACTACGGTGCATTAACTATTCGACGTAGGACTTTGCTTTTGAATGGCTAAATGCTATTAACATTTGTTTTTTCTGTATAGCCCAAAATCTGAGTATACCGTTGGTGGATACAGATTTTGGAATTTGCCGGTATAGTAGCAATTTGATACGTAAAGTTAATTCAGAACTTCTCCCTAAGAGCCAACCTATCTTTCTGTATTTAATATTTAACTATTCTTTTTTCTTTTTAGCATGCTCTTTCCATTCTAGTTTCCAGTCTAGAGTCATGCCTAGATGTTTCGTCGTGTTTGCACATGTGATTTCTTGAGAAACAAGTTCTACTGGTGGCCATTTGACCTTTTTGTATGAGGGAAGTTTACGTAAACAGATTTTGTTTCGTATGCCACCTCTTCGTCCAACAACTTATACAACATGAGTGACTCTGCGATTTGCTTATGAATTTTTCTATGCTATTAGCGACTGTTAAGATAGCTGTATCACTCGCAAACTTTGCAATGTATGTCTCCTTTATGATTGGCAGAGCCGAGGTATATAGAACATATAAAATTGTTCCCAGAACTCTACCTTCTGGTACTCCTGCTGATACTTTAATTATTTCCGAGTCCTCGCGATCCACTGTTGTGAGTATAGTTTTGGTTCGCCGGTTTTACTTACATGTGGTTTTGGTGACAGTTTGGTTATATTTTTCCTGCATTTTGTTTTCGCGATTCATTTCTTAATCTTTGTAGCTCTTTCACATGCCCTAGTAGTTTGTGAGATGTGGTTTCTTGAAATTAATATATCTTGCCTCAATATCTTTACTGACCGGGCATACTTGCGTATCTCGTTGGCAATATATCTGCATATGGCTCTATTTTAACTCTGATGTTAATGAGCATAAATAGTGGAAGCCCTTTTTTGTTGATTTGAACTCCGTGCTCAGTTTAATTTTTTTTCTTGTTGATGTTTACAGCATTTTCTATTTGATGTCGCTTTTGCTTGAGATCTTCAACAATTTCTTCTATTGTGTAGGTTTGACTGGGCGATCATTCTTTTACTCGTAGGTAAACCATTGATACTCCTCGAAAATAAGCATTATAGCCCAAGCTCTATAGGTTTCAGAGTATGGAATATTAATTTTTCAGTTGCCATTATTTTGAGATACGCCGCTACAGTAACCGATTTCATAAACAATTGTACGATGGAATAATTTGATGTTCCAATAATTTAATTAGTGGAGGAGATGTCTCTTTCGGTTTAGCTGGTCGTTGTTCTTGAACTAGTTGTTTCTTGATAATTAGTTGGCTTCTAGCAATCTCTGGTGATGACGTTTTCTTTTTGCGCTTGGTTTTTTTATTCTAGCTTGAGAGTCAATTGGTTTCTCTTTCTAGAAATTCCTCACCCTCAAGTTTTGGTATCATTCCAAGTGCGACACCTGTTTGTAGTTTCATTCAACTTAGCTGTGAACAAGTTTTATTATCTTAATTGTTCACAGAGTTCAGCATTTTACTTTTCGTATAATTGGCAATGATTGGACCCCAGAATTCTTGTGCCCAGCCTTCGCAGAGTGTGGATTTGAGAGAATCTCTGGTGCTACACCACCTGGAGTATTCATTCTATTATATTTTTTGTCAAGTTATAATCCTGGCGTTTATACCCACTCCTCGCGACGCGGATGGGGCTACCTAGGTGATACCTAGTGGACACATGAATATCCGAAACTCTCTGAGTACCTTAGTGCTAGAAATAAATGTTAAACCCTTCAAAATAACATTAAAACTCCATAAAATGCAGTAAATTTATCTAATTCTAAGTAAGTTCCAGCTTTACAATTCAGATTTTTCCAATGTTTATTTACCTCGTTGACGACGTTCTCACTGTAAGCTCCCTATGGAGGTTGCTATAACGGAAGTACCTAGAAGCATTAACAATATCCCTCAGTACCCTTTTCCCAAAACTTTGACTTTGCCTAAATAAATTTCGTTGTGCTTATATTTATTGTGAACAGTTTTATGTTGTTTGACGGCTTTGGCAGGTTCTTTTGAAAAGGTTTTATAATTGGTATTGGAACTGGAAAATTATGATGGGATATACTATATTTGTTCATCGTAAAGCTCAGATCGTTTCGACATATATTTTTACGGTTATCAGATTATGGTCAGAATTTCCAATTTCAGCATCGACGCGTGCTTCCATAGAAAGGGGAATAACTTTTGGAAGACAAAGATCCATAATGTAGATTTTGACATTCAAATGTAGAATCACTAACAATCTGTGTGAGGGCAAACCTCGTCGCTCGGAACCCAGTACGATTCGTACCTTGATGATTCAACCATTCTTTATGGTGGGTATTAAACTCACCAACTGAAATTAATTCGCATTTCTGAATCCATCCGATTGGGGGATTTATATACACTAATTAAGAAAACGAGTTTACTAGGTAGTAGGGATATTTTTAGCACAATAATTTGGGCAGTCTGTGAAAATTTTGCCCGGCGATTCGGAGAGAGATCTTTAGAGATTAGATTTGGTAAGACATTCAATTCAACCATTTTAGTCGCCTCTTACGACATGGAGTGGGTACTTTTCGGAATTCTAGGCGAACCCAACAACCACAGAGGTAAAACTAAACCACTAAATTCATTAATCTATCGATCAGTTCGATCTGCTTTAAAGATCGTTTAAAACTTTATCATAAACGCGTCACAAACTTTGCAAGTAGTTTTAATCTTGTTATGGGTTAATTGGAATGACAAGAAGGCTTAAACTATTAATTACTACTGTTTAATTCATTCTCAAAATAATACACTGATTGTTCAACTCGCACGCACGAACATCAACACCACATTGATGGGACACCACATAAAGTTAGAACAGATATTGCAATTGTAAAAACATATTCCTCACTCCTCAAAACCTCAAAAATTTATTGATTGCTGAGAGTGGTTCGAGATCGGCATTCTATGCTTTTCCAATGGGACTCAAATCGCTTGTTCTGTTTTTATGATACTCCAGATTATACAGACAATACACTTTGCACCAGTTAATTATAAAAGGATTTTTTCCTTTAACGTAACGGGTTGAGTTTATAAAATTACCGCTCTATGTAAACTCAAGCAAGCTAGCTGATATAATCGTCCTTGCATAGTTAAAAAAATGTTAAAATGGGTTGTATTTGAGATTAGATTAGCACAAGTTTGTTTTCGAAGCCGTTTCCGATTGCATCACTTATCATTAAACGGGCTATAATGCCCAATTAAATTTGAGGTTATTATTCAATACATTTTAAGGGACAAAATCTGAAGACACGCAGCCAAACGTGAAATGAAATTGTGGATAGCTAAAATTGGTGTTGACACGTCTAGAGATACACAATTTATAGCACAAAAATCTGAAGTCACTTATATTCGTATACTATGCATTTCAAAGTTATATGTGCGGCGATAAAATTGTTTGAAATTGCTTCCAAAAGTAGATGAGGAGCATATACATTTGAAGGAAATTCGATTTACTAAATAAACTGAAGCATGTACTAAATAGAACAATTTTTTTTAAATTCATACTTAAAGAAAACTTTAAGTTTTAAATTATTTGTGCACTCAGCTTCTGTTTCAAAACTATTTGTACATTATTTATTCTTTTTTCGAGCATTAAGTTGCCTTTATTTACCAAACCTCAAAGTGGTTAAAGCTTTCGGGTTTGGATTGGGAGGTACTGGGTTCGAATCCCGATAGGTGTAGGACGCAAAAGGGATTTTTCGTCATCCGATTACGATCGGAGATGGAAATGATCACAACTATGACCTCCTGTCAAAGTACACAAAATATTAGCCGACCCATCTTTAATGCCAGCACTATAGGCTGGAATGACGTTATGCAATGTGCAGATGGTTCTGCGTAAATTGGACCTGTAGCCATACGATTTGGCAAGCCGTAAGATAGGACCTGAAAAGCGAACCGCGAAAAAGTTGGGGTGTTTCGGCCCCAGAACAGAATTCAAAGATAAAAATAAACTAAAAATGCCTATGTTTAACTTCAATTGTTTTCCAGTTGTTTAAAATAATTGGTTTGTTTTCTTGCAAATGTCACCTAATTTGCTAAAGAAATCGGAACTAAGCATCGAAACAAGAGCAAGCATTATGGCCGAATACAATTGCAAAATTTTGACCACTAACTTAGCCAAAAACTATGGTTGCCATCGAAACACAATTTTATACCAAGTAACGAAAAACAAAAACAATAGAATGCTTAAAAATACGGAGAGAATATCCCTCTTCTGTTACGTCCAGGAGGAGTTACGTCCTTAAAAGAAGACGTCTACGTTAACGCTAAGCAACTTACAAAACGGATTAATTCATCTTTAAAATGGACAACATTAGTAGCAGGCATAAGGAATAAGATCTTATACATTGCGATACCCATGAAAAGCCCCATAGATGGAAAACAAAAAAAAATAGATGGATTACATTTTGCTCGGGACCATATTAACAACCCGATTAAATTTTGGTGGAACATATTATGGACCGATGAATCTATTTTTTCTCCCACACATCATGGGGAGTTTCTCAAGTAAGGTATTTGTTATTGTTGAGTGAGATAGCATTGGTAGCTGGTGAACAGTTATTTGGTACGCAATTCGTACTTCAACAGGACAACGCACCTATAAACAACGGCAAAATCGTTACAGATTTTTTGAAAGTTTCGAATGAAACGGTATTGCCGTGGCCAGAGAAGAGCCCTGATTTGAAATCATTGAAAGTGTATAGGCTTATATGAAAAGGAAAGTTCTATTCGATGTTGGACGAAATGACTTGGAATTGTATAGGAAATGTCTGGTGTGAAATCCCTTCAGACTTTATTAAAAAAACCTTATACATTCTAAGCCAAAGTGATAAAATCCTGGGGAGGACACACAACTTATTAATGTGATTGTTTTACTTAATTTGAAGTGCATGCTTCAGTTTATTTATTAAAATATTTTTCATCCAAAATTTTATATCTAATTTAGGAAATACATTTATTTATTTCTTATATTAATTTATTTATTTAAAAGTTTATTTATTTTAACATTTAAAATTTAAAAAATAATTCTTCAGGATATTTTGAAGTTGTTCTTTGATAAATTAAAGTCAAATAGGTCGCCGACTATATTGAATGTTTTAGACAACCTATTAATGGGGTTATTTTTGTGGAATGGTGTTCTAATGTTAAGAACTCATGGTTTCGAAATATTCTGCAAGGCACATGAATTGATATGTTTTCCAAAATGAAAGTTGAATTATTGTACCAAGCAAAACGTTACCAATAAAAGCCGCGCCTAAGAGAAGTCGTCTATTTTCAAGCGTGCCTATTTTGTAATCTGTACATCTTGTTGAGTATGGAGGTAACCGAGCCACATTTTCATGGAATGGTAAATTGTGGTCATAGTCCCAGTCAGTTTTCTTTAACAAGAAAATCAGAAACTTCTTTTGAATGCTTTCAATTATTTTAATGTGCACAGCATAGTATGGATTTCAGACCGGTGCATATTCCAGTTGAGATCGAATGTGAAACTGGCGTTTTCGACAAATGCAACACCGAAATCTATAATCTCATTGACTCTTTGACTCAATACTTCGTTGTTGACTTTGTATGAAGTAATTAATGGATTTCTTTTACGATGGAAAGACATGATTTTGCATTTCTTAATATTTAATATTTAAGTAATGCGTTTGTGATATAAAACATATTCACGCTGCACATATAATGTTGAAATGCATAGTATAAACTGAAAGTCGATGCTCCTTATACGCTGCTTGCAGCGGAAGACAGTTTTACGACATTTTTAAATATTTAATATTGGATGCTTCCACCAAATGGATAATACGTAGAATTAATGCTCGGCTTATTAGACTGATTTTCACATGTGAACACATTGAACGTGGGAACAATTCCTCATTAAAACTCACACTCTTCACCATTTATTATTTTTGTAGGCAAAAAATTATTACACAACGAACTGCATCCAAAACTAAAAATGAAATAGATCCCAAACTTCCTCTTTGAAGTTTAAAATATTTAGACACAAGTTATTTTTCGGTGGTTCTCATCGCTAGCTTGTGCAAAACTTCAAGTTACAGATAAATCCAAAAGAAACACAATCTTGTGTTAAAGAACATTTTACAAAATAATGCACTGCTTGTTCATCACGCACGCACAAACATCAACAATTCAAAATTACATATCGTAATAACACGTGTTTTAGTCTCGCAATCATATTTGCAAATTGACATATAAAATCCAATGGATTTTTCCACTAACCAAACACATTTATCACAAATCAAACAATTTTGATGCCATTATTGATATTGGAAAATTCTTCATTCCATACAACATTCATGCATATTATATATGTAATGTGCGTCTTGGATCACCGAAAATCAGATCGATTGTAGATTTTCATTATGTATATCGACGACGGTACATTAGACATCAGAGGGATACAACACAAGCACAACAAAAACAGCAAAAATACTTTGAAAATTAAATTTAATCTATCAATAAATAAATTTCGAATATTATTCCTTCAAGGTATAACGACCGAACCAATAGCAACAGTAACAGCAGCACAAAGTAAAGTTAATTTTATCAGTTATCAACGAAAAGTGCTGGAAGGTGGATAAAGTATAAAGTTAAAAACTTAAATTGATATGATTATCTTAATATACGTCGTTAGATGAGCTATTTACATAAATGACATAAACATTATGACGTGTACATAGAGCGCACATAGTCTCACACCCACCATTCTTTATATTTGATTATAACCAAAAGTTGTTTCTTTGTAGTTTATCCAGACGTTGTTTATTAAATGTAAAGAAACAGACAAAAACGCTGCGAAGGATGGATTTTATTGTGTTCAAGCTAAATTATATAAAATAATGTTTTTCATCTTACTGTAGAGCAAAACGTAACGACACAAAAATATGTTTTATTAGCACAAATAGAAACGAATATGTTTAGTGTGTATGATGGCGCCTGATTTATACAGAATCCGTTTGCTTTATAGATTCCATGTATAGGATTTATCTGAAATACAAATGCGCTGTCGGTTATACGGTATAAACCAAATTATATAATAATTAAATTTGGATTCATTTCCCTCGAGCCTCTAAACTTTCTCTATATAGACGAATTTTAGCCGCCCTCAAACCTTTACAGCCAACTATTTATAAACATTAATGAAGCCAACATTCAAAGTAATATAATTAATGATTTACTCGGAAAGTAAAAGATTGATGTACCAATAAATAAAATATTATATTCTCCAAGGTTTAAAAAATGTTCCTTAAATATAAAATAAGGTATAAAAGTCCCGATTTATTTCGATACTTTAAAATTTATAACGTTGAGATACATCAACAGCTGTTGACCAATAAAATACAATTTTTAAAGCAAGGCAGTAAACAGTACTTTTGTTGTTGGAAAATCAAGTTCTGGAAAAAATCCTAGAAAAAATATGAATTATTTAAAAGCTTCTTAATTTTATTCAACATTCAATTAGGATTTGTTTTTAGGACTTAAAAAAAAGTTTTACTTTTTATTTGGAAAAAATTCAAACTTTTTAATTTACTTTATACAAGTTATATTGGAATTCAAGCTCAAGATTTGTTTTAATGATCTTATGATGTGGAAGAGCTTGCCATATTATAAATAACAAATGGCTTGCAGAATGTTTTAATAAATAATAGGTAGGGAAAAAAGTTCGTGGCCTTGTTTTCGGTAGATGGCTTTTCATTCATATATCTCAGTAACCATTGATCGTATCGGACAATTCTTATGAAACACACATTAGTGTGTGGTGACATTTTAACTTGTACTTTGACAAACAAAACCTTAAACTCGATGAAGTGAATAAAAAGTTACAACATGTTAAACATGGAGATAAATAATGAAAAAATTTCGATATATTTTAGAATTATATTACGACAAAGGTAAAGACGCGGCTCAGGCTTGCGAAAAAATTTGCGCTGTTTATGAAGAAAGTGCTTTATCAAAATCAGCAGCAAATAAATGGTTCAAGCGCTTTCGTTCTGGAAGTATGGATGTCAAAGATGCACCTCACTCTGATCGACCAGCCACTGGAAAGTCTATGAAATCATGCATAAAATTGAAGGAGACCGGCATATAAGCAGCCATGCAATTGGTAAAGAATTAAATATGGACCACAATACAGTTTTAAACCATTTGAAAATGGCTGAAAGCAAAAAAAGCTTAGCGTTTGGGTACCAAACATGAATTAACAGTTAGAATTAACAGTTAGAAATTTAATGGACCGGATTTCTATCTGCGAAACGCTGCTGAAACGGAACGAAATCGAGCCATTTTAAAAGCGAATGATTACTGATGATGAAAAGTGGATAAGATACGACAACGTTGTGCGAAAAAGGTCATGGACGAAATGAGGTGAAGCTTCCCAAACGGTATCAAAGCCAGGATTGACGCCAAGAAAGGCAATGCTGTGTGTTTGGTGGGATTGGGAAGGAATCATCCATTATGAGGTGCTGCCACCGGGCCAAAGGATTGCTTCTAATCTTTACTGTCAGCAACTAACGCATTTAAGGCGAGCAATTCAGTTAAGATGTCCAGAATTGATCAGCAGAAAGGGCATTGTGTTCCATCATGATAACGCTAGACCACACACATCATTGATGACCCGGCAGAAACTGAGAGAGTTTGGCTGGAAAGTTTTGATGCATCCACCATATAGTCCTGACGTTGTACCATCGGACTATCATTTGACCCGGTCCATGCAGAACCATCTTAATGGTTTTGCATTAAATTCAAATCAGGCCTGCGAAAATGAGTTGTCTCGATTTTTCGCTTCTAAACTACAGAAGTTCTACAGTGATGGGATCATGGCTCTGCCAAAAAAATGACAAAAGGTCATCGATCAAAATGGCACATATTTGGTTTAATAAAGTTCATTTGAAATAAAAAAATTCTTTGGTTCAATGTCACCCAAAAAAACTGCCCTTGACTAAATAAATTTGATGTATTTGGCTCGTTACTTAAAACGCATAGCTTTTTAGTTTTCTCGAAATTCTATAAATTCATAAAACAATCCCGGAATTACAGAAAATATTCTGCATTCTGAGATTCAACTATTATTATACTCGTATATAAAATTTATATAATAAATATTTGGGTTTAGTTGAACCTACTTTATGTTACTAACTTTAACTTATAAAATTTAGTTAAATTATATTGCTAGATAAGCAAGTAAAAATCGTACCAACAATTCATTATTCTTGCACATTTCAATATTAACATTACAACTACAAATAAGTTTTGAGATTTTTTTATAACTTCGAAGCTTTATTCAGAGAAATGTATTTTATGTGAAGTATTCTCCATCGTTAGCTACGACTTTTTCGCATCTTTCAGGCAGCATACGGATTCCGCATCAAAAAAATTCCTTGTGTTTTGGGACGACTCTACCCGATTTATGGCTTCATCGCAAGCAGTGAGTGCTACTCGGCCAGGCCATGAATCATCGACCGGGACAAGTGGTAGTCGTAAGTTCAAAGTTTCCTTGACGACTATTGCAACATGTGGCTGAGCGTTATCGTGCTGAAAGATCACTTTGTCATGTCTTTTGGCATATTGTGGGCATTTGAGCTTCAATGCTTGGCTTAATTGCATCAATTGTTGTTGATAACTCTAGGTTCTCTAGATTCTCTAGGTTCACTTTTTGCCCCCCCCCCCCCCCCCCCGTCACGGTTCGATACAAAAAACCCTTCCGAACTCTTCCACCATCTCCAATGTTTTGAGACGGGTTTGAAACGCTTGTTGAGTCACTCCCAAAGTTTCAGCGAACTCTTCTTGAGTTTAGCGTGAACCATGCTCTTAAAAATTAACGATTAAAATTTGCATAACCATGGCCGTGATTTTCCTCAACAAGTTTGGGGGACCAGACGCATAATCAAGTATTTTGGGAATTAATATTTATTTATATGGGTTGCTATTGACGTCGTGTGTAGACATGTTTTTTCTAAGGGTGCATGCTCGATCGAAAAATAAATACAAACAAAATGTGGAGTAATGCCAGTTTTTCTTCCATTAGAAGGAATGGGAGCAACAGATAAAGTTTTGTTTGCTTTTCGTGCCTACTAGCAATACTGGTGTCGTTTGTTACAATTATGATATTTTCTAATCTAATTACTTGACAACACTAACATGTACTGTACCTATAATATACTAAGTATACACAGGCTGTGATTATAAGATATAAATAATATTAAAGATTAAAAGCTTTAATATTTTTAATTTATATTTTTTGCTGTACATACACGTCACATAACTTAAGTTATTTTTATTTGTTGTTGCTACACATAAGTATAATATCTCGTTTTGCGGGTGACTCATATATCAAATACACAAGTACGTACACACACACACACACCAACAACAACATACTAAAAAATGTGTAATATCTTGAATATGGAAAATTTTTGTGAAATATTACATAACCATATGTGTCCCTAATCTCTCTACGTACATACGATGGTATACTTACAAATATTTTTTTCTTGGGTGGTTTTTACCAAAAATGTGTATGGAGATATTGCTAAGAAAAGCACACACATAACATAGAAACGCTTTATTCTTTAACTGTGGTTGTCTTTTTTGGTACAGGAGATAAATAATTTTTATCAAATTATATTTTCATAAAAGTCAAATGAAAATAAAATAAAAAATTTCCAAAAAAGAAAAAATCTTCTGTTTTTCTGTTTTTATCGTACAGTATTGTCACATTGTTCGAGAAAATATTGTTCGAACGAAGTTGTAAAAGCACAGAAAATTAAAATTGGATTTTTTTCTTTAGAACGCCATAAATTATAGTTAATTATTTTGAACTACTTACTATATATGTACATATCCGGATTCTTTTCAATTTTACGAGAAAAATTTAAATTAAATATTTTTTTTTTTTTTGAGGGAATATTTATGGGTTTCATATTTTGTATGGAAATGTGTGTTTTTGTCGGAATTAGTGGGTGATTTTTTATTATTTTTACATAATTTTATTGTGCTCGTGACAATAACGATCATGATGATATGGGATGTGGATGAACTTTAACTCTGTTTTTATTGAGGCGAACAATATTGTGCAAGAAACTGTATTTTACTTGGGGTATAATTTTTTTTTATTGCGTGTGACTTGGTGCAGCTTTCAGATAAAAATATTTTATATAGAGTTTATTTATGTACATTTTAATCAAAAATATGAGTTTTGATTATTTGACTTCACGGCACGTAGAAAATCCTAAATCAAGAATTTTGTTATGAAATCTTTGGAAAACGTATGGAAAAACGTATGGCATATGGGCCTCAAGCTCGACTGTTTGGACAAGTTTGTGAACCAAATTCCTCAGGGTTCCATTTTGGGAACTATTATATTAATTTAATATTTAATTTAAATCTGCATGGAAATTGGCAACATTATGCTGATGATGCTATCATTATATATAAAACTAAAAGCCCAACAGACTTGTACATTATGATGGAAAATGACTTATTACAGATTATAAATTGGTTGTCGGCGAACCAGCTTATATTCAAAACAAATTCGTTTCCAATACAATTACCTAATTTTTTTTCAGTTAACTGTAAATTAAACAACATATAACATATTCAGGTCTACTATTAATTGACGAAAAATTATCTTGGAAAAACCACATCCATATGATAAAATGGAAGTTATCCACTTTCAATTTTGCATGGAAACGTATAAGGCAATGCATTTCATTAAAACCGCTTGGATGTTGTATTTTGCGAACATTCAATGTCATCTAAGTTACATGATGGAGGAGCTAGCTAGCTAGTAAATTGGCACCGACACCTTTAACTAGGACTAAACAAATTTATTCATCAAATATTTTACCGCTTGATGTATTGTGCTCATACGAATCATTCATAGTAATCCATAAATTTAATTTTGGTTGTATTAAATGTAATTTTGAGCTTCAACGCGAAGAAGATCCCATTTCTTCATAACAACTCCTAAAACTCATATTGGGTCTACTAATATATTTAAACTTCGTTTAACGTTATACAATAATTTACCTAAAACAATTAAATCTTCCCTATAAGAATAGAACAATTTAAAGAGTTTTTAAAAAACTACTTCAGAATTGGCTCGGCTTTGCTGTTGACTTCTAGAGCAATTACAATAATTAATTTGTAGTTTTATGGTTCGTGTCTGATGTATTGGTCTTGTATTATAAGCGCACAATATTATTATTTACACTTGTCTAGTTATCTGTATTTCAAATTGAATCTTGAACATAATTTGAATTGTATTTTGTAAAAATTTACCTAACCTTGTAAATTATAGCGTTCCAACACAGCATTCTGATGCTTTAGGAAAGCTGCTACAAAAAAAAAAGAAAGAACAAATTGTTTATAGACTCTGTTTTGCTTCTCGTCTGGTTGATTTTATGAATGTTTGGTAATATCATTCGTAAGTTTTGCCGATATTACTCTAATATTACCATCATTACCGTGATGAACCTCTGTTACTGCTCCCATTGGCCATGTATCTACTAGGGTAACTATCATTGTTCTTTTTGGATACAAGTTGATTCTTGACTGATTTTCATTTATACCACTGTTCAAGTGAATTCAAATAGTTAGTGTGCCAGTATTTCTAGAAATGCCGCTTTAGTTGTCTCACCTCAAATCAAGTTTGCTTTATTCGAGGGCTGCCGTAAATGTTTTTAGAAAAAGTAATAAATTACAATTTTCATCAAAAATTGCTTTATTGCTTTTCAAAATATTCGCCTTAAAGATCTATACACTTTTGCATACGCTCAAACCATTTATCGAAACACTTTTGCCAGTCGGAAGATAACAAAACATAGTTTTTGAACGCTTCAATCGCTTCTTCAGGCGATACAAATTGTTGTCTACGCATCTCATCTTTGATTGTTGGGAACAGGAAGAAGTCATTGGGCGCCAAGTCGGGGCTGTACGGCGGATGTCCTGACCCATCAAATCGATCGTTAGAGTGCTCAAATACTCGCTTTTTTGATGTGATGTGTGTGAGCTCGCATTATCGTGCTGCAAAATGATTCGCCGTTTTGGGTTGTTTTCTCTCAATTTGTTGAACAACTCAAACAAATGGTCGTATACCAAGCTGAATTGACTGTCTTTTGATTTTCAAGAGCCACAGGAGCCACATGGCCGGTTTTCACAATTTTTGTTGGTTTTTCTTCGAATTGGAAGACACAAACAGTCGATTGCCCTTTTATTTCTGGCCTATACGTATATATCCATGACTCGTCACCTGTCACGATCTTGTATACGTTTTTAAAAGTACATCCAACGAATTTTTGAAGCATTTGGCGGCAGCAATCAACACGAACTATCTTTTGTGCGTCTGTCAATAAATGTGGAATCAAACGTGCACATAGCTTGCGCACCTTTAAATGTTCTTGTAAGATGTTACGTACGCTGATGTTACTAATGCGGCATACCTTGATTTTATGATAATTCACATGATGATCCTCTTCAATCAGTTTTCTTACAACATCGATGTTTTCTGGCACAACAGCTGTTTTTGGCGACCTTCACGAGGCTCGTCTTTGAGTGAAAGTCGTTCGCGTTTAAATTCATTGTACTTACACTAAGTAAGGATGGTGCTTCGTCGCCAAAAGTCGAATGAAATGATTCGACGAGGCACTGCTGCTGAGTTAGTCCCTTTCCAAAATCATAAAAATTATCCCACGAATTTTTTCACGCGATAATTCCATTTTTCACTGAATTCAATTTTTCAAGTAAATAAAAAACAATATTGCGATGCGCACTAACAGATGACTTCTGAGAAACATAACCTCCAAAAATGTTACACTTTTTGACTGACATAGAGATCTGCATCGGAAAACACTAGTATTACCATTTTCTAAAAACTTACGGCAGTCTATGTATCACCTATGATCCTTTTTTACTGCTTTTCAGATTTGATCCCGCTACCTATGAACCACCAAACTGTGGTGTGGGTGGTTCTTGTGGTAAAAATGTCGGTTTGTACCTAGATACGCCAATTCTTCTACTAGTTGGACTTGAACTAGGAGTAGTTTATGGAATAAGCCAATCATTTTTCGATCGGCTTCGACGAAGATTGTATCTGAATATATGTGGGTTCAAATGCCCCATCGTGATGAAAACCTTCTGTATGAGGCAATAAATGGTTCTTTTGTTTCAACGCTAACTAAAACTCAGAAGAATGATTATATATATCCTTGTATGTCTGTTTGCAGGCATATAGACAACTTCAATTATTTCAAATGGCTTCGACGCCGTTATTTGACGTACGTATATTTGATTTTGTGGTAGTGAGGTTTTTATACCTTATTTCTTTACCTCATTTATGGATTATATACCTTATTGCTAATCTTGCATTTCTATTCCAACACATCTAAAATTGTTCCTCCGGGAGGGATATTACATCAATATCTGGGAGGGATATTGATCATAGGGGAATTTTTCGTAAGTTCTTATCATCCAAGAAAGAATTTATTGATAATAACTTACTAATTTTATTCAACAGTTGCTCTGTTTGTAGTCAGGTAATTTTTCGATGAATTCTACTTCGTTCTATGTAACATCTTTGTTACGATTATTAATCCACTTTATTAATACGTTTATTAATAGAATATATTTAAGCTCGATTTTCGTGACAGACACGACATCTTCGTATCATTTTATTTTATTTAAACCTAAGGATGACGCTCTATTTCACCAAAGTTCGAAATTAAGTTTGCTTAGCTTAATTTTTCTTCAGAGAACAACGGTAGGGTTTTCATCAGATGTTATGTGATGCCAAACTGTTTGGGGAAGCAGATTTCTTATTGCAAACATTATATTTACTAACCTCGGTTTATAGGTATTTATATTGCCACTAATCCAATTTAAAGCAATTGTTGAGTTAAGCCTAAAAGATTAAGCTTTGGGAAGAAGGTGTTATTATTGGTTATTTGAAGTACTTTTGTTTGTTTGTAATCACATCCTCCGATAAATATCGTTGGAATTGTTGTTGGAGAAAATTATTGTTTGAGACTCTGCAGCCTATACAGCGTTGTCTAATACCGCAATGCAAACAATGCCGATTATACGAGCAGAAACTAGAGCAGAAATATTGCCAAAGACAAATTAAATGCTTGAAATGTGCCGGAAAGCATCACACCCAAATATGCCCGATTAGCAAAGATATTGCTGCAAAATGTATTCATTTCAAGAAGATACGTCCCGCAAACTACCGGGAAGGTGAAATAGCTACGGAGCTACAAAGATTTAAAAATAAAACGTAAAAACAAAATCTAGAAATACGGGAAAAAACTAACCAAACCTTCACCAAATAGGATCCAAAAATGTAAATTTGCAAAAATGTATGAAATTTTTATTTCAATCATTAAATCAATGATTGCCATTTGCTTTTTAAAGATTATTTCGTGTAATTGTTAACCACGGCTACGTTTTCGTCGTCCATGCGAGATTTCGAATTGTTCACCACTTTTCGAGCATTTCGGCTAGTACCTCGTTAATGCAATTGTTGTTGGTTCATTGGCATAGACAAAATACTTCACGTCGCTCCCTAAAAAAAGGTTCAAATGCTTCAAATCACACGATCTAGGCGGCCAATTCACCAGACCGAAATGTGAGATAAATGGCTCACCGAACTCATTTCTCAATCAGACCATGATTTCGCTAGCTATGTATGCGCTATTGACCGATGATGCCCATAAACTGCACCAAACACTGTTTTTTTTCTATGTGCATTGGTAGTTCTTGCATTGCCTGTGGCTGCTCTGTGTCAAATTTCCTTATTAACGTACCCATTTAACCAAAAATGAGCTTTGTCGCTGAACACAATATTTCGGTAAAGAGCAGATTATCATCAAGATGTTCTAAGGCCCACTTACGAAAAGTTCAACTTTGTGGCAAGTCGTTCGGCTTCACTTGTTGCTAGAACTGTATTTTATAATCCTTTAGACCAAGATCCTTGCGTAAAACCTTCCACGTAGTCGAATAACACAATCCCATTGCTATGCTTTGCGATGGATGGGCATTTTGTCGTCTTCATCAACACTAGCTGTTACAGCAGGAATATCTTCCTCTGTACGTACTCTACGCATACGATTTAGTGGTCCAATATCGTGAAATTGGTGCGACATTTTGTCACAATAGCTTGACCTGCTTGCTCAGTAAGTTGATTATGACGACCATAAAATGGACGAAGTACGCGAAACACATTTTTCACTGATCACGAATTTTGATAATAAAATCCAATAATTTGTTGTGCGGGTGTAAGTACATGATGAAATGGCATTGCTAACTGAGAACAATTGACTTGAACAGATGTTGCTAAAACGGGTTATGTCGCTAAAACCAGTTATTTCGAAGAGCACTGCCGAATATACAAGAGTGCTCCAAAAGTTACTAAGAAACATAGAAGCTCTTAACATTCAGCTAGATAAGCAAGACTAAAACGATGCAAACAACCACAAATAAAACATTAAGAATGGTAACTTGGAATCAAATGGCTAATGCAACATAATCTAGAATTAGAAAATTTCCTAAATACAGAAAAAACAGATGTGTGCCTATCATCGGAAAGCCAATTTACTTCAACTTCATATTTTAAAATATTTGGATACAGCTGTTACCACGCCATTCATCCAGTAGGAAGAGTAATAGGTGCATCTTCGATGGTTATAAAAGGAAACATCCAACACGACTTGAAGAATAATTTATTGTGTGTTCTAAAATGGTCCATACGACGGTTGAATAATTTTCTATGCGCTTTCAGAAATTTATTTTGGGTAAAATTTCCTTCGAATCACGATACTGTTCTATGTATCTGCGACTGGAATCGCTTTTGACATTGTCAGAAGTTTTCCAAATTCTGTACATTGTTCTATAAATTGTTACACGCTATACCAAATATTTATAATAATTTATAATCTATAGAATTAAAAATACAAAATATATTTTACATTAAGATTTGCAAACTGAAGATGATGTGATTTATTCAATTAGTTTGAACTAAATCTCTCGACGTACTTAAATATTATTATTCATTTAATTTTTGTTTTTACGAGTACACCTTAATTTAGAATTTTTGAAAATCATTAAAAATAATCTTAATCCGATACAAAATATAAATTGATTACATTCATTTTAAAGATCAAATAGATCTTCTTACAAAAATTATTTCCATTCAAGCCTAATTACCACTTAAAGCAAAAGCGAGGAACCCCATCCTCGAAAGGAACGAACTAATTAGAAGTAAAATAATATTTTCCATATAAATATAAACATTAAAAAAATAATTTTAAAACATTAAATTATTTATATTAATAAATACACAAGACGATATAATTATTTTTTTATTAATTTCTTCTCTTAAGATAATTGAAAAAAAATAAATTAAGGGATATAGATTTTCCATAAAGACAAAACAAATTCAATTTCCTAGAAAATTGAAAATTCGAAAAATATAAGCATTTAATGTAAATAAAAATAATAATTTTAAACTACGAGTAATTTGTTGTAAATTCAATTTAGCTAATCTGTGGGCGGGGGGCATTTTAGTACTATTTAATGAACTGGGATTGGATCAATTTTATTATAATGTGATGGAACTTTGTACGATGTTAATCGTATATATTTTTAAACAATCTCTGCAAAAATTCGGTTTGTGCAAATAACAACAGCCCCAAGAGTTTTTTTGGTATTAGTTCAGCAGAATGTATTGCTTCCAAGAACTGAATTTAACATAAAGTAATCTTATTAAATATCGCACATTTCTAAGAACTTAAGAACATGCACAAAAAATTAAATAAATATATTAGCACAACGTCTTCATTGTAAGTTTGTCCTTGGTGCTTGATGAAAATCTGATCTTCATTTCCACACTCGTGGGCAAAAGTTTTGGGAAAATATATTTTTTATAAACAGTTATATGATAAATTATTATTTTACAAATAATGTTTATCAAAACCTTAATAAAAAAAATAAAACAACAAAATGTTACGAACAACTTCACGGCATACGATTTATTGAAAATATCACACATAATTTGAATTACCGCGTTATTTTGAATATCCAAAAGCGGTCTAAGGCTGTTTTCCAAACACCGACTTATTTGTGGATACCCACTTATTCAAATAAGTCATCTCGCGAGGAGACTTATATAAATAAGTGCGTCTACACAGAAATGTCTTCAAAATTGTGCCTTGACTAAATATAATACATGCAGTTTTTATATTCAAATCTAGTGGCCACGACCATCATGTGAAAACAAAATTTTTTCTGTCATATAATAGAAATTGCGTTTTGTTTTTTGTAATTACATCACAAATAATTTGGTACAATGAATTGGAATGACTTGACCGACTTATTCAAAATGGCGTCAAATAAGTTAATTAGCCTTCTAATAAGTCGGTGTTTGGAAAACACTCTAAAAACGATAACCGTTACCAAATAATATTTTCTAACAAAATAATTCCAAACATGTGTGACAACAAATAAAGTAGGAACATTGTTTCTAATGTTGCGCACATTTCGAAGCCGATTCAAAAACTAAAAAAATCCAGGCATCAATTATTCAGTATGTGTTTTTACCGCTTAAAGGTGACTTGTGGTTAATTACTCTTCTGATGTTCACGATTATCGTTATGATTTAATTGAAATAATTTTGGTATAGTGTTTTACTGAAACTTGGTGGTACAGAAACATTCGATTCCATTTGTTTACGGATCTCCCGAAAAAATTTTTGTTTTCAGTATAATTTTATTTTAATAATAACTTTCGAAATTGATTTATTTTTGTCTTATTCGTTTACCGACCAGTTTAGATTGATATTCGGTAATAGACGATAATTTACTGATTAACATGCTACTAAGCCCTCAAGCTTGGTTATTTCAAATTTCTCTTTTATTCAAACTAAAATACTACAGATGCAACGAGTCAGTAAACATGGCTATAATTGCATCTATGAGGTTCGACGGCTATCAAAAGCCGCTCTAATTCTTACCTTAAACGAAACCAGCTAGCAATAGGATCTACCTTAAACTACTCGAAAAAATTACATAAACACCCAGTTGGAAATTTGTCAACATGCCTGTAAATTATTTTTTACCAAAAACATGTTTCTATTTGCTATCCTTTTTTTAAATGTTTATGATTGAAAAAACTTATTTCTTGTCGTTTTTATGGTATCTTAGGTAAATGACTAATTTGTGAGAAGATAGTGTGAGACATTTCATGTACACAGCTTGTTTCATGACAATGTTATAAGCGAAACATATATGACTAGTCTTCGATGTTTCTCATTCTATCGCGACTTTATAAAAACAAAATTAAATTTTTCTATCACCCGCGCAATAAGGAGTAGGACTCCTTAGGAATCGATTTTTATATATAGCCCGCGGTATACAAATTAGGAGCGAAATCGAATGTTAATAAGTGAAGGCGTTATGTTGTACCTCCGCGCAACATATTTGCGCATCTTATTTTTTTATAGAATCTTTTTTTTTGCATATTTTGATTTTTAGTTTTTGAATTGGATATTTAGTTTTGGTCCGACAAGTATGAAAAAGACCCGTTGAAACTTTAGCCCAGTTTGTTGTCAATATGTCATTGTTAAGGAGATCGGGGTAAAAAAACGAAAAATTTCAAAAATTATAAGATAAAGTAATTCTGATCTGGGGAAAAGAGTTAACAGAATGCACGAGGGAAATGGTTACTTTACATAATATTCCTTTTAGGAAATTTAGATATCGCATAAAACTACTCAGATTAATGTTCAGGAAAAGCCTTATCCGTATCAACAGCTTCTTTAAGATTCCAATCCAGGAATCAATGATGACGTAGTAGCAGCGACGATGAGTAAGCTCGGGACAATGTGGAAGAAGAGAGACATCTTTATGGACATGCGCAAAGCAATTTGTGCTGGTACAAAATATTATATGGTTGTTAACCTCAAAAACCCACTCCCGTTACAACTGTTTTTGACTGGTTCTGCTAGATGTCGAAAAAAATTTCTCATCATACTCAAACTCAAATTTGTAATCGATTCACAGATACGGATGGTTATTGTAACGCCTATCTTTTTTTTGTGAAAGTATTAGTTGCCCAGTAGATTTAATGTTCTGTGTCTTAGAAGGCCCCTTTTCATTCACGCACACCACTCATTCAGACAATTACAGTATACCAGCTGCACATTGCAAGCTTCATTTCAACTTGTACACTGACATGAATGGTGGGTCGGCGCTGAATTCTGTACTCCAACAGACGGTTTTTGTTGTATTTATTAACATCACCGATCGTAATCGATGGCGAAAAATTCGCTTTGCATCCAGTCTCTGGTGTGATTCGAACCCGGTACCTCCCGGTTCAAGTACCGAAGCTACTACTGCACCACTTGCAAGTATTATTTAAAAAAATTCAGCGCCAAAAACTGTAAAATAAACCTTATGGTTACTTAGTACGACAGGCTGGCATTGTCGTTTAATACCTAATTAAATGCGGGCGTGAGTGACCACCAAACGACAGAAGCAGATATTGACATTTGAAAATGTGAAACAATTTTTACGCTCCTATTCTTCTTATGGAAGTATACTTCTTTTGGAAGTATAAAACCTACAGTATTTATTTAGCACAAATTGAACACAGCACAGCACCACTACATAGTAATAGAGCTGGAGGTATCTGAAAGCCGTTGTTAGCGTAAAGCAATTTCGAATGTATACCATCATATTCGATCATGCCAGCCTTACGTGATTATTGTCGCACTCAAAATTTGAGTGGGAGACTTGCAAGATGGAGCCTCAATTTATAAATGTTTAATTTTGCCTTTGTTTTTTGGAAAATAAAGCACAATAATGTAGCAGACACATTGTCTATAATTTATTATGTGAAATAAATTCTGATATAAGCCTGCACAACATTGATGTTTCTAGAGCACCCTACATGCGACTAGGGTGCTCGCCCCTACTATTAAAACCTGAAACAGCTCATTGAAGGCCAATCAAATAACCATTTACTTTTGTTTGGAGAGGGTATAAAAAGGACCGCATTTGAAGGAGCACGTAGCGGTATTAAAAGGACCTTCGAA
This sequence comes from Nephrotoma guestfalica, assembly GCA_963691935.1. Taxonomy (NCBI): domain Eukaryota; kingdom Metazoa; phylum Arthropoda; class Insecta; order Diptera; family Tipulidae; genus Nephrotoma; species Nephrotoma guestfalica. Next base: position 238,839,931 of record OY829913.1, read on the forward strand.
ACGGTTTGATGGCCACGTCCGTGGCCAAAATGACTGTCGACGTACATACATTTCTTGCAATTCCCTAAGTTGTAAAAAGATCACAATAGTCTAATACATGTATCAGACCTCCGTTGGATAAGCTTAAGATACCATACAGACCTTAGCAGAAGATTTATATAAATCGTTTAGATATAAGTAATTTCGTAAAGGACAAAATTTTCCCGTTGTTTAGTGCGCCCTAGACAATTTAATCTAATGAAAAAGTAATGTTCGAACTACTCGGATCATGTGCATCCGAACTAAAATTACACTTGTCCTTCCAGTAACCAAGTGCCGTGAAGTTGATCGTATGAATTTATTCATTGACAGCCCACTCTAATGTTTGTTCAAACGAACGAAGAGGCTTCGGACATGATGGGGCGAAATCGTTCGACTGACTATTTACTTTATTCGTATACGGCGGAGTAGTGAACACTTTGATGTGAAGGTCATCGATCATCATTGAGATGACATATGCTATAGTTGAACATTTTTGTATTATCTATCAAACTACTAAAACGGGAACCCTAGAATAAATCCTAGAATAGTAAGTATGTCCTGAAGAGACTTTTTTGTGTTTTACGGCTTGAGATTCATTTATTTTTGTTTCTGCGAATTTGGAAAATTTATTTATGGAGCAGTTAGAACTAACTGTTTTTCCAGTTAAGATGGTGCCACTCTTGCAAAATAATATTTCCTTAGAATTTGCAGCCTCTTTACAAGCGCTTCCTTTATGTTTTATAATGATTTTCTTTCACGGTGGGGTTTGTTCTCGATGTATTTTATTATTTGTTTTGTGAAGAGCATATTGTAGCTCCGAAAGTTAAGTGGGTACATTTCGGTTTCTCTCCATAAGTGATTCCGTGTTACTTCGGAATGCATGAATAGTGTTGGGGTTATATCATAATATCGGTTAAAAATTATTGTACTGCGTTGAAATTTGGTTGTCATTTTGGAAATTTGTCAATATCGAACGGTTAGATATTGAGTAGTTAAGGTATTTGTTTCCGATAAGTAAGGTGGTCCAGGACAATTTCTTAAATAATTAGATGTCCAAATTATTGTAACCATTTTTTTTTCGTTTCCGTCTAATTTTTTCTTTGATTTGTTTATTGCTTTTGGAATAATCACTTTCCGTTAAACCTGCACCGGCAACAAAACAGACACGTCCCACGTAAACTCAAAATATTTTAAAATTAAAATAAGACAATATCACTTCTTCTAATATGAAAGAGGTGTTTAATTTGTTAAAAACCTTAAATGGCATTTTCATCAGTATTTAACCTCTTAAAAAAGCGATATCAGGGGGTTTCGGTAATCTTGCATTTTGATAGTCGGAATGATGGCTATATGTTCTTCATTGGTATGGGTAACGGCTAGGAGTATCCTCAAAGAATCGTTTCGTATCATACCATTGAAAGTCGCAAGAGTAGGTAGAACATAGAATCTAAATTTTTCTTCGTTATGGCCAAATAGATCTATTAAAGCATGATAAGTAATTTACAAACTTCCTACAATCAGCATATAATGATTTTGGATTTTCTATTGAGTTGCGAATGTGTTTTGGTTCAATGTAGTTTTTATTCGATCCGCTGTCAATTAGAAATTTGAACGTCCCTAAATTCCTAATACGAAGTTCGTAATGTGTAAGCTAAAAGTAGTTTCGTCTATGAAAGATATATCCTTTCACTCTTTCTGTTGATGATATGAATCTACATATTTGTATGATCTTCATGAGGTTCTGGCTCCACGTGATCAGCTTCTTCAAAATTTTGTTCAGTGTAATAAACTCCCCAAAATTTATTTCTTGGTTGTGCTGGATATTAACGCTTGTGATATATTAACGCATTTAACCTGTCTGGATTGCGTACTTTGATCTATGTCTATCGGCTCCGGGTTAGGTAAATAACCGCATTGAATTACTCGTATTTTCTATTGTAGCGTTTAATTTTGAGAAGATTTGTTTTGTGGAAAGCTAAGCCTATCAAATTTTTGGAATTGCAGAAAAGGATTAGGTGAGCCTTGTGGACTTTGAAGTAGTATTTAAGGGTAAAAATGATTTTAGGTAACGACATTACCAGTCTGTAAATTTGTTGAATCCGACATTAGCACTCCATTAATTGCAGTTTTTTGCATATTAGATACGTAAGTTGACGTTTTATAATATGAAACAAAGGTGAAGGCTTCTGGTATATCGACTAGCTCCTGTGGACTAAACAGTTGAGGTGGATCTTGTCGTTGTCCTCTAAGGTGAGTATTGAGGGACCCTTTCTAATTGGGAATAAGCAGGCTAATTTATAAAACAATATTTTGGTGTCATCGCGTAAATTTTGTACCTGTGAATTAGAAGTGTATATGTTTTGTGCTATTGCGAACAACATTTATAATATTTTGCTACTAAAAAATCCAAAATCATGTAACTGTGTGTTTTAAACTCAGTTTTAATATTTGTATGTTCGTAGCATGGGTTTTGGAAACAGCTAAAATATTCATGATGAAAAATGCTGAGGGTTATTTTTAAAACGTCAGAAATCGGTTGTGATTAGTCCCGGATTCTTAAAAAAAATTAGTCCGTATGATTTTGTAAAAATTTATAATGGGTTTTAGTGGTACGAATGAATCGCGATCAGTCCGGATTTCGGGAAAATACATTTGCCGGTTCACGGGTGGGGTTATGATCTCATTTTAAAACTTATTTAGGCTCGACATTTTTTGATAAAAACTGGTAATGGCGTTTCCGAGTGCCTGGAAGTACGGGATAATTGCATTTTGCAGAGATTTGATTTAGTGTACATTCTCGATTGGTCGAACCAAAGTTCTGAGCCTACCTTTTCTAACATCATAAATTATTATTTTCTTATACCATAAATGATTCTTAAAACTCCTATTCGGATGCCGGCTATGTTTTATTTAACCAGCATATTATTTGTTGATAGATTTCAAGGATCAGTTAAAGGACGAATAATAACAAAGAAAATGCTTAGCAAAGACCATTTTCATCACATCGAGTGTAATTATAATAGTTCGAAAGGCTCTACAACTGTCACGATTTTCAACACAATAACGTTATAATGAAAAATCTTATTTTAATTTTGATTAATTTCAATTTAATTTTCCATTTGATCCAAACGATAACAACAATTCAAGCGAAATCACACAAAAATACAAGAAAAACAATTTCTTTGGAAAATAAAATTTTTTTATCTTAAATTTGGTCACAATATGATTATTAATTAGAATTTTTAATCTTTGCTTGAACTTTTTTTTGTATATTTTGTTTTGGGGCAAAATGTTTTCATAGTGTAACGTTCTATTATACAGTATTCCCAGTATTTTGCCTATTGATTGATGATAAATATTTTAACAGATTTTTATTTTATTTTTTCGTAGGCCGAAGGAAAATTTCGCATCTGTCAATAAATGAATTTTATCGATTAATTTGTGTTCCGAAAACCCAGATGGTAACTGACAAGTTTTTATACAATTTTTGGACACAAAAATTGAATATATTTTGTGGGATCTCGCACACGTTTGTGTGCATGATTGATGAATAGTATTAAGCTGAGTGCACAGTTTGCTCAAATCGCTCTGAATGCTGCGGAACTGGTATAATCAATAATTTATTTTGTTATCGTTTCAAAGCTATATAATGTTCTCAAAACACTACTTTTCACGTAATTTTCTATTTTATTTTTCATTCAAATTGATTTTTAAATCATTCAAGCGTAATTAACGCGGTCCGTATTAAAACAAAATCAATTTTCAAATAGCAGATTAATTTTTGCACGCTAAACGAAAAAAATGTGACAATAAAAATATTTAACCTCGGAATACGACACACAAATAATCAAACACACGTCACGTCACATTAAAATATATAAATTCAGAGGTTCTCGTTGATGAACAAACCATAGTAATGACAACAGCAACCAAAATTTTTGTGCCATGCATGTTAGAAACCATCTTTTTAAATCATCTCATTTTTCCGTTTATTCCTTCGTCGTTTGGTAAACACAAAATAAAAGAAAACCAAACGTTTTTGGTTATTATTATGTTGGCAGTCCTTTGTTCTCGACGAATATTGCAATTGGTTTGATAATACTGACAAATGAATTCATCGCAAATAGCGAATTTGTTTTGTGATTGTGAATCTAAGTGAACTCAATGTGTTTGTGCGATGATGATTTTCGTGGTTTTACTTTGGTGAAGAGGATACAAAGCAACCGAATCTAAACCGCCATCACATAAAAGCAAATGTTAGATGAAATTTTATTTTAGAGTTCTTCTCGTTACATGTTTTTGTTGTTGTTATTGTGCTACTGCTCTGCGGTTATGCCATAAACAGTAAATATTGGGGCTGTGTAATAGCGATAGCAGCAGTATATAAAGCGAGTGTCAACAAAATAATATAAAAAGCTATTGTCAAGATTTTATTAACCGGAAGGACGTTATTTTCAAAAAAGAAAAAAATATTGTTATATTCGCAGGAATGAAGATATTTTGGGAAGCAAAAATTGCTTTTCCGTATTATTATTGTAAAAATATGGCAGGTTCGCAATTTGAATTTATTGTTCTAACTATAACAGATTTGAAGATCGTTCAAATTCCTAAACTCAATTAATATGTCTGAATGTACCATTTCGTATCGCCTCACATTGACAATACCACCTCTTTTATTCTAGCTACTTTAGTGAAACTGTCAATATATTTTTTTTTATGTTGGGTCGGACTGGAAGATGTATTATGCTATTTCAACAGTTAAAAAGTCAAATAGAAGTCTGCGCATGAGTTGTATAACCGAAGGTAGCAAGCACTTGAATTAAAATGTTTTGAGTTTTGAAAATATCGTCATCGTGCACAACAATTGGGACTTGATCCAACATCTCTTTTGAACTGTTAGTCAGTAACTGTTAGTCAATGATGTTACCAATTACCTGGTTCGACGTCCAATAAGGGATTTGACGTCCAATGTGGGGTTTGACCATCTCAGCCGTTCTTATGCCAATTGATCATCAAAGCTCTAATAGCAAAGCAGTTTTTAAAATCGAACTGACCCTACACAAAATACAAGTGTGCCTCGTGGTACTACCTTCATTCCATATCAAGTCTTTTGGGTTATTTTAAAATAATCTTCTTTAAAACCAACAACAATATAAAACCATGATAAGGCAACGGATACAAAAGAAATAAAACCGCACATACAGTTGTTTCAGAGTTTATGTGTACATTGTACAGGGTGCTTTTTATGTTCCAATAAAAAAAATTTTAAACTTCTAAATAAAATACAGTTTTATAATTTATATTTTATTGATTGATTATATGATCTCTAACATTATTTATGGAACATAATCTCGGTCAAGTCGAGCTCTTTTAACCAGATTTTTCGTAACATTTTAGCAGACTTCTGGTGTTATTTTAGTAATTTTGTTTCTAATGTTGTCCTTTAACGTCGAAGTTGTGGTTGTTTTATTGGTGTACACTTTTCCCTTCAAGTATCAGGGGATTGGGAGGGCCAGTCGATATCATCAATTTTGACATTATTCGACCAGGAAAAATTGCTCGCAAAATATGCATCATAGAACGAGCTGTGTGTAGTAGGGCACCGTCTTGTTGGAACCACAGTTTCTGAAGGCCTCTGCTTATTATCAACGCCAGCCAAGGCGAATTGTGCTTCGTCGCTCATAATATTTTTGCTAAAAATGGTGCTCGTCTATACCGAGCTGTAAAACTCGAGCTCTCCACTCGCGCCGCCGTTCATTGTCATTTTCCTGCAGCGCTTGTGAAAATTGAACTTTATACGGGTAACAATACAAATCTTCTTTGGGAATTTTTAACAAACATGATGGAGACATTCCCAATTCTAATGCGCACGTCGTCGATAAGAGGTACCTGGACATTCAGCAACAATCTGTTTCACTACGCCAATCTTTTCTATTGTACGTTGGCTTAATTGTCGCCCAGCGTATGCAAATTTTCAAATTTATTCAGTTGATTGGCTCGGCACATTAAATAAATAATTTGAACACGTTGTTATTGTTATCGACCACTGTCTACGGTTGCCCAATGCGAACTGATAAATGTAATTTTTTTGTATCTTGATATCTGTGTTTTTGCACTTGGCTTTAAATTGTTGTTATTTTCGTCTTAATATAATAACTAATTGAAATATTTTTAATAATAATAATTTTATGAAATATACAAGAAAAGTCGAAAACATAAATAAACATTAGCAAGTGAAAAAATATTACATTTGAGTCACCCACCCTGTTATCGTTTAACAAAACCAATAAATGCCGAACATTATAAAAAAATCCCATATATTTTATGGATGCCGCGTCAAACTCCTCCACATCTTGGAATATGTTGTTCATTTTCCATTTTTGTTGTTGTTGCTGTTTTTATTTTTGTGGATGGTTGTTTTTGTCGATCGTCTTCACAATTTAAGAATTTATTTCATCAAAAGAAAAATGTCATATTTTGCTTTGTTCGTGACACATAAATATGATAAGGAGATGCGGAATGGTGTGATGGTGTTAGAAAATTTTATTTCTATCGATCCCAACGAGAAAAAAAAGGAAAACTTTTCTCAGTATTCTGGAAAGACCATTTGTGCTTGCTGTCCAATCAATAATTATTATTTTGTTTTTCTCGTGCACATATTTATTATTTCGCCAACCAATCTACTCAACCACAATTTTCTAAAAATAGGGCGTGAATATTTTCAATAATTTTATTTTAATGTACATGAGTCCAGTAAGCTTTAGAGAAATGTTGGCAAATATTCAAAAATCTCTTTATTGCGTATACTCTAATTTGCGATAAAGCTACTTGAGCCATTTTTATTTAAAAAGTTTCTAATTGAATTGAATATTACTATTTAAATTATATCTCTGATTCAATTTGTTAGAGGATAACCTCCAGGCTATTATTATTTGGATATCTATGTAAATAACAGTGGATATTCGATTACAAAAACGTTAGAACTAATCAATTTTTTCTTACTTCTTATTTCAGGTATGTACCATCAAGTTATCGCACATCTCGACTGGAGGTAAAATTATATTTATTTCAGGTAATTTTGTAAATTAATATTTTTTGGAAATTTTATTAGGGTACTTTTTTAGCACTAGGAGCATTATACTAAACGTAATGTTGGACTCCTGTTCCTTTAATTTGCAAGGTAGTGGTTTCATACATTGATCTTTCGATACCAACCAATTTGCTGTTTCCAATAGAGTCCAAGCATTTGTTTACCGATTGAAATCGAAGTATGAAATTTAATTTTTATGAATTTGAGATACTAACAATTCTGCTTTGGGATCCAGTATATACTTAATTAGCATTGAATTGAATGCATCGGTTTGAGCTATATGCATGTGTTTTGGATGTTTGTGTACACATTAATTTTGATGGTCCTGAATGCATTTGCCTTTGTTGAATTCTGCCAGTGGTTAACATCAAACCTTTCGGTCATTAATCACTAAATATTCTGCTGAAGCCTTATAGATGTAATAAATTGATCGTTAACAAGTGGAATTTACTCGAGATTTGACAGCCATAAATTTAAATATATTACCGACTGCGCTGTCTGCTGCACTTCAAGGAATCACTAATTAGTGTGTCCTGGTGAGATCCGTGTTCAATGCAACAGTTGCAGATTTTATGTCTGTCCACTTTCAAAGCTAGAGAATTAAATGATTTGATAAGTTATGAAACCCATTTTGCAAAGCCATGTGATCTGTTGAATCATGTTAGTTGCACTCCCTTTTTGTATAAGTCGTCAAAGTTGGTTTTGTTTTTGGTGTCTGCTTTTTGAGTAATGTTGGTATCTCTTTCCACGTCATCAAACAGATCATTTAAGACTTCGCAAATATCAAAAGCTAGTATCAAGAACACTTACTCCAGCGCTCACCATCGTTTTAAGCCTTATACATGTTGGTTGATTTTTGATGATTATGAAATCGTTAAGGTCATCGAACCTACAAACCATTAACGATGTCATAATCATTTTATCGGCAAATTTAGATATTAATTTCAACTTTCTTTCGCGATGAGCATAATCATATCACACGATACACATAATTCATCACGAGCTGCACCGTTTTTCCTGAAAGTATCCTGTTCAGGATGCCGACACATTGGCCTTCCTTTTCTATTTTTTGTCGAATTGAATTTTTGGTTTAAATATTTTTTTTTGAATTATTATCTAGTCCTTTTAATATCGTGTGCATTTACAGTGGAGAGTGAATTCATAAACCTTCCATCCCTTTCTGGATATAACTCCTCAATTTTTTTAAATAGCCTGTGCGCTATAGTTGCGCATAATATTTGCGCTCTTTCTTTTGCCGTTTTATTGTCCGTTTTAGTGTTGCTAGGTACTTTGTGTCAGTTTCTAACGGTTATCTAAGATATGTGATGCTTTTTCAATTATGGTTGCGTCAGGTAAGGCAATTAAAAAGTGGTTTATAATAAAATGGCCTGGTGTTTTTGGAACTGGATCTTCGAGAACCGTTTTCATTTCATCCTATACAAATGTCTATCCAAGTCACCGTTTGCGTAAATCGCAAATTTTAAAGCTCCTCCATACAAAGCTCTAAAGATGGAATTTGCCTGCACATTATAATGTTAATTCATACTGTGCTTTGCTATTAAGTTTAGAGTTTCTGATATGTTAATTCATCCAAAAAAACTTCTAAGCAGGTAATTATTTTACTGATCCCTACAGAAGAATTTGATCTGCGGGGATAACCAAACTATTTATGCGTAAATGGCAGATATGGTGAAGTCCTTCATGTAGGATTCGGTGTCGCCGATTATTTGTGTCACAAGAATCGCTTGATCAGGATCGTGGCCGAGCCACTCGTATCGTTGTGCATATTGTTGCGAGAGAGAGTCGTCTCAATTCAATTTAGAAAGGGAAGATTAAATTTCTCGCATGCCGACATTAAATACTATGCCACACACCGAATACGCATCGGTCGTATCGTAACGTACATTGATTATTGCAAGTTGAATAAGAAGTTATACTAATTTTGTATGGTGAGATGTCGCCGGACCACTAAATGTTGAGGCATTCAACTAAATTGTTTGCATTTGTCAGGATTGTAGTGATCCGGCAAACAAATCAATCACAGGGAATGTTCATTGTATGACGGAATGTCCATTTTTAGCAGTTTCGTATTCGTGAACGCTGTAATTGTCTTCGTTAAATCTGTTTAGTAAATCAATTGTTTTCTAATTTTGATGTTTAGGTCTACATAGATGATTCATATCTAGATTTCTTGGTGTTGTTATGCAGATGTTGATTTATTAAGCCGGACGGACCCACGATGAGAAGTAACTAAATGATTTATTTAATACGAAACATGATCCAATTTGTTCAACGTTGATTTGCTCAATACGAAAATGTGTGCTGGTAAGTAATTTTAGAAATAAAATTATAATTGCTATCAACGGCATTTGCAACATCCAGGAAAGTACACGCGACAATTTCTTTAAGGTTCCTGTATGCTATTGAGTGGGAAGTTTGACAAGTGAAATTCTCTAATAAGGATGCCGACAATTCTTTCCAGAACTTAAGTTTTAGGGATAAAAAAATGCTACTCATGTTGAATGTGAGAAATCCCCAATGGCAATTGGGAATGTTGGAAAGTATGAGATTTGTGATTCCGAATATGAAAAAAACGATGCCGTAATTTTGCAAGAAAGTCTATTAACTAACTTCCAAGCGGGTGCTTTAAACGTGAATTTAGCAAGTTCGGAAACAATAAAAATCCGAGTTAATAATGACGCACCTAGGAAATGCATAGAAAATAGTAACTCAGCATTTTCCACTTATTAACGTAGGTAGCTTGCCATCCAGAAGTCTTAATTCGACAGATCCTCAATTATAATGTTTTCAGAGAATTATAATTTAAAGTCGGGCAATGCCACATATACTGTTAGTTGTTTAGATTTGTGCCTCTGTTTATGTCTTCTAGCAATTTTATTTTGTTTTTTATGATCCCGCCCAGTGAAATCAGTCGACTTTCGAGCACAATACATGTCTCAGTTTGAATGATTTGAGAGGTCTTTTAAGATTGCTAAACGCAATGTTCCTGTTGTCTGAAGAAAGAATGTCATTAAACATAATCCAGAGACTGATGTGCCATCAAGCCTTTCCTCATGGCATTAATAAATTTGGGTTCATAACATTTATTGGGGATTTCAAGCCCAAAAGCTCTGCAAAGTCAACATAGACAAATCCCTGCTTTGATGATGAGCATTAGAGTCACAGCCAACCAATAGACGTAACTTATTTTTGTTTCCATAACAAGGTTACTAAACACTCCCGAAGATGGAGTTGAAATTATATCGTATGGTAGTTAAATCAGTGCTACCCACCAGGTTATTTAAAAGCTTTAGTTTATATCTGGAACCAGAATTAGACGTATTAATCCACGTTTGTCTCAAAAGAGATAAACTATACTCTATTCTTGATGGATTTTTTACAATTGTTGAAGAGTTAGTGGTACTGCATATCTACCCCCGAACTCCAGTCGTACCAGATTTAGGTACACTGACCAATTTCATTACCCTCAATGGTTCGATGAGGTATTTTTATATATAATTATGGCATTTTTTTATCGAATTTAGTACAGCCTTTCTACCAGTGCATATAACAATGTTTTTATTAATTAAAAGGAAATCATTTGCTTTAACTGCTCTGCAAGCGGAGACTATATGTATCGCAAACAAAGCCAAACCCGACATTGACATTAGAGCATGCGCCATCTAAGAAAGGAACTATTGACCCAAATAGCTCCTTACGAATGCAAACGGAAGCGCATAGGTATCTATAGTTGTAGGGCTAAATTAGGTCAAAATTAGTATATGTCCAGTTAATGCCGCGAAAGAATTTCATGCCACAATGAACTATGAGTACAAACGATATGAATAAGAAGAAATTGTGCTTGGACTAAACGACGTGACTTGGTCCAATATAAAATGGTTTTCTTAACACTTATATTTACATACAATATGCGGGTGTGAAATGATAGAGTACCAACGTTTTGCCAAAAGCTCTTCGTTGCCAAAAGATTTTCGAGGGTTACTCTTCAGCATTGCATGCTGTCCAAAATAACACCCAGGTGCTTAACATAGTCTTATATTGAAAATAACCTTCCAAACAGAAAAGGCGCATATAACTCTTAACTATTTTATATTTATACTCCTTGTAAAAAACTAAGTCTGTGTTAGAGAGATTGACATAGAAACTTTATTCTAAGCACCACGTTTCTACAATGAAAGAGCGCGCTGCATTAAGCCTGAGCAACTCTGTAAAACCAGTAAAACTAACCCTCAGTAAAACCAGATACTTGTAGAAAACCACGGAGCTCGCTAAACACCAAAAGCTATAGTAGCGGAAATAAAACAAATTACTTTACAAACATCATTTGGTAACTTTGAGAGTTATCCATTTCAACAATTTCACCATAACATTAAATAATAGTTCATGTAAAGCAGATTCGAAAGATTTGCAAATGTTTAAGCTTGTTGCAAGTTATTGAGAGGAGAAAACAATTTTTCTAAAGTTTTTAGGTTAGTTGAGGATAAACTATTAGGAAGAAGAAAAACCCTAGAATAAAAATTATCCGGTATTAAATGAAGAAGATAAACTTTAATGAAATCGAAACATATCGTTAATGTTCTGAAAATATACCTTCAGGACCTCCGGATTCAAAAAAAGCAAAAGAAAACTTTCACTTCAATACAAGGCGTCGGTTGTGACCAATTTGCAAACCAGTTTCAAATTTGGCATCCTAGCCGAGATATTATTATACATCGAGTCATCATTATCAAGATTGATAAGTTGCACCTAGAAAAAGTAACCGAAGGATGAATTTGTCATCTTCCTGCTTGTTAGACGTAAAATTACCACTTAGGTAGTCCAAACGAATTACGCCTTGAAAAAAACATGTTTAGCCAAATTTTTGTTAAATCTAGCGAACGCTGAAAGTCTGTAAATTTCCTCACAGAACTTACCACGATTTCTGTGACCAGGTCTTAAGTTTTGCTTTACTATTTACTAGGAAACTATTTCAATCCGCCTGTAAATTGTGGCTTAGTAATAATAAGGCAGGACAGTTCAAAAGCAGACATAATCGTACTTGTTAAGGAATGAGGTTTTCATAGCATTTTTATCTAAATTGTATTTTTCTGGCCTATTGATGGAATCAGTTTAGTGTAAATATTTTGGAAACAAAGTATAATTTGGAATTATTTTTCCCTACAAAAATTTTGTGAAACAAATGTAACTTTCTTTCGAAAATATTTACACCAAAATAACTTCATCAGTAAGTAGGCCAGATAAATACAATTTAAAGAAAAATACTATGAAAATATTTTTCCCAATTCTCTATTCTCAGGTAATGCCAGGGCTGGGATGTGGATGTTGTACCATCACTATTTTCGACTTAGTTTATGTCTCATTTTTTACGAGTAAATCGGCAGCCTATTTCATTTCCAAAATTGCACATTTTCTAATCTGTTCTCAGCTTGCTTGAGTAAAACATCATTCTATTTCTTTTCTACGCTTTCTAAGACTACTAGATTAATCGACTCTAATTATCACCAAATAATTTTTTCGTGATACCTTTATCGAAATGTAGAAAAGAGAGAAAGCTCACAATTATATCAAGAGGTTGAAATCGTGATATAAAACATAATTGTTTCCGCGAAATACGAGTAGAATGTTAATTGACACCTGAAAATTGAGACATAAACTAAGTGGAAATCCGAAAAAAGTGATAGTACAACACAGTAGTATGTAGTAGTCATAGTACCCAGAATAGTGTCGCAGAAAGGCTATTTCGATATTCATTCTTAATAATGTTTAAATGCGACAATGTGCTTTGACACAAATAACTGCTTCCGAACACGGATGCCACTTTAAGCGATTCATTCTTCAATGTAGGGTAGGTTACTGATGAAACTTCTTTCCAAAATTCAAATCTGGTACTGGATTGACAAGAGGTTTAGGTCTGTTTGTAAATCACAGTTTTCCATCTGATATTTTTGGTGTTGACTCAGAATACATTAATTTTTGAAGACTTCAAAATCACCGAATTGATGTTTAAACTCCACTTGCAAACATTTCAAATTATCATCAAATTACTAAAAACTGGAACTATTTTACGTGGATCTGATGATGACACATGGCGGACCATTGTGCAGATTGTCATTTTCTAATTGATTTCGTAATATGGTTAGCTTTTTCTTAAAGCCATCTACTTTACAGATTGAATCATATATATAGTTTAACCTTGTCTTTCTTGTTGTAAGTTTAGTAAATTGAGATTTGCTGTGATATCAGTCAAAAATGCAAGTTCATTTAAAACCTGCCTATTTTCCTAATGAATTTGCATTATTTCGCTGTCCTTCACACTTTGTTTTAAAAATGTTAAATTTCAGCCCGAAGTTCGATAAACCTTTGTGACATTTTCCTTTACTTTACCAGCGAACCCGGGTCGCATCATGTCATATTTGGAGCTCCATCGGTACAAATTGCACTTAACATATGTAATTATCTCGAAAGTCATGTGAATCCCTCCAAAAATATCCGCACTCTTTGTCGTGTTGTGCATTGGTATCAAGTTAAGGAGTTCCTCCCTCATATTAAAACCATTATCTATAAACCAAACAAATATTGTTACCACATCAGTAATATCTATAGTTTCATCGAAAGTTAAGGAATAACTACAATTCTCAATTTTGTTTATTAAAATTATCTTCTGATACTCACTAATGTCCTGAACCCATCTTGTTAATGAAATGTTTTGTATATGTTCAGTCATTACTTGTCCCTTATTGTCAAACGATTACAATATAACCCACATGTGTTTTAAGGAGAATTGCATCAGTAAACGCTTTTTTGCTTTTGCGTTATTGTAGCCAGCAACGTATGATGCTCTTGATGAACTGTAGTTGGAATTTAAAGTTGAAATGGATTGCAGTTTAAACGATGAAATCAATGCTTTTAGGTTGTTAATCATGCCACGTCGCACAGCTCCAATAACACTTTTATAATCAGTTTATTCTTTTTATCGCAGTACTTCTTCACGCCACTACAATTCATTGAAGCATGTATTGTGTTGCAAATTAGACATTGCAATCCGCTTTACTTATTTTCTGTTAAGAATTTTTTTCCCCATTTAACGCAAAAACGCTATTAAAACTATTCAATCAGTGGTAATGTGCCACTGTATGCTGTACAAGTGTCAATCATTTTACTTTGACCTCTCAGAAAAATATGATTCCCGAATTAAATAAAAATCTCTAAACATGCTAGCAAGCAACACTATTTTTTACTTACTGTGCTGTTTAATCTGTTTTAAATTGAACCTGCCATAGGATTATAATATGCGGTCAACACGTGGTGTTGAAATAATTGGATTAATCACCTCTATGTTAGATAAAACAGCACTATGATCTTTCGATGGACCAAGAACTCACGGGTGTAATTGCAACGGTTTCGGAAGGTCGCCAATATTAAGTTGTCAACCAATTCAGATTTGTGTAATTTTTAGTTATTTCCTCACAAAAAAACGCTTAATGCTTTATTTTTGATGCACTTGCAGTTGAAGACGCTTTCAGTTGGGTAGACCACGCTAACATCGGTGAAATGAAACTGTGCGACTTATTTCCTTTTTGAAACTCCCTAATTTCCCCAAATTATATTACAAATTAGAACTGAATGACTCTATAATTTTTTTGTACAAACCTTTGTTCTAACTCATGTAGAAGTAGGGTTATGTTTATTGGAGCAAGTTTTCTGCATATGACGCTATTATATATTTAATAGGTCATCATGGTATATCCAAATTGATACATGTCATTAACATAAAAATGGTTTGACTCCTCTGGAATTGCAAGATATTTTCCAAATAGCGCCTAGAAAACTTTGAGATATTTTTAGTTATAGGTAGTGATATTTTAGATAAATGAGTAATGGCGTAAAATTATATCGTAATTCGACTCTCTGTGAGTGAACTGTGAGTAAACTTTAGAAATTTACCACAGGAACCATTTTTATGGTAATGACATGCCTCAATTTGGATAGGTCTTGATATTCGCTTTCATATGTACGCTCGTTTATGTGTAGAAAACTTTAAGATCTTTGTGACAGAAGCAAATTTGAATCAAATTTTTTCAAAGGGTTTTATTGCATAAGTTCGACCCGACGTGTTGGTGGCTCTTGCAATCAACTTTTACTACAAAGACGGAGTTAATTGTCTTTTGTAAGTATATTTTTCTTAAAAATTTATTTTTTTGTATTTAACTTTTTTGTCTATTTGGGTAGCTACACCTTTTGGGTTTTGTCAGTTGAACTACATACATTTAAAATTAGTTTGTATTTTAATAGTCCTATAATAGCATATACCAAGGAAATGCCCTGAAGCAAGTCCTGAAGCAATATTTAGAATTTTTGAAAAAATTTTGTCCGACATTCAATTAAAGGCACCTGATGCAAAATAACTTAAACTTTTATAATTTGCAACCCACAAAATCGTTGTTCCGGAAAATATAATTCAATTTTCTGTATCTCAGTAATTGCTGCATTTAGCAATCCGGGGCTAATCTAAGTATAAAAATAAAGTTATCCTTTAGTAAAGGTAATGTTACCTTTACTATTAAAAAATTAAAAACTTTCATTTATTTAAATTTAACTTTAACCATTTTCCTTTATATTTGCCAGCATTGTCTATTATCCTTTCATATTTAGATTATAGTAAAAAAGGTTTTCTAAAGAAAGTTTAAATTTTTCATTGGATTAAATGTCTATTGAAATAAAAAATACCTTAAAAAAATTTCTTAACCTGTACACGTGCCCTATATACATACTATTAAGTATATTTTTACGGTTGGGTTAAATCTTTTAAAATTTAGCATAAAATGGGATACCGATGAATTTTAAATAAGTTGCCAGAATAAAACGTTTTAACAATAACACGGTACCCAAAAGTGTAAAAAATCTATTTAATTTTATTTTAACGACTGTAAATGAAAATCATCTGTTCGCAACGGTGTAAAACACAAACGACGGGAGAACGGGAGATTAATGAGTTTGTAATAAAATTAAATTTTATGTAGACGCCGATTTAGAGCACCTATAAAAGTTTATGAACTTTTTACCTTTGCAACGAGTTTTTTTTTTAAACATGGATACCTTTTGATTTTTAAAAGAAACCGTTAATTAATTAAAGGAGGTCTAATTAATAAATTTTATGCCTGGTTTTTTGTATAAGACTAGATTTTTTATTGCCAGCGTCTGCTGGACGTCCCGAAATCAATTATAGTAACGTAAAGCTTATATTCTTGCTGGTTGTATACCACAATGAAAATTTGCTGGGGCAAACATTTTTAATAATTAAACAGTCAAATTTTCATCCTCGCGAAAAATTTTATTCATTCCGCATACTCGTATCATGGTTTCACCTCGACGAGAATATTATATAAAGGATGTTGAAAATTAAAATGTTTGCCAATCAAAAATAAAATAACAGTAATAATTTACACAAAAGAAAATTAAATTCTTGAATAATTAAATAATTTTAATTATTTCTTTATTAAGAACTGTACGAGACAAAATTATCGCGTGTGCCAACATAAAATTTTTATTTTGATTTCAGCATACACACGCTCGTATATATCAGGAACGGGAGCACAACTTGACACAAGTTATTTCTTATACACACGATTGTGTACGATAACGATAAGAAATATTTTGAAAACAGAATATGTCGATATAACATCTCGTATATACCGGCTTAATTTCTCTGTACATTGTGCCACGATATAACTGTGAATAGTAAATTTAGGGTAAATATTATTCACATATTGTAATACACTGTATATGAATGAGTACATGAGTATCGATGAAAAAAAAACGTTTAAATGTAATTAGGGTACCATTATATTGTTTAGAAAATTGAAAAGTGAGGGGGAAAAGAGATTGTATTCTCGTCCCAATGGGAGCTTAAATGTGTCAAAATAAATTCAAGGATTATTTATTTTCCTAAACATGTTGTTACAGTATGTCAAAACATTGGAATAATGTGCTTGAAGTTAAGGTTTAAAGAAGGTCGCATCCATTAGTAATAAATAAAATTTGCGCTTTACTGATTGACAGTTAGTGAATATTATTTTCGTGCTTCAAGGGGGTTTTTGTTTATTCAATTAAAGATTTATTTAATTCTGTTTGCGCTTTCTCTATATTTTTTCTAAATGTAGGGTTGGCAGATTTTTATTGAAAAACCCGTTCTAAATAAGCAAATTGTTCACAATTTGAACACGTACTAAATTACTCCATTTAAAGTTTTAATTATAACTTAGTTGATATGTTTAAGCCTTTATAAGGAATATGGAAAACAATTTAAATAAAACTAAACACATTTGGTTAGGATACCCTTTATTTTATATTCGCTTTGATATCCCCTCAATCCTCGTATTAAGGTGGTTCATCCATCTCACACACCATTGAACAATTTTTGCGAAACAATTTGGCACCAAATGATATAAGTCAAAATGCACTGAAAGTCTTATAAGGCACATAATCTTAAACTCTATCTTTCGTATTATTCTTAAAATATGACTTTAAAAAACAAATAGCATCGATCGAATTGTCTCCTAGTCTGTTCCGTAGCCGGAGGAATTGCAATTACGCCTTTATAAACCCATTGCACATTGCGCCCTCTCAAAGATTTTCATTTCCTTACCAACTATAGTAAACTTTGTTTATTACTACACTGCAATTCAACAGCCAAATTTTCCTGCGTACATCCTTCTTCGGAATCAGATATTTCATTACCATTAGGATCAATTGTTTGAAGTTCCGAATCCATTTCAGTACCAGAAATTATTTCTTTACAATTATGAAGATACTGCAAGACTCCAGACGTTGCAGTTCAACTTTATTTTATATGAATATTTAACGCTCATGAGCTGTCTTGATTTTCTAGCTTATTTAACATAAATTTGAGCGCAGTATTGCAAATTAGAAAATTTGCATCTCTTTGGAGATCAAAGAGCTTCAACGGTTGATGGGACGCGCAATATTGACAGTAAAGATGATGCCTGTTCAAACTCCGATTCGATTAAAACAACTTTAGATTTAATGTTGGTTAAGGATATTTGAATACATCCTTTTAATTCAACGAATCGTTCAATCATGTCGGTCTGTCTCGATATTGAGAGGTCTTCTTACCTTGGCTGCGATTTTCTGTAACATATTTGTAAAATGCTGTCATTTTTTTAAAAATCTCAACAATTTTGCGAATTTAATCCGCAATCGGTTTAATATTAGTATGTGAACCATCAAAATCATTTTGAACTATTTCCTTTGTGTCTCCTTCTGGTTCAGAAGGTTCATCGCGGTCATCATGGTCAGTGGGGTCATCTAATATTTAACTTTCTAATTTTTTCGAATATTGCGTCATTTTATAAAGCGCAGGAAGAGATCAGGTCAGTGAACCAACTTTGACCATTATGTTGGCAATATCTGAGGTTATACAAACGACAACTTTCTCCAAAGATAACCCAAATTCTTGTAGTTTTGTTTTGAGTGTAGCTATACACTTTTCTGAGGGTATGTTTTCTTGAATCCATCTCTAAACTCCAAAATTTAAAGTTAGTTTCACTTTCAGAGTAATGAATATTAATATTCATATAGCGCCGATTGCGGTTCGTGCCCATATCAATAGTATGACTTATTGCTGATTGAGCATTGGATTGTAATGTGAACTTTAATTTGTCTTTTATTTTCGCGTAGTAATTTAGAACCAAGTTACGTATAGTATTTGATGATTTCCTCAAGTCATATGAAGTACAGAACACAGTGAAGGGAAACCCATCTAAGGCGGTCATTCGCATAAGGACAGCAAGTAATGTGTTGTAAATTTAGTTTTAATATAAGCAGTGATTTTTCCTTTCCACTCATCGCAGCTGTTTTTCAGAATCGCACTGCTTTAAGAATTTTTGAGCACAGTTTGCACTTTTCTGAATTGGGACTCCGTTGCTCACGCAAAAAATATTTCCAAATCGCCGATTCACTAAACTCTCTTAAACATGTTTTATTCGCGAATGAATGTTTTAGCTTTATATAAAATTGAAAAGGGAAAAATCAGTATACGGAGTACTTTGAATATTTTCTGAATAACGAAAAAATACTCGTATGGTGTCTAATTTGTTAAAAATAACGATGAAGCACAGTTTTATTTAGTTTTGTATATTACACAATAGCCAGGTTCCATTGGCGTTAGTAAAGTACTCGCAAGTCCTTCTAACTACTCTAAACTACTCAATCAAAACTTTTATTTTCTTATGTTTACTTCTAACTAATAAATTTGTGTTCCATTGAACATCTACTCACAAGTACAGGCAAGTACTTTGCTAACGCCAATGGAATCCGGCTAATGATTAATTTGTTTTTCAAGATAATATATATCAGGTACCTATGAGAATGTAAATATAAGGAATTTACAGGAATACAGCAGTCAATCATGGATTTAAGTGCATTTTTAAATTATATTTATACTTTTATGAAATCCTCGGTTTCGTTTAAAAAAATCACGGAATTACGGGATTCAAATATGAGCCGAGGCCTGGAATGACAATCACTACTTCTGGTCCAACAAAATAACTAATGTTGAGCTTCTTAGGCAAATGCATGAAGCAGTCATTGAGGCCGAAATAAGAAAGTGCAAATTTGGCTAGCACTGAGGAAGTCATCGAACGACATAACAAGGTATCTGGAATAGCACCCAAGAAGGTAAAAGAAAATCGGACGACCAGCTGTAACTTAGGAATAAACGATGCTAGCAGGAGCTAAAAAAATTTCGAGTTGTTTCGCTTCTACTAGCATCGTTCGGTACCACGTTACAGCTGGTCGTCCGACTTTCTTCATGGGTAGAAATCAAAGCAATAGTTCTTAACAGACGTAGATGGTCCAGCCTTGTAAACGGTCCTATGCTTTTAAATTTCGAATAAAGAAAAAAAATCATCAAAGACAGTGAATTAGTAGACGCCCTCAAATAATCTTTAAACACTTGATAGATTTATATTTTAAATAAACTCAATTAAAATTTAATTTCAAAATGAATATATTTTTGATATAATTCTGTTGTCAGTTGTGCTTTCCCTTTCACTCTTATCGCAAATTAATTTATTTTATAAACGTACACCATAATTTTAATATTAGACAAAACATTTATTTATTACCAGCGTTACATATTTTACGGTAGACCCAAATAGACTGTCCTCTGTTTAAAGTTTTAAAAAACGGTTTTGGAGCATCACAAAGTTATTTAAAATCAATTGTTTGCTGTTCTTAAAACATTTCTCACAGGCTTCTGATCAATTATATACGACAACTTACCTCAATAACCTATATAACTCTCTCTCAACTATATCGACAAATTCGGGATAAAACGACCGTACTATTCAAAGTTCCAGGTAAGACTGGAGTTCGGTTACATTTTTTGGACTTGCGAGTCTCAACAAGGCCGCTTATTTTCTCCTCATTAGGACGGATACCTTCTTCAGACAGGAAGTCCATAAATTGGACTGGTTGAATAAATTTACGCTAATCTTTCCGACGCTACTATTAATTTCGAGCGACAGTCATCTTCTGTTTCTCTTCCTATCAATATATCGTCTAAATAACAAAATGTTTTCTCCAAGTTACTAAGAATGGACCACCATCACTGTTTGAGAAATTGCAGGAGCACTCGCGACGCCAAATGGTAGTCGCGTATATCTGTATAACCCTTTATGTGTCAAATATTCTTGGCTTCACTCTGACACGGCTAACTGTTATATGCCCCAGCCAGATCCAAGGCACAAAAAAATTTGAGTTTGCCAAATTCGCTAAACTGCCCTCAATTTTCGGGATAATAGTCTGGTGCAATCTGATGAATAGTTACCTTATAGTATATATACAACCTTATTGCTTCTGAAGGCTTCAGTACAACCACAATTGGACTCGCTCATTTACTTTTCGTTATACGCAGTAAAATTTTCGCCGATTCCAACCTATCTTGTTTAGCTAGCTTCGACTTCTGGTCTCAACTTATATATGCAACGGAATAAACACAGTGAAAGATTGGACTAACCTCTTCTTACTATCACTATTTCGACCTTAGACCCACGTATTAGTTCATTTAGTTGTTAATTAAACATCGTTAAAAACATCGTCGGTTCCCGACAATTTTGTGAATTTAAATTTTATCGAAACATATTTATCCCCCAGTCTGGCACTAAAATATTTAACCAATTCTGTCGTAGCAATGGTTGGTTATCAACATGTTTTTTGATCACAATAACTTCTAATATGAATTTTTGATTACTATAAATGACATTGATATTGATTTTCTCCAACGCATCGATAACTTGACCTTTAATAGACGTAAGTGTATTAGAAATTGAAGATAATTTTAGATTTTTAAAATGAAAACGTGAAACTTCCTGAGATATAATTGATGAACATGCTTCTGTAACCACTTCCATTTCCACTAGTTGATCTTCTGTACTTAAGACGATACTTTTAAATCAACCCAACGGCATTGCAACAAACTCACGTACGGCCCTTATGTCCGTTATGGCATCGAAAACATTCCCCATTTACAGCAAGGCAGGTTTCCAAATTGTGGCTCCGTGTGCAGCGGAAACATTTCTTGCAGTTGCATCTTGACTGACTTCGTCTGTTGCCCCGCTGTTGCGATTTTCTTCGACCTTTACTATTTTTACGATTTGGTGATGCTTTTGTATAAAACCGATTGTTTACTTGGTTTTGTAAATTACGACTGATCTGGGGTTCATCTGGTGATACTAATGCCTTTAATATATGCTATGTTGACTTTCCAATTGAACTTAATAACATTAATGATTTTTTCTCCTGCAACAACATTTATTTTAAACAAAAATTGGAGACGATCAAGGTATGATTCAAAATCGTCATCGCATTCAAACTCATTAATGCTCCCAATATGTGGCATAGCATCTTTCTTTTGTTTTACAGTTAAGAGAAGTAACACGAAACTTGTTCTATAATTTTGTGCTTTTTTAACATTTTCCTTCGTCGTCAATGCTGTGTTTACCCTTTTACAACCCGTACACTGTAATTTTTATACTAGTTAAAATTATTTATTTATTTTCAGATGATAGCGTCGTAATATATAGACTGTCCTACCTCACTTTTTCTTATTTTTGACAAAATCATTCACGCCATGGAATTTATTCATTACATCAATAATACCTTGACAATTGACCAATATTGAATACTTACATTGACTACATTGACCAATTTTGCATATAATAACAATCTATCAATAATGTTGAATACAATGTCATTATCGATGATGTTAAAGGTACATAATATAAAATTCCTACCGTCATGGATACCAATGGGATGGGGGGGGGGAACAAAAAGAGACATACAATATGATTGTAAACAATAATTTTAAAGATTTCTTTTATCACTATGCAATTTGCATCCAATGGGCGCTTTCAGGACACCCATCATGATTAGTGAAATCATCGCCAATTTGATTTCAAAACTTCATAGTGCTAAACATTTTCATAACGTTGGTCGCAATTTTACTCAACATGTTCCCAACTGTTGAGTATTCTAAAAGCGCCCAACCTTTGTTGTACAATACTTTTTCCTGACAGGTAATCTTCGCATACTTGGACTTACACCCGATTCTCACGCAGTCACCGACTAAAAAATAGTCTTAGGTAAGCCTTTTTATTTTTGTTTTTATTGTAGTCTTAATTAAAACACTTTTCGTATTCTGTGCGTAGTCGTCGGGGATGATTCGAACAAGTACAACATTAGAAAGTACTTTGTACGCGGGGTTTAAACGGTAATTTTTTACATTTGAGACGGTCTCTTTTTTATCTAGCGGATATACGAGGGCTTTCTTTCATTCCTGATGTAGCTCTTCCCAGCCCCAGATCATCACGATGAGATATATGTTATCATAAAGATAAGAACGCATGTTTTAATAATTGTGCTTATATTTCGTCAAGGTCTGATGATTTTCCATAAAGATCAGATGATGTGGGATATAGGACAAATACCTCCTCACCTGGTGCAGCTAGACAACTCAAATAGGAATTATTTCATTAGTCCGGTTTAATAAATTTTAAAGTATATTTGCCATACTGAGATAACATCAGTCACTTGTGTTCTCAGCTCTCCATTAGTTTTTCATGGCTGTTTACCATGGATGGAAGTCTATACAGAAATTTCTGACATTTACAAAACAGTCTCTTCGTTTTCTGCTGGGAATGGAAGCTGGTGTTTTCGATGCATTTCCTCGTTTATCGCACTTTTTACCAGATATGGTGTCTGAGAGATCCTAGTGTTACGAGCCAATCATTTTTCACGCAGCTTTCTCATATTTTTGACGATTAGACAGCACTGGTCGTCGAACAAATCATTACGTGGTCTTGGTGGTGTTCTTTCAAATGTATTTTCCGTTGCGGCAGTTAACCTGACTAAATAGCTTGGCACTGCTCCTGGGTGTTTGATTGATGCTCGTGGTTTTTATTGTGTCGGTCTAAGTTTTCAGTGACATCTGACTGGTAGCTCTGCGCGCAGTCAATTTTAGTGTACCGATATTCAAGCGTTATATTTGAAAATTACAAGCATACGATCACTGTCAATATCAGCGCCTCTATATGACCCAACTTCAGTTATACTGGTGAGATGTCTCTGACATCATAAGGTGATCAAATTGATTTTTCGTTCTTCCATCATTCGATCGACACGTAACGTTGTGGGTTTTCTTATGTTAAAAGAACTTACTCGATACGACTAGGTTATGCATTAGCTGGTACTATCTAAGCGGACCAATATGTGATGTGGTTTCTGTGCTTCTACCGATTTTTGCATTAAAATCTTCCGATTTTGATGTCTTGGTGCGGGATGTTACTGATGATATCTTCCAGTTGAACAAAGAACAAATCTTTTCCATCATCTAATTGGTCTGCACTTAGCACATGTGCATCGACATCGCGATATTGAATTTTAGGTGTGTAATCTAACCGTGCATATCCGTATGTTGGCACGGCGAGTAGCCAATAATATTTGGCTGCAATCGCGGGTGAATGAGAAAGTCGACTCTAAATTCTCATCGATTATGATTGTCGCTGTAGTAGAGTGTGTAACCATTGGTTCGAAAGGTTCTGGAGATCTCGACGACTTAGAAGGTTTAGCACGTTTTAAAGGTCGTTTTTGCTATGCATCCGTTAAATTAATCCTTATTTAGAGTAGGTAGTTCACCCGCCGCTCAATCCACTTTTCGTGTGTGTTGGTTGCGTACTGTCGATAGATCTGAAGGTACCTACTTGTACTTTGAACACAGTTACATAGCAAGCCGCTTGCTATAAGACACACGCCCGCTTCTGTCGCGTTTAACCTGGGAATAGTCGCTGATGTGATATTGGTTTTCTGGCCCCAATAACTCATCATGTCTATTAGTTTGAAAAAAATATAATTGAAATTAACCCCGGACCTTCTCGGTAAGTTAATCAAATGAGTTAATTTCCAAATATAAGGAATGAATATCTGTCAGTGTTCTTGAAAATCTTGTCAATTGTATCATCAAAACTGTGTAATGTGCTCTTCGTCTAGATTTTAGGAGAGCAAGACCTACAAAAATACGCTCCTTACCTTAAACCCTTGATAAAAACCTAAAATATTTGATGTCCTTGCTTATTTGTCCGATCCGTCCTAGCACGCGGGTACCAATCCACTTTTTGTCCGATACACCATAATTGTTTCAACGTTAGGTAATTTACGATTTTCGTTTGACTGGGAGATAAGCTTCACCTAACAGTTAGGAATCAAGGCCAACCTTATAAAAAAATTTATTTTATGAAATTTTGATATCAAATTGGCGAGCATTTCACTAATCATTATGCCAACATTTGGTGGATATGAAAGCGACCATTCATACAAACTGCAGCTACTTTGGAACTAATTAAATAGGAAAAAACCATATGAACCAAAATGTCGTCGCTATTATTAATAATTTCCCAAATTTACTGTTAATTTTTTTTTAAATGTATACCTGCTTAATTTTGTTAAGAAACAAGCTTAAAAATCTTCTCAAATTTTCTTTAAAAATTATTTGGATGGAACCAAAATATGTTTTGAAATCAATTAGACAGCTCGGGCATAATTAAGATGTAAGCCAAACTGTTTCACACGAAAGCAATGCAGTCATCGTAATCCACAACGAGTATATGTAGATGGCCCGTACGAATGTTTACCAAGATACGTAACTGGTCCATTATTCGTCCATAATACGTAAACCATATTTGGTGTAGGTCTACTATTGAAAAGGTAATCCTTACAGCAATTAGAAGTATCAATTCACTACTGCTGCCGCACTGATAGCTATTGTTATGTTATTATTCTCAGCTGCCTTACGCCCTATCAACTCTAACCGAAATCCATTTTTAGCAAGAGAATCCATGTTTAGTAAGCGATTTAATTTCAGCTTGAAATCTTGTACAAAAGCTACCAAGGCTATTTAATGATAATAATAACAGAAGAAAACACTGTGAATCACGCAAAGTACAATTTGTGTTAGCACCAAAATGGTTTTCAGTGCAAGCAGGTTAGTTGAAGACATTACCATCGTAACAACTCAACAGACGGTCATCTCGCAGTCGACTCAGCAACATATGAGTCATGAGAAACATTGAAAGACCAAAAGTCCTGCAAGAGAAACGGTACCCAAAAATAACACTTTTGTATCGAGAGCACGATCAATATAAGTAAGATAAGGCAGTCCGGGTAGCGGGTTTTCAAAATTTTTGAAACAACAAACCATATTTTATCATGGCATTAATCCTGCTCATGACAATATAAAGTTGGATACAGTAATCGTAAATCGTAAAAGTACGATGAATTTTTCGTTATCACGATAATTATTTAGCCCGTTAAACGCTATAATTTTCCGGTGAAATTATTCAATCAATTTAAATTTATAGATTTGATTAATTATTGTTTGCACTAACAAGAATTTTTTTTCCTTATTTCCCCATTTTCCTTATACATTTAATTTTCCAATGCCACATACTAAAGAAAAAAACTCAAACCATAATTGAAAAGCTTTTAAGGCACAGAAAATGCAATATGTCAATACGGAAATTGATGTGGCGTGGTGGTAAGACAAATTGGTTTTTGACTTTGATAAACCGCCGTGAAAATTGATTCATGAAGTGGTCTGGTTGAATAACCGTGTAACATAATCTTCCGATCCCATACCTCTAATATATTATCACAGTATTGTGAATTTTCCTCTAGGGTTTTACATCTTGCGATGTATTCTCATTTTCATAATAAGATACGTCTCACAATACTTAAAATCGTATTATCATTGTTGTATAGTCAACAACTCTCTCCATTTACCACGGTAATACAATAATGCTGGCAATAATAAAATTTAAATGAATAATGATGAATTATGTCATGTACATCGTCATGACCTCCGAGGCGAGACCTAGCTAGCTATTTATAATATCTATGATGGTAGAGTTAAATCGCAGTCTGATGGTGTGTTCATTATCCGGGTGAAGTAGAAAAAATATCGGAAAATCTTAGATAAAAAATTGAAACAAAAAAAATTACAATGAGATGAAAATATATACCTTTTCCACTTTCATCGCCTCGCATTTTTCCCTGGTTTTCGTGCAAAGTGGTTTTTCACCCACTTTATTGTCGTGTTTATTTATTGTATTGCTGTTGGGTTTTATGATTATTATTCTAATCTTTTCTATTTGTGAAGAATTACATTGTTGTGTACATATGTGTGTGTATGTGTGTGTGTGTGTCGTATTGATCTAATGCCTGGCACCGAGAAGGTATACATATACGAATATATACATAGCACGGTAACAGGATAAATGATTAATTGAATTTTGTGTTGTTGGATGGTGTAACGTTATGCATACATACATTGTGTATCATAATACCCCTTAACTTGGTGGAAAGCACGTACTATTCTTTTTGTTTCATTCCGTGGAGCTTTTCGACGAGATTCATTTTTTAAAATAGTGAATTTTATGACATGTAATAAAACTGATATATAGTATACATTGTCTTTGTTATCAATTTTGATATAAGAGATTGTTGTACATATTATATGATGAGGTCTAATGATGTTGAACAGTATAATAAATAATTTTGTCTAGAATCGTAACAAGCAACTGTTTATCTGAATAATGACTAAGTAAAAATTTGATTTGTGATAAGAAATGTTGATTACTTTTTGTTGTCAGTTTACACTCTAAGATTTATATACTATAAGGTCGAATTTAAAATCGTAAATTCATTTGCAATATCGGATTTTAAATTTAACTGTGGATTTTATAGAATCGTTATTACTTGCATCCAAATGTAACGGCAGATAAACGGAACTATTGTTTTTTAGTAAAACTAAACTAACTAACAAAGTGCTTCAGGCCCCTTTACTTGGTATCAACGTTATTGAACTGGCATTATAAGTATTTAATCGAATCACTCCAGAAACAAATTTGCCGAAAATAATTACATATAGATTTTACACCCACTATTTAGAACCACCAAAAATTTTGCGTTTTTTATATATCATAAAACGAATGTACTAGTTTTCATTCAGAGATGTTTGGCATCCAAACTCTAGATCCGTGAGATTTTATTATGATCATTCTCTTCTTCTAAACAAGTTGTTTATAAACGACGTGCGATTGTAATTTTTTGAATTGTCCGAAAATAAGTACTAAATTTCCACAAAAGTATTGAAATTCTTTTCATCCAGTTAAAGTATAAAAAGTACAATAGTGACATTTTCATAGATTATTTGAATGTCGACACTGTTGTCACTTTTATGTAGCTTAGAATCGGCTTTGAAAGCATTGAAAAGATATTTAATGGTAAAATTTAATGCAAAAAATTCAAAATTGTACCAAAGGTTTAGTTAGTTAAAACTTAATAAATTCGTCCCTATTATGGCGGCTCAGTATCTTTTCAGTTTTCTATGTTCAAATTTGAAGATTTATACGATGATTGGTAATCCATAAGTACCAACTCACCAGGCGCATATAATTCAAATTTATGCGAAATACACATGTTGAAGTATAATTTCACGGTTAAAACTGCCATCACATAAATTATGCATCGAAACATAACTTGCATTTTTGGGTTTTACTAATATTCCAGAATCCTGTCCTATCTTTCCCTGAGAATATGAATTAGTTCTTCTCTCCTACTAATGGAATTATTCTAGTTTTGTTGATGCTGAGTGTAAATGCCCAGCAGGAAAGTCATTTTCGACACACTAATGATTCATCAGCAACAGTTAACACACCAGCAAAAACCGACAAAAAAAACTAATTGACGTACTCAAATAAAAACCTCTAAACGAATTTTATGGGGCAAAAGCAAAAGTTTCTCATTTAAATTTGTTTTGTGGGGCGCGAATGCTAGAAAATTGTGTTTCCCAATTCCCAGGGAAAGCTACAATAGTCCCACTAAATTAGTTTTCAGCAGATTCGTTAGCGTCTAACGGTGGTTAACGGGAAGAAGTGACCGGCATTAAGCTGATGATGGATCAAATAACTTTTTTGCCCGTGCACCTGTTATGCATGTTACGTTGGCCAACACTCAAATTAACAAAATCGAATGGGCTGCAAAGTATCAACTGTTTTACTGCAATGAACTGAAGTAATCTTCAACTGAAGTGATCTTTATGATATTACCATCTCGACGAGAGCCGGTAGGCATTAGTGAATATATATTTTGCCGTACCATACGACTAATAAACTCATGGTTTCACTTTTATTAACTCTCAACAGTTTGGGTCAATTTACTTACAATAACGTACAATTAGTCTCTCAGACTCGAAGGTATTTTCACATTAAAATCATGTTTATTAAATATTTCAGTATTTATTTTAAAGATTCAACGTATCATTTGGAAATATAAAAACAATAAGAAATTATTTATTTACGCAGTCACTGCAAATCACGACTTTCTGCGAGCGTTCGGAACAAACATTTTTAGTACAGCTCTCGCACCGTTGTTTATTCATTCAGCCAAGATCAGGAGGACACATGTAACACCTACGTTTTTTATGTTAGTGCCTATGTATTTAAATGCAGATTAAATATTTTCGAACTACTATTGGTTAAAATTTGTTCACCAAATTCATGTTTTTTCGGAAACAAAAATCGTTCGATTCTACGCTACACCGAGAGTTTGGACCCCAACACATGTCACCACATGTCCCAACATATGTATTAACATGTTGACAAGAGTCCCAACACATGTCAACCTCACACTTAGCATGCTCCTTCATGCTGGTAAACAAATTATCAAATGTTATATTCCTGTTGGAGTACACACTTGTTAAACCACCGTGAATTCTAGGTTAATTGCTTTTTGTGGTCCTTCTTTCTCTAAATATAGAAGCCTCTTTAGAGGATAGCTTATGTTGCGCTGTCGCAGATCCACCAAATCTACATCCCGTATTTGTCCAACTTTGAGGCTATATGTTGTACCAATTGCTCATCGATTGTGAGGTTTTCTCTGGGGATATAATGTTTTATAAAATTCCCATTTACTGCACCCCAAATTTCCCGAAAAGGAGCAAATTTGTTAAGGTTTCTTCTAGCCGTGCAAATTGTTTTATCATCGAAGCGAATATAATTAGACAATAACTTAATTCATTGGCAAGAGATGCTTGCTTTGAATAGAATGTTGCCAAATAGAGGATGCCAACATTTTTGCAAATATCATATGTCTTGCTTGTTTAGAACGGCGGTGATCAGCAATACGGTGAACCAGCAATTACGCTAAGTTGAATACCTTGATCGCATATGAATAGCGAAACAGCATCCCCTGTGGCCCTATTCTAGTAATTCCCCGGGATTATGGAACGGAGGAAAGATTTACATATAATTTCTGTTTAAATTATTTTTTCCGGCATGCTATGGTAAAAAGTTAGTAGTAATTTTTTTGAAAACAAAATAAATTGGCCAATTTCGCTATCGAAATGTTATTCTCAATTTATAAAAATTTACATCAAACGTTTTCCTCAGTAGGCCAGAAAAAACAGATTTATACATAAAAGCTATGTAAATCCTTTCCTCAATTCCCTAATGGGCACTGGTGAATCCACGTGTTTTCCTGGTGGAAGTTTTATCTTCTTGATACTATCTCTAATAAGGTTACAAGCGGCTGTTCGTTGTCGCTTTGCGGAAATGGGTTGCTATCCCATTGGGTCCTATACTTCGCAGTTTAGTATGTTTCGTCGATACGTGGTTCAATAACATTCTGGAAATCTTCGGACCTAGATGCTTCTTTTTCGTCATCACAGTCAGAGTCGCTTTCCAACACATCTATTTCGCTATCGGATGTGTCAATTCATTCCAAAATGTTATCATGTTGACTCTCATCATCACTTTCCTCCAAAGCAGCGCGAACTTCTTCCTCCCTCCACCCATACACGCTTTCGCTTTGCCATACAGTAGAACATTCAAAACGTTATATTCTGATTTGAACAATTTGCACACAAACTTACCTTGTTATAATAGATCACTTGTTCAATTGCCATTCACTTTATTGGTATGTAAATTAGAATTACAAGATAAACGAACTCATAAAACTTGAGCGTTAATGTAACAACAAATAATCCTGCTTTTAAATCATTTGTGTTAAATAGGACAATGAATGAGTCTATCAGACTCATCGTGTATGGATTTGTTTTTATTTTGAAAATGGTGTCTCAGAACATTTACCGTTACGTATAAAAATTTGGCGTTACAATTGTTTTTGATCACGTATAACGCATATTAAAATACATTTGGGCCAAAATGTATCAACATTATTTTTAAGATAGTTTTGTACATATCAAACTTAAAATGAGTCTCAAAGACTCAACCTTTTCTGATTAGGGTTTAGCAAATTCGATCTATTCAGAAGATTACAATGAACTTAAAAGAATTTTCTATTTTTAACTGCACATAAATTCTCCGCACTTCGTAAAAATAAATTTTCAATAAACGCGTTTCAGTAAAAGGTGTTCAAATATCTCAGATCTTAAAATATTTCTGTAACTCATTTTCTTTTAAATAAGCCATAATTTCAATCTCCTAATCTGTTTTTTACTGTAAAAAAAAATCAATAAAAATAAATATCTTTTAATGATCGCATACTCTATAATATCGGCACCATTGCGCTCGATCAAAAACACAATAAAAAATTAATTTCGCGCCAAAAATCATCAAACGTGCTCGTACTTATAAAAATAAATAACAAAACATACATGCAGCAAGTTTAACGATCGTATAAAAATAAAATCAACGGAAACCGGCATTATCATATGATCGTGTAATTCAATATATTTTGTACAATATATGCTTACTCATGAGTCATATGGTTCTATATTTATATTATTTTCAAGGTTAACATCTTAACTGATTGTTTTGTTTTTATGTACACTTTCGTGTTATTCTTTCTCATTAACAGCCAAGCTGTTTACATATGATATTCGATCTTTCATAACTGTATGTTGCGTACGATCGATTAAGAATGGTGTAGAGCCGTTTCTGTCGCCTCAGTTAATAACGTTTTACGATTGTTTATCACCTAGAGGTGGCATTATTCGAAATTACTGATGCCGAAAAGCCAAACCGTTTCCATCATGAATGAGCGAAGATGAAACTCACGATCGCATTGAGTTTCGTTCTAGCATGTTCTTGCAGTGGCCTTTACGCGATTGAGTTTTTGAAAAAAATTCAGGTTTATGGGAACTCGTCGAGCGGCATCGCGTTTCATGTGCAAACAATCGTGTACAATGGTACGATTTTGTACGAATTGATTCGTGAGACAGCGAAGCGAGCGAGGCAAATCTTTCACCACATCTCGGCCGCTATTGAATGCACTGTACCACTCATATGCACGTGTTTTTGCTAAAGTCAATTCACCGTAGGCCTTCTGTAGCATTTTTAGTGATTCGGCACACGAAATTCCATTTGCAATACAAAATGTGCGACAAATTCTTTGATCAATATTTTTATTCATTATAAAAATCGCAAAATACACTTGAGATGAACTCACAAAATAGAGCACTGTAAACAAACTAAATGACAGATCTCGCGTAAACTTCACGTCAAGATAGAGGACAGTTGATGATCTTTTACCGCTGATCTTTTTTGATAGAATGTATAACCGATAATTATTCCCTAATCAATGTGATTGTGAAATTTACATTTTATTATGTACTGAATCGGAAATTTTTAAATATTAAATCTAAATTTTGGTACTATTTAACCCTGTCATAGGCCACGGTCGGAAAGAACGATAATTATCTTTGCTTGTCTTGGCGTTTCTACGGCGATCCAAATTAAACTAATCTCTTTAGGTCGAACATTTAATGATTTATAATTAATGAAATAGTCCTTGTCGTGTGCAAGATCTACGCGGTTTGGATCATTGGTGTCTCAAGTGCCAAACCTATGAATTTCATTTAAACCACATTCATACCCATAATGCCCTTATGAATACCTGATAAATCAATTTCGTCTTGAGGTTCTGAACAACAATTACGATGTCCTTAGCATTGGGGAAATTTAGCTTTGAACTGCTTTTCAGCTTATAACCTGTCACCCGAAATCCTTTGTCATACCTGTTTGTGTTCTATTCTTCCAGTCGCACTTTATATTCTGAGGTTTCATCCAGAACATACCTTCAAAACATTTGCGAACATGTCAAACTGCGAGAAGTTGTAATCTTGAGGTGATCTGAGTTACGATGATGTTTTATCGGGCTTCAGCTATTTTGATAACCTTTCTGCCTCACATACACAAACAATAATTTCATTTTATCTTGTCACTAAGCTGATTTAGCTGGGAAAATATATATCATAAGCGTATTAGAAGTTTTATTTTTCATGAAAAATATAATTTTTCTGTGTATCAAGCTATTTTCTAGACAACTAAGATAGGAACCCTACGCCGTGGGCTGATCTACAAAATATATAGGTTTATTGCGTAATGATGGAATAAGTGATGGCACGCAAACAATTTGTGTCAGTAGTTAGAAGTCAAACACTTTTCCGTGGACCTTTCTATAACTCGTTTATTTGGAAAAATACCACCACAATCTTCATTGTAAATTAGCTAATGATTCACTCGGAATTTGTAATTTATTTACAGCGTTTTTTAAATAATTCTAAGGCGGTTATCAGAATACATAGAGGCCTTTTTCAGGTCGATGTCTATAATTTTTATCTTCTGGTTGCCACGAAGGATGAAGATTTAAATAGCTTGTCTTCCTCCTCGATAGAAATATAGAAGGATGCAGAATGAACTTTGACTCTAATTACGGTAGCATTTCGGTTATATCCTCTATTCTAGTACTATTTGAGACTGGTTCAAAAATCTTCACAATTTCATCTAGAAAACTATAGCAGGTGCAACATGGTTTATCTGCTGACGAATCACAGTTGCCAGCCTCATTTCACTCTGTGGTTTTTTGTGTAGACATATTGATTAAGGCATTTGATAAGGTTAATTATTTAATCCTTGATTATGGATTTCGTCAAAAATAATTTTTCAACAAGAAGCTCGTCGCTTTATTAATCTTTTATTGTTTTGCTAATAACGTGATTTGTAATATTTTGATTTTGCGAAACGTGTCTTGCCTGCATATGACATAACTTTTGGACTTAAAATGTCAGACTCTTTTGACAAATAGTCAACCAATGACAGATGACCACTGAAGTAAATGTAAACGTAAAATAATCGATTTCGCTTTCGGTTGGGGTGCACATCGATATGCACATTTGTTGGCTTATATAGAAAACATAAAGAAAAATTCAAATAATTTGATTTCATGTACAGTTAAACGTAGAAATTTCTACGATGTCTTGTCCTTGACCATTAATCCTTACTTCGCCAGTTTAGTGTAAGCCACATTTAATGAGGAGATTTATGTATACCCGTTTCAAGTTTTGTTAGGTGTTTTTTCAATTTATCGGAAACTTCACCCTACCTTTATCTGTCTGTAAACGAATACGATCAATAATTGTTAGTATGTAAGGACTGTTTTAATCGCTTTCGGAAACGCACCAACAAAATTCATGAATATTGTTAAAATGAGAATATCGAGTGCCAAGGATTAATTGCGAAGGGTTCACATCTCGGGGAAATTTAAGGTGTTCTCTGGCACAGATTTTTGTAATATTTTTGACAGCTCAAGCGACTTTCAAAAAAAAAATTGCGGAGAGGAGGCTTGCGAACACTATGAATTGATAGTGATAGGGTCCAGTTTTGTCTTTCGATGCGTTCGGATCTCTACTTCATTTTTTCAGCTCAAATGACAACAACTTAACGAGAATAATTTCTGAAGGAATTTTTCGAGTACTAAGAGTTGATTTTAATGGGTATTCCTCCATTGGAAATTCGTTTAAGGGTGTCCTAGGTGGCCCTGCTTGTACTTTTTTCCACGACTCAAACTACTTTGATGAACAATTCTAAAAGTGGTTATTCTAATACCAGAGATTGGTTACGGTGGTTCCTGTTACCTGGAAAATTCACCTAGGGGGCCGTCATTTTTGGATTTAATATTTGTCTAAGCTCAAATTGCTGAAATAATATTTTGGAATACCTGAAATTTATTGTGGGGTGGTTTGATTTTAGAGGGGTCCGTTTTTAAGACGTTCAGATTCCCAAGTAATGTGTTCCTCTGGATGCCATTCATACGTGTGTTAATAATCTATGAAGAGAAAATGTACAGGGATTTTTTTCGTACCACTTTTGTAACACAATCCTCAGAGAATATCTTAACGTTTTTCGACCTGTCTGGATAAAAACCGCACTGGTAATCGTCCAAAATATGCTCGCTGTAAGTTAATAACCCGTCAGCATCCACTTAGGCCAAAACCTTGTAGCCGGTGTTGAGCAAAACTATTCCGTTGAACAATTCAACCGCCGTCCCTTTTTATGTAGTGGCCAAATTCCGGCTATTTTTCACTCGTGTGGAGTTGTATCTGCAAACTAAATCGTTTAAACCAGATCAAACATGCATCAGAAGAGGTAATCGCCGCCATTCTTGTATATTTCGTTGCAAATACCATTCTCACCAGATGCCGTAAAATTTTTAAAATTTGATATGATGCTTCACATTTGACCGGTGCAATGATGTCGGTTGCCTGCTGGATGATAACGTCTGCCTGTTTAAGAATTTCGAAAAGTATTGTCGCCTATTAGGACTGTGTTTGTGTCCATTTGTATGCGTGTGGAAAGAAGTCGAGCAATTTATTTTATTGGTCGGTATTTATATCTGTTAAACTGGCACTCTCGATTTTACGCACTAGTTGTTTGTACCATTCACGATTCGCACTTCACGCACCGTCGGTTGGAGTATTTTGTCTTGTGGACACGGGTTTTTGGTTAACTTGTTTGACCGTAAGTAACTCGTAACTCGCTTCTGTGGGAAGTACTTATATGCTGGTTACTATCAAATTATATATCAGAGCTGGGCCATCGTATTCATCTCGTTGTTGTTTGTTGTAAGGTGCAGGTGGACTGGGTCGGTGACGCCAAGGGTCGATACAGTTTACATTATTGATTTGTGACTAGAAGTAAGTTTTCGAGTACAATCAATCAGTTGCGATTAGCTTTGATTTCGGGAATATTCGTTTAGGAATGAAATAACCGGTGGGATGTTTTCAATGAGTTTTGATTTCGAGAAAACTTATTTAGAAAGCCCTCGATGGGCTTGGTTCCCAAACGGCTCGACAGACAATAATAAAAATTGGTGAAGTGGTTGTCGAGAAAATGTATTTAGGATTTATGAATTCCGAATATTCATTCGAAAGGTGTATTTGTAATTCTCCGAAGTATTTCTTTAATTATTTTACCAGTAAGATAAAATCCATTGTCTCTTTGTGAGACTTGGATTTCCTTTTTAAACTTTTTCAGGGGGGACGATTTTAATTAAAATTTATGGAGCAGGATTTTCGAGTGCGAATATATTGCGTAATGTTGCACCATGCTTCGTAATATTGTGACAAAACGTTGCACCATATTATATAATGCTGCATCATATTGCGTTATTTGTTTTGCGTTAGTTAGATGTAGATAATAGTTAGTTAGATAATGTTGTGCCTCATAGTACTCCATGTTGCGTGTTGCGTCATTGCGACATGAATTAAAAGGTTTATTTATAATACGATTTACTTTTTTTCTCATTTACTACTATTTACTTACTATTTACGGTCATATAAACTGTATGTTTGTGGTAATGGTTTTGGAAATTGGTTTTATCATGTACCTGACATCGATTACGATGAGTTTGAGTTTAAGGACATTTTATGTAGCGCGTCCTTGAGAGGTGCAATGTACCATAATTTCAAGAAATTAGCTTAAAAGGTCCTTTGGTTTGATCATGTTTCACAGCTATTTGTTAAATGTACTAATTTTGTATTGTGGTATTTTAACCTTTCAAAAAAATGTGTTCTTATCCATTGTTTGAGAAACATGTTCTTAAATAACAAAACCAATTATATTTTTATAAACTATTTGTTGTTAATACTCAGACTCATTTGCGTCACAATTAATTTAATTCACAAAAAAATAAAATATAAATCCATTTCCAGCCCAAAAAACAAAACAAATAACTGTCTGATGTCGGTTGTACCTGGAACAAAAGAAAATGACAAGAACCTTAGTATCTAAAATTAGATAACCTTAAAACCAATAAATAATAAACCTGAAATCTTACAGAAAAAAAAAAAATATTTTCATCAACATCCAACACGATTTGAAAAAGGAAAATATAAAACCATACGGAAAATCCACAATAAATCACAAACAAATCTAACCTAATCTTTGCTCTAATAATCACAGTTACAATTAAATTGGATGGATATGTTATTCTATTATGTATCTTCTGTTTATATAATACCACTGCCATCTTCATTAATTTTTCATTCAATTATTTTCCATTTTGTGTTAGATACGAAAAAAACAACTGAGTAAGTATTGGGATTTACCTCAAAGGGAAAAACCTCAAAATACGAAACAAACACAGAAATCTTGTATTATATACACTACGAAACTATTTTATTGTGGGGTGGGTAGCGTGCTGGTTTACTTATCCATCAACTTACAGCTTTCAATCTAAATTACAACAATAACAGCAGTATCGAAAAATTTCAAATTCTATTAAAAATGATTTTACTGCAAATCCACACCGCAAAAAAAGTTTTTGCGCATTTACAGTAACAAAAGAAAATCGGATTGATTGATACACAGCATACACACACTTAAAGAAACTTATGCCTATATACTACTCGTAGCAAGCAGAAAATTAAATTTTAGACAAAAAATATAAGTTCATGTTCAATTCCGTTGAAGTAAGGCGTATGATAATCACGTTAGTGCGATGGTTAGTTTTGTGCGTGTACTTTCCCTACCAAAATGTGGTGATGTTCGATGGGGTAAAAATATATGTTCATATTTACATTAATAACAAATGGATATACTGTAATTACTCGAATTTGGATTTTGGGATAATTAAAATTTTTTGCACGATATTTCTCGTATGTATATATCCACTGCTGGCCTTCCGGAATTTGATGCCTAACTATTTACATTTTACAACATATTAATTCTTGTCGGAAAGGTAGGGAACTCATTAGATCAGTACGGTCGAGATATTATTCTTAAATACGTTCAATAACAACTATTACGAGGCTAACCACTAAAACGTTTTGCTTGCCAAATTTGGCTTTATTCATCAAAATAGTTCCCTTTAATAGTGATACATTCATTCCAACGCTTCTTTAACATTTCGATGCCTTTTTTGCTAATGACTTCAGCATTGGAAGCAAAACTCTTGCCCTGGAGCCGTTTAATGAGGTCTGCGAGCAGGTAATAATCACTGAGAGCCAAGCAACTCGAACTTCAATTTGTGCAATTTTGCCATCGTAGCCAACGGCTTGTGGCACGTTGTATTGTTTTGGTGAAAGGGCGCTTTTTTTGCATTTGGATCGTTTTTTCGCAATTTCTTCCTTCAAACGCAACAATATAGCCATGTAACATTTGCTGTTGGTGGCCTTTCCTTTCGCGAGATAGTCGACGAATAAAATACCTTACGCATCCCAAAAAAGTGGAGGCCAAAACCTTACTCGCCGTTAATTGCGTCTTTGATCGCATCGGGTGATTTGATTTGATCGGCTGCTGTCCTCTCAGTCATATACCGATGCAAAAAGAATCCTGTTTATTACGGTTAAACAGGTTCAAACAGCGCTCTGAACCATCATCGCGTTGCTGGTTTTGATCCAATGTAAGCAAGTTTGCTAGAAAATATCCTTCACAACAAATATTTCTGTTGAGTTCAATATTTTTAACCTTAAACGAGTTTAATATTTTATAGTTTGTTCCCACAACTTAACTTAATTGGCCCGATTTTCGATAATTTAACATTTTCCTCTATTATGTTAACTAAAACCCCAAAATGTTGCTAAACTTGAACAATTTTTTAAACATATTCGTGAGGTTTTCATCCTTATTTTGAAGAACGCCGTGAATTAATTTATTGCATTTTTCAGACAAATCATCAATATTATTCAATCTTTAGTTAAATGAAACAGCTGCTTTTGCAAAATAATTTTATTTTCTTCAATTAAATTAATTTTAGACACATGGTCTTCAACCATACTAGTAAGGTTTAAAATATCAAATGTTGCACTAATAATTTCCAACGAATCAACAAATTTGTTTTAATTGCAATTGCTTCAATTCACTACCAAAAGTGGTCATATTACTGAAAAAGCGGTCAAATTTTCTTCAAAATATTTGAATTTTGGAGCACCGCTAGCACGCAAAATGCAGTTCCAGTTCTTTGCATTATCATCAATCACCATCACTTGATCCAAACCAAGAACACGCCCAATTAGAATGGTACATTTGTAGCAATAAACACTTCCTCGAGACACAGAAAAATTCACCTTACATGCATATCATTATTGAATTAAATTGCATTAAATTACAATTTTAACTGTTTTAAAATTAGAACTAACATAAAATAAAAATTAAACCATACAATTTTCTTATACAACTACTCGTACTAAAAGTTTGTGTTAGTAAGTATACAAGTACAACACGAACCGCACAATAAATTATGCTGCAACAAAATACCTCCACTTAGAAAATTTAGTATCGGTCAGCAAATTTTCAACGAATTTTTGAATTAATATTTAAAATTTGAGCGAAAATGGTAAACAGCCATTAACACGCCTTCCCAGAGATTTGGACTCAGGTTCTGTGGGCACTTCTAATAGTTTGCTAAATTGCACATCCAGCCAGCCAGATTGTCACTTTCTAACCAGGTCAGCAAATTTTCAACGAAATTTTTAAAGGCATAATTAGAGTTTTCTACGACCCAGAAATTTGGACTAAGGTTCCGTGAGAACTTCTAATAGGCTGCTAAATTGCTCATCTAGCTAACCTGTATGACTCTATTTAGAGTTCGCAAAAAATCGTAAACAGTCATTAACACGTTTACCCAGAAATTTGAACTTAGGTTCCGTGAGCACTTAGCACTTCTAATAGGTTGCTAAATTTCTCATCCAACCAGCCTAATTGTCACTTCTCAACCAGGTCTGCAAATTGCCAACGAATTTTTGAATTCATATTTTTAGTTTGACCGAAAATGGTAAACGGTCATTAACACGCCTTTCCAGAGATTTGGATTCAGGTTCCATAAGAATATTGAATAGCTTGCTAAATTATCTGATTGTTACCTCCTAACCAAATCAGCAAATTTACAGCGAATTTTTGAATTAATATTTAGAGTTTGAGTGAAAATGGTAAACGGCCATTGTTACACATTTCCTGAGATCTGGACTCAGGTTCCGTGAGCACTTCTAATAGGTTGCTAAATTGCCACTTCCCTACCAGGGCAGCAAAATTGCAACGCAATTTTGAATTAATAATTAGAGTTTGGACGATAATGGTAAACGGCCATTAACACACCTTCCCAGATATTTGGACGCAGGTTCCGTGGGCACTTCTAATATACTGTTAAATTGCTCATTCAGCTAGCCTGATTGCCACTTCCCAAGCAGGTCAACAAATTTGCAACGAATTTTTAAATTTATAATTAGAGATTGGACGAAAATTGTGAACTGCCATTAACACGCCTTCTCAGCGATTTTGTCGGGGCACTTGTAATAATCTGCTGAATTGCTCATCCAGCCAGTCTGGTTGTTACTTCCCAACCAGGTCAGCAACTTTGCAACGAATTTTTGAGTTCCTATTTTTAGAGTTTGAGCGAAAATAGTAAACAGCCAATAAAATGGCAATTGGCAAT
The DNA here is from genome assembly GCA_963691935.1 of Nephrotoma guestfalica. Classification (NCBI taxonomy): domain Eukaryota; kingdom Metazoa; phylum Arthropoda; class Insecta; order Diptera; family Tipulidae; genus Nephrotoma; species Nephrotoma guestfalica. The sequence continues at coordinate 238,880,366 of OY829913.1, forward strand.
TAACATGATAAATTAATTTATTATATTACAAGACCAAATAAATTTATAGTTTCACGTACATTTATCAATAAATTTTGAAGTATATTAATTTTTATATCAGTAAAGTATGATAAATGCTTTACTCAAATAATAATAAATCTAGAATGAATCTTATTATACCTTATTTAAAAATAAATATAACAAATTAACAACCATATTCTACATATTATTCTAACATATTTATAAATGAAATATTTTCTTTTCTCCAAATATAACTTTACTCTAGTTTGTTAACACGTACAAAACTATAATTAGATTAACTTTTAGAACTAAAATTCCAATTAGAGTGGGCATGTTTTCTAATTAGCTTTGGATTTAACAGTGTGAAACTAACACATACAAAAAAGTGTGGATTTATGTAAAAACGGCATACGCATTTTAAAGTGTCATTAATGTTTATATTTGGTTCAGAATGCCCTTATGAATGTTCACAAGGTGACACTATTTATAGTTTTAACATCATTGTTGGAATAAATCTATCTCGTCGGTCAATAATTCCCGTTGCTAACTACTCGTACTTAAAAAACATTTGTTTGACCAGTTTGACTTTATTCATCAACATAGTCTCCTTTAAGATTGATATTCATTTCTACGCTTCATTTCGATGCCCTTTTTGTAGATAAATTTGCCCTCAAAACAAACGTTGTTTCAGAAAATCTGCATCACTGGAGCATTTCTTTGGGGTTAGGGAACAGGTAGTAGTCGCTGGGTACTAGACACATGGCGAATGGCTTTACCGGCCAACATTTTAATTTTTGGTCACTTTGGACGGCGTTTACCGGCTGCTGACTCCTCAGCTGATTGACGATTTGATTCCGGAGTATAATGGTGGAATGTGTTGTATCCATTGTCACATACCGACGCAAAAATCCTGTGTGTTACAAGTAAACAGTTTCAAAAAGCGCTTTGAATCATCCATGCTTTGCTGTTTTTGCTTCAATGTGAGGAAGTGTAGCACCTATCTTCACTTTATGGTCTTCTAAAACAATTTTGTGCACTTTTTATGTTTTCTGGAATAACTGCTCTATTCGGGCGCTCCGATCATTCAGCATTGTCGGTGTTTATACGGTCGCGTTTAAATTCAGCAAACCAAGGTTCAACGGTTGCTTCCGGAGTAGTAGAGTCACTATAACACAGTGTTTAATCAACGCATGAATTAACTTGTTTTCCATTGTTTTAAAAATAACAAAAGTAGCGTACAGTTACAGTTAACTTGTAAACTAATGTCGGGTTTAAAAGTATGTTGTACAACATTAGCTTTTTACTATAAACCAATAGGGAAATGTTTTATATCACTGGCTTGAATACTCATATATAACGTAATAAAATAAATTTAAAGATAATCTACTCTTCAAAACTTATACTATTATATTGAAATAGTATCAAATGACTTAATTTAAATTTAATTGTTTTCTGAAATTTGTTTTGTATATCGCCAGATTAATAGTAAATTTAAAAACAGAAATTTACATAACCCTTACAAAAAATAACTAACTCTAATGAATAATACATGAGATATTCGACATTAAATTTAAAATGTGGAAAACACAATAACTACCTATCAAATGTTCTCCTTGTATATACCGTCACGTATTCCCTCTATGTGGGAAGCTTAAATTCAAAATAATGTTTTTATATTTCTAACCAGGAACTTTTTTTTTAAATATTTTCGGTCCACTCGTAATCATCATTAACAGTTTTGAAAAATAGTTTTGATAATGCCGTATTTTAATTGTCCGCTCACTTTAAAGCATTTCCTCTTTCTATTCCGGTTTTAAGCACCTATTTACCTACACAGAAAGCATTTAAAAAGACCAAACCAGGTGATACACCTTATTATAATTACTACTCGTATGACTAAAAAGTTTTAATAAAAACATAATCAAGCTTACCATTATAAAATCACCTTCAACCCTTCATGATTATGCTCAATTGCATATTAAGGCAAATTGAAACAAATAAAACTCGAAAAGCTTCGCAAAACTGTATACATAATACATTACAATTTTCGTGTGGTCGTATTTTTGAATTTTTCTTTTGTTTGGTAATACAGTGTGAGTTTTTCAATAAATGCCAGCCTTCTATCTCTGAATCGATGCAAGATAGAAGAAAAGTATTTATAATGAAAATTGTTCTTGTAATGAAAAGTTGTGAACATAAATGATCTTGAAACGCACTAGTTTGGGTGGCATTGGGTGCATATACTTTTAGGTGCGCTATCCGATTAAGCAGTTAAAAATAATTAAATAAATATTTTTTGTTCATACAAAATTTTTCGTTTAAAGAATGGTTTCTAGCATACCAATTTTCTCTAAGTTCTAACACTATCTGTTTTACCGACAAATAAAAAGTAATAAAATCAATTCTTCTTTGATTGAGCAGTATAAATTAAAAATTTACTTAATAAGTCAAAGAAGAATTGATTTTATTTATCCTTTTTGACGTTACAAGAAAACAGTGTTGGAACTTAGAGAAAAGTGTTTTGCTATACCGTAGATCAATTTTTTCTAAATCGCTTAATCAAAAAGTATACTCAAAATATCGGTTCTAATTTTAAACCATTTAAACTACGGTTTCAGTTCCCACCCCCACACTGAACAATTTTGATTATAAGTAATTTTTTTCTATCTTGCACCGTTTCCAGAATAAAAGCCTGTCATTTATTAAAACACTCACTCTGTAGATATAGTAACGCTAGATATACTACACAACGAAGTATAAAAAGCTTTAATGTTGTATTTTGTATCGTAATTTTTCCACATATACATTTCCTATTTCTAGGTATATCCTTTTTCCATAATAAAAATAACTGGATATGTCGAAACTGTTATTTAAACAAAGGATTTAGTTGGAAATTTAAATTGTACAAAGTATCGCTTTTGTGACTTTCCAGCGTGAATATATGTGATTTATAGGGACACGGTCCTACAGAAAATATTGTGTATATAATAAACAAATGTTAACTGTAAGACTGTGTCTTTATGGATCATTTAAAACAGCATAAAAATAGTCCGGCGTGAAAACAGTCATAAATATTGTGCCATCTGAAACCGTCGCACCAAACCATGTTTCAAACGTGTTGGTACATCAATAACAAAAAAGCTCACACGCAATAAATTTTCCAACTTTAAATTTATGTTAAATCAATAAAACCAATTTTTATGAGTTTTTTATTTTTATCAATTGCCGCAAGCTATTTTTTTGTAATATTGCACACAAATTTAAAATTACATTTTTCACTTGATTGAGGTAATTTGATTTTTTTTAGTTCATATGTTAATTTTTTGGGGGGATGAAAAGTGTAGGTTTTGAAATAGAGAGAGGGTTAAAATTTAAATTTTTCTTTTTTCAGACGCAAACAATAAAAATTTCTAGCGGAAAAGTTATGTACTATACACAATTTTCCTGTTTTGTGTCTCGGATAAGCAAAGATAATTTTAGTACCGAACAAAATTATACGCAGATATTCATTTGGTTAATTCACCTCGTTTCTATACTAGAGCTTTTTTAGTTGGGAAACTTTTACTTAGGAGAATTATTTTATTCCCCACTCGGTTTATATATTCGGATAAAGGTTTAACATGCGCTATTATATATAGTGCAGCTTTTACGAATTAAGTATTTCGAAATAAAATAAAAGCTTATTTTTTGTTTTAATAAATACCGTGGAAATCAACCATTTCGAAATTGTTAATACATTTGTATTAACGATTTTTAGATAATTCACAATAAGCAAAATATGAATCAAGACAAATTAGTTGCTATCCATTTTTTCTCGTATGCTATCATTTCTAAAGGTTTCTAGTTAAGAGTGTTCTTTACTAAATTAACGGTAAGTTGTGCAGGTTCGATAAGCATCTGTGGGAACATTATCTTCTAGAGTTGTTTGATATTCAATAGCTATTATGGTAATAGCTATTGAATATTTCGTATATACACCCATATTGCCCACATTTGCTAAAGAAAATATAAAAACTAACTCAGAAAATTGCCGAGAGAGGGCCAGGGATTGTTTGGTATACAAACACGGAGTTTTTCTGTTAGGTAGGTTCGATTGGTAAAGAAAAAATGTATAGACACAACACATTAACATTTAATTTTTGGTTAGGTTCGATAACAAATTTAACTTAGTAAAGAACGCTCTTAACTTTCATCTTTGTATATGAGAAGTTACGTTTGACTAGATACCTAAGTATTCTTAAGTCGTAGCATTATAACATGATTGTGTAAACTCGTTTAATTTTATCGTTATCCCTTAGTTATGTTATATTTGGTTGTTCTATGCGATGATGAGAGATGGTGAGATGTTAAATCTTTACCCAATTGAAATTATTGGCGCTAAAGGAAACGCTCTCTGAACATAAAAAAAATTTGAATGCTTGCCCACTAGAACAAATGAAAATGATCGTGGGCAAATCCTTTTCATTTCTAGTAAAATTATTTTCCTCCTTGTTTAATGTTTGCCTTACCAGACTGTGGCCAGATCATCACAGTTATGGTATGGGGATCATCAAAGCTACAATTTCATTACAGACCGCAAAAATAGGTTTGTTGAAATCTCAGATCTAAAGAAACAGACGATTCTGTGAGCAAACATAAATTATTGAAAATGAAAGCAAGCAATTTAAAATTATGTCGGGGATTTTCGTCATAAACACTATAATATTTAGAACTAATACTGAGAATAGACATTACGTTTAACCAATGTCCAGTGCTTCATTAGATGTGCTTCTAAGAGGCCCACTAATACACAAGGCGTTCGATGTACTTTCACAAATAATTTTATGTAGGTCAGAATGTTTAAGGCTGGCTCATATAACATATGGGTAAATAGAAGTACAGAGCCAACGTGCAATGTGTGTCTCCGAACCTCATCTTTTTCCAATGGCATTTTACACTAGTAAAGCGCCATTACAGCTTTCTTCGCTCTCTGTAATATGTTAGGTTTTAAGCAATCGAGGGTCGATCCGAACAAATATTCATTTTGTATTTCGTAGAGAAAAAACCCATTCAGTTTTGTGTGGATTCACATTCAAACCGCAATTGTTAGCCCAATTGAATGCAAGCGCACTTTGCATGCGTTTTCTTAACGTGAAAGGATATTTATCGAAGATACCAACCGCAATATCATCAGCATAAGCAACCGCATAAGGACCAAGCCCCACAGTTGAGAGGATAATACCCCACCATGTAGTATGCCTCTACTAATAAATTTGGTATTGGAGGATCCACCCAGGCTGGTCATCACGTGCTCTGACGTTGTTAAAGACCTCCTATATATCCAAAAATGTGATCATGGAGTATTCTTTATTTTTAAGGAATTTCTCTTTAGGATCAATAGGGAGTGGTGAACAGTTTCCATAGATTTTCCCTTCCAGTCTGCTTGTTGCGATTTCTATAACCAATTTGGCTAAATCGAATTCCTAATATTTTCTTCTATCTGGCTTTCCAAAACTTGTAGTAGGGAAGAGACTAAATTTATAGGTCTAAGCGCTTGGAGGCTCCAATAAGGGCTTTTTCTCGCCTTAAGCAAACATTTTATTTCCTTCGGTCCATTTAATAGGAATGCAACAGATTTGTAGACTGCCCTTGAATATAACTCCAAGGCAGAGTAAGATTAAGTTAGTCGTTTAATGTCATTTAATGCCATCGGATTCTGCCGATTTATAATCCTGAAAGCTATTTATAACCTACGGGATTTGTTTCTGCGTACCACTTTGTAGCAGTCCCAGTCTTTAGCAGCTTTAGTTTCCTTGGCCTTCTAAAGAGCCTTCTGCATTTTTACGTGTGTTTTAAGCGCACCACGGTGGTCGAGGTTTATCCAGAGATCTTTTAGGAGGACACGCACCTAATCGTATTAAATGATAGCTGGCCCGAGTTTGGAACAGGTACCGATAGTTAATTACTTAGAATAGTTCTAAAAATGTCTCAATCGATTTTCCTTCTGTTTCTATAGCTAGGTTTTTTGATGAGTTTTGTCTTCAATTCAAATTGGAGGTAACAATGATCATAAACTAAAGGATTCACCGATACCTTCCAATTCACAAAACTATCCATATTGGGGGCTGAGACAAGTGTAAACGGGGCATTACACTTATCTCAGGTACCATTATGGAAAGTTTAGTGAATTGGAAGGTGTCTATGAGTGAATTGGACTTCTTATCTATTTCGAGTTTTAAACCTTGGAATCAATAATGCATATACATAGGTTAGTATTAAGAATAAAATCAAGGAGGAACTCATCCCGTTTTATCGTATCAGTGTTTTCTCAAATTGTGTAATGTGAATTTGCACCATTTCCCAGGATGACCCAATTTTTTTGTTTTTGAGCCTCCTTTAATGAGCTTTCTAAAATGACAGGTAGGGTATCTTCTCCATCCAGTGGAAGGTAAGTTGATATTACTCAGATAGTTTGGCCGCCCATCTCAATGCTTGTTGTAACCACATCTGAATTACTGCAATTTGATAACAGACAGTTCATTTTTTTATGAATGTAATCTTCCCGGCATGTGTGCATGTGTGCTCGTAAATAGTATTCCAAATAGCTGAACCTTGCATTTTTATCATACTAATTCCAGAAACAGCATATCCTAGTACGTATGCAACAAATACAAATAATTCGATGGCGTTGTCACATCATAAACAAACATCAAAACTTGACATACATGTTTTGCTGAAAATATTGCATTGAAAGAAGAAATGTATATGACATCACACTTGTCGAATGGGGATAGATATTGGATGAATCATTTAAGAAACTAATGTGTCTTATCAAAAATTAGTCGTTTAGTCAACATACCGTCAAATATTGGTAAAAATAATTTGGTTTCCTACGAGTACATATTTAAAAACAAAGGAAGAAATATAAAAGTTTGTTGATTTTTGTTTAAAAAATAAAAATGAAACAAAATAGTCAATCGCTAATATCTCAAAGCATCCTATTAAAAATTTTACAAAATTATTTGCGTAAATCAGAGTGTTCGGTGCGTAAACAGTATATGTGCAGCTGTTGTGTATTTTAAATTGATTGTGGATCAATTCGGTAACCGTTCTTACTGGGTACTCGGTATGTCAGAATTTTTTAATCGAATCGAGACTATGTATATCTAATTGAAAATCGAATTTTGTTGTTCCGGCCATTATTTATTATTCCATTATCCATTGCTTATTCTTTACATTTTTAAATATACAATTTAATTATAAATACCTTAATTTACTATATGTAATAATAGTAATAATAAGGATAATTCTCAACGAGCTATCACTCTCCGTGCCCGCACGTGGAGAGTCTCTAGCGTGCCTACTAATATTGTAGTCGAAAACATCTCCATTTAAATTCACCTCACGTAGCATTCTTGTAATTGGCTCGTTGTTTCCATACTCGATGATACAATCGAGGCAGATTGTTTCCAGACAACAGTTGGCGAACAAAGATTATGTCGGCCACTTTGCAGCGATTTGCAAGAGAAGGAAGTAGGATCAGTTTCAGATGGTCGGTGGGCGGTCTTAAGTTAAATCCATCTACCCATGGTGAACCACGTAGAGCAAACAAAACAAAACTGCGTTTCATAACCTATATTCTTGTTTTATGGATCACTTGATTAGATAACCACATCTGACTGGCATATTCCACCAAGGGTTTGAGTTAAACTAACTAAAAAAGTTATGTAAAGCGCCTTTGTAACATAGGAATTTGAAAACTCCTTAGACCACCGTTTTACAAAACCGAGAGCTGAATTAGCTCTATTTACGATGGCGTCAGATGCAATGCCTAAGTCCCAGATAAATGGCATAGTGAAAACTGGATTGCCATTTATAAAATAATATGTAGATGTTGATTGTATTTGTTTGCGGGAATATCGTATTGGCTGAAATTTCCCTAAAGATCTTAATGTTATCAGCATGCACAGAAATAGCCGTGTGTTCCAGTATGTGTTGAACATCATTAATGGCTAATATGGAGATTAATGGCCCAAGATGTCTACCCTGTGATACCTTGGATATTGCGATGAACGGTGTTGATGTTGATGAGCGAAGCTTTCCGCGGTATCTGCGATGCTGAAGGTAAGACTCAGGCCAAAGCAGGAAGCCAGGTGGGACACCACAGCTTTAATGTTGAACAACATTACCTGGTGTGAGATTTTGGTGAAGACTTTGTTGAAGTCCGTTGCAATCACATTAAGCTCCTTACCGCTTTCCAGAATATTAGTAGCTTTTGATCTGAATTTAATTAAGTTAGTAAGAGAAATTTTTCCTTTTGAAAAACCATTATGTTTGGATGAGGAAAGCGGTTTGCAAGGGAAAAGAATAACAATGCTTTACCATATGATATGTAGCATATAGTTATAAAATGCTTGACTGAAATATTTAGCAAATAGCTTTTTATGACTCCAGGACCATTAGTAGGTAGGTGTGCATCCAGGTAGGTTAGACTGGCCGAATGATATGATCATGTTGATATGAAGGAATTTCCTGAAATATTTCGGATTTATAATAATGTCGGATTGCACTACACTAATGAAGTTAATGTTGAGCTCATGTGACAAACAGAGTAATCAGTGTTAGTTGTTAGATCTAACTATTTAAAATTGCTTCGAAAATGCATTCCCTATACAGAGCATACGCAGTTGTTTATTGTAACATTAATATATTTTTAGTGCACGCAGGGTACGGACAGTACAATACACGAACCTCAGTATAATTGTTAGTAATACGAGTATCATTATCGTATACCTTATACTTATTAGTGGAATAGGGGGAATGATACTGATCATCAACGGACAGATTTAGATCGCTTTGAATAGCAGTAATTAATTAATTTCAGATGATATTGAGCTACCGCTGGTGAGGGCTCACTATTTCTGAATTACATTTTTTGAAAACAATACTAAAACGTTACTGATATAATTTCGTTCTGGTTTATTATTGAGAATTTAGTTCGTTATATACAAAAAATAAGTGCTTATAATTAAAATTCATTTTAGTGTAAAAAATGTTGTATTATTGAATTTATATGTCACTAGCCACTTGGCCGTCTACTTAGGATGATTAGACTTCTGCACGATGAAGTGGCGAAGGTGGTGGGCGAGGATTTGCTCGTCTTTGTCTTATACATTTGATGCCCCAAATGACACCTAAGACTAAAAGAATCCCAGAAATGACATGAGTCATGGTATAATAGTGGATATGATGATTCTTCCCCTCGTGTAGTTTGATCTTCATATTTTCGAGCATCTTTCTCTCTTGTTCCAATTTGTCGGTATCTTGAAGCATTACGTACTGTGGATGATTATGTCGGGCTGGGCTATCTTTAATCCGGGTGATGAATTTCTTTAAGTGAATAGATTCAGCTAACGTATTAACCGATCTATTGAATCCCTTTTCCAAATGGTTAGCATAGGATCCGGATTGCAACGATATAAAAATTTGCATCCGGTAGCACACAACCAGCTTTGATTTTTACTATGCCTGATCCTTGAAGATTATACGATTTGGTTTCATGACCGCATATTACATCGACTATTGTTTCATTGTGAATGGCATATACCTACTGATTGTTGGCATTAAGTTTTATCCAATGATTTGATGCATTTACGGTTCCGATGGAACATAATTCCTCAAGATTCATCTTCCGTTGTAGGATTGCCACCTCGCACTGAGCTTGGCTGCTCATGATGTTATATATTGGCGATATTTCACACAAACATCTTCTTCCTTGAAATGTTTGACAATTTTTTACTTGCTCTCTAATTATTACTGCGAGCTGGTCCCGGTGAGCATCTATTGCTAAATATTCTGCCTTAGTGTCGATGTAAGACTGCGAATTCTTGTGTTCAGTGCCTAATAACTGGAAAAACGGCTAACAATGTGTACTCCTGCGTAAATGATAATGGAATGGTGAGTTCTACCATAATGTTTCTTGGAGTTACTCTACTGCGTATCTTCATACTAAGATATACGTGAAGAAGATCCGGAATGCCATGCCCAGGTATCGTGATCGTTGATGATATATGTATTTTAATAATTTAGAGCTCTTGAACCAATTGAGCCGGGGAGAGTAATGAAGAGTGCAAAATGTTGTTGTGTGCATTATGGACTACGTCAAGTAAGGCTTGTTGCGTGTCCTCCAAATCTTTCACTATGAATATCATTTCAATGCTTGAAGTTAATATTAACCGAATTTGCTTTTTCCGTATAAGTACTCGAGCAATTGTTCTAGTTCAACCTTCAGCGTTCCATGATCATATATGAGTTTGTTTAATGATTTCATTGTTTATGGCTTCAAATTGATATTCATATTCTCTTGCTTCACGTTCTGTAAGAATCCAAACATGTCGCCTAACACAACGCCTATTGTGTCGCCTAAACCTCGTTTTGGTCTGCGCACTTCCTCGTTGCTCGCTAATAATAATTCATTATCTGCCTCCAAGTTGTTGAACTGCCATTGAATTTATTGAAGAATTAATTCGCAGTTTATTTGAACAACGTCTATACATGACTTCTTCAGTTGACTTTGCGCGGTCTTGAATGCTTCAATTTCCTCCCAGTAATTACTCATATTATAATAGATTATTAGTGACCATTTCATGGCTACCACCTCGAGTCTGCCTATTGATTCAAAGTGTATGCTTGTAGAATGGTTGAATGGAGTACTGTCTACGTTGGCCGGCGCGAGTCCCAAAATGCAACACATGGGCAACGTCGCAAGCATCAGATGTTTCAATTTGCTCTGGTTTTTCACCTGTCGATGAGGTTGCTGCCACAGAATCATCTCGGAATTCTTGGATATTTGCGACTCGTGCTCCTCTTCACTCTGGTTGGCTTTCATGGGCATTAGATCCTTTAAATGTTCCTCAATTGGTAGTTTATACAATTTCACAAAATTGGCCGCTTGAATGTATTGTTCTCGCACTTCACTGTAGCTACTCGAACTAAATCATCGCTTCCGGCATGTGTCTCGATAATTCGCCCTAATTTCCAACGTATGGTTGTTGGTCATCCTTTAGTAACACCAAGTCGTTGATCTTTAGGTTGCTACATTTCCATTTAGTTCGTTGTTGTAGTTGGTGGAGATATTCAGGGGACCATCTTTTCCAAAACCCTTGCACCATTTTCTCAACAAGGTGCCACCTTATTTTTAAAGAGATGTTATCTGTATCAGCGACCGGCAGTGGCTTGAGAGAATCACCTATCAAAAAATGTCCTGCTGTTAAAGCTGATAGATTTGTTGGATTATTGGTCAGTGGAGTTAGAGGTCAAGAATTTAGACATGCCTCGATTTGTGTAACTACTGTGTAAAGCTCCTCAAAGGTGAGGGTTGCTTCTTGATATTTTGTTGTTTTGATCAATCATTTCGGTGATCGATATCGTTAAATGTTTCCCATCGGTCATATTCACCGTAAAAGTTTGGTAGTTCTATTTTTGGCAGTTTCATCTGGACTGATTCTGACGTAGTTGTATTATCGCCGTGAAATCGTTGTAACTCGATCATTGTGGTTTCTACTTTTTCTTGTAGCTGGCCAAAATAATCGTGTTTCAAGTAGTCAGACGTTTGCTCGTCTTTTTCTGTTTCTATTAAGATCGTAGTGTGTTGGTTTGCTACTTCTTGGATGTCTTTTTCTAGTTGTTTTAATTTTATGTTTATATATTCTTTGGATATATTGTTAGTCTCCAATGAATAATTGATTGACATCAATTTTTGATACATTTGGCGCATGAGGACATCTTGCCGTTTGAATAGCTTTTTGTTGTTGACATCTTCGGTTGTCGTTGCCTTTTCATCTGAACTGGTTTTTGCTGTTCAATTTGCCTTGTTGAACTCGTTGATGCGGTATTTAGGTGTTCACAAATATCCGCTATTAATTTGTGGTATACGTCTGTGACTTTCTTCCGTCTTTCCATATATGCATGGCCCTTTTCTAGAGGTGGGGTCATGGCCAGGATTTTCTCATCATTATCGACGTAGTCGTTATAAATCGTCTTTAGAGTTATCAACCTTTTTTCCAAGTATGTCGTCGTTTTCCTATCCTCCCCGTCCTTACGGTAGTTTGTTTCCATTTGGACGATTTTGTCACCTGCTTCATCTTGTTGCTGGAGTATGCTTTCCATTTTTGTTGTTATTTTGATATGAACAGGTGCTTTACTTAAGATTTGTTGTTGTTCTTAAGTTTTGTTTGTTTACTGTTTTTAATGTAAACTTATCGCGTTCAACTTAGCGATGCCGGTTGTTTTAATGGCCCGAAGGACCAATGCTTAATTTCAGATGATATCGAGCTTACCGCTGGTGAGGGCTCACTATTTCTGAATTAAAACTTTTTGAAAACAAAACTAAAACGTTACTGATATAATTTTATTCTGGTTTATTATTGAGAATTTAGTTCTTTATATGCAAAAAATAAGTGCTTATAATTAAAATTTATTTTAGTGCAAAAAATTGATGAGTCAGCTTATACATTATGCAAGCTATAAGCATGCTTACTTATATACATACTACATTACAATTATATTATTTGTGCAGATCGATGCCCTATTGATGTTGAACTCGACAATCGGATTAAAATTACCCGGTTATTGAGTTAAAAGTATTAATAGATCTTGGTACTGAAAAGTATCGATTTTGCCCATCTTTAAACGCCAACACTATTAGCTGGAGCTGATATTAGACTGATTTAAACTGTTTAACGAGCATCTATCGGACATCCTTCATTATTATTGAATCCATAAGAATAGTTCAATCAATTCAAATCCATCCTTTGAAATATTTTAAAATTCAATTATATTTAGGATAAGTCCTCCAACAAAACAAAGCGGAATGTTGGTATTCATAAATAATTTTCAAATATGCAAAATAATTTTAATTCACTTTATCAGAAAATTGTTGCACCAATGAACTTTTATCGTATATCACATTGAGTATAGCAACATTTTTTAATTCCCCAACCACAACGTAGTTATCAACAAATGGTTTCAACTTTCTGACTTTATTATTATTTTTTGATTAAATTTCAATGAAAGCTTGTCTACATGTTGTACTGCATGTTTTTGGTTTCCAACATAAAACAATTCATAACAGACGACAAAACACAAACACAACAAATTTTCAATTAGCAAATAAACTTTTCTATAGTAACAATAATAATAATAACAGTAACAATAAAACTATATTAAATTTAAATTATGTCTCGTATAAGTGTATATGTATAAATTTTAACGTACATTACATTTTATGTAGGTACGAGAACGAGTACATAATCATGTGTATTAAATCAAAGAAAGCACAAAGATGAGAAAATTTTGGGAACGCAAAACAATTTCAGGATTTCAATGTTATTCTTTCGAGGGAAATTTGTTTTATTGATTTTCCGAAATAACTCCATAGAATTATGCCGTTATGGTATTTTGTGTACCCTTATCTCATGTGTAAGAGTAAGTTAAGGGGTTTATGTATACTACATATCAACAAAACAATAGTTAGGTAAGGACACATAAAAATGTTGTATTTATTGTTAGTTTTACAACACAAAATTTAATGCCTTTCATTTGCCTTAACTTTTTTATGATTGCTAATACTTTAGTCTAGTAATTGTGTTAAGTTTTCATTACTAAACTTTTACGTTCTTAATTTAAATGACGGTTGGTAAAATTTATAGTTAAATTGTATTAAATATTTGCAAAATAAAAAGTTTATTTGGCTTAATTAATGTGAAGTTTTTTCTTTGTTTGGTTATGTTAATATTGAAATTTCCGAAATTAAGTTTTGTGTGACATTTTATGTGCTTTATGTTTTCCGAACGGTGTTATTGTGACCTAGAATATACCTCAGTAGGTGAATACCTCCGTATAGGCTTAAGCGTTGATTAATCTACCAAAATTTTAGCAGCTTCGTTCTAATGATGTACGGAAACTTGGTTGTTTATTAACTTTGCAATCTGTTTTGTGGTCGAGCACTCCTAACAATTTCGCGGTTCGCATTTAATGTTCTACCTCACGCAGTAGCCATCACAAGAAAAATATTTTAGAAATTTTTTTAGGAAAAGCTTCACGCGTATATGGAGAATTGTGAAGTGTTTCCAATTCATAGATAAATATGAAAGTATTAATGTAAATAATATGGCATATAAAATATAGATTAATCAGAAATTTATATTTTTATTAGTTTATTACGTTGCTCGTAAAAAAATATAATTCTTAAAAAATTAATACATTAATATTATAAAAAATGAAAATATATTTACTTATTTCCTCTTCACTATGAGTGCTTTTCTCTGGAATGGAGTCGTTCTCGATAAATAACTTGAGTTCTTCTATCACCGTGTCTGGTATTTTCTCATTCTCGATAGTTCCGGGGCTCCCGATGATAATCCATCCGAGCTCAGTCTTTTGAGCTATTTGTTGATGTTGCTCATCCATATTACCACCAGTAGCGCCGACGAACGGATAATAATCGGCGGCTAACACTATATCAGGTGAATGTGATTGCCTGTAAAGTCGGGCGGCGTGTTGTAGATTTTTCCAATGTTTCCAGTTATTTGTGTTGATGCTGATTTCGGGAAGCCTTTGAGTGAGTTTCTCGAAAATCAGCGCATCAACGTTTAGACGGAATTCACCATCGTGGAGCAATTTTAAACTTTTAAAGTGATTGCAAGTACCGGCTTGGTTTCCTCCGATACCCGAAAAGTTGACATTGATCATTCTTTTTTTGAGGTTATGCTTGTAGGCGGCTACCTTGGAGGTGATTAATGTGGCTTGGCCGGTGACTGGCCGACCATTACTCGATACCGCCTTCATTATTGCAATAGGCAACAATACTGAAGTGAAGGTGCCGCGTTGTTGCAATGCAGGAACGTGTGATGATGTACAGACATCTTACAGACGATTCAGACGCTCGCCTTGCATATGCATGAGCCACTGTGTTGCTTGAGGCATCTTACACAGGGGTTCGAGGTGTTCACCAAGCTAGCTCCCCCCAATATCGTCATTTTTTTGAATTGGCCGCATTGGTCGAGCTGGTGACGTTTGGAGCATGCTTTAACCCAACAAACAGGATTAACAGTAGCAACGTTGACTCGCTTTGAAAGTTGTACAGCCGATAAATTGCCTTGGGTTTTCCATTATGTTGATTCAGCGCTGCTCATTGCTTCTAATATAGTAAATATATTAGTTGTTGTTTCTTAAAATTCATTTATCTATGTTCTTTTTTCCATAAATTCGCCATGAATTGAGTAGATAATTCACAGAATTTTCGAATTAAGCTCACAAGCTCGTAAACATTTAACCGAATAGCGATATCATCGTATTAGCATTTAATTTTAAGACCATTATGTTACACTGTTAACTAATTTCTAATAAGAATTTTGAGTGATTTTTTTTTTGAAAAAAACTTGCTTTGAAAATATGCTTTGGTTTGAAAGATTGTTATAATATGTCATCAAGTCAATAAAATAGTTTCAAGTGATAAGAGCTAATAGGCCCATATGCCATATTATATAACGTCCTCAATTTTTAAATTATTATGTATAACATGAAGATTTTACTGTTTGATTAGCTTATATTTCGAATAATACCATAAGCGCCACGAGAATTAGCAAGAGGTCACAAGGTTACAATAGCCTCTTGTATTAAGTAATAAACTGTCCATATGTCATGTCCCAGTGGTCTCCTTAATTTTCAATTTTTTATTTAATTTGTATGGCATACCGATTTCACTTGTTTGAGTTGTTTATATGTCGACTAACGACGTGTCCGATTTCTGTAATAAATAATTTTGACATTAGCAGAATAATTTTCTCTTCCACATAATCAATTAGTTCATTTGCAGTCCGATTATTAAAATATTATTGACATTACTAAAAAAATAGAATAATTGTGATTGTATTTCGAAAATAAGACAACAGAAGCTTATTTTGGTTAGGAATTGTGTTAATTAAGTTTAAAAATTAATAAATTGTTGTATTCATAACAATAGCAATTATAATTTTGCAATTCAAAATATGGCGCATTCCCAACGTAAATAAAATTTCATTCAAAAATTATTTCGGTTGAATCAAAAATTATAACGCATAGCTACTGTGATAATTTGGTTGCATTCAACACAATGTCAAAATTATTACAGTAGAAATAATTATCACGGTGTTCGGACGTGTCCTAAGATTATGAGGGTCACAGGAATTCTTCTAAGATGTCACCAGGAGGTTACAATAGCTCCATGTACTAAGTAGTAAACAGTCTATATGCCACGTCCCAGAGGTCTCCCCAATTTTCTTTTTTTTATTTAATTTGTATAGCATAACGATTTTACCTGTTTGAGTAGTTTATATGTCGATTAAGATTATGAGGATAACAGGGATTCTTCTAAGACGTCATCAGAAGGTTTATGAAAAATTGAAAATTGAGGCACATAGAGATATTCTAATCTATTGATGACGTTTTAGATGAATCCCTGTGATCCTCATAACTTTAGTCGAAATATAAATTACTCAAACATGTGAAATCGGTATGCCATACAAAATAAATAAAAAATGGAAAACTTTAGAGACTGCTGGGGCTGGTATATAAGCAGTTTATTGCTTAGTACAAAGGACTATTGTAACCTCTTGATGACGTCTTAGAAGAATCCCTGTGATCCTCAAAATTTTAGTCGACATATTATAAACTAATCAACCATGTGAAAACGTTATGCCATAAAAATTAAATAAAAAATTTAAAATTGGGGAGACTGCTAGGACATGGCATATAGTTAGTTTAATACTTAGTACATGGGGCTGTTGTAACTTCTAGTCGAAATTAGTCGTTATTTGTCGAACTATAAATTACTCAAACAGGTGAAATCGGCATGGCATACAAATTTAAAAAAAAAATTGAAAAGGGAAACGGCAGTTACATGGCATATGGACAGTTTAATACTAACGCTTTTTTCTTGTTTGTCAAAATTTAAAATAGATAAACAGCTGTAATCTAAAGATAAAAGAAGTTACAAAAAATTACTCATTGCAATAAATTTACGCTTACGTGGATTTTTGACTATTTTATCAAAATATAATTTCAATTTGAAAAATATTGGAAACGGATAATTGTTTAGAAAGGGATGACACTTTTCATCTCTTTCTGATTTTATATATCTGTCTCATTAAAAAATACGTTTTTACAGTGTGACACTAATACACAAAAGAAGTTTAATAATCCAATTGGAATCATATACGTATACTTGTTAATTTTTTGTTAGAAACTTCACTGCCGTATATAGGCATGCTATGGTTCTTCCAGTAAGCCGTTTGATGATATCTAGGAATATTGATGATGTCAATACTTGAATTGACATTTACTTTTTTAAATGTGCGATCGAATGGTACGAAATGGTATTGACATAATCATCATGTTTCTATATACCATTTTCATACACTTTCTTATCACTTATCAAAATTTTGCGATTTTCGCATTAACATGATCCATAAGTGTACACAAAATATGATGGCGTTCACAGTACTGAATATACATCTCTCTAGAATTACTTGATTATGACCATTAAACAATCCTACACTTTCATATCAAATATCGAAAGTAGTGCGGTTTTCTAAGATCGGTTAAAAATTCACCGAGGGTCGTGTAATATGATGGTTAACAACATATAATCCATAAGAGTACACACAATCCGATGGCTTTCACAGATCTAAATAGATGCCTCTAAATTATTTGGTTATGGCCTTCAACTAGCTTTCAAACCAAACGTTGCTAGTAGAGCGGTTTTCTTAAATCGGTGGCAAATTCTCCAGAAATTGCGTTAATATGATGGTTATCAACATCTTTACATAAGAGTACACATAATCTGATAGCATTCACAGATCTGAATAAACAGATCAATAATAATTTGATTGTGGTCTTAAAATAGCCCAAGCACTATATCCAATATCGCAAGTGAAGCAAATTTCTTAAATCGGTGAAAACTTCTCGAGGGTCTCGTTAATTCGGTGGTTATCAAAATTAATCCATAACATTGTACACAATCCGATGGTATTCACAGATCTGAATAGGCATCTCTAGAATTACTTGATTCTGGCCTTGGAACAAACCCATACATTATCATATCAAATATCGGAAGTGAAGCGGTTTTCTAAAATGGGTACAAAGTTCGCCCTCTCGTTACCAAAATTAATCCATAAGAGTACACCCAGATCTGAACAGACATCTCTAGAATAATTTGATTATGGCCTTTAAACAACCCTACACTTCCATATCGAATATCGGATGATGAATACACAATATGATAACATTCACAAATTGCAATACTAATTTAGCTATTAACAACTACGATTTAATATAAAAACTTTCAACCACGCAGATGCTTTTCATATTTATGCTCATCATGCTCATAAAAATGATTTATTTGTTGTGTATTTGTTGTTTATTGTTTATTTGTGTAGTTACACTTTCAATTTAAAACTTCACACCGGTGTATCGAAATGACATATATGGTTGTAGAATTTTTAATTATCATTGGTTCTGCGTATTCCATTGCCTCTACCTCGTTATAATGTGGCAATGTTTCCATTTCTGTGATTGCACGGCCAATTTCTCCAGTAGGTTCACCCAGTAGGTTGGTATTAACAAGTTTTCCTTTTACTAATTGTGCAGCTCGAACTATTTCTTTTATTTCCTCTTTGGTAAGCATAAGTTGGTTGAACATTGTTTTGTGCATTTTGTCATCCTCAGCTTCATTGACTTTTTTTGTGTATTCACTAAGCATTTGTAGAGCAGGGTCTTAAAGACTATATTGATTTATATTGGTTATATTGTGGACTATTCGATTTAGGCTTATTACTAGTTGATCCTAGTCTGTAGCATCAGGTTCATTTGTATGTGCCAGGTCGATCGCGTTCCTTTTCTATGTGTTGCCGATGCAATTGGTGTATCTTCGTGAGATTTGTTTCCTTTGATGGATCAGTTGAATTTGTCGTTTACTTTTAGTTTCAACCCTGGTAGGGCGTCAGCGACTTTGTTCGTAGTTGACGTTTGTTGACAAGTTTGTAGTTGGATTCCTCCAAACGTGTCGTCCTTTCATTTTGGCGTTGTTATTCCTGTTGCTAAGAACAAATGTGAGGGGTTGGTGGCCGATACGATTTTCAATTTTCTTCACTCCGTATAAATAGTTTCTAAAGTTGTCCATAACAGAAATTATCGGAAACATTTTCTTTATATGTTGACATTATAATTCTCTGTTTTGTTTAAAGACTTGGAAACGTACGTAATAGCTTTATCTTTGCCTATATATCGCTGTAATAGTACCTCATCTATTGCTTTATCTGAGTTGTCGGTAGTCAGGTTGAATCGTTTATTGAAATAAGGAAATATTATTATTTTCGTTAAGACTGCAGCTCTTTTCTATGCCAAAGCGCTTGAATTTGTTTTTGGTACATGGTACATGTTGATTTTTTACTTTCCTTGAGTGGCTCGCTTTAATTTGAACATTTTCGCCTCTTGTAAGGCTTGTCAACGGTTTCGCTATCTTCGCAAAGTCCATAATGAAACACCTTTAGTATGATGTCAGCCCGAGAAAGGATTTTAACTCATTCAAATTATCTGGGATTTTTAGAAGTTCTTGCCATGGTGCTGGATGATAGAATATATAGGCATTCGGTTTACTTTTTCCAGATTTCCGTCTTACCCAAGTGGACTCGTAAGTTGGCTTTTTCATGTTTAGAGACAATTTTCACAGTAGTATCTAATTAGGTTGTTTATTGGATCAAACAGTGTTTTGTACTTTGATATACATATTTGGAGATTAGTTTCACTTCCGAGGAAAGGTGGTTATCTCGGATTTCTAGGTTATTTACCTGAAATGCTTGCTTTACGTGTAGTAGTATTTTAATATGTGAGAATAAAGTCAGGATGTTGTTTTTTCGATATATGATGGCACCAAGTTCCTTCAATGTGTCATCACCGATTATGTCGTCGAACGTTTTCAATCCCGGTAGAATACAAATTTCTATGGCTGTTTGTTTGTGATTAATTATAAATTAATCAGATTTTTTGTTTATTCCCATTAAATAAAATATCTAAGAGCCTAAACTGTGTTCCAAAAAAATTAAAATTTGCAACATATAAATATTATTTAAAACTAACACAATGAACCACCAAATTATATTTCTTTGAATTCTTAACGTGCCTTCATGCTGAAAACGATGTGCTAAACTGTCTGTATTTTACTTCCATTTATGTTGTTTGCATTATTTCAAACGTGATTCATAATAAATAATAAGTAAACAGTACTGTCTCTATGTACATTTCTTGTAAAATATTATTAGCAACTAGTGTAATATTTTTAACTCATTGTTAATTTAGCATTGGAACGGCGCGGCGATGAACTAACTCCTAAAACCAAAAACGTTGTTTTGAATATTTTAGGTTGATTACAAAATAACGCAGACACTAATTTTTCATTTCAAATACGGTTAGGTGCATAATCAGAGTAAAACACATTACCATGTGTCGAAACCATCCGCTCAGTCACATAAATCACCTTGAATTTCATGGAAATATTCCAAACATGCATTATTATAAAACTATCAGAATTACAATTATTCAAATTGTTTTATTCCTTTTTCTTAAATGTATGATATACAGGGTATCTCCAAAAGATCCTTGTACTTCGTTAGTTTTATATATATTTCTAGTGTAAGGCGACCTCAATAAACAGTCAAATATTTTCAATCTATTTTAGGGGCCTCCTGTGTTGACGTTTATGTAACACAATATACATTGTAATACACGCAAAGACAGAGCAAATAATTTTGTAAAATATCGAATATTCAAATGAGCACGAAAACGAAAACCAATATTTAGTTATATAGCAGCAGCATTTCCTTTCCGATATGGATGTGCACAGAATGCTAACGGACATTAAACCGAAAAAAGCTCCTAAACTTTATAGTTTTCTGCATTACACCGTATATATTCTCTCGGAATATATTTTTTTTTATTGTGTCTCGGTACAGCGATAACAAATTTATGTATATAGCTTCGAGCGTGGTAGCGTAATAAAATTTATTATTGGTAAACGAAAAATAATTATTAGCAAATTTTTTAATATTTTGTAGAAAATTTTATAACCAAATCATGACAGAATTTATATTTTCTAATTATTGCTGTTGGTGTTACAATCTATACGACAACATTGTCTTTATCTCTGGATAATATGTATTATGTACATACTACATTAAAATTATGCTAATTAATTAATAATTGTGTACATGACAGTTACAACAATAAAATGAGTTTCATTAAAAACCGTTGAATATTGAATAGAATGCTGTATCTAGAATCTAGAACCATTTTAATGATATTTTTTGGGTTAAATTCGTTGTGTTAATTTTGAAAATTCACTGAACTATAAAACTACAAATATTATAGTGAATGATAAAATTTTATGGGATACTGAATATAAATAAAAATGAAACGGACAAAACATTATTTTGGTAACGTGACAATTAAAATTCTTAGATATAAACTGTTCCCAAAAGTTCTATAGTTTGTTCTTCTTCTTGAAAATGTATTTGTTTTTGTTTCCGTAGTATCCATTGCGTTGTGTGTATGAGCGTACGCTATTAGAAAGGTATAAAATTGCTAAGGTAACTTATCTCAATTTTTTGTACCATTTTTTCATTTTCCAAGAAAACCAACAGCCAAGATCTAGGTAAACACACGTAAGAAATTATTGTTTGTGTGAGTATTCAAGAGGAATAATTAAGTTCAAAATAGAAATAAAAAGCTTTTAATTTGGCGTATGGGAATGAAGGTTTTATAGACGTATTAATCATTTACCATGCAGTAACATATATCAAACAATTATTTTGGGTAAATTGATAGGCTATGTTGCGAAAATTTCAAAGAATGTAAAATAATCAGATTCTTTAAAAATGTTCCTATACCCTTTAAATCGAAAATAGATCAATTTATTTTTTAATTTGTTTTGGTATAGTGAGTGTATGTCTTCCGTGCACAAGTTAACTTTCTTTCCGTTGGATATACGTGTCACTTTAAATTCCTTGTGCTACTTCCTTTTTGAATATTACGATCTAAGACTATTAATGAGTTTTACAGATCGGTTCAGGGTGTATGGTTTTATTTTAGGTAAGCTTCCTAAGCAAACTTCAATTTGTAAGCTTGGGTCCCGGACGGTTGCGATAAGGCATATAACGGGTTATCCAATTCGAGGTTGATAAAGTAGAAATCTGTATACCGACATCTGTCAAAGATAAACGTTAAGTACGCTGTCATTTATTTAGTTGACATTCTGCCATTTAAGAATATGGAGCATTTAACAATCGACCAACGCGTTAAAATTATTAAATCTTCAGCTTTACGAGCAGATTATGGTCGTCATAATCGTCCTACAAAGCAAACCATATTGAATACAGTGAATAAATTTGAACAAACTGGATCTGTTACTGATATTGTAAGGTCTGTGCATCATCGAAACATTCGCAATGCTGAAAATATCGCTTCTGTAGCTGAAAGTGTGGAAGAAGATCCAAATTTGTCAATTCCTCGTCGAGCTCAACATTTAGGCCTATCTTATGGCTCATTATGGCGCATTTTGCATCTGGATTTGCATCTTCATCCGTATAAAGTCCATTTGACACAAGAGCTAAAGCCTGCTGACCATGGACAACGAAGAACATACGCAAATTGGGTGTTGGAAAAACAGGCCGTCGATGCTGATTTTTCGAACAAAATTTTCTTCAGTGATGAAGCTCATTTTTCGCTTGGTGGATACGTTAATAAGCAAAACTGTAGAATTTGGGGCTCAGAAAATCCACAACTGATTGTAGAGAAGCCATTACACCCGGAAAAAGTCACTGTTTGGTGCGCATTGTGGTCTGGTGGTGTGATTGGGCCGTATTTTTTGTTAGAACAACCATGGACGAACCGTTACCGTCAATTCTGAGCGCTATGGCCGCATGTTAACCGATTATTTTTTTACGAAAATCGAAGATTATGATCTTGACGATATGTGGTTCCAGCAGGATGGAGCAACCAGTCACGTAACACGAGCAAATCGAGATCTTTTGCAAGAGAAATTTCCTGGACGTTTGATTTCGCGATTGGCTGATGTCAATTGGCCTCCAAGATCCTGTGATTTAACGCCTTTGGATTTCTTTTTGTGGGGCTACGCGAAAGATCGTGTTGACGCAAACAATCCTCAAACTCTTGACGAATTGAAAACTAATATTCGTATAAGGTAATGGCCGAGATACCGCCCGAAATGTGCCGAAAAGTCATTGAAAATTACCGCAAAAGAATCAAGGCCTGTAAGATGTCCCGTGGAGGACATTTGAATGATATCTTGTTTAACTAAAAATGGCAAGGATCAATCTGTAAAATGAAATAAAAATTACAATACATTCCGAATATTTTGTGTGTTTTTTTTAAGTTTACTTTATCAAGCTTGAATTGGATAACCTTGTATGACTTAGAGTCAAACAATTTGACGAGTCGTTGTATCTTTTGCGTTGTATCTTTATTAATTGACACGCATGTGTCCTATCTCATCTAAGCTCAAAACACATTTAATTTTCGAAATAAACTACTTTCTTGTTTTGATGACAAGAGAATTGGGCTAGGGTTTTGTAGAACTCGCCGAAAAATCAATTTTGCTTAATAATCAGAATAAAAATTTGCTTCAAAAATAATTCTGTATGAATGATGCAGATAATAAAATTTTGCTATTTTTGGTGTTGATTTTTGGCTAGGCAAACTTATTCGAGTGTATGATTTTGAAAAAATAGGTTATCAAGTTGTAAGGGTAAAATTGTAGTGCCATGTTCTGAGGGTTTAAATTTAACCGAACAATTAAAAGATACTATAATCATAATTCTAACCCAAACATAATTAGATGATGGAAATTTAAGAGTTCATTCATCAAATTATCATACATTTAAAACCCTATTTGGAATAAGAGGGCATTGTTTCAGGAATTTCTTCCTCAAAGTTTTCTTTAATCCAAATTCAAAACTTAATTTGACACCTAAACTAAGATAACTAAGAAAAATAACACATTTTTAATTTATGTAAAACATCAAAAACTTACTAGACCGCTTGAATTCGTTGATTCCTTAACATGGGGTTTCCCTGATGTCTATTGAATTTCTATTCAATAGTCATAACATAGGGGTTCAAAAATTCTTAAGACCAGCATTTGACAAAGCAAAGCGCGGAGTTTGGTCTCAAATTACGCCTAAGTCTCGTCTAGGAAGTCCCACTTCAGCTAACGACAAATATTTAAATCGTAATAACCTTGATTCAGTGCAGAAAGCCCGATGTTCGGCAACAATTCGGGCTTGTATGTCTGTCGGCATTTAATTTCATGATGTTATTACTAGTCCGTGGTATTTGGACTTTTCTGAGCTATATTTTCACTTTCAAACTGTTCACCTGATATCGCTAGGTCTTCGGCCAAGAACGTAGCAGGTGGGCTGTAGAAAATACGCTCTTACTGAGTGAGCCAAAATCAAAAGAATATCGAATTTATAACTTTACACAAAATGTCACTGAAAATATTGGTTGTACAAATGTATTTCCGACCTTTTTTAGTGAAATAAAAGTCATTAGTTTGTGTAGAAAATGAAATAATGTTTTATTCAAAGTATACTCCTTCGAAAGCTATAACCTTTGCCCATCGTTCAGGTAATAAACGGAATCACCGAAGGAAGAAGTGTGGTAGTTTCGAGGCGATCCAACCATCGACCCATTTATTGACGTTTTCATATGAAGTGAAGTGCTGCCCTAACATAGCAGGGGCTGTTTGCATTGATTGGAACAAGTGGTAATCAGAGGGAGCAAGGTCTGGTGAATACGATGAGTGGGGTAGAATTTCCCAGTTCTGCCTGTCCAAGTAGTTTTTGACAGGTATAGCAACATGTGGCGCGTTGTCATGTTGCAAAATAATTTTATCGTGCCTTTTGTCCCAGTCCGGTCGTTTTGCAGCTAGAGCTTGCTTTAAAGCCATCAGTTGTCGTCGATAAACTTGTCCCGTAATGGTTTCACGCTCATACAAAGCTCACCTTCGAACCATGGATATTTGCTTTTGCCATCGTCGGCCCTGGTTCACCTGGCTTTAACCACGCTGTTTTGCGCTTTGGATTGTCGTAATGGATCCACTTTTCATCCCCAGTGATGATCCGATGCAAAAATCCCTTCCTTTCTTGCCGTTGAAGTAGCAATTCGCACATGGTTTACTGACATTCCATGTTCCATTCTTTCAATTTGTTTGGCACCCAATTTCCCAGCTTCTGAACCAATCCCATGGCATGTATACGTTGCGAAACACATTGTTGGGTAATATTCAATTCTTCCGCCAATTGTTTTTCGGTCTGACAAGGGTCCACATCAAGCAATTCTTCCTATTCTGTATCTTCAAATTTTCTTGGTCCGCCTTCACGTTTTTTGTCTCTTACGTCAAAATCACCAACTTTAAATCGTTGAAACCACTCTTTGCATTTTGTATTCGATGGAGCATGTTCACCGTAAAACTTCCACAAGCAAACAATTTGTTTCCGTTGCACTTTTCTTCAACAAAAAATAATGAAGTAAAACTTCCCGCAAAAGCTGTTTTTTTTGGCACATAATAATTGTTATTTACGCTTTGAACAAATGTCACTGGTAATTATTCAAGCTTGACATCTAACCTCCAAAAAACAGGTATTGCCCGATTGAATAATATGCAAGCAGTGATACTAACGACACCTCTATAAAAATGTCAGAAATACATTTGTACACCCAATACATTCTGTTGATTAGAATTTATTCTTTTTATAAAAATGTGAGTTTTATTGTACACTGCAAAACCGAAATTTCCTTCTATCCAACCTGTTACATTGAAGTCAAATTTTACAATTACTTGGAAGGTATTATTAGTACAACAAAAAATATGTAAGACTCAAAGTAGTTTGAGTAAATTATAAATTAGAATTTTATTCTGTAATTCTATTAAATTCTTGAATTTTAGCAAATAAAACTACAACTTGTTAATTGTGATTCCATTAGCAATGCAAATTTAAAATTCAATGAACTGTTCTTCAAATTTTTTAAATTTTCCTCATATTCTGCACATCGACAAAAATACGACGCTTGATTTTCATTTTTAATTAAATAACTTATTTTTTCACAGCAAGTAAATCTAATAATTTAATAAAAGTTTTGCTTATTTTTCTATTCAAATATTTATTAATTTTTGTTTTTTCATTCTAGGTAAGTTTGAATTTTCAACAACCACGGCATATTCAAATCGTGCTTTAATCGTAAGTACATCACATACCGAAACTAACACCACCTTTTTGAGCAAAAATCCGTGCTTTATAGAAAAACTAATTTCACCTTTACAATGTAATCCGATTTAACAATTCTAAAAAAATTGTTGCTGTTTACTTTTGATGGAACAAAATTTACAGAACTCCATAGTTACATACTCGTACGATACATTAACAACAGACGACGCTTTGAAAATATGTAAATAACATAAATACTGTTGTTATTGAAAGCGTTTGGGTTTATCTCGAAATAACAACAGATGCATATGGGAAAATATGCATGTTTCGTTTTTCATTCTTCTAAAAATGTTATTAAATTTTTTTAAATAGTTTACATTACTTTATGATTATATAGTTTTCATAGTTCTGTGCGAACTTAAAAAAATAATTTACTATTTAAATCATATTTTTATAATCCGCTTGGATGACTGATACCAAAAATACAAATAGAGGGTTTTTTATAAATACAAAAGATAATATTAAATTAAATATTCATACGATAGAGTTTTGCTCGGCTTCACAATAAATTTTGTAATGATTTCAGTCCACATTAATATCGATTTCAAATTAACTAACTATCATTTCGATAACTTGATTATCTTGCCTCTAAAATAACAAGCTGATTTAGATAAAATTTTAGATTCAATTGGGTAGTTTAGATTCAATCTTTTTATCGAGTTTGTGTAGCCTGTTTTCTAAAGCATATGAAGTTAGCCCAGTGTTTCATCAGAGTCACTAGAATAGTATTAAAAGGATTCAGAAGTAGTTTTTTTGTTCGCTGATCTTCCATCCAATGTATTTGGTTTCAATCTTCATCCACATGCATCATTTTCCCTGGGATACTAATAAAGTCGCCTTCCAGTCTTACTTTTTATATCTTTTGCTGTTAATAATTTGTTAAAAGTCATTTGAATGTCACAATCTACAACTTCCTTATCACTCTCCAATATATTTACGACACCGATCATAATAATTTGGTGCTTCTTTTGTAAATCATGTCTTTGGTTGGTTTCATACCCAGTACCTTCCAATCGAAATATCGGAGCCTTATTTTGGTAATATCATTTGCTTGTTTACATATGTATTCATGCTTTTGAATGGAATCTTCAACGTGATCAATCTAACGCTGAAAAAAATTCTAGAAATTTGGGACTCGAAACTTCATCTTTACTTGCACCACAAGTATAATTAGGCTTTCACCTAGACGTTTATGATACTTTACTCTACACTTGAATGTAAGGGATGGGTACTATAGTGCAACAAACTGAAGCTTATCAAATCTGTCATAACGTTTATCGATTAACCATGTGATTTCCAAGGTTAATCCAAAATGTAATGACATGATTTAATTTATGTGTAGGTTCTCTACTTGGTATCAAAAGCTTATCCTCACACAGCCATTCAATACATTCGCATTTTTTCGAAACCAATCTTTCTAACTCAGAAATTTTATCAGAATTATAAAAATATAAAATACGCAATAAATTAACGTTAAACATGATTTGTAGTTCTAAATGTTATACAAACGAAAACTAAAAGCCTTTATAAAATTAATCACGAAAATTGCTTGTTATTTAAAAAAATAATTTAGTTTCTTACGGTCGTATTCCCGCCATTTAGTTAGCAGGCAATGCATGCGCAAATTATTGCACCTAGCTTCAATGAATTATTTTGTTTTATAAAATCGAAAGACCTCTAAATAATTAAAACACTTTGTTCTAGAAAATAATACTTTCAAAAGTTGCCCTCTTTTATATAGCGAATTTGCTAGGAATCGCCCACTTGGAACTACAAGCGAATGATACACTTCTAACTCCATGAATCGCATTTGACACTTTCGAGACCAATTACATTGCATAGAAAATAATTTTTATAGTTTATGGTCGAAAGTTACTAAATGAATGAATTAATTAATTCGAAGCGATGTCAATACATATCGACCCTAAGGCTATTTCGTTGTATTTTCAGATAAAACCACAAAACTTAATTTGAGTTTCAAAAATTGTATTTTCCTGAAAAATGTATTTTACAGCTTCACTTCTTAAATCAATCAACTTCCATTTACGTATTTTTACGACGAAACAAAATTGGCTTAGAAAGGGCAATTACCTTTACTGACATCTTTTACTTTAAACTTGATACCAAAATTTATTTTAGATTGGTTAAAACCAAATCCTGTAAATCGGTTAAAAATATGGGGTACATGGTCTAAATATGTTATATTTCAAAATATCAATCCCACCAAAATATCCCCCAAAACATCAACCCCACCTCCACCTCCCATATCACCCCCTCAATAATTTAAACTTCTTTTACGTAGTAAAATAAAGTAACCATGAAAAATTTATACCTCTAGATTTTTGCAGATTTACCATTCACTGAAGTGAAAAAATTGGTTTTTAAAAAATCTCTGTATGTGCCTGGTTCCGTGCAGTCTAAATGTCGGTAGCAGACTAGATGTTCATAGGCTTATCGAACAATATCACTCCAGATCAGTTTTCTACAATTAAAGCGGAAATTACGTTTTTTAAGTAAGTGTGGTACATTCGAGATCTACGGGTATGTGCATTTGTCAAAAAGAAAGTCAAGTGTTTGCCACAACAATTACACTCCTACATTTTTAAATCGCAATGCTTTCATAAACATTTACATATCTCGTTTATTATTTTGTTTGTTTGCAACATTTGGCTTCATTCAACAAATCACTCCGTAAATAACCACTACAAATACAGTTTTTGTTTTTTGTTAGGTATTTCAATATTGATCGATGGTTTATTGATGGCATTTGACCTCGCACTTGAGTAGTAGAATGATATTAAATGTTTGAACTTGGATTCCTCATTTGTGGTGATATTTATTATTGATCTACTGTTTGTAACCATCTACCTTTTTTATTGCACTCGATCGCGAAACAGTATTGATCGTCGAGTCAAGATCCGATTGAAATGCTTGAGATCCGTTTAGTCCTGTTTTTTCTCGTGCAAGACACACATCAACTAATATGTTTTTTTAATTAATATGGCTTCACTTCTGAAATCAGTTGAAGGATCACTTTGATTAATAAAGCAGTTGCTATCATCTCTATATGTTTAGAATCCTTACCTCGTTTATTTAGTTACGGTGGAACTGTCGCTTATGATGATGATGATACTCTGAAACTCTACCATCCTGTATTACATCGGGTTCAGAAAAGTCTATGTCGAGTAATTTTAAAAAATCTCCTAAAATCTAATAGGAAATCAGAAATAATAATAAATGATTATTCAACAGACAGTGTGAATAATTTTAGAAATTATGAGCGATTATTGCACACTCAAAAATTTTTTTGATATGTGATGCAAATAATTACGTATATGACTCCAGCGCAAAATAATATCGTTTTTCGCAGCAAGCTTTGCTTCATAAAAAAAGAAGTGTATGATGCTCCGATATTCGAAACAAATTGAATTTAAAATATTATGATGTTACTTACGACGAATTATAAAACAATATGCACCAATGCATAATTGATGCATCTTACGCGGAAATTTGAATCAATTGTGTTCAATTATAGTTCGATGTAATATGTATCATAATCTATTAAAATTTGTATCACAATTATTGCGATGTTCACAATATCGATTTTTGATTACTTTTGAAACGAAACATCGTGAGATGTTAATTGTATCGAAATCATTTTAGTTTTGTATTAATTTACGTCGTAAGCAAGATGCATTTAACATCGAATGTTGCACTCTCCATCCATAACACTAGCTACTCAAATAACAACAAATTGATTTATTTTTCGTGTTTCTATTTATTGAAATAAAATTAATAATTCAAAAAATAATAGTTTTATATTTATATACATTTAAAAAATATAATGGTAGTTTAAAGTTTACTTATTTCTAATCGCTTTTTCAATTTGCTAATATTACATTATATAAATACATGAGTTTTTTGCATTTACGTTTTACATCAAAATAAATTTTATTTTCATAATTTTAATCACGATCGAATCATTACGGAAGTAAAGGAACCGATCACAATTAAAACTATGAATACAAAGAAAATGTTAACTTATACTAATTGAACATTACATCCTAGAATATAAAATTTGTTACTTTTACAAGAAAAATGTTTTTCATATGCTTTTTTGTATTGTAATGAATTAAACTTAATATAAATAGGACTATTTTCTTTGTCGATTAACTGATAACCACAATAAAATGTATCGTAAATTCCAATAAAATCACTCAATAGGAAAATTATTTCATTGTCGCATTCTAGAATCTCAATAATTTTATATACATAGATTAATTCATGGGATGATTTTTTCTTCAAAATAAAAAATTCTTTCTTATAATGGTAATCGCTGATAAAATACGATAAACTAAATATTGGCCTAGAAAAATCATTAAGACAATTATAATTACATTTAAAATTATACAACACTTTTTTCCCTTTTTTAATTTTTGGTTCAAATGTTAAATTGGTCCACACATCACACATCATTTGTTGATGTTTTTTAGCGAACGACTGACAAACATTTATGAAATTAGGTGTTACATTCTTTTTAAAAAAACGATGCTTTCCTTCATACCGCATTGTCCACAAATGTATAACCGGACCCATTTGTCTGATTACCGAAGGGTAATGCAGGAGAAAGTGTTGTTTTGGAGTAAAATCCTTTTTGAACGAAGTTTTAATTGATTCCAAATGAGAAGTTATTATATTTTGTAAATGTTTGATATCGTTATCAGATACTTCGTATCGAAATAAAATAGATACTATTTCAATAACGCTAAAAACGGCGTCCCATTGTGGCTTGTGATATGAGTCATAAAACCGTTCAAAAATAAATGGAAAATGTGTCAATAGACATAAAATTTGTATAGCGTTTTGTCCCAAGTTGCTTTTATCAAGATTAATATTGGAAGGTTTATTTTGTCGGTTAATGAATCCATAATTGTAAGCTGAAATGCAATTATTTATTTTATCAACATTCGTTAAAATCTTCTGTTCAATAAAAAATTCAAATTGATATTTAATTAATAAAACTACGAAGCCCTCTAAACCATCGTGCATCAAATCGACACTATGGTTTTTAATAGCGTGAAAATATTTTAAATCGTTTAAAACTGATTTGCGACTGATACCTTGTGTTTCGATCATCTTTAACTTTTTTGACGGTGGTTGCCCGCTTAAAATATTGTAGCAATCGTGTGCTCTTAAAAGTCCTACGTTTTCGACTGTTACTTTTTTCGTTTCTTCGCTAGGCATAACACAAAATCGACAAAAGTATTTTGCGGAAAAAGATTTAGTAAACCCAATTAGATCGTTTGCCGCTAAATTATCGTGAGATAATGAAATAATAGTGCCGAATACCAATCCTAGTTCTTCTATTAATAAACCATCATTTTCTAATAATTTTATATCATCGACAATTGGTTTTAAAATGGAATTTAAATTAAAATCATCATGGAGATCGTTTACGTAGAACAGGCTTACTAAAAATATATTTTGTAGGTTGGACTTTAGATTGGATGAGCTGTTTACTATTGTAAAATATATAGCACCTACTTTATGGATTATAGTCTTACTACCAAGCACTCTAGCAACCTCAAAATCATCGTAATATAGCTGAATCAAAACTTTATGATTGTTCATAAATTCGCTTTTAATAGATTGAAATCGATTTCCGCAACAACTAAATTTGTAAATTCCACTAGCACAGTTATGAGAACTATTGAAACGTTTAAATAAATGAAGGAAATTATAATTTTTAAATATTGTGTTAATTGTCTTCGAAATTGGTATAAATTGAAAATAATTTTGAACAATCTTTCTTGAATAAGTCGATGTTTGTACGTTGAACTTCATTTCCCATCTAAAACCAATGGGAATTTGCTGCGGTTCCACATAAAAAGGATTTTCTAAGAACAGTTTTTTACGTTTATGTATCGAACAAAAATTTTTCAAGGTTTCAGAGATTTTAGTTTTATTAAACATGGTATTCTTAATTTCAGATGGCGCAGATACTATATTTACAGCGATTTCAGTTACAATTTTGGATTCATAAAAAAATTCTGTTACTGTTGCCTCAGGCAAACTCAGTAGATTAAGTTTAGCATAAAAACATTTCAATGATTTTTCAAAATCATTTATAGTTGGAATTTGAATTGTTGGCGATTTGTCTAACAGGATATTGTTATTAAAAGGATCGCTTTTTCCCAAAGAACTAGTTGGGCTTCCTGCTTCGATTAAACCAAATATTGGAGTATTCGTTTGTTCAATATTAGCTTTCTCAACGTGAGATTTAAGTATATGCTTTCGTAGGGCAAAGAAAGTTTGAAAAGTACACGCGCAGTTCTTTTCTTTGACACATTTAATTTTAACTTCAAATTTTTCTTTCACAAATTCTTTATATTTTAAATGAAGAATTAATGTATCAAGTTCAGAAAATAGTTCACTACAAACATAACAAAAAAACATTTTAGGCGGTGTAAATTAAAAAAGGGAACTGTAGAAAAATTATATGTTATAATATGTAATATGTTTATAAAAAGAATGATTGAAAAAATATAGCTATGGGCAAAGCTGTTACCTGCTGATCTAGTTTGCTGGCTATTTCTTTGATTCTAGACGTAATTGTTCCTGCTATTTCTAAATCATAAAAATAGTATCCAATAAATGCCCAAAAAGTTTTTAAAGAATTATCGAAATGCTGCCCAAAAACATAATGGGATTTAAACAACATATCAATCGCCTCGATAAAGGTAAAATGATCTGGTAGGATGATTAGCTCCCGCTCTATACAAAGAAGATAATTTGATATTGCTGATTTATTTTCTCCTTCAGCAATGATGTATGGATGAGTTAATTCCGATGTCATTAATTCTTCTTGAGCAAGATTTAACTGTGAATTTATTGTTAGGAAATCTATATAAATATACTCGTACTTTGTTTACGTATTATAGAATAAAACTTACCGTTCGAAACACTAATATTTTATTAATGGAGAATCGATCTCTTTGAATATTGGCCGACGATCTACCCGCTACGACTTGTGGTAAAATATTTAATAGATAAAATAAATCCCGCATCGATGGTAGTAGTTCTATAAATAAAAATTTATTAAAAGTTAATTTTAAATAATAAACGATATATTTATGCTACCTTCAACTTCAGGTAAACTTTTAAAATGTTGTCCTTTGGTTTCCATAAACACTTTTTTATGTGTGGAGCACACATTTGCCATTTGTTTATAAAATTTTTATGTTTTGTTGGGTACCTAATTTCGAAGTCATATAGAATCTAGAATTATTTCAAAATGGAAAATATTTATCAATTTTTTGCAATTTTAATTATATATTATTAAATTTTACCAAATCAGGTGACGTGAAAAAAAATGGAAAATGTTTTGAAAATTTCTCTATTTTTAATGAAGTCTGAAAAACATCTAGGCGCATACTCAAAGTGTCGCAAAGCTTGAAACTGACGATTTTGCTGCGTTACGTTTCCGAAAGTTGAAAGATGAAAGTTTCTAAATCCTGCAGTGGATAACATTAATTATAGTTATGAAACTGTTTTTTATTGTACTTAATTATCAAGTTTAATTACCAGAGCATTTATGTGCATTTGATAATCCAATCGGCAATTTTGGCGGCTCACTGGCGTTGCTGGATTTTCAGGTAATTCTTTTAAAATTCAAAAAAATGATTTTAATATAATCAAGCCAATTTATGAACTACTTTGATTTCTACCTTTATCGTTGTCTTTTAAAACTATCTTTAGTTGAAATTCTGGATTACTTTTATACTGGTTAACAATTTCTAAAAAATCGTCCTCATAAATTCTAACATCTTTAGAGTCCGTAAAGTAATCAATATCATATACCGAGATGTTCACATTTATCGATGCTGAAAGCAAAAAAATCAATACAAAATGTTATTGTGAAATATTAATTTCAAAAAAATTGACAATCACAGAAATATCGCCATTTAGGTGTTAACATCTGAACTGATGCAACGTTGCATCATAAACCAACAAAGTTATGATGCAACGTTCCATCACATAGGAAAAAATTAGACGCCACACAAAAATATTGAATTATTATTATATTTGCTACCATCAGAAGCCAATTGATAATTAAAATGACATGAATTATTACTTACCCGATAAAAGAAAATCTTTATATTCCCAGATATCTTCATGTTTTCTAATCTTAACGTAGTTAACGGTACCGTTATAATTAATTTTAATGTAGAGGAAATTCACCATGTACAAATCCATCAAACACAAAATTTCAGTAAAACTGTTTTGTATTAAATATATATAGCACAACACAACAATTTAAGAAAGGCGTTAATTATTCGCGAATATAATAAATATTATAAAAAGATTATATAATAAATTGTTATAATAAACCTTATAATCGAATTTCTATACCACTAAACTATTAAACGATCCACTGTGCACTGTACTGTAAAACGTTTTACAGGCGGTATATGGATAAAGGAAAAAAAAATCATTCTCTAGTTCGTAGGAAACAGGGGTATGAACTTTAAAAAAATTTAATTGCACTGTGTTTATTTTAAGGAATTTTTTGGTGTTTTATGCATAATTACTCGATTGAATTCTGTAATTTCACTTTTAGTATTATTGTAAATAGATAATTTTACATAATAAATAACCAACTATAGGTAATCATAATTTTAAAATAATATAATTTTGATCGTACTCATCTATTACAAACTGCAGTTAGCCCTGTTTTGAGTTTTTCTCTGTTACAAACGATACAAGCCGTACCAAAATTGAACATACCACTTTCATATAAATATTAAATTATAATTTATTGTAAAGTTACTGTTCCATAATTAAACCGGCAAAATGTTTGAGTTGTTAATTTATTATTATTAGCAATAAAGGACTTTGTCAAATTTCCATTAAATTTATTGTTGGAAAAAGCAAAATTATTTTGAACTCATTAAGTTGAATTGAACATCGACGTTCCGTTGCAAAACTTGCTTCCAATTTTAACATAATTGCATCGATTTGATTTTCAATGTAAGGTTTACTTCATAATGTGATATATCGTACATCGCATATGCCGCATTGCAAGCCTTGCATCACAAAAGAATGCAAAATTGTTGAGTGTGTGGATTTTATGCAATTATCTAATTGTCGATTTATATCGTTGGCCCAATCAATGTGGGCTATACACATTTCATTAACATAGTACGATATAGATCGGAATTGTCAAAAAAGATGATTTAATGATCTAATGGCAGATGAAGTTGCACCGAACGGTTAGTTTTTGTCGATACATTGGTTGCTCATGAGGAAAGTGGAGCTTTTCAGATCCTGAAACTCTGCCGAACGATCACCTTTTCCAAAATCTGATTTTCGAATATAAAAGACAATTACTTTAAGTGTTACAGAAAAAAATGACTTAACCGCTATATCATATGCAGTATAATAGCTAGCAGCATCCACTCTAATGGATGGATCTAATTGATCACCCTTTCTTTCTATGATTTTCGTTTAATTTTAAGAGATTTATAATTTTTTTTAATAATCATGGTAAGGTAATTTCATGGGGTATACGGGCCAATCGATCTCAAGGACCGGAGGTATAAATAACTGGCCGCATTCAAATGTTTTGTCGCACTAAGTTTCGATGATCAAATTTATTCAACAAATATATAAAAAATAATAGCAAGTGGATAGGCTTTCTAAAACGATCGTAGAATGATATTTGCAAGGGACTAGGCGACCCTTAGGGAGACCCTTAAGAAGTTACTTTAAAAAATTGGCATATGGTGTTCTGGAATGATCGGAACAGGGTATTTTCATGGAAAACACAATACAATATTGTAACAAGCCTCAATCAATAAATTTGTTTACCATATATCGAGTGATTGATTAGTGGGCAATTTTGGCAATATTCATAGACTCTTCTTAACGATTAACGAAACGATAGATCCCGGTAGACGACGATAAAATGAAAATGCAACTGTGTTTTGCTTCAAGCTTCTTTGAAAAAATCTGTTAAAACTAATATCAAAAGATTTACAAATTGGGTGTGTTTTCTGTAACGCACAGGCTAGATAAGTCGTTAGTGTACATTTTCAAGGTTTTGCATTGCCGTTTTGCTTTAATGAAAAATGTGTGCGCGTATAGGGGCGAATGGGGTTGTGAGTATCACAACAATCAAAACCAAATGGAAAATTTAATTTGTTTTTGATAAAAAATTAGGCTGAAAATGGGTTGGAAACCACTGTACAAGCAAACAAGAACCTCTTACAAGACCTTCAACAAACCCTATTTCTAATGTTGTGCTCCGCTAATTCTTGGCAAAGCATTGAGATTTTTAATGTAAAGAACACAAATCGAAGGTTAGACCACAACCGAATTTAGCAATCGAAACATGATTTACTGTCATGAGCAGATTTACATCTTGTTTACAATCCAATTAAATGCCTCATTTTGGGCTTCACTCGTTCTTGACTAAGCATTGAATTTTCTCTCTTAAAGATAGTCTAAATCAAAAGTTTATCATGATATAGTGTTATGTGAAATAATTAAAGGACGATTATGTCGACCATAAAATGGACGTAGCGCGCGATGAGTTTCACGCACTGAACCATTATTTTCAAAGTAAATTTGAACAATTTGCAAACGTTGCTCTGGCGTGAGTATTAATTATGAAATAGCAAACCAAACTACCTAAAAATCAACTGTCAGCCCTCAAATCGGTTGTCCCTGAAAAAAGTGTTGCCAACTTAAAGTTCTATACCCCGAAATGAAACACCCTTTATTATAATAAGGCTTTCTATAGGCTTACGATATACTCCATTAAAAATTTAAGAATTTTTATTTTAGAATTGAATAATCTAACTCGAATATCGGATTAAACCCACATTTAAAACTCAAAACAAAATGTATTTTAATGTGAAAGGCCCTCAATAAGTTAATAAAATACTTCATTAAAAGTTTTAGACTCCACTCGTTTAACATAAATTATTGAGCTTCTCATTTAAAAAGTAGTAGAGAACAAGAATCGATAACGGGCCGAAAATCCACTTCAGAACGCAAAACATGGTCAACTAACTTACAAATAATTAACAATTCATTGTGGCCCAATTAATGTTTGGCTCTTGACAAAGTATCACACCGCATATCGAATATCGGATCAAAACCAAATATGGAACTCGAATCATAAACTAGGGTCATGTGAACAATGAAAGATTTTTTAAAGACTAGTCAAATGTGCCATGGGAAATTTTTGGGCTCCACTGGTTTTGGACAAATATTTGGGTACTTTGGCTATCAGAACCTAATTTGTAATCAGATCTAAACCAAATTTGAAACATAATCTAGTATCATGTAAACAACTGAAAGCTATTTGTATTCTGATTCAATGTTTCATATAATATTTTTGGATTCTGCTCATCTATCTAAATAATTAAAGGCCACTAAAATCTAATTAAATGACTTTTTCAATTTAAAATTTTTATGGTTGGTTTTCCATTTGGATTCTCTACCTATAAAATGTTAGAACCAAATGTTGTAAAACGAAAGGAGCCAAACACTGTTAATCAGAGGTTTTTATTAATCTATAGCGAACCTTTAATTATTCACATGACACTAAATCATGTTTTGATGATTCTAAATTCGGCTGTGACACGAGTTTTTGGAATGAAGACGCAAGGTT
This sequence comes from Nephrotoma guestfalica, assembly GCA_963691935.1. Lineage (NCBI taxonomy): Eukaryota > Metazoa > Arthropoda > Insecta > Diptera > Tipulidae > Nephrotoma > Nephrotoma guestfalica. The sequence goes on from OY829913.1 coordinate 238,918,403, forward strand.
TTCGCAATTTTTCTCAACGTCGCCTTTGCCACGACTGGGTTCTTCTCTTTTGAGCTGATTTTTTCCGCGAGCTATAACGTTTTTATGTTGGGATAGGATTAGGCGATTACAGTGTAGGCGACGAATCCGGAAGAGTGAGCAGATGTATTTTTGAGTTAGAACATGACCTTTTCTGAATTGGTTCAACATGGCGTTATATCAGTACTCGGTGATCAGCCGCCCTTCCTCTCTCCTCTTTCCTTCCAAGTTTTATTCGGATTATTCCCTTCGGATCTCGAAAAATTATAGCCGTTAGCTTTCCGACCGATGCAACGGTTTTTGTTTACGAGAAGCCAGTTGTTTTATCAAAACAAGTGGAGCAAACTATTTGCATTTGATGGAGCATGGAATTAGCATATAATTAGCTTCTAATGTTCTGATCGTTCCTCCCAAGGAACGTAAAAAGAGCTCAAAACGAAAAATTGCCATATATTGTTGTTGCTTCTAAGTTTTCTTGTATCCCCTTCCTCAGTTATACTAAAGTGGTGAGGTTGAGCTTAGAGCGGTGAACGTTACGGTATCTCGTGGCGTGGATTATAAAAAATAAAAACGCTCTTTTTGTTAAGTTAGTAATATGCTTCATTTGACGTGAAGTATATTGGTAAAATTTCCATAAGTTATCTGTAACATGTAACTAGAGTTTAATAATAAATATTATTTCAACATATGCATTAAACTTGATATAAACAAGCTTTTTGATGTAATAAAAGCTAGATATTTTTAAAGGTCCGATTTATATTCATTAAGCTATACGGAGTCATTTTTACATAGAGCTTTAAAAGGACACACACAAAATCAACAGCTCATCAGCACAAGGATTTCGGGTTGTTGATTCATTTAAATAACATCGATACATTGTAGTTGATCCCCAAGAAAATTGAAAAAATATAATTCTACCAATAAGAATATAAAGCTTGTTATAATAACAGTTAGGCTTCACATAATAACAATAAATAGAAAGGTATTTTGGTTCGTCTGTATACCCAAATAAACCGTATTAATAAATTATTAAGCTTTCTATGTAAAATAAGAAAATCTAGGAGCCCAGAAATTATTAAATAAGCTTTCATAATACCAGACGCGGGGGTAGAGGACGCAAAATCGCTTTGTAATTACATTATAAACAAGATTTTCGTCTAAATATTTATGAATCCATGGAATCACGATGACGATGCTAACGAAAAACACTTAGTTAAGTAAATTAAATAATATTAGTTCCCTTATTACATATCACACAAAAAGTATATCGACACGAGCTTTTAAGCTTTTTTCATCATTCTCTTGACACATTTCCGTCCATGATGTGCAGCAGCTCTAAAAAAATATGTTTTGCAAGAAAATTACAATTCATCACCCGTTATGTACAAATCCATACTCGTATTATACATAAAGCTTTTTCACATGATTTGTAAGAAAAGCAAAAATATTTTGTTCCTACACTGACTTATTAATATTTCATTTCATTTTCCGTATTTGTATTTGTGTGCGTTTAAGTTTACAGGTTTTACATAAAATGCGAAGAGAGTAACAAAAGCACTCTCTCTATTATTCATTTGGTCGTTATATATTTGTCTCGTTCATTCCAAATGTGTGCTCGTATTTCAGTTGAGAATGTTTTGCGTGTTTTTGCTCTGTTAGTTAACTGTTTAGTCTTTCGGTTATTCTCGAATGGGATGTTCGGTGTATAATTTTTATTTTGTCCGGGAAAAAATTTATTTTTGAGTGGTTTTGTTTTCGAGATAAATTTACGTATTCGCGCGCGATTTTTTTTTAAATTTATTGTGAGCTTAATATTTTACAAGTGTATCGTGGTGTTCGAGGTGTTCACCAATAATGATGCAATCCAGTTTAGTGAATAAATTTTGTGTTGTGAGCAGTTTATAGTGAAAATTAAAAATAAAATTTAGAAAGTATGTGTATTTAGTGTTAAACAGCGAAAAGTGCTCAAAACGGATAAATTTTCGGATAACGGGATCAATTACAACATTTATGATATTTCATGTAAATATTTTATTTTTTTAATCAATTATATGTTTTGCTGTCAGAATTTATGTTTTTGAATGAGATACGGGATGTTAGGAGCTTAAATGTAGAAAAAGCTCGATCTGACAAGTTTATTAGATGGTAGGAACCATTCGTTCATATTGTGTGATGAATATCTTGATGGTATTGTGTGTCAATCAATTTTATTATTCATATGTATTCGTACTACAGTTACGAGTATATATACAAAATGTTCAGCTAGCTAGCTTTCGAGTATTCTCTTCGTGTGAAATAGGAAACATGTAAATAAAATTGATTTGTTTAAACTTTAAAAGGAAACAAATTGGAAAAATGTTTTTCACAATATCACATCTATCTCCGTGTATCCGTATCTATAAAGCATAATAAATACTGTATTTGAATATAAAGTAGTTTACAGATCTTTTGTTTGGTACAATTTCGCGGGTATGTGCGTTTACTATGTACATATAAATTTACAAAATACGTTCAATCAAATTACGTGTACTGTTTACATTGGAGTGTGGGTTTTGAGAGGTTTATCAAATATGTTTATTTAAATTACCACTGTTGTACCATTTACACAACTTGTCGATAAAAAATAAAATTAGTTTTTAGGTTTGATGATGGTATCGTTTGCCGTTGATTAAATTGCCTGTGCAAATAAATTTAAAATTGAGCTGTTCCAAAAACTACATCAATCACGAAATAGAATTTACTGTTGAAATTTTTATACAGTATCGATGGTACAGAAGGATTAGTCAAAGTTTTAAATAATATTGAATACTTGAACCTTAGTTACATAAAATGTTCACGAAGTTTTAAATTGAATTAAATAAAATTTATTTCGAGTTCAAAGTTGTCAACTATACGTGTCTTTGTCTGCATATCTATAATAAAATGTCTGCCGCATAAATTTAAATGTGGGAATGAATGGTAATATGTAAAGATATATTATTTTGCAACATTAAACCACACGTGTGGGTAATTAATTAAAAAATTATCCGCAAGTTTATTTTTTATTAGTGGGAGGTGTAGGTACGGTATATAAAGGGTGTTTTTAATTCATAGTTAGTTCATAATTTTAAATTAAAATAGAACAAAGGAAAACATTTTGAATATCAATTGGATAGATAATTTTATGACATTAACCCCTAGACGTACAAATAAAATGGAAATTGATGCGTCCGTAGGATAATATTTAATCTGACTCAACCGAACAGATATATGCAAGCTTCAAAACAGAACGTTTTATTTCGAAATTAACATTGTTGTATAATATTTAATCAGGTTAATGTGAAATGTAAATGTACAGTAATTAAGTACTTAAGATTATAAAATAATAAATTAATAATTTTGTAAGGTATGATACATTGATGTTGGATTGCGGATGAAGGCAGGAGAGCCTGTTGAACATTTTAAATTAAACAGAATCGACACACGATTTTCGGCGTCCGCCGGAGACAGTTCTTGACGTCTCGGAGACGTAAGTCTACAACGGCACATGAAATGGATGACATCTCCCAGACGTCATTGTATGCCTTAACATTGTATACCGTCATTAACCCCATTGCTTGAATATGATTTCAGCCATATGATCGCTGCGGCTGGCGCGTAAACGGCGTAATCTGGGGTCCAATTTTCAATTTTTCTTCACAGCAATTGCGGCCGTATTTCGCTTATAAATCGCTGAATATTGTGTTCCAAGTGCTCAATCGTCTCTGGTTTATCGGCGTAGACAAGTGACTTAAGTCATATATCCTCAACGAAAATAATCTAATGGAGTTAGATTCCACGATCTCGGTGGCCAATTAACAGGACCATTACGTGGAATTAGTCTTTCATCAAATGTTTCTTTGAGTAAATTAATTGTATCCCGCGCTGTGTGGCATGTGGTACCGTAACAAGATTTATGCCAGCCAAGTGGGGTACAAAAAGTTAGAAATCATGTCTCTATACCACCGTTGACTGTAACATTCCGCCATATGAACCAATGATTCCGCCGGCCCATAAAGTGCACCAAACAATGATTTTCTCTGGGTGTAATGGTGTTTCGACAAAAACTTAAGGATTATCTTCACTCCAAATTCAACAGTTCTGTTTATTAACGTACCCATTAAACCAAAAGTGAGTTTCATCGCTGAACAAAATTTTGTTTGGGAAATCAACATCAATATCAATTTGTGCCCATTGACCGAATTAGCAGCGTGTGCGATGGCCGGTCGGATGGTTTTAATTCCTGCACAAGTTGAATTTTGAAAGCACGTTAACCAAGATCCTTAGATAAAATCTTCCATAAACAGGATGGATACATCCCAATAGCTGAGAACGACGTCGATTTGATTGATTTGGGTCTTCCACAATGCTACGCTGTCCGCAGCGTCTATGATCCCTAGTTAACCGAATTACCCGTTTTGATGAACGATTCTAACGACCGTAAAATGGACGTAATACACGATGAGTTTGGCGAACAGAACCATTATTTTGATAAAAAATTTCAACAATTTGCAAGCGTTGCTCTGTCGTTAGTCTATTCATTCTGAAATGGCAAATCATACTAATGACAAAGCAAATGTTAGCTGTCAACCTCTAAAAAACTCCCTTTATAATAGAAGTAAACTATTTTTGGGTGCACTGTACTTATGGGTGTTTTGGATATGATAAACAAAATGAATGATGGGACTATGCAAGACAATTATTGTATTTTACCAGGAGGTGCCGGCTTCCAGTGTTGGAGTGACACTGAACTAATGTACTTTCAATATAGGACTGCCTTAAGACGCTATATGATCCTTTTCTACTCTTACCGGTTTTTGATTGCTAAAATGCCATTTAACCCAATGTGTGCTTATTTATTCAATACATAAGTACTGTATTTGTTTAAATATTGTAAGACTGCATTTTGTTCCTCTTTTGGAAAGAACGTCCAATCAGTTTTTTCCACAAGGTTCTCACTGTTCAAATTATTGGGCTACAGCAATGAATTTAACTTTGCGTTTACACTTGAATAATGAACAATGTATGTATGCCTAATAAATAGTTGGTTTGTCATGTTGGACGCACTGAAGTAAAAAATTTCAAAAAATTAAAACAGAACATGAAAGCTGAAGAGACTTTTTTACTAAAGCCAAGAATATTACTAAAAATTTCTCTTAAAATTTAAATAATGCCTTCTTCAAAAATCTCTGGTATTTGAGACAAACTTCCAGATCATACATCCAACAGCCATTGATTGTTCTCAGCCTGTCCTATGCATACTGATAGTAGAGTTAATTGATCGAAGAGTCTCCACAATGGGCAAAATTTAATACAACACTCGAAGATTTATGTGCGTGTTCCTCTAGGCACTACTGACAATGTCTGACCAAATTCTGCATCGACAACTAAGATTTCATCACTTCACGATGCAATTGTGTCGATACAGTGTTGAGGCGGCATTGTGATTTCATTCCTCTGAAAGGGCATCAGTGTTGTGTACAGGAACGTCTTTCCTTAACCAACGGGACCGTAAAAATAAAGAGCATCTGCTTTTCATGCAAGTTCTCTGCAGCTATCATTATCTTGTTAAATGCGTTGGTTTGGGTCTTATTGAGCTTCTCGATTTGTTCATCTGCTTGTCGAGCTCCTTCAGCTTGACATATATTTCTTCTTCAAGAGGATTTACTTATGGCTTTTGCAATCCATCAGTTGAACAAGACATTACATGTTAATTGAGAATAAATCTTCGTTTCTTTGACGCTCACCGTATACATGCGGGCACCAATTTTTCCGCCTCCCAGTTCCCACTTATTCCATTTACCATGCACATAAACATAATTATATATCACTTCCTCGTGACCTGCTCGAGGATGTGGCCGATAGTGCATTTTTGATACTCTTAAACGCCAGATTACTTCAGAAGCGATCACACAACGGCAATCGATAAAGTTGGAAATTTCAATTATATGTAGTTTCGGCTGATCGTGATGGAGATATTCGCACAATCGAATCCCTTAAATATATATTTGTAATTATACTTTACAAATCGAAGAGGTGTAGCGATTTTTATATTTATGTATGCGTTGTACTTCTATAATAAGTAAGGGTTATTGTTACTAACCCTTACGACGACCAACACGCTCGAAACGGGTAGACTACAGTCGGGCTGTATAGGGCTCATTGTTGCCGTAGTTTCCAGGTAGCACAAACTCTCGTGTTGAAATTTAGCAAAAAGACACAACCACTCCTTACTCATCGTTTCGTCACACCACCATCAACCAATGACACTCACCTATTCCATTTTTAAATAATTTAACTATTTATTCATTAAAAAAAATCGTTTTCAAGTTTGATTGAACAATTAAAAGAATATTAACATCAGCAATACATAATGGATAATTACGGAAAATTTTTAATTAATTCGGAAGTGAAGAAAAATGTTTAAAATAACATATAGCAAAAAAACACAAGTTTATGGCTTAAGCCAAGCATAAAACTTACCCACAATTTGCCGCAGAGTACTCCAATTGTCATTCGTGTGGTAGGCTAAAAAAAAGATTATTTCGGTTTTTTTGCCCTGACACTTTTCTTCACCACCAGAAACTATATTCACTGCACAATCAAACGATTAACTGTGAAGCGCACTTATTTAATAAACTAATTAATTAATAATCTGCGATAAAATTTCACTCGCTATTTAAATGATTTGTTTTTCTTTTTTGAAATTAAAATTAAACTTTCTAAACTTTATCACTTAAACTTAGGCTATTATCTTTATATCTTATTCGCCTTCGATGTGGTTATCCTCATGTATTTATATAGGGTACAGTAGCTAGTCCCGAAACCATACTCATGTACACGTATATACCGATGCGTTGATACCGTTGATTTTTTCCTTTAGGATGGCACAACGCCTGATGACCGTTATTCGGAACACACCCTCACGTTACTGACCGTACTGATTTCAAATTTGTAGCAAATTCCAAGATAATTGTGAATTTATAAATATCCGATTGGTGCTATACGCAATGCGATTAATAGTGAGACTCCGCTGCTCAATTTTTGTATCAGCACGTTTTTTTTTTATCCGCATGAAGCGATTGAAAATTATGTGGACTCTAAATTGTTTGAATATACAACACATGAAAAAGTTAGCTTCATATTCAGGCCATTAGCAACCACAAGAATTGAACATTAGAAACTCACCGTTTAGGATTCGGCAGTAATTCTGATCCACAATTTAACCAAATTTTTTTTTTATGTCACCTTCGACTTAGGTAATTTTTGTTTGTTTTTTTAAGGATATGAGCATTTAGCTATATTTTTAACTTGAAATAAAACTCTAGATATTTCAGTATATTTATTAGACCGATATTGCGGTGTCTCACTTAGAAATGAATTTATTTTGCTTCTTTTTAATGTTTGTATCATCAAACAGAGTATTATTGTAAAATATATATATGCACATACTATATACTAGTACATACCGTTTTATGTACTCGAAAGTATTTAACAATACTAATAATAGCAAATATAATGAAATATTACATCTTTATATACATCTGTACCTATGTGACTATGAATTTCTTTATGTATATTATGTCTCGTTTTTGTCTAGCTTTGCTAGTAGTAGGCAAATAGGCAAAAGACAACCTATACTGCAAATATTACCTACCGCACATACCAGTACGGGTATATTACCAAAATTGTAATACACATAGGCATGCGATTTGGAATCGAAAAAATGATTTTAACATCACTTAAAGAAGCAAAAAAAAAAAATTAGGTTGGAACACAAATTCCGATTTTATTGTCAATTCCAAGTTAATTTTCTGACAATGATTCGATAATCGTTACATTATATGGAACGGTGAATCGATTATCTACGCGTTCACCTTTGACCACAGCCTGCTTATCAAGCGGACGTATATAAGTCGGATAAACATTGACATTTATTAGGGTGACATTATTGAAGCATTTTGGAAATTGTTTATAAATTAACCATTCTTTATGCAAGGCGCGCTTGGATACCTAAGATCTCAGGGGGCCATGTCTCAAAAATTTGAATACAATTTTTAGAAGCTTTGTTCTGGTTTCTCAGAATCTCAGCACTGATAAATTGATCGAATCTTTGGACTGTTGTGAAAGTTGTCTTCGGCTCCTAAGGTCACCAGAATGTGTGTGTGAGAAAGTCCTCGCTTTTGAAATTCTATAGTGTAGATGTGTGCAATGGAAATTCCAAAAATTTCATGTTTCGCGATATCATCACGATTTGATTTTGAAAACTCGCGCCTCTAAATCCGGTCAATCTGAAGATATCTCGCTTCGGCAATTTGACGCCAACCTGGATTTGCATGAACAGATCTGGAGTGGTAAATTTTGCAAATATTGACATTGCATCGCTGCATTTTTTTCGCATGTTACCGTGGCGATCCTTCGAATCTTAATGGGAGGATAACCAAAACACTGGCTGCCAAGTTTCGTTTTGACCCATATTCTCTAGGTGATTAGCTAGTCCTTTATATTGCACAGCTCTGAAATGGTGCTGATTTTGACGGATGTTGTGGACTTCAACTTGTAGATAAGAGTTAGCTAACCATGGTTGTGTCAACCTACCAGAACTAATCATTAAATTGATTGCATCTCAAATCGCTGTTAGTTCAATTACATTGAAACATGGTGATATGGTTTCACACTCGATTAAAGACAGCTCCTGGATAACATTCTCATTGCCTATTCGGCTACCAGCGGGGTTCTCAATAAGCCTTTCCTTGTCCGTAAGACATACGGTCCATATTGTAATTGTAATTTCAAAATTATTCTCACATAAAAATAAAATTAGCCACCTTCAAAATCTCATCGCTGTAATAGACTACAGAGCTTTCTGACTCGCTAAAGGTAATTCTAAGGACTCTAAGTACACTACAAAAAATATCCATAAAAATACCAGTGTAATTTTTGTATTGGAAAAATTACGGCAAGTGCCTCACGGATTCAAATCATGCGACCAACATGCACAGCTATTAAATTCCCTTGTTATATTCGTACTAAGTTTAGAGCTCACATGAAATAATAATAGGCCATTTTGGGTATAAACTAACTAGCAGATTATTTTCAGTTAATAATGTCTTACTGGCTTCAAAATATTTTAGGCATTCAATGGGCCTTGAAATTGGTTCATAACATTTTTACATTTATATAACGGGAATAAAATATTTGAACAGTTAGGGAGCAATTTTGAATAATAATTGATCTGTGGGTGGTGATGTATTAAGTATTGCTTTCAACTTCGTTGGTGATGATTTAGTGCCTTTTCCTGAAATCACATGATCTAAATATTCAACCTGACACACACAAAATTTGCATTTATCTAGGTTCACTTTAATATTATTCCTAAAAAGGTGATCGAGCACCGATTCCAACCTCTTCTCTGTCTCTAGCTTTCACATCCAATGAAGAGATTTTTCCACTTGAATGGTGGTCTTACAACTATCCCAGTTCATCGCACGCCTATTATTTGAAGATTGTTTTCTAAGTTCGACGTCGTCGCGCGAGCGTAGTCTAGCTCTTACACTACCACGTACGCCGCCTAAATGTTAACGCTATTGGACTCATTCGTTCCGGTAGGGATCTTTCAACGAGGTAAACGCTTGGCCTGGATTAGTGAATCCGATAATATCACAGCCTCCAAGGAGTTGCTTAATTTTGTGATTCAATCTAATGCGGTACTTGCTGTTCGCCATTTTAACGGAATTTAATAGATTAAAGAAAGGCGTTTATATTTCGAAAGTAGATAATAATCTATAATTATTGTTTCACACACGAAAGTTGACACAGATTATGTTAGTGCTTTACACTCGATGTCCAGCTATACTATTCAGGTCACTCACTGCTTGGATATCGATCGTAGATGTTATAAATGACCCAAGATATTTGGCGTCTTGGCATATTTGGCGTTGCTTTATCTGAGATTCGCTGTAGAGAGGCTTCTTGGTGTTGATAGCAATTTTGTTTTGCTCTTGTTGATTTTCAAACCAAGTCGTTTCGCTTTATGGTCAAGCGGTATTAAGCTGTCATTGGTATCATTCGGTCTTCGGGCTAAAGATACGATATCACCTGTATATGCAAGAATATAGCCTGATTTTGTTGAATATGCAGTGCGAACTTTTAATACATTAAGCCATATGTTTTTCGCTTACACAGACATACAATCTTCTCTGGAATTCCTAGACATATGAGCGCGCGGCTCAAAGGTTCTCGCGATTGATGCTAATCAATATGCCTGTTGAAATTTTATGTCGACTTGGTGAATTGTAATATTGGACTCTCAATAATTTCTCCAAGATCATCGTCAACGTGAAACACTGATCAGTGAATCACATTTACAGTGATCGATGATATTTTCTTTGGAGAGGATGATTCTATTAAGTTAAACATTTGCAAGCACTTTCTAGGCGGTATTTAACAGAGCTATACCAAGGTAATTTTCACATTTGAGACAGAGTCATCTTTTTGGTAGCGGACAAAATGATTGCGATCTTCCACTCTTCAGGTAGCACCTCCTAGTCCTAGATCATCACGAGGAGATCATAAAGATACAATTCAAGAGTAGCTCCTAAGTGTTTTAACTATTATGCGGGGATTCTGTTCGAGACCGAATGCTTTTCCATTTTTTAATCTACTAATAGCTGCATCAATTTCATTTACATGCAACATTTGTCACGTTTGTTCTCAGCTCTCTATTCGTGTTTTGATGGCTGTGGATCTTGGCTGAAAAATTTTAGTGGGATTTCTGGCGTTTCTCTAGTTTCCGTTTTCCGGTTGATAGCTGATGTTTTCGGTGCATTTCCTCGTTTACTCGCGCTTCTTTTGCCGGAAAAGCTAGGTTGGGGCTTTCCTTGTTTAGTAAATGTGTGTGATAGTTTGGACTGGAATACAAATCACAAACACATGATCACTGTCAATATCAGCACCTCTATATGATCTAACGACAGTTATACTGGTGGAATGTCTCTATACGAGATCATGACATAATCTATTTGGTTTTCCGTTCTCCCATCATTTGATCGCTACGTAACCTTGTGGTTTTTCTTATGTTGAAAGAACGTACTAGATATATGACTTAAGTTCTGCGACGCGTTGGCAATTTTTGTTAATGAGCTGATGCAAGCTGTTCGGAGTAATACATATGTGATGTAGTTTCAACACTCCTATTGATTTTTGGATTAGAGTCCCTTACAATGATTTTGATGTAATGCTGTGCGATGTCGCATATGATGTCTTCCAGCTCGACATACTCGTATAATAAATCTTTTACATCATTTGATTTGTTTTCAGTTGGCACATGTACATGGCAACCGTGATATTGCATTTTTCATTGCGTAATCTTATTGCGCATGTTCACATGTTGGCTGCACGGGCCCATGAACGAGAAAACCTACTCCAACTTCTTCTCTTTTCTCTCCAACCATTGATTATTTTGTTTAGTCACTTAAGATTTTTCCTCAGGAGAAAATCTAAGAGATAGTTGCCAGATTGGAGATTCCGATTTTAAAATAATTTTTAATTGTATTGTGGCTTCTGGATTATAAAATGAAAGTTGTTTAATTAACGGCCTAAAATGATTGTTTCCTATTTCTAAAACTTCTTCGCCATCTAGTAAACTAACGGGTGATTTTTTAAGAGCTTGAGAACTTTTTTTTAAAAAAAAACGCATAAAATTTGCAAAATCTCATCGGTTCTTTATTTGAAACGTTAGATTGGTCCATGACATTTACTTTTTGAAGATAATTTCATTTAAATGTTGACCGCGGCTGCGTCTTAGGTGGTCCATTCGGAAAGTCCAATTTTGGGCAACTTTTTCGAGCATTTCGGCCGGAATAGCCCGAATTTCTTCGGAAATGTTGTCTTCCAAAACTGGAATAGTTGCTGGCTTATTTCTGTAGACTTTAGACTTGACGTAGCCCCACAAAAAATAGTCTAAAGGCGTCAAATCGCATGATCTTGGTGCCCAACTTACCGGGCCATTTCTTGAGATGAATTGTTCTCCGAAGTTTTCCCTCAAAATGGCCATAGAATCGCGAGCTGTGTGGCATGTAGCGCCATCTTGTTGAAACCACATGTCAACTAAGTTCAGTTCTTCCATTTTTGGCAACAAAAAGTTTGTTAGTATCGAACGATAGCGATCGCCATTCACCGTAACGTTGCGTCCAACAGCATCTTTGAAAAAATACGGTCCAATGATTCCACCAGCGTACAAACCACACCAAACAGTGCATTTTTCGGGATGCATGGGCAGTTCTTGAACGGCTTCTGGTTGCTCTTCACTCCAAATGCGGCAATTTTGCTTATTTACGTAGCCATTCAACCAGAAATGAGCCTCATCGCTGAACAAAATTTGTCGATAAAAAAGCGGATTTTCTGCCAACTTTTCTAGGGCCCATTCACTGAAAATTCGACGTTGTGGCAGATCGTTCGGCTTCAGTTCTTGCAGGAGCTGTATTTTATACGGTTTTACACCAAGATCTTTGCGTAAAATCTTCCATGTCGTCGAATAACACAAACCCAATTGCTGCGAACGGCGACGAATCGACATTTCACGGTCTTCAGCAACACTCTCAGAAACAGACGCAATATTCTCTTCTGTACGCACTGTACGCATTCGTGTGGTTGGTTTAATATCCAATAAAGTAAACTGAGTGCGAAACTTGGTCACAATCGCATTAATTGTTTGCTCACTTGGTCGATTATGTAGACCATAAATCGGACGTAAATCGCGAAACACTTTTCGAACCGAACACTGATTTTTGTAATATAATTCAATTATTTGCAAGCGTTGCTCGTTAGTAAGTCTATTCATTATGAAATGTCAAAGCATACTGAGCATCTTTCTCTTTGACACCTTGTCTGAAATCCCGCGTGATCTGTCAAATACTAATGCATGAAAATCCTAACCACAAAAAAATCACCCTTTATAACACTGAAACTCATTATTATTTTTCTGCCAACTATGAACCATTTACGGTAATTGATTTATATTTGCATCGATTTAATCCTGCGAGCCAACTTTGGGTCCTTAAAATTTATCGATTGGGTATTATTACAATCTGGAGTTTTGTGTCGAAACTGATGATATGTAAAACATCTAGGACCATTTTTCCCTTTGGTGTTTTGAAGATTTATTGAAAGTTCTTCGAAATTTTTAGCTCCAACAACAAAAGTTTTATTAGTAGGAAAACCAACAATACCGTTTATGGTATATTGAACCACCAACTAACCTTCAACTCCACCTTGACTACCTAACCTAGACATTACAAGGAAATAATCTCTAAGAATCCTCATGCACCTCCGCACTTCACCTATCCGATGTAAATTCATTCAAAATATATTCCTTTAACTTCTCCCATGAATTTAAATCTATGTGTTAAGTCTAGCTTTGGTAAACCAGTTAATGATTTGCGGGCCCAGAGTAGTTTTTTAACGGGTTCACTCTCTAACCCACTCTAACTCTCTAACCCACTAAGTTTCTAATATCGTCTTGCCATCATACTCCAGAGTTGCATCAATCACCTCACTATAGCCAACTGTTTCGGCTGATGCTGGCAATGTGAAGAATCGTTTTCATCCGCCTTGAGCATTACTCTTGTTTTTTAATATTTCTCCTTTCACTGTGAAAGTTTTTTAACATTTCCCCTTTCTCCTTTCAAGTGTAGCCCTGCCAAGCCATGCACAATCGACGGGAACAAGTGATAACCCGACGGAGTTAGGCCTGGCAAATAAGGCGGATGCGGTAGCAGATCCCGTCGCAGCATTTTGATGATATCCTGGACGATGGAAGTGCGATGGCATGAGCGTTGTCGTGCTGCAATTTCACTCGTTCGTGTCTCGTGTCCTATTCTGGCCGCTTTTCGAACAATGCATGGTTCAGATTGATGAGTTGTTGTCGGTATCGTTGCCCACTGACAGTTTCGCTTTAATTCAGCAGCTCATAGTACAAGATTCCTTTCTGGCTCACCAAACGCAGAGCATTGTCTTCTTTTCGAAGCGATTTGGCCGTGCCGTCGATATGGATGCTTTTCGCCAAGTGAAAGGCACGACTTTTTGATCTTGGGGTTCTTAAAAAACACTTCTCATCTCCCGTAACAATTTGATGCAGGAAGCTCTTTCTTTCATGCCGTGAAAGAAAACTTTCGCAAGTGGCTCTTCGATCTTCTATCTGTCTGTAAACTCATGCGGCATCCATTCCTCTCCTTTTACATTTTTTCCATAGCATTTAAATGTTTGGAAATACCTTGGAGAGTCCTGCTTAATGCCTCCGCAGGGTTATCTTGAGTTTGTGTATCATCTTCATCCAATAATGCTTGCAGCTCGGTGTCTACAAAGGTTTTTCGTCTTCCGGAGCGCTTCTTGGCTTTAATGTTGAAATTGCCACTTCTGAAGCGCTTAAACCAACCTTCACTAGTAGTTTTCGATGGTGCTTATTCGCCGTACGCCTCCTCAAGCAAATGACGTGCTTCAGCGACATTTCCTTTTCAAGTTGAAGCAGAAAATCAAAGCTTCCGGCAAATGCTGTTTGTTTGGCACAAAACTCGACATTTTCGTTCTTAGAAAAAATATTTTTGCATTGCGAATGTGCAGGTTTTACAACTGGTTATCGTTAACGACTGTCAACGCTGTGAACACAAACAACTAACAAAACGCTAACTAACGCTTCTAACATAAATGACAACTATATGTGTCTATAGCACTATCTATGTGTGAAAGCCGGAAATTTAGTTGCGCACCGGACACACACACACACACACACACACACACACACACACACACACACACACACACATACACACACACACACACACACACACACACACACATCGGCCTATTTTTTGACATTACGAATGTAACAACTGTAGTCGAAATGCTGCCAGTTTAGTGGAATATTAACCAAATTCATTCTGATCTATAAATCGCAGACGGGAGTGGAGACAATATAGATTTCATAATTTTTATTTTTATTTTACCCCAAAAAGTGGCCTTCAAATGTTTTCTTTGAAAAGTTATATATTTAAGCCACACGCAGAAGTTAATGCAAATAAAGACGATTTTTAAAATGCTTTTATTTATCTCAAATTTAAAAGGAGGGGGGGGGAGGGCAAAGGGCCCTTAATAAATAATAGATCAATATAAATGTGTGGGTATACACAAATCATAATTTTTTATCGGGCGAGTGTTGTTTATCTGGTATATTTTTCTGTGGCGTACGACTATTTTTCACTCTTGGTCTTTATTTTCGACTTGGCAACATTGAAAAACTATAAATTTTAATATAAAACTTTGTCTGATAATTTATTTAAGATTTGGAATATAATATATACAGTTGAATTAAAGTACTTTCGTAATGGCAGTTGTTGTTCGAACTTTTCCTGTTGAAATATTTCATAATAATTACAACAACGTTATTAACATCAAAAAAATAAATATTAGTAATTTTATTGTGCCTCAGGAAAAAATTAATGAAATTTTACTTACAAACCAGAAACCACCCATAAACTATTATAAAAGCTCTCTCCGTAAGATAGTAAATTAGTGTTGGGTAGTTAAAATTCCATCCTCATTTTAGAGGTAATAAAGTAAATTTCTTGGTTTTGTATTTCAGTTTTTTTTTGGGCAAAATACCAAAAATAATATTTTCTGTTTTCAAAAGTAAAGCTTTTTGCTTCAAGATTTAATTGAAATTATTTAACAAACAGAAACTATACTGTGTGGTTCAAAAACTGTAAAGACAAAGTTAGCCAAATAGAAATTATTGATCCTCTTCTAAAACCTAGACCAAAAGTAAAAAGCTTCAAATTTTAAATTTAATTAGCAATTAAATTTACTTCGTGAAAGTACCAAAAAATATATTTTTTTGGGGCAAAACAACAAAAGCATTATTGTTTGTTTGGATTTTTTGCCAATGGCCAAAAAGGTAAGGACGAATATTGAATTTTTGCTTTTGTGTAATACTGTCATGTTGGTATACAAAAGGAAGATTAATAATAAAAAACGGAAAGGGGTCTGTTCCGTATGACAGTTTTATTGTTGTTTTGTTGTAAAGTTAAATATTTTGAATAAATCTAAATAATATTCCTTTATTGTTGAGGTTTGTGTGTACGGCAAACCAATTCAATGTGTGTAAACGGACATTTCCTTCCTACTTGAAATATATTAATGAAATATGCAAATTATTGTAATCAACGTAAACCGTAAATTTAATAATTCCGTTAACAATGTTACGACAAAAAAATTAATTAAAACGTTTATAAAATTAAAAAATGGTAAAAAGTGTCTGGCAAACAGTAAATCATAAACAACGAGACAATAAAATATTCGGGAAATTTTTAACATTTTTGTTGGTTTTTCAGCTATATAGACCATAATTTTCATAGCAAACAATACATAATATATTATGCGTGCCAAAGAATTTTTTTTATTTACTCGAGATTTCCAAGTAAAGCTCAATGTAATAGTTTAATTTAACAAGCAAGATTTCCAAAAAAAACAAATTGAATTCATCGTAAAACAAAGGATAATTGAAAATTCTTCGGGGTATTTTTAAACGTATAATTGAGTGCTACAAGGTTGATGTTTAACTTTATGAAAACTTGATAAATTTCGCAGTATTACAAATTGGTTGTATCTTGTGCAGCTTTTATAGAGCATGGTTATTCTGACATAATATACCATTAGACAATTTACCAAGTTAAAATTCGGTAAGATGGTTCAAGGCCATTTATACCTTTTAGATTTTTGTTTTTTAAAATTCTAATGAAATCGTTTCATCCTTACATCTCGGTAAAGTCGTGAACTTTTATGTAATGGGTGTAAACGGTGTCCATTGCATGCGTAACGTTGTTAGTAACTAAATAATAGCATCACTAATTACCGCGCTCTTTTGGCAGTAATCGTGCAAGATAATATCGTACAAGATACGCTCTGGAAGCATTTTACGTTATTTATGGGTTGCTGTTGTTCTATATTCGATCGTTTATGAAGGTGTTGTCTTTTAATAATTTAAAGCAACCTCGTGCAAAACTCGAAACACTTAGGTAAATCACCTACTTGTTATTTGGAAAAATACACAATTTAGTTTAATTCTTCGTGTTATGGTGTTATTATTTAAGGATTGCTTATAAGTGATTTGTTGTTCAGACAGTCAGCTTTTTCTTCTATAGTTACATATCAAGTTCAGGTGTTCTAATCGATTCGATCAAAGCTTGTCTACTTATAGAACGTCTTCATTTCAGGATTAACTTTTCCAGTTTACTGCATTGCCGCGCCTTCGTCAGTCATACACTTGAATCTTCGGCTGGTCCTTCGGAAAAAATCTTCTTTTTATAGTCGTTCAACTAATTCATCTCGTCTGTCATTATGTCCTACGCTGTCTTGCCAGAATAGCTTTGAATCTCAGGCCAAGTGTTTATCTTCAGATTGTAAGCCCTCTGCGATTTTTAATATTACCTGTCTCCGTTGCTCTCGCAGTAATCAATTTTCACGTTGCCTTGTTTGGAATCATGGTGCCTCTTAATATGTGCAGACTGTTGGTGCCACCAACCTCTTATAAAACGGACATCTGTCTCTAGATTGTGTTGCTGTTTAACGCAATTCAACGGCACTTTCAAGTTTTTGAAATAACTTCTTTTGTCATCGAATGTCCGGAACGTCAAACGGCGGCCTGATGAAACATCAGGTAAACATTTAAAATTAAAAGGAGACGACCTAACAAACCGATAAAAAAACTAACTGAGCACAACCTTCTGAAAAAATTTAGTTACTGGAATTCCGAAAGGAATTTTAACTTCGGATACTCGATTAAAAACTCTATTCAAATTAAAGTGCAGTTATTCCTTTAAAATTTCTTTGAACTGGATGTCGGCTTATAAATAAATAATCTCTGTTTAATTTTATCTAGCTTTCTGCTTTACTCATTTTACTATTTGCCACTCCAGGCGATCGCATTTACAAGATTTATTACCTTTTGGTTTGAATTTCGTTGTTACAAAACTGAATAGCTTTTGTTTTGTGTCCAGCTTGTAGTGTTATATGCCTTCGAAGCATATCCTTGCAAACAATTCAAACAATTTTTGTATGTCTCCACTAGATAGTATGTAATTTACTATACAGCTTGCAAGTTGTCAAAAGACTGTAATTACTTTATCAAGTAGTTAATCATTCGTTCGTGTAATCAGGCAAGCTAAGTTGCTTCATTGAGAAAAAACTAAATATGACTTTGGGCTCAATTATCGCTCGAGGATCTGAATATATACCTTAAGTACTGAATACCTCAAATTTAGACTAAATTTGCTATTTGCATTGAAGTATTCCCTTCCGGGTTCTTGTAAATCTTAATCAAAACTGTCTATAAAAAACTAATAATCCCTATATATTACGTATTCTATTTCGAAAGCATTTATTTATTTTGTTTTTACCGTTGGAAATGGTCATATTAAATATAGTTCCGAAAAACGAGCTACTCAAAATGACATTACACAAAAGAGAAAATAAGTGACGTGAGAGGCCCCTCTAAGCATTTAATTAAATATGAGGTGTCCCTTTTAGTTTCAGCATGGGTTTTTGTTTCCAGAGATTTTTAGCTAGTAGAAAACTCATTTGGAGTTCATTGTTTTAATTACTTAGAAGTTGTGCATAAATAAGTCGTTAAGTGTCAATTCGTCTCTTTGATTGATTGGGAGTGCAAGACTAAAGTAAAATTTCCCAGAGGGCCGACCGTCACCCTGCACTCATTTCATATTTATCAAAACCGATGTAAGCAAAGTTAGTGACGACAAACTCGGCTCGGATACTGACTCCTAATAAATCCAGTCGATGTTTAGTATTCTTACACAAGAGATCACAATTTATTATCAAAGTAATTGTAGATATGCGCCAACACTCAATTAAAACAGATAACCAGGAATCTGCAACAGTAATAATAATAATATGTACTGAGGTATTTCTGTACCTTTGTAATCTTTAATATTTCCGCTCCCTAAAAATTATAAATAAGTATTTGTTAATTTTAATTATGCCTGATAATTTATGAAAATACAAAAATTTTATTTTCACCATACTGATTTTTACTTCGTACAATTACACTGTAAACTGTAACTACATTGTACCACAAGTAATAAATATCTTAACTTATCAGCGTCACATGTGCATGTTATGGTAAAAGCCCGAAATCGGCAAATGACCGAATAAAAGAAGAATAATTTGACAGGTCTCCAATAGCATCTTAGGCCTTTGGTTTTTAAAAAATGACTTATCAAAGATAAAGCTTAACGCCACAATCGGGGGCGAAAGTATAGATATCACAATATGTTGATCTAGCAAGCAGGTAAATACAAAAAGTGAAATGGTTAAGTTACATAAAATCACAAATTTTTAACCTACCCTGGTAGATCGTACACAAATTGAAACAGAGATAAATTTTAATTTAAAGGGTGATGTTAGATTAGAACACCCCCGCATTTAAAATGGAAAACAAGAAAATATCGAAGCTATTCTTATTTAGTTGATTTCAGAATTTCATTCGAATAGGTCTGAACTTCTATTTAACTCACATAATTTAGTCACCTTAGGCTATATCGCAAGAAACTATACATAATTTAAGACACACTATTGCCATTGTTCTTAAAACCTAGAAAAAAAAAATTATTAATTTCCGGTCATGAATTCTACCATGGGAAATTGATTTGCGCGCATTGTTACGAGATAGGAAATAATATTCTGCAAAAGCACAAAATAAAATATTTTCATTTCACTGCGTTTTCAATTTAAAGAAACAAAATTTATTATTACTATTGGGGTGGGTATAGCTACAGTGTTTCCAACTGTTTTGGCAACTTCCCTATTTTGTTATGAAACAATTAAATTATTCAGAACTTTGTTAACCTTAAAATATAGCCAATTTTTAGCAGCAATTTGTCGTTTATACATCTCCGCATTTGGCGCAATATTTTTCATTTTACAATTATTTAATATGAATTATCAGATTTATCATTAGAGTTCTGATAGCATGATAAATTAATATGCAACTATTGTATTGGATTTGGATAAAAGCAGTACGCTTTTAAAAAAATATCAACCATGATATCGAACATTTCAATCTTGAAATTAAGTCACATAAGTTCTCGTTCTGGCTAAGAAAACCACTATCAAATGCATTGCCACACACGTTCTTACTGTCATTGAAAACTAAACAACAATATATTGTCGTAAACGTTAAATAATTTATTGCCTCATCCACCCAAAATATTTTGTAGAACCAAGTTTACAATTAAAGCAAAAAATCCAAATCCAAACAATAACATTACATTCGAAATAACGGAATACCAATTATTCGGATCGCCTAGAAATCCCCATTCATTGTAGATGTGCGGCGAAATTGTGTAACTGGTTAATTTGATTTTCTTTTCGTACACAGCTAATTTCTCTATAATTTCATCTCGAATATCCGGAAATAATTCACAAAAACATTTATTTTTCAAATTATATGCAAGCGATCTATGGGCCAATTGTCTTTTTACAGTTTCCGTGGTACCCATAGAGCCAAGTGTTGGTGTTGATTCGAGCATGAAACTTAAAAGTCCGGTTAAAATTGTGGCAACTGACCATGCTGGATTCCAAGTGTCCGGATGGAAATCCGATATGCTTAAACAAAGTCGCGTATTGATTTGAAATCGCCCATTTGGCGTGTTCATATAGATTGCGGGTGGTTTAAATGGAAATTCCCAATTGAACACTAGCGTTCCGTGGTAGTAGCCACCATAGTAAGGGGTATCTTCTGGCCCGCGTACCACATAATGCCTACAATATATCAAAACAAGAAAACTAAATTTAATGGAATTGCAAAATATAAACAAACACGATTTGCTTACCATTCTAATATATTTGTTGGGAGCGGCTCAGCTGTTATATATGGTACAGGATCTTGCTTCAACCGTAAATAATCTTTTTTTAATCGTAATGTGGCAGTTGGTTTACATTTCGACATTTTAAGTTTTTTCAATAATATTTATGGTGGCAACTAAATCAGCTTGTCAAATTGGCATACTTACACTGGTTACTGGAAATAAATAATTGAAATGCCTTGGATATAGTGATGAGCAAATTGTTGCGAAATTTATTTTGACGCTCAGTGAAATTTATTTTCTTGGTTGAATTTTCATAGTTTTGCATGCATAGGTGTACAAGTATGAAGTGCGAATTTGTTTCCCTAAAAGCATGTTAAATTCGGAAGAATGATAATAAAAAGTGTTTTATTCAAAGTATGCTCCATCATGGCGTTTCACGCCAGTAAAAATCTTCCCCTTTTGCTGCGAACCATTCATCGAGTCTTTTTTCACATCTTACGAACCAAAGAGCTTCTTAGCAATTGTGTGACCCATCGATGCAAACAAGTGGTAATTGGAAGGAGCCAAGTCTGGTGAGTAAGACGTATGAGGTAGCACTTCTCAGCTGAGTGAAAATTACTTTGTCTTGTTTCTTTCGGTATTCTGGCGTTTTTTCAAGCAGCGAGCGGTTCAAATCGTTTGTTGTTGGTAATATTTAGTATTAACCGTTTCCTCAGGTTTTAACAGCTCATAATAGACCACGCCTTTCTGGTCTCATCAAACACAGAACATCGTTTTTCTGCTAAATCGATTCGGTCTTGCGGTCGATGTGGATTTTCTACCCATGATTTTGTGTACTTAAATAAATCCACTTTTCATTCCCTGTAAATATACGATGCAAAAACGACATCCTTTTGTACCGAGCGAGCAAAATGTCACATGTCTCCTGAACCGGTCTCCTGAATTTTTCCCATCTCTCGTAAGCGATTGGAAACAGCTTCTTGACTAACGCTCAATTGCTCGGCGAGCTGTTTTTGTGTTTGCGAATCATCTTCGTCCAACATTGCTTGCAATTCCACGTCTTCGTATTTTTTGGAGGTTTTCCACGTCACGTTTCTCCAAAACGCTCGTGCGGCGGGAGGTTAAACAGTACGATAACAAACCATTTTGCGGGGTTGGCGTTTCCGTGCTAGAAAATCTACTGTTATGTTCGAAATCACATCGATCACATCTGGAATATATTAAAATGTCACGTTTGAGAAGGAAACCATATGCTCCAGACTCAATAGCACTAAAAATCGCATAAATGGAATCGGGTTTCGCAAGAAATGATCAAAAAGTTCTTGATAGCGTGTACATAAAGGTGACGTAAGTGGTTTTGGGACCACTCGTTTTAAAAATGAAATAGAAATTGTTTGGTCATAATCTAACAAATCTTATTACAATAGCCGACACTCTCGATACTTGTAGCGGTTGTCGCTTAGTTACAATAAATATTTCTGGTGGATCGACACGAAAACTTAAATAGTCCTCGATAGGTTGCTACTGTTGCTAATGGACTAATATCTTGATAGTCCTGGGTATGGCTTTTATAATATCTTTGTGCATTTTTACTAACGTTTACTCGGAGTGAAGTGGTCTTGCTTTAACATCTTTTAAGCTGATCTACATTTTTGATTGCTTGAGATAACTCCTTGGCTCATTGCGTCACCAACATAAAAATGGTTCTGTTTAACCGTTGCAGCTAAAGAAAATTTAACATTCCTGTATTAATCTTCAATAAACTGTCGTAAAACTCCGTCGCCTGCATGGTAATCCACGATCTCTTATTCATTGGGCCGAAGTATGAGGTCAGGAAATGATTTTCTATGTTTTGCTCCGAACATAAACATTAAATCTATTTCTTTTTTATTTTCCAGAAGTATCCGGGTAAGAGATCTAAATTCAACACCAGATGACCCAATCAATTATCGTATTCTGTGCAATTCACTCGATCACCTTGCTTATTTTTTGTTATCGGAGTGAGAGTACCTCATAGTATTCACTCTTGTATCAATTCGCGATGATTTGGTAGGTTCAGGATCAGCTATGCAAATTTATCGATAAAGCAAATCTTCGTTTGTTAAATTCGATGCATTTGTCGAAAAACTAAATTTTAATTGTAATTGCATTCTTCCATTCTATATCCAGCCCAACTTTTACAAGTTCGCTTATTAGTGTTTTTGTTTGGTGTCATCTTATTGAACATCTCTGAGTTAAGCTCTTAATTAAATTAAACTTGCGAGCCTGAATCAATTGAAACTTGCTACGCTTGAGAAAATTCGAACTTACTTTTGACTAAAACTAGTATCGAGCAAAAAATAATTGCATTGCGTTGTGGATTTTATAACCATTTAGATAACTCGAATTGCTCTACTATTGTAGATTTGGATAGAGTTCTTTGATTACTGAATGTGAATGAGTTGAGTTCGTGGCTGATTGGTTATAATTGATACAACACGAATTGACTGGGTTACTTATGATTGTATTAATGTTTAGTGTGGGGTGTTGTTTCATCGAATTATTAAGGTAATACATGCCCTTAAAATAATAATCACTTGAATATCTTGAGGTTATCACAACACTAAACTTATTTTGATAAGACGTGGCCCTGCATTCTGAATGATATTCTGCACACATTATTTATAGTACACTACTTGAATTTGTAATATCTGAAAAAATTTAACTGGATTTTCGGAAATGTACTAAATCCAACTATGGTTGGACCGTTAAATTGAAAAGGTATATCTTTTGATGAAATTGGCATTAGTGCACAAAAATTGACTTACGCAGAATACATAACAAAAAATAATTTTTCAAACCATGATATTGAACGGAGCTTTCATTATTTGATATAACCTTTAATCGACTTGAACATAGTTATGATCCCCTACAATACAGAGGTTTACTAAACTTTTTGAATCTTATTTCCATTTTACCCAATTTAATCATGATTGGTTTAGAAACAGCCTAATCCCGTCCCAGTTGGCTTTATTCCAAAGTTTCTAAATGCAATTTAAAATCCCTTTTCCGTCCTCATCCTTCCAATTTTATCATTTTTGATTCAGAAATTGCTTAGTTCCTTTCATGTAAATTGGACGAATTAAAAAATTAAAGAATTAAAACCGATAGACTATGAAGAACGGTTTGATTTTGCCATTTCGCTACGAGGAAAAATTGAAAAAAACTGAACTTTAATGTAGCAAAACTGTAGATTTTGGGCAACAGATACTCCAAGATCAATTCATTAGCAACAAGTACACCCACTTTAGTGTTTCAAATTTCAATGCTATCCTCTCTTCAAAATGATCCGTTTTTGTAGTGACAATCTACATTCGTGCTGTAAGTCAGCAATGTCTTTAAGCAAACAAAGGGCTTGGCAATGGGTAGCAATGGGCAATGGGTTTATGATATTTTCGTTTTTTCGGGCAAGGATGTGAACCGTTCCATGTTTTAATTAATGCCTTTACCGACTTCGAAGTCATTATCGAGAATGACAACATTCCGTACGTGGGCGTCCGTCTGTTTAGATTGGATAACAACATCATCAGCAAGTGGTACATAAAACCCACGAAAATGGTCGGCTAATCGATTTGTGGTGCCTGCATCCATATCATGTGATAGAAAAATGTAAAGGGTGTTTTTAGAGGTTCACAATTTTAAATTAAAATAGAACAAAGAAAAACATTTTGAATATCAGTGAAAGTAGCTTTATTGGATAGCTAATTTTATGCCATTAATGCTTGAATATGATTTCGCCCATGTGGCCGCCGCGGCTGGCACATATACTTGGCGTAATCTGGAAATCCAATTTGTTGAATTTGTTGAATGTTGTGTTCCAAGTGTTCAATCGTCTCTGGTTTATCAGCAAGTGATTTAACATATCCCCAAAGAAAATAATCTGATGGAGTTAGATCATACGATCACGGTGGTCAATTAACAGGACCATTACGTAAAATTAGTCAGAAAAATTTGTGCTAGGCAATTGGGGTACAAACAAGTTAGAAATCATGTCTCTATGCCGTTCACCGTTGACTGTAACATTCCGCTCATTATCGTTTTTGAAAACATATAGACCAATGATTCCGTCGGCCCATAAAGCGCACCAGACAGTGATTTTCTCAAATCCGACACTTCTGTTTATTAACGTACTCATTCAACCAAAAGTGGTTGAACAAAATTTTGTTTGGAAAATCAACATCAATATCAATTTGTTCTTCAGCCCATTGGCCGAATTGGCGGCGTGTGCGATCGTCGAATGGCTTTAACTCCTGCCCAAGTTTAATATTGTAAGCACGTAAACCAAGATTTTAGATAAAATCTTCCATAAAGTGGCTGAACACATCTCTAATTTCTGAAAACGACGTCGAATTGATTGATTTGGGTCTTCCTCAATGTCACGCTGCAAAAAATGTCAACAGTTTGCAAGCGTTGCTCTGGCGTGAGTCTATTTATTATGAAATGTCAAATCAAACTAATAACAAAGCAAATATTTGCTGTCAAATCGGTTGTCAAACAGTGTTGCCAACTTAAAGATGTGAATCTCTAAAATAACACCCGTTATAATGTCCTTCGCTCGCAAAGTATTCGGGTACAGTGATGTATACGCTCCAGTCAGGAGTGCCAGGGGATAATCTTATCGCGACATAACGTATTATCCACCGTTCTCCACTGATGTCAAGAAGCTCATCGGGGCTAGACTTCCCAACATTAAGCTTTTCCAGAAACCCACAAAGAAACTTGGCCATTTCATATACACCAACACCAAAGCCAGGATTGACAATTTAAGAAAATTGTTTGTGGTTTATTTGACAACCATTGAAAGCAGACAATCTTATGAATTTTATCGAAAATGGAAAAAGTGAACTTCGTGTACTGAGCGGGTATATCCTATTTTACATACTGCTCCAGCAAGACAATGCACGGGTGTACACGTGTGTAGTCACAAAAAAATTTATAAATGGGCTACAAACTGACCACCCCCCCCCCCCTCCATCCAGCGTATTCTCCATATTTAGCCTCCTTCGATTATTTCCTGTTTCCAAACCTGAAGAAATGGCTGGGCGGTAAGATATTTTGGTCTAACGAAGAGATCATCATTGAAACATACCCCTATTTTGAGGGCCTTGAGACAACCTATTATTTGGAAGGAATAAAAAAATTGGAAAAACGCGAAACTAAATGTATCGAGCTTAAAGGAGACTATATTGAGAAATAAAACCGCTTTTTCAAATTCTTTTATTCAAAAAGTGCCTGACTTATCAAACTGTCTATCGGAGACACACGGGGTAGATGTCTCGAACAACGAATACAAAATCACAAGAATGCTTGCCGTCTTAGACGTAGCAACGGATCGGACACGGTTTTGCCCACGCATTCGATAGAGTTTCAAATATAACTTAACTTAGATTTTACGACCCCTACATTTTGGACATTGAGCAAAACACAAGGAGATGGAAGATATCGGGATTTTGTTCTGATCACCCCAATGTTGTTAATTCTAAGATTGACAGTACTAGGGTCCACGCCACTCAAAGTGCGGTTCGCACTTATTTAATGCCAAATGTCAAAGCAAAGTAAAATGGTCACCGAGCGATGTACGTCAATTTTCATCTTCGCGAATTTTTAATAACAAAATTTCGCTGTTTACTTATTGTTTTGTGTGATTTGTGATTTACCTAATTTACTAGAAATAGTGACAAAAGAGAGTATGTTTTGATACAAAATAACCAACTATGAATTATTGGGAATCGTTAGATTCGAATATCTTAGCAATGAATGGATTTTGGTTTTGTCACTCTTGCATCAAATGAGCGATCTATGAGTTTAAATGTATCGCACACAGTTGTCTACATAATAGGGTCTCATTTTAGGCTGATGGATCCTCGCATTTATTCTTGCTCTTAAATGAATTAACGAGGGATTATACAAACTACTGGTTTGGATAACTGCCTATATCAGTAAACATTCATTATAATTTATCTAAATCCGTTAATAGTAGAAACATTTAACATTAATTCCATTAATTTATTTCAACACATTGATATTTTTCAACCACAATCGATCAAGAAAACCGTAAAACTTAATAACAATTTTGCAGACGTTTAAGCCTTTTCGATTGTTTATTAAAGTTATAAGTTATACCAAAACAACACTTTACACAAAACCGCACAAAGAACACAAAAGTTTATATATAAGATATAAGCATGAAAGGTACGCCCAAAAATTTATCACTAATCGACATTTCCAGGAAGTTTGGGTTACACGTCTCCTTATCCTTACCTTTTTAAAATCTAATCTCGCAAAATTTACGGGTGGGTACAAAGGATTAAACAGAAAGATATTTTTAGACCAAAAACCACAGAACACTGTTTGGAACTAACCCTCAAGAGGTAAAATGAAAATATTGCTTATATACTTTGGTTAACAGATAGCTATAATTATTTGATAAAATATTGATGAATCACCTTAAATATATATTTGGAAATCCCTTACCTATGACTAAAAATATATATTGCAATAATTCATGTACGACTTTGACCGCACGAGATAAATAATTCACATAAACACAAAGTGTTTTTCTTTCTAACTATTTATCATGAATTTTCAAACAGCTTAATTTATCTTAGCTTAATGAAATAAATTAACCTCTGTTATATAATTCTGTATCTCTTTAGATATGACGATAACCATAAATTTCATTACGTTAATTACTGCACAGCGAGATACGAGTTGATGAAATAACAAAAAATAAGAAAACGGAATCTTTAGTTCAAATTTTTTTTTGGGAATTTTCCTCATAATCAAAATATAAATAATTCAGATTATTTTACAGAATCGAACTAAAACGAAATATATCTTTACTTGTATTCGCCTGTCTGTATCTAACACGCAACACAATATACGAGTAAAATAGATTTTTTTTTTGCTGTGATATAAGATGATCAACATTTAAGAAACTAAATAAATAAGATTAGAAGTAAAGGATAAAAGTTTAGGATAAACTGACAACTGTAGTTGTCTATCGACAAAATAAATAAATCTCTGATTTTATAATTTTTCTTTTCCTTTTCAGGTAAGACACTGAATTACTACTCAAGATTCTAGATTATTATTAACGTGAGTAAACACCTATTTCTTAAAGTTAATCATAATATAACATGAATAATACATATTTTATGTGGAATAGTCATAAGCGAATGAAATGGTCAATCAAATCGCTCGAGGGTTGAAAAATGGCTTAATTGTTTTTCAAAATATTATCCGTGAAGATTTTGTTTGCATGCGTTTGATTCAATTTTCGAAACTCTTTTTGCACTCCGATCGAGATACCTCCAAAACATGCATTTTGAACGCACCAAAAGCTTCTTCAGGTGTCGAAAAACGTTGATCTCACAATTTGTTTTTGATTTGCGTGAATGAAACGAACTTATTGGTTGCCAAATCAGAACTATACGGCGCCTATGTGCGATAGCTCGCATTGTCGTAGTGGAGTATGATCCGTCGTCGGCGGCGGTTGGTTTTCCTTATTTCACCGAAGACTTCTGGCAAACAAACGGTTGTATACCATTTAAAATTGGCCGACTAGTTGCTTCGAAGTGCTTCGTGTGCGAACAATATTTGTTGTTCCAAGATTTTTCACCTGTCACGATGTTATGTACGCGTTTGACATGAGTTTTTTTAGCGTTTGTAAAATTATGTGGGATCCAACGCGAACAAATCTTTTTGACGGCCAAAAATGGTCATCAATATTAAATATATTCTGCTCCCGCTAATACCCAAGGATGCCTCAATCTCACGATAAGCCACATAATGATCTTGCAATAGCAGTTCATGCATAGCATCAATGTTTTCTATTAGTCGATATCTCTTCGAGAATATAAAGTTGAGTGGCTCTCCGCCTCTCTTGAAATGAACATTTTTTGAGAGCTCCAACGTGGCTTGAAACTTCGTTAGGAAATTGAGGTTGTTGCACTCCCCCTCCTTAACGTTTTGAGACAACTAACAAAAAAGACCTAAGGTATAATAACGAAAGATACTAAAGATTTAATGAGGTTATATTCTAATCTGCTTAAGCAAAATACGGCAGAGGTTTCTAAAGTTTAAAAAAAAATTCAAATGCTCACTCGGTTACGAGACAAATTTATTTTATTTTCACAAGAAAAACGTCGCACATTATTTTTACATATTTTACAAATTTTGTATTTGTGATGCAGAATGCAGAATGTAGAGATTCTAACTGGTAAATTGATATAGATAGTTTCGCATTTTGTTTGTATTCTCAGTCGGAAGGAGGGGGGGGTGCTAATAAATTAGTCATTCACATAGAACCAGTTTATTGGTTTGCATATATTTGGGTTATAATTTGAAAGGGGTTTTTGTTAACCGCAACCAGTTACAATTTGTTTCCAATTGCCATAGTTTTACGTTATTTCCGAATACTATAGTACTTTTTCGATAATTTTACTGTAAGAAAATTACTTTGATACTTTTATATAATTTTTAGTATTTTTGAGAAAACTCAGAAAATCTCAATACTAACCATTATGAAATCCTTTAGATTCCATCTAGAAATTTACCTGATCATAATTGTTGACCATAAGAGAATTAATCCTGTTTACGGTTCAAAGCACTAGATCTTTGTGATACTACGATACATTACCTTTTTCTTAGCGGATACCTAGGTATTATTTAATAGACTTCAAAATTAATTTAAAATTATTCTCAATTGTTTTCGTATCATATTGAGGGTAATTAATCCCGGTTAGCTATGGGACGACATTTATTACGACACAATACAGATGTTTACATTTCAAACTTTTCTCTCTCGAACTGAATGCGAATCGCAGTTAAAATTTTTGGTTTTGAAGGCTTGGATTCTAAAAAATCTGTTGGGCTAAAATAACACATTTTGTTGTTTAAGCTGTTTATAATCATTTTGACCGCTAGTGCAGTGTAATTGCAATAGAATGAGTTCAAAATATCTGGGTTTTTTCAGTAAACCTTAGTAGATATACAAATTTAAAGCTACAAAAAATTCTCATGCTGAATCCCGAGGAAAGTTGAGACAGTCGAGTCATAAGTTTTGGGCCAAATTAATAACCGGATTAGAGGGGGAAGTAAAGTTTCTAGAGCTAAACTGCTTAGTAAATAAAAAGATAATTCTTGGGTATTTGAATGTTTTTCCAAGTTATTTTCAATTTGGCTGGACAACTGGTTTAGGAGAAGATTAAAATCCGAACTCAAATAAGTGGTTATGTTAACCAAACCTTGCAAATATGCATTTGATAGACAAACTACCATATAGAGTAAAATTACCTTAATTATATTACAGATGATTTAATGTTGGCTGGAATGTTTTGTGTAATAATCGACGACTAATGACTTTTTAAATTTGCGATTAAAGACTAATTGTATAAGATCAATTTTTGAATCCATTTAAAATTCTTACAGAATGACAAGAGCGCTAATCTAAATCCAGAACCAGCGATCACTTAAGAGCTTCAGATCCGAGAATTTAAAATTTTGAGTTCAACCTAACTCTTAGTTATTTGTAATACTAACACAACTATCCCGGTCGCTTCTGCCTTACTGCCAGTGTGGCGAAAGCAATTCAAGGTTAATTTTGATTTCATTGTAAAACGAAATTCTCCCAGTCCCAAGTTTCATTATTAGCAATAAGATTATTGTTAAGAGGTTATGGGAAGCTCTATGAAGAGAAACTCTAAGATGGGTTAATTTGCAATAGAAAAGGATACTAGTAAAATGGTTGCAGTGTTCGATGTAAACCGGTTTAGGAATGCAAATCCCATTACCAGCCAGGCAAAAATAAAGTGTTAGCTAATTAGCACTTATCAAAGGACGTTGTTCGTAAGATCATCCAATTCAAAAATAGTTGTTCACGAAATATTATTTTCGAAATTAACCATTTAAACTTGGTATGTAAAGCTTTTTGAGTTCATCGCTACGGTACGGTGGGAAAGAATAGTAGAATGCAAATTATCCATAATTAAATAGATTTACTCGATATTGGGGGGTACATACTCGATTGGGTAGCAAGCAAGCAATTTGCTAGCCGAAATTCTGACTACTCAATTAATTTTAGCAAAGAAATTTGAATCTCTACTGCTGCTTCAAAAATTGTACAGCAACATTTTTGTGTTGTTTTACCGTGCAATCGCAAACATGAACAACATTTTTATAAGAAATATAATTTCAAATTCAAATTTCCTTGGTAAAATTAATTGAGTGCTCAGGGTTTCGGCTAGCTAATTGCTTGCTTGCTAGCCTAGCCGATCGAGTATTTACCCCATTAACTGCGTTTCTTGACGCTTTATCTGATCCGGTTCCAGTTCATGTTTTGTGAAACAACACAAAGACGCTTACTAGATTTCAAATTAAAATTTGTGATCTGAAACAAAATTTGAATCAAGTTTTTAATATAAAATTTGAACTGATCCGGATCAATCGGTGACATGAAACAAGGCTAGTGTTGATAAGAGATGTTGGATAATGATTTAATAGTTAGCCTAACTTCTGCAGCACAAGTTTATATTAGATGGAAATGTCAGATTTTGTTGCTGAAAAATACCACTGTACTTAAAGTGGCCCGTTTAAACTGAATTGAGTTTACTTTCTAATTTGTTTTTTTAATTACTGAATTAATGGCGGAGTCAATAAACGTGTAAAAACTACCTTCAATCTACATTCAGTACTATATTTTTTTTAAATTCTGAGCTTAAGAAAATCATCCTTTTAAATAATGAGGTTAAGAAATCAATGAGTCTTGGCGAAGTCTACTCAACTAAAGTCTAGTCAACTCTATAAATCAAATTAATTCGTTCAAAAAATTGTTTGTTCAAATACTATTGATGTTGTGTGCCTGACGGCGATTTTTTGGCTAAATTTCCGAATAGATATTCTAAATTACGTGCTTAGTTTAGATTTATCAATTGCCGATAAGAATTAATATGGAGACTGATAAATCTTGGTTTATTTTGTAAATTTGTTTGTTTGTTTAGCGCCCGCTATGAACCGTTGGTATGAATTATCGAAAATATATAGGCAACAGTATTAAAACGAAGCACAGCGTTGGTTTGCAGGTTTCTTCTTTAGCCTGGCAAGTTCGAATTTTTTTGTTCTGCCTTATCTGCATGCATCAACGTTATTCATGGCAATGTTCACTGAATCGATATCGGATTCTAGAACGGACCCGAACGGAATTGAGAATCATCCGCTAAAAATCAAGTATTACTAACAACATAAGCTAAACTTAAATTATAATTAGGACAAAGGAGAACGCGGAAACTGGCAAAAACAAAAACTGGCAAATTAATTCTGAAGTTTTTTTATTAGGGTTCCGTACTCAATACGGAAAAATAAAACCATTATAAGCTCATTTTTGTACTGCCCTTACGTCTATCACATTCGTTTTTCCAAATCTTAATAAATATAATGTATGTCGGAACTTAAAAAACGAGTTTTCTTCAATTTGGACCTAGTTCGATACACCAAGAAAATTATTGAATTTGACCACGTGTAGTCGTGTAGTATCATTTCGGGCAGGAGAATGCGTAGCAGAAAAACAATGTGACAAAAACCTCACCAACAACGCCCCAAGCAACTGTTGGGTTAGTAGAAATTCGGGTGACCGCATAAAATAATTGATAATTGCCTCATCCAGTTGCCCAATCATTCATCTAAAATTAAAATCTGATTATGTAACCTTAGAAATAATGCGGCCAAATTCCTCTATAAGATGTAGATACCAGAAACCTGAAGAATTAGAATTTGAGGCAAATTTGTGATGCTAGGGTTGTAAAACATGCAATGATCAACTCTTTTATACAATTTTATTTTTTAAGTTAAACTAGAATATGTTAAAAAATGTACATATAACAAAAAGCATCTTTTTGCCAAATCTCGCCCTACACGGTTTATTGTTGTTTTTTAATTAATGGAATATGCCTTTTTTCAGGCCTTAAAATTGTTAGTTTCATTTCTCACCTGTTTACTGTTAACTTCCCATCTTATGTTTCTGTGCACGCTCGACCTTTAGATGTGTCCACTGTATTATCTTCTCGAGTCTCTCTTTCAGAAGCATCGCTATCCATTTCCATAAGCATCATTATCCTGCGTTTTGGCTCTCTCGCTAATAGTAACGCAACACACCGTTGCAGCCCTCCTATACAACGCATTTTCATTATTCCTCCGAA
Source organism: Nephrotoma guestfalica (assembly GCA_963691935.1). Lineage (NCBI taxonomy): Eukaryota > Metazoa > Arthropoda > Insecta > Diptera > Tipulidae > Nephrotoma > Nephrotoma guestfalica. The sequence continues at coordinate 238,951,548 of OY829913.1, forward strand.
CTCCCATCTTTTTTATTGCACCAACCAATACAAATTTAACACCATTAATCAGATTATCGGTACTCCAGTCTGCCGTTTGTTCTTCCTAATGGTATACGAGTATTCCACTAGATCCAACAGTATAGAAAAAGTTTAGTTACTTGGGGATAGGTCATTCGCTTCCCCGAGATTTAATTTGATACACTTATTCTCACTCCATATCTTATTCTTAGCATAGCAACATCAACAAGGGGTTGTTATTTTTCTTGTATATGAAAATATATACATGAAAGGTATAATGAAACTGACGAGGGACCATAAAATAGATATGAGCGAAGGGTAAAGAAAATTGGACGGCAAAAACGGTTTACTTTTACCAATTGGCCGATACACAGTTAGTTTAAGGGTTGTAATCATACTATTCTACCTTGCTAGAATATTGCTAATAGATACTCCTTTAAATGTAATCAAGTTTTCTTTGACAATTCTGTTGTAATGTTCTTACTCTTTCCATTTCTGTATAAAATTACCACTATATTATTTCGCGAAGTAGATCCTAAGTCGAGACTTTTCATGAAGATCCTATGACGCTTAAAAGTACTCTAAATTTAGGTGTTAGAGAGAAAAATCTGGTAGTTCGAGATTTGTTGTAATATCTGAATTATGGCGTCCTGTTTTCGAATTTATTTTTGGTCCTCTTCATTAGTTAATGGGGTTTAAAGAAAGAAGCAAACTAGTCAATTGTTAATGAAGTTTTCTTTAAAGATGAATTATTACGAATAATGAAGCATGACTTGAAACTAGTACACACTTTCAAATATACAAACTGTACGGAAGCCACGTACTTATTCCTATAACTCGAATTATTGGAAATTTCTAGTGCCCCATAATGTTCCATTAAACAGCTAATGAAACAAGACAGCTTACATTTACGTTGGTACAATATTCTGAACAACATAATAGTATCAACTACTCAACTGACGATGAGCTTTTCAAATAATTAAAAATTTGCATTATTCAATTGAATTAAAAAATCTGAATCGGCTGCACCTCTGAATTATCTAAGGGCCCAGACCATGGAGTGACTATGAGCCAAAATGTGACAGCATTTCCGTGACGATTATCCAGTAAATGTTGGTATTGAGGCTTAATCTTATCAAACATACTTAGATCAATCTTACTTAATAGAGTGTACAAACCTCCAGCGGAATGTTTTATTGGATGTCAACCCAGGATCTATAGTAAGACTGGCTTAATGAGGAGTTCTAGAAGTATAAAAGAATACATTACACACTACAATATGCTTAGGGCAATCCAACTATGGACCATCGCAAAACAAAATCATTTTTGGTCACCAACTTTAATTTTCATGTAAATCATCATTTATTAATTTTGATTCTATCCATAAAATCGAATTTTGCATAATAAATATCTTCACGTTCACCTTAAAGCCAAATACTTTAATCTGAAGAAGCGGCAGATGAAATTCAGATGCAGCAACCACCTAGATTCATACCAAATATCGGAGGTGTCACTAAATTTGTTTTATCCTCAACCGTTTATAAATTCAAAGAACCAATGTACTGTTCGATTTAGTTAATTTAAGTTGTATACAAATTTTATTTTGAATTTGGTGTTTTTAAACTATTTGTAACGGTTAGGATATTGTAAGCAAAATATTTTAATCGCACTTATCGCAAATATATCATTTCACAAACACATCGCTAATTCATCACTTATCATATTAAATATTATCAAATAATATCAGATCAACACAAATCATGCCAAATCCTATCAAAACATATCAAATTATATCAAATCATATCAAATTATATCAAATCATATCAGATCATATCAAATCATATCAAATCATATCAAATAATATCAGATCATAGCAAATCATATCAAATCATATCAAAGCATATTAAATCACATCAATCATATCAAATCATCTTAAATAAAATCATATCAAATCATATTAATATAAATCTTATCAAATAATATTAAATCATATGAAAACATGCTAAATTATATCAAATAATATCAATTCATATCAAGTTATATCAATTAATTTCAAATCATATGAAATCATATCAAAGCATATCAAATCATATCAGATCATATCAGATCATATCAAATCATATCATATCACATCATATCAGATCATATCAAATCATATCACATCATATCAAAGCATATCAAATGATATCAAATATCAATTCATATGAAGTTATATCAATTAATATCAAATCATATCAAATCATATCAAATCATATCAGATCATATCAAATCATATCAAATCATATTAATATAAATCTTATTAAATAATATTAAATCATATGAAAGCATGCTAAATTATATCAAATCATATCAATTCATATCAAGTTATATCAATTAATTTCAAATCGTATCAAATCATATCAAAAGATATCAAGTCATATCAAATCATATCAAATCATATCATATCAAAACATATCAGATCATATCATATCGTATGAAATCATACCAAAGCATATCAAATCGTATCAAAGCATATCAAATCATATCAATCCATATCAAGTTATATCAATTAATTTCAAATCATATGAAATCATATCAAAGCATATCAAATCATATCAGATCATATCAGATCATATCAAATCATATCATATCACATCATATCAGATCATATCAAATCATATCACATCATATCAAAGCATATCAAATGATATCAAATATCAATTCATATGAAGTTATATCAATTAATATCAAATCATATCAAATCATATCAAATCATATCAGATCATATCAAATCATATCAAATCATATTAATATAAATCTTATCAAATAATATTAAATCATATGAAAGCATGCTAAATTATATCAAATCATATCAATTCATATCAAGTTATATCAATTAATTTCAAATCGTATCAAATCATATCAAAAGATATCAAGTCATATCAAATCATATCAAATCATATCATATCAAAACATATCAGATCATATCATATCGTATGAAATCATACCAAAGCATATCAAATCGTATCAAAGCATATCAAATCATATCAATCCATATCAAGTTATATCAATTAATTTCAAATCATATGAAATCATATCAAAGCATATCAAATCATATCAGATCATATCAAATCATATCAAATCATATCATATCAAATCATATCAGATCATATCAAATCATATCACATCATATCAAAGCATATCAAATCATATCAAATAATATCAGATCATACCTGATCATATCAAATCCCAAGAAGAGATTTGAAAAAAATTCTAAGAAGTTTTAAATTTAATTAATCTTTATATTAAAACTACAATTATCATAGTTTACCTATTTATTTATTGATTGACTGATTGACTTAACAATTTTAGTAGAAGAGAAGCTCATATGGAAGCATTATAAATGAACAACAACAACAACAAAAAATACTTCCATTAGGCATAAAAATCTCAGATTTTTTCAATAAACAAATCCACTCCATGCTAATACCCTCCATCTTGAGCTCAAGCTCATTTGTTACGGAGGATAGTGGTCGTTGCCAATACAAATGTTTAATATCAAATTGAATGAAGTGATTTTTTTTAGAATTTGCCATTTTTTATTACTTGTTGAACCATAACATGACCTCTTTCCTTAGCTAAGTATCTTCTCACATTTATTACAAACAAATCGTAATCGCAATCAAATACAATGATTACTATGAATTCTGTTCGTTCAATTTGAACGCATTCATAAATCAGACCAGGCAACCGCAAAAATGTTGATTTTCATTATAAATGTTTATGATTTATTACCCGCAGCATAAAATGCTATTATGATTCCTCGCATGGCGAGTAATACCAATAAAATACAGCCATATATAGTGATCATGGAATCCAAGCCGATATTAGAAGTCATTTGTCCAGTAAAATATAATGCCATCACCATTTTGCGCAGGAAATACAAACTAAATTGACTCCAACCTCATACCTTTGAACAAATATAATTCCAATCGCTTATGTGTCACCGTCGTATAATGTTCATTTCCGTTTTGTGTCCGGGTATAGCTCTCCATATACTATACGCATTTAGCCGCATAAGAAAATGGTTTTTTTTAATTTGGCAAGAATATTAATAACGGTCGTTATACGTATCTGTGTACATTAAAATAATGTTTTTCCATAAAAATAAAAATTGAATTTTCATTGTGCTAAAGAATTTTGGGAAAATAGCAGTACGTAAAATGACGAAAAAGCAGGGGCAATAATGGCTAAACTATAGGCTTCTGGATATGGGGTTCCAGTGAAATATATAAAACGAGAAAAAATATCAGATGTTATTCCCTATTTTATTTTATTTTTTATTTTTTGGGGAGGGGGTTTTGTATTATATATAAAGCTGATTTCTCGTTTCGTATTTATTCTTGTACACGAAAATAAAAAGCTTAATGTACATCAAAGTATTAAGCTCAGTTAATATTAAAATAATTTTTGTTTATATTTTTTATGATATATTATGAATAAAAATAATTTTATTATTTAATAACCAAATAATCATCAAGAACATAATAAAATGTGTGTGTGTGTAGAGCGCTACTCTCGGAAACAAGGATACGCAAACGTGTGGAGATGGATATTAATATGAAGGTAAAACTTTTTCTTCTGTTGGCTTTGTAGAATTAATTTTTATTTTTATGTTTTGATGAGTTTTCGCAACAGTTATGAATAAATTAAATTTTAAAACAAAAATTACTCGGATATGAATAAAACTTCCGACAAACTTGCATCCCGCGATGTAATAATAATATGTCGGCTGTCGAGTAACTTATGATGTTTTTACAGTTTTTATGAGTCACGTCAAAAAAATGGTTTGTGCGTGGTAATTATTCGTTAACGTGTGATACGTGATTTAATGCTTTTCAGTATATATGTTACCATAAAAATATCAGAATTAATTGGAAGAGTTTACTATGATTTGTTAAATTCGTTCACGTAATTACCTAATTTTTAAATTAGGAGAAATGTCTTAGTTGGCCAGGTACTTTTTGTTTCTAAATTCTAATAAAAATACTATTCATGCCAGAAATGGTAACGCAATTTTTTTAGACCAACCTTTTTAGAACCTCCAAACTGAATTGAATCCCAGCGTGAGATAGCTAATCCCTACTGATACTTCATCAGTAGATATTATACGTTAAGTCGAAGGAGTTATCGTTTTAAAATACGTTCTGTTTTAGCACATCCTGCTGCATTTCATAGCCGTTCACATGCCGTTCCGTATATGAAACCCCTTAATTTTATAATATTATGGCTTGTGTTTTCGGGAAACTGGAGCATTTATCTGTCGTATATTGTGAACCAACAGTGAGTATTTTGGTTGCATATTTGGTGCTGCGATTACAGTCTGCGTATTGATAAAGTGTTTTATATACAACAATGTATAAAAAATTTAGTTCAAGAATTGAGATTCTAACAATATCAGTTTTATTGACTACTTCCAAAACTATGAAGTAATTAACGATTAATATAACGCAAACTTATCGATGCTATTAAGTGATGAATGCTATTAAGTCTTCACTTTTTTGTAAAGACAATCCATCGATTCACACATGAACAATTTTAACTACTTCGTGACTCTGTTGTAATTTCTATGGTTTAAGTGACTACCCCATTTCTTCAAATTTAAAAAGTGGCCCGGAGGCCAGAAATTTTCAAATAGTAGTAAGATCATTACATCCCTCCAATTCATAACAAATTTGATTGATAGTTTATTCACCTCACAGTGTAAAGCTCAAAACTTTATTTATTTACACCGTTTACATTTCTTGCACAAAACCTACATTTCATTATTTCCTTTCTTTGTATCACTACTGTAGCACTTGTAGCAGCGGTTGATTTTATACTGCTAAGTTATACTATTGTATCTGCATTTGAATTTGCTGGGCCTTATATTCTTGTGCATCGCTGTTCGAGATTTTTCCGTTTATTGCATCCATCGATGTATATATGTTGCAATTGTAAATTCCTGCTAATAAGTGCATTCGTCAACATTCTAGTCATCAGGTCCTCCAATTTTCTTCTATCCTCGTGATTAACGCCACTGTGAATTTCATTATTCCCACCACATCGTATTCTATTGTAAACTCCAATTTTAAATCAGTATTAGAAGAATACTTGATGCGGTAGTATCGATGCAAGTTTAAAATAATACTTGCCAAACAAAATTAAAGTCTTTATTGACTAGGAACTATAACCTTTAAAATGATGACTCTTGGTGATGTCCATCTGTAAGGTTTACTTGTATCCAATTGTATCCAACGTGAATCGTTCTTCGCCTCGTCACATTCCAGTACCCATGCATCTCATCTTCATCGCGTACCAACATAACACGTCTCTCAATCTTGTTTGATCCTTGTTAGCAATCTCCTCTAGTATATTCGGCTAAGGGTCACCCAAATAGTGGCCAAATTTCACGCACCTAACAATTCATCGAAAATGTGTTAAATAACAGTGGTTGAGGCTTTGACATTTAAATCGGGAAGTACCGGGTTCGAATCCCGATAGGGACAGCATACAAAAGGGATTTTTCATCATCAGACTACGATCTGTGATGGAAATTAACTCAACTATAACCCCCGGCCGGTTCATCTGCCATGCCAGTACTATAGACTGGCATGGAGCTATGCATTGCTCATATGGGAACGGCGAAAAGTAAGGCCGGACAAATGGTGCAGTGGTTAAAGCTTCGGCACTTGGAGCGGGAGGTACTGGGTTCGAGTCCCGCCAGAGGCTGGATGCAAAGCGAATTTTCGTCATCGATTACGATCGGTGATGTTAATAAACACAACTAAGACCCTCTGTTGGAGTGCAGAAATCAGCGCCGACCCACCGTTCATGTCAATGTACAGGTTGACATGGAGCTTGCAATGCGCAGGTGGTATACTGTAATAGTGTGAATGGATGGTGTGTGTGGGTGTGTGTGAATAAAAAGGAGGGTATTATTTGACCTTCAAGGGACATTAAATCCACCGGACAATTAATACTTTCTTTTATTATAAAAAAAAACATAAAAAAAGGCCGATAAAAGCGAACCGGGAAATAGTTAGGAGTACCTACGCCCCAGAACAGATTAAAAATAAATAGAAACAAAAAAATGTGTGCAAATAAGAAGTTTCTTCTGGTTTGTATTTTTCAACATATTTAAACGATTTTAACTCATTATAATAGAGCTGTTTGTGTGATACAAGTGGCATTCCAGGATGATACTTGGGATCTATGATGAAAGTTGATATGAGTTACTGATATTTCTCAACCCGTTTTGATGATCCTCAATTTGAATGACAAACTGAGATTCCAATATATGTTAAGCTCGCGTGATTCTTAAGAATGATATATTCAACTTACATGAGTTTAAGCCACTTCTTTACCGAACTGAAATCGATTTGTCAGGGGAAAATTAAATTTCATTGATTTTTGGGTGTGGTTGTGGAAAAACTATCAATTTAAATGGAACTAAGCTATTTCTAAACTACTATATTTAATCGGTTAATGGGGAGCTCAGTTTTATGAAAGGGGTTAAATTTTAATATGAGTTCAGAGAGTTCATTTGTAATTGACAGAGACCTATGAATTCCGGGTGTTGTTCTGGACAAGTGGAATAATTTACAGTTGGAAAGTATCTGTCGTTTACCCGTTAGAATTCTACAACTTTTAGTTTGATAGAATAATAGTTCTTTAATATAATCTGCGTGTGTGTAAAACCTTAGCCAAAAATTGGAAGATTTTCAAAGAGAAAAATTCATTTGACAGTTAAGCTTGTTAAGTTTGGTTCTTTTTGATACTGTTCACTAGCGCGATATCGATATTTGACTTAGCTTTAAAAATCGCTCACTTGGCTTTATTGATATCAAACTGCAGTGCTGCCGTCTTTAGTTACAACACTTTATAGGTAGTAGAATTTCGCTGCGTCAAACGTCAGGCCTTGAGTTTCTATTCGCAGACGTTTTATTTTACACATAATATCGCCTGTTGGTGGTAGATTTTATGATGTATTTGCTTTTGTACGCAACGCCGCGTCGCATTTCTTTAAACCTTTCGTAAATTAGAGTTGTAATTGTTTGTGGTACCCCACAATTTTGCAGTGTCTTCCAAATAGCTAATCTTGTGATGGTGTCTGGAGCTCTCTTTTGACAGATCTATCAATGATGGTTATGAGACTATTTATACAATCAGCACATGATCGATTAGGCCAAATTTTTGGCTGTACCGTTCCCAATCAAAGTTTGATTGTTAGCGAAAAACTATCCAAAATTAGAAACGGCAGAACATTTCTATTGTGTTAAGCAATGTGATCCCTACGTGAGTATATGTGCAACAATGACAGGGCATCTTAAATTTCTTTCATATCGTTTCGGTATGCTGTATTTTCTGCACCTACAGCGTGTTATTTGTGCAATTCTCGTATTCTCTCTCTATCGTGAAGAATTCATTTCCTTATTCCGGGGTCTACTATCTTACTGGTAATCATCACAATCCATGCGTAAACCGTTTTTACACAAATCCTCTTTTTTACGTATGGGTTAGTTTCACACTGTTAAATTTAAATGCTAATTAGAAAATATGGCCATTCTAATTAGAATTGTAGTTCCAAAACATTGTTAATGGCCGTTTACCATTATCCGTTTAACTGTTAATTCTAATTAAAAAAATTCATGTTAAATTTGCTGTTCTAGTTAGGAAGTTTCGATTGGCCTGATTGGATGAGCAATTTATCAACCTATTCATGATGCTATCGAAACCTGAGTTCAAAACTCTGAGGAGGCATGTTAATGGCCAAAATTTAATAACAAATGTTCTGTCCTGGTTTGGAAGCTCTAGTTAGGTTGGCTGGATGAGCAATTTAACAACCTGTTTCAAGTGCTAACGAGACCTGAGTCCAATACTCTTGGACGGTGCATTAACCGCCTTTTACCATTTTCCCTCAATCTTTTATTTCAAACACAAACACTAGTAAGAGATTTAATGTCCTGGTTAGGAAGTTTTATTTTGGCTGATTGGATGATCATTATAACAATTTATTTGAGGTGCTATCGGAACCTGAATCCAAATCTCTGGGAACGCGTATTAGTGACAGATTAGCTTTTACACTCAAACTCGTAATTGAAATTCAAAAAATATTAACACATTCGCTGTTGTGGTTAGGAAGTCCCATTTGGGCTGGGTAAAAGAGCAAGATAACACGCTGTTTCAGGTGCGGAACTTCAAAGTGGAACTTTTCGCATTCCCAGATATTTATAATTAAATATTAGTTATATATAGCTAGAATCACAAATGTTCATAAATAAAATTTTAAAATTTGTAATTTTTATTTTAAACTAAGGTTTTGAGTAAAAATGTTAAATGGTAATTACAGTTCCTCCCCTGAGAATTGAATTCCGCTTTGAAGTTTCGCTAGCACCTAAACAGCGTGTTATCTTGCTCTTATACGCAGCGCAAATGGATGTTCCTAACCAGAACAGATATTGTGTTACTAATTTGTGCGTTTCAATTGCGAGTTTGGGCGTAAACGCTAATCTGTCACTAATAGTCGTTTCCAGAGATTTGGACTTAGGCCCCTTAGGCTCATCCATCTAGCCCAAATAGAATTTCCTGACTGAGACATCAAATTTCTTCATAATTTTTGTGTTTGAATTAAGAGGTTAAGCCAAAAATGGTAAATGGCCATTTACACGCCTTCCAAGAGATTTAGACTCAGGTTTCGATAACATTTGAAAGAGGATGGATGTTAAATTGCTCATCTAGCCAGCTTAATCAGAGCTTCGACAGCAAAATTATTACCAATTTTTGCATTTCAGCTTTCAGTTTGGCGAGAATGGTAAACGGCTATTATCACGCCTTTCTAGAAGATTTGGATTGAGGATTCGATAGCAATTGGAACAGATTGTTAAATTGCTCATCTAGCCAGTCTGGTTGGAACTTCCTAACCAAAACAAGAAATTTGTTACGAATTTTAATATTTCAATTTCGAGTTTTGGCGAAAACTATAAACGGCCATTACCACAGGTTCCATCAGCACGTGGAATACGTTGTTAAATTATGCATCCAACTCTCCCAAATGGAACTTCCTAATATAAGCTTAATACAAATTTTTGATTCTGTATGTTACGCTAACCTGGAAGGTTTCTTCAGTCATAATAAATCTAATTCGCATTGACATAATTTATTAATTATTGTACTAAAATGGCTTTAGTTTTGACTATCATTTGTAAGGTTTTCAACTTTGAAAATTTATTTATGTAAAATAATTATTAAACGTTATCAATACAAGTTTTATTAGTTTAAATGTCTTTAAAATTTTTAATTCGCTAAACTTAAATGAAAATGAGTGACAAGGTTTGATTTAGTACTCTAGTAGTCAATCAGTTAATCAATTGGACTAAATATTCCAATATAATTGTGGAAATAAATAGAAAATCGGAATAGGCATAGATGGATACATATTTTCAGTTTTAAATTTATACTGTAAGGCTGCATTTTGCTGATTGAGAGTTTATTACTTTTGTAAACGTTTCTGATGTTTATGAACAGCTGCTGAACCGAGGTATTGCTTGTTATTTCATATGTATGTTACGCTAAGATTACATTAAGATTATTATTTGTTTAAATCGAGATATGGGTAAATTGTTTCTCCTATATTCTAGTTCTTAGGTTAGGTTACCCAAATTTGGTATGGGTGAAATTGTTGTCGCCATACATGAGCGAATGCCCAGTCTGTGTTCAAATCGTCTTGACCTTTTAATCGTGTTTTACTGAAGCTCAGTATGCGTATGGTTATATCCCTTTGCGGTATAGTTTTGCAAGATTTAAGTCATCGATCAATGAGTGAACGATCATTTCCCGATTTTTATGCTTCTATGATAGCCAAAGTTGAAATATTTATTATGAGTGGTTCCTTCAGGTTGAGTTCACCGGCTTCCTAAATTAGTATTATCCACCTACCTCTGCGAGTTTGAGTCTATATTAGCTTGCCACCCACCACCTCTTTAAAAGTATTATAATTATGTTGTCTTGCTTTGCTTAATATGACTGATGCGAGGGCAATGGCACAAATCTTAAATAGAACAAAGTAGAACTCTTATTTCTATTATCCATAAACAGAAGGATTGCTTTATTTTAGTATTTTAGTAATTTCAAATCTACAGTTGGTATATGTCGAATTCAGTACATATCACTGTAATTTGGTTAATCTTTTATATAGCAAACCTAACTGTACGTAAGAGACACATTCGGCAGACTTCTCTTAACATGTTTAAATCTTTCGTAAAACATGCCTATGCTGTCGTTTAAAAATGATAAAACAGTCAAGTTCATGGCCGCAAGAAACCACAAGACTCGAATATACCGAAACCAATAAACATCTCTGTAACTTAGCCAATACCATTAATTCCAAAGTTGAACATTTAAAATATTAAACACAAGATTGAATTATGAAGAGTTTGGTAGTATTGTAAAAATCTCTCCCAGTTGCTGCTTTATAATCACACGAGTATGAGGAACTTGCATAAACTAATGAAGGAGGGAGTATCGTATCGTTCATGGTTCGATGAAGTAACGGTGCTGCTTTCGTATCCATTTGTTATGTTCTCCACAACATCCCTTTGTTGGAGTAGTTCAAATATGTTTTGAAAAGATGCCGCATCAGGTTCCGCTAATATATATCATCTTTAACAAACCAAGTAAAGTGTTAAGAATAAAGAGGTACGTCTTTCAATATCTGCGCATATCTATGGTCAATTAACATAATTCTTGTAATAAATACTGCTTTATATTACGGCTAGTTTTGACTTTATATATCTCCCGTACTAAGATGTAATAAATAAAGCAAAACCTGTTTCACGATTATACAACAATAGGAAATCAACCGCAATAAATTAATAATAAATTGTTTAATTTTGGTTTCTACATATGAGATCCTATTATGCCCAAACAAATAACGACACAAACCCTTAAGCATAAGGCAAAAATCGACATAAAAGTATATAAAAAATTAATTCATTTGTACCCATTGTTGCCGACGAAATGTGGTAAAATATCAACCCCAACATAATCTGTTCAAATACTTTTACCCTTATGGCATGTCAAAGCAAACTGCCACACAAATTAATTATGATGGAATTAAATCGTCTAGTTTCTCCTACATACGTATATGTATAAATATACACGTATACATTACACCTACCTTATAAAGCCGATTTAAATTTCTAAATTTAATTGTAGTCCTTTTATTTTGATTAATGAGATTATTATTATTATTTGAAAATCTCTCTCAAAACCCCTCGTATTTACATATCACGCACCTACCTAATTTATTATTCGTTTTTCAATTTTCTCCATATTTGCAAGAGTTTCTTCTGTTTTATATGATTAATGATGTTTAATTTCGTCTTACTTAATTCCATCCAAATTAACAAAAATGTATGTTAATTTACGAGTACGTTAAATCCTTTTTCATATGTTCATTTTAATTCCATTATTTTTGAGATATTAAAAAAAGCTCGAAAAGCTTTCATTAAATATACAATTTTCTCAACATCATACGTATTGAATCTACTAAACGCTTGACTTTATCTTTCTGGATGCGCCAACGAGTGACAAGAATTAAAAAAATCAGATAAGCAGAAAGCTTTTCTGTGTTGCTTTTCATTACTTGTTTTTCTATCCTAGGATATATGCGCCACTTCCACTCGCGTACATCTAAATCCTGTAATTGTTGTTACTGTGTGATTAAAAGTGACATAAATCAACGCGCGGAGAGGGGTTAAACAAAAGTTTTTATTTCCATAATGCTGTACCGTCGTCGGCGGATTTTGAAAAAATATCACAGCCGGAAAAAATAATGAAAATCGCAGCAACAACAATAACAGCAGGAAGTTTTAATTAAAAACTCGTTTTCCAAAAAGCTTTCTATTTGTGTTCGGTTTTTTGTCATTTGTGTGTTGTCATTGCTGGCGGTGGTGTATTTTATTGTGATATGGTGGCGTGAAAATTTGTGCGAATGATTTCGTTCCGTTTGCATATGTGTGACATTTGATATTTAATTAACTATTTTATTTTTGCTTGTTTGCAGTGCAGGTTGGAAAGGAAATTATGGAAATTATAACGGATTTATATGTTTTGTTATTTTTATTAACACAAAATTCATCGGAGGCCTGTAAATAATTTTTGTTACAAAATATAGTGTTTTGTCCACTACCCATTCATTTAATCGATGATGGGTTGGTAGAGTACGAGTATAAGGTCTTTATGTAAAATACTAAAATGATGGCAAAGTATAAAGTTTTAATTTGTTATTATAAATTGAATAAATGTTTATAAAATGTGAAAAGTGATTTATAAGTTTGAATCAACAGAAAACTCCTATTATAGGACTGAAATAAAGGTTAAATGCTTTTATTTACTCTTGCTTAAATTTTTTATAATTTCATTCGTAAAATATTTTAGTTAAATTCTCGAAACAAGTTTTTCGGGTAACTTTCAAAACGAGTTAAAGTAAATTGTAATTGTAATCTCAGTTACTTATGAAGCTAAAGTTTGATGCAGAAATGTTTGCAGAGTCATACTTGATTTTTAAGCAACGATACATGAAATCGATATGGCAAAGTTTCTTGCCAGCGTATCGTACTTACATGGAAGATGGTTCGGCCCATAAGATATACACTCCGACAGGGGGTTGTAGTTCTGTTCATATTCATCACCGACCGTTATTAGATGATGAAAAGCTCCTTTTGCTTCCTGCCCCTATCGGGATTTGAAGTCGGTAAAATTTTAATTTAAATAGAAATATTATGTAGTTTATCTAACCTTAACTATTTTTGTGAAATGTTATTAGTTAATGGACCATTTTAGTCAGTTGGTTTGGTTGGTTGGTTTCAGTGGTTGCTTACTGCACACTTAGGCCAATTTTTAGGCCCATTGTGATACCACTCATTCACACACACATCATTAACTCACCTACTTCACCTACTCACACAACTACAGTATACCACCTGCACATTGCAAGCTCCATTTAAACCTGTACATTGACATGGAAGGTGGGTCGGCGCGTGACACGGAATTCTGCACTCCATCAGAGGGTCTTAGTTGTATTTATTAGGATCACCGATCGTAATCGATGATGAAAATTCGATTTTGCATCTAGCCTCTGATGGGATTCGAACCCTCCCGGTCCAAGTGCCGAAGCTTTAACCACTTTACCACTTGTCCGGTGGTGCCGGTTAGTCAGTTGAAACTCGAACAATTCTTCTGTTTAGTTTAACAGTCACAGTTGCAGGTCAATAAATTCTTTTAATTTTGTCTGGACTCAACCAGAGAGAATCATATTTTCTGGGAGTTTTGAAATTATATTAATTCTTGGCACATTCATAGTGGATTTTGCAATTAAAACATTGTTGTGCGGTAAAGTTCCAAACATTGTTTATTAACACCATTAACCCTTTTTCCAATTCACTATTTCGATGACACCACTTTGTAACGTATTGTACAACTTTGATACTCGACTATAAAAAGAAGTGGTATATCATGGTGTTATAAAATTTGTCACACTACCTCACTTCGTCCCGAACAGATTTGTCCACTTTCCTCAGGTTGTAACGTGGCAATCAAATCTATCAATGAGGATTAATTTCATCATAAGTACTTTGTAATGTAGTGATTTCGGTGATATTCCTTTTCCTCTCTTAGGATTGAGGAATTTCTACCTAGATCCGAGTATGGTTCCATTAGTACAGCGAATCAGCAAACCCAATTATAGCCTCGGGCTTCGTGATCCACAATTAGATGGGCTTCTATCCACTTACGGAATAAGGCCAAGTTACCATTATGTTTTTCATTGCTATTCGTTCAACTGGCGTTCCTACGTTATATTACGGCATTCTTCCATTCGATTGAGTTTGCGGGTCCTTACTTGCAACACTATCGGTTCCCAAATTATAACTAGCTATTTATATCTAGCCTCAACGAGTATCCCTTTGGAATGCAACTTCAAGCATACATGGCCACTTGTCTTCTGACAGCCATTTCATTAAAGGCCAAACTGCCTTATCAGCCTCAGGCCTATCTTTAACAGTCTACCAGTATATACGATATTGATCGATACTAATATTGCAGAGATGTCAACATATACAGCAATCACATGCTTGTCCTTTACAAATACAAGTGCAAATTATCATCTACATTCAATAGACAGGCACAAAACACTGCCCGTTGGCATGTTGATGTTTCACAAGTTCAAGTATTATAGCATATTTACCAATCAGCAGTCACTGATTATTTAACCGACACAGTAATAACTAAGAATCATTATCATCCAACTGCAAGGAACATGGGCTATCAGCCATTATATCATCGTCTCTATTTGGGACCAAGAAGAGCTGCCGGAGACTTGAAAGGCCACGCTCATTTGTCCGTTGCACAAAATATTTGGTTTTCTGAAGTGTGAAAACTATCGTGGGATAGCTTTATTAAACACTGCCTACAAAATGTTGGTACTACTGTACTTGCCAGACTCGACCTTTTCTCTGATCGATGCTTCACCATGAGCTTGATTCTGGAAATGTTGGGAGAATAAGCATACATCAACTACTTATAGACTTTTCGGCAGGCATATAACAATATTAATCGCGGAAACCTCTAGGCCGCACTCATATGTCTTGGGTTACCGGAGGAACTCGATTGTGTTATTTGCGTAATTAACAACGTCGAAGAACAGATTCCTTTGAAATAACATTTGGTGTTCGACAGGGTACATTCGCGCCTGTGCTACCAAATTCTTTAGTAGGCAGAAGATATCGCGCTTCGCTCAGTTTTAAACCTTTCGATCGCTACGCAAGAAGATTTGGTTTGAAAGTGAACAGTAGTAGAACAAAATCCCTATCAACACCCAGGAACATCTCTAGGGTAAATATCGGAATCGGCGACCATAGTTTTGATAGAGTGGAAGACTCTAAATACCTCGTGTCAGTAAGACATAAAAGGCCGAATTTCTGCTGGCCATCGACTTTTTCTAGGTCTTGCTACGCCCAATCAAGGTTATTGTGATCTAAACATCTGTCGTAGTCGTGCAAGCACACACTTTACAAATCACACATTAAACATGTGCTGGCTTTCGGAAGCCTGAGCTGGACCCTTACCTCTAACGGCCGTAGCAGTATGTTATCTTCATTTGAAAGTAAGGTAATCCGTTCCATTCATTTCAGTTAAATCATTGCCAATTTGACTTGATAAATTTATAAAGTTAAAAATATTCATAACGTTGGCCGAGATTTTACTCAACATGTTGTTATCTGAAAGCACCAATTGAATTCATTAATTCCAACAACAGCGAACAACAGCGAAATATAACGATTGCACCGGCCAGATTACATCGAACAAAACCTACTTATAATAGGATGAGGAAATCGTAGAGTGCGAGGATAGATCTCGATGGATGGAATCGTGCAGGCAATATCCCTTCATGGGATGTGATAGCTAGACGGAGCGAAAGAGCTTCCACCCTCAATACTGTAATATAGTTTTCCGATCCATACTCATTAAATGAGACAAGTGTTATCTCCTTGCCTACCTTAACATCTAACTTCCTCATGTTTTTTGCGTCATTGTCTCTTGTTGGCGCAGGAGGTAAGAAAAGCAAAGAAATAAGACGATTCTCTTGATATAGTTTCCGTGAATAAAAAATGAAAATAAAACCATTATATCTTCCAAGTCAAAGTTACAAAACTTAATTCAATCAGTGTTGAATTTATCTACTATTAGTCAGCTCAACACGACTTCAGGAGCATTACCGTCAGTATTGACGCGCCAATTTTGTCACGTCCCTAGTTGTATCTTGCGTTCTCTGATTTGTGACTACCCATATCTTAGTTCCAACTCAAACATGACCTGCTTATACTTCATAATCCGTTGCAAATGCAGTTTGCAGGACATGCAGTTTGCAATAGCTTACCGAAAATTAGTATATTGAGCCTTTCCCCTGCGACAGGACCATTGGTTATATACTATCGCTTGGAAGGGCTCTTTCAAACTCTTTAATAAAGTCTTTTCTTCGAATATTTGAGTCTTTAAAATTTCTATAAGCTTCCTGCAACTGGTTTATTGAAAAGCTTTCAATCTGCTTGGCCTCTCCAATAGTTTCCGAGATATGAGCCTCCACTGTAATTTCATTAATTTTACTTTAAGGGACATCCCATTTCTTTATGTTCCATTTTGACACTTTGCTGATCAAATTTAACATTTATCGGTTCAATTAAAGCAACGACGACTTCATCATATCTCTGATATCAATAGTTGCTTTCTGTTATTCGAAAGTGAGCTGTTCGGCTGATTCGGTTATTTTTGTTTAAGTCATCGGCACGATTGTCTGTTGTGTTTACTGGCTCTTCAGAAATCCAGATTTTTTGTACTTCAGTTGAAATGACCGGTACCTCTATAACGGTCCTGGCATTGGCGATATCTGCCGAGATCTATATCTATCTATCTTCTTATATCCCTAATGTTTAGGACTTCCTATTCTAAAGCGCTTAACAGTCTCGGAGGAGCTTCTTTTTATTACTGTAAACAGAAAGTTCGATACTTAGGGGCTTACCTCTTAATTTCTGGGAAGTTTTAATTTCCGTTGAGTAGTTTCACCCGGTATATTATCCATTAGTGGTCACTTTAATGTTTTTCAATTTATAATTAGCACTTCTCTCTTTCTTAGTGGGTAAGTGTTGATTGTTTTGTATTAGTTGCTACCAGGAAGCTCATTATTTTCTTCCCAAACCACGCAGTTGTTCCCGAAGAATGCTTGTGCTCATATATTTTGTGGTTAGGACTTAACCAGAAGTACCATTTACGGAGTTTATGAATTTTCCGATGACCGTTTTTTCACATTGATGTACTTACTGTGCGCATGTTTATCTTTGCTGTTGCTGCTTCTGCAGTTTTGAGAATGTCTCAAGTATAGTTTCTGCGATCGTTTAATATAATTTTCTTTATTTGATTAGCTGTGGCTTCCTATTCCTTTCAATTTTTCATCGTATTTTGAATTTATGGTTGTCACGTTTGTTGGCGCTATTCTTCGATTTTCTTCCATGTGTAAATTTTTGGTAGCCAAGAACGTTGGTATCAGTCTTGACATATGCTTCTTGTATTTGTTCTCATTTATGATCGTTTTTACTGGTTTTGTCGTTTCGTGGGTGACTTGCATCGTTTCATTAGAGGTGTTTCTTGTGTTCAATGTTTTTCAATCTCGCGATATTAAGACCCCTGGCCATTATCTTGATTTCTCGTGCCGTACTTCGAATTGACGTTTCAGCTCCGACGTATTTCGTTTATCTATTTGCTACTTGATTTGCCAGCATTCTTTAATTGTCTTCCAAGTATTATGACTAAGTTTGCGTCTGTATGCTTGCTACTCGAGTGTGTTAGTGATGTTTCGATATAAGGTTTCTTCGATTTGTTTCCACTGTTACTCTAACCAATTGCTGCTTCTCCCTTGGTTTGAAACCTGAGATTAAGCGCTCCCAAATTTCTTCTGACTTGTCTAGATGTGTTTTATTGCGTTTGATTGCTCTAATTGCTTAGAGTTTTGATTCCAATTTCCGATTCGTGTCCGTTTTCGATATTTTTGTTTACCGGTTTGTATTATTTCTTCTAGTATTCGATTCATCTTGATTTCAGATTAATAAATGATTAGACCATTGAATTTTAGCCAGCTCTCTGGACTGTTGAGTAAGGCATACTGGCATGCCGAGAGGGAGGTCTCATTCCATTCCATTATTCACATTCTTCTATGATGCTCCCAAGCGGTGACTCAAATTTGTACTAATCCAAGCAATGATTGAATGGCGTTGGTGATGAAGTTGTTGTCTTATCTATCTCAGCCACTTGCACTCCATATTTTCATTAAAATATTTATTGGTATTTTATGGGTTTTGGGTTCGCTTTTCTATACTGTTATAAGTATTGTATGATTATTATACTCGAAACCGTCTTTGTGCAAACCAATACAAATTGTGACATTAATTACAATATACTTAGATTGCGTTCTGCTTTACAGTGGTAATATATATCATTACCACCGTATTGCTTAAAGCGAATCCCAACTTGACTAGAAAACTATTTCAAAAACAAAACATCGTAAATTTTATGCTACAATGGATTTTTGTCGTCTCCTGCCATCTGCACGGATGAAAGTACAAAAAACTGGTTTAGAACATCTAAGTATGTTATAAACTATTTGTACAGCTTTCCTATGTCCCCTTCCTTTCCCTTCATGAAAAATACGGTATTTGTTCAATTTCATGCTACATGATTTGTGAACATTTTTAAAGTTGTAGTTTGATGTTAGGATACGAATGAAAACTAATGTAGAAAAGCTTCCTGCTCGAAAGCTGGAATTCAAAAATTATTTATTGATTTTGTGTTAATAACTATATATAAATAAATATCTTATAAAGTTTAGTAAAGTTTTTTTTGTAACTGAACCGGATGTGTTTTTATAATATTTGGTGACATGTTGGACAAAAAAAGCAAATAACGTTTACTACTATAAGACGTAACATAACCTAACAGTAACATGACTTTTCTCAACACCAGTCTAGTATTATTTTACACAAACATTTTAAAGCTCAAAAGTTTATTAAATTGAAACTTTGTATTCTGGTTATGTAATTTAATTTATCTCGAACTGTTAATTATATACAAGAACAATGAAAGCTCTAGAGAGTGAAACGAGTCAAATATTTTATCTGGTTAACTTTTTTTGTTTTCGAAATAAACTTTTCTTTGTGTATGTGTGATGCTTTTTTGCTAAACATATTTTAGTGGTAACTACATAGTATAATAAAATTTAACTTTTAAATTTTAAAATCAACATTAGTTTTTATTTTATTTTGGGGCAAACATCATAAAGCTCTGTGTTTTGGTATTTTGCTTCTTTTCTAAAGCAAACCATCATACGCAAAATAATTTTATGGTTTTAATATAATTAAACAAAACTGTTGTTGTTGGTTGATAGTTTTATGATATTTTTGACATAACACCATGTTTCCATGTACCGAATGCGGGTTTGGGTTTCGTTGAAATGAAAATTTGTTGGCGCTAGCTCATAGCGTTTTCTTGAAACGGAATTAATTTGACAGATGTGTTATTTGTATATCTGACCCAATTGATGGTTGGATTTTTAAATCTATTTTGAGTAACACAACCGGAGTGCGTTTACAAACTCTATAATGTAAGATTTTTTTAAAAATGGTATTGCACGATTAATTAATTAATAAATTAATTTAGTATAAATGAACAGTAATTCAAATTTATATTAAAATTTAATTATAAAATATGTTCAAAATGTAAAAAAAATCGAATTAATATCTGTGCAACCTTAAATAATTTTAAAAAGGATTTCAAATTGATTTTCCGTTCTCCAATCAATGGATCGCCACGTAACCGTGGATATTCTTATGTTGAAAGAACGTACTCACTCTGATTAAGCTGATCGGACCAATATGTGATGTATAGCTTCCGCGCTCCTAACGATTTTTGCATTAAAGTCACCTATGATGATTTTGATATCATGGTGCAGGATATTACTTATTGATCTCGCTCCCGCACCTCGACGCTCTTTTACCTCAAGTACGTCCATTGCGTAAATTATCGCCTGGTTCGAAATGTTCTGGATATCTCCGAGTTTTAAAGGACTAAACACGTTCGATGCACCAATTTTTATAGCGTTGTGTATGTACATTTTCCGAGGTGAACGACACTTAATTCCTATACATGGGTCTTTGCCAAGAATTATTTTAAATTTATGTATAGTTTTATATCAATTAGCATTGTTAATTGATATCAGTGCCTTGTAAATTTAGCCGTCTACAATTTAGAAATTGTGACGTTTCCATCCCTATAGCCGTGTGGGGACATGTATCGACCGGATTTCCGATCTAATTTATAGCACTATTATCACTTAAGATAGTAATTAGTTCAGCACAGTACTGTCGGAACTTTGGAAGAACTTCGGCGCTTAGTAATGACGGCAACGGTAATTCGTTTGCATCTTTAGGCATTGTCTTTGTTACTCGTAGTAGGATATTCCTCTGAGCACTTCCTAATAATTTATTGTGTTATTAGTTTGCGCCTCCGTCACACCTTTGTAACTTACTGTTGTGTTTTGTGATTCAGTCCCCACCTCTCTCTTGACACACTCGCCACGGAATGAAATAGTTTTCTAGCTTTTTCACAGATTTTTAGAACGTGAGAAGTTACTCACAAACGTTCATCAATGTCAACTCTTAGATATCTCACAGTTTTGACCGTTTTCAAACTTCGACCGTTTAAAGATATTATTGCGTTGGCAAAAAGCCATATTTGCCTTTTAGTTACATTCCCGCTTTTTCCGCAGATAGTGACATTTTTGCGATTTAACCCTGACCAGGGTTAAGTCGGGGTTACTCGGTCTTCGAGTGTCGTGTTGTCATGCACCAGAATGACTTTTATCCGCGAATGCAATTTAAATGTTTCGGCGATGTCCAGGAATATACCCTTCACATCTAGAACTATAGGTTTTGACAGTACTAATTAGCCAGACAATCGCATGTTCAGTAGACATGCTACGTCGGAAAACGAATTGTTTGTCCGAGAACAGTCCGCTCTGTTCAGTCCGCGGTGTAATGCGAATGGCTAGGAACCAGTATAGGTCTGTAAGATTTTGACGAAATTGGATCTCTTTGCCAGGTTTCCTGATTACAATCATTTCACCTAATTTCCAGTCCTTAGGAAAGTCGCCAAATTTCAAGCAGCTGTTAAATAATTGTATTATGCTGGGTCATATGATAGGCCATGCGAGGTGAATTATTTCAACGTTGAAGTTGTCAAGTCCTGGTGACTGGTTTCGTCTAAAGCGTTTTAGAGCACTGACAACTTCTTTTCACTTCACTTGAATGAGGGTCTTCAGTAACCATGGATGTCCAACTATTGTTGGTAGCAATCTCACGTCTTCTGGAAGTAAGGTAACTAACTCCAAACGTCTTACGTGACATGCTGTTGGAAACTATGTTGCTTCTCTTTAAATACTTTATGGTAGTACTTATTTCTTGCTCATCTAAATATTGATATTTTTAACTATTTTGCTTCTTGATTTCTTTCCGTCTAAAGACGAAGTCTTCTACGTTTCTTCCGTTTGCTTCAGTTATAGACGTTCATGTCACATTTTATTTGTAGCATTGAAGTCTCTAGTGATTACCTTCATCATTTTCATGCCAACATTATGAATACTAATTACAGTCTTGCGGTTCTCAGAGCAGTCTGTGAGCACTCTGGCTGCAGCAGGAATGCCGCTGATTTGACCTAGTGTGGTTCTTGCATACATAGAATATCTATGTCGTAGTTCAAGATGCGCTGACATATTTCTGACCCGACTATTTTGGCGCCCTGCATATTGAAGTGCGCAATACGTAGGTTGATCTTACTTATCTTACTTTTTCATCTTAGTATTAAATTTCAGAAGTTATACAACACTTTTATATGCGTTACAGGAAGCGAGACCTTCTTAGTGATCGTTTTTGCATTTCCTGCCAGCTTGCACTACTGATAGGCTTGTCTTTATTTTGACTACATTTATAACCATGACCATGTTGCACACAATGAGAATAGGTCTAAGTGTGCGCCTTGGAATTTTTTGCAATATAACCATATCGGTGTCACCTAAAGTACCTAGTTGGACTCACAAACTCTGTCACATGGCAACGTAACCGAAGTCCATATGTGGCCCACACTTTAGAATAAACTTTTTCTTTCACACCAGTTCTATATATAATCTTAAAATCTTTTCGATCCAGACGATTTTGATTTGTTAAGTCGGTTGTGATCGGTTGTGACTATGTCACCATCAAATTTCTAGCTAACATCAAAGATAATTAATTTAGGTAATCTCTTTTTAGGCACTGGTTCAGTTGCTACGAGAACCACGCCTTCCAACTTTACGTTTTCTTTAAATACCTTTAAATCTGTGAAAGAGCCTATAGTAGTCGCAACCCCATTTGTCCCTGCGTTTGTTACATAGTGGATCATTATGTTTGATTCATTGGGCGTATGACTTCTGTTGACAAACTGGAACCATTATTTTCTTGCGTGTTTAACGACCGTACGATAGTTTCCATCATTGCATTCTATTGGTTTCGTTCCTACTTTTCCTGCGTTATCTGAATTTGCACTAGGAGCTGAATCCCCAGCCATCTCTGGTGTCTTTGCCATAGCAACCAAAGTTATCGGTTTCTGTGTGCAAGGTTCCGATTTTTGTGACACTAGGTTGTTGACCCGTCGCTCAACCCACTTTTTACGTGTATGGGTCACGAGTCATTCCTGAAACACGTGTCTCCTTGGTTTTTAAGTGACATCCCGTTACACATAACAATAGGAAGGATAGGAAAGGTATATATTTTGTTTTTTGGGGCGGAACGATCCGGTTTCATACACCTCTCGTTCGTACGGCACATCACAATTCTAATATACTTCTAATCTACTAGAGGAAGAATAAAGGCTTAGGTTTAATGGATAACAATTGTATTGGTCTTCAGCAATTGCTTCTCTAAATCAGCAGCCTGGGAAACAAATATTATTATTTTACGCGCATCTGGAAAATTCCTGAAATTTAATTCTGATTTAATAGTTTCCGGCTTCCTACATAATATAAATATTTCTTAATTTAATCCTCTGCAACTCCCCAACTTACAATAGAATTTCCTGAACCATATAGTTATTTGAATTATATTATAAATTACTCTAAAATCCATTAGTATTTAACCCTTGAATTGGGTAACCCACGAAATAGCAAAAAAATCTTTCAAAAAGTTGCAAAATATAAGTGAGGCATTCCAAAGGCAATGATTCCTGAAAAACTATTAATGTTATTTATTGCTAGATTAACTACCGGATTGAATATTTCAAATAAATTTAGCTTATTTCGCAAAAAAACGCCTTACTACTTTGATCACCAATGATTATGTCATGTATATCTATGCCATGTTCAATGGAACTTACCATTTCTTAATCAATGATTGTCAAACTGGAATTGACGGTGATTGGTTGAGGAATGGCAAATAATTGGCTTGGCACTCTAACATAACGCTCAATGGAACTAGGCCATCTCTCAACAAATAATGATCGGTGTGCCATTTTGAGATTCTGCCATAATGAATAGAACCAGGCCGTTTACCAACCAATAATTTTCCAATTCAATTTGTGGAGCTGGGGCCCTATTCCTGAACATGACACGAATACCAAAATACAATATTCATATATGAATTGAATCAGATTCGTACGATTCTTATTTAAAATTGAATAGGAATTTCTTACCTTTGCTTCCGCATCGCATTCATGAATAGGGCCCTTGGACTAGGATTCTAATAAACTAAGGTCAACTTGTATTGGGATTTTAACGTGTCTTTTTGATGAAGTTCTACAATTCGACCATTCTGAATGGAACCCGGTCATATCCCAACTTACTATTGTCAAATCATGTATATAGAACCGGGTGGGGATTTTAAAGTGGATTTTAGAGAAGTTCTGCAATTTCATTTTAATTAAATAAATTATAAACCAATTAAATAAACATTAGGTTTAAGTGGTTGCTTACTGCACACTTAGGCCAATTTTTAGGCCCATTGTGATACCACACAACTAAATGCACAACTAAATAAACATTAAAAGCAGTTAATAATAAGCCTATCAATATATATATATATATATTCATATTATATATTTACAATATATGTTGATACATAAATCTAAACAAATGACATTAAAACCGACTATAAGAGAAATTACCTTTCTTATACATCATCGAAACATCATTCGATTTTCCCCACTTTAAATAAATATTCTTGGTCTATTTGTGTGATTTTGTTAGGTTAAAATTTAGTATTAGTGTGATAGAGTTTAAGGTTGTATAAGAAGGGTGTTCTTCTGGTCAACGGAGATTTGCATTTGGCCGAGAGATTCATGGAACTTGGCTATTCAATGTACATCAACAGTTTGGTAGCTCTGTGTTTGATATGATCTCTTAACTATGTATCAAGTTCTACTTTTTAATTAAGATATCTATTGTCAATTTTTTAGAAATTGCCCTACATCAGCTAAAGCTCTATCGAATAAGAATGAAGCTCTACACCTTGAATTTGTTCCATTAACAAAGAAATTATGAGATGTTGATGATTGCTGACAGAAACAGTAATTTTATACATATTGTTTACATTCTTTGCATAGTCGACGACGTTTGTTTAATTGTCTACATACATTGTCTACCCATGCAGAATATTAACTAACTACGAAGCAAAGACAATGCGGCTCAGCACGATTGTCAGCAAACGAGATGCGGTTGATGTTTTTATTCCAGAGCAACAAGACACGCTGCCAAACATTAGCAAGACAAAATATTTTCGAAGAATGCAATGGGCACTTTTTGAACAGCCAACAATAATAATTATATAAGACCGATATGAGTGTACTCGCATATATGGCCGGGCGGCCAGCCAAAACATATTGACATAGCTTAACCCCCAGAAAAGGAAAGCAATCGTTTAAAATCATTATATCGTACTGGAGGAAATAGTAGAAGTTTATACACAATAACTACAATATATTGGACTAGTTCAGACTTCAGACTGCGTACATGAATATATTAAAATAACAACAAAGTTAAAAATATTTCAACTCAATTTCGCAACTGGTATTTTTGAAAAAAAAAAACATTTCACAAAATTTTATTGATTTTTTAGTGCGGGAGCGAGTGTGATGCTTTTTATTTCCGATGTCATGTACACAAAGTCAATCTTAGGCAACGGTACCCCTGAATTTATTAGAATCGGTC
The DNA here is from genome assembly GCA_963691935.1 of Nephrotoma guestfalica. Taxonomy (NCBI): domain Eukaryota; kingdom Metazoa; phylum Arthropoda; class Insecta; order Diptera; family Tipulidae; genus Nephrotoma; species Nephrotoma guestfalica. Next base: position 238,977,403 of record OY829913.1, read on the forward strand.
TTAAAGCATCAAATTACCTTCCTGTACCAGAAATGAGTACCCTTAAATTTATTACAAAAGCTCACACACACAAAATTCGATCATAATTAATTGAGTTATCTTCCTGTGCATAAGAACTGAGTACCGTTGAATTTATTACAACATTCCACAATGACAAAAATCGATCTTAAAGCTTCGAATTGACTTCCTATACAAGAAATAGGTATGTTTCATTTTATTACAACAACCCACACTCACAAAAACCGATCATTATTATTGTATTTATTTCCCGTACAAAAAATGGGTACCCCAGAACCAACAACAATTATATGATTGCCCCTGAATTTAATACGACAGCCCACATCCGCAAAAGTTGATCGTGAAATGTATTAGTTCATTATAATAGTGCTGAAACTTGACCTTGAGAAACACATTATTCCTTGGTCGTTAAAGTTGTATATGTATAAAAATTTACAAACCTTTGTGCACCTTTTTAATACGATCGGGAAACCAACACAAATGTATTCTAACTACATAGAATTCATTTTTCGGTGATTGATTTCCCTTTTCTTCTTACTCGCAGCAAATCGTATTTCAAATGGGCTGACTTAAAATGAAATACAGCACCACAATATCCAAAAATGATGAAGAGAACGAGAAAAGGCGTTTCTATAATCTGCTTTTGCGCAGTTTGTTTGTTTCCGTAGAGCATAAGAGGCAAGCAATTTAAACAAAATATCCCTGCATCCACCATGAAAATATATTTTTTCTCTCGTAAACAACTCCCCTCTACCATTACTTTTTTAGCATCAATCAAATACACGCTCATAGAAACAAGTATTTCGTCGATCTACTTTATGTTGGGTGGGGATAAGCATAATGCAAAATTATAGTAAATGGCTTTGCTTTATTTATTTTTATTTTGTGTAATGTAAATGTGCGCGCATACTTGATCATTTTTATTTTTATGTACCGACGACAGAATTTGTATCACAAAGGTGTTCTGCTTGAGGTTGATCCGTGTTCGTTTGATCGAGAGTAATTAATGGAGAATTTATAATACGAGTAGTTTAAGTATATTATCGATGTATTGGTTCATTTTGTTGATTAATTTTTTGTGCGCGATGAAAACGCAATCATCACAAGCAATTTGGAACGACATATAATTTAAGTGATTTGGTTTGATTTGATAATAACTTGAGATGATTAATTTCATTTGCGAAGACTTGCATAGATGTGGGATGATTTTGTTACGATTTCAGATGATTTGGTTACAGTTTGAGGTGATTTAGAACGATTTGAAAGGATTTTATTAAAAGTTTGAACGATTTTATTAATTTTGCACATGTAAAGTATATGTTCTAAACAATTTACTCCAAATTTCAAAATGAATATACTTTTGCTATGACTGATTTGATATTGAATATACATAAATAACCTATATATACATCAACAAGGAGTTTCAAATCTGAATTCAAAGAAAATGTTCCTTCTCAGAAGCACAAATAGAAAATATCCTTGAGAAAAAATATGTCAAATAAATTTTCCAAAAATATCAAAATCAATATAAGTATTTAAAATTTGAGTGACATAAATATTAACATTATGATGTGAGACATACGGGGGGCTTTTTTTAATATAAGTAACTGTCATACTTTGTACATATGTACAAAGTAATATATGTAGTATGCAGTATATGTAGAATTGCAGGCTGGTCAAGGAATTATATTAGATTGATACTGTAATTTTAACATTGTTATCTGACAACCTTTTCAATTTTAAAATTTATTTATTTAAAATTTGAGATCTTTATTTTATTTTTACTGAAATAACTAAAAAAGAATTGTAATCAACACAAGTTTCATCCTGATTAGTCAATCCGCCTGGACTATAGGTCTATCAAATTTGGTGAAATAACTTTTATTTACAATCTTTCGTTTTTTCGTACACGCTGCCATATATACTCTAAAATATATTTAAAGAACGGAAATGCCTATTCGACCAAAAATCACCGGGATCTTGAAAACCAGCTTTTCGGTGCTCGCCAATATGCAAATTGGTAAACCGTCAAAACATCTTGAGATTGTAAATTTCCATGATTACAGCCACCACCGCCATTCTTTATTATATTACTAAGTCCTTGTAAAAGAAAACAAAAATCAGTCTCTAAACTGTAGCGACTGAGGTCACCACAAGTATTCCGTATGCTTACTTAAGCCTGTATAGTTACCAATTTCCATTTACATCCAAATCAAAGAATTTGCAAAATTTGCGTACTCAGACATCTGATTCTGCCGGATTTGTGCTCTAAAGCTCTCATGGTATTTCGAAGCTGTTTCACGAATGCAGTTAACATCATCCTTAATTGAGGTTCGAACATCTTGTTTTGTCGTTCGACAAAACCAATCGCTTTCGGATTGTATTATATGCTGTTCAAAATGCGATGAAAACCTAGGAGCTTTGTGAACAATTTCGCCACGATTTGTGTTTTTCGGTTTGTTGTGATGGAACCCTATATCTTCAGATACATTACAGTAGGATCAATATACTTACGGATTTTACGGTTTTTTCAAGGTTCTTTTGAATGATAGTCATTCGATTGCTGCAGTGAACCAAGCAGGTCCATATGGATATTTTCAAATCTTACATTTACTAAGTTCTGATTTTGTTTGGTGGTGAACTTTGAACGTTTTGGCATAGGGTACAAAACTTGCCCCAGTTCCTTGTATCGAGATTCATTCTTGGCCGGCATTCGATATGTTGTCACATATCGATAATAATTTGCATTTGTCTGTGTGTTTACGCTTAATGTATGAATTGTTTCAGCAGAACTAGACAAATAGTCGTTCGTTAGATTTTATTCGCATTTAATTTTGGCAAATTTCGGTGGTGAAAAGGTTCGGTCAGAACTGTACGTTCTGATCTTAAAGCAATAGCCGTTGTAAGTGGTTTATGGTTGGTAAAAATATAGAAATTTCGACGAAAGTGTTTTTTTTACTATATATAGTATATATGGCAAGAAGTTCAAATATAGAATAATTAATTTCCGCAAGCGGGAGCTTCTTTGAAAAGATCGCCAATGGTTGCAACATCCTTTGTTGCGTTCTTGTAAGGCAGCTCCAACTGCAACTTTTCAAGTGTCTTTGGTGAACATCATTGTTAACTGAGTATTATTAACGAACTTAACCATTTCGATTCAGTATGATCTTCTTACCAAGAGAAGTTTCTGCTGTTTTTACCTTTGCTTATGTGAAATGGCTAAATCCCGGTGAATATAGGTGATAGCATGCCATATGGCATTCAGATAACTCAAAAACCTCAATGGGAATAAATAATCGCGCTGGCAGTTTGAACGTTAATTTTTGTATGTGTGGTTTAGGGTTTATTTATCAGAGACTAGGATTGTGTTTGTTCACAAGGGTACCAGTCCTTGTCGTTGCACCATATGTAATGGAGAGGAGACTAATAGTGATAAGAGGTTACCGATTCCGATGTCTGTCATAAACGGTACTTAAGTTTTTGCAATTTTAAGTTTCGCACCTAGTACAGACGTCGTAATGGACTTCTTTCTGCTTCAATTATAAATTGTAATCCGGAGCCTTACGAACACGTTTTTTTTAAAGAACGCCGTATTCATTGTTGACGCTGAAATGATTTGGAGATGACTTGACCAATAGTTACGTTCATAGCGAGGTTAGTAAATGTGTATGATTGTTGAGACTGTGCCTTTTATTCAGCCTCGCAAAAACTGATTGATTTGTGAATTTTTTTTAAATTTCAATCTGCCGTTTGCAAGCAATCGATAAATATCGAAGATCGATATGCACCGAGAGTTAAGATGAGCTTATCGGAATAGTTCTAATCAGCTCAAGAAGCACTGCCTCGTTGCTTACGACTGACGCCATAAAGCGAAAACTTTTATTTTAGTGTCGGTCGCTACAACTTCTTGTCAAATCTTCGAATGGTGTCTCGCAAAATGGAAGACATCTCTGTCTGCTGGTTCTTTGAGCCGTACTTTGCAGCGTACATTACGATAGCCTCGTTATTATATCGATGATGCCACTTCAACGTTGTAATTTTTGACGAAATTCTCCTTGTGGATGTGCTGAAAAATGTGACACAGCGCGAGGTGTTGATGTCGTTGAATGCCTTATGTACTGAAACTTGCATTTTCGAATTGTCAGACAACTCGCATGTCATGACTTCGTTGATTCTGGTAACTTCTTATGGTGAATTGAAGTCTGACAAATTTTTTAAACATCTCGTTATGCTAGATTTTCTTGCGGCAAGTGTTGATGTAACGCATGATACGATAATCGCGCATTGAGAGTGCATAGAAGAGGTAGTTACACCGATGATCGTAGCGGTAGTATACTCGCAGCTTGCAGATTAGTCGAGTCTAAGTTTATCTGAGAGTGCGTATCAACGAGAGGCACAAGCGATGTTTATAGTATATTAACTTAAAGTTGGGTTGAGCTGGTGTAAATTAGTTGTAAAACGATGAAGATGATATAATGTCGATAAGATCACAATATTTTGGATAAGCAGCTCGGCATAAAGACTTTACAAGATTATATTCCATTGACAGCGAATAAATTTAGTATTCCTCTAATTCTGCTGTGCTCGAAGAAGCGTGACTGATCGTTTCATTTGATGTAAAATTGCATCTCTTGCACCGTAACTGTACAGGGTGGCTGACACGAAATGTTACCAAAACAAAACGCCACAGAATTTTTATTTTTTGATGAATTTTATTGAATAAAAGTAAAAAATGTTCACAAATACTTAAATTTTTTAATTGTATTAGCAGTTTACGATTTGGCCACCCTTGGCCGCGATTATCGCGTTCGTATTTTCGCCCATTTCCGGCGAAGGGCTTGCTTGAAATGATCGACACTTTGGTATTTTTTTGTCCCAACCTTGTTCTTCAAAATACCCCAAACCGAGAAATCTAGCGGATTTGCATCCGGTGAGATTGGTGGCCATTGGGCAGAGGAAATGAACCGCGGAACGTTGTTTCTCGGCCAATATTGATGAAATGAAAGAAAATTGCCTGGTGCAATGTCCAGGCTCTGCGGCCCAAATGTTTTTGTGCCCAAGGCTTTAACGCTCCCTCCAACACATGATCCTGATAAATTTGAGCATTTATCTCGATGCCACGGGTCAAAAAACCGAGCGGTGAACGGCTTTCGGCCGTTACGGCGGTCCAAACCATCACCATCGGCGACGCTTGGTTTCGAGTGGCAATCCGTTGGTCCAAATTTTCAGTAGAGCGGCCGAGCAAGTAATTCCGGTCGTTTTGCTTGTTCACATATTGCTTCACATGATCTTTCAATATGTGCTGCATCCGTTCGAGCGAAATGTTCGCCTCACGAGCTATTTTTCTGTTACTACGGCACAGATTCCGAGTCAATTTGGCCTTCACCTTCCGAATGATATCCGGCGATGTTGCAGTGCGTTTCGGTCCACCACCATGGCGTTTTGCAATGCTACCAGTATCGTTATAACGATTTATGGTGCGATACACAAACATTTTATCCACATGCAGATATTTTAACTGGTTAATAATCTGCGGCTGTGGTTTTCCAGCCAAATATAGAGCAATCACACTATTATGCTTGAATTCCATTGCGGATACCTTTTTTTCTGAATAGCTCCCACTAAAATTCTTTTGTACGCTTGTAAACAATGGAATGAACTGTCATTAGTGTAAATTTGAGCGCTCTGTCATCACTGGTTTGACAGCAATGACAGTCTGAAGTTGGTAACATTTCGTGTCAGCCACCCGGTATATGTTAGAAGTCAAAACCCGTTCTTTATTAATGTTAAAAAGTCTCTGAATGGCGAGTTGACTGGATTCTTGCGATCGGCAAGGTTGCCCTAGATTAAAGGATCTTGCTTGTAATTATTCAAAAATCCAGCTCAGGTGACTATAAAATCGTTACGAGCGAATTTTAAGTTGTTTTCATCGCTCGGTGGTATATCGAATTCAATCTGCGCCGACAACCAAATGAACCGTCTAGTAAAATCCATCTGTTTTAATCAATTCTTCATTTCTGGTGTGACAAATGATTGCTCCGATCGCTATAGTGTGTTTTCCTTAAACGTTGTTCCTCCCTGATTGATTAAATTGTTGATTTCTCTGATTTATGGAGATTCGTTTATAGTAATTCGACTTGATGGAGTGCTGGAGGCGGCATAATAGCGTGAAATTGTGAACTTGAGCGTAGATAATTGAGTGAGAATTCCAATTTTACGAGCAATCATGCCTAGTACGTGATTGTTCCAATAAACTTTCAACGGATGCCTAAGATTATTCGAAGTTAAATGTGTCCTGCAGCAATCACACATCATCATTTGATTTTTGTTGAAAGTGTCAGGTGGGAGATAATCAGAAAATCATCAAAATCAAATACTTGCTTGATTTTCGTGGCAACCTTCACGAACCAAACATGAGCGATCAGCAAATATAGTAGTGCCGAAAGGATAAACGGTTTAAATTGGTTTTTAAAAGTTTTATATGGCCTATCGACCCTGGGATCGAAACAATTTAAAATAAACCTCAACCTGTACGACTAAATTATTAGAATACTGAAAGATATGATGATTGAAATTCATTGATCCCAAATACGCAAAAAAGTTTAATCGTTTGACTGTCCAAAGGATATCTCAAGAACGGCTTATGTGTGACTCAAATTTTTTCGATGTTTTCGAATCATTGAAAGGCCTTCGATCAGACACAAATTTTGACGATACAACGACTGTTGAGGCGCTGGAAGCAGTTGCATGTCATTTCAAAGAATACTCCGTTTCGGCGCTGGTAGCTAATTATTCAATTATTACAGAATTATACTTGTCGCATATAATTGAAAAGGTTCACAAATTTAGATGTTGCAATATAATACTCAAAACTACCGTAGTGGCGCTGGTAGCATTTGCATTTTCCTCATGCTCATATAATCATGTATTATATGGTATGAAAGGTCTTGTAAAAAGCAACAATTTTATTATCGGGCCTTTCGGTAATAAATCCGTCCGTTTTGGCTCTGGTAATTAATTTCTTTATTACAGTATATATGTAGGTGCTGTATATATTGTTGAAATGGTCACAACACTTGTGTGCAAAGGTTTAATAAATTTGGGTTTTAGGAAGTGGAACAAACACATCTAACGTTTTATTCCTCAACCTCTCAAGTAATAATCTTTTGGTTTATTATTATCCAAAACGATTGTAAAAATGATTAAATAATTACAGTGTATTGTTTCGGAAATGTCTACCTTGCCATTAGGCTGATGAAACAAATATTGACTTTTTATTCTTTAGTAAGAATTAGGAGCTGTGTAATTAAGATAAGTAAAACCTTTAATAAAAAGTTGACAAACTCTCAAAATCAATTGCTTACATCAAGAAAATAACACCCAAACAACAAAAAGGTTGTTTATGATAAAATCTAATACACAATTTGATGTCACATACCCAAACACAACATAAAACAAAATTTCTCATTTTTTTAACCCTCGTCTCAAGCGCAGCATACGTACTACGTACAAGAAGAACGAAGAACATACCAATTAATCTTAATCTAAAGCTTAAATTGTAGAGTGGAATAATAAATTTGTGTAAATGGTGTTAAAATTCGTAAAAAACACCTTAAAACGAGATTAAACCACACACACATGATATTCTCATACGAATACCATGAAACCACACATATCGTACTAACTTTGAAAGAATATCATAATTTGTTATCCTAGACATTTTAAAATATGATTTATAAATACGATAAAAGGTGGATTTAATCGAGTACATGTGGAGACAGACGAATGTGATAAGATTCTCGAGTGCAAAATAATTTTGATTAATTAGCTATTATACATCCAGAGGAGTGAAAAATTCTTGTTAATTTTTTGTGCTTATTTTAATTAGATAATAACGACAACATGATTGTTTCAAAACAGCAAAATTAAGACTAAAACACACACACACACATACGAAAAAGGTTAATGTAGGCATCCCCATACTTTTGGATTTGATAAAAACCCAAAACGTATGTGACAATATTTTGTATATTACGGTCTTGGGTTGTGCGTGTGTACATAAATAATTTGATTAATGAGCAAACTACAATGTAGCCAACCATTAACCACCTTTTCTTCCCGTTCTGTTTTTTTGTATCGATCATGAATTTTCATAAAAATAATTTTTTTTTTGCTTTTACCAGTTTTACGCTTGACAAAAAATTCGGATATATTTTTAGCCTTTTTCATTTTTTCATTTTCATCTGCCATTGCTGCTGCCACGTATTAATTTTCTGGTGCCTCTATTAAATATTTAAACATAAAGTTATTTTCCTTTTAAAAATATTTTAAAATTATTTTAATTATTCATTTTCAGTTTAGCGTTATGTATAATGACGATAATGAAACATAATACGTTTGTGTTAATTCATTTTTGGAATATTCAGAGCTGGGATAAGCTACTTACATATTTTGTTCAATGAAATACATCAAAATAAGTTATTTAGTTTTGAGTTAAAATTTGTAACCCAAATATATGATTGTGTGCACAATGCTTTTGCATTGGTCCATCCATATTTGACTCACATCTACTTTGCCATAATCAGTTGGTCGTCATTTTTATAATGGGGCGGGGAAAAACTAAATTCCATTCAGGCTATTTGTGAATTCAGATACGGCACTTACATAATTAGGAAAACTAAGGTCCAATCCAATCGGTTGGGAAATGTCCTAATTTATCATTTTCCGGAACCTCATGCAAATCTCACATAGGAACACCATTTTTATTATACGAGCTGAACTTCTATCAAATTTTTTTGACAAACGGTTAAATTCCGTTAAAATTGGCCAGTTCCCAGATCCACAATAGGAACTCATATTCGAATCTAATTTGCATAATGTAATTCAAGTTTAACCATATGGCTTACTTCTAATAAATTATCAATTTTCTAGAACCAAATGTAAAACCATTTTTGTAATACAAAAGTAATCTATATTAATGCGTTGAGAAAACGGCTTAGATAAAATAAAGTTCATCTTTACATTAAAATTTGTCATTTTTTCAAAACATATTTGGAACTAACATATGAATCCCATCCCAATTTCTATTTATTGAGATGTGGCGTAGTTCTGATAAAATTAACCATTTTCCAATATCACTCCGAATTCATATTGGGTCCAATATCACTCAGAATTCATATTGGGAACCCTATATCGTTATCACAAAAACCGAGTTTACCCGAACTATTTAAAAATGGCCGAATTACATTCAATTGCACGTTTCAAATAACGCATAGACTTGTTTCATACTAGCCCTTCGGAACCTATTTTATAAACTCAATTTCTTCTAAACTGACTGTCGAAAGGTTAGCTTCATTTAAATTAACCAATTCCAAGTTTCCTGCTTTCGGAATCCTATAAAACTTACAACATTCATAAAACAAGAACGTAACTAAATACCACGCAACAACAATTTTTAAAATTAAGAAAATAAATTGGCAATCTAAACGAATTTAGTTCCCTTCACTTCGGTTAGCGATATTTCAGTACCAAAAAAATTAGTTTTCCTCCAAAATTAGTTTTCAAATCTCATTTTCAAATATGGAAGTAATTAATTACCCTAGTTCTGTCCTACAGTTGACCATATTCCAGAACACCCATTCTCATCCATCATACCCAATTACGTCTTGATCGGACACTCTAGTTGGTCATAATAGTTAAATGCTTAGTTCCATAATAGCTGGCCGTGTCACAGCTTTTTCCAAAAGTCATTTCAAAATTTCATTTGCCTTCAGAATTCTATTTCATCAACTATACCCAATTCCATTTTATCGTTAGAAAGTAGCTTATTTTTGTCCATATTCGTCATATTTCAGCACTTCGAAATTTAAAAATCGTTTCCATTTACCACACCAAATTTCATCTTCATCAATTAAAAATTGGCTAATTCGTCCTAGTTCATACCTAATTTGGAGTGCTAGAACAGTGCTACATAACCTCACATCGTTCATTAAGGTAAAACAGATAGCACAAACAATGCAACATAATAAAACATGACGCAACCTGTTGTCAAATGGTAAAATAAAGCAACTTGGTGCAACATCACGCAACCATGGTTCATTGAAGAACTCCTAATCGAATTTTCCGGGAATCAGTACTCCTTGCAAAATCACTAATCTCACTAAATTTTATCAATACCTTTCCAGGAGAAAACAACTACTCCATCGATTGATCCCATAATGAATTTTCCTAAAACTTGGGATTCTTCGTAATTGATTTTTATTAATGGACAGTGATGTTTAAATTATTTTAAGGCAGTATTGTGTTACACCCCAGGGTCTTGGCGGGCTTTAACTCCATAATTTCTGATTATCACATGTATGCTCCTAAACATTTTCCCCAAGCTGATTTATTAGGAGCCACTTTATTTCCATTTCTAGCAAGCCTTCTTTTTGGCTTGACTTTCGCAGTTCCTAAGTGTATTTTTCTGTGCATTACACATTTTCACTAGCACCAAATTTCACGTAAAAGTGGGTAACATGAAAAAAATTTTCCAAATAACATTTTCCGTGGTAAAATGAATTGGAACTCGGAACAAATAACGGAACAAGCGATCCACTACCAGCTGTTTCTAAGAAGTTATTATACTTTCCAATCCCATTTCTATAATAGAACATGCTGAATTTTATCATATTTTGTCCTAGTTTACTATATTTTAAAATTTGTTTCAACAATAATTTAGAAATCTCGCCAAATAGTCCAAATTTCATTATTCTTAATTAAAAAAATTTTAGGCTATTCTGGATGATAGCCAGATATTAGTTTCTCCTCATAGTGATGTTAACCCGTGCATTGCCTAAAATTATAATTCGCTAAGACATTGAGATTATACTTTGTGTGTAAGTTGAAAGTATTCTCATTATTTTCTAGTTTGGTCACTGCAGTCTGAGAACGTCGTTCCAATTTGCAGACTCTGATGTGGGAAATAAATTTACAATTAAATTATGAACATTTTAATTTTGTCTATCTATTTTTCCAGTTTTAGCAAGTTTTCACAACTTCGTCTCAAATCGGTAAGAATTATTTCTTTTCAAATTTCAAATTTTAACGATTGTTTTTGTGAAAAATGGATATCCAGGGAACGTCATCACTATGAATATTCCTGAGATTAATAAAAAACAAATTTCCAAAATTAAATTAGATAGTACGCGTGAAACACAACATTTAGCAGTTAAACCTAAGCATAAACGTTTTAATGCAATTTCTAAAAGTTTAGATATGATTTTATTTACTAAATTAAATGACGAAATACCAGAAAGCTTTACAATCAAATCTATACATATAAACATACAAAGTTGGTGCGTTTGTCTGTAATTTTGAAATAATTGGCTGTTTTTGAGTGTTTTGCATTTGTTTATCTATGTCTGTCCGTCCGCATCAGTTTCGTTGTGCGGCTTTCACGCCAAAACCACGGCACCGATTTTAGTGTGGCTTAAATATATTTGATGCTGTCAATAACGAGAACAACCTGCACTTTGTTCTATCTCGATATCTTCATCTGTTTTAAAGTTATAAGATAAAACATTTCCGACAGGTCAGTAATGGTCAACCAACGCGTTTTCTCAGTTCATTATTGCATTCCTAATTTTTTTTCATGAGAAATCAAAATAACAATTTCAAGTAAAGTTTACCGAGATCTATGTAGAACACAAATCCAATTGGAATCTTCTTCGCCTTCTTCGATTAAATTATTTATTATTGTCATTACTAATTGAAAAAATTTTATTTTGTGGTTTTATACAGGATGTTGCAAAAGTAACTTTATGACTTGTTTTTGAATAAATATTGAATGGAATGAAAAAAACGAAAAAAATAAAAGGAAAGTGAGAACCATTTTCTCGGACGCAAAAATCCGGTTTTAATTGCATTCTCCATAACTTTGTGGTGTTTATTGAGGTATAAGACCAATTTCGCCATGAACGTTTTCATTTGGTTGCAGTAAGGTCTAGGGCCTATGCAGATTTTTTCTTGAGATGGTCCCACAAGAAAAAGTCTGCGGTGGTCAAATTAGGCGATCAGATTAGATCATCTCAAATCGCCGTTTTTGAAAATTATCCGATGTGGAAATTGTTGCCTTAATAATTCTATTTTTAAGCGTGCAAGGGCGTTTGAACCATGCACCTTGATCATTTTCGAAACAAATGGTCCGTAAATGTTTTTGATGGTACTGCCACACCAAACAGTAACACCAATTGGGTATAATGGCCTTTGATGAAGATTTTTGGAATTCTCTGATCCCAAAAATTTGCTGTTTTGCATATTCATAAAACCGCTGAAGTGAAAATGGGCTTCTTCGGTCATCATTAAATTTGCAAGAATTTCATCATTCTCAACGTGATCGGGAAGAGGTGCAAATCCTTTTTCAAAATCCGTCGAAGAGTGCGGAGCTGCAAGCTGCAACTGGGCGGATCGTCTTCTCGTTGATGTTTTCGGGTTTTCTGAGACGCTCAGATTGACAACATCAATATTTTCGACGGATCTGCCCGGTCGAGGTCTGCCCGTACGTCTTGAATCTCCAACTGTCCCAAATTCAGCAAATTTATCCACTAGCGAACGATTTGTTGGATCCGTTGGTGTAGGTCTTTAACCGTAAAATCTCTCGTATGCACGTTGAGTATTAACTATTTGAACGATTATTTTCAAGGAATAGAAAAATCTTGGTTCTTTAGTTTTATCTGTGAAATAGAAAAAACGATGGAATAGTCGCAAACAAAGAAATTAATCATTTTTTACATCATATACTATCACGTACTCTTGCCACACTCTGTGCTTTGCGGTAATTTTGGAATAATGTTGGAATAATTAATGGTTTACGATTTTTTATGTGATTGAATAAACTATCGGATTAGTCAACGATATATTCAACCTTCATTTCTATAAAAAGCAAGTAAAAAAGTTAATGGTCGTGGTTATCCCCTATATTAAAGTTTGACAACTAAAGTTAAAGTTTTAACACGTACTCGGATAACACGTACTCTTAGTATATGGTTTCAGCAGACACAAAAAATGGCTCGATAAGTAAGGTCTACACCAAGGAGATCAAGATGGTTGTAGATCTGAAGGTCTAAATCAACGCTTAAATGATACCCAACTCGAAGTACGCCAGAAATAAATAAAAATATTGACAAGCGCGTTCTTTGTTACGCGGAAGGCTCAGTTTGGCGGTTCTTGGATTGTTGCTTATATGTTTTTAACGTAATTGATTGGAATCAAAATCCATAATTAAGCTGTTTACCCTAGAATTCGCAGAGTTATTTCCTTTTCAAACCAGCACACTGAATGTGGCAGTCTTCTTATTAAAGTTACGATATTTTGAAAACTGGTAAGGTTGAATGGATTGAAACTAAAGCTAAACGATGAAAACCGACCCTGTATTGATAATTCTTTGACAAATTATCAGATTTATTGGTCAAGAAGAATATTTGTGTTTAAATTTTTACTAACTTGGGATAATTTCATTTTGGATTAATTATTGGAAAGTAAAATAATTTGTTGCGTGAGCTTTTTCCGAGAAAAACTGGTTTTTCGTAGTATGTACTTGCTATGGTTGTTATGTGTACAATATGTTACTGCACAGTGCGTGCTGGCTTACGCAATACTTATTTATAACCACATTTTACTGTTAGAATGATTTGTTTGCAGCGGGAGTAATACGACCCTGGCACAACACGCCACTGCAAAGCCTCATCGTTGCTAAAGACCGTCAACTGCTACAAAGGGGTCCACTATTTTTTTTTGCTTACTAAAAGAGATTTATATAGAGACGACACCTTATAAATTATCTTAATTAGCCACGCTTTCCAGCGGGTGGAAATGGAACCAAAAACCCAATTTATGCAAATATTCACGTATTTTTGACTCATACCAATCCGGCCTGTTGACTTTATTCAAATTGAGCACTCGTATAAATTTATATGTAAATGTAAAGCCTTCACCAATGCTACAAAATTTCTGTTACGTTGGCACTCTTTAGAATGCGAGGGAACCGTATAGTCTAATTTTCCAAGTAAGCCGGTAATATTAGGACAAACGGACGACCTTCCATTCTATATAGTTAAATATGAAATTTGTCATTTACTTTGAGGTTCTTGTTTGCTGAGTGCTCTGTAAACGTTTCTCTTGCCGATTTTCGTCATTTGCCTCATACAGAGGAGGAGTACCTGAATTTTTAAAATGTGTTGTATGTAGAACCTGAATAATAAATTCACCAATGTACCAATAAAAATCCTTAGTTACGTGTTTGCAGTATATTGAGGATATAATTTTATCCAAATTTCATATTGGTAATATTTTATTGAAATATTTATGAGGTTATACTCGTATTCCGGATATATATATTTGGTTAAGAGATATTGCCAGCTTATCCGATAAAAATGTTTCTTTCATTCAAATTAAATTTTTTATACCAATTTTTATGTTTTATAAACATTATACGTGGATCTTCCTCCTTCGAAGACGAATCCATATTTTATTTAAATTATGTTATCGAAATATTTATGTGTGCACGAATATAAATTGGATCGAATCAATGTTATAATAAAATTATTGATGAAATGAAATATTGGTACCCAATTAAATTTGCAGAATACAGCTCGACGTGTTCTATATATATACACAACTCAATCAAGTGCACGTGGTATTTTGATAAATTGGTATGGCAATCAATTGTATCCGCGTTTAATTGAATCAATTCTTTGAAGTACGAATAAAGCCGTTGAAATAATGTGGGTTTTGATAAACGAGTATGTAACATAAATATTTTTGCAATTTTTAAAATTGGTTCATGTAAATTTTTCTGAAAGTTAGATCAAACGAAAATTTTCTAATTTTAATTTTTTATTCTTGCCCGTGGGTGCTTGTTGCGGCTTAATCTTTTAGTACATGATCTTATGCTGTTTTTATTGTTCTGTCTTTACTCTTGCTGCTGCGACACAATGGTTGATTTTGTCATTTATCCATTTTAAGGTGGCTGCTCCAAGATATTTCAGTCTTAACCTCCAAGACAGGAAAATTACTTCATAAGTTTTATGTTGTTGTCCTTTTCTTAACGTTTTCATTTGTAATATATGCCAAATCTGGACATACAAGGACCCCAATTTCATTGATTTCGGAGCAATAAAACAGTTTTTCCTATTTTTATTCGGACATTTACTGATTCTAGACTTTCACCGTAAGATTATAGATTTACTTTAAGCCCAATTCTTCAAATCAAATGTATTGTTTCAGAAATATCAATACTGACCTCTTAATTGACATAGGCCACGTTTCGTCTTATTTTCGTTCTTAAGTAATTTATGCCCTTCGCTCGTTGATTTTTGGGGCGAGGGGCGAGTATTAGAACTAAAAACACATAACTATGCGCAGAACTCATTATTGCGAAGTTTTAGTTTTGAACGGTATCGGCTATTAATCGTGTACTAGAAATGAACTGAGATTCTATCCTTAATTTTAAGCAAATTTCTGAAATTTCGACAGTGCTGAACTGCACTTGACCGTTTGTAGATCTAGTGTACTTATTCAAATTTAATGATTGGGTGAGGTTGCATGGTTGGATGAATCATTACCTTATCTTAACATACTATGTTAATCAAATTCGGTTGACAGGATACTTGAACACTTTTTAATAAAATTACGTCTCTGGAATGGGATTCTATTACGATTTATGTTGGCAAAGTTATAGATAATGAACAAATGTTGCTCACCATTTAGTGAGTCAACAACAAACCCATCTTAAACGAGGTTAAACTATGCTAATTTTATTAAGGATGATAGAACTAAGAACCACTACCAGGAGATTGGTTTCAACTTGGGAAAGTTCGATGAGCATGATTTATGGAGTTTTAAGTTTTCGTGAGATCATAGACATGTCGTCCCGTGTCTTAAACGTCATGAAATTAATTGTTTTTTATTTCTTTACTTCCTTGTTTATACCAATTAAAGTTTAAGAGAACAAATTTCAAGGAGACGCCTGTCTGTTATTAAATTTAAAAATATCATCATGCCATCTACAAAGAAGTTGGTCGGAGAACATGAACTCCCATTTTACTTATACCGAGTGTCAGTTATGACACAAAACATAATTATGCGATACTATAAATTACACAGATTACCACAAATTTTAGAAAATTCTTTAGCGTCTTAGTGAATAAGCTCAAACATATGATCTTTTACAATTTGAAATCCTCGTAGGTTGCACCTTGATATTATTCTTTCTGGTTAACTCAATTAATTAGTATTTGGTCATTTATTGTTGAAAGTGTATTGAAGATCCTATAGTTACACGTTTCAAATTCATCTGTCTAATAACAATAAACTATCAGAAGATACTGTATCTAAGTATTGTATTTTCCAATACTCAGGTTTCTTGGTCAAGTACGAGTTAAACATTATTTTGGATCCATTATAACTTTACTTAGTAGAATTCCTAATGTGGGGGGAATCCAATTCATTTCCGTGTATGTTCCTCCGCATACATCACAGTGTATTAGACAACGTACTTCAAAAATATTTTCTGTTCTAAGATTCGCGATGTTGTTGTGCTTGGTGACTTTAACGCACGTATTGGTTCAGATGATATAGGGAAAAACGTTGGCAAAAACTTATACCATCGCAAGTCCAATGAGAATGGCATGGCTCTGCAATTGCTTGCCAGCACTACTGATTTATTTATTCAAACAACTAGAGGCCGACAAAGAACCATTACAACCTGGACTGATCGAAAAATCTACTCTCAAGTGGATCACATTTGAACGCGAATTAAAAACCGCTTTATATCTACATCAATTCAATCAAAGCGGATTTCTTCTTTCATAAAATAAGTGATCATCGTTTGATATGGATTTATTGTACTACACGAAGAGAATCAATGAATCAATGCATACCGTCTTCTAAATTTATTACAATAATTGCATCATCAACATATACGTATAAATCATTAAATCGTTCTGCATTACGAGAAGATTAGACTAGCGTTCTTTACCAAAATCTTCTCTCCACTATCTATGAAGAAGCCGTTTCAAAAGATACAACGTGATACAACGAATTCATGGCAGCTCATTATTGATACTCGCAGCATCAAAATCGCTTCTCAGAAATGTTTAATCAAATCAATATTTAAGGTCAATCAAACCAAAGCCGAGCACTGGCCCAACTTAAGTTGTAACTTAATCGTTTGAATACTGCTCTCAATACCTTAAGACAAGCTCTTTCTGAAAACAAAATTCTCAAATGTCAGCAGTTCTTCCACAACTTATCTAGCTATAAACCTTCTGAGCGATTACGTAAAACTCATTTTTTAAGCAGCATTAGAGAATCACAAATAGTAACCAAAAACACTACATACCAATTACATCCTGGTGCGCTGAATTAAACAAATCTTCCCATTGGGTCCACCACAATTAAATATATCCGATTTGTAACTGGCCCCGGTACCGATGGCATTTCAATCGAACTGTTTAAACATGCACCGAACAATATATCATCGAAACATTTCAGCAAGTTATTAAGACCGCTTGGATAAAAAACGAGCCTTCATCAGAATGGCTTGAGACAATTCACCAAACATTAAAAATCCCAGATCGGTAAATGAGTATAGAAGAATTTTTCCTTGTAATGTGTGATATAAAATGTATACAAAACTGCTGCTGGACCGACTTGATGAGAATTTATCGTTGCCGCAATCATATCAGGCCGCTTCCCTGGCGAACCGGTCAACCGAAGATCATATGTTCACCATCGGTAGGGTTATAGAGGAGTGGTGGGCCGGACACCGATTATGTACGTACTCTCTATCGATCTATCTAAAGCATTTGAAACTGTTAATCTTGATGTCATATAGAAGTGTCTTCAACATTATATACCAAATTACCTGTTCAATGGTTATATACCAAATTACCTGGCAAGAGTACCCAATTTCCCCAAGAATATTTAACTTCATATTACATGAAGTGCTATTGACAGAGGGAGATCAGTTTCCTGAACTAAAACTAGAACAGTGTGTCAAACTGCAATTACCATTGATTCTCGGATTTGCTGATGACATCATACTGGTCACTCGTCAAATCGATACTATTGAACCACTTATACAAGAGTTAAAACATGTTTTTGGATTCGTCGGTTTAGAAATCAACCAACAAAATGTACCATCCTCATTAGCGACCCAAATGTAACAAATGAGCATCCAATTAGCGTACTTTTAGCTGGGATTACATTCACCGTTGTCGAAGTAATGCGATACCTAGGGACTTACTTAACTTCAAAATTAAGTCGACCGTTTACTATACGAGCCCGATGTCATCAAGCATTTGGCGTTGTCCTTAGTATGCAAAACTTTATCAAACAGCAAAAAATTCCATTTTGGACACCTATTACAATGCACAATACTACTATTGTCCCTCCCAATGATGATTTTTGGACTTAAATCAGCAGCTCTCACCTATGCAAATCACCGGCGCCTCAACCAATATGAGCTGTGTTTGTTAAAAAAATTAATTGAATTCAGCATCAATAAATCCATCACAAAAAAGGTAAATAATTGCTAAGTGACAAGACGATCACCAAACGAATTAAAGTTCAAAGAATTAATTACTGGGACACGTACATCGTCGTAGGTCAACTCATATTCTAAGTGCCGCATCATCATACTCGTACATAGCTGGAGCAAAAAAACTTGGACGACCTTGTTTCACGTGGAATGACTCATTAATTCAAGACCTGAAATATTATACAAAACCAACTAGCGAATGGACAGCTCTAGTACCAAACCAGAGTTAACTACGGAAAGGTAAAGAGATGTATCTACGAGTAAATGAAGAATCAGATTCCAGTGACTTACTGGACTACGGAGATGAAGAAGATGTTCACATACATCCATAATTACTAACCAAATGGATGTAATTTTAATTAATTTCAATTTATATATTAGTGGATTATAGGCTTCAAAGCAATACAAAATAACACAGGAAGGTAGAGACAGAAAATCTACGAAAACAGGACAGGCCTATTGACTACTTAGGTGTCTGTAACCGGGTCAATTTCCATAATAGTTCATTTGAAAGATAATTCATTTTTATTAAGTTTTCTTCATTGGTTTTAAAAATAATAAAATTTAAATGGCTACCGCGCACGTTGACGCAAGTGTGACATCTCAGCAAAAAATTATTCATTACTGCCTGAAGAGTTGCAGCGGGAATTGCCTCAATCATCGTTCGAATGGATTGCTTTAAATCATTCAAATTTGTTGGTTTTGTTTTGTAAACTTCCTGTTTGTTATTGGGGAATTTTTGCTGCCATTCTGTCATAACTGGCCGGGCTACGTGAGGAGTTGCACCATCTTGTTGAAACCACACAGACTTGAAAGTGATTCTCTTTCGGCGTAGTTCTGGATAAAAAAAACTCTCAACATTTTTAAGTAATGGTCTGCAGTGACCGTAACAGTAACACCGTTCTCTTCGAAAAAGTAAGGCCCGACAATGCACTTTGATGAAACTGCACACCACACTGTTACGCGGAGTGGATGTAATTCCGCCTCATGGAGTATCTGTAGGTTAGAATCACTCCATATTCGACAATTTGGTTTATTAACATTGACGTTTAGATCAAAGTGAGTCTCATCAGACATAAAAAGACAGTGTAAGACGTTTTCGTCCTCTTCAACCATTTGAAGGATCTTCTGGCAAAATTTCAAGCGAATCGGCAAGTCTGCTGCGTTGAGTTTGTTTGTTATTTGAATTTTATAAGGGAATAAGTTCAAATCTTTGTGCATAATTGATAGCAGTGACTGTCTGCTGATACCCATTTGAGCAGATAAGCTCCTTGTCGAAACTCTGGGATTGTCTTGTATGGCAGCAGCTACAGCAGCGATAGTTTCCTGCATCCGAACTGAAGGGTTTCGATTATAAGGTTTGCGATTGACCCATGCTCAGCAAAATTGTTTACGAGCCTCATTATAGTCCATCTGCTAATGTGTGATAGGGGCGGACAATCCAAATTATTTTCTCAGTGTCCCAATTCTCCATTATCGTTATTAAATTTGAAAATCTTTTATAGATAGATTTTCAAATTTAATAACGATAAAATAACAATTGGAACAGATTAATTACATAGAAAAAAAGTTATTAATTTTTTTTTGTAGCAGCTTTCATCAGCCACCCTGTACATATAGCGTATCATCTAACCGTAATTCGTTAAACAAAAATAAAATTAGAAAAACGCACCACAATAATAACAATAATATCCCTGTTAAATGATGTGTACCATTAACAAATACTCGTGTTACTTCCAATATTGTTGTTACGAATAACAACTGATTCGTCAGCTGATATATTGTCACAATCAATTAACAACGTTCATAACAATAACAATAGCAGCAACAACAAAAATAATAAAAATGTTGCTAATTGTACAAGCAGGAATATTGTTATTGGTTTATCTATTGAAATTGATAATGTTATTCGTCTTGTCGATGCTAGAAAGTCTTTCATATCTCGTTTGCAGACTAGCACTACCGAAGCAGATCTTATGAATTATATAAAATCTAAATTTGCATCAACGTAAATTGCATTAATCTAAACCATCGACATATGAAACGGGCTATGCATGTTTAAAGTAAATAATTCGGCGGGCTATGTAGATTGATGAACGCGGGAATATGTGGTATGCAGGTTTACTGCTAAAATAATTTATTATGCCGGCCAAACGGCATAGTAGGTAAAGCTTTGGCATTTGGATCGGGAGGTACCGGGTTCAAATTCCGATAGGGGCGGGATGTAAAAGATAGTTTTCATCATCTGAATGAACATAACTATGATCCCCTGCCCCGTAGTGCAGAAATAATGGGCTGACCCATTTTCCATGTCATACATCCATGTAATAGATATCAATGCAATAAGCAGATGATTTTGCGTAAATCGGACCTATAATTGGCTACCGCATAAGGTAGGACGTTAAAAGCGAATCGCGAAAGAGTTGGGGGGTGCTTCCCAGAACAGATAGCAAATAATAAACAACAAAAAAAAAAATTTTAAAAATTTATTATCTCAAATTTTTTTCGACGGTTTTTTCATCGTAACCCTTGAAAGCTTGCCCTAACGTAGTAAATTTTATTGTAGGTAGAATTAAAATAATATACAATGTACTTGCACAAATAATAGTATTATGGTGATGACATTGTTGACTTTAATGTCCGTAACAATGTTGATTATAATACGTCCGTTGACAATGGTCCTTATGATCAGAGTAATTTTGTTAGTAACGAATTTTTTTTGCTCAATATATACATAATATATCATAATACGGGCGGAATGCGCTCTACACAAAATAAATTGTCTACACCGGGTATGGATGAGGATTATACATCATTGTTATCAATGAGACATGGCTAATTCCGGCTATAAAAAATGATATTTCCTTCTAACTATACAGTTTTTCGAAGAGACTGATATGAATCTGGAGTTTGTCTTGATGTTGACGGTAGCATTTTAATCGCTGTGATTGACCATTATAAATGTGAACATATTGATTTTTTCATTGACGACCTTATCATTATGCCGGTAAGCTTATTGAGGTGATTGAATGTAAGATCCAGCCAAAAATGGAGGTGAAAGGTATCTTGTGTATCGTTGGATGTTTTAACTTCCCAAATTTGGATATGAATTGATGGAATTCTCACACCCTTTGGAAACAATACAGACACATCTTTGGCGACAGATTCTATTTCTGGAATCCTTTAAATCCATCAATGGGACCTTGCGTGAAGCCCTTGTTCGTTCTTAAAGTATTTAGCATACAATATCAATACATTAATATTAGATTTTAGTAAGGGAGACTATAACCAACTAAATAACGGTATAAAATGTCGAACACATCAGCTGATTATGCTTTATGTTCTCACCTTCGGAAAGAGTTTTTGGATTTTGAATAGCTTGAGTAGCTT
This sequence comes from Nephrotoma guestfalica, assembly GCA_963691935.1. Lineage (NCBI taxonomy): Eukaryota > Metazoa > Arthropoda > Insecta > Diptera > Tipulidae > Nephrotoma > Nephrotoma guestfalica. Next base: position 238,999,391 of record OY829913.1, read on the forward strand.
CTTATTGGAAATTGAGTCTGGTATTAAGTTCAATCCGTCGTATTTCCGGCAGTATATTAACTCTAAAAAAATTAGGTTAGTTTATTGGTTATCCTTTGATTTACAACGGGGAACGCGTTTCTAATCTGAATTCTGTTTGTAACTTTCTTTAAATCCGTTTATTCCGATGGTATCCCTTAATTGTATCAATAAATTGCTTGAAGCATTAGGTGGTCGTTTAGCTTATTTATTCAATTACAGCCTTAGGCAAGGGCTGTTCCTCCATTGCTGGACCCCACTCTCGTACAGAATCACAGTATTTAAATCTGGGTTTAGAAATTTAGTGGAAAATTATAGAGGGATAGCTATTTTATCACTAATCCCTAAGCGTTTTGAGAAACTTGTTAAAGATTTTATTAATTTTAATATCAAAAGCTTTATTGGTCTCCAGCGGCATGGATTTTTTTTCTGGTAGATCAACAACAACCAATGTTGCGATATTTGTTAATGTACGTTATTCTATTTAGAAAATTGTGTCCAAGTTGATGTGATCGATACAGTGCATCCCTATAAAACGGTTAGCATCTTATTTGTCTCAAAGGTCAAACCTATTCTGATAAGTTTATTGTTTAATCTGGTGTACGTTTGCAATGAGACATCGGTTTTATCAATTCAAGAGGGTCTAAATCGCTTTAGTAATTGAACTGATGAAAATTGCTTTTCATCGTACAAATTATGGAATTGACGAGGTGTGGTGCGTACTTAAAAATATTTAAATTAATGACTACTTAGTCACGGCGATCTGATCGTTGCAATTTTAATATTTTACAACCATCTTTAGACGGTGGGAGAAATTATTCGTTCATCCAAGAAGAGTGCCCCGAAGAGTGTACAAAACCAATTACTTTCAAACATTTTCAATTATATATTCGAATGACATTTTATCAATGGTTTGGCGACCAAACTTGGAAAAGATATTCTAAAACGAATCAAACGAATGACTAGATATACACTAGACTAAGCAAACATTTTTATGTGCTAGGTTCATAAAAATAATTATAATTCTGTCTAATTTGTATATATTTATGGAGAAAAACCTGCAACTACGGCTTGATATTTTTAGAAAAACATACATGCTCGTATAACACGACCCATTAAAAACACCCAGTCGTAACTTTTTGCCTGGTCATCACCGGGAACCACGAACCCTTGAATAACAGAGCAAGCGCTCTACTTATCTTGCTGTCGAGGGCGACAACTCCGTGAATGAAACCTATCATAATGTAAGCTTTTGAAATAATAGAATCTATAGGTTTTGTAAACGTTAGAAATAAGATATTACCAGCTGTGTAAATATGAAACCGGAATTTTTGAGTAAAAAGTACACGTTCATCGTATGATAATTATTAAGAGTATTTTATTCAAAGTATTGCCCATTATTAGTTATACATTTTTCCCATCTTTCAAGCAATGCGTGGATGCCACGCCAAAAAACTGTTATTATCTTAAGACAAACCAGTTATTGAGCCATTTCCGTAGAAAGTGAAGTGCAGCAAGCCCGTGCCGCATCGATGCAAATAAGTGATAATCAGACGGAGCCAAGTCTGGCGAGTAAGCCGCATGTGGAAGTATTTCCCAATTAAGTGCTTCCGGCATTTCCATGACCGGTTTTGCTTTTTGTGATGCTGCATTATCATGAAGCAAAATCACTTTGTGTTGCTAAAGCTCGATTCAAATTGATTATTTGTTGTTGGTAGCGTTCAGTATTTACGATTTCATAAGGTTTTAGCAGCTCAAAATAAATCACACTCTTCTGATTCCACCATTTGGTGGAAGAGCACTATCTTTCGTCCGAAGCGATTTGGCCCTGCAGTCCATGTCAATGGTTAGCCTGGATGAACCCAAGACATTTTGCGCTTTGGATTCTCAAAATAGATCCATTTTTCATCGTCAGTCACAATTCGATGGAGAAATGACTTTCTTGTATCTGGCGAGCAACATGTCGCAAGTGGTTTTTCTATTTTCCTGTTGCCTTTCATTCAGTTTATTCAGAACGCATTTTCCGAGCTTTTGGATCTTTCCAATTTTTATGGAGACAGCTTCTTCTGACCCATTCAGTTGATCCGCGAGTTGGTTTTGCGTTTGAGCGCAATCTTCATCCAACAATACTTGCAATTCACACGTCAAAATCACACTTTTGAATTTATTAAACCACTCGTAGCATAGCGATTTACCAAGAGCATGCTCATCGTAAGGTTTAACATGCATCACATCGAATTGATTCTGTAGTAAAAATGATGTCCGCAAATCGTAATATGTAGGCACAAAACTCGACATTTTTGACGATGTCATTTTTGTTATGAATTGTATGTTGTTGATAGATGTCAAAAGAAAACAGTAGCGCCGATGACGTGGTTTGTCGAAAGATACATTGACAGGTGGCGCCACTTATTTGTAAATTCCGGTTTCATACTTACACACCTGGTACACCTAAGTTAAAAATTAATTCAACTACAGTAAACGCTCGATTTAACGGACTAATTGGGGGTGTCCATTAAATCCGAATGTTTTTTAATTTAATCGATTCGATCGAATTTAATCTGGGAAAGTTAGGCATTTCTTAGCCGATTATGTTGGGATTGTTTATACTGGATGGAAATGGGATTCTTAGTTGATTTTGGGAAAAAGTTCTGGAATATGGCCACCTGGGACGGAACTCAGCCATTTCTTAACCGATTATGATCGGATTGGGTATGCTGGATGGAAATGGGATTCTTAATTGATTTTGGGAGAAAGTTCTGGAATATGACCACTTGGGACGGAACTCAGCCATTTCTTAACCGATTATGATGGGATTGGGTATGCTGGATGGAAATGGGATTCTTAATTTATTTTTGGAAGATGTTCTGGAATTAGACTACCTGGAACGGAACGCGACCAACTCTCAACCGACTATGATGGGATTTTGTTTGCTGGATGGAACTGAGATTCATAAACAGGAAGAAGTTCTGAAATATGGCCATCTGGGACGGAACTTAGACATTTCTTAGCCGATAATGATGGGATTGGGTATGCTTGATGGAAATGGGATTTTTAAATGTTTTTGGAAGAAGTTCTGGAATATGACAAACTATGACAGGAATTGGACATTGTGGGTGAAATGAGATTACTAAATAATTTTTGGAAAAAGTTCTAGAATATGGCTATATGAATTAAGTTCTTGTATTGCAAGTACCTCAAAAGTGTAAATTTTTGCTTGGTTCGAAAGGTTCTGAAGATTTCATGGTCTTAGAATGCATCATATTCCATATTCCTTTGAACAGTTTCCGAGGTCGTTGTTGATAAGAGTACTATAAATTTATCGGAGCCCTTTGTGTAGGGTTTATAACGTAATTTTATGTGAGAGTATGAAATTGGCATGCCGCTCAACCTACCAATTCCATGAGTGGTGGGTGTTCGACCTGAAACTTGTTAGCATTACGAGCCGCTTGCTTCAAGAAAAACATACCCAATCCCATCATTATCGGTTTAAGAAATGCCTAAGTTCCGTCTCAGATGGCCATATTTCCGAACTTCTTCCAAAACCTGTTTAAGAGTCTCAGTTCCATCCAATAAAAAAAATCCCATCATAATCGGTAACCGAAAAATGGAAAACAAAATATTGTCTGTTAAATCAAGCGTCCGTTAAATCGAGCGTCTGTTAAATCGAGCGTCTGTTAAATCGGGGTGCGTTAAATCGAGCGTTTACTGTATATTGACAGTACAGTAATAAATAAAATATTGATATTGCGATGATCGAGTTCTAAAGAAAGAAAGAATTACGAGTACATTTATCTACATTCAATAACATTTAGTTACAAATTGTACCAACTGCGAACCTTATTTAAATCATTTAATACCAGTGGTAATACGAAATAAAAAGAACAAGAATCGTTATACTCCACAAATTGATAACGATCAATAAGATGCGAGAGAAACCACCTATAGGCATGAACAGATAATTTAGTTTATCAAAATCTTTCGAGAAACACGTATAAATTACAAGCACTTGCCGCCTAGCTAAATAACAAAATCTTCCTTAAAGCTCTGCTGCACCGGTAAAACAGTAAATATAATTTACCCATTATTAGGAAGTGTTCGAGAAAAGTGAATATTTCAATTTACCAGACATTAAATAACTTGTAAAACGATATTAAGACAAGATCGTGTGTTATTTACTAATTTGTTATTCACATTCGATTTAAAATTTTGTCATACACAACCCTGGCTAGTAAAATCTGATTTATGTCACATAACAGAACTGGAGAAAAAAACACTGGCTGTTAAAATGTTAGCACATGTTAGCCTTGAAATGTGATAACTTTTATTAATTTCACTTTTTATCGCTATATGGTTCAAATTAACATGTGGTGTGTTTTGTGGTTTCAAATGAATACGAGATCATTGAACGTTCTGATTTTATAACTGGGTCATACATATAAGTTTCCTTTGGTTAGTTATTTATAATGTATTATGTAGTTTAGAATTGGGTCAAATTAAAATAAATTGAATGAAGATGTATTGTGACTTCATTTAAAACGGTCCCTTTTTACAAATTATTTGCTTAACAATTTCTGCTTAACTGAACAACAAAACAAAACATAAAAACCGAAATCCTTAAATCATAATTTAATTTAATTTAATTCAAATTTTTCATTCGTTCAGATTAAGAATTTTTGAGAATAAACTTCGAATTAAATTTAATACATTTTATGTCGCATCATTGGGTTCTTCAACAGAGTAGAAAAATGGGTTTGATTATCATATACGAATGTTCAGATCAATGATAAAGGACAAAATTTTCTAAAACCCATAAAGTACATAATATTAGGCCTAGCACTATTTGTATAATTAAAATGATATGATTTTATCTGAGTGTCCTAAAAAATAATTATTATTTAATTTAATTAAATAAGAAGCGCTTCAGTCTTTTTATTTATTTTTTCAAGGATGATAAAAAGGAACAAACCATTTCTTTTGTTGCAACCCTAAAATATATTCAGATCTGGTTGGGCGATGATATTCTTCTTTTGTGGTTTTAATATTTATAATTGAATTGTTTTAATCAGTGTAAAAGAAATTTTTTTTTTTCAGTTTTTCTAATTAAACAATAAATTTTCTATTCGTATTTATATTTATTTCATTATTTCTAAGTTATTGATTAAAATAACAATAATTATTTTATTATATTTTTTTGGTACTCTTAGCAAATTTATTGTTTTGAAACGCTATCTACTGGTTTTGATATATAGGCGCGAGGAGGAGCACGCTTGGTTTTTTCTACATCAATTTGAATATCCACATATTTCAGCTCTAAAACTTCTACCACCACTCAAGTGTAATAATTCATTTTGGATTCTTATTTTTTTGGGAAACATCGTTGATTTATTGTGTATCAACTCGTTTTGCTTTTCTCGCATCGTTCTGTATCCCACTGCTGCACACACACACACAGAAGTATATGAAAGGAAAAAATATTTCATTTTCACAAAGCTTTCGCATAATTTATGGGACATAAACAATAGACGTGCATAAAAAAGAAAGCTTAAAGTTTGGAAATTATTGACTTCCGAATAATTTGTTGTCCCCTTTACAATGGTTGTACAAGGATTTGTTTGTGATTTTCGAGTAGATACAAATGCACGAACTGGAATCGGTAACATAAACAAGAGATTTATTTTAATGTTATTAGGTTATGGGGTTATGGCTACACACTTAAGCAGAATTGTCATAAAAGTTTGTAGATCTACATTTTTTTTATTTTTTTTTAAACAATATAGAATAAGCTTTAATAAGAGCTTTAACATAATTAAATAAAATCCGGTTCTCATATAAACACATTCATATTTCGACAACTCCGAAACCAAAATATAACCGCCATCATGTATTACTATATTTTATGATATTTTGCCAACAATCTAGCTAGTATCTTGTTCGTGAACCTTTAAGCACTCCAGTTTAAGGTATACATAACGAATTTATATTTTTGTCCCAATCACTCTTTCAAATATTTCGTTCACATAACCGAGCACATTCCTTAGCTATAATAATTTACCGAGCGTCAGATTGCTTCAAAATCATTAAAACACAAGAAACCGACAAATTCCTACTAGTGCAACATTTGTCTAGAATCATCCTCATGATGAACCACTGGTCGGTGGTTGATTGGTTGGGACAATAACCTCACTGATAGTCGTCAATAAAGTTTTCGGCGAGAGGAACGAGTCTGGCAAGTACAATATTAGCCAACACGTTGTAGGCAGATACCGTGGGATGTTCGACAAAGACCTGCCCAAGACAACTCTTGGGTGGAAGCTTTTATTGAGATTCCTGGCATTAGCAAAACAGTCTCTTGTGTCTCTTGGGTTTCTTTCTTAAGCTTTTGCGTATATTCGACAACTAGGCATCACTGATCATGAAACCAATCATTGCGGCATCTCGATGGATGCGGCATTCCGATTCTATTTGACGTTGCGGTAGTTATGACCGACTGTATAGCGAACAACTATTGCTGGATGTTGGGTGGAGATTCTTCGTTATAAGTGTACGGGTCTAGATAGTCAGGGACTGCTGATTGGTAACTCTACAGTGATACCAATTTTTTTAGAGCATCGACATTCCAACGGAAGGTCTTTTATCTATTGAGAGTGGATGGCAAGTTGCCTTCCACTTGCATTTGAAGTCGACAAACATGTGATCGGTTTCCATGTGGACACCTCTATAAGATCTAACGTCGGAAATACTGGTAGAATGTCTATTAGATATCACGACTTGATCAATTTGGTTTTTCGGCTTTCCGTCATTCGATCCCCACGTTATTTTGTGAATTCTCTTATGAGGAAAAAATGTACATGAGATATTTATGCACTCCTACCGATTTTTGGAATAAAGTCGCTCACGATAATTTTAATGTCATGGTCCGGGATGTTATTAATGACCTTTTCCAACGCGACAAAGAATAGAACTTTGACGTCATCTCATTTATCTTCGGTAGGTGCAGGTACATTGACAATGTTAAATTCTTAGTGTGCAGTTTAACCTTGGATATCCGCATATTAATAGGGCGGAGGATGATGATGTGTAGCTTTACGCGCAATTGGATGGGGAAGCCAACTCCAAATTCTCCTCCATTCTGATAGCCGCTGTAATGGAAAATGTTACCATTGGTGGTGTTATTTATTCCATCTCCAGGCCATCAAATTTATTGTTGTGCGAGTACATCTAATGTGTAAAGCAATGCCTGGTTCGAAGGGTTTTTGGAGATCTCCAAGTCTTAAAAGGCTAATCAAGTTCGAAGCCTTTGTTTAATGTTGATAACATAGTTTGTTTTGTGAGGCAAGGTTGTTAGCTTGTCGCGCAACTTGCTCTTTACATGGGTAGATCATGGACTGGTGATAGATTTTAAGGCATCAAGTCCTATTTTGAACACGTTTATACAGTGAGTACCTTGATACAAGACAGACGCCCGCTTCATCCCCTCGTAATCTGGAGAAAATACGTTGATTTGGTATTGGTTTTAGGGCGCCAATTACTCGCCGTGACATGTTCTGAAAAGCCGTGCTTCAAAACAGTTCTAGACCGGTTTTGTTGAAAATTTGACCTAGAATCTTTTAGTTTTTCTCTTCAAATGATAAAATTTTCAAAATATAAGCAACAAATGTAAAATCTCCTTGGAAGCTGTCACTTCTGGTAGACCGATTTCGGCCAAAAATCACTAGGGTCTCCCAATTGGTGAATAAAGGATAATTATAAAGTTTCACCCTAATCAATTAATCCGTCTGTGCTGCACAGAGTCCAGAGTTTTGTAGAAAAACAGGTTTTTTTTGTCAAAAAACGATATTTCCCCTTAAATTTTGGAAAACCGACGTAGACTAATATTGTTGCAAATTTAATTTAGAATCTTTTAGTTCGTTTCTCTCAAGAATTATGTAATTTTCAAAATATTGCAAAAAAAACGGAAAAGCTTCTAAGGAAGCCATGGATTTTTGCTTTAGCGATCATGGATACGAGATGTATGATTCAATTTGTGGCAAAAAAGTGGGATGTGTTGGCCATAACAGTGCGGTAATATTCAATATATTTAGAATAATTCAAAAAGCTTGTATGGAGGCTGCCACTTTCAGTGAACCGATTTCCACTAAACGTTATTGGGACCTCCCAATTGAAGACAACCCCAGTTAAAAATATTATTTTAGTCTATAGTTAAACCGTATATGTGCTTCTTAAATGTGTACTTAGTGAATTAGATCATTCTTAAATCCAAAACTGCTATACAGGAGCGAGAATTATGGAAAATTTGGTAAAAACGAAAGTAAACACCTAACGCTCCTAATAGATTTCTGCAACATGATTAAGATGTGCAGATGGTCCTGGACACACATTAAAAATGGATAAATGTCTAGAAACACACTTTGATAGACAAACGTTTATAAAATTTAGAAACAATCAAACATTTTGCACGAACCACTCTGGAAATATTTCTAAAGGCGTCAGTGCAGTTATAATTAGAAATAGTATTCATCATTAAGAGAAATGAAACTATTGAAGAAATGCAAGCCACAGTCTCTTAATAGCATAATTAAAGATATGTCGTTAGTATTTACTGCCCACCGAAGGATTCTCTGAAAGAAAATAACTATATTGAAGTTTGCAGCAAAATAAGAAATACATTCACAACGAGATTCCAATGCAAAACTGGGGCTCTAGGCTAACAACAATCAAAGGTAAAGAACTCCTTAATGCTGTGGTAAATTCAGTTGCGAAGCATTATCTTACTGGCCAACGGATTGAAATAAAATAGCCTCGATCTGACTGATTTTTTTTAAATCAAATTTTGTACAGATAGCCGAAAGTCAAAATTTTAGGTGTGACCATTCTCCGATACGGGGAAGACACTTGTTGAAAAAAATCATACCATCATCAATATCAACATTAGCAAAATAATTGTTGCTGGCGAGCAACCACGAAAGTCGAACGGCTATTTTCGCAAATTCCTCCAAAATAATAGTAACTGGAAACAGTTTAACTGTTGTGGCCAACGCCTGGCTTTCTTTTACGACAAATGTACATAGATCTCAAATAAACATTACACAATTTTTAAAGTGAAAAATGGAAGTTACCGGATTTGTGATAACAAATTTCATGTAAAATCAAAAAAAACATTATTCCTGTAATTTTCAGAAAACCTAAAAGGTCAATCCTTGTTAAAAAATTTAATCTTGTAAAAATTACAAAAGCTTCTACGGAAGCTGTCAGTTCTGGTACACAGATGTCTACCACTTCTCGCATAGATCTCTCAATTTATAGAAACATCTTTAGTATGAAATTTTACTCCGAATAGTCAATCGGCTGGTCTGAAGTGATGTCGAATTTTGGTGAAATAAAGTTTTTCTATCAAAACTCGTCATTTCCGGTAAAATTCAAAATATGATCTGAACTAATTTTATTTGAAATTTAATTTACAATCTTTTTACAATATTTTAATCGTTTTTTTCGGAAATAAATAAGTAAAAACGACACACACGGACGTAAACTATTTTGACTTAAGCGATATACCGAATCGTAAACCTGCAAACATCTCGAGGTCCAAATTGTTTTATGATTACTTTAATTTATTTTACTATGTAAATGAAACTAAAATATTCCAATCATATGATGAAGGAACATCGGAGACCGAAATTTGTACCGGAATTGTAGAAATTATTCTTACTACAAGAAATGAAGTAATATAGGGCCCGTGAAGTATTCCATAGATTAAAATCATATACGTTTACAAATCCAATTGGACTTCTTCTAATTTCAATTGAAATTTTAAAGCCTTTCTATGTAGTTGTGTGGAGTACACTGTCATGATTTTTAATTTGCGAAATTTTCAATGAAAAGTAAAATATTATGTTTGATTTTACATTATTTTATTTAATTTAGAAAGCATAGAACACATTTTTAAATAATTTACAAAATTTGTACATAATGTTAATTCAAAACATTGAAATAAAATAAAAGTGAGATAGAAACAAGAGACAGATATCTATTCATTGAATTGGCGATATTTAAGCACAGCATTTAGCACAGCAAGATAAGTTTAACGAAATCGAGCAAATTTTATCAGTATATTTCTCAGTAGATTAAAATTTTAATTGATAAATCACGAAAAAAATTATAGTAACATAACCATAAATTTTTAACCAAAATGTTTGTACTAAAACAGTCGGGAGTCGGGATGCAAACCAAATATACTAAACTCAAACAATTTATGAATTTTCCACACATTTCTAATAGGAATTGTTTGAGTTTGATATAAATTAACAGAAACTCCAGAGATTTTCCAGAGGTTTAAAAATAACCGAATCAACTTAAAAATGTTCTACTTTTAGAAGCAATAAACCTTAAGCACAGCATTATTAAAACTAGTTGGGTTTAGGTAGGTGATTAATCAACTACTTCACGAATTTACGAGAATTGAATCACAATCTCCAGATATGGTCGCCAATGGCCATCAAAATTTAGTATACAATCCAAAAATTCTCCTGACTACTGATTCCTAACAGAGGTTTGGCGGGTTTATTGAGGTTCAGGTCTGACTAGTATATGAACTAGATCATTGAGTCACCTAACCAAAACCACCTAGTGCTAATAATGCACGACTTTGGGTTTATTGTTACGAATTTTGATATTCTCGGTGTACTGATGTCATTTTTACTCAAATCGGGATGGACATTATCAGCCATTCCCAGAGATCGTGATGCAGGTCTGGCTAGGACATGAAATTTGTCATTGAGTAATCTAAACAAAACCACCTACTGCTAATAATGCACGACTTCGGGTTTATTGCTAAGAATTTTCATATTCTCGATGTAATAATGTCATTTTTACTCAAATTTGCATGGCCATTATCGGTCAATCCGGCCGATAGTTTATGAAGTTGGTCATTGATTCATCTAAATAAACCATTTTGTGCTTACAATGCTTGACTTCGGGTTTTTTGATACAAAGTTTTATATTTTAGGTGTTCTTATGCCATTTAGTTTAACTCAAGTTTGAATTAAAACCTTTTTCTTGTTTTATTAAAATATTTATTCTAATCGTTTTAAAGTTCTAATCTATTTTAATAAAAATCTCGATAGTTTCTACACAATACGTGATTGAGTTTGATTTTAAATTTTTATTTTAGAAGATATTATATATTTTTTATTTAAATTGAGGTTTAAGTCATTTTCTAAAAAAACTCATACGAATATGATTGTACTAAAGTTTCCAATACGATCGCTATCTATCCTATTTGAATTTGAAGTAACAGTGTGATACTCATACATACATAACATTTATGGAAAGCCTGGAATTCTTCACACCCGTAGTAATACATGACAGAAAACTTATGAAACTAAGAAAACCTCCTGATTACAGTCTCATTACTGCCAAAATTCTAAAAGAGCTGCCAACAATTAGGTTACTCATCTTATAAATTCCGCCTTCAGAATCAAATCGTTGCTAAATTTGTGGAAAATTGCAGAATTAATTATGATTACAAATCATGGAAAATCACCAAACGTATTATGTACATCGTCTTCTCAAAGCTATTGGTAGAAAAATGTAATCAACTAACCGCGAGGAAAAAATTAATTCCAAATCACTAGTTTGGATTTCGGAACCAGCGCTCTACAATAGATCACAAGATAACTAATCTTATAACTAAGATAACTAATCTTATTGAGAAAATATTACAGGAGTTAATAGTATTCTCAACCGTATTTCCAGACGTTCCGAAAATTAGGCAATCGATGCCTATACTGAACTGAAGGAAATCAACGGAGTTTTACAGGGCAGATTATTAAGACCAGTTTAATACATACTGTATACTAATGGTGACCTCTTCCATTTCGAAATATATGTTAGAGCGGATTTTGTTGATGTTAGGCAAAGCCGTACATAAGTTAGAATCACTTGTTACTGAATTGAACTAAACGAAACTAAATCAGTTCACCTTTACGAACAAAAGGCTCGGATACATTCCAGTTATCATAAATCAAGAAATAATACCGCAGCGGATACAGCTAAGTATCTACGCAAGACCCTAGAGGTTAAGCTTCTATAAAAAATACATCGCAAAAAGCATAGTTTGCTGCTTAAATACATCAAAATGTTTTGGTTGATTGGGAAAAACTCCGCTGTTAACATAAGTATAACATGCTTTTTTATCATCAACCAATATAGGTTTTGAGGTATTCAGATTTTATGTACGAAAAGAAAATCATTGTATACCCTGGTACATAAGGAACAAAGGCCACCATAGAAATTTTAAAATGAACTTAGTGTCAAAGGAAATCCCACTAAAGGCATAGAGAAAGTCTCCAGACACACTATAACTTAAATGTGATGTGTTTTAGAGTAGCCAAATGTGCTTACACGATTTTCGAACATCATACGTTAAAAATTATTCGTTAAATGCAGAAAGTGGGATACGTAAATATTTCATATCCCGTTTTATTTGAATTGTGTTGTTTTAAATGGCTGAAAATATAGGTACAACTGTACGAGCTTCGCTGCGCGTATTTGATTGTTTTGAATGATAAATTAAAACTGCTATATACAGTTGTGCAGTAGTTTGCCAAACCAATTACTATTCCAATTCAACGAGAGAAAAATAAACAATTAATTAAAAGTACACACGTAATCTTTGCATGTATACACAAAAACAGCGCACGTTTAATAAATTGAAGCTTTTAGGCTTTTTATCTCTGACAATTTTTTTGGAATACGAGTATAATTTAAGCCCCAAACAACAACTATACCACAAAAAACGGGAAAAAGCTCCAAATATATGTTTTTCACCATTTTTTAATTGTAAAACAGCCATGTTAGCACACAGACAATGCAAACAAAATTTATTGTTTAATTAAGGTATTTTAATATGGTTGATGTTATCACGTGCGCATCGAAATCAATAAACTCTGATAATTGAGCATGTATACACTCATAATATTACCGCAATATTAAGGCTACAATTGTTGTAATGGCGTTCGTTTATTACATGTACTAATGGCCAAATATAAACCAAACCAAAAATGTGTTTTCGATTTCCATCTAAATACATAAAAAATCATAATCGTAAAATTTTATTACCGCAAAGAACAACACACCGCCATTATTGGGTAAATGTCTTAAATTACACGAATTTCCTTTTTAAACATCCTAAAGCTTTCTGCCAAAAAACTATACATTTTTTCTCTTATATATAAAAACTGGTGTGTGTGTGTGTGATGCTTCCCTATAATTAATGTGCGTGTGTGTGTGTATGATTGTATCCCTGAAGTGTGTATATAAGAATACAATTAACTTTCTAACACCGTTTGCGGTTGCTAAATAATTGATATTTATTCCGAAGAAAGGAAAGCGTAAACAGAGAACAAAAGCTTCCCACTGTGTCACATATTATTGTTTGTTGCTTCATTCTTACGATGATACACACAAAATACAGCAGCTTAACAATATAGAAATTTATATAAAGGTCTAGGTGTTGAATTTTAGATTGTCTTCTTATACCACCCATTCACATTGTATTCGTGTTGAGATATGTTGTTAATTTTATTTATCTCATAAATCTAAGATAAAATAATATTATAAATTGGATTTGTCCAAAGGGAGCTTTCAGAACCGTATAAATTATGATACAACACATTTTGTATATGTATACAATGTTCCTATTTATACATATTATATGTGCGACATGTCTTGTTTGTATATTCGCCTAATTTATTCATCTTAAATTTGATGTTTGTCAACAATGACTAGACGTCGAGGATAATATACGTGTAAAGTACATAATCAGATAAATAGCTTTTTTGTTATTTTTACAGCAGCAATAATAATAATAGCGAATAAGTGAATGTGCTTTATCTTCTATAAGAGGGATTTGAATATTTACTATTTTTATATCTAGATACTATGATTCGGGAGCTTTCACAATAATTTATATGCAAATGAATTTCTAAATGCTTAACACGGTGTAAAATTTCCCAATGTACCCCTAAGAGCTTTTTTGTTTTTGTATATAGTTGAATGTGCATTTAAAAAATACTTTTAAATACTTAAATATTTCAAGTCCCTTTCTTCATTCAAAGTTTCAATCTCAAATGGGATTTTTGTGTACTCAAAAAGTATTTAATTTTTCATTGTGTTGGACTTGAAAAAGAAAAAGCTTTTTCATGGATTTATGGTTATTGTATAATTTAGGTATAACGTTAACGAAAGAAGTAATAAAACGAAAAAGGTTTGGATACTACATTTGATTAAAGCTCTAAGTAATTACTGCGGTCATTATGTAGGTATTATGAGGATTGTTCCAATACAGAATGAAATGGTAAAATAATTTGTCTCGATACGTAATATACCTAATTTTTGGAGAGAATTTACATTCTTTCCCACATTTCTGTTTTAATTTTAAATTTTTTTAATTTGTAATAAACAAAAAATTTATTTTATATATAAAATATTTGATAAAATTTGAATGCAGCTGTAATGAATATGAATGCAGTTTAAAATTAATTGTTAATTTAATTAAATTTTACGACTATTGTAAATGCTTCACTCACACATTTTTTAAATATATGAGTATTTATTTTTACTTGTTGGGTCCGTCGTATCTTTATTCGTCAAATAATTAATGTAGAAATATATAAATAATTAGGAAGGTTTAAAAAATTGAAAACTATTGCTAGATTTCCTCCATTTGTACTGAATAAATTAACGGACTTCAATTTTCATCTTTTCTTAAAAATCATTTTCTAAATTGTATATTAAGTTTTTAATTTGTCACTTTAGATTTTTCAGGATTTGTGACTTAATTTGGTGGAAACAATTTAAAATTGTTCAATTTTGTATCAAATCTAAATCTATAAATATTATATTGAGTCATCTAGCCCATAACCTTTGACTCTTTCAAAAATCTAAGATGTATCTAATTTAGAATATCATCAGTGTAAATCTGGTAGGATTAATGGTTGTAAGGTTTTTTTCTACTTAGATTTTTGTTGATTGGTGGAAGTTTGACAAACTTACGATTGGTGCGGGAATGTTAAGCTTCGTTAAGCACTTTATGTTTTTATAAATTCTGATTTATTTAGTAAATGTTCGTACATTTACTCTATGCAAATTTTAAATGTATTACATATACATTTACAATGTATATGTAATACATTTACAATTTGCATAGAGTAAAACAATCTTATTTGTATATGCATAATTTCAATTTAATGTAATATCCGTTAATGTAATAGCGGGGGACCTAAATACAGCAAATATATAAAGATATGCATTTTGCGTATATAGTGCCGGCCACAGGTTACTGATGATTGTCGATTACGACGTCCAGCCTTTAAGCACCAGATAAATAGAAAGATCCCAAGGGCGATGAGTGCCCAGAAGACAAGATGATTCATGTTTAACGTGGTGAGCTAAGAGCCCTGCTGAGAGTGAAGTAGAGTTGATCCGTAAGCGTCAAGCGTCACATAGCTTTCTGACTTCATGACCTGCGGTGCTGCAGTTTGAATGTGGAACTATAGCCTTAAGAAACATTGATATCTCTGATTGATTCTGCTCGCTTTGTCGAGTATACAACGTCGCTACGTCACATACCAATAATCCATCAGGTAATTCCTTACACTTGGTTAGTTCCTGAATCGTGATGGGTGCTAAGCGCTCTCGCTACAGATCGACAAGCATGTACTTTGGGGTGGGATTTATTTTTATCTGTGAATCGTGTAGGAAATTTGAGATAGAGGTGGCCTCGTATTGCTGATAGTCCCATGACTGCACCAAGGGTATTTGCATTGCGATGGCATTGATATTGGTAATTCTTGTCCTTATTGTCCTCATTGTTATATGCCGAACTGCAACGGAGATAATAACGATGGCTGAATAATCTGGCGCTTTTGCGCTCTCGCGATGTTAGTTCAGTTGCCGCTGTACATGTGTTCAACATTATCTCGACAAGCGGTAAATCCTCTAAATGTGCTTATATAACCCTCTGTTAAAAGATCTGAACCCACTTCGATATGAATTGCTTTGGTTTTTATCTAAACATATAAATATGCAAATGTATCCCTTATTTCCGCTATGTTTACCAATTCGAATATGGTTTGGGCCGGCGTAGTCCACTCCAATGTAATTGAAAGGGTGTGATACAGTAACGCGAGGAATTGACAGATTTCCCATTAGTTCTTCTGCGGTTGTAACTTTGAATCGATGACACCGGATACATTGATGGTTATTATGTTAGAATGCTTGGACTCCTCTGATGACCCAGAAAAACGGGTTGAGCGAAATAAATCTACTGCGGTTTTTATTCTGGATTGTACGTCTGTAATATTTCAAGTATTTCGCTTGCATCACTAGGTTATTGAGCGATCCAAGTTTGTACTCTGAGTCTAAATGAAATATCTTCTTTAGCGACTGCACCTGTCTACTTTGGTGCTGATCCCATTTTGCACTCAATGGTCCTCCTTCATGATTCTCTGATAATTACCCAAATTGGTTTACATTATACATTTTTGAGCATCTTATTGAAGCTCTCAGAGCAGTTACCTGGAGCCTGGTCATTTCACAACCGTATTTGATTCTCCTTACGATTTCCACTTCTTGGCCAAACCGCCACCCGCAGATGCCGTAATATGTTTAGCCAATTCGAGCAGTTCGTTATCCTTAACAATGTTTGCTCCGCCATTGAATCTTGTTGAGTTATTTTGTAACATTCCAGAGCTGCTCTTTCTCGTTTGGTATAGTTAGACGCATGAGGACTTTAATCGTTATACTTTTATTCATAGTAGTGGTTTTTGAGAGACAAGTATTATTGTTGATTGTGTTCCGTCCTCTAGTTCTCGAATTTGTTAGAGAGCCAAATTCTTAATTTTTGGTTATTTTATTTAGGTCCATAAATAATACCACGAGCATCAGAGAAAAAGATGGTTGATTTGTGCAGAGATTCGCGATTCATACAAGAGCCAAGTATCTGGATCCATCGTTCAGAGTGATTTATACTTTTTATGCTAAGGCTCGCCTACCAAAAGCTTATGTTTTATAGTCAGAAGCCATATAGTGCAAGCTTGATTTGGTTACTAGCGCAAGTTACTCAGCCGTTAGCTAATTAAATCGACCTACAATATTTTTATTGAGAAGTTATTAACGCTAGTTATACCACTTGATAAATGATTATACTCGTAGATTGTTGTTCTACGTTTTGAGTGGAAAAATGCCGAACTTTGTGTTACGAAAGTATTTCTCTAAGTCTAGATTTATAAGAAATGATGGGCCGAACCATCTTCTATGTCATTATTGAATGATATGCGACGACGGTTCTATATGTTAAAGGTCAAAGAGGAATTACAAAAATCAGACTTGTCCAATTGTCCATGGAGTGCGTAAATGCAAGATCAATACTCTTTCAGGCTGGCGTCACTGAATCTGTGGATAGTTCCAAATAATGATGAAGCGGAATAAAAATCTACATTAGGGTATTCATTTCAAATTTAAACTAGATCCACTTTTCAGTTTTCCAGTATCCAATTTAAATATTTGGTCTAATTTGTTTTAATAAGCCTTCATTTAATTCTCGCATAGAGGATCCGCCAAATACTCATAAAGTATGATATTACTATCGGTACGGGCTTCGTAAAATGTTTAAGCTATGACACTTATTGCCATTAAGTCGAGGGCTAAAACTAACCCTACAATTAACGATGTTTGTTGGCGCTTTAGTTGTAGTTATCGGGGTTGTTATCGTTGTGGTTACATTTGCAGGCAGAACTGGAGCCACGGTTGTGGTTACATTTGTTGGTGGTGTAACTGTTGTTGTGTTGTTAGGAGTGGGTGCCAGACTCAGTGTTGTTGACGAGGTTGTTGGTGATTTTGCAGTTGTGGTATTGTTCGGCTTTACTGTAGTTGTACTTGTGATCATATTAGTTGTAGTTGTCGGTGATGTAGTTTTAGTTGTATAGGTGTTGTAGAAGTTGGTGGTACCGTAGTATATGGTGGAACCGATTTTTTACTAGTGGTAACTTTCGTTGAGTCACTGGGTTCCACGTGTTCTACAGCTTTCCGATCTGATGAGGGTGGAACTGTGGTTGATTTCCTCTGGCATCATTATCTTTTCTACGTCTTAAATTAATGACTGTTGGTTGTGAAAACTATCTTATCGACTATCTCATCGTCCCTAATTATTTTCAACATCCTTACATTTGGATGAGATATGTTAAACATTGTAATTGCAGAGCGTAACAACAAATAAGCTAGAAATCTCGCACAGCATGATGCTCTTGACTATCTCTTCTCCAACATCCTTTAGCTCCTAAGTGAAACAATAAATATTTAGATCAGGTTGTCAAATTAATTCCACCGTTAAAATTCCATTTTCCTACTTTCCAATATTTTGTATTCAGTCCACCAAAATTATGCTCAAATTTAACCACAACTCAACCCATTATTTCTAGGATGGCGGATATTTGTCGTAATATACTTTTGCAATTTCGGGTCCTTTTCTCCGAGCAAACGATGAAATGCTTTTGATGATCTAAAATGATCGTGCGTTCGTTTCATAGTAAGTAATCTTAGAAAGTTACGATTAAGTTGTTTTATTGAGACATGTGTTATATGTATGTGTATCAAAATATGTCAAGCCATAGCTGGAGGCTTTTCTCCATATTTTTTTTAATACATACAGAAAGAATCGGAATCGCAACAAAATAGTAAAAAGATCTTCTAGATATTTTTGGGTCCTTGTGTAGAATATTATTTAATGGTATTTCGGTCAACGTTTTGCAGATTGCATAAAAGCAGCTGCTTTGTGCATTTTCTAGAAGCTTTTATAACAAAATGGTGGAGAAAAAATTGTGTGACTTGGATGCAGTTTTTCGTGTCTGCTAATAAAATCATTGTTTATTAGATTAGTTATTAGATTATTACTGAGTTTCCCCTAGAAACCATTCACGGCGGAAGTCATACTATATAACTCTTCCCATTAATTGTCCATTCTTAGGCGTAACTGTTGATTTTGATATTGTTAATCTAATCGGATAAGAATGGACCATTCAAAATTAACTGAAATTTTCGCAAATTAAGTTAGTACTTCCGCTTATTACCCATCCATATTCGGTTTCCTAACTTGTTTAGTTACGTTTAGTTCTTTACGCCTAAACTAATTTGGCCCTTCATTATTCTTGAACTAGAGAAGTCTCGCTCAAATAAGATAATATGCGACCACCGCATTAATCACAAACCTTTTCAAACTATCGAAATGGGATGCAATCGATAATCAGATCAACTGATTTCGGAGTGAGAAACCGTGATTTGTGATTGATAGGAACAAAAAGACACATTTGTCTCATCGGAGAGCTTTGCAAGAACGTGCCCTATGATTTCTCTTAATTAATTCTTGGCAAAGCTGAAATGAGTGTTCTAATGACAAGCATTTTAGAAAAGATTGCAAATAATCAAAGGTAAGAGAAGAATAACAGTCATCTAAAATGTTTTGTGGCAGTAGCCGATTTTTCGTATTCGGTTGCAGGAAGAAAGCCCAATGATAATAAAATCCATTTACTCCAATAAGATTTTTCCAAGAATTTAAAATTTAAAAGAAATTCTACTAAACTAAAGAGTTATTGAGACAACTTTTGGTCTTATTGCTTAATTTTTAAGTTACTTAAAGGTATCTGAAGTAATTGGCCCAAGACTAACGTGTATCAAGAGTTAAAGAAAAATATAACCAGAAGTTTAATTTTTCGATCATATTTTGGCAAACAATTTCTAGAATTAAGTGGATTTACGGTCATCTGTATAAAGTCACCTCAAAATGTAAAACTCTTTAATACGGAAACAGAACTTATGAATTTATATAACGACCATAAACTCTTGGAATTGTTTTTTCGCATCAAATTGAGCGCACACGCTACATTGTAAATCTGTATTGATCATTAAAAATCCGGGAGACTAAAAAATTGCTGCGCAATTTATTTCGTTTCAAAATTATGCCACTCAAAATTCATAAACTTCGCATAAATATTTACAAATAAACCGAAAAAGGAAATGTAAAGCTCACATATACATTATGTATTGTTGTTGGGGTTTTCCTCATCACATAATTTAAACAAACCAATTTTAAAGCCGTTCCTCTTCTACTGAACTGCTGTGTATTTTCATTTTTCCCACTCTTTGGGTACGCACACCCAACCACCGCACATTGCAGATATACATAATAAATTCGAGCAGATTTATTTATTTTTGGTGTCGTTGAAAATAAACCCCAATTTTATGACGTACACGCACATTGACGTTAATTTTGATTTCAGTTCATTTTATGCATAATTTATATGTAATATACATAAATATGTTTAATTCGATTATCTTAAGAAAAATTTGGTTACGCAACCCATGTAATGCAACGCCATATCAATGTGGGATTTATTTGTAAGCAAATTGGTTCATATCTCTTTTTCGCTGGAAACTGAGGTATTCGAGTTATTTTTCAAACATACAAAAACGATGTGCTAAGAATAATTGCACGAGATAACACTACCAGATATTAAAAGTTACAAAAAACTTTTACAGTGGCAAAAACAGCTCAAGAAAATTCTTGATTGGGATTAGTGCTCGGAATAATAATAGGATACCAAATTTAGCCCGTAATTTTTTTTATACCGCATTGGCTGTATAAATTTATTAGTAATTTTTTATACGTGTTGCAGCTTTTTATTTACTTTTGTGATTTTTTTACACTCTCGAGAATGAGTTATGATCACGGAAATTGACAGAATTAGTTTAATGGATATGGCGTCCCAGTTTGCATAAAGTATTTTTTTTATGGCCGCATAGTGCTTTTAACAATCAAAAACACATATTTTTACGATGTGATTTATTGAAACACAGCTCGTTATTGTTATAAAGCTTTTGAGATAATTTATAGCTTCCAACAAATATGTATGTATATATGTATGTGTATATTAGATGAAACACACAAAAAATGCTTTCTAAACATGAAAACCCACCCGAAAAGTTAAAAATTTATTGTCATTCCGTCGACGAGAACGCGTATATAATATTCAAATTAGAAAGCTAGATAAAAACCCCAAAAACAAAAAGAAAATTATCAACAAATATTATTTTGTTGGTTGGCAAAAGTTTCATTACAATATTTTTTTTGAGTAACGGCAATATGTATCCCTTTACTTGGGTAATTTGCATACAACTTTTCACAATAGAATATTCATAATACAATAAATTGTTGTAAAAGCTCGTTTTTGTATTGTTCCGCTTTTTGTATTATTTATAGCATTTTGAATTTGATAAACAACGAAAATTGTGTTTTTAATTAGTTTAACGTTTCTGAAGCTTTTTTTAAAAAGCTATGTGAAAATAAAGTAATGTTTTGATAATTGAATATAATTCGCTAAAAGGATATTCAAATTCTATAATTTAATATTAACTGAAAATTTTCATATTAATATATTAGTCTCTTAGGCATTATAAATTCATTTTGCTGGAAACTTTTAGTGTTAAAATCATGAAATAAAATGTGTACAAGTGACAGGTTGGCAGAGAGCTTGCAAGGTAACGAGTCTATTCTAAACCGAGTACCCAAAACCTCTCGGAACGGTCAAATACTTCAATAGGATTAAAGATAGATTGTGAACCTTAATTGTTATTGCAAAACCTTTTCATTCGAAAAACAAATTTTAGTTTGGTTCAAAACGTCTCAAAGTATGTACTGTTGAAGATCTAATACTACTATGATTACCATTACGTAAAGAGCACCACTTGAAGGAATCCAGTACATTTGTACCTGACTATATGTGTGTGTGTGTATGTGTTGGTTTTTTATACGGCGTAAGTCGATCTAAACAGATCCACGAAATAATCACTATACATTACGTCATTTGTTTCACATAAGCTATTGTATCTCTTCAGGCGTTTACAATGACAGCGGTCCACGTCTCATCGGAATTTGATATGTCCTGTAATATATTTACAGAAGTATTCGCAAACCACGGACAGAAGTATATGTTTGACTAGGGATTGTCAAACATATACTTCTGTATATGTTTGACAATCCCTAGTACTTAAACAAACACTATTGAAAGCAGCCACATCCAATTAAAAATTGAAACAGATAGTAGTTATTTTCTCCATGTTTTCCGCTCAGTAGAAATTTGCTCTCAAGTAAGGTTTTTTCTTTCTTCAATACTAAAATCGCTGCTACGTTTACTCAGCAAAGTCACTTGTGGAATAACACCAACCCGTAGTAGCACATTTCTTTGGGTCAACGTCTGTGTTATACAATCCTGTTATATAGGGTTTTCCAACAAGAGTGATATGATTTATTTAAAAAAAATTGTTGCACTTGCTGTGTGGCCCCATCTTGTTGGAACCAAATGTTGTCAAGATCAATTTCTTCCAATTTCGGCCATAAAAAGTTGGTTAACATCGATCTATACCGATCTCCATTGACAGTAACGGTGTTACCAGCTTCATTTCGAAAAAAATACGGACCGATGATTCCACCAGACCAAAAACCATAACAAACTGTCAATTTAGGTGGATGTAATGGTTTTTCATGAATAATTTGTGAATTTTCTTCGCACCAGAATCGACAGTTTTGTTTATTTACCGCACCACTCAGATGAAAGTGAGCCTCATCGGAGAAGATGATTTTCTTAAAAA
Source organism: Nephrotoma guestfalica (assembly GCA_963691935.1). Taxonomy (NCBI): domain Eukaryota; kingdom Metazoa; phylum Arthropoda; class Insecta; order Diptera; family Tipulidae; genus Nephrotoma; species Nephrotoma guestfalica. Next base: position 239,022,110 of record OY829913.1, read on the forward strand.
AATCGTTATCGTTTTCAAGTTGTTCCAAGGCAAAATCAGCAAATTCACGACGTTGAATGAAATTGTATGATGAAATTGTAAACATTACTGAATACAATGAAATAAAAAATGACAGATCATGACATATTACAAATGGCCGAAACGTCACTTAAAAATCATATCATTCCTATTGGAAAGCTCTGTACAATCCGGCAGCAGTTTTGATAACATTTAACAATTATCTTGGGACTTTCAATCCAATTTTGACGATAATAATTGCAAAATATTTTGCAACTTTTTTCACTTTCCTTTCATTTTCTTCCGACGATCGTATTTTAAGAAATACCTCGTTCCAATAATTTTACCGCAGTATCGAACATCCATAATTTCGTTCGAAATGCACTTTGAGCATCAAATACGGTATGTTGTCAGCCACAGATGCCTTATTATGATGAAGTTTCCCGGTAGTGTTGATCACTTTAGCGTATTTTAACGGTTGGTATTCCTTTGGTCTTTGTCTGTTACTGCTCTTCCGCTAGTTGAAAGTGGTTCTTGTTGCGAGAAGAACAGAGTTAAACTAACTGTCTGTCAACTTCTTCATTACAGTTTTTCAAAAATCTTCAATATCTCTATGACTGGTACACTAATATTTACACCTTGGTGCATTTTCGACGTAAGTTCACAATTTCCTCATTAGATTTCATTACTTATTGTTATGCACTAACTTATTGCAAGCTGATAGTCTCGTTATAAAGTTTTGATTTCCAATCATTCTTCTTGCAGATTACAACTTGGTGGTTGCTGTGTGTATCCCTCTCTCACTTTTCAGTAGGCAGTTTTGCTCAAAATTCTGCTACTGTCCTACTGAAGTTTAATTATTAATATTGGCATTACCTTTGCGGAATGTTGATATATATATACAGCCTGTATTTAACAAACAATCTGCAGTGTCTGGCTCAAGCTTCCAATAAAGCGTCTCTTCGCCGATATTATCGCCTTTATCACCGCAATATCTTCGAAAGCAAGCTTACATAACTTGATTGTATCATGGTTGCATCATATTATAAAGCCAACGTCAATACTTCATTGGTGGTTTTACCTCTAGTATTGGTTCTCAAATGAAGTTTTAGACGGTCGTCCCTTACATCACTTCTAAATGCGTCCACTGTTAGACCATTCAACACATCTTCAGTTACATTACTGCTAGCTCTTCCCGTGGAGTTGGCGCTTGCTTTGGAGTTGAATCTTGCATAATTGCATAATGTGTAATTGCCCATACTTTAGTTCCAACTCAGTTGTGGGTCGCTGACTGCTCCTTGCAGTTGCGGATATACTTTGGAAATCATCTGCGTTAGGCTGCTCTCCTGCGCTGCAAGAATTGTGCTGTACTGCCGCTTGGAACTGCATTTTAAGATTCTTAAATAAGATCTCGCCGGCGAATGTCGGTGGCTTTAAAATCCCTCTTGAGCTTGCGGCCACAGGTTCCGTTGTAAACGTTTTATTTAGCTGGTCATCTCAAATAGTTTGCGAGGTTTATATGTCAGAGCGGGCCTCCACTTGCTTAATTTTATTTTCCATGTCCTTTAACCGTTCACTTCTTCCTGAATGATTTTTCATCTTTCGTTTAAACTCTTGCATTTCTGCACGTTTTTCTGTTTAACCAGCTCGACAAACTAATCATATTTCTCTTCCACTTTGGCATCTAGCTTGTCTAGTTTAGCATCTATTTTCTCTACTTGAAGCAGTAGCGTATTCATGTTGTCTGCCATATCAAGCGCTGGTTTCGTTTGCTCGGCAGTAAGTTGTTGCACAAAAATGTATGATTTTGTTTCACGCAATGAACCTATCTCCTCACTTTTTAGCTGCTTTTCGGTAGGCTGGACATCTTGATTTACTGATCGCTCTCCAAAATCATAACTTTATGCTCTGGCTTACACCTCCCATCTAGCGTTTTGCAGCCTGGACTGTAATTCTGGCCTATTTTTTTTCAATAAAAACCCACGGTTCAGTAGGATTTGTCTTATTGTCTGAGACTTGCAGAAATTCGTGTCTACGAAACTATATACGGCTCGTATTTACAAAATCCCACTTTTTACACCAAATGTCACGAAGTTCGGGCATTCGATACGGATTCGTACTGGATTTTTAACTTGAACTCTACAATTCGGTCGTCCTATTGGCTTTCAAGTTGATGTGCTTTCGTCACAAAGACCTAAGTAATCACATTTTTCTCGATATACTGACTCAAGTTTATGCCTTTTTTACCTCGTCACATTCCGTCACACCTTCTCCACTCTAATGCGTGCTATACTTTGGCACGAATCTCCGTCGTGCTCTACTGGATCGCCCTCTTTTTAGCCGTCAACTCTATTGTCGGACTCACTCTTAACAATCGTACTGGAATCCTCTACTGGGCCTCTTCCAAGGATCGTTGCTCCAGTTGATAAGCCAATTCGTCCTTCCTTTTCTCTGGCCGTAAACTCTCTTTAAGCAAACTTGTATTATCCGAGCTACAACCAAACATTTGCCTTTGGTTTTGGTTGTTTCTTGAACCTTCAATGGATTTCTTTATTATCGGTGTATGTTTCTCTCGCCAGTTTTCATGTTGCTTATCCCAAGAATCAGGCTGCCTTATTAAATGTCCATTTCATTGTTGCAAACAATCTCGAACGTAGTGGCGAATTTCTAGCTTCGTTATTTTTGTGGTTTCTTGGCTACTTGACAAATCGGCCGTTTCTCATCTTTCTGTCTTGCGCGTAGTCTGCAACACATCTGCTTGCCTTTCTTTGGAGCCAAAGCTCTATACTTCATCTTTTGTGTGAGAGATAAAATAAGTTTTTATAGGTATAATTATTGGTATTCGCTGAGATTTCGGTCTCTCATCAACACCATTTTCCAAGCTAATATATATAATTTTCCTTGCAAAATGTTCAACATATATTTTCATTAGCTTAAACCATCGCGAAAAAATTATTTTATCTTATCTTAAAATAAGATCGTATATTAATAAAAACTTTGTTTTATTATTTAGTTTTGGCTAAATAATTAATTTTTAAGAGTGACTGGTATTATAGCTAAATAAATTCATTCAAATATTTGATTATAACATTCAATTTTCTTGACGAAACATTATGTAGTGATTATGATAGAACAAAAGGCCTAATCCAACAGCCCAGGCTAAATGTCCAAGATCCACACTTTTACTGATTTCAAAGACAAACGAAGCTTGTGTAATTATGGTTTACACCCACATACTAAGATTCGTGTCATAAGGTGTTTGAATTCACGTTTATATTTTATACCTTCGAGAAAAAATTGCGGCTCGAACATCCAGTCATATGGTGTCTTTATAGTGGTTAGAGTTTAATAAAATTTGAACGATCTAAATAGGGTCTAATTGATAACTGGTAGGCCTTTAGTACGGCTGCCATTTACTTGCCTCCTTCATTTTAAAAGAAATCCTGACATTTGTGTTATAACTGAATACTAAAACTACTCACACAAGTAAAATTCGCAGTTTATTCTAACAATTGTAGGAGATCTCCCGCCATTTATTTAAATATCGCATATGGCTCATTTAGTTAGACATATATGGCCGTTATTTCCATAGGGCTACTCAAACATATAAAATTCAAAATTTATTCAGAAAATTGTATGAAATACTCTGCCCTCTATTTTAAAAAGTCTTATCGCCCATTTGCTTAAACATTTTAGAAGAAACTATGAGATCTTTGTTATAACTTAATACTAAAACTAGTGAAACAAGTAAAATTCGAAGTTTATTCAGAATATTGTAGGAAAGTCCTTGCCCGCCATTAAGAAAGGACGTAGGTCCAATAAAAATAAAATATATGTACTTCTCTACGTAATTACAAAGCAAAGTGCCCCTCTGCTCAATCATATGGCTCAATAGGATCGCTAAGACATTTGATTATTCTTTCCACATAGTCATCTTATGTAGAAAAATTCCTCAAAGTTTTGATATCGCTCGAGCCTTAACTATACTCGTCTACTCAATAAAGAAAATATTTTAATTGATCTTGTTTAAAAGCATTCCCACTCTTTGTTCGGAAGTGATATATTAGAATCGTGCACATATGCGACAATTTCCTCCGTCTTACTGTATTTTAGAGCAATTAGTCAAATTTTTGTTATAACTTTAATTTTAATTTAATTTTTAAAAAATGCCATTAATCAACACACTAAATATTGAAAGCAACAACTAAATTCTCAAATTGTATTAAACCTCTTAACTTTAATTTTATCCCAACCCGTTTGATTCAAGAACGATTTTTTAAAAATTTGATTTGTATTCAAATAAAACGTAGTTGGCCAAGTCTTTCTAATTTTATATATTTCTCGCAATAAATTCCGTATTTTAACAGTGTAACAGAAATGTTCGAAATCCCAAATGGAAAATTAAATTTGAGTGTTATTTATTTCAACAGCACTATTCGTGTACGGTGTGGTGTATAAATCCTATTTCAATTCTGCTGATTCCAATTTGATGTTTATAGCTTTAATATGTGATTGTGTTGAGTTGTGTTGAGTACAGTTGCGACATTGCCAACGAAGAGAGCAACTTAACTTGCCTTTCAATTTTTTAAAGATAAGTTCAAATTTATTGTTACCGAAAAAGTTCAGTTGATTAGACGCAGCTTATAAATATAGGGTAGCGTTATGATTTATTAAATGAATCAATTTTGTTTCTGATTTTATGTAATGTTGGCATTTATAAAAATTTAGATTATTATTTGGAAATATGTTCAGATTATGTTTTAAAGATAATATCTTTAAAATGGTGTCCATTGTTTGCTTCGACCTGACGTGCACTTTCCAGAGCATTTTCCATAACTTTTCTTAGAATTTCAGGTCCCAGCGCCCTCACTACTTCGCGTTTATTGGCCTTAAGCTATTGGATGGTTCTTGGCTTATTGGCAAACAACTTACCTTTTAGGTAGTCTAAAAGAAAAAAATCGGGCGAACGTGGCTAGTTAAAATCAGAAAAACGCGATATTTTTTGATCGCCAAAAATAACGCGCAGGAGAGCCATAGCTGTGTGAACTATGGCTTCATCTTATTCGAGCCACAATTCTGGATTGTTATCTACCTCTGGCCATAAAAAATTTCAATTATTGCCCGGTATTGAATATCATTCACATTAATCACCACTTGTTCGTCGTTTTCGAAAAAATATGGTCCAATAATCCTTTCTGAAGTTATTCCACACCATACCCACTTAGATGCACACTAAGTGGGTACATTTGACCTTTTAAAATTATTCTTGGATTTTGGGTGCCTCATATTCTGCAATTTTGTTTATTCACGTGACCAATGAGGTGAAAATAAACCTCATCGCTCATTATGAGTTTGTGAATAAACTCGTTGTTTTCTAGGCACAATTCTAGAAAACGGCGACTATATTGAATGCGTATTTGTGCATAATTTGGTTTTAACTCGTGAACCGGGAAAAGGTGTAACTTATTTAAAATTTTTTGCCTAGACATCTCCAACAGCTGAGAACGTCGCCCGGTGGAAGTTTGTGGGTTTTCCTCAATACTTTCTTGCACCCGAGCAATGATCACTTTATTTCGCACGAGGTCTTCCAGCACGCGGAAGATCACAGACAGCCCCTTGTTGCCGAAAACGCTGAACCAATCGGTAATTTGTTGCAATAAAAAATTTATTCACTAATTAAATGATATCGTTACTTATGCGCCATTCTTTATAATGAAAACAGTCATTTATATTTTTATTTTAATATTTTATTTTATTAAGAAATTATTTAATCTTTCTATAGATTTCTTTAGTAATATGTACTGTCTCCATTCTTTAAAATTACTTCAAAGATCATGTCCTTGAGAGAATCATTTAACGATTTTAAGTAGTCCAACAGGCAGCTTCAATTCCGGCAATCAGCTCCTCGTTGGATTCGTATTGTGTGCCCCCCTTCATAAACTTTACGAGCGAGCCAGCCCCAAACGTTTTTGATTATATTTAAATCAAAAACGTTTGGGGCTGGCTCAACGGTAATAACTGGTAATAACTCAACGTATTGACTCACAATCCACAATTTTACTGCACGGACATTATGTATGGGCGCATTATCCTCTTGGAAAATCCACTGAAGAGGCCCAAATAGCTCCTGCACTTCTGGAAAAACTGATTGCAGCATATCCTTATATGAATTTCTAGTCATTTTATTGGAAAACAATTCAATTTAAAAGCGCCCCAATATGAAATTCCACCCTGTACTTCTTCTTCCGTTCTTCTTTGCGAATGTCATAAAAATAATCCATCTAAGTTTAATTTGTTTTCATCCGAAAACAACCTTTTTCTAATTATTGTTTGCGGATTCACTGTTTGCTTATAGACATCTAAAATCAAGTGCTGCTGGCGAAATTCCAATCTTTGTTGATTGTGTGCAGGGTTTAGTGGTGTTTTTTTTAAATTTTTTATTTTTAAAAATGAAGCACTTAAAATTTCTTTACGCACTGCACTGTTGATTTGCTGGGATTAAGTCCAACTGCCGTTCTGATTGTGTTGGTGGAAAGGGCTGAATTGGACGCTAGCCTATGCATTTTTATTGTATCTTGCTACGTCAGAACTGCCGACCTTCCTTGGTAGTTGCTTCCATATGATGCACACTCCAAATCGGGTTTAGATAAACCAAACACGATTGAATGAATGCAAAGTTCAGGAGTAACAAGGTTTTTTTTAGGAAGAATATGTTTGGTTCTCTGTTTATGGTAAATATACATTGTAGAATAGATTTTTTTATTTTATCGACGTGACACGGCCAATTAAATTTACAATCTATCGCCAAACCTAGATAATTCCACTTAGTAGCCCTTCCAGTCACAAAAGTGTTTTAAGTAATTGGATTCATATTTAACACATTAGGATCTAACAGCTTGTTTTCAAATACTATGTATTTAATTTTTCCGTGGTTTAGGAGTAGATGATTGGTATTAAACCACTTACCTAGTGTTCTTAAATCATTTTGTATTTTAGATCAGAGATTCTAAGGTTTTGGCTGCATAAGCAACAACAGTATCGACTGCATACAATTGTATGTCTCTCTCTAGACTAATGTGGTGAATATCATTAACAAAAATTATGAATAAGGTGGGTCCTAGTACCGAGCCCTGGGGAACTCAAAGATGCAGCAGTATTTCATTACATATACTCTCTTCTATTTTAATAATCTACCGTCTGTTGCGTAAACAATTTTAGTTGTATGTTGGTAAGCCCCATCATTTTAATTTAAATAGTAAAATGTCAAAATACACCATATCACCACCAAAACCAAAGCTTTTGTGAATATCTAGGAACAGACAGGCACATAACATTTTCTTTTCGAAGCTTTTACTCAAAGAATTCGTTAAATTTAAGCACGCGGCCGTGGTGTTGGATTTGGCCCTAAACCCGAATTACAAATATCTGGAAATATGTCCGTCCCAAAAGAGTCATTTACATATAGTGCCAGTAATTAGATATAATGCTAACTGTGTATTGTAGAAATGTAGCAGAGATTCCATCCATTCCAGTTCTTGTTCGGCGGTATACGTTAACTGTAGCGGATAAATAATCCTATAATTTATATAATCAAAATCTTTATGAGCTAATACTTGAAAATATTAGTCTAAAGTAGATGATGGTATGTTACCAAAGTAGTTATTAAACAGATTGACTATTTCATTATTACTCGTAACTATAACACATCTGTCAACGAAAGCCCTTTGGTGAATCTAGTTTTGTTGAATATAATTTCATTCAAAAAATTCCAAAGTAGCTTGGCCTTGTTTATAATCATACTGACAAAACCTGAATTTAGCTTTCTCTTTGCTTCTTTTATTTCTGTAGCTACCAACAAGTTCAGCGTTTTGTGACAATTTACTATGTACATCTGTAGGATATAATCGTTCCAACGTAAAAAAATTATTCCGTTCATTGATACATAAAATATAATTTGTCGTCCATTCATGTTGGTTATGTTTCATTTGTCTCTTTTTAATAATATGTGTGTTGTTACAAAATAGCTGTTTAACATTCCCCACAAAATCATTTATGTTAGCAGCCCTAGAGATCCTATTCCAAATGGGATTGCCATACATTTTTTTCATAATTAAAGACCTTCATAAATTCTCAATTAGAATTTTTTGGAACATTAATTTTTGAAACCTGAAGCAACAGAACGCGGTGATGCGAGAAGTGAGTATCAGTAGTATTTAAGGCGGCTTTTGTTACGAGCTATAGCGCTGTTGGAAAATCCCTCCAAGTGGTAGGCATCGATAATTTCACTTTCTACCGTATTTAAAATATTTTTCTACCCATTTTAATGCTTGATCAACTACTCAATACTTACTTGAAAATCTTGAAAACAATCTTAGCAACTTACACCGAAATTTACCCACAAATATTTAAAGTTTACAAGTGAGTTTAATATTAACTATATTCCAAAAAACAAAGAAAAGTGCCGTTTGATTGCTATGTTTAAATTATTCATTACTGTTTCACTGAGTACTAATTTCTCTCTCTCTTCTCAATAAAAATATATTCTTGGTTCCACGAGAAATTACAGTAAAATTTACATTTAAAAGTAAAATTGCAAGTGTGTCTAATCAAGTGAACCGCAGTGTATATATATATTACTGGGTGAGTCATCTGTTAGTCCGGTTTTCATTTGTCATTAAAACTCACATTTTGGGATGAAAAGTCAAAATTTTTTATTGATAAGGAAAGGTGGTTCTATGCCATTTATGTATAAAAAACAATATCGTTCATATTATGCCCACCACGGCTTCGTCTACAGGCCTGCATCCGAACATGAAAATTGTCGATGACTTTTTCCAATAAAAGCGGATCAATGACCTGAATTTCAGCTCGAATGTTGTTTTTAAGTCGCTGAATAACCCCACAAAAAATAATTAAGTGGTGTTAAATCCTGGCTTGAACTGGCCGAGGAACTTAAGTTCTTGAAATTATGCGATCAGCGAATTTTGTTGACATGTTGACAGCTAACATGTTGCGATAACGTTCCCAATTCACTGTTCGTTCTTAAAGAAGGGCATTATGCCAGCAGCCCATAAACCACACTAAACAGTGACTCTTGGAGGTTGAACTTCTGCTTCGTGAATAACATGAGGATTCTCCGCTCCCCAAATTCGACAATTTTGTTTATTGTCATGCCCATTAAGATCAAAATTAGCGTCATCGCTAAAGATGATTTTTGATGAAAAACCTTCATTTCGTTCAAGCATCCAATTAACAAAACGGTAACGATATAAATGGTGATTTCAATTTTTGTGTTAGTTGAATTTTGTTTGGAAGCAAATGAAGATCAACATCAAAATGCGTCGTAGTGTGGTTCGTGAAATGTTTAGTTCTTGTGAACGATGCCTGATTGATGTGCTTGGTTCATTACGAATACTTTCATCTATATGTGCCACTGCATCAGGAGTACGAACTGCATGAACATGTTGATACGGTCTACGACCTTCCACTGAACCAGTATTTTTTTTCAAAACGATCAATAATTTTGCCAGTTGCACGCTCAGTAGGACGTCCATGTCGACCAAAACTCTCATTTAATTTACGAAATGTTGAACCATTATTTTCATAATAAATTTGAACAATGAAAATGCGTTGTCGCGTTGTTAGCGACTCCATGATGATAAATGGCATATTTTTAACTTTACACATGTCAAATAATTTTTTATCTAACCATACGAGTAAATTGATAAAAAATGGTGATTAAAGTATCACCTAAATTTTAAGCTCAAATAGCCGGGATGCAATTCAAATAATCTAAAACTCAAACCATTGAGTTTTCCATAATAACATCTAATAAGATTTGCATATGCAATACTGTAAATTAAGAGTTTAGAAACCAACAGTAGGTTTAGAAGATAAAAATTCAATGCAAAATACCTAGACGTTAGATGTATATTGACAATTATCTTTTTGTACTAGTTAGACCTGAATCACGATCTCCAAGACGAATTATAATAATATCTTACATCTAAATTATTAAAATTCATGCAAACAGCCTGAAGTCGTATTGTTGTTGGCCTTCTTTTTATGTACTAGCAAGACTTGAATCATGATCTTTGAGAATGGCCGATAACGGCCATTAAAATTTAATTAACTTAATTTGATTAATAATCACGGTATCCGGGAATGGTCATCCAAATTTGAGGTAAAACAACATGAATACACCTAAAAAATAACATGGCAAACCTCGTTAATTATGATCTCGTGGGATAGCCGATAATGGCCATACAAATTTAGATTAAAACGCATCAGTACATCGATTATCAACCATTCCTGGAGATCGTGATTCAGGTATTCCTAGTAAATGTAGTTGGTCATTGAGTGGCTATATTCTTCAGTGCTAATTTTCTCTTTTCGACCCACTCCACCAGACAAGTTTAAATTGTCTTCCAATAATCTAAATGGGTCGAAATATTCGTATTGTTCAATGACGTCTTCACACTTGAGTAATCAATTTTTTTAAATTATTTAGTAAATGTTTTGGAATAAAAATCTATTACCATTTTATGGGTTCAATCCTCAGATTTGAGGTCACTTGTATAATATCTTTTACTACAATTTTATGTGTTTGGATGAAGAGAATAAAGTTAGAAGAGCAAACAGTAATTCGTTCATATTTGGTTAAAGCAGCACACCGTTTATTTCTAATAATTTGATTTCACATCAATTTGCACGTAATCTGTACACATAAATCTAATGTTTTCCATTTTTCATTAGACATTTCCTTGACGTACCGTAAAATATTGTAAAAATTATTTTACTGGAGCTATTGTTGAAATTTTGTATGTTTAAGACTTAACAAGTATTTATTACGAACGCGCTTCTATGGCTGCATTATACACGTACATTGTTCTGCGACCACAAACGCTAGTTAGTTTTCCCAAAGCGAAAAGAACAAAAGCGAAACGAAAATCATAAAAAATTACCGAGATAAATATTTCTTTTATCTGGATTATATTGTTTCAACCGCAAACCTCGACGCAAATAAATATAAATGGTTTATTGAAAATCTTTATGACTCCGGCTTGTATGGCAGAAGAGGTTTATTTCTTTTCAACGAATATTGTACACAAAACAATGGAAATGCTATGGCGTGGGGGTACTGTATATTGGGAAACAAGTAAAATTAATTGTATGTAATTAACTGCCTAAACGATTTTTTACATCTTCGATGTACCATCGTAACAATAATCCAACGTTTGGCATTTTAGTAATAAACCTAATAAAATATTTCTGCTTGAAGGCCTTTATGCCTATGCACCAAGGTAAAAAGCATAATTTTATTTACATTGCATAAACGAAAAGCACAAAAAATAATTTTCCATGTCAACAAGCTTAAAAATTAGGATATTTTCATACCATCACTTCGTTCTGAGATTTCATGTATATACCGGGTGATTTTTTTAAGCTGAAACTTTCAAACATCTCGGAAAATAAGCACTCTACGAAAAAAATGTCCATTATCAAAATTTAATCATTCCGAGGGGACATTGATTAGTGCTAAAATTAGTACCCCTCCTCCCCTTCTTGTAGGTGGGCGGGAGGTAATATTGATATTAAAATAAGAACCCCTATTTACGATATTAAATTTGTTTCGATTTCTCCTATTGAGAACCTATGCATACGATTCTGCAAAACGATGGCCATCATTTTAGATGAAGATCCAAATCCCCATGAGGCGAGGGGATTCATGTAATTCAAGCAGCGTTAATCTAGCACCCCGAAGGGAAAAGAAAACTACTACGTACACACGAATGTATGTCCCGCCCGGAATGATTAAATTTTGATAATAGACATTTTTTTTTCGTAGAGTGTTTTTTTTCGAGATATTTGAAAGTTTCAGTTTAAAAAAATCACCCGGTATAACATCAAATCATTTTATATACCGATTTTATATTTTTAACCTTTGTTATATTGGGAAATTTAAAATATTTACATAAATCGTTGTTCGTTGATTTTCAATTCTACCTGAATCTTATATTTGTGTAACCGTACATTCTTATACGAGGGAAATGTGTACGTAGGTGATACGTACATATACAAACACCCTCGAATACCCAGAAAATCTTTCGAATCAATAAAAATAACTTAATATAACCAACCAAATTTTTCTTTGTCGTTTAAGCTTGATTGCACTTTTTCCGATTTTGTTATACATTGTATATACGAATACGATGTTATAAAAAAGTTTTTGCTCTCCTTTTAAATTAATACGAATGACTAAATGAACACAGTGTAGATGTGTATCCAAACAAAAGAAATTCGTATAACAATGAGATATATCCTCATACGTGTGTACTGGGTATACACGAGAGGAAAACTATTAATTTATTTTTCTCAAGTGATGTGGAAGAATGAAAAATAAATTCGAAGACAATACAAAGTAGTATTCCAAGTGATAATGTATATATGAAAAGAATGATACCATCTTTCTGTTTCTTCGGATGTTGTACGCGTGAGATCAAAGGTTTTACTTGTAACGCTATCTATATAGTTTAAGCTGTTCTAGGTTCAGGAAAGTTACAATTTGTGAAATATGTAGTTTTCGTTTAATTTGCCAGGGTTAACATAACTATCGGATCAATGACTATACACAGTCACTATATAATATAATTGATACAATTTACTTTTTGTATCAAAATTTATTTTTGTATAACAGATGTAGTCAATTACAATTATAAATATAATTGGATTGTAAATTGAAACTGAGAAGTTTTGGTACTTTGCAAAGACTAATATAATTTCTTGTTATTTTTTTCTTTTCAGGTAAGTCTGGCAATTTTGATGACTCGTTTTTGATTTAATTGAAATCAAGTTTGTAAGTAAACAATTAAATTTGTAATTGGACAGTTTTTACTGAAGTATTTGTTTGCGTCAATTATACTCAACTCTGATAGCTTCGAATAATCTATGTCTAAAATATTATTAACTATTAATTTAGTAGCGCCAATTTTATTTATGTATGGTGGTTTTCGTCGACCACAATGTTAGAGCTTTAAACCATTCCATTATTGCATTCGATTAAATCTCTTTGTTGATGTATATGTTACTGCGGAAAAGGGGCATAGTTTATTTCATAACAAACAAGAAAGATGCGGAAAGTAAACAGGTCCGCACGGGTGGTACCTGTATTAAAACTCCGAACAATACTTCGGCGATACCTACTAAGAGCTCATATGGGACTATCGAGATCTGGTCCATGAATGACATGACTATTGAATATTCTGCTATTATTTTCACATTACTCTGAGATTAACAGCCAGGATAAGTAGTTTAATCTCTTTCTTTCCACATTTCTGAACAATCAGTGCTAGGTGTAGTTATACTTCCCACTTGAATGTTTTTCCACCAAGCAGCACTTACTGGATTGAGAATAATTTGCAGAGGAATCTCACGTTAACCCAAATTCATGGTTCATTGTGTTTGAGCAAATTGGTAATCAGTCATTTCCTGTTGTTCTTCTGCTTCTTCGTATTCAGCCACAAGCATGTTTTGAATGAGAAGACTATAGTAATCAGAGTTTTATGCAATCGTGAAAAATGTTGTTCGTATAACTGCTGCGACAATTCCGACCGTCATCTTGGAATTATCCATGAGCTTGATTAATTTGTGTTTCCTTGTTGCTCAGGCTTAGTGGTGGAATCCTATTTAATGCGCGGTTTGCTATCGCTCTGTTTTTTTTATCTATAGTGATGTTCGAAAAACATTACTAACTAACAAGCTCATGTTGTTGTACATATTTTCCGTTGATTCATCAGCTCGTTTCTTTTATCTTTCACAGACACTCTTGCTATATCCAAATGCCCGACCGTTATTACAAATTGCAATGCCTTATATCGCCGCTCATGTTATTTTGTATTGAGGATAAACGCATTTACATGCCGAAACTAATCGTTTCTTCGTTATTGAAATGCAGATCTTGAAGCGCATTATCAATATGATATTCTCTTCTCCACAAATCTGCTGGATTGCTCGTTCAACACATATATCAGTGGTTGCTTCATTTGATGTACAGGGTAATGTCTATGTTGCCTTTACACAGACCCAGCAGTGTTGAATTATAATTGTTGACCCATATATCTTGCTATCGTCACTTAGCACGCATATTCTTTAGCTTTGTATGAACGATTGAGTCAACGATAATACACGGGTCTCAGAAGAAACTTTTTGTGGTGTCGTTCTTTTTGCAGGTCTTTGTGTAGATCAGTGAATCTGGCCTGTCTTAATAACTAATTGGCCTAATTGTTGAACTCCTTCTGGAGTATCGAATGGCCTATGGCCTTTTATCGACGCTAACATTAGTAGAAATGAACTCCAACAATTCTGGAATTTGATTCTCCACCAATAGTAATAATTTACTCTTTCTCCAAGCCCTACATAATCGTTTCTAAATATTTTCATAAGAGTACTAAGTCTTATTTATGAAGAGACGTGTTATTACAAGATATTGTCCAAATAGCCATTGCTTACGTTGCATATATTTCCAGATTCCTGGGTTCTTTAATAGGTTACTGTAAATCATTGCAGCTGCAGGTTGCGAAGTAGGCAGGCATCTCAGCTGAACTAAGTAAGTTGTCGATTCCTTTAGGTTCTTAATGTAGAGGCGTTGTGTTTGGGCAACAACTTGTAAAAATGTGGTCGAAAGAGGTAATAACTAGCAAAATCATTCGACGCCTTTCAATTCAAACACCCCGATGCACCTTGATGTTTACTCACTCGAATAATTGTGTGTGACAGTCAGTTACAAAGTCAAGTAAGAGTAATAAGTAAGCTTGTTTTCGGCAGATCCGACTGCGGGCACCGATGTTGCTAGGAGGTTTATAGGTACTAATGGTTCATGGATTATCACTTTGAGATAGTATAATTACGACTATTAAACCATTTTACTTTCACTTCTGTTTACGATCGACGATGTCTCAGAACAGCACTACGATCCTCTGTCGATGTGCAGAACTTGAGAGTTGACCCATTATCTATGTCAATGCAATAGGCTATGACTATATGTAGGACGTGAAAAGAACTAAACACAAAATTAAAACAACGAGTCAACCCCAAACAGAAAACGACGACTAGCACCACGACAAGGGACATCAAAAAAATACGACGAACTAGAGCAAATGAAACGGTTACATAGTAAAAGAGACTATTGAAAAAAGTACGGCACAAGCACCATAGACATTAACGAATGAAGATGAACATACCAAACGATCTCTATTAGCACCAGAAAAATTCGAGTGGTTCAGTTAAGAGATAAAGAAACTCGCGAGAAGACCCAAACTCGAACGGAAAACATAAAGCCACAGCAATTTTTGATGAGAAAGACACTCAATTACAGTCGACAACAGTTCTTCAGGTATGCCATCGCCGCAATAGTTATCTCATTAGCATGAAATCTACGTCACAACCAAAGGCTTACTAAAACAACTTAGATCCTTAGAAGTCCTGATGTGCTTCTGAAACGCTCTCAAAGCGAATAACAATTACTTTCAAGAGTTATACTCTGCACCAATATATCAAATTTACAGGACTATTTGTACAGTACAGGCTCTGAGGTAGGTTGTACGCTTCGCTCAAGATATTTGCGAAAATAGCGAGAAGCTATCTATAATTAGTAGAGACTGAACCACTAAAAACATGATGGCTGCTTTAAACTGGGCACATCATCTTGTTGAGGATGAAATATAAGTTCTACCATATAAATTTGAATGAAACTAAAGACACGAGATAATATTAAAAGAAATATTTTCTCTTGAAGTATGTACCGCATTCGCTGGTACAATAAAACGAAGTAATAAACAGGGAAAGATTGAGTTTAACTGTTCGAACGATAATCAAGGAATCGTATATACCAACTATCTTCGAATCTGAAAAGAAATCGAAGGAATTGAAAGAGGTACAGGGGAGAAATTAGGTTGCTATAAAAAATAATTAGCCCCAATGCCAATTATAACTATCCTCGATTCCAAGCCCTCTAATTTCTCAGTCTCTACACTTAGACGTATAATCAATCACTGAGCGACCGAATTCAATTACAGTGTTCCGATGCTGTGGCTTATATAATTGTTACAAAGATTAATTTTCGAAATATTCGCCATTACTATCTATGGTCTTTTGCTATTTATCAGGTAGATGATGAATGCCTTCGCGGTAGAAACATGGTGGTTTCGAAGCAATATAGTAGTCGAGTCATTTTTGTTCATCTTCAACTTTCTTGAATCGCTGGTCTTTCAGATATGATGACATCGATCTGTAAATGACTTTTTCATCCAGAGCATCTCTCGGGCCTGGTAACGTTCAGCTATAACAGTTTGACCAGTTTCCAGAAGCTTGTAGTAAATGACACATTTCCAATCCCACCAGATACACAGTAACACTTTCCTGGCCTGGATCAATCCATACATTTCTGCGTTCTCGTCTCTCGTGTATGCTAATAAACTAACAATAATTGCAGAGTTGGAAGACAACCAAGAGATACCAGGCGAAATGTTCGAAAAAGTTGTGAAAAATTGGACATCGCGCATGGACCACTTAAAAAGGAAGCCAGGGGCCAAAATGTACATGTAATAGTCTTTAATAGTAAATGCAAATATTGATTTATCGATTCAAATAAAAATTTCATACTTTAAACCAAACGCTTAAAAAATCACCCTTTAGTAGGTTACAGGTTAGGTTAGTGGTTCTCCTAAAGGGCTGGCATATACACAATCAGGTCCGAAGCCGTGCCACTTTGTTATCTCTCCTCTTGATCTTTTAACGTTAGCGTAGGATATCCTTCACGTTCATTTCACTGAGGTCCGTTAAGTCATTTAGCAGGCGAGCTCCCCGGAATTTTAGTCTGCTAAGCACTAGACGGAACAGCTGCAAATCGAATTCAGTTTCTTCCTCCTTTTTTATCTTCGCAACTACGACAGTAAAAAATATGAGGAGACTCCGTTTTTCTAGCATGCTAGCACATATGAGACAGTTTCCCGTAATAGCACCAACGACCATACTGGCATACCGCCGCCGTAACAATACCAGATCTCTGGATCTTGACAGGTTTAGTTCTGGTCAGATCTGCTTAATTATTACGCTTGATCTACTATTGGACCATCTGTCGTTCGTTGTTCTTCTAGTTTCCTCTTAAAGCAGTGAGTTGCACGTAGCAAGCGATGCCGCCCTGCTTGGTGAAATGAGGCAGGTTATGCCTTGTCGGGCGAATGTATTCCCTTTATATTCCTCGTAATAGTGAAATGCCCTGCCACGAACATCAGTTGGATGTTGAACTGATCTGCCATCTCGTTAAGAGACGAAAAACATTCTGAGCGTCTTTCGACATAAGAAAATATGATTTGAAAGTTTTAATTGAAGCCTGATTGTCTGTAAAAATTAGAATATCTCTTGCAGATATTACATTACAGCTCAACCGGTCAGCAACTTACCACCTTATCGCGATTAGTTCAGCTTGAAAAGCGCTGCAGTAGTTCGGGAGATAAAAATCAGTATTCAGAAATATTTCTGTCAACCAGTCCTCTGGTGGGACTATCAGTCCTAAACCTCTGTTCTTGAGAAGATTAGTTGAGCCTTATAGCTGAGTTCGCATCTATTAGTTTACACAGGATATCTATTGGGGTGTGAGATGAAAAAAAATCTCCAGTGAATAGATGTGCTCAGAGTATTTATATCCGTTGTATTTTGCACTCGTGAAAGCTAGCCACAAAACAGTAATCTTATATAATAAAATGGGCCTAATAGTCGAAATATAGAGCCAATGTACATATAATGTGGGGCTCCAAACCCCATATTTTTCCAATGGCTTTTTACAAGAGCAAAGCGTTATTGTAGCTTTCTTTAAGCTTTCTAATATGTTAGGTTTCTAGCTTAGTTTGCTATCCAAAATGAGACTCAAATATTCCCTCTTTATTAGTAAAGGCAACCCAATATGATTTAAGCTAGGATCAACTCAGTTTTGTGTGGATTCTCATTCAAACCGCAATTGTAAGCCCTATTCGAAAGAATGCCAAGCGCACTTTTCATAAGTTCTCTAAAGGTGGAAGGATATTTGCCAAATACGCCAATCACAACATTATCCGCATAAGCATCCACCCACCTTAAAGTATCGCCCTTCTAGGCTTAATAACAAGTTCGAAAAACGAGGGGATAATACCCCACCTTGCCGTGTGCCTCTACTCACAAATCTGCTATAGGAGGACCCAGCCATACTAGCCGCTACGACACTTTCCACAGATTGTCCTTTAGAAATATGCGTGCTGGGATTTTGACAGCCTATTTGGCTCAGTCGAATACCTTTCGGGCTTCTATCTTTCTTTTCAAAATTTTAGTAGAGAAGAGGCTCAACTTATAGGTTTAAGATCCTTGGTAGTGCAATGAGAGTTTTTACCGCCTAAGCAATAAATATTAATTTTACTTCGGTTCATTTACTTGAAATATGATAGAGTTCTAGGCTCCCCTTAAAGATAACTTCCACTCAGAGTAAAATGAAGTCAATCGTTTGTTGGAAATCCGCCGATATAATGTCATCGGGCCCTGCCGACTTATTTGCTTAAAGCTACTCGTATTAAAAGACTCTTGTATTTTACTACAGTATTTGTTGTTTTAGCATTTTTTAATTCGTGTGTTTGTTATTTTGAGGACTTCCGTGTAGCAGTCCCAGTCCTTAGCAGCTTTAGTTTGTTGGGCTCTTCTAAAGAGTGTTCTGAATTTTTTACGGGAGTTTTGAAGTCCTTTCGACCACCACGGTGATCGAGGTTCACTAAGAGGTCACGCACATAATATGGTCATTTATTAAACTCCTCGGATAGCTGGTTGAAACAAGGGATTTGAAACCGGTACCGGTAGTAAATCACTTACAATATTTCTAAAAATATTCCAGTTGGGTTTCTCCCTGTTTCTATAGCTAGGGTTTTTTGATGGGGTTTATCTCCAATTCAAATTGGAGATTACAATGATCAGAAAAGGAATGCTCCTCCGACACCTTCCAAGTGTAAGGTCTAAATTTTTTTATTTCTTGTCTATTTCTAGTTATAAACGTTGGTTTAATAATTGGTTTTACCAGTTAGTTGGTTAGTACTACGAATAAAATCAAGAAGTAACTCATCTCGTTCATTCGTATCAGTGCTTCCAAAATTGTTTCAGGCGAATTTGTATCGTTTCAAATTTAATATTTTTGAACATCTTTTAATGAGTTTCCTAAAATGACTGGTGGGATACGAGGGGGTCAGTTACTGATAGTATCGATTCGGATTTTAGGTTAAAATGCCTATGTTTCTCCAATTTCTCCTATTCCAATTCCTCTTTATAATACTAAAATATATTTTCTTATAAAATTGATTTTCCCACCACTTGTTCAGGATGTTTTTCGAGACATTCAGACTGCGTACATGACATCGGAAGTTAGTCCGAAAAAAATACCACTGTTTAATACTGAAATGTATTAAAACAACAACAAAGTTAAAAATATCAACTCGAGTGTGGAACTAGTAGGCGGGGCAGAACGCATTTGACGAAATTTGATTGGTTTTGGGTGTGGGTGTGAGTGTGATGCTTTTTATTTCCGATGTTATGTACGCAGCATCAGGACGACGCGAATTTTATGGCTTATTAGGTCCGTACTAATAAGTTAATTACTTCGAGTTGTATATATTTAATCTAAGTACAGAATTTTTTATCGCGTGATTAAGTCAATCTTTCAATAAGAAATGTATATATTCACAGCAGATATGAGATGGTCACCACAAAAATTCTCGCGCGTTAATATACATTTTAATCGATATCTCTGAACACAAAAAGATGTGTAGCCAGATGTGGTTTAAATTAATGATGCATAAATTATATTACATTTACATTGCTTGGGAATTTCCCGCCGCACATAAAACAAAAAAAGTGTAAACGGTAAAAGTGGAAAAATTCTAGGTCTTGTATAAATATTTAAATAGTTTTTTTGCTGTTATGAATTTAGTACACGAGGAGGTAAAACTGGGTGGTGTGGTCTTAAGTAAATCAGAAACATTTTTTAATGCGAGACTCTAGAGAAAGTCTATATTTCTTCGTGTACTAGGCTATTTATATTCTTGTAGCACTATAATTAATTGCTTTAATATTTTATTTAAAAATAAATTAAACGTGTTATATTCGTGATGAGAACCATTTAATATTATATTGGAATAAAATGCTGAATCGCCGAATAATAAAATTGCGATGCCTCGCGGGTGTATCCAAACAAATGAATATTTATTATTAATACATTCGAGCGTGTTTGGTACGCAAAACGAACGTTTACAAATTATTTCTAATTTATTTATTTATTTGCCTGCGCTTTATATAAAAGTTTATGTATCGTTTACATTTTTTATATCGTATACATTGTTCGGATACAGTAAACGATTAAAATATTGAAATGGTATACTGAAATATCAAATATGGGAATCAACCCATCCGTATGTTTATTTTTAAATGCCTATACCAAACTTTAATACAATTCGCTGCCAATCAGTTTACAATTTGATCAAAAACAACAATCAAAATCGTTTCTCCTGTTTTTGCGATGTAAGCTTTATTGTGTTACGGAACAGCTTTTCGTACCCAATGTGATTGGGGGTGAGTGATGTTTTTATGGTGCCATTTGAAATATTTTATTTTATAAATAAATTCATAAATATAACATTTTTTTAAATAATATTGTTTTGAACACGCGTGGATGGTTGTACATAGATTTTGAACGTAGAGTTGGATGGATTGGATTGTTTAGGTTTATTGCGACTACTGTATGCAAATTTTTTGTTTTCTTTGGCATTAATTACTCGTTATTTATGTACCTGTTCGAGTTCATCGGATCCCAGACGATGTATGTTGTCATTTAGTTACTAAATGTGGTTTATTAAATAAAAGTATGACCCTTTTTCAATATTTATAATGATTTTTGAACTTCCGCAAACATTTTACATTCAGATTCACCGAAATAAACTAACAAATTACCTTTAAGTTCTTCAGCCAATCACTATTTCACTATTTATTACTGCTCACTTTTTCTGTTCGACTGGTGCTGTTCACTGTAAAATTACAACGTATGTGCATATACAATTTACACGCGCTTATATACTTGTCCATCATACGAGTATAGTTGTTCGAGATTATTCCATTTATTGTATCTGAACGCATGGGTATTACCATTGTAGCAAACATTGGACGTCATCAATTCCACTATCTTGATTCACGCCGTTGTTAATTTCAGTATTTTCCATGATAACTGTCGCTACGGATTACAATTGCTTTCGATATTCCAAAAGCATTGTCTAATTTCCAAATAGTTTTGGAGGTATACTTGATCCTGTCGTCGCATCGTTACAATAATTGGTTTGGACTTGAACCAGCGATCTTTGGATGATAACACTTGGTGGTGTTTACCTTAACCACGTTTAAATGATTTTTCGCTAACATTGGCGTCCACTCCACGATAATTTTTTATTTTGCTTTTCTTCTATTGGGCTCTTATTAGGTGTGCAAATAGAAACTCGGTTTTTTTGGTCAAATTCAACTTTATTGAAAATACAATTGTTACAAACATTAATCATCAAAATATTCGTCATTACTATTGATGATCTTTTACCGTTTATCAGGTACAAGATGAATGCCCTCGCGATATAAACTTGGTGGTTTCGAAGCAAAACAGGCATCGAGCCATTTTTCCACTCCTTCAACTTTCATGACCCGCTGGTCTTTCAAATATGATGACGTCGATCTGAATAAATGGTAATCAGAAGAAGCCAAGTCTGGAGAATACGCCGCTTGCTGTAGAAGATCCCCCGCCTAAGAAAAAGATGAGTTGATTTTGCTGTATGTGGACGAGCGTTGACATGCAGTAATATCACCTTCCGCTTTTTTTTAAATCGTAAATGGTCGTTTTCTTACAGAGAATCACTTAATTTGATCAATTGGTTCTGGTAACGTTTAGCTGTAACAGTTTGATTAGGTCCCAGAAGCTTGTAGTAAATGGCTCCTTGCCACCAGGCACACAGTAACACTTTCTTGGCATGAATATTAATTTTTGCAACTGATGTTGATGGCACGCCTGGATCAACCCATGGTTTTTTCCGTTTAGGATTATCATACAAAATCCACTTTTCATTGCTTGGTGAGTAACTCCTAACTGTTTTTAAGCTATTTTTGAGTTAGACACGAATTTTCATTCAGTAGAACTTTACCTTCGTCCTCAAATTATTTTGCTGCACCTGAATATTGTTTCAGAACAGAAGAAAAGAATAGCAGAAGATTTTCGCAGAATCGACGCCATTATATGATTTTCTAGTCTCAGATTTTATGTAATGCTCTTGGTGCATTTGTGCTTTTCTATTCTGGAAACTACTTTGCTCCTGCTGAAACGTTTTTCTTACGTGTCAGAAGACTGATTGCAGCATGATGATGCGCATCTTTTACGATTCATTTTACTACGTATTCGGCTTGGTTGGCACGATAATGGAATATTCGCGCGTCTACAAATGGATTCAGAGTTAATAACTTACTGCGATAAGCGGCATAGTGACTGTGTTTTCTAACGCATGTAGTTTAAAGGACATGAGATCATCCACATACTTTTCCTTCAATATTTATTCTGCTTCTCTGGCTTGTATTGCTACCTCATTCACGCACCGGGTTTCTAGAAATGGTAGGGGCTCTGTGCCGTATGTTAGTGTTTTTAACCAGAAAGTTTTTTTACCGTTGGCTGCCTTGTACCTGCCTGGTCGATAACTTGGCAAATGCATCAGTGCTGGCCGATTTTAGGTATCCATGTTGTGGTAGATAGTACGAGTTCATAACAGTGGGAATTCGAATCATGTGTCCCTATCTTTCATATTCGGTCATGAATTCATTATAAAGATGATGAAAAGCAGAATCTCATTTAATTCTGTTCCATGCCATATTCTGGATTATTGCTAAATTGTATGCCGATCCCATTAATGCCGGCCGTCCGTTTCTTGAGATGGCAGTTGCACTATAAATTTGTCATCACTAGCTCGCTTGTTTGTGAGTACGGATAGTTCCTCACATTTTTGCTCTTCGGATGTAAGATGTGATGCGCTTGCTATTGCCTCGATTTCTCAAGACATTTAGGCTGTCGTTTATGTTCATTATTTTACTAGAACATGCTGATTCTTACGATGTTTTAGGTCTTCAAACTCTGGACCATTCATACACAACGGTTGATTATTAAGCATCGATCCTGTCTGTGCCAAGAGGGTGTAAAGCTTATAATTTGATAAAATTTTGTCACCAGTTACACTTTGTAACTGTGTTTTAATGGACTTTGCTCCGGCCTTCCAAAGCCCACCGAAGCAAGGTGGCTGCACCGGAATGAAGTGTCAATAGGCTTGATGGTGTCTTATCACCTAGGACGCAAATTCATCTTGCTTCTCGATTACAAATTGATTCAAACTGTAGAGTACACTCTTAGCCCCTCTAAAATGGAAAACATGGTTAGAAAATACAATAAATCGATCAAAGATGGCCAAAATAATTCACTTGTCAAATCTGTGGTAGCTTTTACGGGACCATGGATTTAAACCGTACGAATTTGTCCGGCAAACTCGACTCCAGTGCGCCAAACTGGTTTCGTCAACTCCCCTCTTTCCATAGATAGTATCCCCATCTTCTGACCGATCGTTTGTGGTTTTGTTTCATGCACCTTAGATTAGGTTAGGTTAGGCACCTTACGCAGTTCCGAAAAACTCCTCTTATTGTACTTCGAATCCCCAATATACAATATGTTCTCCTCGATTAGATGTATTGGTTAAGATGGACCACAGTGGCGATTGTTTACGTGCTAGCAGTCCAAGATCGTTGATAAATGGCTCCACTGAAATAAATTTGTTATCTCGTTGAATTCGATCTGTGTATTTTAATTGCATTAACTCTTACTACTTGTTTCATCAATTTTGTAGGTAGCAACGCGCCATATACAGTTCATGCCGCGCTGCTAAAACCGTATTAGCTGGTGACACTTTGATTTTTGAAGTGACTAATTGTGCTGTCGTGACTCCTTCCATTTTTGTACAAAGGTAAACTGCCGCAACATACGCCTTTACGCTGGCGTCTCAAAATCCGTGGATTGAGGTATTAAAATTTATAGAACCAAACCTTCTCGAAATTTAAATTTTCTTAATATCCGGTATCTAGTGCCTTAGATTTAACCATTCTTGTTGTGTCCTTCATGATAAACACTCATTCTAAGCTAATCTAAGACAACACAACTGCTGGAGCGTTACTTTAATTCTCATGATAAAAGGTGCAATTAAACCCAATCAATCAAATATTCTGTTAAATCCAGCCAAAACATCTCACGTTTTGTAGATGATAGCCTTTCATCAAATTGAATTTGGTACTTAATGGTATTGGCCTCCAATACCAATGCAAAGCCAAAATCTTAGTTACATCCATCCGATTTAAATTTTGTGACTGGTCATTGACTTCAGCATTAAAAATAGCTTTGAGAGGTTCTGATGAATTAGATCTTCACTTTCACGACTCACTTTTATCGGGTCCTTAACTGATCCTGCATCGCTCATTAAGTCATCTGTGTGCATCTCTTATTGTATGGCTTGTGTTATATGGCTATATAATAATGGGTTTAACTGCCATTTCTTGCAATAAATTGTATAATCTGTATACAACCGGATCCAACTATATTGGACCTTGAACTTTATCACGCCATAGTATGCGCTGGTATCTACGATCCTCTGAATGCACAGTACATTTTTTCAATGTTCGCCGTGACTGCGAACCGATGCGTTCGATACTTCACTAGAATTAGATACAGTGAGTTTTGTACCGTCGGACCCTTTTCCAAAACGTTATTTAATAAGATACCGGTCAATGTTCTTGCTAACGCAACAAACACCATGCTTAATCTAGTGGTGGTGTTCAACTCTTTCAGGATGCCATGATGGGGAAGAGAAACAGCAAACTTGTTGAATCGGTGGTTCCTCTTTTGATCAATATCCTCGCTTTCCCAGAAGTTGCGTAACGCCTTTTCTGTATTCATCTCACAACTCAAATATAAAACAGAAGTTGCTTGCATAGCGATAAATGTTCCGGATAGTATCCAACCCAATTAACTCCTCTGCGCTATAACTTTGGTTTTCTCACGTAATTGTCCTTCAGATGCTGGATTAGGTCGGTCATCTTCTCTTCGTTGATTATTTTGAACACTGACATAAACATTCATCAAAATCTCATGGAAAATACAGTTTTAGTTTGAATTGCGTGATTCCTTTGGTTACTTTGGTTAGAGGCCCATACGTTGGCGCCCTAATCCGCATAGCTTATCTTAGCGTTACTTCGTAATATCCCAAGTCTTTGTACGCATTCTTCCGATATGAAAGAAGTCTCTGCCCCTGTATCAGGAGCGCTGTTGGGAATACCGATATGTTTACTTGTGGCGTGCTATTCAACTTCACCGCCATCAGGCTGACTAGATTTGTAGAGGAGGTCGCATTCGAGTTAAATAGATTGCAGCATTTGATTTGAAGAACTCGTGCGAGATTGTTCATGCACTAATGAATAGTGTCGCCATTGTCAATACATCATCGATAGGACCGCCCGCCTTTCACTGTATGTTTACTACCAAAAGAATTGAAACATTCATTCTCGTTTCGGATGATAAATTCCCGTCCTCCTGCAACTGTCATCTCGAAATGTTTCGCATTTATAAATCGTATGATCACTTGTTTTACCTAACGGGTAGCTATAAATTATAGTATAGTAAATACTTTCACTTGTGATATCAGGTTAGCAGGTGTGCCCGAGCTTCTCTGTTTCTCGTCAGCTTTACTTTGATATTCGAGAGCATCAGCTCCATTTGTGACAAATGTGAGGAACGACTCTTAACTCGTAAAATCAGTTTCGACAGAATGCTGCATCGATAAAGTCCGTGTAATAACATCCAGTTTGGCAACCAAAATGTATAATAGCCAAACATTGCGACCATTTGCTTCGTTACCCAAGCCTTTCAAGTAGAGTGGCCAGACGTACCTCTTTCTGTGGTATTATACCCCTTTTCTCACCACCAATTTGCAAAATACCCCAATTCAAAAATATGAGATGGTACGGAAAATACCCGAAAACGATCAATACATTTTTATGCTTTTGTACATTTAAATTTACGAAGCATTTGTTGTTCATTGATGTTCTGACCAACATTCGACCCTCCCCCACCCCACCTCGAATATACGCTAATCACAACACTTGAACTAAAGGCAAGGTTGACTAAAGGCAACCAAAGATTTCTATGATTTCCAGTATCTGACTCATGAAGCACATGCCACATGTCAAAACCTTGCACAACATTTTCATACCGACCTCCATACCCCTCTCCATCTAAGGAGAAAACGTCGAGTGTTATGTTTGTGTATGTACGCTGCGCATTCACACAATCTCAAACCGAAGTCGCCGGCTCGTCTCCAAAATAACAAAAAACAAAAAAATTTGTTTCGGAAAAAAATCATTCAAAAAATAAAATGAGAACTTAGACGAATTTTGGTGAAACTCAGTTTTTTTTAATCTTCACTTTCGTCTTCAATTAAGGTGTCAAGTCAATTTAGAATCCGCCTGGCCTCTTTATAAATCCCATAGAATACAAAACATCAACAGCATCACAACAAAAACCGGTACATCCGCCCAACCAACAGAAAATCAACAGTAACCATTCCTTTTCCAAATCCAATCCAGAACATTCCCGCGCCTACCAGGGCTTTTGCAAATCGTGCATCTCCCAAAACGTATGCACACAGGATCAAGCTCCCACAAAAAACGGTTTCTAACAAAATTAGTCATTTGCAGAAAATGATCAGGACCAGCCTTGTTACAATTTCAAGCTAGAATCGACCCATTTCTAGCCGACTCCCTCGCAAATGCTATACCAAAATACTGCAAAAACCGTAAAAGCCTAAAACCTCCAAGTATGAAGTTATATCCTGAGCAGTCAACACACCTGACAAAATCGTCACTTCCGCGTAAATTTTGGAAAATGGTCCTGACCAGCCTTATTACACATGCAATCCAAATTCCTTCCGCTCTCATGCGATTCATCGCAGTTGATACCTTCCAAAATAATTGAAACGAAAAACGATGCCACATCCGGTGGGCCGACCTTCGCCGAAACCCCACTTGGACCCCCCAACACATTAAAAATGCAAGGACACAGACCGACATATAGACAGACATCACATCGAAAACTGCGCCCTCACATTTCCATACTTTCTCCTACCCTATAAAAGAAAGTCTTTTTCGTACTTCTTATTAAAACTAATCCATCAATTGTCCACCACCATGCCAATTTTTGGGATTTTTAATCAATTTTTGGATTAATTTTGCAAATAAAACTTTAAGAGTAACCTTACTCTTAAAGAGTACAGCAATTTAGGAATTTCGGTTTGGTCACTTTACGTTTCAAGACACATACTACTGTGGGCAAAAAGTAGTAAGACTTTTTAATTTAAATTTCGCGCGGAAAACCTTTCGTCGAAATATTTTTTCTATGTTGGTATGACTGTCAGTGACATCTGTGCCAAATGTCACATCAAAATAATCACTAGTGTTTAGTACACGCTTGTCTTTCTGAAGTACAAAAAGTACATTCGGCAATTTTTACAATGAGTGAAATTATTGAACAAAGAAGTTCCATTAAATTTTGTGTGCGGAATCAATTTTATGGTGCCGAAACGTTCAGAATGTTGCAAAAGGCCTTCGGTGATAATTGTATGTCGCGAACAAGTGTTTTTGATTGGTACAAATTGTTTAAAGAGGGTCGAGAACGTGTTGACGACAAACCACGTCTAGGACGGCCATCAACATCAACTGATGATCAACACGTTAATAAAATCAAGGAATTGGTGCTCGAGAATCGTCGATTAACACTCAGAGACCTTACTGGCATCGTTGAAATATCGAAAGCATCAGTGAAAACGATTGGTTCCAAAATCACTAAATTTTTTGGAAAAACAGCGTTGCGTTGACAAACGCATTTGTAGGTGAGCCGAAGCCGAAAAAACCACGTCAAAGCAAGTCAAAAATCAAGGTGATGTTGACAGTTTTCTTGGAATATCGATGTGTGGTGCACTCAGAATTCCTTCCGACCGGCCAAACTGTCAACAAGGAATACTATTTGAGTGTTATGCGTAGTTTGCGCGAAGCTATCCGTAAAAAGAGGCCGGAATTAAGGGTCGACAACTCTTGGTTTTTGCACCACGATAATGCACCTTCTAATACTGCATTGGTTTTACGTGATTTTTTCGCCAAATGGTGACGTATCGTTGGCACAAGTGTATTGAGGCCGGGGGGATTACTTTGAGGGACGAAATAGATTTGGAGAAATAAATAAAACAATTTAAAATTATGAACAAAGTCTTACTGTTTTTTTGCCCACAGTATTATTTCCTTTTCCACATCCACAAATTGTTTAAATAGTTGTTCGATGCTCTTAATTATTACATGAACATCCTCCAATTTAGCGGTATTTTTTGATAAATTGGTTAAATAAGTTCTAAGTGATTGGGCGCATTCAGGGCACCCAACAGTTGGGAACATGTTGAGTAAAATCAAAGCCAACGTTATGAAAATGTTTAGTATTATGAAATTTTGAAATCAAATTGGCGATGATTTCACTAATCATGATGCCAACAGTTGGCGGTCCTGAACGCGCCCATTGCGACCGGTTATTACGCAATATTTTAAACGAATATTACCCGATTTTAACTTAGAATTTCAGCAATATTTAACTATCAGGTGATTGCAGCTGGCAAGGATTTTGTCACAAGAAATATTTTATTAAAGATGTCTACCACTTTTACTTAGACCTTATTTTATTGTGGTGATAAAATTTTTAATCACTATGATAGGCGTTGCGAAATTCTAACGTTGTTAATTTAATTTTATGATTGTTTTTTATATTCACTAATGGTAATGGGTATTTTCCATCTTGCCTGAACCATACTTTTATGTCTATGTCACAACAGAATACCACTCAACAAAAAACTATATGACAAGAAACAGCTATACTACTGTACTGAGTAAAATAGTTCAGCAACTTAAAGTAGATAATTATAGCAAGCTACTAAAATGTATTTGTCAATAAATATTATGCGGCTAAGGAAAAAATTGATTGTTTTAGATATGATTAAGAAGAACTTACGATAAATGCGGACTCTTAACTTTGCGTCTCCAAATTTTGTGCTGTAAAGCTATAGAATAAAACTTACGTTTATAGAGCCGAGTTACATCACTGCCAATCTGACCCTTTCATCATTTTCTAACAAATTCTTATTGTTTAAATTTGATTGTTGTTCCCAAGGGTATGCATCAAACAATTTGTCCGCTATAATAGGTTTTTTTGCAATATCCATCTTAACAATAAAACACAGCAACTATGAAATTTTTTTCTATTATTAATTTCTTGAAGCCATTTTAAATTTCCAACAAGCAATTATCAATTTACATTTTATATTTTTCAATTTAGTATTTCTTCAGTATACAAGGTATATTCAGATTCCTTACATCTAAACATATTTATTCAATTTTATTTAATTTTACAAGCAACAAAAGGTTCTACACCGTACGTATCTAGCTAGATACGACCTAGAATATATGAACAACTATAAATAGAAATTGTTTTTTCTTGTGAATGTAAGTTTTCCGCAAGGTAGTATTAAATTGAGAAGAACAACAACGAAAGTTCAAACTACAGGGTGGCTGAGACCAAATGTTACTGACTTCACTCTGCTGTCATTTGTGTAGTTGTAATTTCGCGCGTCAATTTTTTGACAGATTGAAGTTTCTTTAGTTGCTTACATGTGGTCAACAAATAATTGTTCTAAATTAATATCTTGATAAAAAAATCGAAATGGAATTCAAACGTAATAGTGTAGTTGCACTGTATTTGGATGGAAATTCACAAACAGCAATAGTTCGTCATCTCCAGCATTTGAATGTGAATAAAATGTTTGTGTATCGAACCATAACTCGATACAACAAAATCGCTAAACGCAACAGAGGCGGTCCTAAAAAGACAGCAACATCAAAAGAAATGATACGAAATGTGAAGAAACGAATGTCTACATGTTTCACGATACAGCATTCAAACCATATTGAGAAATGAACTACACTTGAAGCCCTACAAGATACAAAAAGTTCAAGATCTTACGGAGGCACAAAAAAAAGTTAGGCTTGAAAGAACACGAGCATTGAAGGCTTTGGCCGAACGTGATGAGATTCCAAAAATTGTCTTTTCTGATGAGAAAATTTTCACCATTCAACAGTATGTGAATAAACAAAATGATCGTGTTTGGTTAGAGCACAAGTCCAACGATAATTTGGACACAAGAGTAGCCATGCGCAAGCAATCACCAGCTTATGTTATGGTTTGGGCTGCAGTGACTGCAGATAGACGCACTCCTCTGGTTTTCATCGAACATGGAGTCAAGGTAAACCAAGAGGTGTACCGCCAAAAGATCCTAAACGATGCTTTGCTACCTTGGGCACGTAAACACTTTGGTACGAACCGTTGGACATTCCAACAGGACTCGGCACCGTCACACAAAGCTCGAGCGACACAGCAATTTTTACAAAATCGCGTTCCGCGGCTGATTTCGTCGAAAGAATGGCCACCATATTCACCAGACTTGAATCCCATGGATTTCTCCATATGGTTCATTTTGGAGAGTAAGGTGTCCACTAAAAAATACGAAAGTGTTGATGCATTGAAGTCAGCTCTTGTTCGAGAATGGAATAAAATTCCGCAAGCTCAGGTTCGGTCAGCATGCAATGCTTTCTATGGAAGACTGAATCAAATAATCAGAGCCAAAGGAGGTCATATCGAGCAGTAACATGTTTTTCATAAAATGTAATATGTTTTCAACATATTCCACGACATTTCAATAAAAAATAATCAAAATTAAAAAAATTACAGCGTTTTCATTTGCTAACACTTGGTCTCAGCCACCCTGTACATAAGAACAAGAAACTAAAGTTGAAAAGATACAAAAAAATATATTGAAAGGAAAACAACTTGATGGTGCTTTTGGAACGTAGCTAAATGCGAATAGTTTTTCCTACGTTGTATATATATGTTTAGAGTAGAAATATTTTCTTACACACCTAATACACGAACAACAAAAAAGGAAAAATGAAAAATCCATTTTTCTACTTGCTCAGCTAAATTTTCTAAATGTTATGCATATAATCAAATTAAATTTATAACATTATACTTGATATATATGAATATATAAGAAGAGATTCACTTTAGATATGACTCTAGAGAAATAATTTTTGTTTTCTCGATACTCGATTTTGGCATTGATATTTAAGTGCACAAAAGCTTTCACTACAAAATATTATTTGTTAAAATGCTCGTTCATCTTAAAATTATTCGAGAAAATTAATTTCCAAATAATTTATGAATAATTGTTAGCTATAACTAAATAAATTAAATTATATTTTATGTTAAGTTCAAAAGTTTTATTATAATTTATAGCTTTTTGCTGTGATGCTTTGAAATATTATGATAATTTTTATCTTTATCTAAATATGGAAAATATCCCCTCCAGTATATTGGTGTTTTTATTTTATCGAAACTTTTTAAATTATCCAGTTGGGATGTTCCCTTTACCCGAGCACACACGCTATAAATACAATAAAGCGTTATTATAGGGTCGCACTTTTATAGGGATGTGAGGAAAAACCACAAACGATTTTATTTGGGGAGTAAATTTGATAAATCATTTTATTTATTTGTCTGTATTGTTCGTGCCAATTCTGTATAATAATTTAATTCAATTTACAAAATAATTTATTACTGCCGAATGAAATTTAGGAAGCATCTTTACACATACATACATATAGAATAGAATATGTACATAAATCGAAAATGAATATCAAGTTTAATTTGAGTTGTCAATTTAAAATATTTCTGATTGATATTTTTGATTTTGTGTTTTTTAATTTAATGCTTTAATGTCTGTAGGGCTAAGGCCACCACGGTGCTTCGTACTAGATTTTTAAGATTGCTACTCTCAAAATAATTACTATGGGTAAGAACTTGAATGTAAATGATGTGGGGAACTAGGAATTTCAGATAGAAGGTCAGTTGCATTATCCAAGGCTGTCGTTTGGAATAGGAAATTCCAAAAGAAAAATATTTTATAAGAATTTTTGTCTGGTCTACTGATGGAATGGTTATTAGTTGATGTTGAATAGAAATAGTGGAATAGCTTCCTCTATTTTAATTAGATTCTTTATTTTTGATTTATGCACTTCAACATATAGCATTATATCAAAATAATGCTATTAGGGTACTTTTTTCATTTTAATTGTCAAGGTATTTATTAAATAAGAGAGATTTTGTGCAACTCTTATGGGATATTAGTGAACAACGATAATCCACCAGTGGGGGCGTTTTGTTTTTTCTGGGCAAAGATTTCATTAAAATGTGTAAAGGGCGAACGTCAATAAACACTTCCCTCTTGATGTGCTCTCACGCACCGAGAGGTACTTTGAAGAGTCATCATTTGAAATATTTTCATTTGAGTTGGATTATAAGAACACTCATAATTTAGAATAACCTCTTGCTCTCGTTGATTTTTAACACCAAACTCAATTCGATATTTTGTGAATCATAATGACTCTTTTTTGGCTGAGTTTACTTTTCAGTACTGTACAATACACCCAGTTTCAAACAATTGGATGTGTTATTGTGCAGTATTATAAATTGTATAGCTACATTTTCCAAATATTATTATTATGACTTCTATTTTTTTTTTGTTTTTATTTGACACTAGCTCCAAAAATTTGGTGCCATATGGCCCGTTTCAAAATTTACAAATTTAATTTTTTACATTTTTTACCATAATAATTTAATTTTAGTTTCTTTTCATACACCTAGCATACATCGATCCCCTTTCACATTTCTATCTGATTTGTTGTAATAAATTCATACACATTCTTTTATACGTTCATTCCCATTCGTAATAATTCAGTCAAACTACTTGCACTCAATAGAACATCGAACATTTGTCTGCTCTGGTTAATTGCAGAACATTTCAGAATCAAATGTCCTCTACAACTAAACGCTGCTTTCACATAATTCACACACAACCAAATTGCGTTTCTTCAAACATTCTTTCCAATTTCTATGATTCAATCTCACTCGTTCTATAGTTCGTAACATTCTAGTACCTCCTCTGAGCACCTTAAAGAACGGTTGCCTCAAAGGAGACCTAACCAACTCAAAGTACTTCTTACCTTTCACCTGACATTTTTCAACAAACTCTCTCTTCCATTTTCTCCAAAGTTTCATTTGAAACGTGCGAAGCACGTCTCTGGCATCCATGAATTCATATTCATTTGCATCCTCAATCAAACAACCCAGTTTCGCAAGCATATCGGCTCTTTCATTACCTTCAATCTGCAGGTGTGAAGGTATCCATTGAAGGATGACCTCCCTGCCACAAGATTGAAGATACTTATACATCATTTCCACATACACATTGCCATGAGTTCCCCCACCCTTACTAATTAATTCCAACCCACTCCGGGAGTTAGAGAATAACACTATTCTCCTTCCACCTTGTGTCATTGCCAACTTGGTCCCTTCCATAATCCCTATCAATTCTGCATTCATTAGACAGATACTGTCATGCACTTTTACCATTTTCTCTTTCCTCATTGAAGGAATATAAATTCCCACACCTACTCGATCATCACTTTTGCATCTGTATACACTTCCACATGTGCAACATAATTCATTCGCATTTTGCTAAATTCACTCTTAACCGATAACTCATTCATCATTGCTTTTGTTGTGTCACCAAACTTCAAACGCACTATTAGGTTGCTCGGAGGGACTTTCGGATTTGCCGGACGGCAAAATATTTTTAGGCAATATGTTAATACTTTCCAAGATTACCAGTGATATTGTTGTCTATTTGTAAACCGTCCCTCTTTGCAATCTCTCTTTCATTTCATTCACCAATTTATTGTCCTTAGTTAACATTCGCACAGTCTCTCGCACGGTGATCCATTCCCTCTTATAATTAAGAGGTGAATCACCCAATTCAGACCACACCCAACAATACCACTCTAGCACACGCATTCTCCATAATCATCAACTTTTTAAACCCAACTTTGAACCCATCACCATATATACTGATTCCATACGCAATTTTAGTTGACACTAGCGCCTTTCGTAACATATCAGTCACACCCGCATGAGCTCCCCATTTCGGTTTGCTCACCCTTTTAATCACGTTCAATATACTCTTACAATTATCGCCCAATTTTTCCATATGCACTTTGAAACTCATTCTTCTGTCAATTTCACACACTCAATTCTCTCATTATATATTCGCACGTCAACCATCCGATCCGTTCTAAAAGCCATACTACACCATTTACTCGAATTTACTCTCAAATTCAATTCACTCAAACATTCGGTTACCTGATTCACACATTCGTGCCCATCAGGACAAAGTCATCTGCAAATTGCAAAATGGCTTTGCTCGAGGAGTTACACCTATGTATCGAGCTCCTGTACAGGTTGAAGAGAGTCGGTGATATTTTACTGCCTTGGGGGAGACACAAAGTCACCGCTCCTTCCAACCTATACCCTCTACCACATAAAACTAACTTTCTCTCATTCATGAACTCATACACCCATTTGCAAATTTTCCAAGGAAACCCCAAGTCCATAAGAATCTGATAATTATGACATCTATATCACTAGCACAAGTAAGAATATAAATTCCTCCAGTTAATGTTTATATAAAACTGTCTTGGATAGTATAACCCCATAATGGAGGAATTTCCCGACGACAAGTATTGATGAAGCGCCAAAACAGTTTATCAGAGTCAGTAGCAATGGTTATTGTTTAAGCCAAATTTATCAGTTTCGAGAATATACCTAGATGATTCCCAAACGGGGATGCATATTACATTAAAATATACACACAAGCTTTATGGATGCATATAGCTTAAAAAAACAATTCCATGCAAAACAATTGTTTCTTTTAATTTCGGTGACTGGTTTAATGAACATATGTTTTGAAAATTTAAAAAACGAAAATATTGATCTTTGAAAGACAAACGCGATCTAGCGATTCGAAATGACTGTCTGCTGGTGCTCGTCTCATTCATAGAAAATAAATAAAACAATTGATTTGCATGGTTTTCGAAACAAAAATGTATGTACTATACTTATGCTAGGCTTAGGTTACACTTCTAGAAACTTCTAGTCTGAATAATTAACCATTCCCACCGTCATTCCTGCTCATCGTCTTGGGAAATTTCCGGCCACGTTTTACTAACAGAGTAAATTCATAATTTACCCGATCAATGTATGTGAACTTAGTCCGAAAAGAAGCAGGAGAAATGAAGTATGAAAACTGCACTATTATGAATTAAACCAAAGGATGTTCCAATTTGAGGTTAATTTTTAAATTTCTAATAAAACATAATTTATTTGATAATTATCCAACGTTTTATTTCAAATGATAGTACGAAGTTTTGAGTTAAGAATTACAAAATAATGAAGTGACCTTCTACTGCTCTATGGCAAGCTACCATCTTTTTACCAAAATTTTCGATGACATTCTGGCATAGCTGCATCTCAATTTCATCAATTGTTATCATTTATCATTCATCATCAATTGTTTGCGGATGGTTAGCATAGACTTTTACCTTCAAATAAACCCTTAGGCAATAATTTAGGGTATTAAATCGCAAGATCTGGTCTTGGTTGGTGGTCCTCTTTGAAAAATCGATTTCTGAGTTATCTGAATCTTATATACCTTTAATTTAGATCTTTGTGTAAAATCCGGAATAAAGTAAACAATGGCGAATTGATGTTTTTCGGTTTTCATTAATACTAAATTTCACCGAACCAGTTTGTACAAATTTTGCAACAATTTTTCGAGAGGCCACAATTGATCGACAGTTTTCTCTTCCATATTCTGTACTAAATTTTCTTACAACTTCTGCATACCGTTCAGCAAATTTAAAATAACTTAAATAATAAACAAGTTATTCGTTTTTCAATCGGGTAACCTTACTATTTTTAATAACGGTATGATTCTGTTTGCCATCTGTCAAATAACATGTGGCGCTTTAGTACAAAATATATAAATGGCGGCAAATTTAAGAATTAAGCTCAAATTGGAACAATTGCAATTATTAGTCTTTCTGGTAAGAAAAAATTAATTTTAATCAATATTTATAAATATTATACTAAAAGTCTACGACTGACCTAATCGGATCCTAAAAATATAACTACGAATCCAAAAAAAAAAAAATTACGAGTGGCAGGTTTTACTGTGATTGCCTATCAGTTCAACCAATGACACGGCGGGAGGGTTTCTATATCTATGTTACTCATAGAGCTTAAATTATCTAGATGCTAGTACTTTACTAAAATAAATTAGTTATTTCATAGTCCAAAATGCATAGAACGCAGGACATCAAAGTAATTTATGGTTCGACCATCCAATTTATCTGTGGCCATCCCACATTATATTATCAGATTTTAGGTAGACACGAATGGTACTCAGAATAGACTTTCTTAACCAATCAAGGATCCAAGGTAACGGATCTCCCTCATGCAAAAGTAACTCTTTTTGACATTGATAATTAATCCGGCACCCGAAAGTGATCAACTAAAGTTCTAATTCACGCAGTAGCAAAGCCAAATCGAGGAGTACGGCTGTGGGTCCGATTTACGTAGAACCTACTTACGTGGAGTTTGGTCGGCCCAGGGTTTGGGTTATAGTTGTGTGCAGTTGTATCATTTGGTCGATATGTTCCATTATGCGTTTCTGGCATTTTGGCGATTTTGATTTTTGGCCAACCTTTCTGAGTATTCTCACGATATTCTGCTCAAAGACGACCAATGCAGTCAAATTGTCCATCATAACCAACCTCACACCAGCCTTCGTTATTCATAAAGAACTCTAAAGTCTCTAAGTTGACATTTCACCAAGCCTCTTTTTTCAAGAATGTTGCTAACCTTCTGGAATGTTATGTTACCAGGCCCTGGATAAACTCCTTGCGCTGGTTTGATAGTAGCAACGCTTAACGAGTGCCACTAAGGCTTGCGATATTGTTGACACTCGATTTAAGGGTTTTTGCTTTTATTCTGCTGAATTCAGGTGTCTACGACTCAACTAGCTCTAGTAGGCCATTACGATCGGGTAGCTCTACTTATGAGACTTGGTTTAATGTCGCGAATGAAATCAAAGGCAAATGCACCATTCACCGATACATTCCACATTTGTGCCAAAGGTAAATTGTATTATCTACGACGTATGCAAAGTCGCATAATTTGTTTGGTTGGTTTCTTCTATGTAGTATAAAAGAGCTTCATTTTTGATTATAATGTCCATCGGTGGCCCTATCCGGGCTTTTCCTTTTCGGGCATAAGGAATTGGTAATTCGTGACCTTGGTCTAGCAGTTGGGAATTTTTTATTCTTCAAAGTGTATTCTAGCCACATAAATAAGGATTTGGTAATGCAATTTCACTCTACGCAAAATTTCTTAGCCCTAACCGCATCTCTGTAAATTACTAAAATGGCCGCCCGACCGCTGGAAATATAGCTGGGGCCTCGACATAGTTTCGCATATTGCTAGGTTTTTAAAATCTGATTGGTTGGACCGTTAAGTAAATCTTTGTGTTTTTACTCATAGTTTTTTTTAAACTAAGTCTCGTACGAACGCTCACTCTATCCTGCTCGTATAGAAATGGCGCTACACTTGAGAATCATGCATCAGTACTTCGTGACATTAAACGAAGTGTTAGGTAATTCCTGTAAAAACCGCCACAGAAGACAATGCCTTGTGAAGTTTTATGTGTCTCGAATCGGTTAAAAACATTTCTCTAACTCGTTTCAAAATGGATTTTAGATTCACGTCAATATTTTTAGGATTTTTTAAGGTATTCGTTGAGTTTTAGCATAAAATATTTAAATATCAATATAAATTTAATTTTTCAGGCCGGAAAGGTTAATATACGGCAGAACTATTTTTTCGGGACAAGAAGTCGAGATAATTTTGTTTTCTTTCATTTTCCCACGTAGAACTAAAGGTTTCGCAAAGACCATTGATGTTTCGGTCAACCGTACCGGACTGTTTTTTCCTAGAAATAAATTCACGAAGTGGACAAGTGCGTTACTGAAGTTCCTACCCTGGCCTTTCTTCTTTCGTCAAACAAAACTACGAAAACTCCTGTCACAAACCATTCTTAATTTAACAGAGCGATTTTGTGTTATGATAGCTTTTAATTGCTGAACAAATTACAGTAAAATCTGGACTATCTCCCTATTTTTTGCTTATTTAAAAAACTATATTTGGTAATCTGTAAAGATAAACCTCTACAAGATCACTACCTTTTTGTAAGTTCACCAACAGAATGGCAAACAAATATTTTACTAGAAATAATTCAACCAGCCAAGGTTGACCAAATACTACTTGTAATTAACTCAGCTTTTGTGTTATGTTTTTAGCTTATATAGCACGGGAATAATTTAACGCAAATAATACACAGTTAAGGACTAATGCCTTGGTTTATTCATGTTAGGGAATTAGGACAAGGCAAGAACAGCACTATCTGTACAGTTAGGATCAAGTCCGTAGTTACATATCCACGGTATTATTGTGGAGCATACAAAAATCAATTACTTTACAACTCTTTGTTTGAACATATTTAGGTTTATTTTTCTGATGTAAGGCAACCCGGCCCAGTACCCACCACCAACTCAAAATATTAATCTCTTCCAATAGTATTAGCAGATTCCCAAGACAAATAGTGAGAGTCAGCAACCAAATCTATGGTCAATTGTTTTGTTTATATATATTTTAGTAGTAAGGATCGATTCTTTAGAAAACTAGTTTAGTGAACTTAAGACATATTTTCAAACATTAAGAATAGAAAACGCTACTACAATGGCTTGAATATATGGAAAACTTGGAAAGAAATGAACACTAACACGCTAAAAGTACCCACAATTTTTTTTCCGGTTTCGAACTCGGAACCTCCGAAGCACTCTACTTACTATACCAACGAGGGCTACCCAATATTTCTTCAATGGGAATAAGAACTCTCATTTGCATTTTGATTATGCTTAATGCCTATTTGAACTAGTGCCTAGTTTAAAGTGTTCATGCTAATAGTGTTATTTCTATTTTAAACTATTGGACGTTTAATTAACATGTGATAAAGGTGGTTTGGCTATCCTGAACCTCGCAACGAATTATCCATCTCTCTGTAGGCAATTCTATTTTCTGTGTTGTAAATAACATCATTACAGTGTTAATAGGCTTCTGGAATGTATTAAGCTTCCTTATTGTTATAACCAACCAAGGCCGATTTTTCTACGTCATTTAATGCAAACTACACATATTTAATCCTTGTAATACTGGTTAGACTAAAATACTGATAACGGCTAAATTAAAACTTGCATTTCATTCAGAAAGAACGCCCCATGTTCTATTATATGCCGCTTTGCATTCAGTCATGAAGATAAGTCAAAATATCTTGAAACTTTGGTGATCTGCACATACTGAGTGGAAAATGGCCCGTCCAAGATTAAAACTCAACGAAAAATGTGTAACTGATGAACCGAAATAGACTTTAGTTTTACTCTTGGAAAAGAGACTAGCAATGCGAACTAACGCAACAAGATCCCACTTCAGTGTTAAAAATAAATTTAATACAGAGGTACAATTTTTCGTGTAATTTATTAGTGTGGGTTTTTTATTACCATTTGATCTTTGCAATCTGTTCTGCGGCCGAAGCACTCCCAACTCTTTTGCGGTTAGTTTTTCACGTCCTACCTTACGCATTCGCTGCCAAATCGACGACGTACTATAGATCCGGTTTACGCAGAACTATTTGGACATTACATAGTTCTATGCTATAGTGCAGGCATGGAAGATGGGTCGGCGCATGAGTTGTAAACTCCGACAGGAGTTTGACATATTTAATATGACCTAAATTCTTTGACATATAAAAAGTCAAAAATATGCCATTTATCAGCATGGAGCTAACAACACAGCACATTTTGATTGTCCAAACTTATTATGAAAATAATCGTTCAAAAACAATAACAACTCGTAAATTACGTGAGAGTTTTGGTCGACATGGACGTCCTACTGAGCGTGCAATTGACAACATTATTGATTGTTTTGAGGATTTTGGTTCAGTGGAAGGTCGTAGACCGTATCAACATATTCATCC
Organism: Nephrotoma guestfalica; assembly: GCA_963691935.1. Lineage (NCBI taxonomy): Eukaryota > Metazoa > Arthropoda > Insecta > Diptera > Tipulidae > Nephrotoma > Nephrotoma guestfalica. The sequence continues at coordinate 239,062,408 of OY829913.1, forward strand.
AGTTCGTACTCCTGTTGCAGTGGCAGTTGTTAGTGAAAGTGTTCGTAATGAACGAAGCACATCAACCAGGCATCGTGCACAAGAACACACATTACGATGTGAACGTTGCACTTCATCAAAAATCATCTTAAGCTCATTTTCATCTTAATAGGTACGTCAATAAGCAAAGTTATCGAATTTGGAGAACGGAGAATCCTCATTAACTGTTTTTTGTGGCCCAAATTGAAAGAATTCCGTGTCAACGACCTTTGGTTTGAACAAGACGGAGCGACATGCCACCATAATTTCAAGAAGTTGTGAAGTTGCTTGGCCACCAATAAGCCCAGATTTAACACCACTTGTTTATTTGTTTTTTTTAATTCAACAACTTAAAAAGAACATTCGTGCTGAAATTGAGGTCATTGTTTTAGAATAAGCGACTCAATAATCATTAAATATTAATAATACTAATTATTTAGTCTAATCATAAAATATCGAATACCTCCTAAGCTAACACTAAGTAACAAGAAAATCAAAACAATTTTATTATTTTTTTGAAAAAATTGAATGCCAAATGTTTAGTTAGGTCAGTTTAAAATGTATCCGCTAGATGGATTAATGATGCTTTATTCATCAAAACGCAAGAAAACAAAATATTTTGATTGTACGCAACTGCTCTTAAAAATGGTTATGCAGTTTAAATATTTTTCTTTAATAAACAATAACAAATCTATTATACGATATTTTTGTCACCAACAAAATCCAAAGATTTCGAACCTTTTAAAGGTCCAATTAGATTTCATTTTGTAGTAATTGTGTTATTGTACTGAAACCAGAACAAACATTCTTGGAATTCCATATAGGTAAACATACAGATGGCGAGGTATGTTTCGCATTAACTCCGATGTCATGGACTTATTGAAACTTCTTTGAAAAGAAGAACGTAATGTAAACGCTAATAATTGATCAAAACGTATTTCTTTAACCCCCAGACAGTTTTTCTTTGTTTTAAAAATACGTAAAATCAGGAGTAAATAACTAAACTCACAATGCCCGAATTTTCAGAAGCTCTACCATGTTTTGTAAAAACAAAATATGTATGTTAAACAAATGGTACACCGAAAGAGGGTGATTCAATGATTTATGGTTACGGTTCTCAATTTAAATATTAAACTTTCTATATCAAAACCCAGATATTTTCAAGTTTGTTTTGTTGTACAATACTCAAGTACACAATGGCAATAATGTATGTCCGAGACATTAATATTTCATATCCTATTTTAATTATTTAGCAAAAAATTATAATTCCTTGCTAAAAGAGAACTTGGAGAACAACTTGCTTGTAAGAGAAATAAATGCCAAAATAATATTTTTGGGAGAACATGACCTAATTTGACTGAATATTCTTTCTAAAAGGTGGATATTTTGTCACCTTAATGTGATGAAATTGTAACTATTTTTTTATTTTATTAAATTATGTTGTTAAACAAACGCCTAAATAAATCTGTATCGTTTAATCATAAATAATTTGTATATACTTTCCAGGAACAACCACTTAACATTTCACTATGCATATTGGTTTAACCAGCAAATAATAAATATTATTCAATAAAAATAATAAATATTCGATTACCCCAAAAAAATAAAATTCTATTAAAAATTAATTAAAACCGATAAATTATTGGAGTTTGAAATGTAAATTTAATTAGTACATACCATACAAACAAATATCGAACGTACAGATAGCATCAATTGAGTTGCTTGTAATATACACGAAAATTGATTGGAATTTATTGAATAATTGCTTTTTGAATTTCAAATTACACTTTTTTAATTCGATTCCAGACTAACTACCCTACAATGGTAACCTGTTTTTTTTTTAAATAAATAAAGCTGTATTAAAAATATGTAACTATCATCTCCACGTACCAAGTATAAAGTACATATATTTTGTCACAATCAAAATGTCAATGAACATTGATTTGTCCTTGGGATGTAGTGATCCATTTGATTGCATACTTAGTTAGAATTTTCTTTCTTCTCTTGAATCGAGAAAACTCTTTAAACATTAATGATATGATCCTGGGCTATGTTTGGCCATTCCACTACAATGACAAAATTCTGAAAATCGTCATGGATATAGATTTAACATAAAAACATAGTGGGATCGATGATCACCTGACTAATTTTCGACTAGTATTACGTTGAAAATGAAAAAACTTTGGCCACACCACGACTGCTACCGCAGAATTTAAAAAATCGTTATGGATATGGGTATTTGATAGATCTAACATAAAAACAGAGTGAGGTCACCTTACCACTTCGCAAAATTTCGACTAGTATTCCGTTGGAATTGAGAAAACTCTTTTAATAGTATAATGATTTGATTCTGGGTCATGTTTGGCAATTCCACAAGAATAACAAAATACCGAAAATCATCATGGATCCATGTTTTTATAGTGAGATCGATGATCACATTGTAAAGTCAAAACTGTTCTGCGAAATTCGAAAAAATGTATATAAGGCTAATGCGCAGTTGACCTGAAATGAAATTTTCGCGAGTCTCCAAAATTAACCAGATAAATTATTCCATGAAAAAATAGTTTGTCGATTTTCGTAAAATTTTAACGCAGATAGTAGTTTCATGTTGAATTCCTATTTTTTTTAATAACTTAATGTCAAAATAATTTTTTTGTGAGTTGTTTGGTTAATAACAAATAAAAATAATTCATGAAATGTCGAAAATTAAGTTTACTTTTAACGTAGCTGCATAGAAAAATCTGTGAAGTTAAACAGAGACATCTATAATCTAATACGAAAAATACCAATTTCACTAGCGAAACTGCGTACTGCAAAATACAATTTAGTGATGAAATTTTCATTTTCGTTTTCAGTTGTGTGTTTTTTATATGTAAAATTTAATTCCATTTCAGCTGCGTACTAGGTATTATTCGTATATTTGAATTGGAAACCTTATTTAGTCACTAAACAAACGCACAACTTTTACTTAGGATTTTTTGTAGGAAATAGTTCACTCCGATACCACGTATATACTATACGCAGAGTCGAATCGAAAAGCAACAACAAAAACGCCATTTTACTTTCGTTTGCTTATTAAAATAAAGTGTATAAAAAAATTTGACCTTTCTCGTGAGTGTGTCGTTCCGTGCAGAATAAGTGTCTATAACTTTTATACAGCCCAGACGGGAAATTCATACTTTTCTACTTCTCTACCAGAATGTGGCAGCCTCCATAGAAGCTTTGTCATTTTGTGCAAATATTTTGAAAATTATACCATTTACAAGAAAAATTAATAATAACCAAAAGTATATGCCCAGACCAGTTTTCTAATATTTAAGCGTAAATGATGATTTTTGGCAAAATAGTATTTTTTTTTTTTTACAAAAATTCGACGTTTTATTCGAGGTGAAATTTCATACATAATTGGGAGGTCTCAGTGATATTTGTCGGAACTCGGTTCACCGGAAATGACAGCTTCTAAAGGAGCTTTTTCATTTAGACAAATATTTTGAAAATTATTTCAGTTACGACCAAACGCTATGAACTTTTAGAGTATAGGATAATTGTGCACCAACACTGGTCCAGATCAGTTTTCAAACATTTAAGCGGAAATGACGAATGACGAGACGCTGAAACCGGATAAAACATTGGGTTTTTCCACAAATTGGAGAATCCCAGTGATTTTTGGCCGACATCGGTCCACCGGAAGTGGCGCTTCCAAAAGGGACTGACTATTCGGGAAGAAACTTGATACTTACATTTTTCCATTAATTACGTATTCTGCCGGAAGTGATAGCTTCAATGGGGGAGCTTATTAATTTTTTGCAATAATTTTGAAAAGTTTAACAATTACACACATTAACATTTTCAACGACAAAGAATTAAAAAACTTCAATAAATTAGATCAAATTTTTAACCAACAAAGGTGGACCTTGTTGCTTTTCTGAAATTTAGGCAGAAATAACGTTTTTTCATTATACAAGACTATTTTACCAGATGTTCGGTGAGTTAAATTTTTCGCTTTAGAAATCAAGAGTTTAGTGTATTGGAGGTTTGTGTATACGTCCGTGATAAAATAATGTCAGGTATTGGCCACAACATATTCACCCCTTCATTTTTGTATTATTATATTTTTTGTTATTATTAACGGGTGATTTTTTAAGAGCTTGAGAACTTTTTTTTAAAAAAAAACGCATAAAATTTGCAAAATCTCATCGGTTCTTTATTTGAAACGTTAGATTGGTCCATGACATTTACTTTTTGAAGATAATTTCATTTAAATGTTGACCGCGGCTGCGTCTTAGGTGGTCCATTCGGAAAGTCCAATTTTGGGCAACTTTTTCGAGCATTTCGGCCGGAATAGCCCGAATTTCTTCGGAAATGTTGTCTTCCAAAACTGGAATAGTTGCTGGCTTATTTCTGTAGACTTTAGACTTGACGTAGCCCCACAAAAAATAGTCTAAAGGCGTCAAATCGCATGATCTTGGTGCCCAACTTACCGGGCCATTTCTTGAGATGAATTGTTCTCCGAAGTTTTCCCTCAAAATGGCCATAGAATCGCGAGCTGTGTGGCATGTAGCGCCATCTTGTTGAAACCACATGTCAACTAAGTTCAGTTCTTCCATTTTTGGCAACAAAAAGTTTGTTAGCATCGAACGATAGCGATCGCCATTCACCGTAACGTTGCGTCCAACAGCATCTTTGAAAAAATACGGTCCAATGATTCCACCAGCGTACAAACCACACCAAACAGTGCATTTTTCGGGATGCATGGGCAGTTCTTGAACGGCTTCTGGTTGCTCTTCACTCCAAATGCGGCAATTTTGCTTATTTACGTAGCCATTCAACCAGAAATGAGCCTCATCGCTGAACAAAATTTGTCGATAAAAAAGCGGATTTTCTGCCAACTTTTCTAGGGCCCATTCACTGAAAATTCGACGTTGTGGCAGATCGTTCGGCTTCAGTTCTTGCAGGAGCTGTATTTTATACGGTTTTACACCAAGATCTTTGCGTAAAATCTTCCATGTCGTCGAATAACACAAACCCAATTGCTGCGAACGGCGACGAATCGACATTTCACGGTCTTCAGCAACACTCTCAAAAACAGACGCAATATTCTCTTCTGTACGCACTGTACGCATTCGTGTGGTTGGTTTAATGTCCAATAAAGTAAACTGAGTGCGAAACTTGGTCACAATCGCATTAATTGTTTGCTCACTTGGTCGATTATGTAGACCATAAATCGGACGTAAATCGCGAAACACTTTTCGAACCGAACACTGATTTTTGTAATATAATTCAATTATTTGCAAGCGTTGCTCGTTAGTAAGTCTATTCATTATGAAATGTCAAAGCATACTGAGCATCTTTCTCTTTGACACCTTGTCTGAAATCCCGCGTGATCTGTCAAATACTAATGCATGAAAATCCTAACCACAAAAAAATCACCCTTTATAAGCGTTGGTTTATCTTCAATTTTGAAAATCTTTTAAAAACGGGAAAATCGATTTGAAACTAATTATGTTACACTTGTTTGTTAAATTCTAAATTCGGTTTCAGTTCTATCAAAAGTCATCTATACGTTGATTCAACCCGGATCAAATTCCTATATACGTAGTAAGTGTCTCGTTTATGTATATAGGTGTTATGTTATGCTATATATAACTATATCTGTGTAACTGTAACTATATATATGGAGCCAATGCTTTACAATTTTGTCTTGTAGCAAATCCGATATTATTACAACTCTAAAGAATTAACTGCGGCATTTCCGTGGACAATCACGCGACCAAAGTGTTACAGGTTACTTCAGTCCACTTTTTACATGGATTGTTTTCGTCGATGATTTCGAAGTTGTTTTCAGATTTTGTTTTTGGTGTTGTTTTCCTTCAATTCCTTCCTTCTATATTTAAACAAGAAACGGCCCAGTTCCATACAACAATTTATCGCAAGCACGGACAAAAGTCCCAAGTTACATACCAATTTTATTCGAAAACATCGAAAACAACCAAAGTATGTCAAGCGTAGTAATTTTAGTTTGTTTTCTAAAAAAAATTTATCGTTGCGTCGATAATTATTTTAACAGAAAATAATTTTTTAATGTTTTTTAATTAAAAATATACTCAAAATGAAATCCAAGTACTTCGCGAATTAAAATTTCATAAAATTAAAATCGAGAGAAACGAGCAATGAAAAAGTTATCGGTTTTTTGATGTTGCCACATGTAAATGAAGACCAAAATGTTCTAGAGTGATATCAGTGCTGTTTTTACAACTTAAAACTTTAAAGTTTTATTTAAGTTTTCCTAGCCTTTAGCCTTCTTGAAATGGACTTAATAACTTAACAATATTTCCCGATCGTGAATATCAATATTTAGGCTGCTTCATGATCCGCGATATTAGCTTATTTACTTATTGGTGTTGATTTTATTCAGTCAATAAAACCGTTTGAATGGATTTGACTGAGTTATTTGCTGTCACCCGGCAAAACTAAAAGATTTTTTGTGAAAACTTACTTGTTCATAGAAGCCACTTCGCGATGTAAGTTATTTGAATAATTGGTTTTTACAATAAGGCTCGGTTTCGGAAATAGCCTTAGTCTTGGATTCGATAAATAATATCAAATTTACAACTAATTTAAAATGATTTCAAAATCCTTCAAGTTTGCATGATTCGACATGACATTCAGATGACCCTAATGACTGGATTATTAAACATGCTTTTTACAACAACCGGGGAACCGGTATTGGAATAAAATAATTATCGGAAACCGGTCAGAATTCCGGTAGTTTTAGATTCCCTAGGACTAGGATGGGATTATAACGTGATTTTTGACGGAAGTGTTCTAGTATGCCATGCCGAAGTTCTCAAATATGCCGAATGGAATTTCAAAATGAATTTTATTTGAAGTTCCTGAAGTTGAATCTACCGAGTGGAACTCGATTATTTTTTATCAAAACAACAAAATTATTATCTAACTAAGGTGAAATTGTGTTTTTAGAATGGAATTAAATTTCTTAAATTGAACTTTAAGATTGGAACTTGTCCATTTCCCAACCGATTTTTTAAAATTTGGTCGTGCTGAGTGAATTTTAAGCAAAATTGTGTAATTTGTTTTTTTTTGCGTTAAAGCATTTAAAATTACTGAGTCTATCAGAATTCGGTTAGCTCTACACTTTTAATTTGTTAGGGCTTCCATTTCATATCGAAGCGATAACGGTAGTGCCAAACACCTCTTGATTATATTGGTGCTAATGATCTTATTGTTGTTTATATATAGTTAGTAAGTAAGAACTAAACTTTCTTCTGAGGTTATTAGTTTTGCGGTAGATTTGATTTGGTCGAAGTTACAATATCTCTTTCGTTACAAATGGCTAAGAAATAGTTAAATTCCATTGAAATTGTGTATTTTTCAGAACTGCATCCAAATTTTATATTGAATTTTCATTTTCATCACGTAAACCCAGTTGTATTCTAATTGGTTAAAAAATAGCTTCAAATTGACCCTTTTCGTGCTAGAAACCGTTTAACGGAATATTTATCGCGCAATCAGAAATCACTGTGGAATTTCATTTTTATTATAGATACCGGGTTTCATTAAGTTTTCAGTTAAATTAGTCATTCTATTGGAAATTAATTTACATTTTACAAATTAAGTTCATTTTAAATGCTCAAGTTCTTACTTAAGTTCGTAGTTTTCGAATCCAAAACATGGCTAAGCTCTATTCAAGTTCATTTTTCGCAATCTTATCTAAAGTATATAAACCAATTTAATCGCATACACTGAGTTTTATCCTGATGGGTTTAGAAATGTATAAGTGCCATTCAAACTGGCAATAATGTTGAACCACGATCGACGCTCATTTCGTAATTGCATCATGCAAACCGAAATTCATTCCAACAGGTTGAAACATTATTTGATTTAATTTAAATAGGCGATTTGTCAGAAATGATGTTTGGTTCCATTCATTTTGCCTATTTTCTTCGCACAAACAGTATGTCGTCCGAAGCGGTTGAGAAATGTTTTTGTAAGCTATTACAAATTTGCTGTACTAACTAATATTTTCAATGTCACATACCACATAATCGGCTAAAAAGTTAACCCTTCTAAATCAAAATCTGGAGTATTTTTAAAATTATGAATTTGGAGATTAAATTTCGAAATCGTGAATTTTGGTAACTGGGACTGGAATTTTTTATGGTATTGGTCTAAACTTCGGCATTTTGGTAATCCAGGTTTCATCAATTTTATGCTAGAATAAGTACCATTCTTACATCCTTATGAAAACCTGTAGATGAAAGCAAAATACGGTCAACATGACATTTGTTATTTTTTCGAGGCTTTTATTGAATTACAATACATTGTACCGGGCCAGCCGTACTAATGAATTGTGGCAGGAGGCAGATGTAACAGCCGCCTATATGCCCCTTAATGTTACAATGTATGTGAACTTGGTACAAAGTTCATTCCAAAAATGAAATGGCAACACTAAAATTAAATTTTCTATAATATTTTATATGTCAGCCCAAAAAACATTTAGGTCATGACATTTTAATGATATCAGCCCAAAAAGTTGCCGTGACAGTTTTTTAGAGCCCAAACAAAATTTACTATCACGGTAGTAAAATATGTCCCGTTTTTAATATCGTATACTTCAGCCCAATCAGACGTTTACTTTAAAAAGATTACATGATGCAGAACAATTAAACAAATAAACAATTAAAGCTTCAATTTAATAATAGTTTTTATTTAAGATATAGTAAAGATATTTATTTAAAAATAACCGACATATTGGAATAAAAAATTATATCCAAGAGCTCGCCTCAATATGATATCGAGAAACCTGCTGAGAAAACACATATAAAGTAGATCTGACACGGTTTCTTACGAGTATACAGCTTCAGAATGAAGCTAAATACTTCACCTCATAATGAGGATAGCCCACATATAGCCACTTTGAGAACACACTTTATAAATGAATGGAAGTTGAGATTTTGGTATTGGCCATTCTCACTACGATTTTCGGGTAGTTCTGTTCCTAACTTTTGCCCGTGCAAAGTTTGAGAACGATGTAATTGGTACCTCATGGCGAGAATGGCCCACATATAGCCACTTTGAGAACACACTTTATAAATGAATGGAAGTTGAGATTTTGGGTATTGGTCATCTGGCTCACTATGATTTTCGAGTAATTCTGGTCCTAACCTTGCCAGTGCAAAGTTTTAGGACGATGTAATTGGTACCTCATGGCGAAAATGGCCCATATACAGCCACATTGAGAACACACTTTATATCTTAACGGAAGTTGAGATTTTGGGTATTGGCCATCGGTCTCACAACGATTTTCGAGTAGTTCACGCATTTTATATCTTACTTCACAAAGGTAATGTTATATACAATACAATTTCTGAAATACAGATAATCAATAATCTTTTCTATTATATTATGAGCAGTCACCTTATTCCGAATACCAATAAGTTCCTATAAAGCGGTTACATTTAAGTCAAGGTTGACAATTTTAGTAAGCCACGGCCTTAAACAATTATGCATTCCCCAGTATCTAATTTTTCAACTATGTAAAACAGAAGCTTGATTCCATACTAAGTTCCATCATACTAAATTTCAAAAACAAAACATTCGACAAACACAATTGTCTTTCTCTTTCTGTTTCATAAATCTTTTGATTTGTTTTGTTTTTTAAATGTAGTTTCATGTGACTAGTAGGCGAGCATGTACGCGGTTGTGTGTACTAATTTCTGTTTATTTTTTATATTTTAATTAAGTGAATTGTAATTACAAAGACTTGATCGTGATCAAGATTTTTGAACTAAAGAGGTAATTAATTGCGTCAGTTTAGTCCTGAAAATATAGAAAATATACATCATTTTGAAAGTAATATTTATTACAGTTTTACCATACTACCCGTAATATGCCGGTGATTTTTTGACCACGCTTTTCATTATATTACTGTCTAAATAGCGCAGTTAAGGCTAAGGGATCGAACCCGGCAGGGATGGAATGCAAATGGAATATTTTCACTCTAGTAGATTTTTATTTTTGCAACGAACTCCGCCAGTTATTTTATAAAATATGGGACTACCCACATAACGCTTAAAGTTAATTTTCAGATAATTTATTATATAAAAATTATAATGCTTTTCTGCATTAACTTATTCAGAAGCATTTTTAATGATTTAATAATAATGTAGATTTATAAAAAAAAAATCTGTTGAAATCAATTAAAATTTCATTAAAATTAAATCCACCGTATATAGCAAATACCATTTTTTCATTCAAATTTGTTGCTTTGCAAATATGATGAAGAACCGGAAAAATGTATGTGCAGCAGCTCCAAAAAAGAATCTCGTATATACATAAATTTAAAATAATTTAAAAGCACATTTTGTATTTATTTACCAAACAAACTATTATTTTGATTTAATTTTAAACTCATTAAAATATTATAATTACTGTTCGTACAATGCAAATACTGCTGGAATATTCGTTGATATATACAATTTCTGTTATACGTATAGGCTAGGTATTCCCCTCCTCCGAATACCCAAAAATATCGTTGTGTAATAGCCAGGGGCGAAATTCTCTTTAAAGTCACTTTAATTTATGTGTAAGTTCGAATTCATAAACAAACTCGAAATATTTATGGTTACAGTAGGAACAAGCAAGAGATTAGCAACTAAAGTTATCTTAAGTGTTTGGAAAATTATGATTTGGGTTGGAACATAATTTTTACTATTTATCTCGAAATATTCTGGCTATTTGGACACATTATAATATTAAGCCAATCTTATCATTGAACAGCAATACCAGCACATATACACAAAACACCCTTTATAATTAAAAAGATTAAAATTATTGAAAATATTTTTTTTTATTTCGATTCTAATTTACTAATCATTTCAAGTCCATCAAGTGTATACGGTTTAGGTTTGGGTTGTTTTAATAAACGAAAATGATAAAAATTGGAATTTCTCTTTTATGCTTTCGGGGGAGGTAGATTTAATTTTTTTTTTGTTTTGTAAAATAGCAATAAATTTAATCAAATTAGGTTCATTGTGAAATTAAATTAAAATATATTTTGAGAAACGTCTGCATTTTATGATTGTATAAATTAATTGGGAAGTTCGCTCCTTATTATTTGAACGAAGAATTTGTGTATTCATAAAAATCAAATTTGTCAAAAAGTCAAAAATGTCGTAAAGCTGTTTGATTGAGAATTTTTTTATGGTTTTGGGATTATCGTAACAATGTATTGCTCAATTCGTAGTAAGACGTGGCAATTTGCGCATTAAAAGCAACTGATGCAAAACTCGTCTCTTTGTATACGAATGAGTTATTTTAAGATATTAACCTACACAACAGATGAAAGCACTTACACGATTTTAATAAAAGTTGTGATCATATTTCTCTTAAACTCAATGAGTTTGGGGAGCTGGATTTTTATTGACAAATTTTTATACAACGTTGTGTTTGTTGAACTTTTGAGAAATTTTTATTCGTGGACTAAATAAAATTATTTAGTGAACAAGATTACTCATTTTAATTACCTACACCTAACTTTTTAGTATAACGTTATCGATATAAACTGTAATAAATTTTTTTAAATAACTTCAAAAATGTATACATACTTTTGTATTATTTATGGTTCAACGAAAGAGTATAAATCTATTTAATCTAATTAAGGAGTGTCTTTAAGCTATACTAGTACTTTTATCGTGTATGTGTACTCTATTAACACTCATTGCGCGACACTTTATTTGAATAACTCTAGAAAAAGTTTGTCACGTAAATAAGGGAAATACAACACGTAAGTCATACAAGTTAGTGGCAGACGCATCTAAAACGTCAGTACTGGCGAACACCCGTAATTGTTTCTCTAAAATGGTATCTCTAAAATGGTCCGTTTAAACACATCAAAAGTTTATGAATCGATTCAGAAATAGTGAAATTGTGTCTTTTGGGTTAATTCTTTACTTAAGGCAAACAAAAACATTATTGTATGCAACCAGTGTATCTAATGGTGCGCTATAATGCTATTTACGCCATTTAACTACACTTTGCAGAACAAATTAGGTAAACAACCGTGCTCGTTGAAGAGGCGAGTGCATGCATGTACTATACAACATTGCCTTGCCAGCTTCAAGACCTGATTATTTTTAAAAACTAATAACTTGTAATGGCTGAATCGTAGATTCTTAGAATAAAATTATGGGCAATTCACCGTACAAATAATTATTACTTTCTTTTACGAAGTAATCAAAATATATGTCCAATAATGAAAATTTTCGACCTCGAAATTCAGATTTGCGATTCGCCGAAGTCATAAAACCTGTGTTTGTGTGTGTGTGTGTCTGTGTGTGTCATCTATGCAAACCAAAAATGTGTGTCCTCCCGACACCACAGTGATTGGGGTGAGAATTTCGTTTCGAAAGTGACAGCTTTTATAAGTGTTTTTTTCGTTTTTTGCAAATTTTTTGAAACGTTGATCATTTCTGAAAAAAACGAATATGAACTACAAGATTCCAAATAAAATTTGTAACAATACTTATCCACAATAGTTTTCCACATTTTAAACGAAAATTATGATTTTGTACATAAACTTTTTGAACAATTCAGAGACGGATTAACTGTTCTGGATAAAACTTCATACTTAAGTGTTTTTATAAATTGGGAGGTCCTGTGATGTATGGCCGAAATTGGTCCACCTGAAATTTTGAAAATTATAATATTTATGAGAAATTGATTATAAACGAAAGATCCTAAAGTTATTTTACAACAATCTCGATCTACAAAATTATGTTACAAAAAAATTCCGCAGACGGATTGACTGGATGAAACTCCATAAGAGTTTTCCACAAATTCAATGATCAGAGTGATGTGTGGCGTATTCGAGATTTATGTACATTCGTGCAGAAAGAAAGTTAATTTTTTAATAGTTAAATCAAGTAATATCTTTGCGCGTTACTTCAACAGCTTTTTTGTATTATAATGAAATATATTGATATTTACATGAATAAACTTCTGGGGCTCGCTCCAAAAACAGGTTTATTTAAGATGTTAGAGATTTTCAGAGCCCGAGATCATGTTTTTCCCCAATTCGTTTTAATATTTAGTATTAATTTATTTAACATTTATTGTTTCTGTTCATACCGACTGAAAACAGGTGGTTTCTGAAAATTAAGAAATATTCCAGCCATTAGGTTGGCTATCCCCTAATACAGTTCGGATGAATGTACTATTCCAATAATTATAAAGTTAAAAAAATATTTGGGGCCATCAGATACATCAACAAACCTTAGATCGGTGGTAAGTTTTAGGGAAACCGCAAATGAAAGAAAATGAAACGTCATGTTCACATTGTATCAGAGAGGTTAAAATTTGCGATAACCAAAAGGTAATTTTAATATCAATCCAGGCTAGGCTAAGTTATGTTGGATGTTCTAAAGGACTGGCATAGACACGTTTTGGTCCGTAGCCGTAACATGATTATGTTTCTCAAAGAATCATCCCAAACTTTCATTTAAGCGTAGCATAGCCCCTGCCGGCTTCCGTTAGTCCATTTAGAAGACTAGCTTCCAGAAATTAAATTTTGCTTTGTTCTAGACCGAGACAAGGTATAACACAAATTAAATACTTTTCTTACTCCTCTTCGTCTTGGCAATATAATATGACATATATCATTTTGGTCAAATTTAACTATATAGTTATTACATTAAGTGGATGGCGAACTGATCTACTACCCCGTTAAGAATTGATCAAAGTTCTCGGTTACTTCGAAGTAAGGAAAGCTAATTTTATTTCAATCAAGCTCTGATCGCCTGTAAAAATATATCCCTTTAAGATATTTTATTATACCTCAACCAATCTTTGACCTCAATTATCACGTTTAATTTTGCTTTAAAAACCACAGCATTTACTGTACCATTCTATTATCACTAAGTTATTCTGGGATCGAAGCCCATGCTGTGGCTATTCTGGAAATATTCTCGCTGACAATAACCACCAGTTTTGTTTTAAGCCAAACCTCATCTAAATTATCCAAATCCTTTTTGTAGCGTGAGGCAAAATCGTTATACAGAGGTAGGTGTGACTAGAGCCTTGATCTACTTATCACAGTTTGTAGGCCTCATACTGGTATGCTCATGCATCAATGGCACTTAATACCGCGTGCTCTTTAAATATCTAAGTGAAAGACATACTTGCAGTAAACTGGTTCCTGAATTTTTTTTGTAGCTTTCTGTTCTCCCTTTTGTAATTTGCTACGTATGGACCTCGAGATAGTTTTAAAAGGACCAGCATTATTCATGACTGTGCTTATGTTGCTTTTGAAAACTGTCTAAAAACCAATTTGCAGACAACGTGATCCTGGGCTATAGTTTATATCCAGAGCCGAAGTCTATACTGTTATTTATCTTCTTGCAGGTTCATTTTTAATAAAAACATGTTTTTCTACTAAATTCGGCTTCTTTACAGCCAAGGTGAATCGATTGATTGGTGTTAAACTTCATACTTAAGCTTTTTGAATAAATTGGGAACTTCTAGTGACTTTGGTTGAAATCGGTTCACCTTCATAGAAGCTTTTTGTTTTTTGCAATTAAAGTGTATTTTACTTTATCTCTTTAATATTTTGAAAAGTATATCTACTTGATAGAAACAACCATGAACTTACAAATTCTAAATTAAATTTGCAGCTATACCGGTCCGGATTAATTTTCCAAAATATAAGCGAAAATAACGAATTTGACAACAGCTGTTTTTCAGCTGTTTTTTCGGTTTCTGTGAGATGGATTGATGATTGAGATGAGACTTCAAGCTTAAGCTTTTTGCATTAACTGGGAAATATCATAGTGATTTTGAACCGAAATCGACTAACCAGAAGTAGCAGCTTTCAAATGAGCGTTTTCTCTTTTTGCAAATATTTTTTGGGAAAATCGGTCAGGAACTAAAAGATTCTAACTAAATTTGCAACAACATCGCCCCACATTAGTTTTCAAAAATTTAAGCGGAAATTACGATTTTTGAGTAAAAAACTATTTTCACAGGCCAGTCGGATTGACTGATTCCGGGATAGAATTTTACAATTAAGCTTTTTCCACAAATTTGGAGGTCCCAGTGATGTATGGCTGAAATCGGTTCATCGGGGATGGCGGCTTCCGTAGAAGCGTTTTCATTTTTGCAATTATTTTGAATTATTATGAAAAAAAACGATTTAAAACAGAAAATATAAGTTAGATTTCAAAAAATTTGCCCAGATCATTTTAAAATTTCACCGAAAATGACGAGTTTTGATAAAAAAAAACGTTATTTCACCAAAACTTAGGCTTGTCTTCAGTCCTTACTTCACACTAAGCTTTTTTGATAAATTGGGAGATCCTTATGAAATGCGGTGGAAATGTGCGGGTTTTGACCCGTGGTCGAAAATTTCATGATTGCTATATTTACTTTTACTTTCTGAAATAAATAACTACTACTCTACACTTGGATTAGCAACGTCTGAGTTCTATATACTTTAAAGAACCTTCATTTCAATCAAATTTGATTTTTTCATAGTACCAACCGAATTTCATACTATTCGGTTGAGAAAGGTCTTCGTTCTATGTTCAAGACAGAAATAACATGGTCCTATTATGGAGCAAGACACAACATATACTGGAATTCATGACAATCGATTCTTAGTACTCGACAACCTTTCTTACCCATTTTTATAAAAGTCTTCTTATCGAATCCTAAGACCTAACTCGATCATCATGACGCAACCTAGTACAGAATCGCGAAACGTGGTGCAATATAGTACACATGACGCAAAATGGTGCAACATCAAGCAACATCCCACAATAGGATGCAACATTCTGCAATATGACTCACTATAGTGAAACATCTAGGGAATCATCTAGAATTCAGAACTTCTTATCCCGAAAACCCTATCTCGATAACTTGTAACAAAATTGTTGAAGCAAAGTCAAATGTGAAAAGAAGGACCTACCTAAATCAATTGCTGGTACTGGAAAACCTCCCTCACTTATTATTATCAAAGTCATTGAAGCCAATTTTTTTTTCAAAAAAAAATGGGAGCCGGGCCCCACCAGAGGACCTCATAAACGGATTTTCTCAATTGGAACTTATTGCAATTCACTCATGTCATTACAGAACCATTATCGTAGCAATTTTTATCAAAAACAATCGAGCCGAAACAAAATTAGTAAAGGAGCATTGGCCCCACCGAAGGGTCACCTACACGAACTTTCTCGAAACAAGAACTCATTAAAATCGGTTCTAGGATCTTCTCTTTATCAATTGTTATCAAAATCGTGCGTGCTAATATTAAACAGTTTTTCCGAAATCAGGATCCATCACAATCGCTTTCTAGTAGTTGAAAATGCTCTTCCAGTAATTTTTATAAAAATCGAGCGAGCCCATAAAAATTAAAGAAAGAGATCCGGGTTCCATCGTACGACCCTCTGAGCGGATAAACCCATTACAAATGAGTTTTGGCACTCGGCACCCCCTCCTTTCCATTTGTTATAAAAATCTTCCGAGTCGAAAGAAAATTTATGAAAGGGAACGGATTTTCAGAAAGCAAGAGATTCAGAAGATTCCTAGTGGAATGGATTCCGGGCAATTGAAAATAACCTTACACCATTTTTTATCTTATCAAAATAGAGCGTGTAAAGAAAATAAAAAAACGGGAAAATTACGCGAACCGAAAAAATTTAAAAGTGGGAATTCAGCCTGCACCGGTGACCAACCTCTATATGAATTTTCCCGAAACTAGGACCCATCGCAATTAGTTTCTGGTACTCAAAAAAACCCACCGCAGTAAATTTTTATAAAAGTCGTGCGAGCCGAAAACAATTATTAAAGCCAACCCGGGCCCCACTAGACGACGCCAAAATCGTTTTAGACGAAAGAAAATACTAAAAAAGGACCAAGGTTGAAACATTAATTAGATAGCGAATACTACTGATCGTTATGGTTACTCATAACAACGAACATTTCCAAAAGTTCGCTATTCGTGCAACCATACAAGGGCAACCGTAATATGGTAGAACATAACGCAAAATATTTAATTAAATAACATGACTCAACATGGTACAAAATCACGCAACATGGTGCAATATGACAAGCCATCTGGATGACTCCTAAATGATTTATTCAGAAATCAGAACTTCTTTTAATTGTTTCCTTGCATTCGAAAACCTTGTCCCGTCAAATTTTATCAAAATCGTTCAAGCGAAATAAAATGTTTAAAGAAGGTCCCAAGGCAACATGATGCAAGATAATAAAAGCTCACACAACACCTCTCAACTAAATGTAATATCAAGCTAAATCACGCAACATGTTGCAATATCACGCAACATCCCACGACATTATGCAATATCCCACAATATGGTGCAACTCCGAAACGAATTATCCTGAAATCAGAACTCATTGAAATCTATTCCTAGTATAATCGAAACCCTTGCACCAATATTTATCAAAACCGTTTAAGCCAGCGTTTTTTTTAAATGGGAACCAGTCCATATCAAAGGACCTCCTAACAGTAAGGAGAACCTTTGGCGGGATTCATCACAATCCAAAATCCTTATCATGGCAACTTTTATCAAGATTGATCGAACCGCAAAAGGGTTTCGGGCCCTATGGCAGGGCTAAACGATTTTCCCCAAAATTATAATCCATCGAAATTGATTCCTGGGATTTGAGATCTCTTCTTCATCAATTTATATAAAAATCGTGCGAACCGAAAAAAAAAAATTAAATAATGAAACGCAACCTTCTACTGATACCTCCGAAATGAATTTTCACGAAATCAGAACCAGCCATTTTTGTAAAAATCGTGTGAACCCAAAAAATAAAAGCTTGGACCTGGCTCCATCAGACGATCCCTTGAACGGATTTTTTCGAAATTAACACTCATCACAATCAATTCGTGGCACTCGAAAACCGTCCATACCAATTTTTGTGAAGATCGTGCGAGCCCACCGGACAACTCTTTGAACGATTGCAATCGATTCCTGAAAAAAGTTTTCCTTTTCACCAATTTTGATTAAAATCGTGTTAACCAAAAAATAAAAATTAAAAACGTGAACCGGGCCCCACCGTATGAAACGATTTTTTGTTCGAAATTAGGGGCGTTGTTTCTGAATACGATACGAAAACGAGAGTACTAAATTCATATTTTAATTGAATCAGATTCGTACGGTTCTTATTTAAAATTGAATAGGAACCTATTCCATGACTCATCTCAATCGATTCCTGGTAATAAAATATTTACTCTAACAGTACAAATTAATGAACGTGGTACAATACCATACAAACCATTTAATAATGCAAATGATTTAAATTTATTGTCAATATTTTAACAATCAATTCATAATATACAACTAATTAATATAATTTTCGTTATCAATACAAATTGACAATAACTATGATTGATTAAAAAATAATACATTTTTCAATATTATTGATCTGCAATAATTTTTTGTTCATAAGTAATTCACCACCCACGCCGAGGGTACAACAGAAATCTGTTTATCATTCATGGAATCGAAAAAGTTTTGTTATACGAATAAAACAAATTTATAAAGTTTCTATTGAGCTTTTTTTCTAAAAATCATCGTGATTTATTAAGTTTTATGTTCGATCAATATGAATCCCGCTCATACCCCATTTTATGCTGTATCTGTAGACTTGGTTTTATAAAAGTAAAGTTTCTTGTTGTTTTTATCTTACTAAAAAATTGTTTGTTATTAATTGACACACGTCAAGGTATTGTGTTATCTTACAATTGGGAATTTAGCTTTTTACATAAAACCATGTTGATTATGATAATTAATACTGGATGATTAATTTTTTGGATCAGCTCTTCTAAGTGCTGTTTTTAGAGATTGTTCGATAATTTATGACATAATGTGCCAACGATATTATGATGCTGCGTAGTAGTGCGCCCTGTTGTTCAAAAATCAAATAAATTTTCTTTATTACGTAGCGGACGTTTATTGTCATTCTAAATTGTTTATTAAATTGGAAAATAATCGGACATATACTTTTTATATAAAGGTGACGCAAGGTCATCATCGCGTTAGCTTATTGGGATCCAAATTAAAATAGACTCAGCATATTTTTATCCATAAAATAAATTGATTGAGTACATTTTATGATGATACATTGCGTTTAATTTATTACGATGCGCACCCACGATATTATCTATTATCATCTTGACGAGAAGGACAACCTGTCTTACGTCGTAAATAGGTTTCGTCGCACGTCTACCAAAATTACCTCCTTCAAAACAACGTTCGAAAGATAAATCAAATAGCTAACAAAATACAAAAACAAAAGTTAAATAACTTCATCTTAAATTGGTTTTATTCTCAGTCATGAATAAAATATGATTAACTCATTTTATATTTTTGTAATAAATGTCTTTTTATACAATATTATGGAGCTATGTGCTCTGCCGTCTAATGCTTAAGCAAATAAATTGTATTCGTATCATTTTTCAATTTTCGTTTTTGTTTAATGATCTTTTACGACTGGATGTAATATTAGTATGCACATTGTACGAGAGATAGGTAAGATATAATATTAGTATATGCATGAATTCAAATCATATTTCATTGAAATCAAGTCACTATTAAAATTAGTTTTGGGCTGCTGCTACTTCATGAGATGGTTCAAATTTCGGCTCCTCTCAAAATTTACTTAAAGTGTTTCAATTTACGAAATTTAATTTCGTAAATTGAACCTTCTTGTATAGAAACTTATTCTTCACATACCAATGAAGGGGTGGTCATTGGTCGGACACTATAAGCACTTTTTTATTACCTCTAGCATTATAAAAAACTTAGTTATGTAGTGACCAGAAATCTAACCCCCCCCCCCCCCAATGTTTGGTTTATAACCGCTGACAAACACATTTTCGAAATGAGTTGAAACAACATTAATTAAGATACATAAAATTTCCAATAGCGCAATATTGAAAATGTTAATTTAAAAATGTTAGGATAGAGAGTTTTTTTAATATACGAGATACAACGAATTTGATATCGAAAAACAAAGAAGTATGAAACTGTGGTAGAATCAAATATAAACAACTTAAGAAGTGAATACACGAGTTATAAAGTTGGGATATCTGTTTTTGCTCAATTCCGACGGAATTATCCGTTTATATTCGCATGCAAAACTACTCTTTTTATGGAAAACACCATGTACTGTACACTACTACTCGCCAAAGAAAAGTGTCATAAAAATTCCGAGGTCGGTGTGAAAATGAAAAAAGACGGAATATTGCTGGAAACTAGCATTTTCTCCCATACACTTTTACTTTTACATACTAAAGGGGTTTTCAATTTGAGCGGGTCGATGTTGAAATGGAATAAAGCGAGCTGTGTGTGAGGTATTAACGAAATTCTATTTTTATTTGAAAGGCCCCTGTATGCCCTATTTATGAAATATAACATCGTTCAAATGTCCGCCGCGGCTTCTTACTGTAACACTGATCCGAGTGGTCCAATTTTCAATGACTCTGCCGCATAGATCCGGCTGAATTTGAGCGATGGCATTGGTTATGTTGGCATAAATCTGCGACTTCAGGAAATCCTACAAGAAAAAAACTAGCGGGGTCAAATCACCCTACCCTCAAATCGTTCATGCAGGATGTCCGTCGTTGCGTCTGCTGTGTGCCCCGTTCTACTGGAAACACATGTCGTCTACCTACATATCGTTCGATTTGGGTCAAAATAAATCGGTTAACATCGTTCTGTAGTTTGCCGTTGATGATGATGTCCTCACCAACGTCATTTTCAAAAAGTACTAAGTAAAAGTAATAACGCCGCCGGCCCAAAATCCGCACCAAACAATAACTTTTTGCGGATGCACTGCCACCTGGTGAACCTCGTGTAGGTTGGCGTCGTCCATATTCGGCAATTTTGCTTGTTATAGCCATTCATCCAAAACTATGTCTCGTTGCTAAAGATGACTTTTCGGCCAAAACCGGGTCCTCCTCCAAACGCTCCGAAGCCCAGTCAGCGAACAACCGACGTTTTCTATGGTTATTATCTTTGAACTTCTGGGTCAGTTGGATCTTGTACGTGTGTAGGCCCAAGCCCCAATGCAAATTTCGCCAAGTTGAAGTCTGTGAAAACCGAGTTCTTGTGCACGACGAGGAATTGACTGCCTCGGGTTCTCCTGTACACTTTCACGGAAGGCGGTAATGTTCTCGGCCAATCTGGCCCTCCTTTGACGTACGAGTGTTGGCTGATTGTTTGCCGAACCGGTTGTCAATTTGGCCATCAAACGTTGGAGAGTCGACTTTGAAGGACCACCGCGTCTGCCGTAAAATGGACGCAACGTTTGTAACTGCTAATGAATACTCATTTTGGTAATAAAGTTTTATCATTTGAACGTGACTGAAAATAAAACACCAGATTAGACAAAACCCTTTAATTTCTGTCTTGTTCTTCTTTCTGTCAAAAATACGTATTGTCCATTGCATATTGATACTAATTAGTGAAATATTGTTTACGTTATAGTTTATGTTGCAAGGAATGCGTAATTGTGTAATGTAATACATAACTTTAAAAATAAAAAAATTCACAGTAATACGATACAGCACAGATTTTATTGAAATCACTAAGGTTTAGTAACTTGTATCTAGTTTTTCATTTCATATCTTTGGCAAGATAAAATAATTTACCTGCTTCATCCTCTAGCTCATAATTCATAGTTCTAATTGTTTTCCTCATTTTCGCTTTAATCAACGTCGGTGCAAATTTGGCAGAATAATTGAAGAGTGCTTTGCTTTGACGCTGATGCGATAATACACCACCTTTCCTGGCTTAAACTCAACTAATGCGTAAGTAAATAGTCACATATTTTTATAAGTTTCAGATATATTTTATATCTGATCTATTCGTGTAGGATTTAAACTACCTTTGTGGAGGAGATTCCCACGATCACTCTCGCCTCGTTCAAACAATCGATTTGTATACAGTTTAAATTTATGACCATGGTTGATTATATGGTAACGAAACCTACAATAATGTGGCGATATTCAAAAGTGGTTGGAAGCCACAACTTTCATACTGTCTGGTCGATTGTAGTTTGGTTTTTAAGTGGTTCGACCTAATACATAACTTTCCATATTAAATGTTTCTAGGGGAATCATCGATATTTTTATCAAATTTACATACTCAGTCTAAAGTTGGTTAGTTAGTTTAGTTTAGTTTAAATTGATTGGAATCACGATATAGCCCAGACTACACAATTTAGAAATTTATCAATATTGTCATAATACAACCTTGAGAGAGTATCCGGAACGACATTTAGAGAGCCTCTCTGATGTTCTACCGTAAAATCAAAATATTGCAACCTAAGGTTTCATAAATGGCTTAAATTTCTAAATGCTGATGAGTTAAATAGTTCCGCTGCGCATGGTTTCATTTGTGTGATATAAACACAATCGGGCCTCTTCGGTTCTCATCATCGTTTTGGAATAGTACCCCTACAATTACTTTCGTACTGGCGTCATATCTTATTTAGCAGGGTTTCAAATAATGTTCATTAATTTGATTGAAACACAGATTGACATTCACCATTCCGCACGAATTGTTGATCACTGGCCACCATCCTCATTTTTAATAGAAGAGGCAAAATTTCGCAATATCAGGTCCGCGATATTAATAAATTATAATGCATTTTTCACTGGAAACTACTTATGGAGGCTTCAGTATCTAATAGTTTCAGAATGTCATGACTGTCAATGGAGATGTTTATCTGTGGTATTTGATCTCTAAGGCTAATAGAACTGCATATGTACCAAGCTAGAGAGTTCTAAAGAGATCTAAATTGGCGGACGCAGACGATGTACTTAGACTAGTTGGATGGTTAATTAGTTATGGATTGTCATAAGTTATCAATAGTTTCACGTTGTGTTAGTGGTTTTGGTTGTTACGGATTTTGAGTTTGAAGAAAAAGGTATTAAATTCCTATTGTATATACTTTCTTGGGAGTTAATGATCCCGTACTAATCTCCAGGGCGTATTCTCTTCGTTTGCCTAACCCAGTTCCACCATACCCAAAGCAAAAGTAGACCCTGAACATCCAAAGCACTGTTCTTATAAGGAGGACCGAACATTTTTTAAGTCCAGCATATTATATTTTTATTTAGTAAAGAGGGCCTCTTTGGCTACAGGGTATTCTGATTGCTGATCTATTTAAATTCTTTCCAGACTTATTTTCGGTTAGAGACGAGGTATGTAATCCCGTGGAGTTGATCGACATTTCCTTGATACTTAACCGCCATTTAGGTTGTTCACCAAATTTTGGACATACTGTTGGCACACCACTCTCAATTCTTTTGCGTTTTTAAAATGTAAGCATGTTGCAATTAAAATTACTTCAGGCAAACACCGGAGGGCCATTTTTCCACATTATCAGATATAAAATATAAATTAATAACAAGAGAGATTAAAATTGAACCGTGTACTTCAAGTACCATCCAAATTACGACAAATCAATCCTCAACTAAATGTGGAAGGTGATTCATCATTAATTCATTCAAATAAAGTAGGTATTGATTAGATAATTTGCAATCTTAGTTCAATAAACATTAAACCTTGTCAATGTCAAACGTTGTCTATCAATAAATACAAATAAAAACCTGAACGGCTAAGTTAACAGAAGAACCATCTATCGTAGAGGCTCACATCAAGATTGAAAACTGGAACACTTATGAGAGCACGCTATACCCACTAACTGTCCATCGATAGGAAGAACGAATTAGCACCGAGTAGAAGTAAGCTTGTTGTTGGAGGCTAAGTTGACATGCTAAGATGGTACAGAATGAAGTTAAAATAGAGGAGCGTCGTAATATGGGGGTCGTAACAAAGTTGCAACGCAAGAAAAATTGTCGAATCGATAGAAGAATGAAATATGCGCCAATGCTCGCTCAGCAGGCACAATATATTTGCGACGAAAGATAGGCAACTAATATGCTACGGGAACAGCAGCGGGAGTAACAGCGGTTTTTGTGTTAGGTGCTGTACGAGGCGAACAATAAAATCTCAATAATTATCGAACAAAATATTGGAAATGTCCCATTTAGAATTGTAAAAAATATATCAATGAGGGTCCAATGTCTGGAATCAACAAAACCCTAGGGCTTCCAGGAAAGTTGTCCTAGTTGACAAATTAAAATGTAAGGATAAAATTGTAATATCAAAACAAAGGCCTTAATCATTTCGGCGAAGAGTCGAAATTAATTCGGAAAACTTGATGACGATTAATATTCTAGTATACAAATACCTAGTTATTGGTTACAATTGCGACATGAACTGGGTTTTAAATCGAGCAAATTGTTGTCGTCTAATTTTACACTATTTAAATTAACACTGAATACTGTTTAATATAAACCTTCCCTTTAAAAATCAGAAATTTGATCCATTTAATAGTGTGCAATCCGGCATCCAATGTACTTACATTTTTAAAAATATTTATTCTCGCTAACTGCTGGATTTTTTTCCATACAATGAATTTGAAGATTGTAATCGGTTAGTATTTGTAACACTCGAAGTTTTGTTAACCTAGAACCTGGTTATCGTACAATACAATACTATACAATACAATAAAATAGTTTCAGGTGAACAAACGTAATTCCATTCCACCCAATAGTATACGTTAAAAGCCTTATAGTTGAATTTGCGGTGCGTTGTTAACTACTACTTTATAATATTTAAATATTGTGAGGTCATCGGTGCTGCAGTTGACAGACTCTAACAAATTAATACTTAACTAACGGGGGAGGGGGGGGGGCGGAGCTAAATATTCCAATCGACACCAAAGCAGCAGCGACAACATCGACCACATCGGTATTTAGCTGACACAAACAAATAGCTAATTCCACATAACAACCTATTTCCATACCAAACCAACAACAACAATAACATCAACGAACCCGGTAATTTAGCTGACACAACAAATAGATGAGTCCACAGAACAACAACATCGTTCACCTAAATACATAGAATTTTCCACACAAGCAACAGACGCAACATGTTACCATCTTCCCGATGGCACCACGTTTTTCTTAGTATATAAACCTTAGAAACATTATTGTATTCATTATTATCAGTGCATTAAATCAAGCCACAAGGTTTTTATATATTAAAATTTATTGTAACGTTTAAATAATAAATAGAGTAATACATCGCTCTGGATAAATTCCAGAGCTTTAAAACAAATAAAGTATTTGGGAAGTGAAACCCATAATTGGGGGGGCCCCGTCCATATCTTAGATTGAAATTTCATTTTTATTTTCATGAAAACCCTGCGATCTATTATAATTGTTTGAGACAAACCCCCATAAGGAACCTGGGCTGATAAACCTTTGTCTCAAACAGACACTTTTATTAGGTGTAAATATAAACCAAGTAGCTCCAGCACCTATATGATACCGGAACTCACAAGAACCTTAACTCCCCAAAAAATCTAATAATGCCAACTTGTCCTCAATTCGTGTTATACAAAATTAATTATCCTAATGCTGGTTCATCATCGAAAACTCGTTTAGATTCCGACTTTCATTCACCAGACTATTTCATTGAACTATTTTCCAAGACTTTTTCCAAAAATCATTTTAGAAACCCATTTTAAATCACCCTAACCAATTTCACCATGAACTGTTAACAAATAGCTTAATGCCGCACCAGCTGCTCATATTCCAGAATTTCCTACAATAATCATTTTAGAATCCTACATCCATCAACCATACCCAATCTCAATTCCATTAAAAAAGCATAACTGAAAGATTAATCCCGATTGCACTTGAGAACTAGCTAGCCTTGCACTGGCTAGCCTCCTCCTCATCAGATTTTTTTTATATCGACGAAAGAACGTATCGGAAATAAAATAAAAGGACGAATAGATTCTATTGGAAGGGAGGGCCTTCTAAACGAATTTTAGCCAAATTACTTTTAGCAATTTTCAGTAAAGCCATTTGAGCTAAGGCCTTTGGAGAACTCTTTTCTCGGAAACGAATTTGTCCGAAACTAAGAGCATTCTCAAATAATTCCCGTTACTCAAGGGAGAAGTAAACGAATTTGCTCAGGCCCATCGTAATAAACTCGTCGAAAATTTTTTTTCAGCTATTCGTCAAAGTAGTTTGTGTTGAGAAAAAAAAATTAATAAAGGAACTCCACCAGAGAATCCACTAATCGAATTTTCCGAAACTTTGGGAGGTAACTATGTATTTTGAGTCGATTATTATTAGGATTCGTGGATTTTCTACTACTAAGTACTTCTGTCTACTTTCAGCTTCTCTTGATTTTTGCAAATTAGTTTCACGTTGAATGTGAACTTCTAAATTCTAATAAATAACATTCATCTCGAAATACATAATATCTCCCTTCGCAAGCATTTGAATTAAGAAAAACAAATAATACCTAGCACCCCGGGCCCAACCAGAGGATCTCATTCTCAACGAATTTGTTCTTTCTTTAGTCACTACTGCTAACTACACATATATATGTACATAAATCTTATTGGCATATAGCACGTCCTACTGAATTGTAATTGGTTTATTTACCCGAATCATCCTGAACGTTAATTTTTCTAGTTTTTCAAAAATATTTTATATGCTCAACTTCTAGATCAAAACGAAAAAAATTGCATCATCAGAGTTTTGTCAAAGGTCGCAGTGTCCTCAGGAGGTCCTGTTGCCACACGGCAATGCCAGGATTGAAAGGCCACAGGAGAGTGCCACATAGAAAATCTGGTTGTTCATGGATTCAATTCAATAAAACAGCAAGATTATTAGTATTAATTCAGTTTTTATTTTATTCAGATAGTACTAACAGGTAATTACCTATCTATTCATTAGTATGGTAAGGCTTAAAACAACGCAAGAAAGGATCTTTGTTTCATAGGTCGCCCGCATAGCGTCTCTTCTTCTCTAGAGGTATAACACGGTGATGTGTCTGGTCATAGCGAAGAGTGGTAGCTAATATGGTAGACTCCGATCGGCGCTTTAGACTTGAAACGCTACTATGCGATTTGGTGAATCTCCAAAATTCTTGCAATAATAACTTGCAATTTTGCGTTTGAATTGCTTTTGTGGCATATCCGGATTGATAAGCCGATGAAGCTGCCATGAATTTTGCACGCAAGCATCGATAATACACGTAAAGATGCAGCTCCACAACTTTTTGCCGCGATAAGCGATACTGTAAGCTGCAACGTTTTGATCAAATCGATCGACCCCACACATATATTGATTATATTCGGATACAAATAGCATGCAGACGACCGAATTATCTACCCATTTCGTAAGGCGAATCCCAGTTTCGTTCATTTTGATTGATTTGTAGTATCCACGTGGTTTTGTGTTCATTTTTTATGTGGAATCGGACAACTTTTCGGGATTCGATTCTCACGAATGGTACCAGTTCCATTATAGACCAGATTTTTCAAATAAACCAACAACGGAAAGCTCGCAAATACTTGACTTTTTCAAAGTAAAATGAAAACCGTAATTCTTGGACTTTACCAGAAATCGTCAATCATGTTGACAAGGGGAGCAGCACATTTACCGAATAGTTCTTCATATGTTGAGTTTGATCGCAGATTTTTGCCTTGATAATACACCCCGAAATTTAACATGTACCCGCCGGGAGTACATAAAGACGATGTTTACTTCCGCGCTTCCCAAAATAAGCAATCATACTTTCATCAAAGGATAAACTATGTTCTTGATGGAAATGTTCCAACATTTTTGATTTGATGTGATCGGTTATCGGTCTCAAATTTCATAATTTATCAGTTACATTTTGTGGAGCACGCACGTTCGGTTCAAAATGAAGAGTCTGCAAAAATTGGGATTTCGACGGATGCTGTTAGACACCATACCCTTGCGCAAATCAGTATCGTTGCTCCACATGTCTGTAACTGGTTTCAGTATATCCGCTAACATGAAAAATGCCAATAAAAACGCGAAGTTCTGTAACAAAATAAATTGTGTAACTTTGTAACATAATGGTAGAGACAAAAATAAAAAAAAACTGTTAACAGCAATCTTCGATATTTTCTTTTTCTCGGTAAGTGGCATATGCCTCTGAACAGTCGCAAATATTCTGAACTAAAACATAATCTATAAATTTCTCGAACTATTCATGTGGTTTTAAATTTTTGCAATCCTTGTAATTTGGTTGTGGAAAAATGTTTGTACCTATGTTGATAAAGGATAGCTGGATGAAGATTGATGAACACGTCTTAAATGTGGTGATAATGACTTGTGAGCTGCTATTTCCGTGGGTTCAGAAGGATGTAGTGACTACCAGATAAATTTAAAGATGCATTATTGAGCACATTCACCAAAACACTATCTTTAAAAATGTGATCCAAATTCTCTCTACCCACTTCTAGATTCTCAAGACGTTCTCCATTTTCAAACGCCATTTCACAGCCTGATCTTAATTGTGCCGGACACACATTGTCTGGAATTATGCCTTTTTCCTTATCGAAACCGTCCTCACCGCTCAAATCATCATCATTCTCATGCATTTGCATCGTCGGAACTAAGCTCATCCAAGTAATCCAGAGCTTCTTGAAGTGCCAGTTTTCTAAGAGAACGTAATGAGCGGAAAAAGAAAATTAACAACTATAGATTCTGCAAAAAATTTAACACAATAAAACAGATTTATAAATCCTATAAACTATCGTTCCTGGCATAGCCATATGGACACGCCACGGAAAAATATGAGGTTTTTTATAACTTTTTGTTTGTCCTACTAATTTCACAATCTTCTCTATGAAAGTCAAACGAAATTTGTAAAATGAACTGTTAAATATTATGAGTACGATATGTATTACAAAAATAAATGAAGAAATGTACACCTATATGTATTCGGTTCCGAATCAGGGAGGCGAACTCGCATCATGTTGTTTGTTGCCAGATGGCAACCCCACCGCTATGGAATGGCCAAAGAACTGTTTATCAGAGTTTTAAACCCAGGTTCCGATAGTCCCTTGTTTAGTTTACCAAGACAAGCTAGGATATTTAAATTTAGTGCATACGCTTGTAATTTAAGTACACTCTGAAATTCATATAGCTACGGCCATTTATTCTAATTGGAGTTTTTAACATTTTTAATTTTTATACGGGTTGAGCGTGCTTAATATTTTTTAAAAAGTTAACCAGTGGCAAAAAACATGACCTCCCCTGACTTCCCAATTTGTCTTCTCATTTAAAATTTGATGTCTCACATCGCTCGCTTAGTAAACTTTAATTCTAGTGCAAAAACAAGCATTTTATAGGGCCTAGATTATTTTCGTACTTTTACTATTGAAAAATTGAAATTTATAGATTTGGACGAGCCATCAGAGTTGTTTTCAAATTTTTTACATTACAATAATTGATTGTATGTCATGACCAAAATCACTACCTTTCAACTTAATAAACAACAATGTTGATGAATCAAATCACGTTTCTTTGTTGATAAATGCCGAAAATATCTTTCGATACAATCAGTGAATCAATTGTGTCAAAACAAAATAAAATTTTGTTTTTCGTGTGTTGATGAAAACTGATAAAATAAAAAAATATAAAAAAGGGAAATCAATTTATTTAATCTCTTGTGAAATTTGTCAAAACCATTTAACCAACCCAGCATAACGTTGAAAATGTGAAAATCAAACAAAATTTTATTTAGAGAAAACTTCAAAAATACGCAAAAGTTGAGACAGCTTTTTTAATATATTTTTTTTTTTGGTTTAGAACTTTTTTGATCTTTTTATTAGGAAAAACACGAAACCACTTTGAACGTTGCTCATTTCGATTTTTTTTTTGTTTTACGCTTTTCAAAAATGCTTGTGGTGTGTAGTTTATGTGAAGATATACAGACTGTTGATTGTTTTTTATTCAGTTGGTTTAAATATAAAGGAAACAGTTTTTTGTTAAGATTTTTTCTCGGAAAATCCTCATATTATATTTTGTTTTTGTACAAGTATCTCATCTTTCTGCCAGTATGTGCACGATCCTGCGAAACAAAAAATTGTATTTCTATTGGTGCGCAATACTGAAGAGATGTGGTTTACACGCGCATGTAAACATTACGTGTTTCGATTTAATTTTTTGGGGGTAATTACTTTGATGAATTTTTGACATGGGAAACGTGATGTGGTTATGAGAATTTTCTTTTTTTATGGTTTGGTGTCATTCAAGCTTTTTATATATATTTTTTATTAATTTTAATTGTTTGTGTCAGTGTGTCGGGCTGATAATGTCAAAGCGTGATAAATACGATGTTTTTATTGTAAATTAGACATTCCAAGCAAAATGGTTACATCTCATAATCGAAATCGAGTGATATGCAAATGTATATTGTATTTTTGGTGTAAATAAATCAGAAAAATACGATGTTATGTACATGTCGTATAGATACGAAACGTGCTTTCTCATATTTCAGAAGTTTTCGAGAAAAACACAAATAACTTATTCTAAAAACTGAATAATTTAAATTATTATTTTTTTGCATTTATCTTTTTTTAGGCGTTGCTACATACGCATGATGTGGTTGCCAGAGAAGTATACGGTGAGGAAGCGTTACGTGTTACGCCACCTCCAATAGCACCTTATTTGAATGGCGATGAATTGGATGCTGTGGATAACGGTGATTTACAGCATGTTACTCGTGTGCGACTAGTTCAATTTCAAAAAAATACTGATGAACCAATGGTGAGTAACTCTATATAAAATAATAAATTTATTGAATTATGCACACTAAATATTCGGTTTAAAAAATAGCATAAAAATATTTATTGTCTTTCTATTCTGCAAATGTTTAACCTTTAAAATAACTTTAAAATATAAAAATTGGCGTTTTTGCTGTTTTGAACTGAGTTGCAATTTAACCAACCTTGATTTTATGTTAATTAAACATCAATAAAACAATTAACCTACATCAAACAATAACTGACGTATCGGTTCATCGATATACCTCGCAAACCTATATCTGTAATGAAATCTCAAGATTTACCATACCATAAAAATCGCTTGTTATAATGTTCTAAATTGGAACAGTAAATAAGAAAATCTTCTAAAGCATTTTCCAAGGATCATAACGTTCTTTGCTTTTTATATTTGCTGATTTTTTTTAATCGATGTATACGCTCAAGGAAATACATAAGGAAAATAATAAAATTTCAACCAATGATAGCATCGATAATGTAGTATGAACTATAGCCGGTTAATTGAACCATAAGTTTGTATTTCTGTAAACAGTTGATTCATTTTGTAACAGAAAGGCAATGAGGGGAATAATAAACCGTCCAAGTCACGGTGGTAAAAAGTAGTTCTTATAGTTTCTGTTTCTTATATTTCGTTTCGTATAAGAGATACGATAACCAAGTATTTTAAGGTCCCGTTCGAAATTTTCCATCCGTCAAATAAGGGACTTTTCACGAGGTCCTGTCTTTATTTGTACTACTTAAACTCGATCCGCTTTTCGTATTGGATGTCGCCTGTTAAAATTTCTTCTTTGCACGTTTGCCTTCTAGCGATAGCCATGTTATACATCTACCCTGCGCTTTGTTGAGGTGGTGATGACATTTTCTAACGATTGGCTGAACAAAATTTAGATTCTCTTTGCCGCACTTTGATGTTATTTCAAAAGAATAAATAACTAAGCGCTCGCTGTAAATAAATAACTTGTGTGTGACAATAGCCTTATAGCCGGTGTTGAATAAAGCTATTCTACTATAGCTGTTATAATTTAACCGGTCTTTATTTCCATGTATCGGACAGATTAGAGAAATTTTTCACTCGTTTGAGATTTCCTCTTCGAGCGAAATCATAGAATCTAGCTCAAACCTGCGGTAGTGGGGTTTTCAATGCGTTTCTTGATCATTTCGTTGCAAATGTCTTATATTTTTTCATACTTGATATGGCTACGCATTTCATGGATGTTCAGATTGCGTTTGTCTCGGAAATGAATTTTCCCAATAACATTAGTAGGGACTAAACAAACGAGAATATTCACTATATGAAAGATCATGGTTAGAGTCCTGACGTCTTGAAATCCATTGTATTTGAAAATTATATAAGTAAAAAATATGAAAATATCCATCTATTGTTTCAACTGATAAAATGAATAGCAAATCGGGTTTTGCTAAATACACAGGTGAATTTTCATTCTTTTAGGCATTTCCAACATTATTGTAATAAAAAATCATTGCGAATCATTAGCGGCATAAATTTTTCAAATCGCGATCTACGACTACTAAATTACCAAATTTGTTCCTCGCATTATTAACGCTTATGAACCGAGAAACGATGGTGGCGCCATCGCCACTACCTTTGGCATTTCTTTCGAAAAAATGTCACACAAGAATAAGGATTCTTACTTCGATTTTTCTAGTTACTTTTACTTTTCGCACTGCGTTGAGTTTATACTTCTAAACAAAGATATATTGGGTTTTTAGCCCATATGATGGCTCAGCTCCTACTTTGTTGTTTGTGAGTACAAAGTTCTTTCCAGATCTGCTTTCTCTGTGAACCTATTTAGCCATTTCCCGAGTGCGCCAGAGTTCTCACTTGGGTCCACGATGTAGAAGATGATGATGATGTAGAATACTTGATTTCAGATTGTACACTGCTTCAAAATTATCTGAACATATTTGCAATGTGGTTCCATAATAATGATCTAAAATTAGACGCAGTAAAGTGCGAGGTAGTATCGTTTGGTAGAAACGAGAAGGGTGCATAGAAGCAAAAATATATGTAATGTGGGTGTTAATCTTGACGAGAAACTTGATTTCTCATATATCAAGAATCAAGTTTCAATCAATCAAGTTACAAATTTAACTTTAGGATTCATTAAGCGTTGGTCGAATGAGTTCGGGATACACACTTCTCCAAATTCTTGTATAGTACCTATGTCAGGCCCACACTGAGTATCCATACCAAGTGTGGTTTCCTTTTCATGCTGTACATATTAACAGGGTTGAATCGGTTTGAAAACGTTTTGTGTGCTTTACATTAGGTTATATGGATTGGTTTCGACCGAGATCGTAAGAGTCACGATGCTACCACTCGATAAACGTTGGGCAATTACCGACATCTATTCTGTGTGAAGAGCTCCAACACTATCGCAGTTGAAAAAATTTTCGTGTAAATTTGTGTAATTTACGCTCAACTAAACGGTTTGATTTCCCGTACAGATTATGCCAGATATGAACTGCTAACGCTGATAATTTTGATGTGACAAATAGTCAGTCAAAACGAAAAAAGCGTATTTTTTACTTTTGATGTCACATGGCTTTACACTAAATTGACAGAAGCCGAGCCTGCCAGAACCATATGATATAAGTGAAAGAATCCGACCATTGTGCAATAAGCACGATCCGTTCTCAGTCACACTATGAAAAATTTTACCACGTGCTTGTTCAATATCAACCGGGACAATAAAAAGTTAGTCGAAACCAAACCAGCTAGGGGGCTCAAGTAGCATAATGTAAAGTGCAAACATTGTCCACTTTCTGAATTTTGAAATAAACCAGCCGGAACCATATGAAGTGGGAGCCATACGGACCATTACATGTAGAGTTTTTCGATACCACAAAACACCAGCCGATGTTTCTCTCTTCTCGGCTATTAAGCTAGGTAGTGCAACAAAAGTGCATGGCGTTGATGGTTTCCACTGATTTCATATATCCTTCCGGCTGATACTGAAGTAGCTTCGTTTTATGATTCCGGTTCAAATTTTATATGTTTCACAACCATCCAAAATACATCATGCTTTTTGTGTATGAGTCAAAAATTGGCCTCGGCTGGATATTTATGGTCCTCGCTCGCATTTTATTGGTTCCGTCTGAAATGATTTAGAACGAATCGTGCGGTCATTGTGCAACTGGTTGTCGGCTATTCCGGTCCCATAGTGCTTAATGAATGCTTGCATTCTCTGTATATTCTCTGCATAAGTACCTTAGCTGATTTGGTTCCGGCTGGCATTGTGTTTATTTCGACTGAAATTTAGATAATGCACAATGACTTAGAACGGATCGCGCTCATTGTGCAGTGTTTCGGCTGGTTCGAACATTTCCATTTGGTTCCGATTGGTATAGTTGGTGGTTCCTGCTGATATTGCAACAGTTCCGAATTGCGGTTTTATGTTTCAACTGTGAAAGCTTATATGTTATACAACCATCCAAAATACACTATACTCATTGTGCAAGCGCTCATTGTTATCGGTTGGTTAATCCTTGGTTCCAGCTGGCCTTGT
The DNA here is from genome assembly GCA_963691935.1 of Nephrotoma guestfalica. NCBI lineage: Eukaryota > Metazoa > Arthropoda > Insecta > Diptera > Tipulidae > Nephrotoma > Nephrotoma guestfalica. The sequence goes on from OY829913.1 coordinate 239,096,697, forward strand.
ATTGGTTCCGGCTAGTATAGTTGCAATGTATCTTTTATGTTTCTGGCTGGCGTTGTATCTTGTATCGGCTCCATCTGATATATTAGATAGTCAAAATGACCTAAAATAAATCGTTTGCATTGTGCAATGGTATTAATCGTTTGCATTGTGGTTTGGCTGTGGCTTCTGTGGTTGCGGCTGCGAAAAAAACAAACATGCCCTATCAATTATGGAACTTGTAAATTAGTTGATTTTGTTCCATCTGGCACTCTTTAGAACATTTTTATCTTAATATTTTTTCCACTTGGTAAACATGTCATTTTGGTTATCATATCTACTTTACCGAAGTCAACTTAATCAAAATTCTAAGTTTTACATATTATAATTGGAATTCTTATTATAATTCTTTATAATTTCGAAATTGTTAACATCAACAAAGTATAATTGTTGACTCACCGAACACGAATGGTGCGAATTGGTTGCTACTTCGCCGAAATGTATGAATACGTGACAAATCCATTTGCTTGCTATTTTTGTTGAACTATGAATTATATAAATTTCAATTTGAGTTTATAAATTCGTCTTCAGTTTGACAAATAGTAATTTCATATGAAAATGAGCCAAATGCAGAATTTCAACAGAATTCGTTTTAAACTCACAAATATTACAGACTAGAAAATTGCCATTATTTTTCAAATTGTGTTACAAATGTGAAGAAAATCATTTCAATAAGAATTTTTCCCTTTTGCATTAATTCGGAAAATCCACGGAAAATGCGGCTAAACGCGAATTGGAATGAGAAAAATGTAACTGCCTTGTGGCATTCTTCGGAATCTTTTCAATGATATGCAGCAAGCTAATAATTAGCTATCAGCGCTAATTAATTCAAAATTAAAAATAGAATAAGAATAGCATAAAAAATCAGATCGCACAACCATTCTTGAGACAGACGAACGGAAATTTGATTTTTTTCAAGATCACAAATTCATCAGGATTTTAAAAACTTGATCCTGCAAACGTAATTATTAAAATCTAAACTCTAATCATTGTGATTAGATATTGATTGCGGGACCAGAATTTTATTCGCAATCACTAGACCAAATAGAACCAAAATCGTTTAGAACAGTTGCTTGATCCATAACCCTCGGAACGATACACTAAATGCTTAAAAGAGTTTTAAAAATGCCTATCATAAATTGCTTTCAAGATATGGTCGTTAGAAACATCCAAATGCATCGGTAGTTTTTTTCATTATAATAAGGACTGAGTTATGCTTCACTCAGTGAACACGTAACGGCGGACTTTTGAACGTTATATTCCATACTTAATGCCAGAACTTGCGTTATTTAAAAATCAAGCGTCCTTATGAAAGACCATTTGCATCATATAATAAGTTGGACGTATTATCAAAAATGTTTAGCAAAGAGGTAGTTCACAAGTGATTTTCCGTCGATTTCTGAGTGTATTTGTTCAGCATCCGACACACTATTTTTGTAGAAGAGATACATAGGCTCAAACCTAGCGTTGGTGTACTGCTGCAAGAGTAGGATTTACTATGTGGGTTGGTACTAAAAATGGGTTGGTACCTAAAGTTGGAGCTTAAAATTCCAACATACCAAATTGTTCGTTAGGATGAAGTTTCATCCTTAGCTGAGGAAATACAGTAATTTCGAACTGAATTTGAAAAAATGATCCAACAATGGTTTTTCGGTTGAAACCTTATAATTCCAGCTGGAACCATACCCTCTACAGCCAAACTAACTACGGCACAAGTAGCACAATGGACTGTGCATCATTGTGCACTTTATGCTTTTTCAGCTGGAACCTTATAATCCCAGTCAAACCCTGATAAAGCCAGCTAGAACCATACTACAGCCAAACTAACTATGATACAAGTAGCATGATATATTGTACATCGTTGTGCACCATATAATTCTTTCCGGAACCGATGGTATGCTTATATACAACCAATCAAACTACGACACAAGAAGCGTAATGGATTGTACATTAATGCCACTATACGATTTTTCAGCCGGAACTTTATAGTTCCAGCCAGAAATCTCATAAAGCCAGCCGGAACCATATCCTCTACAGCCAAACTAACTACGGCACAAGTAGCACAATGTATTGTACATCATCACACTTATTTCTTGTTGAGTCGGAACCTTATAAATCCAGCCAGAACCTAATAAAGCCTCCGGTTGGCTTTATATCAAATACACTACAGTTAAACTAACTATGGCACAAATAACACAATGGATTGTGCATCATTGTGCACTATATTCTTTTTCAGCCGGAACCTTACCAGCCAAAACCTGCCAGCCAGAACTATACTACGACCAAACCAACTATGGTACAAGTAGCATGATGCACGAACGAAATACAAATACAGGTGCAAGTGCGAGCACAGGTGCAATAACGATCACAGATACAAGTACCTACATTTGCAAAACGCGACAAACCTCGTAGCATATCTTGAATAATTACAATTTAAATTTCTTTCGATTTCAATCTCATTATTAAACTCAATTTCAGTTTCAATCTCAATGTCAATCTCAACTCAAACATGTCGAATCTCGAATAAAGAATCGAAACTCGCCGCAAAATAATTCTATCTGTCTTTATCAGGTTTTGGCTGAAATTATAAGGTTCTGGATGAAAAGGCATGTAATTCACAATGATGCACAATCCATTTGTGCCGTAGTTAGTTTGACTGTAGAGGGTATAGTTCCGGCTGGCTTTGTTACGTTCCGACTGGAATTATAAGGTTCCGATCGAAAAATTATATATTGTACAATGATGCACAATGCATCGTGCCATCTGTGCTTTAGTTGGTTTGGCTGTAGTATGGTTTTGGCTAGCTTTATCAGGTTCCGGCTGGAATTATAAGATTCCGGCTGAAAAATAATAGAGTTCACAATGATGCACAATCCATTGTTAGTGTGGCTGTATATAACCGTGCCATCGTTTCCGGCTAGAATTATAAGGTTCCACCGAAAAATCATATAGTGCTGGATTTGTAAGGTTCCGGTTGAAAAATAGTGCACAATATATATAGTGCACAATGATGCATAATGCATCGTGCTACTTGTGCCATAGTTAGTTTTTTGTAGAGGGTATGGTTCCGGCTGGAGTTATAAGGTTTCTGTCGAACAATCATACAGTACTTGGTTTCTTAAGGTTCGGCTGAAAAATTATATAGTGCACAATGATGCACAATGCATTGTGCTACTTGTGCCACAGTTGGTTTAACTGTAGTATGGTTCTGGCTGGCGTTATCAGTTTCTGACTGGAATTATAAGGTTTTGGCTGAAAAATAATAAAGTATAATGAAAATAATGATGATGCAAATTGCATCGTGTTACTTGTGCCAACGTTGGTTTGGTCCGGCTGGTGTGACGGATACGTTTTTTCAGCATTCACGTGTGTTTCTTCGTTGTCGGATTTTTACTTGACGACTCGACTCCTTCACCAATTCAATTGTTTATATTATATGTATAGTAGTGTTCGCGAATTAAAATATTTCTATCTTGAATTTTGGCCATGTTGAATAGTAAATTCCGTTCCTTCAGAAAAGATCAACTTTGGACGGTGTTCTGGTATCTGGCGATATTAAATAAAACTCTAGATAATTCTTTAACAATTATGTTTAAATTCTACTTATTAGAAAAGATTGTCATTCAAACATGAATTTTGATTGAGATTCTATAGTTGCAAGTTAAGTTGTGAAGCTTAATGAAATATGGGAAGAGTTTATCGTGATAAGTAAATATTAGTCATTAATATCATGAATACTTCATAAAATTCGACTTGTAACTGAAAAATGGCAAACTCAGCCATCACCTACGAAAGTTTCATATAACCATGAAACAAGAACAAATTAATAATTAAGTTAATTTTTGTTTCATGTTCAGAAAAAGCTGGTAATTTTTTTTTGTACAATGGTACTCTACGAGTACTTTTCGCAGCTTGAGGAATGATGAGTGGTCTTCAATGTTTCAATGTCAAAAGTGGCTAAGCAAACTTGTAATAATCATCATCAGACGTCAAATCTATGCATCGTTTATAGTAAGGATATAAACAAATTAGTTCCCCTCGCCCTTATTACTATTTTTATATGACCTAAGAAGATTCTTACAAGTTACCTTTCCTTAAATTACCATTCCTTAAATTCTTCAGAATAACTTCAAAAATTTACAGTCGAAATATTATAGTTTACCTTTACTAAAGAAACATTTCCATCAAGCATGCGTATTAAAAAGTGAAGCTATAGTAAATGAAGCTATAGTTAAGCGTTTTCATTTGATCAAAAACAAAACTGTAAGCGTTAATTTAGCTTTGAAGTAGAGTAGGTGTCACTAATAAAGAATTACAAAATTGTTATTAACATTTAGTACTATCAATGAAACAAACATAATATAGGTACATAATTTCACATGCTGTAATTTCAATTTACAAAAATAAATACTAAAACTTTATATGCCAAAATACATGAAACTTTTTTATGTATAGCATTATTTTAAAGTTCATCATTATGTAGCGTGTGAAAAGATAAATTTAAAAAAGTTATAGAAGTAAATTCCACATTTTCCTAATTTAAAATGGTATGTAGTCGGGTAGTAAGAACACATAAAAAAATGCTTACAATTAAACTTAATGAAAAATCTCTTGGTGTGTGTACATCATCGACAGAAAATTGATGCGAAATATAAAAAAAAATCAATACGTGATTTTTGATTCGTTTTATGTTCTTAATCAGCAAATTCTTTAAAAATATAAAAAATTATTTTTCGTCGAAAATGATGATGCTCAGTAAGAACTTTTCGTTGTTTCCCAATGGGTATGTACGTATATTCATTGAATCCCAAAAGCACACCTCTATAAATATACTGATAGTCGTAATAATAATAATAATAACTTGGAAGAAAATAACGTTGTTTTTACGACAGTCAAGAAAACGGGTGATGATGAAAAACCCTTGGGATTTTTATATACCTACATACGGATCACATAATATGTATAACATTTTGGCTTAGTATCCAACTAATGAATTCCAAAAGATATAAATCGCATAACATTTTTTTTTGTTTGGCATATAACAATAAAAGAGCTTTTTGTGTACCTAACAAATTTACTTAAAGCTTATTGTTATAACCGTTTTTCATTTTCCGTTATTACCATTTTATGGATGCTGGAAAACTATTCATGCATAAAAGTAATAAAAATGTGGAAATTGGTACAAAAAAGCTCAATTGATATTTTTTTTTTGTTTAATATTTGAATTGACGCTCTTGAGCTTGTATTTTTTACCCTCTAAACTTATTTTCAAACTTTTATTGAGAATTATGATTTTCCACTTGGTGTTATTGTTATCGTTTTCTATGTATTCAAATATTAGGAACATAACGTACACACAACCACCAAACCATTCACGTACAAAAGTACAACACCAATTTAATTTTCTACACATATCTATATTACAAAAAGCCCAGAACTTAAAGCTTGTACCTATACTGCTCTAAAATAAAACTTTTCATATTAAATTTTATTGTATTACAGATTGTGTTGTTTCCCTTACATATTTGTTAAGAATGACTGGTGATGTTATATAGACGTTTATGGAAGCTTCTTTATTGTTGTTTGTTTGTTTGTTTCATTTTTTAAATTTTTTGTTGTTGGTTGGAAACTGTTTTTCATTAAAAAGTAAAACCAAAATGCAAAGATTTTTTCGTGTTAAATTAGATGAAATTTTAATATGGAAAGTTTTGTCGTATTAGTTATTTTGTTACCGAATAAAATGTTGCTAACTATTTTGTAGTGAAAGGCCATCGTTTTCTAAAAGTATTACAAATTAGTTTCCTGAAAGTTGCAAAACTGAATGTATTCCGTATTTCGTGATTTTTTTTTGTTTTAGTATAAAATTTCTCTTATTAATTCTTATTGCTCTTGACCCCGCCTCGAGACCATTGATCCTTAGTATTTTAACACCGACGATGACAAAACTACTACATAATTCCTTTTACAATAATGGCCATTCGTTCAATTTAAATATGATATCCCCAATATGTTTTCCTTCATAGAAAAACTGCATTAAAACGATGGTCGTTAGGATTAACACCCATTAGAAATATCGAAAATTAAATATTTTACGTTCATCAATGGTTAATTGTTCAATGTTCAAAAACCATTAATTTTGATTGAAAGCGAGTTTCTATGTCCAACGAACCAATATTGAATGTCACACCAACATTATAAATAGTTTCGGAAAAATAATAATTATGTTTTCTTTACTCTGTGCTTATCAGTCTATTAGAGTAACCAAATCAACAACTTTAATAATAGAATTGTAGGTGCCTTGTAATTTTTAATTTTTGATATGACGCTTCGTACTTCATCAGGAGGTTATTTCTACATTTCTTTCAGAATAATACAATGATGTTGGTTGCTAGCTGGAGAATAACGTCTTTCTGTTTAATAGTAAAAAGAAATAATTTAGCCACATTGTGAAGACCGTGTTTGTGTATATTTGTAATCCTCCAGATTCCTTTCGAATAGCGCTACTACGTGGGTGGAACCTATCTCTTAAACTGGCTGTTTCGATTTTAAGCTCTTGTTGTTTGTGCTCTTTATGTTTCGTTCTTCTACCTGGTTGGTTGGAGTGTTTTCTGGCGATCATGTAATCGTTGAGTGAGACTTGTGTCTTGTTGATTGAGCGAGGATCGTGCGCGATCCCTTGCTTTAATTGAAGCTAGACAATTCTCATCCAGCCATATGATTCTAGGTTTAGATGTATTTTACCCAGTTTTGCTGTTGCAGTATTTTGATGACCAGTTTTTAAGCGCCACTATTCTTCCACAGAGTGGGGTAGGGTTGGCTGTCCAGGTTTTCTGATATGCTAACTTCGAAGTTGGTCCGGGTTACTTCATTTTAATGTTTCGGTATTCCAACGTGAACTTCGGTGGAATCGCTATTGTATGTGGTAGATAGGCGGCCGGAATATTTCGCAACTGCCATAATACTGCATTTGGTCTTGATACCTAAGATGAACTGAACCGGATCCGATCAAGCACCAAGAAACACAGCCACTATAAAAATGTCTTTTGGACACGAGAATGTGTTCAATTTGACTGACCGTAATACCATCGTTTGATTTCCACGTTCCGTGATGAATTCGCTTATATGGGACTTATCTGCTGGCTACCACCTCGCTTTAGTAAAATTTATGTGACTAAATTATTGTTACTTTATTATTAATAAAATGTAATTATTAAATTAATTTGTATTTGTTAATTATGTCATTTGTAATGGCTCGTGTGCTATATGGTCTGGGCAAGCACAAGTGATTGCGATTGATTGACACTTCTTATTTGCGTTCCTTTTGCATTGCCTATATTCGCCATGTTGCTTTTTTGTTTTTGCTTGCTCATGTAATGTAATATACTGAAGTAATTGATGGTAATGGTTAATTTTATGGAGTAATTTCGAATATATGCCTAAAAATATACTTGAACGCATCTAAATTGCTCGCCATTTTGGATATATATAGCTCAGTCATTGCTGTTTTTATGACATAACAGTTATTTACAAGCTGTGATTTACTGTTGAATGAATGACATTCTGTCAGTCATTCAACAGTAAAATGTAGTTTACAAGATTTCGTGATGGCAATTTTATTTTTGAGGACAATTCACGTCCAGGTGCAGAAAAATAATTTGAAAGCAAAAAACTTGTAAGTTGTATTGGATGAAAATCCAAAGATTCCAAAGTTGTATTGGATGAAAATCCGTGTCAAACTCAAAAGGAGCTTGCAGAACAGTTAGGAGTTACTCACCAAGCCATATCACTTCGATTGCATGGAATGGGAAAAAATCATTGCGGATGATAAAAAGTGGATTTTGTACGATAATCCTATACTCAGAGAACCATGAGTTAATCCAGGCCAGCCATCAACATCAACATCAGTTGTAAAAATGAATATTCATGCTAGGAAAGTGTTACTGTGCATCTTTGGTGGGATATAAAAGGGGCCATTTACTACGAGCTTCTTGAACATGGTCAAACAGCTGAACGTTACCAGTCCAAATTGATCAAATTAAGTGATGCTCGGAAGGTGATATTGCTGCATGATAACGCTCGCCCATATACAGCAAAATTAACCCAGCAACTTATATTTTCCTTAGGCTGAGCAGTTTTACAGCATGCGGCGTATTCTCCGGACTGGGCCCCTTCCCTCTGATTACCACTTATTCAGATCGATGTCATTATATTTGAAAGACTAGCGGTTCATGAACGTTGAAGTTGTGCAAAAATGGTTGGATGGCTATTTTGCTTCGGAACCACCATCTATAGATATTTGATAAATCTGACATCTGATAAATGGCAAAAGACCATAGATAGTAATGGAGAATTATCGTATTTCTGATAATCACTTGAGATGGTAATTGGAGTCTCAAATAATCTGATGGATAAAACGACTCCACTGCTTATCCATCCTTTTCCCGAAGAGCTAACCAAATTTGGAACGAAAGCATTATCAACACATCCAGCTGTTGGCATATTTTGTTCTGCACAATCTTTAACATTTGAACTAGCATAGAGTTTTTAATCGATCTGTGATAATTTCTGAATGCTCAAAAGATTGGTCGATTCCAGAGCCCGTGCAAACGTTAAAATCTTGATCAACCAAGTGATCAACGTTTATGAATTCTAGTTGACAAATATTTTAATTAGTTGCATTCTCATTGTAAGCCGTAGAAGAAGCGCTTTTGGTCAAATACGACGTTCTAGTTTCCGGTTTGCCTTTTCTTTATTTTTTTAAAGCATTTTTGGCATTTGCTTTACAATGTTTCATTAAGTTAGTGATAACCCAGTGATAGAATTGTTTGTCGATTGTTTACATTGTATTTTTACAATGCTGGAATTATAACTACATACTAATACTAGTTTAAGCTTAAATCCGTTTTTTTAATATTGATGACGCGCACTAAAAGTTGGTCTTGCAAATGTCAATGTACACACTGAAATTGTTTTTAATCCAATTGTTGGCAATTTGCATAATTTAGGCAGTTCTAAAATTGAATTGGAAATAACAAAAATTATGAAATTCCAATTGTTTTTAAAACAATAACGAAATTGTTTACCTTCTTCAAAGAATTTAGAAAAATTAATTTACCTTAGAGTTCTCGGTTTCCTGGGAATAGGAAACTGTGGCACTATTCTGGCTTTCCCTAGGAATTAGGAAATTCGAAAAAACATTTTCTTAGCATTTTTGTCTAAGTTAAATTTGTCTGGCCTACTGTTGGAATCAGTGTTGTGGGTTTACGCGTATTTCCCAATTGTCTACATGTTGGAGCCGAAAATAGTGTAGACACTTAATTTTTGAGTAGATAATGTAGAGAATTAGTAGAATATGTAGATTATTAATTTTTGTTGTCTGTTTTCATTGTTCTTCGGTATTAAGTCGTCATCTTTTAGTTTTCCAGTTTAAATTGGGTTTTATCTATATATATTTTGGTAGTTACAATTCAATTTTTATTAAAGAAATAGGCGAGATTGAAAATCTTGGTCAATCGATGCCTTCAGTATTGGTAATACCATATGCGATTTACGAGGCTTAATTCGGCTATGATTTCGCTGTGTCAAAGTGCCATCTGTCATGAACATTTTCGAAACAAATACTTCATTTGTGAGTTCATGAGTTTTGTTGAGTGTTTACTAGTTGGTTGTATTTTGATCAAAATTAAATACAAAAAATTATGTTTCTCACAGATAATGTGATTGTCCAGACTAAAATTGTGTGATAGCTGTGATGATGATCTTGTCTTGAAGAATACATGACGTTTATATTTCTCTTGGATTATTCCAGTTGGATGACCAATTGGGAATATCATAGAAAAAAATTAATAATGAAATGGAGTGGAACCTCCTCCCCCTCCTCTGGCCCTGCAAGCTGGCTAGGATCCAATGGATCAATCATTCTTTGATTCGTATTCAAAATGATTACAGAAACCAATGCTAGAATAAATAATACAACCCGGCAAATATCCGACACTCGGCTATCGTATTCAGACACAAATCGGAAATTGAAACATGATCACTGCAACAGAACCGTGAGCTCTAGCAACAATTAGAGAAAGAAGAGAAACAAAATTCCCAGCCTCAGTGCAGTGGTATAAAACAGTGGTGACCGACCAAATGGTACAGTGATTAAAGCTTTGACGTTTGGGTCGGGAGGTACCGTGTTCGAAACACAATAGGAGCAGGATGCAAAAGGGAAATTTCATCATCCGATTACGATCTGTGATAAAAAGGAACACAACTATTATCCCCCTGTCGGAGTGTAGAAAACTCATGGGCCGACGAGTACTTATAGGCTGGCATGGAGCTATGCAAAGCGCAGATGGCCCTACAAAAATTTGACCTATACCGTAGTCCCCTCAAATTGGCTGTCAACGGCGGGCATAAAAGTAAGGACGTGAAAAGCGAATTGCGAAAGGTTCGTTACAAAATAAAAAAATCAGTGGTGAAATAAGCAGTAGCGGTTACGTAATATACTCTTTGGACGCTATGAATAAGGCGTGGACATACAACAAAACACGTAGATAAAACAACCGAGGATGAGTTATATGAACCTACAAGCCACAGTAGCAAGGGCCCATAAGAAAATGATGGAACCCACAAGAGAGAAGGAAGGTCGGACGACCAGCTCTAACAGGGAAATGAACGATGCTAGCAGACGCAAAACAACTCAGAAAGTCGTGTTTGAAAATCAAGCAATAAAACCCAACAGAGTTTGATGGTCAAGCCCAGTAGACTCCCTGTGCTCCTAAATTCGAACCTGTGCTCCTAAATTCGAACCCCCTCCGAACTCGAGGGACTTGTACTCGTATGCTCATAATTTTTCTCAAAAAAATTTTATGCTTTACCATTTTATTGCGTAATATTGATGTTGACCACGTTGTAATGGGTCTATCAATAGGAAACCCGACCTTTGTTGGGTTATATCAGCCATCTTTTTAGATGTTGTCAAATCTGTTGTGAATTTTTTCAGTGGTGTATGGCAAATTACTATGGAAGGTTATCGGCCGACATAACTTTCACGAGCATGCCACAAGTACTGCACCTCCCATCCACCATTTAATCCTCCAAATATAGGCTTTATTAACAACCGATTTTTAATTTTAAATTTTTTTAACTTTGTTCATTTAACGATTTCGCACTTTAATCGTAACATAAACATAAATGTGCTTCATTACCATATAAAAGCTTTGGGTCATATTTTTAAATGTGAAGACGGAATGAACAACTTAAAGCGGGTTAACTTACAAAGAAACAATAGAATTTTGATAATTCCGACATTGTTTACATTCTCTACATTGTCGATCCCATTTTCTTAATTTTCTACATACATTGTCTACACGTGTAAGAACAAGTTGGATGTAAATATTTTTGAAACAAAGATATATTGGGAATTATTTTTGCCCATAAAAATTTTGTGGAACAAAAATTTTCCAATCAACTTTGTTTCAAAAATATTTACACCAAACTAATTCCAACAGTAGGCCAGAAAAATATACTTTAGACAAAAATGCAAGAATTTACATTATTCTCAATTTTAACGGGTGATTTTTTAAGAGCTTGAGAACTTTTTTTTAAAAAAAAACGCATAAAATTTGCAAAATCTCATCGGTTCTTTATTTGAAACGTTAGATTGGTCCATGACATTTACTTTTTGAAGATAATTTCATTTAAATGTTGACCGCGGCTGCGTCTTAGGTGGTCCATTCGGAAAGTCCAATTTTGGGCAACTTTTTCGAGCATTTCGGCCGGAATAGCCCGAATTTCTTCGGAAATGTTGTCTTCCAAAACTGGAATAGTTGCTGGCTTATTTCTGTAGACTTTAGACTTGACGTAGCCCCACAAAAAATAGTCTAAAGGCGTCAAATCGCATGATCTTGGTGCCCAACTTACCGGGCCATTTCTTGAGATGAATTGTTCTCCGAAGTTGTGTGGCATGTAGCGCCATCTTGTTGAAACCACATGTCAACTAAGTTCAGTTCTTCCATTTTTGGCAACAAAAAGTTTGTTAGCATCGAACGATAGCGATCGCCATTCACCGTAACGTTGCGTCCAACAGCATCTTTGAAAAAATACGGTCCAATGATTCCACCAGCGTACAAACCACACCAAACAGTGCATTTTTCGGGATGCATGGGCAGTTCTTGAACGGCTTCTGGTTGCTCTTCACTCCAAATGCGGCAATTTTGCTTATTTACGTAGCCATTCAACCAGAAATGAGCCTCATCGCTGAACAAAATTTGTCGATAAAAAAGCGGATTTTCTGCCAACTTTTCTAGGGCCCATTCACTGAAAATTCGACGTTGTGGCAGATCGTTCGGCTTCAGTTCTTGCAGGAGCTGTATTTTATACGGTTTTACACCAAGATCTTTGCGTAAAATCTTCCATGTCGTCGAATAACACAAACCCAATTGCTGCGAACGGCGACGAATCGACATTTCACGGTCTTCAGCAACACTCTCAGAAACAGACGCAATATTCTCTTCTGTAAGCACTGTACGCATTCGTGTGGTTGGTTTAATGTCCAATAAAGTAAACTGAGTGCGAAACTTGGTCACAATCGCATTAATTGTTTGCTCACTTGGTCGATTATGTAGACCATAAATCGGACGTAAATCGCGAAACACTTTTCGAACCGAACACTGATTTTTGTAATATAATTCAATTATTTGCAAGCGTTGCTCGTTAGTAAGTCTATTCATTATGAAATGTCAAAGCATACTGAGCATCTTTCTCTTTGACACCTTGTCTGAAATCCCGCGTGATCTGTCAAATACTAATGCATGAAAATCCTAACCACAAAAAAAATCACCCTTTATTTTGTTTAAAAAAAAATTACCATTAACTTTTTACCTCAATATGTCAGAAAATACAAATTTAAATAGAAAATATATGTAAATTCTTGAGCTAAATTCTGAAGTATTTCCCCTTGTTTTTTCCAAATGATGTTTTTATTCACTAGGAACTTTGAAATACTTAAAACTTGATGATTTGTTTGAAATTCTTTGTACTTATTCCCGGTAAAACTTCTGAAAATCTTTTTGATTCCATATCTTTAACTCTCATTAAAACATGTTATACCCGTTACGTTTATTAGATTTTAAAAATGCTGCAAATATTTGTTGTATCCATTATTAATTTTAAATGGGGTTTCACATTCGGAAGCAGGTTTTTGAATATAGATGAACTCGTCTTCTTCATTAAAATGCATCAATACGATGAAGCTTATTAACCTTCAAACAAAGCTCAAGCAGCACTTGCCTCCACGCAAAAATTAAGTACGGCACGCGACTATGTATGTGTAAAATTATTTTCTTTTTATGTTGAATGCTTGAGCGAAACCGATACAAAAAACAAAAAATAAAATTTAAAAGGTCTAGTAGGTTTTGGGACAAAATGTAAAATTCTCCACATTTACTCGGGCGTTTATTTTTGTCAAAATTTTTTTTCATACTAATCACGTAGACAAAAAAAATTGTTGACTTCTAGTATTTTATTAAATTTCGTTTGTGCTGATGAGTATATCAAACGAACGGCACAAACCCTCACTTTACAATTTTGATTATTGGCGATGATATAATAGACGATGAAAGACTTATCGTATTGCCGGACTGTTTGGAGCTACACTATGCGTGATCTTCAAAATTTCTTTCCGATTTCGGGGTAAAATACCACCAGCTGGCCCTTTAACTACTTCCTTTAAATTATACAAATGAGACCAATCCCGCCAACCAAACGGCACAGTGGTTAGTGCTTTGGCGTTTGGATCGAAATGCAAAAGGGATTTTTCATCATCATCTTATGATCTGTGATGAAAATGAACACAATTATGCAATATGCGGATGGTTTTAAGAAAATCGGGCCGATCTATAGCCATATGTCCTCGAATTGGCTGGAACGGCGTAAAAGTAAGACGTGAAAGCGAGCCACGAAAGAGTTGAGAGTGCTTCGGCCCCAATACAGATTACAAAGATAATTTAAAAAAAAAATTGAGACTGTATAGTAAATGTTAGAAATTATTCAAAAAAGAGTCCAACGGTGGCTTTTGGCTGTTGTAATTTCTGAATCGATTTCATGACTTTTCATATGTTTTGATGGCTTTTAATATTGGGCAGACCTGTTTCACAAATTTAAGTGACGTTAGGCGGAAAGTGTACACCACTTGTTTACATTTGAGTACCTCTTGGTCTCATTTGTACTCAGATCGCATAGAGAAACTGTAAAAGCGCCTTTTATTGTTGACTCTACAAAGGCTACCTAGAAATGCAAGCGTGTCTGCTTTCATACTTCCAGCGCATCGTAATAGATACAAATTAAAAATTATTGAACCCATTTTTGTTCGCAATCTTTATTCGAGACTTACTCTAATGTTTAAAATCGATTTCCGAAGATTTTGTGTTTGTTCGAGGTACATACTCCATTGCGTATGCTGTGCGATAAATAGATAAACAAATTAATAAATAAAAATAAATAAATAATTGGTGTTTAGGAAAGGATCTTAATTAACAATTTCACAAAGTATTAGAAAACTTTTCTGTTTTCCGATTTCACAAGGGTTTTACAAATATTAAAATATTACAATCTTAGTAATTTCTGTGCATTAGGTTAGGTTTCTGTGCATTAGGCAAGTTTTGGCCTATTGTGTACCTACCACAGGAATCGACATCATTAAACTCCCTTTAAATCTATCTAGTGATATTCACTTAACGTAAGAGATCTCGCACATTACAGGACATGAGCATAGGAAGTGAAGAAGAGTCTCCTCCTCCTCCTCGTCCTTGCAACTGCTTTCCTATGACTTTCTGCTTTCAGCCCAGACATAGGCCTTCCTACACACTCTCTCCCTGGCTCCAGTTGAAGAGTCGTACCGTACCTTACTAATCCGGAACCCAGACTAACTGGATATAGAAGTGTTCGCTCATCTCGTTAAGAGATGTATGACAATCCAACGCCATCCATGACGCCAGGATAACTGAGTCCAGCGAAAAAATGGCCGCCCGACTGTCCACACAAATAGTGATATCAGTCAACGATATTACATTGTGCTTCAACTGTGCATTAGTTCGATTAAATTATCTTCTAGATTTACGGTTACTATGTATATCTTGAAATCTCAATAAACGTTTTGTTTGACGAGTTTTCTAATATTCAGTAATTCGGAGCGAATATTGGTACAATTTTTAGGAAAATCACCAACGTTATGAGAAACTTGTTCTAGGACCAGGTAAAGTTAATCTAAAAAGGTATGGTTGTGCGTGTTAACAACAAAAATCGACCCAGCTTATACATGTAGATAGGCGTAACTTTATCCAAATTTAAAATATTCGATTAATATTTACACCTTCGTCCTTTTTCTAATACCTTTATCCTCATATTAAAAACTAACATTATTGAACCAAACATATGTAGGTATAAAAGTGAGACCCAAACCAATAATATTTCAGTATCACCTCAATAAATATTAAAATAATCTCGTGTTAAAGTTCACTTCTACTGTATATTTATAGGCATTCAAGCAACACACAATAGATTTGTGCGGTATCGGTAATCAAAAAATGAATATTATGATCAGCCAAACCATATACTCGTATATTGAAATCCATCTCATCGAGCTATAAAAAATGGTGACAAAGCTTTTTATGAACCCTTCCTTTTATACCTTTCGCAAAATTGAATCAAGATAACTGTGATCCTGCGTATATATGACTGTTGACAATTTTAGATGGTTGGGATTTCAATATATGGTACATGTATAAATCCGGTGTTATGTATCGCTGAACGCAGCTCAAGCCAAACAGGATTTGTTATATCCTTCGTTGTAAATTATACATACATTTTTTACTCGTTTTGTGTCTATGCGCAAGGTTTTTAATGGTTTTCCGTATATTTCACCACATTAAAAATACAACAACTGCAAAATGTATCTAAAAGAAAATAATATTTAATGTTTTTTATATCCTTTTTTTCCATGTCTCTTTCCACCGTACCATCTGCTATTTCCACAACCAGGGTATAACGTTAAAAATGACAGAGGATGGTCGATGTATTGTAGCAAGGATAATGCATGGTGGTATGATACATAGACAAGCGACACTACATGTTGGCGATGAAATACGAGAAATAAATGGTCAACCTGTACAACATCAATCTGTTGGACAACTACAGCGAATGCTAGTAAGTATATTAATTTTAATATTTTATAAAGGATTTAAAAAACTAACCAAACTAATTTTTTTGCAGCGTGATGCACGCGGTTCAGTTACATTTAAAATAGTTCCTTCTTATAGAAGTGCCCCGCCGCCATGCGAGGTGAGTTTATATAATAGCCTAGAGTACTTCTTACTTTATAATCTGCCTTGCATGAATTTTATATTATTTATTATGTTTTGCTTAATTTACACCAATTCAAAGACATTTTAATCCGTATCTATTCATTCCACTGCGGCGGGAACATTACGTTGTTCGAGAATTCCCTGTTCAATCTCAATACAAAATAATTGTAACTGCAATAAAATCATTACGATAAAACTGTGAGCCCTAAATAAATTTGAAAATTTTTGTAACATACTCTAAAACTTTGTCATCTTAACTATATTATTTTTGATAGTTTGATTTTATAACAGTTTTAATGAAATCTGTTATAGTTTGGGGCTCAAATTGAAAACAAAAAGTAAAATGAAATTCGTAAAAATCTGTTACCCCCGCATAGTTAGCAAATAAAAGTTTTCGAAAAGCTTCGAAAATTGTCTAACTTTATTATCACGTACGTCGTCTTTGAAAACATGTCGTTAGATTATTTTAATTGGAAATGTCAAATCAAAAGATAAGCTGCAGAAAAACAAAGTTTTATTTTGTTTACTATGAAATTCTAGTTTAACGTGTGGCACGAGTGTTTTAACCTGACGGGGGGTAATCTTGAGGATAATATTGCTCGGTTTTGGTCAATACACTTTCCGTTTCATGTTTTTATTTTTTTTGGGGTCCAAAATTGTTTTAAGAGCTGCTTATTTATTTTCAAATTTTGTTCCGCTTCGCTGTGAAAATTGTGAAATTAAAATCAACATTCAGGCAAAGGTCTAATATATTTTTTATATAGCAGACTTAATCATTTTATTCAAATAAAATTGATGGTATGGGTGACTTTAAATTCTTACATATGAACGAACTCTGTTGGGTAGTTGATGAACAGTCCCGTTTTTCATCTTTTTTTTTTGTCCTGAGTTAAATGTACTTAACGAGGTCCCTTCAAGAATTAGATCGTTATTTAGGTATATCGCGTTTTATATATGATCTTTAATATTTGTGATGGTTAGTTCATATTAGCCATTCATAGATGGCACAAACTACGTGTTGTGTACAATTAAAACTAAATATTGGCAAATCGAAACTAAGTTTGCAGTTTAGAACTTAATTTTCAACTATATTTTGTGTTATATTCATTAGAGATATCAACCCATAATACTAATAACTTACATGGACTAACCACCAATTTAGGTGGTCGGAAATTACGACAATAAAATTGGCGTCAGACACACGTTATAATTTTCCGACTTAGTTAGTTATACGCATCAAACACTAGAAATAGTGAACTAGAAATAATTATAACCGATGATTGTTAAATTTAGTCCTCAATCAATGAATTGTATAACTAACCTCTTGTGCATTAGGATGTGATATTGACAATACATTTAACTATGTTCGTTCTGTGCTATAAATTTTTGTAAAATCTTTCAGGATTTCATTCCAGAAAAATAATCGTTCATCTGGTAACACATATTACATTCACACATAAACGCTTATAAGGTAATTCATTTCCTCTCAGAATTTTTACAATCGTTCCAGAAAATTGGGTATTGACGCGAAATATGACAATAATGCTATAGTGTGGTTCTATTTAAAAAATCTCTGACAAACATCTCTAGACTCTAGATTTGTGTCAATAATACCAAATATCCACGAACTGCAATCAACCAAAGGGTGGTCTTTGTCGGTTTTGCGTGATAACGTTCGTAGAAAAATAATCGACTATGGGTTTGCTAAAATCATGTCATATAGGCAAACGATTAAGTATTCTGGAACAAGGCCGAACACAGCATGACAAACATGTTTCTAAAGCCGTGCCGAATTTCAAAGGTCGAGTCGTTCTCCCGGACTGTTGTACCGTGTATCGACAGCGCAGCCTTGTTAGTATTCGCATACGTTTTGTCACATCTGCTGGCCCGATGAAGAATACCACAACTGATCAGTATGCGATCTACGATCTCAATTTGATCTACGTCGTTCATTTTCTCGGTTTCAGTCGTGCTTGGCCGCTGAACCACAAACTCGTTGCACTTCTATCCTGCTGGTGTTGCATTCACTCCGTTGTTTTCCTTTAGAATGCGTAAACTCCGCAGCTTAATCTCAAGCAGGCGGCCCGCTACATTATATGTTTCTCTTTGCTATAGTACAGAACAAGAGATCTGTTTCAGTCCAAGATATTGTATTATTTATTTAACTTCGTTGCGGAACGGCAAGTACAGCACTGTGTCGTCCAATGCGTAGTGCAAATGTCTGATAACTCGCGGTCGTGCTTTTTTCTGTTTCTGTTGATGATTTTAATTCTAGTTAGTCGTTGCCGACCACAACTGTTTCGTCGTTGTTCTTGTTCTCGACCACTTCAACCTCGGGCGGTCGCGTTTCTCGTGTACCGGGCGACGAAATCAATCAAATAGACAAACTGTTGCTCCTAAGGCCGCTCTTCGTTTTGTCAAAATCAAATTCTTACTCCAGACATCAGGCCTGTCAGCGTTGATGTTATCACAATCCATTTGCTGGTTTTTATTCTTTCAGTCAGCTATATATAGTGGCAGGTAAACCAATTCACGGCTCCTTCTCCTCAAGGGATGTCTGATAAGTTATCAGACAGATTTCTGTGTGGACTTTTACACAGCGTTGAACAGCTTCGCGCCGAATGTCTTCAGTTGACCAGTGTAGTCACATTATAGATGCTATTCCATGAGCTTAAATTAAATATTCGCAATGCAGATTGAGTATGTCCCTGGCCGACCAAACCAACTAAACTAGGTCTTGTACATATAGGGTGGCTGACACGAAGTGTTGCCAAAACAAAACGCCACATAATTTTTATTTTTTGATGAATTTTATTGATCAAAGTAAAAAATGTTCACAAATATTTAAACTTTCGAATTGCATTAGCAGTTTTCGATTTGGCCACCTTTAGCCACGATTATGGCCTTCAAACGGCCGACAAAGCTATTGCATGCAGCACGAAAGTGGCTGTGCGGTAGTTTGGCTCATTCCCGGCAAAGCGCTTGCTTGATATGATCGACACTTTGGTATTTTTTTGTGACGATGAAGCTCACTTTTGGTTGAATGGGTACGATAATAAACAGAATTGTCGGATTTGGAGTGAAGATAACCACAAGCCTTTGGCGAAACACCATTACATCCACAGAAAATCACTGTTTGGTGTGTTTTACAGGCCGGCAGAATCATTGGTCCATATGTCTTCAAAAACGATGATGGACGGAGTATTACAGTCAACGATGGACGGTATAGAGACTATACCGTATTTCTAACTTTTTTGTACCCTAATTGGCTGGCATAAATCTTGCTGATATGTGGTTCCAACAGCACCGTGCCACATGCTACACAGCGTGGGATACAAATAATTTACTCAAAGAAACATTTGGTGAAAGACTAATTTCACGTATTGGTCCTGTTATTTGGCCACCGAGATCGTGTGATCTAACTCCATTAGATTATTTTCTTTGGCGATATGTTAAGTCACTTGTATACGCCGATAAACCAGAGACGAATGAACACTTGGAACACAACATTCGGCGAGTTATTAGCGAGATACGGCCGCAATTGCAGTGAAGAGTAATTGCAAATTGGACATCCAGATCGCCAGTCGCGGTGGCCACATGGCCACAAATTATCTATCCAATAAAGCTAGTAGTTTCACTGATATTCAAAATATTTTCCTTTGTTCTATTTTAATTTAAAATTGTAAACCTCTAAAAAACATCCTTTATAATAACGGTACTTTCATTAAATTGTTTATTGAATAATTTAACACCATCTAAGGCCTTTCTAAATTAATACTACTTTTACCGATACCTTCAGTAGAACCGGAAATACATATATCAGTTTAATGTAACCTATAAATTTTTTTTATTAAAAATGGGAAGAACCGACCAATTACATCTACATGTTCAATGGTTCTTTGGCTGTTCTCCATGAAGAATATGAGTTTTACAGTTTACTGTTTATTGTGAATACATTCAAATTTTTACAATATAATTAACTTTAATCTGGCATTGTTCTTTTAGAAACTCCTTAGGTGCGATCTTCTTTTCTTCTTATCTTCGGTCCCAAACTTGTCTGCCGCGGGTGTCTTTACAATACGTGAGCTATCACCGCTCTTATAATTCTTCTAATCAATATTACCCCTTCACTAAGTTTAATGTAAAAAGAAGGTCTGCATAGTTAAGCCTCGTGTTGCTGCTTGAAACTGAAGGGCGCCAGTTAGTCAAAGCTCGGTGCAAGCGAGTATAGGTCATATTCACCTTGGATTTATGATTATATTATTGAAATTTTCTCCTTTAGACCAGTTAAATGCTAAGGTGCGAAACCGGCCTTGTGAAATAAGTTATTCATTTTTATGTATGTGCTTTTAAACTACTTTGAAACACAGTTTTTGTAATCTTGGTTCAATCAAAAGTTTAACAGTTTTAGTTGTCTATATTTATGTAAAATACCATACCAAGCAAACACGTAAATATTCAATAAATATAATTTGCTGTCTGTACATAGATTTCGTAATGTTTTCAGAAACCATAGAAAAAAGCCAACCAAATAAATTATACAGTTAGATTGTTCTGAAAACTTTTCTATATTTGTACTTCAGAGAATTATTTTTAGCATCGTTATAAAGCATAAATATACGACTACACGTAGATACATACAAAACAACATTAACTATAAATTAGGAACCCACCTCCTAAATTACAATCGAAAAAAATATTTTTTGTTGTTGGATGTTATAAAATTGAAAAATTTATTCAAAACACTCAGGAAATCAAAAACAACAGAAATTTCCAAGCTTTTGGTATTTGGAAACTCAAACGAAAATATTTTTCGCCGTAATTGTATTACACCAAAAAAAAGGAAAAACTTTTCAAAAACAAAGTTGTTTTTATACATATTTTCCATAAATATTAAAGAACCAAGATTCATATCAGTATTATATCAGTCAGTGCAGCCCAAGGGGGGTGGTTGATGGATGTATGAGAAGAAACAAAATAAGTTTTTTTTAAATATTAAAGCTTTAATTAATTTGTGTTTTGTTGTGCAGCAACACAATTTTGCTGTTCCCATACCGCATAAAAGTGCCATGGGGATAAGTGGATTGGCAGATCATTTTATAACAATCATGAGTTTCACTAATTAAAATGTACTTTGAACATTAACGTAATATATTTATTAAGTATAATTGAAAATACAGCCAAAGGATATTGTATTTTGTTTGGGTTGGTCGCAGGATGAAGTTTATTAATTTTGACATTGCCCAATATGAAATATTTAACCGTTTTTAAACTTTTATGAACTTTTCGTGTTCTTAGTGAGCAAAAGTAATTATGTTGATCAGCAAATTCTTGGAAAACGAAGTAGAGTGTCAAATAAATAACAAAAATACTTATATTCTAAGGTCCTTCTGGGTGGAATCCAATTCTAGATCTATACCAAACTAACTGATAGTTTAAGGTCTAACTGTGTCATTTTTAAATTAAAAAATGTTCAAAATTTTTATCATTTAGTTGTTTAGAACTGCCAAATTTGCCACTTTTTATTGTATAAATCGGTTTTAAAATTTTCCAACAAAGAAACTTTCTGGAATTATCTTTCGAAGCCAACGCCGAAATGACTGTGCCTTTTGGGTCAAATCAAATTATAAATTAACTTAATTTTGTCAAAAATAGAGGTTTATAGGATTCGGCACAGCCAACTTTTCTCTAAATATCACAAGCTTATTTTTCAGTTTTCCGACTGTTTCTGGAAAATCCCAGAATCTCACCACCAAAAT
Organism: Nephrotoma guestfalica; assembly: GCA_963691935.1. Taxonomy (NCBI): domain Eukaryota; kingdom Metazoa; phylum Arthropoda; class Insecta; order Diptera; family Tipulidae; genus Nephrotoma; species Nephrotoma guestfalica. Next base: position 239,118,844 of record OY829913.1, read on the forward strand.
ATCATTTTGAAGCCCTGCAGGTCGATTGTGGCTTTCCAATAGAAAAACGGAATTAGAAAAATACTTTCATATCGTTTTTGACAAAAAAATCATTTTCTGGTGTACTGAGAAATCATGTTTGATCCAATTTTTTATAATTTAGGAAATAGCGTTTCCGTACCGAAATTGGATGGGAAAAATATTCCCAACTTAAGTTTTTTTTTTGAAAATATTTGCACCAACTGTTTACCATATAGTCTTATACGTATAAGATTGCCTTCCTATGGCTATCCAAGGAAAGCAAAAACTGTCAAATTTTGATGATCCTAAAATTGAAAACCCCTCAATTTTATCATAACTGATGTGTTTGTGAGATAGATGCGAGCTTCATGAACCAACATATCTATTGTAAGTAATTTTGCCGTTCGCTTTATAGAATTTTCAGTAAGAGTTCGGAAAATTACATGAAGACAGTAATTTAGTCAAAACTGGGATATTCTTCAAAAGATGTTCAGAACATAAGTAGAGAGAGAGAGAGAATCATGTCTAAGATTTTCTCAAAAAAGTTTGAAAAATATTAAGAAGGCTAAACTCCTTTTGGTGATGACTTATAGGAGTTTGTATACAGCTGAAAAATCCCAACCCATATAACTCATGTCTATCAGAACCTTACCTGTATATGTCAATTGCTTCTTTGGACAAATCCAACTTATGTATATGAGGAGTCTAAATCTCATTGTGAGTGTAATTCGTTCTTCCAAACTTTGATATTTTGGTTAACGGTATATTTAGTTTAAGTGGGTGCTTACGTACCTTAGGACCGGAGATGATCTCTTGCGATACCACAGTATCTTATTCATTTCTCGTTTAGATAAGCCACCCAGAGCGACTTATGTAGTGTACATTGTTTAGGAATGCAAGTGTTTGTGTTTTTCGTGTGCTTATGCCAGGCAGGCAAATAAACGTCATTCTATTTCTCCTCCTCAGCCCTGCAGCTTCTTCAGAAGTTATTTGATTCCAAATCCAGCCTTCTCGTACGTTCTCAAAAACTGGAGTGTCCCGTTAAAATCCTTAAAACCGTTCTTACCTCTTGTCTGCATAGTAAAATTAACGTTTTTGTTCGTCCGTTAGCCTGTAAGACGCTTATAGGTTAAGGGCTGGTTACTGTACATTCACCCCATACATGAGCACAGGTCTTACTACGATGGTGTAGAGCCTGCGTAGAAAGGATGGAAAGATTGGCTTCCAAATCACCTTACTCCCAGAAATCTTGCTTTACCACTAAACTCACCTCTAGTGCCTTTTAATGTAGGAGGGACAATATTCAAAAAAATTTCTGGGAAATAAAACCAGCTCTCTATTAGGCTAGTTGATCCGGACATCTATATCTGCTAGCTTATGTGTAAATTAAAACGACATTTAAGTTTGCATTACATCTTATCTCATTATATCTATCGATACGTCTTCTGTATAGGCGACCACTCAGACTCCCCTCTCTCTAGTTTTACATGAATTCGTTGATTACAATATCCCAACGAAGAGGATCAGGCGCCACATTTGATGTGTACGTCTAGTCATCCGTCTTCATAAGATCGATCACACCAGCTCGTTGTTAATAATCTAATCTGATTTTGCTTTAGTATATGCCTCCCTCCCTTCCCACTTCCCCAGGCTTCACAATGCTAAAGAGACCTTCAATATCAAGAAGTTTTATTAAGGGATATTATAGTGAGCCTAATGATTTTTCTATCGGAGGCACTAGGAAATGGAAAGCTGTATCTACAGATTTCCTTTAAAAGTCGCGTGCTTGGACTCGGCCTATAGCCTCTAGGACTAACTCTAGCTCGAATGTATTTGAGATCCTTTGGGTGGCCACGCGTGCTCTTTTCCATTTTTGGTATAAATACATTCTTGACTTCCTTCTTCCAACACATTTTGAAGATTTCCTCCACCCAAGAGATAGTAACATCTGAGTTATTTTGCATTTGCAATGAAATGATTCAGTCCGGCCAATAAATTTAAAATACTTGAAACCGTTTATCACAAGTCCCTGCTTTTGCTTACCATTGTACTGGTTTTGACTAGGTAAGTAACATCTCGAGAACGGTTTCAAGTGTTTGGGATAACATCCGTCGTGCTGTCCAGTTGACCCACTGTCTCGGGTCCACTGATTACAGGTTAAGTATTATCTGGAATAGAATGCTATACCCTCCACTCTTTGGCCACACAAAATTTTTTTTCAGAGGTGAGCGTCAAATGTTGATCTTGTCCCCAAGGCTCACCCGCCTTTATTGGTGTCCATGTCCCTCAGATTATGTGATGTGCATTCGCATCACATTCAATTAATCACCGATTTTCCTCCTTTTCTTCTTCCTCCTCCTTCTCCTTTTCTTCTTTTTCCTCACTTCATTTTCTCGGGCCATATACGCTGATGTCAACCAGATCTATCTAGTTCGGTCGTGGAATTATGCTGCTGTCGCTATACTGGGAAGCAGAAATGTGTGTATATTACTTTTCTCAACGTTTCTGGATCTAATATTCTTCGGCATTCTGTTGTTATTTATCAATGGTTCTTGACTGATGACTGAGTTTCCTCCCGATTTTTCCAGTAAAGGAAAGTTGCAGCATAAGTTTTGCTATGATGTCGGTTGAGTTGAATTATTTGTAGCATATCGAAGCGTTTAATCATCAACTCTGCTTGTTGGCGCTCGCTATATATTGTAGGCCAATTAACTTACAATGTTCTGTCCTTGTGAATCCGATAAGTGTTCCTCGTCCAAACATGTAATAGTACGTTTTCCATGTCCTCTATCCGTCCTGAAAGTTTATTTTCACTAGACCAATGATCGACTTCCACTGCAGCTACGCGCTCTACCACAATTTTCCATACATATACTCTTAAAAATTTGAACCCAATACCGAAATTAATAACGCCGTTTGTGTTTGCAAGAACGGCTAGGAATTCCTTATTTGTTACCATAGTGGAATATCTATAGTGCCTTTTATTATCACCCTGTTTGACGATCTTCCAATTCTAGGTCGGTAGAATAGGACTGCTGCCTTGAACTAAGGCTAGAATATCAACCGGCGAGCTTCGTCTTGGCCACAACGCGCCTGCTGTAGCTTTACACATCATTGGTACCAACCCGTAGCTCTGTTGGTAGTGGAGGCCCAGTTTCCTATCAGTGCCTTCATATGGAATTTAGTACCAGCTATAGCACCACATCATGTTCTCATGTTCATTTACTGCGTCACTGAATTCGTATGGGTTTACCCTGAAATAAGACCCCCGTGAATTAGCTAATAGTAAGCGATCTTACTTACAAAATTTGAAATGCGTAGTTCGATACACATAATATAAATAAATTAAAATCGTTAACAAAGCTTGTAACTAACCGGATACACTTTGATTTCAATTAACCAACTGAGAAGGTGATGACTGATGACTAATCCACAACGCTAAAGTATGGGTATAATGCTAACATTGCCCTTAATAAAAAATTTTAAACTTTGAGTTTCTTTTTTCTCCATTCTTATTTCAAGAGTTCAAGAGTTGAGAAATTTGCTTTGTATACACTACACAGAGTCATGATCTCACACTACACTGAATTCATTCAATTTATCTCTTAAGCTCCAGTGAAATATTCCCTCTCATGATCCGGAAATATTTTCTGACTTTAAATGATTTAAAGCTTTATTTATGTGAGGTCAACATTAACACAAAACAAAACACATTTCGAATTATTACCATTGAACCAATTTAGGTAGGGTGAACAAGGTTAGGATTGATGAAAAGTTTAACCCTAGAATTCAGGTTCAGATTTTTTTTTCCAAAAGAGTTCTGAGTTATTCTCTTCCCCATCTTTCATGCAATTTACGCATTCGCTTTGAAAAAATCTCCAGTAACTGTTCGTCGTTAGTCTAACGTTCGAGGACTCGTTCTTTTAATTCATGTGGAACCCAGTTGCTATGTTTTTGAATCATTCCGATTGATTGTAAACGATTTGCAATAGTTGATCAATCAAAATTTAATGCTACAGCCAATCTGATTGTGTTTGAGAAGAATCTTCAGCCAAAAATGTTCCCAACATCTCCAAATTTTATGGGTGGTGTTTATCTTCAATGATTTCAAAATCATTTTAAATCGTCGAAACCATCTTTGCGCGTTGTATTCGATGATGTAATGTAATAAAACTTCCCGCAAATGATGGTTATTTGGAATAAAATTCGATATTTTCAAGGAGTTACAAATACTAGTGGTTTACACGTCAACCAAATGTTGCATACTGGGTTTGGCAGCTAACATCAAGTACTATAGAATACCAGTATTGTCCATTTATAGTACACGTAAGCATGTACTAGTAGCGACACCTATTGGGGAAGGACGGAATCATATTCACACACCCAATCGGAGTATGAAATTTAAATTTCCGTTTCTATTTGAAATACAGAAATAAATTCCTATTCAATTATTGCAAAGTTTGATATTTGAATGGGTGCTTTTAAGTTTTAAATTATGATAAAATTAGAGTTTTGCTACAGTTACGTTTACTAAAATATTTTTAAAGAAGCTAAGTGGTTCCCAAATGTTACTAAATGATTCCGGCGTATAAATAATAACGATTAAACCAATGATTTAATTGCAGTCATCGTCGTTCTATCGCTCTAATCTATTATTTGTTGTTTGTTCTTAAAATATAATATGTGGCGTTTTCCTTATTTTTACTGGTGGATAGTGCCTTGTCGTAGTGTAAAAAAATTTACACAAATCTTTCGTTTTGCCATGCTTTTGATTTCAATAATCCAGAACTGTAAAGAATGCTTTTATTATTCAAGTGGCACGTGATATGCCTGAAGAAGGAAAAAAAATTACTTTGCTATTTATAGTTTTACAAATATGGTGAATGGAACGAAATCGAACCGAATATTATGTCCAACTTAAGGTGTTAGAAATAGTGAACCGATCTGTTCCTAATTCTCAATTTTCAGTCACCGCAATCACCTTTTAATAATGTCCTAAAGCAACTTAACCATTCCCAGTTTTCCGGGTGAATCGATAAAAAGATTACCAATCCTCTTCACCAACAAGACGACGTATTTTGCACAGATTTGTATTCGGTGTAGATAAGTATTCTGTCATTGTTCTATGTACTTCACGAAACTGTATCTACTACTGACTTTAATTAAAATATTAAATTATAAACTCACTTTTTCGAGTAAATACGATGTACTTGTTTTATTTATTAAGTAAAACCGCAACATTTAAGAATTTCATTTTAAATATAAACTACGGCTATTGGCCGATTTTATTAAAGAACCTAATTATAGTTAAAAATATGTATTGGAAACCACCAAATCGCCTAAGCAGCAAAGTTATTTCAGTGGGGAGTTTTTCGATTGTATATTTATTGAAGAGGGTTCGGTAGCTGTACTTCCAAATTTACCAATTACATAATTTTTTTCTAGAAAATATTAATTATTTTATGTTCTTTTAGTACGAACCAATAGCCACTTTCCAATCATCCGCAAACGTCAATTATTATTCGCCCTTGTTATTAGTGTCAATATGCCGAGTCGAAATCTCAGTACTGCGGTCTCCAAGGCTACTATTTTTTGAAGACTATTCCGGCAATGGATTTTGTAATATCTAGAGCCTTCAACCAATTAATATTTTGTAGTCCCTCCAAGTTTGAGATATCTTTTAAGAACGTTTCCATTTTGTAATAGATTTAAAGTTATACACAATGAACTTCGTTTAGAAGCTGAATTAATTGTCTGGGTTTACTTCTCATCATTGCGGTAAAATATTTTATAATCTTGTTTTATCGGCGAAAGCTGCAAATTGTACAAAACCGATTGCCGTTTCCCTGATCTACAAATCCAATAGAATTTTTCCATTTCCTTGCAAGATTGGAGTTTTGTACTAAATATGTTTCTATGTTTGCTTGCTCCATCTTGAGTAAATGGTGATGCTTTTTTATTCAACATGCAAGTTTATCACCGAAAACCCCTACACTCTCGGAAAATTGCAGTTGATAAAAACCAAACTGCAACCAAATCAATTTTGTTTGTATATTTATTTATATTACGATTGAGTCTTGTACCCATTTAGTAATTTATATTGCATAATAAAGTATTTGATTAGTCGGCGTAATCAAATGATTATCCCCAGTTACGTGTAACTCCTCAGATTTTTCATCTCAGTAAGTCTACTGACTTCCTGGTCGCGGTAAGTCGTGTGGTTTGGTTCTTTACAGTCTTCTTGTGTTGGTGTGGCAGTCAGCATACAGCGTATGTCCAGATTTTCATGCTGGTGCAGACGTTGTAGGTGTTTTGTTGCATGATGCTTGATTTCATCTGCGACAAGCTTGATCTTTAGATCTCGATGGAGGTTATCGTGTCGAATGTACAACGGTGCATTAACAGTGCATCGCAGGATTTTATTTTGAACTGTTTGTATGATTTTGATATTTGTCTTCTTGGCACAACCCAAGAGTTGGCTACCATATGTCCATACAGGTTTCAGGATTTGTTTGTATAACAGCAGTTTGTTATGAATCGCTAGTTCAGATTGTCTCTCTAAGGGAAATTGCATTTTTCTAAATTTTATGTTTAGTTCTTCTCTTTTCTTTTTTGTGTGTTCTCTCCATCTAAGTTTAGCATCTAAAGTCATGCCGAGATATTTGGCGGTGTTTGCATGCGGTACTACTATCGAATTGATCTTTATTGGTATATGATTAACTTTTGGATTTGTAAAGTTCACTTGGATTGATTTTGCTTCATTTAATTAAATTCGCCATTTCTTTGTCCAATTACATATCAGGTTAGTAGCCTTCCGTAATTTACTAGTGGAGTCATTGATGTTCTTTGCTGTTGCAAGTATTGCCGTGTCATCGGCACAAGTCGCCATAGTTGCTTCTGTAATTGGTATATCTCTAGTATATAGGAGATACAAGATTGGTCCATATCCTTTTTAGTTGGGAGTTTTCATTCTCATACTTTACTCGGAAGTGCCTCTCTGATATTTATGATCTTAAAATTTCAAAAAATTGCTCCCTAAGATCTCGATGAAGTTTGAATTCTAACCCCTGATGCCATACTTTGTCGAATGCTTGCGCTACAACAAGGAATTTAGGTGAGCAAACTTGTTTGCTTTCTGGTTATCCTTTCTTTGATAATTGGTTTTAGTCTTTTAAGAAGAACCTTGTTAAATAGTTTCGATAATGTTGGTAGCAGAGAAATTGGCCTATATGTAGCTTTATCATTCGCAGGTTTGGTCGGCTTAAGTATCATAATTACTTCTGCAACTTTCCATTGTCTTGGTACATATCTTAGTCGAAATGCTGCATTAATTATATACACTAGTTTCCTCAACGCTTTCTCCGGTAACACTTTTATTATCTGACCCGTTATAAGATCATACCCTGGAGCCTTATACGCATTCAGGTTATTCTCGATTTCCCATTTAGTTCTTTCAATGTTACAGGTGTAATTTTCATTACATCCTGTTTATTTATCTGGGTGATATTTTCCTCTTCCGTTTGTTTGGAGTAAGGTTGGAATGTTTTTTCAAGCTGATTTGCAAAAAAATCTACTTTTTGTTTAGCATTTCGAGCCCAATTGTCTTTATTTTTAATTGGAGGAACCTGAGGTTTGGGTCTTCTAAGATTCTTAGTTGCTTTCCATAATGAATAATCAGTATCTGTTTGCCCAGTTAGAGTGCTGATGCATTTATTAACTGACTGATTTTTAATGTCTTTTAAATATCCTCTTATTTTCCGGGTTTCGATGTTTTTGCCACTTCTTCCATGCTTTTCTTTTATTTTTAAGAAGTTCTCTCACTTCCTCTGCATAGCTAGCATTGCGCTTCATTTCCTTACTATTATTAGAAGTGCTTTCCCACGCAGCTCTTTGGATATTATGGATGAGCTTATCTAATTAGTCTTCTATTCGGGCTGGTCCCTGTATTGGGTTCTGCAGACTAATTCTTTCTGTTAAATGTGTTTGGAAGAGATCCCAATTGGTTTTGGAGCTCGTTAATTTCGGGCTGCTCTCTTTCATAATCATGTTTGGCTTAAGTATCATAATAACTGGTGAATGATCTGACGATAGACTTTCACTGTTCTCTACATGGATATAATTATCTGAAATCTCTTTTAATGTCTTGTAAACTCTTGTAATAAAGAAGTCTATAAGATCTGGAGTCTAACTGATATCCGTTGGCCAATAGGTTAGTGCACCGCCTGAATGAAACTCGCATTTTAGTTGTTTCTTGTTTCTTCACAGTTCTTTTCCTTTAGCAGTCGTTAACCGTGATCCCCAATAGATATTTTTTGCATTATAGTCACCTCCAATTAAGAAAACACTTCCTAGTGTTTTGAGAAGATTAGTATAATCCACTTGTTTGAGATTGTAAAGGGTGATTTTTTTGTGGTTAGGATTTTCATGCATTAGTATTTGACAGATCACGCGGGATTTCAGACAAGGTGTCAAAGAGAAAGATGCTCAGTATGCTTTGACATTTCATAATGAATAGACTTACTAACGAGCAACGCTTGCAAATAATTGAATTATATTACAAAAATCAGTGTTCGGTTCGAAAAGTGTTTCGCGATTTACGTCCGATTTATGGTCTACATAATCGACCAAGTGAGCAAACAATTAATGCGATTGTGACCAAGTTTCGCACTCAGTTTACTTTATTGGACATTAAACCAACCACACGAATGCGTACAGTGCGTACAGAAGAGAATATTGCGTCTGTTTCTGAGAGTGTTGCTGAAGACCGTGAAATGTCGATTCGTCGCCGTTCGCAGCAATTGGGTTTGTGTTATTCGACGACATGGAAGATTTTACGCAAAGATCTTGGTGTAAAACCGTATAAAATACAGCTCCTGCAAGAACTGAAGCCGAACGATCTGCCACAACGTCGAATTTTCAGTGAATGGGCTCTAGAAAAGTTGGCAGAAAATCCGCTTTTTTATCGACAAATTTTGTTCAGCGATGAGGCTCATTTCTGGTTGAATGGCTACGTAAATAAGCAAAATTGCCGCATTTGGAGTGAAGAGCAACCAGAAGCCGTTCAAGAACTGCCCATGCATCCCGAAAAATGCACTGTTTGGTGTGGTTTGTACGCTGGTGGAATCATTGGACCGTATTTTTTCAAAGATGCTGTTGGACGCAACGTTACGGTGAATGGCGATCGCTATCGTTCGATGCTAACAAACTTTTTGTTGCCAAAAATGGAAGAACTGAACTTAGTTGACATGTGGTTTCAACAAGATGGCGCTACATGCCACACAGCTCGCGATTCTATGGCCATTTTGAGGGAAAACTTCGGAGAACAATTCATCTCCAGAAATGGCCCGGTAAGTTGGGCACCAAGATCATGCGATTTGACGCCTTTAGACTATTTTTTGTGGGGCTACGTCAAGTCTAAAGTCTACAGAAATAAGCCAGCAACTATTCCAGTTTTGGAAGACAACATTTCCGAAGAAATTCGGGCTATTCCGGCCGAAATGCTCGAAAAAGTTGCCCAAAATTGGACTTTCCGAATGGACCACCTAAGACGCAGCCGCGGTCAACATTTAAATGAAATTATCTTCAAAAAGTAAATGTCATGGACCAATCTAACGTTTCAAATAAAGAACCGATGAGATTTTGCAAATTTTATGCGTTTTTTTTTAAAAAAAAGTTCTCAAGCTCTTAAAAAATCACCCGTTACAAGTTTTAATATTGTTTAATTGTATTTTGATTGTTGTGACTGGCATGGAGAGCTTCTCGACTTTAAGTTCTTCGTTAGCTTTTATATGATCTTTTGTGAGGATAGCTGATCCACATCTAGCTTTGTTCTGGATGTAATGCATGGTAGCAATTATATCCTTTTATTTTACAGAATGAAGTTTTGGTGAAATGGGTTTCTGATATAAGACATATATCTAGTTCTTGAATGGGATGCAATAGCCCATTTGTACTTCAGGCTACAATCCGTATTGTTTTATTAATTTCTTTTGTTTATAATTTTGATAAACTCGATCAAGGTTTTCTTCTCCAATCTTTTATTGAAACTAGTTTCTGATTTCATTTCTTCTAGTGTGTTCTGCAAACTCATTTCCTGCGAGATAAGTCTTTTGTTGAGGTTCTCTAGATTACTCAGTATGTCCTGTGAAACGAGATCCACTTTTAACTATTTCTGCTATGTTTGCTGAACTATTTGTGCATAAGTAACGTTTTCATTTACTCGCCGTCTTTGTATATTGAGATTAGGAGTTGACGATTTAGACTCCGTGGTTTTTTTTATAGATTGCAGTTGTACTGCTACTTCACATCCTCTGTAGTTTGCTAGCTGCTGGCCTTTACAGTTGATACACTTCGGTGTTGTATTTCGGGGAACTGTGCAGTCGTTTCCAGCGTGTTTTCCTGCACATTTAACACATCTTGCTTCACGATGGCAGTACTTGTGTGTATGATTATAATCTTGGCAGTTTTTACATTGAGTTATTAGTCGACTGACTTTTCTCGGTGTTTCTAATTTAACTCTGAGGTTGAGGATAGCCTTTCCTTCCCTATTTTCTCGTCACTCTTTTCTGATGATGTTGACTGCATCGATTATTTTCAGACCTTTGTTTTGCAGGTCCTCAATAATTTCATCTCTTGAACAAGTTGGATGGAGACCTCTTGTCATTACTTTAATTGTTCAGTCATTTTTATCCTCGTAGGTATGCCACTGATGACCAACAGAATTTAATTTTCTAGCTAGAGCTTTATAATCTCAAGGCTTTGTTTTGTTTATTTTTCATATATATATTATTACTGAGCGATATTACTTTGTAGTCATTTCTACTCGTAGTCGTACTACTTCTTTCATCAGTTTCTGAATACTACCGTGATTTGTTATTCCCAGGATATTGATCGGGGGTGGAACCTGATTCTTATTTTCTGGCTCATGCACTTTTGGTGCAGTAATTGCATTGGCGATTTTAATGTAAGTTTGAATTGACTCAACTTCTGGTGAATTCAGCTTTCCTCTTGCTTAGGTTGGGTTCTTTACTTAGTTTCTTATTTGCTCTCTTGGATTGTAGTCTGCAATTGGTTTCCTTTCAAGCTCATCTGCATCCATGTGATATTCGTCTAGATCTGTGAGTACATGAAATTGGTTGTTCAATAATGCTGAGTTTCCCGCGTTGTTATTTTTATTTACTGTTCCCTTTAGCATAAGGTTTTCTTTCTTTAGCACGGCAACTGCATTGTTTAGCTGCGCGATTAATTTCTCCATTTGTTCAAATTTATTTATTAACTCCGCGTTGTTTATTATAACTGTTTGTGCACTGGGCGTGGCTTCAGTAGTTGGCTCGAAATTTGTATGCTTGATCTTTATGATCAGCATATTTTTCTGAGTCGTTTTCTAATTTTGTTTTTTGGTAAGTCGGACCGAAGTTCCACATCACACGCAGTATGTTCTAACATGACCCAATTTTTCTAAATTCTAAATTCTTTAGTATAGGCCCCTCTGTTACGCGACATTGAGCATTTTATTATAGACCTGCCATTCGATTGGCAATCCAAATTGAATTGTTGATCAGGTTGATATTAGGTTAAGGTTTAAGGTGAACATTAAACTAAGTATTTTGGAAATCTTTTCCGAAGCAAACAATTGGGGGCTTTTAGATCACCCAATAGTTGGTAACATGTTGAGTAAAGTCACGACCAACATACTGAATATTTTTAGCAATGATTTCACTAATCATAATGTCAACGATTGAGGGAGCTGAAAGTGCCCAATGCCAATAAAATATTAAGAAATTTATCAAAAACATTTAATTTTTCATATTACAATCTTGATTCTAAACAAGTCGTGAACTCAAAAATCAATAAAATTTATGCAAAACGCTAAAACATTAAATTTGCGGTCGTACGTATAAATTGTATTTCCTTATACGATTCAGAAATATAATTCCATCAATGAGAGTAATTCAATTCCAAGAACCAGATTCAATATTCTCATAATGCAACCAAACAAAAGATATTTTACCTTATGCATATACTAAAATTCTCAACCTTGAATTTTAGATGGGTCGTGTATTAAATTTATCATATCAATGTTTTATGTGTTTTATTTTGAATCCGCTTTAAAGACAAAATGCGGAGCTTTTATTCGATAAAGTTTTTTTTGGGATAACTCGTTTTTGTTTTTTTGTTGATCAATTCCATTTTTAAATCTTATTTTAAGGAAAATAAGATATCTTTTGGTACACCCCGGTCATAAATAATATTAATATTATTCAAAAGGATGGGAAACATCTTTCAAATCGTATTGTGTAATGCGCTTTCTGTTTAGAAATGAAAGATTTTGGATGATGTTTTCTTAGGAAATTTGATGTACGAATTGTATAGAAGGTCGATGGCTTGCATACATTATTTATGTAAAATTATGTAGACAGATAAGAGAAATTGAAATATCAAAAAGATGGTTGACTGACAGAATTGTGAAGCCCTTTGAAAAATGATACGTTAATTTAGCATATAGGTTTGTTTGTGTACCATTTGTCGTGTGGTGACATTTCATCAAAATAAGATGTACGTTCATACCAAAAATTGGTATTTCGAGTGATAAATGGATTTTCAGAAAACGTCTTCTTGAAATCAGGAATGATATAATATGTATTCCGATGTATTTTGTCTCAATCCAAAATAATCAATTAAAATATACATCTCGAACAAATATTTTTAGATGCGCTTTACATATTTCTAAAATTGATTGATATTCTTAAAACTCATCTGTTGAATTGAGTTTGGAAATAGATCAAAAGGTTTGTTTTACTCTAAAATACGTCAAACTTGATGCTGTGGTGACGACAGCCTACGATAAATAATTGTTAACCTTATTCCATTAGGTATGTATATGTCTTTTATAATGATAATCCCCAAGTTTTTATCAATTTTTAGATTCGTAAGACATGGTTGTATGCTGTGAAACGAACTTAAGATGTCCTGGGTGTCGGCATTTATCAATTCCAAATTATTTTTAATTTCTTAATTTGGGAGGCTCGCATAATTCTAGAACACGACTAACACTAACCGAGTAATTGAACCGTGCATCAAACCTATTAAAGTTTATTAATTCTAGGGCAGGTTGCTATTTATGTCAACTGACAGTGTTTTGCGAGCATGATGTGCAACGCGGACCTACACGTTTACATTATTTTGTGATGAATTTTGCAAATTCAAGAATGTGCTAGTCTTTTTTTAATGATTAGTTTTCTTGCACATCAAAGGCCTTGTCTTGAATTCGAATTTTTTTTATTTTCAGCTAATTCTATCAGTTTATGATCCTGCGAAAACATTAGTTCACACCGCATTATTGCTAGGATTATTGGTGATTGGTTCATTGAGCCCTAGCCAAGTCTCAGACTGCTAGATATTCTTGACATGCTGGGAGGAGATGTTGTAATCATCTTTTTAAAATTTGAATTATCGCTGGTAATTATGTGGGCACTGGGCAGCTATTTTCAGCACTCTCATTTCATTTAATCTTTAGAACCTCCTGAAGAGGAACTTACTAAGTTGGTATATTGTGAAACTCGAATGAATCGCATTATTTTTACGCATAATAACACATTGTTGAGAATTCTATCACCTTCTATTCCAAATTTAGTTAGTCAGGCATATGAGGTGGTTGATGTCTATATTACTATAACATTTAGTTAGAAAGTGCTAACAAAATGCATACGTTTGACCGTCAATATGACCCTTAAAACTATACACTCCTGATACGGTACATCAGGAGTTTAACTGATTGGTAAATATGTTTTTTAGACAAACGCATTAAAAGTATGCCATTTATTGTTTGTCGGGACTTATCTAGGAGCTGTACTGAAATTTACTTCAATTAAACGAAAATTAAGTGAAAATATTGTTTTTGTAACTGGAATAGTGGATTATTATTCCTCTGCTGGGAGTTTTCATTTAGAGGCACTAGATTTTTGTTTACTTTACAGTCGAACAATCTCTAAATTTCAGCTTCAAAAATTAAGTGATATGTAAGTAATAAGTTCAGATAACCGTAACGTAACCCATAACGTTTTTGTATTACAAATTTCAAAGCTACAGTAGACAACTGAAAGCATGTGTGTCATGTTTATTCCGCTTTGACAATTTTATTGATGTATCTATTGCAAGTTAAATCATTTTAATTTTTTTGCAAAAATTTTAAATCAACCATTACTATTGAAGTTTTAGCTATTAGCTATTTGCTAATGCACTGGCGACTATTGTAAACGTTAATTTTTCTGTCTACAAGAGCATCATAAAAAAATTTAGATTTCTTTAAAATGGCATTCAAATTCGTTCGTGGCATTCAAAATCGTTTACAGGTACTTTATCTATCACATTTGATAGCGAAGGAATTTTATAATCTAACGAAACTTATAAAATTGGACACGATATAAATATTGCTAAGTCGAATCTGACATTTTTGGGAAGGTAAAGCATATAGACTTAATCCTGCTTTCTAATTAAAGTGTGTTTTGCGGGGTATTCATTTTACTCAAAATAATAATTAGAAATTAAGCATTTTTGACGGGTTTCAAACAATATTCCAACGATTCCTGGGGATGTCCACGGGGTCTCAACAATATTTTCGTTATAATAGATCGTTCAATCTACTGGAACTATAGCGAATGAGATATAATTGAGTTAGATTTTATTATATTTTATAGATGTTAGAAACGTTCTATAACGGCCAAGCTAAATATATTCAAGGGTATCGGGTACTGTACAAAGAGATCAGCAAAACGATTACTCTTTAGGTGGTCAATACGGTACTCTGAGCGCCTCTAATTAATTTCCTACACACTTTAACGGGTAGGTCCTTTCCGTAGTATGTGTACATGTCCATCTCTGATTCTTTTTCTTCATGTCACACTTAATTTCGTTTGTCATCTTGTTGACGAGAAACATTTTATCAACCGTCTAAAGCATTTATTTACAAATACTCCTGTGTCTCCTTCTTTCACAACCAACCAGCTTTACAAATTTTACGCATTGGTCGGTCGCATTCGACGCATGCATTTGTTCTGCGAAATTGGAACAGAAGCTTCTTCTATGGCTTCGTGACTTATTTGGGAATGTTAATTTAACAGCCAATTGGAGAAATTGCTAGAAGCAAATATTAATATTTTACGCATAAACATGGAACTTCAAAATTCCAAAAGACATTGTAAGGTTCAGTACAACTGATCCTTACTTGCTCCTTAGCTAGAAAATATTATATGGTGTCGAAACATGTACGAGTAGACGAGAGTTCGTGGACATCTCTGGTAATGACAATACAAATGAAATCATGAATACCATTTTAGACATAGCTATAGCTCGTTAGAAGCGGATACTAATCACGTAAATGTGGATGAGAATCTGTGACATCTCTAGGATCGGCGGTATAAAAAAGTAAATTTGTTAAAAATTTTAAAATTTTCATAACCATGGCAAGATGTAAGACAGAATCAAAACAGAACTCGTGGACCTGACCTCTCCAGGATTAATGTTATAACATTTTGAAAATAATTGAAAATCGAAAAATTCTTTAACCACCAAAATTTAGTAGTGATCATCATAAATAATGAGGATCGTTTGTAGTCATTTGTAAAATACATCAAAATACATAGAAATTTCTAAATTCTGTGAAAATCGCTACACTCGTCAAAGTTTTGCCACTTATATCATAATTCTCCTAACCATTTCAAAAAATGTCGAATGCTATGGGTGCTAATTTCAGGAAAATCCGTCTAGAGGGTCATCCGGTCTGCACGATTGATTTTTATAAAAATTGCTGGAAGAGCGCGTTCGATTACCGAAAACCAACTTTGATGGGTTCTTATTTCGTAAATTCACGCTTGGAGCCTTTTAATATTTTATTTGGCTTCTACGATTTTAATAAGATTTAGCGGGAAGGAATAGAAGGGAACTATTGCAAGAAGATCTAATTTCTGGATAATTAAATTAGGATTCTTCCGATAGGCCGTCATGTTGCACCGCATCATGGTGTGTGATGTTGCATCATGTTGCGCAATGTTGATTCATGTTGCATTATGTTGTACCATATTGTGAGATGTGGTAGAACGTTATGGGATGTTGTATCATTTTCGATCTTGCACTATGGTGCTTGATGTTTCATTTTGTTGCAAGATGTTCTGTGAGGTTTCACTATGTTGTGTCGTGTTAATTTGGGGTCTTCTTTTAATAATTGTTTTGGCTTGGATGATTTTGATTTAATTTGGCGGGACCGGGTTTTCGAATGGAAGGAAATCATTGCAAGGAGTTATTATTTCAGGATAATTAATTTATGAGTCTTCTGGATGGGCCGTTATACTGCGCCATGTTGTATTATATTGCACATTATTGCACCTTCTTGTGGAATGTTGCGCTATGTTGTTTGATGTTCATCATGTTATGGGATATTGTTAAATGTTGCACGATATGTCATTATGTTACGTGATATTGTACCATGTTGAACGATGTTATACTAGTTTGCGTTATGTTGTATATAGTGTTGTTCGTTAATATTATATCTGGCGTTTGTTTATTCATATTGCGAAATGTTGCACCATGTTAAGTTGGTTGAATTACGGTGATATTAGATGGCTGTACCATGTTGCGTGATGTGGTACGGGTTTGTACTATGTTGCGTAATGCTGCTTCGTGTTGTGTCTTGTGTTTTTCGTTGATTAGATATTTGACGTTATGATTAATCATTTTGCGAAATGTTAGACCATGTTATGTTAGTTGTATTACGGTGATTTTAAATAGTTGCACTAATCGTTTCCTTTTGAAAATGTTGCTTGCTATGAGTAACAATATTGATTTGTTACATTCGCTATTTAATTCATGTTTTGAGCTTGGTTTCTTTTTCACGACTCGTCTGGTGCGATCCGGGTCTCTTCATTCAATATTTTTTCGGCTATTATGATTTGGATATAAATTGGTGAAGGGGATGCAAAGCAAGCAAATGCCAAGAATCGATTCCGATGGGTGTTAATCTTGGAAAAATTAGGAGGTTCTTCCGTGGAGCTCGGGACCCTTTTTATATGTTTTCGGCTCGAAAGATTTAAATAAAAATTGCGGTGATAAAGGTTTTCTAATGTCACGAATCAATTGCAATGAGTCCTAATTTTATAAAAATTCATTTTGGGTGTTTCGGGTCTCAGAAAATGTAGACGAGTGTCCGTGGACATCGCTGGTAATGGCAATACAAATTAATATGTGAATATGATTACAGACATAGCATAGTTCATTATAATCGAGTGCCAATTGCTATATAATGGTATAATTTTGCGTAATCTATTCGAAAATGTGGATGAGAGAGTCTGTGGACATCTCTAGAATCGGCAGTAAAAATAAACAAATTTGTTAAAAAATTTAAAATTTTATTAACCATAGTACGGTTCATAAAAATTAAGTATCTTTCACCATAATTTTAAAGTCCTGGTCGAGCTATCAGAAGCTATATGCCAGAAACCGTGAATCCCACCTGCATTGACGGTACAAAATATTGAAAATATTCAAATTCCGCATAATTTTTATAACTCTACAATACATAGCAAAGTTCATTAGAAATTAAATCCAGTTTATTCACATTTAGAAAATATTTTGAGCTACCCATAAATATAAGTCTAATGGCATGGGCATCTTTAGGATTGACGGTAACTAAAAATTTTACGTGGAATAAAATTATGAAATCGGTTAAATTTGTATAAAATTAATAAAAGGAGTTCAAGGTATTGCATTGTCCATCCCAAGAGAAGTTCTGTTTTTGATCCATTTGTTGCTTGGCGGTTATACAACTTGAAATATTCAACAAAATTGTGAAATTTCTAACATCTATAAAATACAGTAAAATCCATCATAATTATAAGCCGGTCGTTATAGACCCAATTAGAAAAATGACAAACTCAACAGTGTAGTTTATAAATATTTTTTTTATTACAAATTTCATAATCATTTTATTACTCGTATATCAGTTTATAAAATACTCTAATGACAATAACCTGAAAAAATTGTTGTCATGAGTTCAGGCGGATATGAAAGGTATCTCAAATTGATTGCAAAATTTGTTTAATAAACTTTTATTCGATATACAATTTTAATTTTCATATGGACAAGTCAAATCTCCATTTCCATATAAAATAGTATGTTCACACAGAAAATCACAGACCATTTAATCGACACACACACACACACAATCACATATTAAAATAATACCTGCAACATAAACATATGCCAGATGTCATCCAAATGTAATATTTTATAACAATTCAAATCGATTAACAGCATTAACAAAACTACACCCATGAATTTATTGCAAATTCCCACGCCACACACATAAAACTGCATATACGAGTATGTAAATATATAGCTAGATAAAATTTTATTTAGTTGGAGGCTATATACGAGTACATTACATATACGAAAACATATAACACGTTTTTGTTATTGGACATTAAATTTTAAATTTATTGCTCAAACAACAGGAAAGTAAAAATAAATTTTAATCCATTTAATAACAGAACAATAAATTAATTTTATGCTTAAAAGTAGAAAACCATAAACTAAATTTTATTATCAATAATATTATTAAAACTAATTATTTTAAACTCAATTTGTCGCATTAACTGAATATAAATTGCGAATAATCTCCTTTGAGGAATACCTACTATATTACATAACAGTCCGCCATCCCTTGGCGAGCACTATTATTATACACTGCATGCTTATTATTTGTACAGTTTCTGCGCTTGTTTCTCTAAAATCTATAAATGTTATTAAATATTCTATAAAAATTAATTAAATTAACCAATATTAATTTTCAATTTCTTTCATTTTCTTTTCTAATCATTTCTTTGTAAAAAAGCAGCTATTTAGGATAAGGCCAGCACCTGTTTTAGTAAGTATTCTTATCTATAACATCAAAACTTTTAATAACGAAATGCTAAAAAAATGTATGTACACATTCAACCATATGAAGTAAATGTTTAAAAATCCGGAAGCTTGATAAGGGTCTTTACGTTTTCTGTTTTGTTTTTATCTTTTTTAATACAAGAGATAAGATTTGTATTTTATTTAGATCTTGAAATTAAGATTCAGTTTGCATCGTGTATGAAGTATATATTGAGCACTTTGTTCGGGTGTGTGGAAAATTAAAATCATATTATGTATGTATATTATTAAGAAAATAAGAAGAAAAGAAAACGAAGAAAATATAATCTGTGTGTTACACAGTTCAAATCCCTAAACTAAAACATAAAATTGATGAACCGACATTTGTACATATGCGATTTATACATGACTCGCAGTGGCATTCGGATATTTTGATTTGATTAACATAATTTTCTTGTGTATTCGCTTCGTCTTATCTGAGATTATCTCGTTTCTTTTGATTTCGTTTCATTTCGATTTTTATAGGCATAATAGACATCGTATACAGCAAATATGTTGTTCACATCACAGACTACGATAAGGATATTGATATTCTATTGTAAAGTTTGATGAAAGTGGTTTTGTGTTATATATTTGAACCAAAAAAGGTCAAACTTTGCTGATTTTAATTAATGATATAACTTCGAATGTGGATATTATTCGAATAAATTGAATTAGGGCAGACGCATGTTAATAAAATACTATTAGGGATATTTTTGAAATGGCATACAAGAAATAACTTATGTTCTTTATATCAGAAATGAAATTTTAAGCGCGGTTCCTGATCGTTTGAGCCCCTAGCACTATTTTCTTTTAATTTGTGCGATTATGAAAAGGATTGTGAAAGACAGCGCCTTAACCACAAGAATCACATTCAGTTTTACCTGTTCTGTTAGATCGAACAGGTCGCGCTAAGCGTTCGTGCCTGTTATATAGCACTCCGGTGACTGGCCTAAAGAGGCACCAATAATCTGTAACAATTATTTTGAGGATTGTTGTATAATCTAAATATATTTAAACTCGTGTAATTATGCTGTGCGCTCCTCTTCTTCCTCAACGCATTGCGCCTCGATGGTAGCACTTATCCGCCTTTTAAATCGAAATGTTATATCGAACAAAAATGATATTTTTGTTACCCATAATTAATAAAGTAAAAGGTAAGTTCCTTACTATCTAGTATAAGAGATTACCAAATTACGGCTCGCGAGCTCTAAAGTATCGAGTAATAATTTTGACTGTACGCTGCCTACCAGATAATAATTCTGAGCTTCCAGTTTCAACATTTAACAAAAAATTGGGAATTTCTGGTGTCCTCCTTTACTCGTTTTTCGCGAGTAAAAGTTGATAAAATCCCGTTTTTCAAAATTAGAAACGATGTACGGGCCAAACTAGACCTTGTAATCATACAAGACGAAAACCAAAATTAAATGGACAACTTGAACGAACGAAAACCATCGACCTTTTGCGTAAGAACATACTTACGCACGAAGTCGATGCCATGCCACAGAGATGAAGACGTATTCTCAACAAAGTCAGCCCGTGCGCCCGGAGCAATCACTAAGGATCTTTCACATTACACACTTTGACTTCTTCCACTGCTAGAATGCTACTACGTGGAGATCCTATTGTTTTTACGATCGTCTTCGAATGGATAACACATATGCTGGGTCAATCACTCCGCCCTGTGACACCCAGCCAAGGGAAGGGGATGAGTGTTGTATGTAGAAATATGAAACCGTCATATCGAAGAAAAAATTTAACCAATAAAACCTCAAAAGAAAATCTCTGTCTTTCTTTTTCTGCGATAACCCCAAAATAAAATCTCGAATATGTAAATCGAAATTATAAAATAATCTAAAAAACGAAATGAGACAAAACACACCCCACGAGAGTTTATACAGCTGGTTCACAATACAAATCCATCACATGGGAATCGGTAATTTCTGTAACTATAAAACACGGAGTAACTGGGCATCCAAGGTCCCCACTTTCCATGACAAGCACTTCGGCTACTATTGGACAAACTTTAGATAGCGGAAGTTGATTTTCAAAACATGATTAGTCATGCCATTTTCGGGCCAGTTGTTGGTGCAGAACACGCGACTATGCGAGAACTACTACGAACTGAAAAATAATACCTGGTTTGTCATTTCATTCTTCATATACAATTATTTTCCGCCCAAGGCAGATAACAACGACTGATGCATTAAGCATTACAATGATTACCATAGTTTTTCTTTACGTCTTCCTCGTCGTTTTTCTTTAAGTCCGAAGTAATACTTTTTGGACATAAAATCAATGCACAGGAAATTTTACTGTTCCTCAAATGTATCCACGTGATAACGCATTTTAAACGATGCCTCCCGCCCCCTCCCTCCTGCTTTCAAAATTGAATAAAAGTCAGGAGTGGATTATTTACGCTGAATTCGCTCCATAGAATTAAGTATAATGTAGGTCGCTTTTAATCGGTCGATAGATTGCTCTTTATTTTTAATTGATGTGACAAAATATATTCGTAACCGGCGAAGACAAAATCGTAATTGTTGAGCGATTTCGGAACAAATATGTCTTTATGTCGTGGTTGTCGTGTATTCGTGGAGATAAGATTTTGCATGGTAGTGCGTAATTACTCGATGACTGTGTCGGTTGATGGTAGAGAAAAAAGAGGGTATTCGATAAAGAGTTCGATAAACCATTTCAGCTGATGAGCAGTTAAAATCTTCTTTCACTGTTGTTGGAATTAATAATAGAACGACTGGAATTTTCGAACTCCAATGTATTGTGTCATCTCCAGCCCTCATAGTAGCTTTAAGCTGTCGATGAAATCGTTTGACCAAATGTCATTCGCTTGTGGATGATAAGATGTCGTGCGTATCCGATGTTGCAAAAAGTTTCATACATTTGGTGACAAATTTGGACTCACACTGCGTTTCTTGATCGGTTGTAATAGTGAGTGCAGCGCCGAATCGTGATTCGTAATTGTTGTGGCAATGGTTTGTGCTGACGCATCGGTCATGTAGTATGCTTCGGGCCATCGAGTGAATCGGTCGACACAGGTTAAAAGGTAAGTATATCCATAGAATCGGCGCCTTATTATGCCATTTCGCTTTCGACCGTTAGCATGATAAACAAGACTGTGTCCAAAGGTTCATGTCTTTCTATAAGGCTAGAAGTACTGAGCAGCAACCAATTAACGAGTTGCGCGGATTCCAGGATGTGAACGGTTGTGTACATCGTCGATTGTTTTGCGTCGTAACGTCTCTATGTAAGGGTGGTTCGTGCCCGTCGATGTTTCGCAATATATTTGATGAAAGTCAGGTATTTTAAAAACCTCTAATTTGTAAGTATAATTAGCGCGACATTCGAAACCAAAAAGTAAGTTTTGAAGTTCTAGGTTTACATTTTGTGCCCTGTACAATTGTGTAATAGACGAAATTAGCTTCGACAGATTCGACTGTCGGTTATTCGTCTGATAGTGCCGTTTAAATATCAGTCGTGCGGGACAGCATATCCGTGACAACATTGTCTTTCCCCTTTCACATGTTGGTTATCTGTGATAAATTGACTGACGCAATTCTAATGCATTGGTTTTCTTGGATTACGTTCAGTTTTAGACTGAATTGCTCTAATCACAGGTTTATCGTTGGCGTAAAAGGTGAAATCCCGACCTTCTGCGAAGTACCTGATTCTTTCACTGGTAGACAAATCGCCAGTAATTCCCGATCGAATTCGGAATATTTTCGTTGAGTGCTTTTTCGAAAAGAGTACCATGGGCTTCGAATAACAGTTGTTATTGCGTTGCTGCAAAATAGAGCTGACAACGATATTACATGCGTCGGCCATGATATTGAAATTAACGTCGTTCAGCGGATGTGTCAATAGCGCATTTGAACCCTTTTCAATTTTTAATTTTAAATGTGCATTTTGGCATTCGTCGGGCCAAGAGAAGTTTTTGGCCACATTCGTGGATTGGGGCGACTGCTTCAGTGAGTTCTGATATAATGTGATGATAGTAATTTCCCATGCCGATAAACTGCGTAAATTCGTTTAATTGTGGTTAGAGCTAGAAATTGCGCAATATCATTAATTCATTCCAGGTGAGGAGTGATTTCATATCTAAGGATATCGAGAGAAATCTAACCTAAAATGCGAGTCGTTCCAATAGCTCTTCCAAGTGGTATTTGCTTTGCTCTTAATTTATCGATGTCATGAGGATATTGTCGACGTACGTAAATACGAAGACTACCAAGTTCTCGAACCACTTCTTTGATAAAACGTTGAAATGTTTGTGCGACATTTGTAAGACCGAATGGTCGTGATGGACGTTTTATGTACAACCTCGGTCGCAACGGGAATGAGGTAATATGCTCCGTCGAGATTGATTTTGGTTGTGAGGATTGAGCGGCACACGGTTTGCAATCGACCTCTTACTTTCTCACCATATAAAGCGCGCAAAAGTCGGATGATGTCGATGACCGACAAACCCCTAATTTCCAAAACTTGTTGGTTATCGTTGTCATGCATACTCGTTTTGGCTCGGTTATATTGATCCTTTCGGTCGCTTTATGACTTTGTCCCATTATTGACAGATGATGTGAATGCTCGATGGCTTTCACTTCAACCATACCAGCAAGCGTGTCTAATGGAGCCGTATCGAGGCAATCGTTCTAAAAGTGTGACCTTCACGTACTTGTAATGATCTTAATTAGGTGGGTTCATCAGTATGTCTGACATAGCATTCAAGTAGTTTTATTTCGTTCCAATTTTGACCACTTCGAATTGAATTTCGACGAGTGCGAACTATTCTCGTATGTCGTTGGCCCATATGCATTGTAAACATTTGAATTTCGATGTTTTACACGAAGTAATTCTTTCTAGGACGTATTTCACTCATATTATAATTTTTTTTCTTTTTAAAAACCGATATCGTCGCCAATATTTAAAATTGCAGGTACGCGTCTAGAGTTTTGTATCTCCGGAGATTCCCTGGAGTTTAACTCTGCTGTAATTAAAAATGAATTTTGAATTTCTTTTCGTGCTGTCATTTTTCGTTGTTGTGTATGCTCGGCAGTCGATCGCTACGAGTATGGATTATGAACATACATGTTAAAGCCAGTGTGCAGTGCCGTCGATTTGTGTGCTTTATCGTTTGTATGAAAAATTATTTTCGATAAAACAAAACAAATGTTTCAAAATTAAGATTGTGATCAGTTGTAAAGTAATCATTGAGAAGGTTATCTGCATATGCAAAATATTTTCGAAATGTAATTTAAACCTTTATCTCCTTAAGGAGGTAACTTTATGTTAAAAGAATTTTTAATAAAAATTTTAATTATTCATCATCAGCTTCTTCATTCGACACTTTAATCTCTATAGCCGCCTTATTAAATGACATACATAGACTTTAGGAATAATCAGAGATAGTCGTATACGCGTCATCTACTAATGTTTACGTGATTGCGTAGGCAGCTGTTCGACAACGTCAACTTATCGTCGGTAATGTCAAGTAATCGTAGGTGACGACGATTGCAAGTTGTAATTCCGCCAGTAGTGATTGGATGATCTACGTATTTTTAGCTTCTGTCGAAATTTTAAACTAACTAAATTAAAGGTTATGTTATACCAGTTACGTATAGATGTCTCTAATGTTTTTAGTTTTTAGTTTAGATTTGTTAGCCGATTTACAATTTTGTCGAAATTAATAAATTTTGATTTAGTTAGCAAATTTGAATTTAAACTGGGTGCCTTAATCGGCTAAAATAAATTGACCAAACTAAATTTCGAAAGTTCTGCTATTCTTCTCTACGCGGTTAATCAAAAGTTAACTCTCGAGCTTTCTTAGATTTTTTGTTTGACTTTTAGAATTTTCTTAACTAACTTCAAATGATAATTATTCGTTTATATATAAATTAATTAATAAAAGTTACAGATTAAAAATATTGTTTGAATGATAATTCAAACAATATTTTTAATCTTTAATTTTTCCCCGAAATTCTTGTCTTAATTTAATTAGGTCAAGTTAGTCTAAATTACTGAGTAAATTGCCGTTAGTTTGTACTAGTTATAAATAGTTGTTACTGTATTTATAAAATGTACTGGGCCTAATATTTAGTCCTACATTGCCTACTAAATTGTTAATTATGAACCATCGATGACAATTACTATTGATTACCATCGATGGCAATTGATAAAACTCAAGCTGTGCATGGCACCAAGTTTTTGGCCTAAATTTCCGACTAACTAAATTCCTGACTAGTTTACACCAGATATTGATAGATGTCTCTAATGCCCTGCAACTAAAATACGCCTGATATTCAGTTCTAAACTGCAAACTTGTTTCGGATTTATAAATTACCGGGTACATATATTTAAAAAAATGGTAAACCTTTATTCATTTAGCAAATGTTTATAAAATAGTAGACGCGGTTTATTTTGTGTCATCTATGAACGAATGGTTTGAACTCAATTTATATAGTCGGAAATTTAAACAAAAAAATCGGCGTGAGACACGAGAATAAATTAACAAACTAGAATGAAATTGCAGTGAATTATGTTTCACGCCATCTATTAATAACTGGTACAAACCAACATAAAATTAGTTTAGTCAGTAATGTAGTCGAAAAATTGATATCACGCCCAGGGTATTTGAAATTCTTAGTGTTAATTTGGAAACATACATTGGGCCAAACTAAAAAGTATTAAGTGGAATTTAATTATGTGGATTGTTAAAATGTTTAGAATAACGCCATCTATGCATCACTAGTAACAACTTTTTTTGTGTGGCGTGAAATATGTTCCTTTAAACGAAAGCAGTTCAAATTTTTTATGACATTTGATTAAATAGTTACATAGTTAGTGTTGGAAAAACGTTGGAATAAGTGTATATCGAGCTAAAAGGAGACTATATTGAAAAATACAGCGAATTTTACTTAGAACAATTATGTTTACTGTTTCATTTTAAAAATTTATCAATAAACCGTTTTGTTCACTGAACTGACAAATATTACACTTTAACATTGTAGAAAAAAAAAATTTCTAATTGATTCAATGGCAGCTAAAGTATTTAAAAAAAATTAATCCTTAAATATAGTGAGCTAAATAAATGTGAACCAGGCATGTTAAAAATAATACGGAGTTAGATGAAAAAATTCATTTTCAGTGCCACTCACGGCTGTAGTTACTGTTCATTGATGGTGGATTTTAAGTGGGTTCATTATATTTACCGTGCGATGAGGATGTTGTCCAGGTTGATTACGTACTCACCATAAAGATACGTTCAACGGCAACTGTTGCAAAATCACGATCTTTTATACCGAATGAGAATTAGGTTAGGTCAGCCGCATGAGTAGGCCCATATACTAACGAATAATTTATGCAATTTAGTGTTAAAATGTAAGCTTTTTGGCCTCTAGGGTAATAAGACGATTACCTAGCAGCTAGATAGCAATTTTATTAGACAGACTAACCAACCATAAACTAAAGAAAAAATTATGAGAAAATTTTTAATGTCATTTCTTAGGTAAACAATGTTGTCGACATTGTTTACGTCATGCTCGCAAATAATCGTTATAAAATCTACCACCTAATAAATTACGTGTCGAAAACCGCGTAGATTACATTGCGTAATCTACTTCGCAGCATTAGTATTCGTGGTAGAAGATAGAACTACTATTTCGAATAATTGATTTCGTAAATTAAACTAAAATTTCCTTCTTCCCTACGGGTTCTGATATTTTCATCTATTTTAATTCCAATTCGTTTTCAAGAAGATAATGTACTGTAAAATAAGTTATTTTTCACCCAATCCCAAGATAACCTTTGTTAAGTACCTAAATGTAATATGCTGTAAATTTTCAATTATCTTCCTCTATTGACATATAAAATTACATCGTATTCTGTATTTTTTAATCCACACGAGGTATAGAATCTTATATCAGTATCACTATACCTATATGAAGAAATCTTGTATTTCTAATTCTCGAACACACAACACCCATTAATCATATAATCGAAAACTAAATAAAATTAGTTTTGGGTGTCTAGTGCCCGTGTTTTTCAATAAAATAAAACTAAAATCTTATCAAATCAATAATTCATAACGAACATAACTTTCGTACACATTGATGTATCTTTTCTGGGAAATACGCATCCATATATAAAGATTAAAATCTTGTGTGCGGAGCCAAGGGGGCAATATTTAAGAAAACAATATAAAATACGGATAGGAAAAAAATGCTCAACATTAAAAACAAATAAATTCCCTTCGGAGCCTCGAACCATAAATTTATCATTTTCCGTTATCAATTCAGTAAACATATACACAGTTATGATATAAATTGTATTTTCTTAGGTATACCGTACCTTTAACTTACTTGAGTACACATCATCATCATCATCATCATCATCAGAAACATCATGTATATTACGCACACATTGATTATTCCGCCTCCTTACTTAGGGTTTTACCTGAATTGAATTTAATGATAAAAACCACACGCTCACCCTTAAAAGGATTTTTTTGTGTTTTTTTAAATGATACACAAAACTATTAAAGAAAACTAATTTATTTATTTTTTTGGTGCGTACACCTTAGTATATTTGCTTAAGATAAATTTGGGAAAATAATGGTTTTATAGGAACTCGATATTTTATATACATACGAGTACGTAATCGTATAATAAGGTAATAAGGTTACGTATACGTAACCTTGGACTTTGGTCGACGTATACAGGGGAGCTATACAATTTACTTTCTTTCACTATTTGTTACAACAAAAAAGAAGGAAGTATTGAAAATATGCAACGATATCGTTGGTTATTCATTCCAAATAAATTTTCTGTATATCCTTGAACACTATTCCAATTTGATTACTTTCTTGCTACGCACTCGCGATAATAGAATGTCGAGTGTTGGCCACAACAGAGACACCCCAAAATTTTGTTGTACTCAGTAACAAGATTACCAAAAATCTTATAAGCATCTCAGAAAAGATCCTTTTTATTATCAGAAATAATTTTCCATCTCGATTTTCATTAAATTTTATACGAAAATATACGAAAAGTTTCATTTATATTAAAATCAGTAGATAGAGTACCACATACACGTATAGTAATGTATATACTAGCTAGATGTACTACTTAGATACTACAGAAATATTACGCTTATGTAATATAATTTGAAAGAAAATAGAACACAGTTAAAGAAAATATTTAGTTATTACGGAAGTTTAAAGATTTAAATTTTTTTGGTAAAACGCCATTAGGTTAGATAAAATAGAATCATAATCTAATGATTTTCTTCTTGAAATTTAAATTGAAAGTTTTTTTTACATCTTCCCTGTAAATTATTTTTATCTATCGTTGTAATCTTATCTTTTCGATTATAATCAATTGTATTTCGAATAATAGCAAAATGTCATAACCAAGTCTTATCGGAACGCAATCCTAGTTTAATCTGTTTCTAGTTTGTGATATTATTATCTGGTTTCACTTACAATTGAAAAAGGGAAAATGGAAAATTGGTCCTAGAAATCGTTAAGGAGGCCAAAATGCTAAATTTTGATGTATTGACTATTAAAACATTATTGAGAGAGCATGTGTTCATATATACTGAATTTATTTAACTCTTTCTCGAGCTTGTGGGTGTTTGTTGTTGTTAAAGATGATGTTGTAGTAGAAATCATCCTTTACTGTCCATGATGTGTGTGGTTTATGTTGCGTAAAAACAACTGTATCTGACTCATATTGACTGATACCAAGGATGATATGTTGATCTTAGTTACTTCACTCCCCTTCCCCCCTCGGGCCGACAGAGATCATTTCAGTGCCTTGCAGATTAAATGGCATGCTAATTTTGATTTAGTAACATAAATTATGCATTGGTTTGAATTATGTAATGGTATCAAATGATTTGTAGGTGGGAGACCTCGAACATCTCACATTGAGATAAAGTCGAATACATTTATTTAATACATGTCGAATACATGCGGATTGCATCCGTGTGTATATAGGTAAGCACTGATTTAGATTAAGCAACCAAAAGATATTCTGGTCATAGTTGCGATAATACAAAGTGAAGATTTGACATAGGGATAGGTACAGATGTACTTTATAAGCAAATAATTGGTAGGAATGTATTCTCACTAAAGGTATGCGAACGCTTATTCTGATGTTACTTCTGGTAATTCTGGATTCGGTTTTTAGTGCCCGGTACAGATTCATTAGGTTCCCTTGCTTTCTGGCAGGCAAAGTCTTCACTGGGAAAAAACGTTATTCGATCTGATTCATTTCATATTGGAGTCATAATGGTTTTAACAGAGATCGATCAAGGTTATTGTGCTGTTTGTTGAGCAGTAGTTTGATAATATTCTGATTACTCTAGTCTAATTACTATAATATCCTTCTGATTCATTTTGGTATTGTATTCCTGAAGGTGCTTCAATTCCAACTCCACTTGCTTTTCTTGTAGTTTTGTCAGATTGGTTAAAGAGTAATGATTATTTTGCTCAAATAAACGTCTTATATCTCTATAATAGACCTTTGATACCAACTGCTCGATTAAACCGATTAAGTGTTGTTCGTAAATTTTTTGCTTCTCGTTTAAACAAAAATGCCAATGGTGTTATTTAGAAGAATCCCAATCGCGTATCCAACTTGTTGGTTGCGATGTCTCGTCGCTTGCTCGGTGCTCAAGTTGTTGGACAACGATATTACAATGCATCGATTGCATATTGTTCTTCTCTGCTGCATCCCAGTAACTCTTCATATTAATTCGAATGATTAGGTTCAAATATGCATCAAGTAGCTAAACCTTTCCTACATGAAGATCCCAGCTCTCGTTAACAAAAGTGGTGGTGGAGGTAGAGGAGGGGGTTGAAAGGTAGTGACCGAAATATTAGCCATTTTGGCTAGCCAACGCGCAGTTGTTGTTTAACAGTCGTTTGAGTGAGTCGATGTGAGTGTTTTTGTGAACATGGAAAAAAACCGAGTATTATCTAGCTGCGTCATTAAATAATTATATTCGAAAGGTTGTACGTCTATGCAAATCAAAGACGAGTTGGATGCCGTGTACTGGTACTCTGCACCACCGTTTTTGGGCAGCTGAATTTAAGGCGAGCCATACCAGCTTGGTGACGGTAATATCGCTCAACTTCGCCAAATGGTACTATACAACCCTCGAATTAAAGTTTGAGAGATAGAAGAAGCTATGAATATGTTCAAAGAACGTATTTGTGAGATATTGAATCAAAATTTAAGCATGAGAAAGCCGTCAGCGCGTTGGATGCCGCGTTTTCTCACTTTGGATCAGAAACGAGTTCGAATTAACATTTTCAACAGAGCGGCGCAGTTGAGGCACAATGAATCAGAGTTTTGGTGCCGGCTAATTATTTTTGTTGACACTTAAATACACCATTACACTCCAAAATTAAAAATACAATCAAAACAGTGGACTGCCTAGAGGGAAACGTTTAAAAAAGGCAAAAGCTATTCCTTCGGCCGGGAAAGTTATGGCGACTGTTTTCTGGAACAGTTATGGAGTTATGTTAATCGATTACAATGCGCCGTATTACACCTCAGCGGTTACCATGGCGAAAATCTACGAATTACGGCGTACATTAGCGACTTTTTTGTACCCTAAGCTAAAAGTTGCGCTCGGAGGACAGATACCTTCGTAAATATTTTGCAGGGAAAGACGCCGATTACACTGGACGGGTTGAGGAGATGGAAGCATCGCTGAGAGAAATGTATAGGCTTACGATAGCCTCCTTGTAGAGAAATAAAATTAAATTTAAAGAAAAAATGCCTTGTACCTTTGTTATGTCGAAAACTGTACAGACAACCCTCGTACTGTATTAGTTGAAATGACTAATACTGTGATTTTTAAACTTGAATTTTTTCCTGGGCTCTTAGTTTCATCTTCTAAAGCTGGCAGAGTTCGCAATTCCATCTTAGAATTTCATATTCATCCAGCGTGGCAAATTCATCACGGTCCGTTCCAGACGGTCATATTGCACAACGTCTTCCAAAAATCATTTACAATTTCATTTCCGTTCACCTAAATAAATTTCATCACAATATATTCAGAAATAACCTAATTCCAGGTTTGTCATATTCCAACAATTCTTCCAAAATCATTTTGGAGTAATTTTCATCAAGTTTATCCAAATTCATCATGACCATTTAAAATGTATTAGTTCCGTCCCAGTTGGCCATATTACAAACATCCCAACTCCAACTACATTATAATGAGTTAAGAAATGGCTCAGTTCCATCTAAATTGACCATATTCCAAAAATTATTCTCAAAATCTCTCTAGTTTGTTCTCTATCTGTTGAGAAATCATCTAGTTCCGTTCCACATGGCATTATTCCAGAACTTTTTCCAAAATGATTGAGAATTTTGTTTCGATTTATGATATTCAATTTCACTATGATCGGTATAAAAAATGGTTTAGTTCCGTCCCAGTTGGCCATATTCCATAACTTCTTCTTAAAACAATTATAGAGTATCATTTCCATCTCGCTCCATTTTTTTATGTGATGGTAGTTTTTCCAGCTTCGAGAAGAGTTCTGTTTACTTCGTGAAACCTTACATATTCTTTCGGTTACTGTAAAGCTAACGGTTGAATTTAAATATTCATGGAGCGAGGCCTGCGTAGTTGTTATTGTTCCCAACTTGGATGGCAGTCAACGTTTTGGTTTCCGCCAAATGCC
The DNA here is from genome assembly GCA_963691935.1 of Nephrotoma guestfalica. Taxonomy (NCBI): domain Eukaryota; kingdom Metazoa; phylum Arthropoda; class Insecta; order Diptera; family Tipulidae; genus Nephrotoma; species Nephrotoma guestfalica. The sequence continues at coordinate 239,150,504 of OY829913.1, forward strand.
ATTAATAAACTTGGCAAACCTTTATCTTGTCTTCTAGTAGATTAGAATTGCGTTGTCCTGTCCAGTACAGGTCTTCTAGTCGAATAATTCAGTCAATTAATCAATTATTAGCCATAATATAATACTGTGGGCAAAAAATAGTAAGACAATGTTCATAATTTTAAAATTCTTTATTTATTTTTCCAAATCTATTTCGCCCCCCTCAAAGTAAACCCCCCGGCCTCAATACACTTGTGCCAACGTTTTTTCCAATCCTCGAAACAGTTGTTAAAGTCAATTTCCGGAATAGCCTCCAATGCACGTAGCGACCCACGTTTAATGTCTTCAATTGACTCAAAACAGTTTCCCCGGAGCGGTTGCTTGAGTTTGCTGAACAGCCAGAAGTCACACGGAGCTAAATCAGGCGAATACGGTGGTTGCGGAACGCTAAGGGGGAAATTTTTGGCGAAAAAATCACGTAAAACCAATCGTGGTGCAAAAACCAAGAGTTGTCGACCCATAATTCCGGTCTCTTTTTACGAATAATTTCGCGCAAACGACGCATAACACTCAAATAGTATTCCTTGTTGACAGTTTGGCCGGTCGGAAGGAATTCGGAGAGCACCACATCTCGATAATCGAAGAAAACTGTCAACATCACCTTGATTTTTGACTTGCTTTGACGTTGTTTTTTCGGCTTCGGCTCACCTTTGACACGATATTCGGCCGATTGATCGTCTGTCTCCGGGTCGTAAGCATAGATCCAAGACTCATCGCCAGTTATAATACGTTTCATGACATCCTGGTAGTCGGAAAGCATTGTTTCACAGACGTCAACGCGACGCTGTTTTTCCAAAAAATTGAGTAATTTTGGAACCAATCGTGCTTTCACTTCTCTTAGGCCCAAATGATCTTTCAAAATGGTTTTCACCAATTCCTTGATTTTATTAACGTGTTGATCATCAGTTATGCTGATGGCCGTCCTGGACGTGGTTCGTCGTCAACACGTTCTCGACCGTCTTTGAACAATTTGTACCAATCCAAAACAATTGCTCGCGAAATACAATTATCACCGAAGGTCTTTTGTAACATTCTGAACGTTTCGGCACCACAAAATTGATTCCGCACACAAAATTTAATGGAACTTCTTTGTTGGATAATTTCACTCATTGTAAAATTAGCCGAATGCACTTTTTGTACTTCAGAAAGACAAGCGTATACTAAATATGATTATTTTGATGTGACATTGGCAAAGATGTCATTGACAGTCATACCAACATAGAAAAAAATATATTTCGGCGAATGGTTTTCCGCGCGAAATTTAAAATACAAAGTGTTACTACTTTTTGGCCACATTAGTAAACTAAAATATTTTTAATGTCCAACGGTGCATAAATTCTGAGCATTTTTTTTGATAGTGTAACAAATAGGAAAGTGAACTTAATTGGAATGACTTAACCAATTTATTTCAGATTCCTATTTGATTAGGTCCATATTCATAGTTTTTTTTTTAAATACTATCAGTAGGCGTTTTTAAAACACCCCCTTACTCGGTTATCAACCCCATTAGAAATCACGATCTTGTACTCGGAAAATTATAATTTAGGCATACGATTATTTTATTATCAGTTTTAATTAATTTCTGGATCTTCTTCTTGTAATTCCGATTTATAAAGCACGTGAGGTTTAGAAACTCACTAAAAAAGAATTGACTAACCGAATCCCTAAATCAAGAAAATCCGAAACTCGGGAGTCGGCTTTATTTGCCCGACACTGGATAATTAACAGGATGTTACGTCTCTGGTCATAACCTTCGTCATTCATTACTATTTCGTCTTTATCTTTGGTTAACTACGGTCACCGGTCTACGGACTACCGCTCTCCTTGGCTAATCTGACAATTGATTTAGTTTCATATTAAAGTTCCTGTTTTTAATTAATTTTCAAGGTGAGTGCACTAGCAATTGGTGCAATATGCAGTGTAACTTTTTAGGCATATAATAGGTTAGGAAAATTATTGCGCAGCTATATCACTTCCTGTGAATTACAAAACCTATTAAATAATTGTTGTATGGCTTCTTGAAAGGTGCTTTAGTAAAAAATATTAGTCATTGTTGTTATAAGAAGCTTTATATATCGTTAGTTTCACTGCTTATCTGTCAAGAAATGTTGGAATACACCGGCGGCCATTTGTTCAGTAGTAGATTTCACGAAACCAAATTATCAATAGCAATATCGAGAAATAAACTTTGATAAATTAAATTAACCGATACGTGAGGATGCTTTTTAAATAAATGCAGATTTCTTCACTTTTGAGAAATCACAAGGCAAGCTTCTGAATTCTTATTATTCAAAATAAACATTTTTTTTATACGTGGGAAAATTAGAAATTAATTTTATCAAAAATCTGAACAAATCTTTGTTCCTTTTGAATATTTACCGAAAATTTTTAGGGTCCTCTCTTTCAATCTTAACATTTAACTTCTTATAAATAGTTTTTATGATTTTAGTAATACATTTCGGTTGAAATGTTTGGTTGAATCATAGACTGTTTTGGCAAGGTTCAAATCCGTGCTTTATAATTAAGCAATGATTGGTCTAAATTAAAAAATTTTAGTGTTGCTATGTAATATTGTTTTTTAAGCTTTGAATACCTTCGCAATATTTTGTCTAAATTAAAATTTTGTACTTAAAGTAAAGGTAGTTATTACCTTAGAAAGAGCCAATTTTCAAAATTATACGATTGAGCCTCAATTTAATAGATTACACCAACCAATCAACTTTTTTGAATTTGTGATTCCAGACTTATTCCCAACGGAACATTTTGTGAAACTTATATTGACGTATGCAAAATATATGATTTTGTTTTAATCATCAATATCATTTTTCCCTAGACCGAAAAAATCTCGAGTTCTTTATTCATTTTTAGTGCCTATTCGTTTACTATAACCTGTTTTCTGAACAGTCTTGTTCTGACAGTAAACGAACTTTTTTGAATTTCTTGTAAAAATTAATTTTATAATTTTTCTCGATACACCTTGACATTTCGTAACCAATTTCAACTTTGGTAAACAAGTAAGCATTTCATTTTTCTTTCCAACAATCCTTAATTTACTAATAATGAATCTGTTCCTAAGAACCAGAGGTGTAGTCTAATTGCTTAAAGATGTACACGCGCACATTCAAGGAAAATATTTATTTTTCTAGGACATATTTTGTAATATTGCATAATATACGCTTACAAAACACTTGTACATATGTAAATTTAATCCCCTCGAGACAGCCAAACAACTTGAACAAATTAATCATAAATCTCGGATAAAAATTTTCCCAGAATTGTATAATTGAACACGAGATTTAATTTTTATGCTAAGTCGTGAAATGTTGGATTAAACATAAAATATCATATTTCAAAAATTTGCGAACAATGAATGTTTAATTTTATATTTATTTTTAATTAAAGCAGTTTGCAATTACCTACAAAAAAAATTCAATGGATTTCGTTACAACAACAATCAAGTAACTTTCTAGAAGGGACACCCGTACCACCTTACTAAGGAGAATGCTTTTTCATTTTGAATAATTAATAGTAACTTTTCTTGAATAATTGAACATGAGCTTATATTTAAATTGTTGCTAAATGCTCAGTACACCACCCACCAGTATTGTGAACGGTGTTATTTAAATTTTAAATCCAATTGAGAAGTTCTCTCGCTACCCAGTTCAAATTTTGTTAAATATAAATAATTTAATTAGCATAATAATCGATTTTCTGTTTTCGGAAAAAAATATGTAAATCGTATCTGAAAACTATTCGCATAAATAAATTTTTAAAATTTTTAAAGTTTTAATTAAATTTCATTATTTATATACATAAAAACAAGATTAAGTGGTGTAACTGTATATATTCGTAGTTGTGATATGTCGAGATAATTAATGGAAAATCCGGATATAAATCCCTTGTTACGGATGAATATTTTAAATCTCTACAACTCACAAAGTTTTGAGTGTAAATGTCAAGTAGTTTGTGATACATCGACGAGAGTTTTTATTGTGAATTACAATTTATTTGTGGATATTAAATTTGTTCCGTATATTTAAGTCTTTAATGATATTTTCGCAAGAATTACTAAATGTTTTATTAAAAGTTAGGGGCAGCGTAGCCTAGGCAGCGTAGTTGTTCTACTAATATTTTGTAATTGGCTACATCTTAACGTACATATACAATTGTTTGTGAACGGATGAATTGAATATGTTTTTTTTAGAAAGCATTAATTATCCAGTGGAGTTAATGCCCTTTGAAGATCAATTAATATCCCCTTTTCATTCATGCACACACCACCCAATCATCTACTCACACAATTACAGTATACTGGCGATGAATTCTGCACTCCAACAGAGGATCTTAGTTGTGTTTATTAACATCACCGGTCGTAATTGATGACGAAAATTCGCAGCCTCTGCTGAGATTCGACCCCAGGACCTCTCGGTCCAATTGCCGAAGCTTTAGCCACTGCACCACTTGTTCGATGCAATTGAATATAAATTGTATATGAATTGAAGAGTCGCCTTTGATTTTCCCGTCGTAACTTGTGTTTGTTAATTGTTCTTCATTTCTAAAATTTATTTAATATAAACCTCTGAAACCAAAAGAGTAATGTAGTGGAACACTTTGGGGCTATTGCTGGGAATGCAAAGAAGATGACTGCAAACATTGTTGTCATGATTGCAGATATGGGTATACGAGATTTTGATTTGAAGGAGCCACTAATAGAACTCGCAGCTGTGAATGATTTCTAACAACACTGTCATAGAATTGTCATTGACTGTTGGGTGACTCGACATGCAAAATCGACAAGGGATGAAGATAACGGCGAACTTTAAACGTGTTGGATATATCTGGGCTACACAATTTATAACAAATGAGTTTGTTCTCAAAATAAGGAGTGTACCCAACACTCGCAACATTATTTGTAGATTATTCGTTTTAAATATACGTAAATAAATAAATAAATAAATATGAATATGAATTGAATATGAATTCAATATGAATAGAATACGAATTGAATATGAATTGAGTATGAATTGAATAATTCATTTGAATTGAATATGAATTGAATACATTTTTTTTGAAAGATAGAATTAATTATCCAGTGAATTTAATGTCCTTTAAAGGTCAATTTATACCCCCTTTTATTCGCGCAAATCCGCCCATTCGCTTACCCACACAATTACAGTATATCACCTGCACATTGCAAGCTCCATGTCAACCTGTACACTGACATGAACGCATTCTGCACTCCAAAAGAATGAATTGAATATGAATTGAATATGAATTGAATATGAATTGAATATGAATTGAATAAGAATTGAATATGAATTAAATATGAATTGAAAATGAATTGAATATGAATTGAATATGAATTGAACATGAAATGAGTATGAAATGAATATGAATTGAATATGAGTTGAATATGAATTAAATGTCAATTGAATTTGAATTGAATGGGTATTGAATATGAATTGAATATTAAATGAAAATGAATTGAATATGAATTCAGTATGCATTGAATATGAATTGAATATGAATTCAGTATGAATTCAGTATGCATTGAATATGCATTGAATATGAATTGAATATGAATTGAATATGAATTGAATATGAATTGAATATAAATTGAATATGAATTGAATATGAATTGAATATGAATTGAATATGAATTGAATATGAATTGAATATGAATTGAATATGAATTGAATATGAATTGAATATGAATTGAATATGAATTGAATATGAATTGAATATGAATTGAATATGAATTGAATATGAATTGAATATGAATTGAATATGAATTGAATATGAATTGAATATGAATTGAATATGAATTGAATATGAATTGAATATGAATTGAATAAGAATTGAGTATTAATTGAATAATTCATTTGAATTGAATATGAATTGAACAAATTTTTTTTGAAAGAAAGAATTAATTATTCAGTGAATTTAATGTCCTTTAAAGGTCAATTTATACCCCCTTTTATTCGCGCAAATCCGCCCATTCGCTTACCCACACAATTACAGTATATCACCTGCACATTGCAAGCTCCATGTCAACCTGTACACTGACATGGACGCATTCTGCACTCCAAAAGAATGAATTGAATATGAATTGAATATGAATTGAATATGAATTGAATATGAATTGAATATGAATTGAATATGAATTGAATATGAATTGAATATGAATTGAATATGAATTGAATATGAATTGAATATGAATTGAATATGAATTGAATAAGAATTGAATATGAATTGAATATGAATTGAAAATGAATTGAATATGAATTGAATATGAATTGAACATGAAATGAGTATGAAATGAATATGAATTGAATATGAGTTGAATATGAATTAAATGTTAATTGAATTTGAATTGAATGTGTATTGAATATGAATTGAATATTAAATGAATATGAATTGAACATGAATTCAGTATGCATTGAATATGAATTGAATATGAATTCAGTATGCATTGAATATGCATTGAATATGAATTGAATATGAATTGAATATGAATTGAATATGAATTGAATATGATCTGCACTCCAACAGAATGAATTGAATATGAATTGAATATGAATTGAACATGAAATGAGTATGAAATGAATATGAATTGAATATGAGTTGAATATGAATTGAATGTCAATTGAATATTAATTGAATATGATGTGAATAGTAATAATTATCGCCAACGACCAATTACTTCTCGCTGACCGCACGATAGGATTCATCATACGTATTATTATTTTTTAAAGTTAGTGAAATAAAGTGCTAAACTAAAAACTTAAATGAAAATTTGAAAATAACGATGAACTTAACTTGAAATGAAACAAAACAAGTATTTTTAATTGATAGAAAAATAGTTCAGCTTGAATGATACCCCCAACAACATTTTTCCCAAATTTTCATTTGCGTTTGCTTAGTGCAAGCAGATTGAAAAATTGGAAATCTCAATAATTGAAAAACCTTAAAAAATGAATTAAAGATGACAAAGATCACCGGTTAAAGAGTGTAAAGAAGTGTTTTTAAAGACAATTTACTAATGTTAAATCAAAAGTTTTGATTAATTTCACGGAGCATTCAAGTAATAAGTTCAGTGATATGTGGTGCTGAAAGCGGCTGTTGTTCTTAGCGCACGGGAATTGGTGCTACATGTCTTACCACGCAGAACAGATGCAAAACGAAAAAATCTTCGTTGCACATCTATTTTTTTATGTGTATTTTATGATAAAGGGACCACATCTGATTGACATATACCAGTAAAACGGGAGTATAGAGCCTTCGTTATAGAAGTATCACGAAATTCTTTGAAGAAAAAAAATAACAGGCCGAAATAGTTACGCTGGAGCACTCCAGATGTGGCTGCGAAAGCTGATAATATGCATGATCTGAAAACCACCTGATACTTTTGCCTTTCAGTTATGAGTTCTTCCACAGAAGAACTCGCGATTGAAATCCTAGGGCTCTGAACTTAAATATAATAATTTTGTGAGCAACCCTATCGAATGTCGTACTAAAATTTGTGGTAACTGCACCTACTTCATTCCATGTTTACATACCATTCGATGAACTTGATATAAACTCGGTAAGAACAATGTTGAGAGACAGAAAGCAAAAATTTTAAATAACAATACCGTGACTCATAAACAATGCTTTCGTATAATTTTGGATTACAGGATAACTTTGCAATTAGCCTAGAATTACTAACGTCCCATTTACAGCCTTTTTATAGATAGGGACAACAAAAGCGTCTTTCTTTTTTAAAAGAGCCGGTGGCTAGGCCAGACTACCACTGCATTTTTTAATTAGGGTTGTCTGAAAAATTATCTTTTAAGTTTGTAATTTGTCCAACCGCAGTGTCGTAATCAATCTGGACCGAAACCAAAAAAGATTGAACTCTGTTCTTCATATACTTGAAAGCGGCAACGCTGTGATTCAAATCTTTGTATGAGAAAGCCGAACTAAAGAATTTAGCGAGTAATAATTTTTAATCATTTGAAAATTAACTATTGTACTTTAAGGTGGAAGAATATTCACCAGATTTTTGCATAGAATTAATGAACTGCCAGAAGCACTTAGGATCTAAGATAATGCCGGATTTCATTTGATTGATATAGTTATAAATGTCCATATATTTAGAGTAATCTGACACAAACTCAGTTTTTAGAAATTATTGCAATAGTTAATTTCTATGATTGAGCAATCTTCTTTAAAAAATTGCTGAGTAAAAGCAACCATTCTGAGTTTTAATGTCATTATTATTACTTAGAATGACGTCGAAATCAATGTTAGCCAATAGATCACTGAGTGTCTAAAAATCAGCTTTACGAAAAATAAGTCGTGGTGGTCAACACGAAAGTGGCATTACTCTCTTGTTCACAACAAAAGGAGATTAAGAGGGGAGGATAGTTTAGCTAGCTAAACTGGCATCTGTGACAATACTGTTGCAGCGTCCGAGGAAAATACAAGATCAACCTACCTCCCTAAATTATATTTATTATCGACTAAAGTTTACTTCAAGATGTGCACATTCGTTGCTATGTAGTGGGCGGAATCCTCAGCGCCCGACCACATGAGGTCAGGCAAATTAAAGTCACCAACGACAAAAAGGTCATCCTAACTATCCACGATGTTGGACACAAAATCAATAACCTCGATTAAAAGCTGTTGGGTGCCTACTTGACCTGAGGCGAAGATAGCAGCAAAGAATAAAATCATTATTTTTCGAACTATTGGTGATTCTTGTCGATTCTTCTCTTGGGAATCGAAAGAGTTGAACTATCAAAGTTCACATGCACCGCAATAAAAATTACTGTTCCGGTTAAGCCGGCAACGGGATTATGTAAACCGTTCTTCTAAAAAATGTTAAAATCTGATGTAAAAAATTAATTGCTATTAAAATCATTGTTATTAAAGTTAGTCTCTGTGCGAGCCAAATCTGTACTGTATTCATAGTGATGTTATTACTTCTATTTCAATAATCGGCAAACTCTTGCAGGTATATAGATTCGAGCCAAGAAGCAGGAGGTATCAAAATGTCGAATTTCAGTTCAATATTGTGCAGAGCCAAAATAGAATTCACATGAGAAATAATGTTTGTGTTTGTGGTAGCATTACTCAATCTGGAAACAAATACAATTTTTGATTTAGATGCGACCTTATTTAGGTATTACACTTCAGTTTCTTTGTGTATTGCTTAAGTAGAAAACGAAAATAAAGGTATTACACTCTTGTTTAATTCTGAGGCGCAGATGTTGTGTATTCTTGGGGTATTGGTTTTTTTAATATATTTGCAACAGTTGGAAAAATTGCTTACCTAACCCATCACTTCCAATATACTGATTTCCGATGAATTTAATTGGGATTTCTGATTTATGTAAAAAGTTTAAGTACGAAGTTTCATTATGGTAATCAAACATATATATTTGTTTGGTCAGTAGATTAGCAGAGTTTTGGCGAAAAAACAAAACAAAATTAAATTGTAAATTATCATTCCCACAGAAATTTTGATATTTTGTTCTGCAATCGACTTGTTTGTGTTGTAGAGGCCGAATTTTGGTGTAAAAACTTTTTTTTGTCAAAATTGTCGTTTCTGCTGAAAGTTTGGGGAAATGATCTAGGCAAATTTGGTTCAAATTTAATATAGACTACTTCTGTTTTTCTAATTGATTTTATTGTACATGACATTATTGTTAAAATATTTGCTAAAATGAAAAAATATCTATGGACGCCACCACCTCCACGACAAATTTCACTAGAACCTCACAATTTATGGAGACACCTTCAGTATTTAGTTTCATCCAAATTGGTAAATCCGTCTAGGCTGCAGCTGAATACAAATAGCGAGACAGACAAATAACAACTCGAAAACCACTTTTTCGAATTTCGGCGATATAGTGAATGGTTAATCTGTAAATATCTACCACGAACCGACTCGCTACCACGAACATAATAGTTTTCTTTTGTAAAAATATTAAAATTTTGTAAAGTTTACAAATTATATAATTACTACGCTATCATAAATGAATAATTATTCAATCAATTTTTCTTGACAAGAATATCCAAAAACCAACAAAATGTGTTATTATAATTTTTGGAAGGAAATGCCCATCGGCATTCCCGGAAGTCAATAGTATTGCGATGAAAATGAAATATGCAATTATTTTAAAAATAAAATTTTTATTTCTACCGGAAGTTGTTTGCCCGCCCGTAAGGTAAAAGGCAAAAAATCGCTACGTCAGAAAAATGTCCCTTGCCAGTTTTGGTTTATATCAATAAAACTTTCGTTATCAATAGCGTATCGCAAGTAGAAAGATCTCAGGTACAACTTAACATTAAATTTATAGTTTAATTTGGTCGAATCTAAATCAAATCAACTGTACATCAATAAAATTCGTTGTAAAACGGTTTATTATAGCTCATGAGTTTTTTTATTTTGTTGCTGGTTCTTATGCCCATTTCATTTTAGTTTATGTACATTTTAATTACATAATAACATAACTACCATGTGTTATCTATATCTAATGCTTTACGAGTATAATAAGAAACCAAATGTTATAAGAATATGTACTTGTAGATGTTATCGTCACACTATAATCTTATTCGTACATCTTTAATTATAATTATAATAATAGTAGTAATGTTAATCATAAATAAAATAATAAATTGTGACTATAATTAGGAATTTATCCGTTCTATTTACATTTGAATAAAACACAAACGTAATTCACTAGAACAATGTACTTGTTATAATACTTATCTCTAATTTTTGTTTTTTCGTATTTTATTATTGCTGGATTTCCTTTTACGTAACATGTTATAAGGAAAACAAATATTACATGGTGTTCTTGCACTTAATGTCAAAACCAGATAGTATGTGATATATGTAGAGTTTGGGTTTCTTGTTTTACTCGCATCTTGTATGTGGATACGAACAATGTGGTTTCGTATATAATTTGTTTTAAATAGTTGTTCCTTTATTTTACCATATAATGATAGTATACAGATTAGCTCCTATTACTTCGTTAGGTATAATAGCATTAAGGAAGAGAATAATCGTTAAGTGGTCTACACCGGTCTACTGGTTTTCCAATTTGTATGGCTCTAAGTGCTTTATTGCTATAAAGTATGTATTCCGAATACAAATTCATCTAGAAAGGACACATTAATACTATTCTATTTCAAAATCGATAAATATTGAACGTAAAAACGTTTAGTTACGTGCGACAGAAATTAGACCTCCATTTTTGAAACTCAATTAAAAATGATTTTTAAACTTCAGGCCAGCCGCCTTAGGAGAATTGTGGACGTTTCATATTCATGATTAAAATACATCGAACTACAACGCTCAAAGCGTTTCATATATTATATATAATTATGGGTTTTGTACTTACATAACAATAAAAAAAAACATTGACAATCAATTGTTATTTATTTTATTTATGTATCCACTTGGTAGTTACAAATTACTTAATCATTAATTACAAGCTAAGCAAGTGGGATACTTTACTTACAATTACTTTCAATTTGATGGATTACATTTCACAAGACGCCTTGTCTTTGTCTCAAATAAACATCGTTCAAATGTTTTCTGTAATGGATATTTGCTTGAGTGATTGTTGCAATGTCTATGGTTGCTATCTTATGATTCGTAACTTGAAAATTGTGAATTTTCTCATCTGTGTGATTGGAATTCTTCGGAGTTGACTGTAATTGTGCAATTCCAGAATGACGAAGTTCCCTGGCAACATAAAGTTATCTGGTCCACAGTTGGATGCCAGTTCTACGCTCTTTGTGTTATTAATTAATAGCTTATCATCCGAAACGAATTGTATCGGTTCCCGTTGTTACATTGCATTGAATTTGGCGTCCCATTATGAGAGGTTTGATGCACAGATCTGTGAATTTCATTATGTACGAGTAAGTGTGCCTCTGAACAAAATTGTTATAATTAGCGGCTGGCTGTCAACAATTTAGTTTTGGTACTTCTTGGATATACAGCAGTGTGTCTTCATTTTGTGCAATTTTTGGTGTGATAAATTTTAGCGCTTCGTCTGGTAGTGATACTTCGATACCTTGGTCCACTAGTATATTTTTGATGGAGATAATTTCCTTGAAATCAATTTATTATTTCAGTTCAGATAAGGTAAAATGTTTAGCCTTCTGTATCTAACTCCTGTCCTCTCCAAAAAGTTTCCTGTTCTGGGCTGGTAACCGCTTGTTCCTCAGTGTCTTCTGGGATTTCGTGTTTATTTAGGATTTTGCCATAAAAAATTCTTCTAGACCTTAATGATGGATCTATCTCCATTTTGATTTGATTAATATTGTCTTGTGCCGTTCCAGAAGGCTTATTTTCAGCAACAGGCCATTTGCTGTCTTTTAAAATTTAATTGTTCCGTCCTTTGTGGTATCCTAGTTTGGATTACAGGATTTTATTTCTGACACTCGTCTAGTCTGCTGAATTTACACAAAAATGCGTAGCTTTTTTAGATTTTTGGGCTTTGCAGCCTGTGCATAGCGGAAGTAAGGTCTTTTTAAGCTTGCAATAAATGTGGCTAGTGTATTTTCCTCTCTAAATGTATTTATTGCCATACATGAATTATTATAAATGGGATTTTGTTTTGCTGGGCGTATTATCCATTTGTTGCGTAGCCCAAAGTTGCGACTTGGAACACGCTAGTACTGCTTAATTTCAACAAAAGTTTGGGGGTTATTTCCTCGGCTTTGTCCGCAATTTGACTACTTGCCAATATATGTTTGCCTGTTATTTGAAAATATTTAAAGCATCTTCGACTGTTTGCAGCCAGGATACTAATTGCTTTAATGGGACCCGGATCTCCAGTTCTCGACTTATGTAAATAACCCTATTAGATAAATTTTGTTCAGAAACATTATCATGCATCCCACTAGAAGCGCGTTCTGTGTCTATAGATACTCTAACTTACTGAATTGTATGCTTATCAATTATTTCCTCTACTTCTTGTTTTCCGGTCTCATCTGGTGTTGTATGAAGTGTACGAACTCCTCGACAATTATTTAGCTGGGTCAGTCCGGTATACTCATCCATTCGTTAAATACTGATAAGTATTCGTCGAGCTCCAAATCTGCTCGTTTGGTTGCAACCGGCAATAAATCATCATCACTCCATTCTGCATTTTCCAGAAACCCAGCCTTTACGAAACAATTTTTTATTGTATTATCTGTAACTTCGACAACCAAAGCATTGTTGGCTTGTGATTGTGAAGTCTGTTTAGCACTAAGGTCAATATTTACTGTCTAAAATGTGTTTTTAATTGATTGAAGCTCGGATGTAGAATTTGGTACAAAATAATCTAATTTAAAATTTTGATGATAGATTTTGAAACTTTGATTGCACTTCTTTTGGCATCCCATCTAGTTATCGACCAATAGAATGATTTTTCTTTTCTTTGAGTCAATTTTCTTTTCTTTGAGTCAATTTTCCCACATCTCGCTAGTCATCCAAGCCTATATATTGCAGTAATAATCAACTCCTAGAGATTGAACTCCGCTTTGATATTTTTACTTTTCCCAATGATTAACATTTTTAAGATTTGTAAGACCCACACAAATTCGATACTACTAGACAAGTGTATTCGATTTTTGCTTCGGTTGCTGCCAAAGCTTGTTTCTCTTTCAACGCTAAAGTCTTATCAGGTCTCATCATCGCAGTTAAAGATATTTTGGGGGCTGTATTCATTTAACATCTTGGTAATTTTCACTTTCCATTCATTGCATGTGTTCTTGTTTAATGAAGTTAAAATTTGATCAAAATCTGTTGCAACCAAGTAAGAATTACATGCACATGTTTTTTGTTAATTAACACACATTGAAATTAAGGTGTTAAATTGTTGAGACCGTACATTACAGTAAATTAAACTTTGCAGCAGCATCTTTCTTGCGTGTCCCATTGTCCACGAGCGTAATTAACCCCAGTTTTTTGTTTAATCGCAAGACATTTCAAATTTCTCCTTTGTTTTGTCATGTTTCCAAATTGAAAAACGTGAAAATATTTTTTATACATATTTTACATTTGTCACAGGACAATGGTAATTTAATAAATCTGTCGAACATTTTAAAAGAAAGCGAGTACAATAGTATGACATCCGGAGACCATTCTTGCTTTGGTCTATGAACACCTCGACCTTTCTATCCATCGATCGACAAATATTATGATCAAAAACTCGCGAGATTTTATGCTAAAGGGAGCTGGTCGCCATCATGCATGAACCACATTATATTTCTGATCAAAACTGGTACATCATCTTACAAGATAAATAGATCGTATTCAAGACATACTCCACACATCGAGTCAGGAGACACCCAGCGGGCATTGATAGGATTCGGAGAAGAATGTGGTCCTGATGGTATTTCGACTTCATTTTTTAAAAATTCTAAAAATTTGGCGACTCCTCTAAACATTTTATTCAATCATTAAAATTGGCAACGTTTCCACAAATCTGGAAAATTACTAGAGTGATGCCTATTTTCAAAACTGGATCTAGAAATGAAGTTTCTTGCTTCAGAGGTGTTACATCTGCTATATCTAAGTTATTTGAACTAGACTTTGCAAAAGCTTTCGAATCCGTCAGCCACTGCAAAACTTTGGAACACATTTTCAAGTTCGTATTTTCTAGGCAGTTCGTAGCCTAGTTCAAATCTTATTTGAGTTTAGAATACAAGCAACCTCTGGTGTACCACAAGGCTATCACGTCGGCCCATAAATTTTCACAATCTTCATTAATGGTATTACTGAAGTGATAAAGCATTATTCTTGATGTTCGCAGATGGCCTCAAAATCTAGAAAGTCATCGAGTCAGTCGACGATGCCAATAAACTACAGGAAAATATTGAGAACCTAGCGTTACGGTGCGAGTTTAATTCTCTGAGTCTCAACACTGAAAAGTGCTGTGCATCGCTAGAGTGAACTTCATGTTCGGTTTTGTTAAACGTTGGCCGGATGACAATTTTGGTTTGGAGTTTGCTGTAAATGTGTGGTGTCCGTTCTACGAAGATCATATTCAAAGTATTGAGAAAATTGGAGTGGATGCGCTACTTGACCTGGAAAGACGGGTGGGTTTATGAACATAATTTACCATACCACGTAAACATACAGCGACAACCAGCATATTTAACCGGGTGTAAAACATACAACTTGAAAACGCTAGAAAATAGACGCAAATTGCTAAGATAATCTCCTTCCTACTAGGTCTAATCGACGCACCGGATCGGATGTGCTCAAGTCAATTAAAATAAAGGTTCCTGGTAGACAACAAAAATATCATGACTTCCTCCACTTGGATAGACAGTAATGCCGTCCTGTTTAAACCAAATATTGGCCAAGTCTTCCTCTTCAACTAGTCAGTTAATACGACACGATTGCCATTGTCTGTTAGTGCGGCTTCTTGGTCATTTTCGAGGAAAAATGGCCCTGTGATGTCCTTGAACCATATTTGATACCAACCGATTGTCATGTGTGGATTTTTTGTTCCCCAAATACAGGAATTTTGCTTATTCACATAACCGCTGATGTGAAAATGAGCTTCATCGGGAAAAATGATTTTTGGATAAAAATGTTCTCTTGTTCCAACGGAGAATTTTTAATATTTCCCACCGTTTATTAAACGTCAGTGATTATTCAGCAATATGAAAAAGTGATCTTTAATTGCTTAAAGTTGCTTTGGGAACTCTAGGTCCCTTTACTTTCGGACAATTGTTAAGTAACTCAAAAGTCTTGTTATATATTTATAAAGACGCGAAACCGCCACCAGTGAGGCATCTAGCGCCTAGCAGGCTGTTGATCGCGCAGCGCAACCCAACTCTACAGACGTGATAGCGCCCCCGTTTATAGCTAGTCTACTATGAAAGATAAAACCAAAACAGAACTTTATGGTTGAATGTGCTTTAATATTTGTAGTATGCTTTTTAACCGTGTATTGCTTCAAAACTTAATATGGCATAAACTAATTTTGAATTTAGGAACCAAATCAAAAACACAATTTTATCAAAATTTTTCTCGAAAAATTATTTAAATAAAAATATTATTATTTTTCTTTTTTCTTTAATTACTCCTGGTTGAGCAGATTTTCGTTCGTGCGCAATTTGATTATGATCCATTGGAGGATGATCTGATACCATGTGCTCAAGCTGGTATTGCATTTAGAACTGGTGATATTTTACAAGTGAGTATTGATGTACGTCCCACGCCAAAAACATTTGAGCACATTTCGCTAATTTAACAATTTTTTCCTTTTTATATTTTCATTGCCAATTCTAGATAATTAGTAAAGATGATCATCATTGGTGGCAAGCAAGACACGATACAGCCGGTGGTTCAGCTGGTCTGATACCATCACCCGAATTACAGGAATGGCGTATCGCATGCCAAACAATGGACAAAACAAAACAAGAACAAGGCAAGTACCAAATTCAAAATATTTAATAAATTAAATAAATAAACATATAAATATTTGATTTTTTAATTAAAAATAAAACCGAAATTATTTTTCTATATAATAAAATTTTATTAGATATGTATATGTGTGTGTTGTGTTGTTGTTTTTATAATTTTTTTTGATTTTCATATTTTATGTGTATTTGTTTAAATTTAACCAAACAAAAAATTTAAAAAAAAAAATTTAAATCAAAATAATAAAAATTTTATGAATAATAAATGACACAATCACAACATTATGCTATTCAAAATGTAAATACACAATTACATACTTTTCATACTCATCATAAAATTTAAACTTTACCCCAATTACAATTTATAATCAAAACAGAAACAAAAAATTAACTTTATCTAGTTAGTATAATTGACGGGTAATTACTTTACTAATTATCACTGTGAAATCAAGACAGATTCATAAACTAAACGTATAATTAGCCAGAACAGCTTCATTGTGTATAAATAAATATTTTATATTCTAGAGCTTTGGCTCTATGTCTATATAAAAGCTTAGTGAATTAATTATTTTTGATTTAATTTATTTGCTAATTTGCATAAATACATAAATTTTTTATTTAATTGGCATTAAAACGTACACATTTTCTTACGTACATAATATACAGGATACACCACCACCACCACACCAAGATATATTTTTTTGTTTCTCAACTTTGATTTAATGAGCTTACGTGCACAATGTTGTATACAATTAATTTTAGGAGCTTCAAAAGCACACGTATTTATAAAATTATTATCTAAATCTTATACCTATAACTGGATAAATTACGAATTTCATCATTATGCAAAGTGTTTATTCACAACGCTGTTATTGGTCTAAATTGTTTCCTCAATGAGGGTGTGATGCATAAGAGACCAGGCTTTTGTCTCGGAAACGATGCAAGATAGGAACAAATTTCTTATAATGAAAATTATTCAGTGTCGAGGTTGACGTTTAGGGTACTTAAATTAAAAATTTGCTTAATAAGTTGCAAAAAGAATCTCTGAAACCATACACTTTACGAAAAATTTCGTGTGATTAAAAAATATTTATTTATTTATTTTTAAATGCCTAGTCAAAAGGTGTACTTAAAGATTAGTTTCAAGGTCATTCCAGATCTCCACTACACTGAATATTTTTTTTTACTCGCACTGTTTTCGAGATAAAAAAGGGCATTTTTTAAAAACTCACCCTGTAGAGTAATATATATTCAAGATTTTGTACTAGTATTTTCCAGAAAACTCTGATAGATACCAGTTTATTCACAGTTTACATTATTTCGATATTTGATAGTCTTTAATTAATAAACGGCTCGGTATTCCAGAAATTTTATCATTGTATGAGTATTACACTATTACACTAGTAAAATATTATTAGATAAAGTCGTCAGGTAGAGCACCGTTAGAAATAGGTGGTTATTGTAAAACAGTTTAATACCTTAATTCGTGTAACTATAAGAATAATTGAAACTGCCAATAATATGGCTCTACGTGAGATAAAAGAACCTGACCCACCTCGTACATTGCTACAAATATGTAGTTTTCCTTAGACTAGTCAATCACCTACCTCACGTACCAGTCATACCTGAATCAAAATATCTGAGAGTTGAAATTTGCCATCCGAATTATAGTTAAAATTACATCACCATAAATCTCAAAGACAAAAATTGAAACCACCAGCAGGTCCGAATAACATATTTTGAGTTATAAGAGTATGAATTCATCAGAAAATCAATACAGCAGGAACCATTATTAGTATTTGGTGAATCCCATTTACATATTTCTTTTTTTTTTTAAATTTAAAAATAATTCTTAAGTATTTTTTTGAACTTGTCCTTTAACAAATTAAAGTCAAATAGGTCGTCGACGATGTTGAACGATTTAGACGACCTATTAATGGGGTTATTTTCTCCATAATTTGTGGAATGGTGTTTTAGGGCTAAAAACTCATGGTTTCGAAATGTTCTGCAAGGCACATGAATTGTGCCAAATTCATTCGAATATGTTTTCCAAAATGTATGCTGAATCAATGTGACCAAGCAAAACGTTACCAATGATTCCATACTATAGTATGGATTCCAGACCGGTACAGCGTATTCCAGTTGAGATCGAACGTAAGTGAAATAAAGTGAACATAAGGTTTGAATATCTTTAAATTCACCAGTCCACCTTTTAACAAATCCAAACATGGCATTCGCTTTCGCAATACAATTTTCAATATGCCTATTGAAACTGTCATTCTCGACAAATGTAACACCTAGATCTATGATCTCATTGACTCTTTGCAATACTTCGTTGTTAACGTTGTAGGAAGTAATTAGCGGATTTCTCTTACGATGGAAAGACATGATCTTGCATTTCTTAATATTTAAGTAAAGCGAGTTTCGATCACACCACTCTGATCATGAGCACGTTTGAGTTTTTGATTATCTCGGTTATTTGATCTATAAAAACCATAAATATCCACGGCCCGATGTGAGATCCTTGGGGAACACCAGACGTAATTTTAATAACGTTTGATTTATCATTTCCCATTATTACAAATTGTCACCGGTTTGATCGATAAGACTTGAACCAATTTATGTAATCGAGTGAAAACCTAAATGCGAATAAACTCCAGAGTGCTTTTTGATGGCAAATGGAGTCAAATGCTTTACTGAAATCCGTGTACGCTACATCAACTTGATGATGGTTTTCTATCTCATTAATTATTTTACTGGTGAATTCCACCAGATTAGTTGATGTGGATCGGCCAGGCATAAACCCATGCTGGTTTATTGATATATGGGGTGCATTTGTGGATTTAAAGTTGTTGCATAAAACTAATTCAAACAATTTTGAAATTGATGATGTAGTTGATATTCCTATGTAGCATAACGTCGTCTCGTTTGCCCGATTTAAAAATTGGTGTAATTTTTGAAATTTTCCATTTTCCGGGAAATACCCCGGTGCTTAAGGAGTGCTTGAATAGGTGACATAATGGAATAAAATGTCAGCGTACTCTTTCAGAATAGAAAAGGGTATATTGTCAAGGCCACAACCGTCTCCAAATCCCTTTAGAGCCGATAAAATGTTATGCGGATAAAAATGGGAACGTTGATCTGTATTTTGCTCTGTAAATTGCTCTAGTGGCATACATAGCCAGTTAGGTCTTGGTTCTCATCAAAATCTAAAATCCGAACTTGTGTTATGTTTGTGTTATTTGCTAAACGTTCTATATTAGGCTAGTTGGTCTAAGAAGTTTCTCTGGCCAAGTTTGCGTTCTCCAATTTAATTTTTTTGATTTCATGTTCTGAAATTTTCATTGTCGCAAAGTGTTTTCTGGTCCATGGTAGGTGCCAATATCCACCAATAATATCGTTTTTACTGGTAATCCTTTAGCTTCCAAGTGACGAGAAACTTGAGGGCTCAAAATTTCGTAGTACCTGTACTTGAACAGCGGTGCATTTTTAAATGAGTCATTTTTAAATGGCTTGTATTTAATAAAACGACATCTTTAAAATATCGAGGAGTTTTGGCTTTTCTAATCATTACTACAGGGTGGCTGAGACCAAATGTTACTGACTTCACTCTGCTGTCATTTGTGTAGTTGTAATTTTCGCGCGTAAATTTTGACAGATTGAAGTTGGGTTAGTTGTTTACATGTGGTCAACAAATAATTGTTCTAAATTAATATCTTCATAAAAAAATCGTAATGGAATTCAAACGTAATAGTGTAATTGCACTGTATTTAGGTGGAAATTCACAAACAGCAATAGATCGTCAGCTCCAGAATTTGAATGTGAATAAAATGTTTGTGTATCGAACCATAACTCGATGCAACGAAACTGGTAGCATCGCTAAACGCAACAGAGGCGGTCCTAAAAAGACAGCAACATCAAAAGAAATGATACGAAATGTGAAGAAACGAATCCAACGAAATCCTCGTCAAAGTGCCAATCAATTAGCCGCACGTCTACATGTTTCACGATACAGCATTCAAACCATATTGAAAAATGAACTACACTTGAAGCCCTACAAGATTTTAAAATTTGAAGCCCTAAACTTTTTCAAGATCTTACGGAGGCACAAAAAAAGTTAGGCTTGAAAGTACACGAGCATTGAAGGCCTTGGCCGAACGTGATGAGATTCCAAAAATTGTCTTTTCTGATGAGAAAATTTTCACCATTCAACAGTATGTGAATAAACAAGATGATCGTGTTTGGTTAGAGCACAAGTCCAACGATAATTTGGACTCAACAGTTGCCATGCGCAAGCAATCATCAGCTTATGTTATGGTTTGGGGTGCAGTGACTGCAGATGGACGCATTCCTCTGGTTTTCATCGAACATGGAGTCAAGGTAAACCAAGAGGTGTACCGCCAAAAGATCCTAAACGATGCTTTGCTACCTTGGGCACGTAAACACTTTGGTACGAACCGTTGGACATTCCAACAGGACTCGGCACCGTCACACAAAGCTCGAGCGACACAGTAATTTTTACAAAATTGCGTTCCGCGGCTGATTTCGTCGAAAGAATAGCCACCATATTCACCAGACTTGAATCCCATGGATTTCTCCATATGGTCCATTTTGGAGAGTAAGGTGTCCGCTAAAAAATACGAAAGTGTTGTTCGAGTTCAAGTTTTTGTTCGAGACACCAATATGGGGGTTCAGTCAGCTTGTGCCAATATTAGTCAAAGCTATGTTTATGTTTTTGATTTGTTTCTTAGTAGGTTATTATGAGTAGGGCCAGGGCCTTTGACAGAAACTATAATTTATACACAAACAGTACTACGAATATATTAATGAATTGTGAAGTTTTTGCTGGAAACTTAATACCATGGAAAGTAATTAAAACTAAAATATTGAAGTGTGAGCAATGGCTATTATTATTAATTGCCTCAAACCACTAATTGATGAGTGGACAAACGGATATTTGGATTTTTTTGGAAAAATTATTGTTTCTTAGAAATTTTCTTTCGGCTTCGGTTTTCCCAGTAGAATTTTCTTGAAAAACGGTTACCATTAGCTATTACAATCAATTGAGCCGTTTATTTTGAAAGTGGTTTAAGTCCATTTTACAAAAACAAAATAGCTAATCGTAAAAATAATGACAATTCTTATAATTCTTTTATTAACGGCTCAATTATATGTCTTTTTCTTGTTTTAACCCAACTTATTTTTCATAACATTTGATTTGTGACAAATGAAGTGAGATATTTGTGATTTGACATGTTATAAAACATGTGATATGAAAATATGTAGTGCGATTTGTGACATGACATGTGATATGGCAAGTGATTGGAAGTGTACTTTAACGTTCACGTGATATCACACATGATTTGAGCTGTGATATAACATGTGATATGCCCGGAAATATGATATGTGATGTGACTTATGATTAACATAGAATTTGATTTGAGATGCGATAAATGATATGAAATGCGATTTGAATTTTTAAAATAAAATCTAATTATAGCTTAATTAAAAATCTAATTCAAAAGTGTATACTTCATTCAATTTTGATAAAACAATTGGATTGGCAGAACTAGCAGTAAAAATTCAAAACGAAATCTTAGGTCATGTAGATAATTCAATGCTGCTATATATTCCACTATTTACGCTATTAACTCTCCTGCTACGCAGCATCCAAGCTAGCAACATACGAAAGATAAGCATTACCAGTTCATACAAACATAAATATTGAAGTTTGAACTCTGAAAACTCCAGTCTATGAAATCAACTATTTCCAACTTTTGTTTTGACCGTTAGATTCATGCCAAGGTTTTCAAAACGAGTTCCGTTAGAATATACATCATAATCAATATTAAATATTTCCTCTTTTAGTGAGCCGGGATAACGTACCAGTACAAGGTGTTATTTATTTAAGTTTTATTTCCAACTAATTTATTGTATGGTCCGATTCTCTAGATTAGATTGAATTAAAGTGAAAATCGTAAAAACAATTCTAAATTTGCTTATGGCTCGGACGGGAATGTACTGAATGTTCTTATATTGAATGAATCCTTTACAAACGTATGTGAAGTTATCCCACGATTCTATCCCAGAAAATAAAATAATTTCATCAGGCAACACTAATCAATAAAAACCCCCTTTGCTCTTGTGTGAAGTTAGCCCAGCCCAGAGTTTCTTTAAATTGATTCAAAATAAAACGTAATTGGCGAAGTTAGCCCAGCCCAAAATTTATTAAAAATCGCGTTAAATACAATAATTAAATTCGTTATTTTTAAATTAAGAGAATTTTATATCAATAGAACATGAACGAACTAAAATTACATTAGACACGAAAAGGTAATTGGCACGTTAAAAGTATAAACTTGCCGGATTAAGGCTATGTGGTTTTGGGATCGCCATACTCCTGCCTTACTTTAAGAAAAGTTAGAAAAAATTGTTCCGTGGCAACTTAGTGAAATTGGGCCCTGGGCCAGATATACCCGTACAACACGTATTTGAACAAAAATTAAATTTAAATTTCGCACGTTAAAAGTATACATTTGTCGGATTAAGGCTATGTGGTTTTGAGATCGTCACACTCCTGCCATTTCTAAAAGTAAGGCAGGAGTGTGACGATTTTAAAACCACATAGCCTTAATCCGGCAAGTTTATACTTTCAACGTGCCAATTACCTTTATCGTTTCTAATGTAATTTTAGTTCGTTCATGTTCTATTGATATAAAATTCTCTTAATTTAAAAATAACGAATTTAATTATTGTATTTAACGCGATTTTTAATAAATTCTGGGCTGGGCTAACTTCGCCAATTACGTTTTATTTTGAATCAATTTAAAGAAACTCTGGGCTGGGCTAACTTCACACAAGAGCAAAGGGGGGTTTTTGTTGATTAGTGTTGCCTGATGAAATTATTTTATTTTCTGGGATATAATCGTGGGATAACTTCACATACGTCCTTTACAAACATGTTAGAAAATTTGTCAGTTAGGTGTAGTAAGGGTTCTTTGTTTGATACCAATAGTGCTCGACCATATGTTGGTTCCAACTTCTAAAACCTTGACAGAAACATTTTAAAATTTGCATTAGTCGATCAAAACTCGTCCTATAATTTGTCGAATATCAATTTAGTTTTTTATATTAGTCGAATCTAATAGAAGAACACTCTCGAAGTACTAATGTTTAAAATTTGTCTCTTTCTATTATTTTTCGGACATGATTTTGTACTTCTTAGAAACATGTTAAAATTCTAATATAAGTCGAATGGGAGCAGTCACAGTTCAAAATTAACTCTTTCTAACATTTTGTCACGAATTTCATTTAATTTTTTTTTTGTGTATGACATGAAATATGACGTGTCAAATAATATTTGAAAGAACTATGTTATGACATGGGGTGTGACTTGGTACTGTGTTTTGTCATCTTCTATACTTATTACTTAAAATTTACTTATCAAATGAGTTGTTGTTGCTATTGTAGTATAATTCAATGGCAAGAGTATTACTTATGGTTAAAAAACTAAAGAAACTTCAAAAAATTTTGAACGTGGCATGTCATATGATATATGATTGACATGTGATAGGAAATGTTATACGTCAAATGATTGATATTGAAAGTGACATTTGATTTGATATTTATTTGTTATGACACAACACGTTTTGCCATTTTATATAATATCGTTCTAACATTTATCATACATGAATTTTATTTGTATTTATTGTATTTTTATTATTGTAGACGGACTAAAGTACTTATGGTTCAAACCCTTAACTTTAAAAACAAAATTATTGTTTCGAAATTTTTTTAATTTTTTCGGAGAAACTTGAGTCTTATCACTTTTTTGGCATGAATTTAATTCTGTATCTTAGCATAATACTTTAGCAACTTCTTAAAAAATAAGAAACTTATTGGAATAACACAACCGAATACATATTATGACATAAGATGTGACATGCTATGTGACGTTATGCATGTGATTTGACATGTAATAAAACACAGAATATAATATGTTATGTGGCATGTAAAATGCCATGTGATATTAGTTGATTATTAAACAATACGTATAAGACAGGTGATAAAATATGTTATAGGACAAGATGTTATGCAACATGTGATAGAATAAATGATATGAATTTAATGTGTTATTGTAGTACAACTCGTATTCTCTGCCCTAGCATCGAATTCAATTTCTTATCTTAATTTCCAAACTTTACAGAAATTTGCAAATTGGCCAGACCGGGAATGCTAATAGCGTAAGCTATACTCTTCCAAACATTTGTGAGTTTTCAATCGTATCGCCTTTGTTGTAAGTTGTAAACGATTTACTAGTATATTCATATATGATTCGTTTATGTGACAGTTGCAAACTATTAAATGTTCTTGGGATCTAAATTCAATTTGTTGTGTCACGGAAAGAGAATATTCAAGATTTAAATCAATCAATAATCATAACGTAATCACAGCGTCCAGTGAAATTTATTGGACAATAGCACATATGGTTTATTCGGTAAACTCGTTCAATTTATCAAGCGTTACCCGAGTATGAGTCCATTTAAAATTGATACAATGCTACTATCTTACTTCACTTTAAAAGGGACCAATAAGTGCGGGGTTTCTTATAGAGCTCCAATTATATTGAAATTTAGGTTATATACAATTGACACAATAAACGTTCATAGGGTACTAATTCAATTTTTCGCCTAAACAATTCGCTTCAACATTTAATTTATGATGCTCATCTCTCATTGTTTTTGATATTGTTGTTTATATGTCACAAAATAAATTTTAAATCGTATTGTGGTAATCAAAAGTTGAGAAACAAAAAAATAATCTGACTGATCTCTCAAAAAAAAAGCTCAAAATATTATTCAAATTATAGTTACATAAATCACAGAGACAGTATATAAAAGGAAGCTTAAAGCTTAGGTTAACATGAATATTTTTACATTTACATATTACACATCACACAAGATTAATTTAGATACATAAATTTTCCACTCCATACATAGAATACGAAATTATTCCAAAGATGAAAAATGTTACAACAATTTGTTTACAACAAACAACAATAGATTTATGGTTTCATTTATGTTTTTTTTTTACTTTATATGTTGATTTCTTCTTTGTGTAATTTTTATTTATTTGCATTTTCTCGTATCTTACTCGTATAATATACGTCATATCCCGCCGTTACGCTCTGTGTGCATTAAATATAAAAGGAGGTATAATGTGCGGACGGACACGTCTCTATATATAGTGACAAAGTGATATTATCAATTGTATATTGTTGTTGTTATACCAAACAAATATTTTCTTATCAGTTTAATGTTCTTATCTTATGATTTTTATGTTTATATTTAATACAAAAATATGTTTTGACATGTGTTCTATGTTTTCTTTTTTTATTTTTTGTGTTTGTATATTGTGTGCGGCCGTTTTTAATATTATTCAAAATATTTAACAAACCTTCCGCAAATAAATTTGTAATCTGAAATCGATTTGATTTGAACAAAACCCAAAAATGCAAATATTTTGTAAAACGACGCGCGTACGAAAAAATTGTATGTTATATTGTATGCGTGTATACATTATTCAGGAGAACCTGGGCCAGGATGTTCAGCGCACGCAGAAGGATGTGATGGATCAACAGGTATATGCTATGCAAAAAAAACTACCTTATGTAAAAGAAAATTCAGAAAAGTATATTCCTTATCCTTTATAATGATTTTGCTCAGTTATTTTTTTATTTTTCCTTAAAATTTATTTTATCCTGTACTTGTATTTTGCCATTCTTTGTTTATATATTAAATGTTTTTGTGTAGTATGATGATAAAAGCTCAATATACATATTACATTATATACATGATGAGAATAAAAATAAACTAAAAACCTTAATATGAATAAATAAATTAAATTAGGTGTATCGTCTGTGCTTTTAGAACCGCACTCGCGCGCACATACTCGTAATATATAAATAAATAAGTAAAATAATACATACCCAAAAGCCAGAGTTTTCTGATGTGGAAAATGATGAAAGAAAATGGAATAAGAATTTTTCTTATTTATTTTTCAAATATTATTAAGAAGCTTTTATTTTTTATGCTTTATTTTGTTACCTTTGTATTTCTTGTTTTCCTTAAGCTAAACATTTTTGTATTACGAATATTCGAATTTTTGTTTTGTTATGGCCGTTTTTGTAGTCTAACGCTAATTTGAGCTTTTTAGATAGACTTTACTTAATATGCTTTTTAAACACAGTGAAATTGTATTGTCCTTATTTAATAATATTAAATAATTAAATTCTAAAATAGATCTATCAAACTGGAATACACGGGTTAGGTATCTAGTGTGTAGAAAGCTAACTTAGATGTACACTCGGTTCCATTTTTTTATATTTTCAGAGTAAAGATTATTGTTCAAATTCTTCAAATGAATCTGCAACTAGACATATAAAATATAAAAGGCTACAACAGCCTGTATGGTAATTGTGGTTTGATTAATTTGTTCAAAATTGTTTACTTCTGTCTGCCTGTAACTGTAAATAGTCTGCCATTTAAGTATCACAGACGATATACCACAAGAGTATTCGATTATTTTTTCGGACTAAGTTTTGCAAATCTTTTTGCCCTGTCAAATGCGATCCGTATCACTGTATTGTGAATACCGTAATATAATTTGACGATTACAACACCAATTATTGCAATTTACCTAACCCTAATTTTACATATACCTGTTCGTCTTGAACAGGATCCAAACTACTGCATCTGCAAGTTAGATCGTATAACTAAAACCAATTCAACTTCATCTTCGTCCGTGTCCCTCGACGCCATCCAACCTTACAGATACTATCCATCGTCTAATCTATCTCATCTCAATCCTTGGCGACAATCCACACCATCACTGTCACGCGTCTCCTCTCCACTCGGCATAATCTGATCACATATATCTTCATTTATAATGTTATTCTTGCAATCAGCCAACGCCATTCCTGACCGCCATCTCCTCGGTGATCTTTCCCGCCGTCGGTTGACCCTTTCAACTTTTAGCGACAATAGCGCATAGCCCGTACAATTTGATATCGCAGTCGCGCTTCATAATTCCTGGCAGATCGTTCTCCATATGTCTTTTGCTCGTCACTGCTCTCCACCAGTTCCTAAAACACATTGACATATATATTCCACATATTTTCCGGCTGCCGGTATTGTCCTATATTTGAAAGTAATATGATCCTTCGTAAAGTATATAACTCCATTACATGTGCATAGGATCCATTTTTGATGTTTGCAACTTCTGCACAAATCTCTCACTCTAGTAGTACCCTTGCTGTCATAGCAGCCACAACTGGTTCCACCATCTACAATCTCAACTCGCCTTAACTGATATCTCCTCCAGATATATTTCAATGTTCTATCCAATGGGACTTCATATCCTAAGACCACCGCTCCAATAATCTAGCTGTCACAATTGCTCTTTGGCATCATCCGAACGCATCGTCATACCTGCAACGAATTTCTAATTTTTCTGTAAGATATACTTATCGATATCATGCGTTGCAATCCATGATGTTTTTTTCCGCCATCTCACCACTTTCAGCATCAGCTTTTTCACTTTCATCAAGTTAGCTGCACAACCTGCCGTCAACCCCATTTAATATGAACACCAATTCTCCTGGTTTTTGTTGGCTAATAAAAGGCTCATTATGAGACGTCGATTCTGCATTCGGTTGAGCATCGAATCCCGAGTAGTTCGTTTCTTTCTTTTTTAACTGGGGCAATATCCCGGTTGAATTGTTCATGATTTTATCTGCTATTTTCTCGCTATCACTCGATTCCACAAACGCCAATGGTTCCTCCCGACCAATGGAACTCACTCCATGATCTTCATCATCCCGTTCCACCTTAATTCCAACAGTCATTTTCAACCTTCTACTCCATATCACTTACATCGTCATTTCCTTTGCCAACTATTACCATATTTCGTTTACCAGTCTACCATTTGATTCAATTTCTTCTCGATGTCTTCGTTGCCTATTTTGATTTTTATACAAGGTGGCTGATACGAAGTGTTACCAAAACAAAACGCCGCAGAATTTTTATTTTTTGATGAATTTTATTGAATCAAAGTAAAAAATGTTCACAAATATTTAAATTTTCGAATTACATTAGCAGTTTTCGATTTCGCTACCCTTAGCTGCGATTATGGGCTTGAAACGGCCGGCAAAGCTATTGCATGCAGCACGAAAGTGGCTCTGCGGTATTTTGGCCTATTCCCGACGAAGCGCTTGCTTGAGATGATCGATCGATACTTTGGTATTTTTTTGTCCCAACCCTGCTTTTTAAAATACCCCAAACCGAGAAATCTAGCAGATTTGCATCCGGTGAATTTGGTGGTCATTGGGCAGTGGAAATGAACCGCGGAACGCTGTTTCTCTGCCAATCTTGATTGACGCGCGCTTTATGACTCGGTGCTGAGTCCTGTTGAAATGTCCAATGCTTCAACGCTCCCTCCAACACATGGTCCCAATAAATTTGAGCATTTATCTTGATGTCACGGTCCAAAAAAACGAGCGGTGAACGGCTTTCGGCCATTACGGCGGCCCAAACCATCACTATCGGCGGCACTTGGTTTTGAGTGGCAATCCGTTGGTCCAAATTTTCAGTAGACCGGCCAAATTCGGCATCAAATTCGGCAATTCGACACTTTCGTGCAAGCGTAATAACTCCTTTGCTCTTTCCACTTTAACTTTTTTTTGAGCATCGGTGAGACCATGCGTTTTATGGAATTTCAAGGCCTTTAGTTCAAGATGATCTTTCAATATGTGCTGCATCCGTTCGAGCGAAATGTTCGCCTCACGAGCCATTTTTTTGCCGCTACGGCTCGTATTCCGAGCAAATTTGTCCTTCACCTACGAATGATAGGATAGTGATACCTTCGAATGATATCCGGCGATGTTGCAGTGCGTTTCGGTCCAACACCATGGCGTTTTGCAATGCTGCCAGTATCGTTATAACGATTTATGGTGCGATACATAAATATTTTATTCACATGCAGATGTTTTAACTGGTTAACAATCTGCGGCTGTGGTTTCCAGCAAAATATAGAGTAATTACACTATTACGCTTGAATTCTATTGCGGATAACTTTTTTTCTGAATATTTCCCACTAAAATGCTTTTGTACGCTTGTAAACAATGGAATGAACTGTCTTTAGTTAAATTTGAGCGCTCTGTCATCACTGGTTTGACAGCAATGACAGTCTGAAGTTGATAACACTTCGTGTCAGTCACCCGGTAATTGCTTGTTTCATTTCTCACGTTAAATCTTTACCTTGTTGATCAAACTTTTGATCCATTTGTTGCACCAAATCTTGTATTGTGTGTTGTGTCTCTTTACTTTGTTGGTCAGCCTCATAGTTTTGTTGATTAAATTTTTGTTCGATTTGATCAAATTTTTTAAGATTCCAGGTAGCCCGGGACTGCCTCTACCATCTTTCGTTTACCATCTAGTTTTCCCTCTATTATTCCTTCGAACTCATAATTATTGGAATCTAATCCTTACTTCATCTTAGCCTTGCGTAGTTACAATATTAATTCATTTTTGGAACCACCCGTAAATAAATTATGCTGTTTTAATTGGAGTTTTTACTTCGTAATCATTAAATACTTTAAAACCATCTTCTAATATTTATACATTCCCACCGCTGTCAGCAATTATTACGAATTTGCCATGTCAAATTGGGTTTGTACCACTGGATTGTGAATACCTTTGGAAAATTTGACGGTTACAACAACAATTTACACCACCTCCGGAATATTCCCGAGACTACCGGAAATAATCTTTGAATAATTTCCTAATATTTATTTAACACTTATCACTACTGGAATTTGTCGCATATTTCCACAATAATTTTCACCAAAACAACTAATTTCCACAATTATTTATTAATTCACTATTTACCATTTATAATTGGGATTCTAACCCACCACTATTTCCACTTAATACCACTTATTCGTTTTCCGTTACTCACTTTCGCTTTTAATCTTTCGTTTCCCGAGTCTGGGAGACTGACACATTGTGTTCGTTGCATCCGCATTTATATACCGAACATTCTAGACTCACCTGGATTTAAACAAAAATATTATTCTCAACGGTTCTATTCTAGACTACTATAATCTGCAATACCACAAAACTAACTATAAGGTTTTCCAATAGGAATGATATGATTTTTAGTGACGTTTCGGCCATTTGTAATATGTCATGATCTGTCATTTTTTGTTTTATTGTATTCAGTAATGTTTACAATTTCATCATGGTGAGATATACGCAAGAACAACGTTTACAAATTGCAATTACAAACGATAACGATTTTTTTAAGAAAATCATCTTCTCCGATGAGGCTCACTTTCATCTGATTGGTGAGGTAAATAAACAAAACTGTCGATTCTGGTGCGAAGAAAATCCACAAATTATTCATGAAAAACCATTACATTCACCTAAATTGACAGTTTGGCGTGGTTTTTGGTCTGGTGGAATCATCGGTCCTTATTTTTTTCGAAATGAAGCTGGTAACACCGTTACTGTCAATGGAGATCGGTATAGATCGATGATAACCAACTTTTTATGGCCGAAATTGGAAGAAATTGATCTTGACAACATTTGGTTCCATCAAGACGGGGCTACGTGTCACACAGCAAGTCCAACAATTAAATTATTGCGAGAAAAGTTTGGATCATTTCACTCTTAATGGAAAACCCTATATAATGCTACTACTTAAACCTATAGATGCCACTAATCTCACAAAAATGTTATTAATTTTCTAAACCTTAAATGAGCAATTTTCTCGCTCATGCTGAATTAATTCCCCATCAATCAATAGGCGAGATCGTAAAATTATTTTGCCTTTTTAAGAAGAAATTTACATAAAATCAATTACCCCTCCGAAATGGAATAACCTCCATACATGTCTACGTTTCTTGGCGGTATTTATAATTTGTATACGAATATTTATACTTTTCAAAATATTTGCGAAACCGATAAAGCTACTATGGAAGCTGCACTGGGATCTCTCAATTTGTGGGGAAAGCTTAATTAGGAAGTTTCATCTCCATCAATCAATCCATCTGGTCTGTTTTGTTAAAAACAGTTTTTGCCACAAAACTACATTTCCGCTTAAATTTTGAAAAACTGATCTGGGCCGGTATTGTTGCAAATTTATTTAGAATCTTTTAGTTCTTAGTCACTTGTCTCGTAATTGACACACTTTTCAAAATATCAAAATATTTGCCGAAAACGATAAAGCTCATATGGAGGTTGGAAATCTGGAATCTCCCAATTTGCAAAAAAAGCTTAATTATAAAGTTACAGCTTACATCTCCATTAAACAATCAATCTAGCCTGTTTTATTGAAAAACTGATTTTTATCAAGGATCACCATTTTCGCTTAAATTGTGGAAATCTGATGCGAGCATGTATTGTTGCAAATTAAATTTAGAATCTCTTCATTTTTGTTTGTCTCGTAAATAATATACTTTTAAAATATTCGCAAAATTCGAAAAAAATCCCTGGGATGAAGAAAGCTTAAATATGAAATTTCATCCCGATTAGTCAATCCGTCTGAGCTGTAGAATACCAATAGTATTCCAGACATTTGTAAATTTACCTACCAATAGGTAAATTTACAAATGTCTGGAATATTACTCGGAACTTTTGCAGCACAAAAAAAATAATATAACATAAGATTTATTTTGTTTTGGTATGCTCCAAAAATCGATCATTCTAGGTGTTATCCTCAGATCTTGTCCATGATGTCAAAAATAAAATCCAATACAAGGGGCTGATAAGTATATTGAGACATAGCAATACTGAACGTTCTTGTTAAAACATCTGTTGAAACTGATATAAATTGCATTCAGAATTACCTACAATGAGCAGTCAAAGCTGATACCCACCGCAGTACTAACAAATCTACCCGTCAAATCACAATTAGTAAATGAATGTCAAACGAATGAGATTGTGTTTGAAAAATACTTTGTGGTTTCTCATACTAACAACGTTCTACCCTAACACATAAAGTGATCAATATTTCATTTTGTGGTTAGGTATTAAAATATTTATTATTTTAACTCCTGAGATCCACGAAAGATACTAATACGTTGAGACTATAATACTGAAGATATTATAAGCTTAAACCTAAATTCCGGAACTGTCGAGGAACTTTTCTAAATTGAATCAGGTGTATGTCACCGAGAATATTACGAAAACCTAAAATAGATATCAAGTGCAAGAATATTTGCGCATGTCGTGGCTCAACTAAAATGGTCTTACTCTGTAAACGCGGGCTATAAAATAAAATTTATAAAACCCAATGAACTACGAGTATATGTGCGTCCCAATACCAATGTATAGTATAAAATTATCCTTAATAGTGAATTATGCATCAAGGAGAGTAAAATATGAGATTATTACTCGGGTGAAATTACCACCTTAAGCGAGCCACCCTGAGCCCTTTGTTTTACTCGTGCGTATTGGGTAACAAATTAGTATTTGCCGTTTTTATCAAATATTTTTTTGAGGCTATCCATGAATCAACCCAATTTTTGGTCATCTTCATATGATGTGAAGAGCTGCTCAGATAGGCCATGCATCATCGATCGAAACAAGTGGTAATCATACGAAGCATTTCTGGTGAATACGGCGGGCGGGGTAAACTATCTCCAATTGAGAGTTTCCATGTGCCGCAACATGTCGAGGGGCATTGTCATGCAGGAGAATAATTTTGTCGTGTCAGAAGTAGTAGTGGGCGCACTTTTCTTTGAGTGCTGGTCTCACTCTCATCAATTGTCTTCCGTACAGAGCCCCAGTAATGGATTCATTCGGATTTAGCAAAACATAATACACGATATCAAGCTAATCCCACCAAATACACAACATGAGTTGTTTTTCCACGAATATTCAGGCTTTTTTCAATGAATATTCACGGTCCCCATGATTTCTTCTTTTTGGGTTACCGTAGTAGATCCATTTTTCACCACCAGTGGCTATGCGATGCAAAAACGCCGTTTGCTTCATATGGAATCGAATTTCCTCGCTTTTGAATCATTCCCAATGATTTTAAACGATATGAAATTACTTGTTGAGTCTTGCGTTTGGCACGAATTTGTATTCAATAATGCTTCCAATTTCTGCTTCGTCGTACACTTTTGCCCTTCCGC
The DNA here is from genome assembly GCA_963691935.1 of Nephrotoma guestfalica. NCBI lineage: Eukaryota > Metazoa > Arthropoda > Insecta > Diptera > Tipulidae > Nephrotoma > Nephrotoma guestfalica. The sequence goes on from OY829913.1 coordinate 239,184,168, forward strand.
TAGGTTCTTAGTCTTCGACATCAAATTCACCATCCTAAATCTTTGAAACCACTCTCAACAACTTCTCTCACTTACGGCAGCCTCACCATATTATTCTACAAGCAATCGATACACCTCAGTTGCATAATTCTTCAAATTAAAGAAGTAAATCAATAGTTACCGCAAATGAAGCCTATCTCAAAACTCGACATTTTCACAAGCAAAAAAATATATGATGCTTATACAATATCGCTAATAATTTAAGGTTATGTTGTTGACAGATGTTCCAACAATAGAATATGACGTTTTACATTGGGCAATTTTAACGATAACTTACTGGTGGCACCATCTTTTGTCGATGGGTGGAGACTTATTTGTTGCATTGATTTTTGGCCGAAATCGGTTGACCGGAAGTAGTAGCTTCCATAGGAGCTGTTTCTTTTCTTGTAAATAGATTGAAAGTATATCATTTACGAGAAAAACGACTAAGAACTAAAAGATTCTAAATTAAATTTGCAGCAACCTGATTCGGTCCAATCAATTTTCCAAAATTTTAACGGAAATGACGAACTCGACAAAAAAACTATTTGCTACAAAAATTTGATCTATGTACAGCTCAAACTTCGGGTTTTTTTTTTCATAAATTGAGAGATTCCACCAGAAGTGGCAGCTTCCAAAGGAGCTTTTTCGTTTATGGCAAATATTTAGAAAAGTATAGCATATACGAGAAAAGAATAAGATTAACATAAAAAGATTGTAAATTAAATTTCAAACAAAATTAGTTTAGATAATTTTTTTAATTTTACCGGAAATAACGAGTTTTAATAAAATCTTTATATCGCCACAGTCCAGACGGATTGACTATTCGGAAGAAACTTCATGCTTGAACTTGTCCATAAATTCGGAAATCCTTGAGAAATTTGGTGGAGACCTGTGTACTGCAAGTGACAGCTTCAATGGGAGCTTTCTCATTTTTTGCAGAGATGTTAAAAGTTTGCATTTACAAAAAGCGATAAAGAATAAAAAGATTTAAATAAACCTTGTTGGTTTTCTGAAATTTAAACAGTTATAATGTTGTTGATCATACAAGACAGTTTTACAAAAAGTCCGATAAGTTTAATTTTTCGCTTTAGGAACCAGGGGTGGTGTAGTCAAGATCTATGTATAGATTCGTGGTAAAAGGAACTAGGCCGGAATATAATCACAACTAAACTTTTTATATTGTTATCTAGTTTTCATTGAAAAATAATACTTTTTCACCCACCAGGCACCAGCACGTTATTTTCAACGATAGAATGAAATTTATGCTTAGGATTTTGCACTAAACCGTACGGTAAATTTTATTAGAGTGATGAATTTATATAAACATTTTAACCATTTTATTATGTTTAAACATTTAATTTAACTGAGTAAGAAATGTATAAACTATAGGTTAACTTCTATTTCCCAAAATGTATAATTCTGCCAAGAAATCAAATCAATCAGTCTAGTCAAATCAAGCAGCGGAATAACACGAAATTTACAATAACTGATTCCTGAACGCTCTAACGATAACGACCAGTTGTTTATAAAACTAAGTTGGTCGCTAAGAGCTTTTACTCTAGCCAAAACGAATCTTGGAGGCTAGCGAAACTTTATAATAGTTTCGCTCCCTTTAGACAAGAGTTTCTCAAATTTTAGATGATCAGAAACATTAAAAGAAATAGTCCAATGGATTATCATTATATTTTATTTTTTTATACCTGGCTACCTAATATGTCCAAGTTAAGGTACCTTATTTATCACATGACAGAGTAAAACCGATCGTTCAAGATCTTAAAAGGTCGACTCAAATATAAGTTGATCCATCGAAAAGTCTCACTCTCTTTATTTAGTTTTGTTGTCAACTTCGAACTCATTTGTTATACGATTATGTTTTGTGGCTAACTTTGGTTTTGTTTCGAATTTCGCTTTGGGTTCTGGTTCAATGATATGTTAAAAACGGGTGAAGCCAATAATTTTTAATTGGGAATTTAATTAGATCATGATGAGCCTCTATAATTTGTTAGATCTTGAACTGCATTCTAAATTAGATTTTCAACCATATTTTTCTACTTTGGTTCTGCTAACTAAAAACTAGCAGAAAACCAGTATTTTATCAAAAACAAGTAGAGGCTAAACATAAAACATTAAGTTAGCCTGCAAAAAGCCTTTAATTAGTCACAGAACATAAGATGTTGTTTTGAGTTCTAAATTAGGTTTATGTTGAATTTTTGAATTAAGTTTCGCCACAATGTGTCCTCTCCTCCCTTAATTAGATATTCAACCCGTTTATCGATTCGAGTTCTGCTAGCTTGAAAATTAAAAAAAACCCTGTGTTTATCCAGAGACCTCCATTCTCTTAAACATTTTTAGTAGGCAATTTATTTAGCTTAAAGTTTTTCCTTAAATATCCATTTATTGTTACTATTTTGAATTTCGTTCTACTGACTTTTTCTAAAGGTACCAAAATCTATCGGTGCCATGAGAATGCATGGAACCTCAATATTTCAAAAACTATTTCATAAGCCATTAGTATTTCATTTTCCATATTGTATTGAAATCTTTTTCTGGTAACTTTGTATTAAAAAATAAATTAGCGGATTCATTTAAATTTACTTGGTAATTCACAGCAATCTGACTTTATTGGTTATTTTGGCTACGCTAAAGGCCTTGGTTTGCGCGTTAATCCCAGAGCAGCTTACTGGTTTTTACGAGACTAAACTAAGAAGTATCGGTGAACTATCTATCGCTTTCTTTATAGGAAAACGATAACCATATTAAATATCAGCAAACAATATGATGTTACCTTAGGAAGTAAACTTTTCTGGAAATTTCAATTCTTCAATACCTGTAAATGGTTACTGTTAGGCCGCCGGTACAAGTTTGGCTGAAGAGTTATTTTTTCAAGGGTCAAAACCTTACCGTAAACTTAACCTCAAAGACGTTTTGTTTATATGTCGATTAATGATTATTATCCGAATAAGAAAATCACCTGTTTGATAAAATTTTCTTATTCTCAGAAGGTTTTGCTTCTAGTCGTAATATAGAACAATTTTAAATTCTGATTATGTTGTGCGATCAAGTTTTTAGGTTTTTTAATTTTTGTACAGTAAAACAGAACAATAAAAAATTTCTGATTTTACGGTTAAGTTAAACTATTACATACATGTATATAGGTTTGATGAATTCATGTTGTTAATGATTAATTGTTATTAGTGTTTCATACGATACTACTTTTGAACGTGTATTTCGACACTAAACATAAATATCATTCGTATTCTATCCTTGAAACAAGGGTGCTGCCATAAAATTTGCGGCAAGCATGCTTACCATAACCATGTTCCATTTTGTATGAAAAATGTTCTAATTTTATTATTAGGTAGCTAGTAGCTACTCTGCTTTAGTAACGCATTTTACTTTCGATTTTTAGTCAAATCAGTTGATTTAGTCATTTGATTTTGGTCGCAGTAGTAAAAAATATTATTCAGCTGGGTTTAGAAAAATATTTTTTTAATACTCTCAAGCAGGATTAACAATATTATTCTCCGAATATGTAGAATTTATATAAAACAAGAGGCTATCCGAAAACCAGCAGTGCAGATTATTGCGATTCCTCCCTACTCAACACAAGGTATCGCAATAAAATTTAAACTTTTCCCTCCCACAATTTTGTTATTATGTAGTTTTAGCTCTTAATATACTCGTGCGGATAAAATAATATTTTGTTCATCTTCATGGTATGTTTTCCATTTTTCGCTCTAAATTTTCAATTTTTATTTTGCTTTAAAAATTTTATAAAATTTAGAGCGTGTATAAAAAGGTACATATAGACTGTACATACGCTTTCGTACCCGTGTACGACGACGCTATACACATTTGAAATAATATGACTGTAACTTTAAATTTATTTTTTGCTCAGTAAAAAGTAAAGTTTCATTTAGCCGTAAACTTTGTATTGCTTTATACCTACATATACATATAGTTACTAATACACATTTATACAAAAAAAATTTTACATTTTATTTAAAATTATTACATTTATTTTATTTTATAGTTTCCAATTTTATATATTTTTGCAACGTATATATTAAAATACTCAGTCTAATTTTAACAAGAGCTTTTTCACATATACATGAACATACACATACAATACTACTCTGTATCCATACGAAATACGTTTCGTTATTTTTGTGTTATGTTTGTTTGCTGAGTACATACAATAGTTATTATACAATTCAAAAGCTTTATATTTTAATTCGGTTATGTTTATGTTTATCTTGTTATTATACATAATTTATGTTTGCGTATTATATGTATCCATACAAATAATACACTGACAGGAGTATTTTTCTTTTAAATTTATTATTAATAATTAAATTTATTTGTTTTCATATAACAAAAATATGTAAAATATTTCAAAAGCTTTTTATACGAAACTTAATCTTGTTGCTTTTCCATCGTAAAAACGTGCAGATTAATAAGTTTGTTGGGTAACTTGCAAATTGTATTATTATGTTTTGTATTTATCCAGGTACAGATATAAAATATAACAATTAAATGTTTATTAATCCTTATTTGTGGTATACGAGTATGTTGGTTCATGCTGGGTTTTATCTATTTAAAGGAATTTATTATTTATGCTAATGCAATATTCAGCTCAACTATGGATGTCTCAGATAACTTTTGTAATGCGATTTAAAAAGTTCTAAACTTAATATTAGTGCAGATAAAATTCAAAAGATTTATATTGCGAATGTCATTTTGAAAGTGATAATATTTTATTGTGAGTGCATAAAGTCAACGAACAACATATACGAACTGAAATAATTTTAAATAAAATATTAAACTTATGTAATTAAGAGGACGTATGCCAAATAGAATTTTTTCAAAATCAATTCAGCCAATCAGTCACCAAAATAAGTACATATGTTCTTCGCTGGTATTGAAGCACAAATTTGGGCTTTGGTACGCACGACCAACATTTAAAGTACACTAGAGCACTTTGCGACGCATCTATAAAGCTAGACTGAAATCGGGGTTTTCAAACCTTTCTATTCAAATGGTGTTTTTTCTAATTTTAGGGGTATGTATCAATCCGATGAGTAATGATTTGAATACTTAGTATTCGCATCGGATCGCATCGTTCTCTACTAAAATTAGTTGCATTTTGTGAGAAAAATATCTACTTCATCGAGAATATAGGAGCGCCACTTCTTGTTTGATTCTTTCGATCCTTTAGTATCATGGTTACTTGAATATAGAAAAGATCTTTAACCAAAAATATTAACTATATGCCCAGAATTATTCTTAATTTTAATTTCAAAGAAGTCCGATTCAACATAAAATCTGAATCCAGTATTTTAAAATTACCTTATTATTTATAACAGCAAACAGGATTTTTTGAAAAGCAGTATTTTAAAAACCAGGATGCCGATACGATTTTAGGAACAACGCCATTAGCCGAAACAATCAGATAAAATTAGTTTCATTTAGTAATTAGCGCAGGTTGAACTGAAGGAAACTGAAAATCAAAATTATGGTTAAGCACTCTTCAATATGCTCTAAACTACGTCCCTTAAGCTAGCAGAACCCATACAGCCGAACATTACAAGATAGTATGAACAATTATAGGCTAATAATAGGTTAATTAAATGCTCTATTAAAAAAATGTTGGCTTCACCCCTTCCAACTAAAACGAAGGGTAATGCTGGCTTTAGAAAAAAGTTAGCAGAACTCATATCAAAAATGATTTAAAAACAATTGGAAAATTAAAGGTTAATTTTAGGCTAATTAAATGTCCTATTTATTTATTTTTATTCTACTCGTTCTAGAAAAAGTATAAGGCTTTACACTTCAAAGCTAGCAGAACGTAAATCGAAAATCGGACCAAACTCGAAATTAGAACGCAAAACAACATCAATTGTCATACAAATAATTTTCGGCTCATTATAGCCTAATCAAATGCCCCATTAAACAATGTTGGGCTCCACTTGTTCTTAACCAACCTTCAGGTTATCTAAGCTTATGCTAGCAGAACCCAAATCGAAAATGAGACCAAAACCGAAATTAGAACGAAAAAGTTGATCTACCGACAAACAAATAATTTGAGACTCATTATGCCCTAACCAAATGACTTATTAAATAATTTTCAACTCCTCTTCTTCTTAATCAAACTTCCGGTCATCTAATCTAAAGCTAGCAGAATCCAAATCGTAAGTCGGACCAAAAACGGAATTATAACGCAAAACAATATCAATTGACATACAAAAAGTTTTAGGCTCAGATCATTTATTCTAAAGCTAGCGGAACCCAAATCGAAAATTGGACCAACACCGAAATTAGAAAGAAAAACTTAATCTACTGACAAACAAATAATTTTAGGCGCATCATGGTCTAATCAAATTCCCCATTAAAAAATTGTGGGCTCCATTCGGCCTTGATCAAACTTCAGATCATTTATTCTAAAGCTAGCGGACTAATTTCGTTTTTGGTCCGATCTTCGATTTGGGTTCTGCCAGCTTTATATTAAATGACCTGAAGTTTGGTCTAGAACGAGTGGAGCCCAAAATTGTTTAATGGGGCATTTGATTAGGCCATAATGAGTCTAAAATTATTTGTATGTCAATTGATCTTATTTTTCGTTCTAATTTCGATTTTGGTCCGATTTTCGATTTACGTTCTGCTAGCTTTGAAGTGATAAAGCCTTATGCTCTTTATAGTAGAATGAGCAAAATAAAAAAATTTAATTAGGGCGTTTAATTAGCCTAAAATTAACCTTTAATTTTCCAATTGTTTTTAAATCATTTTTGATATGAGTTCTGTAACTTTTTCTAAAGCTAACAGAACCCATCGTTTTAGTTGGAAGGGGTGGAGCCCAAAATGTTTTAATAGAACATTTAATTAGCCTATTATTAGCCTATAATTATTCATACTATCTTGTAATGTTCTACGTATGGGTTTTGCTAGCTTAAGGGACGTTGCAAACTTAACATTGCATTATTCTTTCTTGTGATTATCGATAGCCACTGTTCTAACGCCTTTCAAAAGTTTCTAATTTCAGGAATTACCTCCATGTTGGTGTCGTAAACATTGGGCGCATTCAGGTCACCCAACAGTTGGGAACATGTTGAGTAAAATCAAAGCCAACGTTATGAAAATGTTTAGTACTATAAAATTTTGAAATCAAATTAGCGATGATTTCACTAATCATGATGCCAACAGTTGGCGGTCCTGAACGCGCCCATTGTACAGACAATATCGATAATTGGTTGAGTATGTAGACAATTCGTAGAAAATGTTTGTAGTTTTCTCCATTTTTTTTGAGTACGAGGTTGCCGTATTATAGTTTTCCAGTTCAAATTGGTGTTTTCTAAAATTTTGGAAGTTAACATTTAAAACTTATTTTAAAATTATTCAAAATTTTTAAATTGAATTCAAATATTTTTCAATTTTTAATTCGCAAAGCCGTCTGTTTTATTGATTACTAGGGTAAGGAGGTTGACAGGTGAGCTCTGCGAGCCTCTGGTTTTCCACCACATTTCTTGCTATGGATTAATTCTTATCTTAATTATTACACAATCGGGTTCCATCATGTCATCAAATTCGTTCAAATTTACAGTGACACCAAGGCAGCCACACATGTTCTTAGCAGTTCAACTATTCCCATATTCGTACAGACTGACTTAAACAACTACATGTCATGTGTTATGTAAAGAACCATCTCGAATTTAGCATCAACAAGTCTTAATTCATTACATATATACGTAAACGTTTCGATTACTTACCTTATATCATTAACATTTGCAGAGTTACATCTTTTCAAGATGTGGGGTATAAGCGAAACTTCAAACCACTTAATCAAAACATTGTTAATAAAGCAAATTCGGAATCTTGGATTCGTTAAACGTTGGCCAAAGCAGTTTTTATATCCATATGTCCCAAAGACGATTGTATAAAGAAATCGTTGCTTGAGTATTCCAGTTTATGGCAATTTTTTGGAAATCAACTATGATATGTGTGTGAAGTTAGCCCAGAAAGCCATCCCAGAAAAAATAAATTTTTGCATTAGGCAACACTAAAGTTATATGTTTATACCAGCCCAGGATTTCACTAAAATTATTTAAATTGACACTCATACATGTGAGTTAATAGTGCGAGTCACAACGGTAATATTGGCTTGCAATCTGTATGATTTGTAAAAGACATGATGACAAGTGCTTAAACAGGTTTAATAATGACAAGTGTACTGACGAGTTGTTACTATCAGGTTTGGTTTCCGGAACTCTTTGCTTCCAGGAGTTATTGAAGCAAATCCCCGTCAAATGTATTGGCCCAGTCAATTATGAGCCTGTAGCGCCAATCAAAACGGTAGGATTATCTTGAAATGTTCAAGGTCTGTAACGGACATAATCATATGTGGATGCTACCAGGTTTGGTTTCCGCAACTTGCGGTTTCTGGGAACCAAGAAGTAAAGCTATTCCTATGTTGGGCCAAACACGCGTGCGCCTGTAGCGCCGATCAGAACGGTACGATTTTCTTGAAATTTGTATGGTACGTAGCCAGTTTCCACTTCTGGAAAGCTTAATTCTTCAGCGCTCAGTCCAGTTACAAACCGCATTGGCAATTAATCTTCTGGAGTTTGCTCGTTGCGCCAGCGGCATTACTGCCAATCGCCATGATTGCTGTGTCATCTGCAAAGGTAACTATGGTTTCTTCATCTGTTGTTGGGATATCCCTTATATATAATAAATACAGGATTGGTCCTAAGACACTCCTCTGCGGGACACAGACAGAGCTTTTCTTTAGTTCGGAGTATTCATCCTCATATTTCACACGAAAATGTCTATTAAATGAACAAGATCTTAGTATGACATAGAATTGCCTCGGCAGATCTCTATGCAGCTTGAATTCCAGTCCACTGTGCCAGACTTTATCGAATGCTTGGGCGACGTCCAGAAATATTCTGGAGCATACTTTTTTACGTTCTAACGTTCTTTCAATAATCTTGGTGATTCTATGCACTTGTTCAATTGTGGAGTACTTTTCTCTGAATCCAAATTGATGTGGAGGAATTAGTTGTCGGTCCTCAATTATTGGTTTAAGTGTTTTTAGTAATAATTATTCAAACAATTTTGACATAATTGGCAGCAATGAAATTGGCCTGTATGATTTTTTATCGTTAGGTGGTTTATCAGGTTTTGCTATGATGATTACTCATGCTACTTTCCATTGCCATGGAACATATTTTTAACGAAAGCTTTCATTGATTATGTGTAATAGCTTAGAAAATACTTTACCTGGTAGAGCCTTGATTATCTGACAAGTAATCAAGTCATATCCTGGGGCTTTTTTAACATTCATGTTGCTTTTCACTTCTAATTTTAATTCTTTGAGAGTTACTGGGCGTATATCAAAATCATCTAGCTTGTGGAGTGACATTATATTGACCGTTTGTCTTGGTAGTGTTTGGAATGTATCCTCGAGATACTTCGCAAACAGGTCAGCCTTCGCTTTAGGACCTCTTGCCCAGGTTCCATCCTCCTTTTTAAGTAGAGGCACTTGCATTTTGGGTCTTTTGAGTACTTTCGGTGCCTTCCACAGTGAATAATCAGAATTTTGTTCATCGGTTAGGCTAACTAGATATCCGTTGATTCATGCATTTTTAACTTCTTTAAGAAAAGATTTGAGACTGTTACCTAAATTGTTAAGAATTGCTTTGTTCTCCGGTGTTCTAGTTATTTGCCAGGTTTTACGTGCCCATCGTTTTTGTCTTCCCAACTCTCTAACTTCCATTGAGTAGGATATGTTAAGCTTCTTCTTATTTTGTATAATGGGGATACTTGCCAGAGCAGCATAGTGAATTGCTTCATTGAGTTGTTCTAATTCATCTTCCAACTGGTGGGGATTTTTTATCGGTACCTGAGGATTGATTTTTCCTCCATTACTTCACGAAAAAGATCCCAGTTTGTTATTGAATTTGTTAATCTGGGTACAATCTCCCTTTGAATTACCATTACACTGACTGTCATGATAACCGGAGAATGATCCGATGCTAGAGAATTACTGCTTGAACCAATTCTTTGTCTTTTGACGTCGTAAGTCTAGATCCCCAATAGGTGTTTTTTTGCATTAAAGTCACCTCCAATCATAAACTCACGTCCAAGTGATTTAAATAGTTTAAGGTAGTCCTCCTTTTTCAAGTTATGCCGAGGAGGACAATATATTGCAGTAAGCTGTCTGTGTTTAATTTGGATCCTTACAGTAGTGACTTGCATTGTTTCTTCTTCGATATTTAATTCTGAATGGTGTTTTATATTTTCTTTTATTAGTAATGACGAATCACCTCTTGCTCTTTTCGCTGGATGAATGGAGTGAAATAAGTTGTATCCCCGTATTTTAACAAACGGAGATTTAACTAATATTTTTGTTGGATTGCGTTGAGAGAGTTGCATTTTCTTCAGTTATCATGTTGTTCAGATAACTTTGGTCATCTAGCCACTTTGTTATAGCTGCAATGTTGTTCATAATGTTTTCCATAATTTGGTTATTTTCGGACCCCATATTTTTGGTTGAACCCAAACCTTTCACTGCCTGGGCAAGTGAACTTCTTTGCCATGTGTTGCTTGGTTGTGGCTTTTGATCCATCTGATTTGATATTTGAACTCTTCGATTTTCGTGATTTTGCTGTTGATTTCTTGTTTTATATCTTAATTTTTGTAGTTGTTTAGCAACCTCACAGCCTCGATAATTAGCCGGATGTCGGCTTTTACAATTTATACACTTGTCTGGCACATATCGCCATATTATGCATGCCTGGGTAATATGATCACCCGATCATTTTACACAGCTTGGACCCCGGCCGCAATATCTTTTGGTGTGATTAAATGCCTGACATTTCTTGCATTGGGGTATGCCAGTTGTGGTTCTCCTCATTGGTTCGATTTTCACCTTCATGTGAAGGATTCCTTTTATTCCATAAATGTTTTGAACATTCTCTTTATTGTCAAATACCTGCATAAAAAAGGAAGCCCCCTTTTACTGATAATTTGGTTTCCTTCCGGGATTTCTGTTCTCTCTTTCTAACAATATTCACAGCATCTAGTATTTTAAGACCTTTATTCTGTAAGTCTTCCATTATTTCTTTGCTTGAGCAAGTGTGATGCAAACCTCTTGCCATGACTTTAATAGGTCGGGCCTGTTTATTCTCGTGAGTAAACCACTGATACTTTCCAGCATTCAGTTTCATAGATAAGGTTCTATAAGTATCTGAGTCCAGAGTATTAATTTTCCAAACGTCATTGTTTAGCGCTGTTACCTTATAGTGTTTGTCAGTATCCGATTTCATCAGTGACTGAATTTCTGTATAACTGGTTACACCTACAATATTTATTGGTGGGGGTGATTTTTCTTTCGATTGCACCAAATTTGATGTCATGTTCTTGGTAGATTTACTACCTTTTGGTTGATTGGCTTTGGGTAGAACATCTTTTGAATCTGGACCAGATTGTCCCCTACCGTTTAATTGCTCAGCTTCAGGTGACGATTCAGCTTTTTTTTCTTACTCTTCCTGGACTGTTTTTTCTTCTTTAGGATCCAGTTCGTCTCTCTTTGTAATTCATCTTCATCAGTGGAATAAATGAGTTTGTCTGGTTCAATGCTTCCTATATCGCAATCTTCTTTTGAATCCCTATTCATATTAGGTTTTAATTTTCTAGCTTTAGATATTCAATTTCTTCAGGTAGCTTCGAAAATAATTGCTCCATATGCTCTAGTCTCACCAAGAGATCCATATTCTCTTCTTTCTCTAGGTCAATAGTTGTTTTACTAGATTCGGCTATTTGCAAAGTAAAATTTCCGGCGATATCACTTGTTTCGTATAAAGTTTGTCCAGTATCTCTACTTATACCGTTAGAAAAAGCATCGTCTTAGTCAGCTACCGAGTTGCTTCTATTTTTCTTTATCGGTGATATTTGTAAATTTGATCTTCTCTGGAACAAATTTGATGTTCCCTGATAATGCAATAGATGGCCTCCAGTTATAATGCAATAGATAATGCAATAGATGGCCAGTCTCCACAGAGAGTACTAACAACACTACTAAAAACACCTGGGGGTGGAGTATTATTTCCTTTTGTTAGTACCATTGCATAGTTTTGATTGACTAATTAGCTATTCTGCCTCACTACTACAATGGGGTTGGGTACCACAACCCGTTCGTTCTACAGAACATTGCCCAGTGTACGCCCGTATCCATTTATGAATACTTCGTGTAGGCTGTCAATCCCGTACTCCATTAGTTTTAATAAAAAATATTATTATTAATATTTCTTCATTTGTATTTAATTTCCAAGTTTTTGTTGGTACTAAACTGGTCAAATAAACGCCACTTTGCTATAAACTAACTTCTTGTTACCAACTCCTTGTCTCTGTTTTTAGTAGTTGTTGCTAAGACCTGTAACTTTGTATAAAGGTGGCATTTAAGAGTATTGGAAATTTATAATAGAATTTGTATTGTACGAAACATACGTAAATTTCGCGGGCGAATTTAATATATTTACACAAATACTCCTGTACCAGCCTTGATCCAAAATAAACTACTTTAGAAACATATCTCATACTCCTTAGAGTTGTTTCTACCCAACTCGTAAAAAACTTGTTATACATTTTATCTTGTGTCATACGTAATACGACTGCCATTAATGGCATGCATCAAACTATTCATCCCAAACTTACAGATAAAAGCTTTTCTTACATAGACTTTTATTTATCTATTTCTTTACAAATACAAAGTAATTTTTTTAAAGACTGCCATAAATAAGGAATCAATTTTTGAATATCCGCACATTACGACGTACACGACTATACATAATGAAAGAAGTAGTTTATGAATAAATTAAGATAAATCTATCCATTTTAAAAATTAAATGATTCGTCTTGTTATTTGTTGTGTTGTGTGTGTGTGTGTATGAATATTGATTTTATGAGATACTTGGTTTGTTCGTGTGTTCGGATTTTACGAGGTTCCGGATATTTTGTTACTTTGTGGGGTGTAGTAAATAGTAATGTTTGGTGCTGTTTATATGATGTTGTAGGTGGCAATTTAATAAATTGTTTTTCGGGTTTGTATATATACATCTTGTGGTTATTGGGTCATGTATTTATTTATTAATTTCGAACTTTATATATATATATTAGGGCCTTTTATGTAATACACTATAAAGTTATGCTATAAAGTTATTTATTTATTAGTGAAATGAGATTATTTACGAATTTTTTGGAAATTCCAACCGGAGGACTAATAACAACAAAGTTTGTATACTATGTCTTTGTTTTTTGGCCAACGTGAATATTTTATTTACATATTTATGGTTTAATGTGTACGTTGATATTTTTATAGTTTAGTATATTCCCATTTAAACGGTTTACGATGGTGTTGTACATTTTGGAAGTTTATTACGTTTTGATGGTAATGAGTTGCTTTTATATACGGGTAGAGTCGCCAAAAGCTTAAAATGGTTCCTGGCTGAGTGTTCTCAGCTTATGATGACAAAAATTGTTTGTTTTATGTATGCGATTTTTATTACCGCCTAAATTATATACATATTATAGGAGACATAAAAATCATGAGCCTGTAATGAGATTTTGTATGTTATGCTGTGAAAATTATTTTGGCATTAAACTGAATACGTACATCGTAAAGTGCTGAACATTTTTGCAATGGTTTCCAGTATAAAAATTGAGTGTAGCCTAGCAAAAAATGAAATCATGGTTACGTTGATTTATGACAGTTGTGGTAATTTATGATAGGACGGTAAAATTCTAATATTTTTTTTCAGAGAAATAGAATTTTGCTATATGATTGATGGTTTTATGTATCAGACAGATTCTGTATAAACAAAACAAAAATTCTAGTAAAAAGGGAAAGTTCAAATCGATATGAAGGGGGGGCACCTTTTGTATTTCAACTTTGATGTAGGTATTAATTATTTTAAGCTTAAACACTATGAAATTTGGCTTATCTTTACGTTAATAAAAAAATTAGAAATTAAAATCTTTCCAATTCTATTTAATTTTCTTAAATAAATCTTAATTTTAATTACACTTTCTAGATGACATTTTGCAATCGTGAAAGTAAGATACCAACATTTTTAATGCTTTTTCAAAATTAATAAATACTTTCTAATCTGTTGACACTTAAACTCAAGCACGAAATACTGAATACAAAATTGTCCAAATCACAAGAATTGTATGCCATATTTTTCTGAGGGTTTCGAGGGTTTCTAGTTTAAGAGAGAATCTATTTCATTGGAGTAACAACTGCAAGCTTGATTCCGATATACTCTAATTATTTATTCTTGAACATTAACTCATTATAGTTTCTCCACGTTTTTCGCAAGCATTCAAATTTGTAAATAGGGTCGCCACCTGGCCGGTTTAAAACTTACTGTAAATTAAAAAAATCGTTTATATCGGTCTTAAAAAAAAATATTCGTCTAACTAATTGTAGCCTCACCTCTAAAAATAATAATGTGCGTTTGAAGAAGAACAAAGCATTTAAAAGATTGTTATATTTGAGTTAAACTATTACAAAATTATTAGCAGTTAATAAATGTCCATGAAGCAGTTTTTCTTACTAATTCCAAACAAAAATTCGTGAGTAAAAATATGCTTGACAGTGTAATGGGAAATATTTGGCAGATGCTCGAAAAAGACTCCTTGCATAGAAATCGTATGTGGTGAATTGCTGGTACTAAAGTGTGTTCCAATTTGAGGTATCTTTTTAAATTTTTAATAAACCACATCATTTAATTGAGAAGTATCCAAATTTTTATTTCAAACGATAGTACGAATGGAAACAATTTTCTTGACCCTACTAAGTGAGTGGCCTCCAGCTTCTGTGCGGCAAGTTTTTTTACCAACATCTTTGATGTCTTTCTGGCATAATTTCGGCTCAATTTTTTGAATAAATTAATAATATTCTAAATTTGGTCATCAATTTGTGGATCGTTGACATAGACGCTAGAAATTATTATATTAGCAAAGCGTTCTCGCGAAATCTTGATTGTTTCTGTCGCTGTATAGCATGTGGCACTGTCCTGCTGAAATCATATATTTTGGACAGCCATACCTTCCGATTTGTCAATCAAGGAATTCGTAATCATATTTCGATATTGTAGTCCATTTACAGTTTCAACAACCCCAGTTTCGTTTCAATATTTTCTTCTAACCGACCACTACGATAAACTTTTGCTTTTTCATTCTTTACCAGAACCAGTTTCTACAAATTTTGTAACAATTTTTCGAATGGCCATAATTGACGGACAATTATCCATATTCTGTACAAAATTTTCTTACAACTGCTAGATAGTTTTCACCAGATTTAAAATAATTTTTGAAAATAAGTACGCGTTTTTCAACGGCTTACCTCTCCATTTTTAATAACCAGAATGTTTCTACTTGTCATCTGTCAAATAAAAAATGACACCAAATTTTAAAATGTATCTCAAATTTGAACACCCTTTACAAAATTGAAAATTCCTTTGCAACTAACTTCGCGACGTATTATTAAAAAACAAATTTTTATAAAAAAAACTCCAAGAAATAACGAAAAATACAAACGGTCGGCGTTTAACTGTCGTATTTATATTCTTTCACCTTGGTGCCGGTTAATGAATTTTGAAAGGTGACAACCCTATTTATTAGACCTTCTGATAATTTGAATAACTTGATCACTATAGAATGGGCTGTCATTATGTTGCAGGCGGATATTCTTCTTTGCGGAAATTTATGATTTTACTATTGAGTGCCAAATATTTCGGTCATTTTCTATAAATGTTCAGGGTTTCAGGGACGAAGTCTGGTTTATTCCCAAAAGTGGAGATTTTCAGTTTATAGCAAACTTTGGGCTTATGTAATATCGTTTTAGGGATTGTTTTGTAAAAAGTGTATTTAAAACAATTCCCCCGTTATAACAATCCCTATGTTGATTGCTTTATAGTAGTTACCGTATTTTAACTCATTTTAACACCAAATCGATTTATGTCTATGAACCTAAAATTTGCAAACAGCGATGTTACTTCAGTTGTGCGGTTAATGGAAGTTTTTGTAGGATTTTGTAAAAACATTTTTATTAGTATGCTCTCACCGTTCTTATGCTTTGCTCTCTGAAATCGTTTTACTTTTGCGAGGTGGTACTTTGTCAGATTAATTTTCTCTCTTGATAGCCTTATGTAGATCAACTACTATATAAATCAAGTTTCTAACCGGCAATTTAGAGAACACCCAGTTTGGTTCCAATAAAATTGAACTTTTGCATAACAACAGACGAGTTCCGTTCCAAAACTTTGAAATATGGCTGAGTTCCGTCCAATTATTCATTTTGCAGAATCACATCATAGATTATTTGAAATTATCAATTTTCTAAAGGGACGATTAGCATTTTTATAAGATTATAATATTCATGATATAATCTGAGTTGTATTCCAATTGATTGAGAAAAGGCATAGTTCTAATGCGGATCGTGGTGGCGAGACCGAACGACTTCTAATCGAATTTCTATTAATATAGAACGATATATCTGATTTTGGCGTCAGGTGCGGAACCATGATGATTTGGAATGGAACGATATGGGTTGATTATTTTCAGTCACATTACAATGTTCAGTGTCTGTTTTCGACTCTTCGTAGTGGTAAACCATTATCGTTATTAATTAGAAAATTATTCACTAGGTCTCGTTCATATTTTGATATAGAAGTATCTTCGTGTGGTCTGTAAACGTCAATATCTTTCACACTATTGAATATAAATGTGCTGAATTGATTGCTGAATTGGCAAACTGAATTAAAATTGATTTAAACCTGCTCTACAACCGAGCCGTGTGTACATAATAATGCTAAGGCCTGAAATCGGTGTTGGATTTCCCACAAGTATTTTTACCATATCCCATTTGAGACATTCCCATGAAAGCCATATAGAACATGACCAAAATTTGTGACCTTTTACAACAATAAAAATAGGCCTTTTGACCTGGGCACCTTTAAATTTACTGACTTTGTTTTACACTTTTCGTAATCCTGGAAATGTTCTTCTTTACGACCCGCAATTAATAATTCATGAAAGATACATACAAAATTCATTTAGCCAACAACCCAGTCATCATGTAATTGCAACATCAGGCAAGTGCATGTTAAGCTCAATTACTAACCGCGACATACTTTTAACGAGAAAATCGCTTTAACAATCGAGATTTTCCCGTACAATCCATCACCAACTCATCACTGTCTGGATGTACATTAGTAGTACACCTCAAGTGCCATCGTGATGGAGGAATCTTGTCATGTTGAATGACAACTACGTCGTTGATTTGGAAGTTTGGTTCTGCTCGTGCCCATTTACTACGTGCCTGTAGTGAAGTGAGGTTTTCGCGTTACCAACGTTGCCGAAATGTTGATACACTCGCTGTATAACCGATTATCTAATATGTTTGGCACAGTCCAGTCAGTCTGGCCGTGTTGTTAGTGGCCGTCCGATAAAAAACTCGCTAGATGTTAAAGCAATACCTCCTTCAACATCATCTTATAATGCGATGATCGGTCTGGAATTCAAGCATGCTTCACTCCGGATTGGAAACGTGTTCAATTGGTGATTAAAAATTGGCTGATTCCCGATAACCCGCACTAAATGTTTCTTAGCGGAACGTACCGCGACCTCTCATAGGCCGCCATGATGCGGTGCTGCTGGGGTGATAAACTGTAATTTGTCACCAGCATCAGATATGAGTTGTAGAACGTTGTGCATTGTTCCACTCACGGAGCTCGTTTTATAGAAACCGATCTGCACCGACCCGCATCGACCTGCTTTACTAATGCAGACATATGAATGATCCAGAAGCGTAATGTCTTTCGGTAAAATCATTGAATGACGCTGGTTTCATAGGATATAAGCGTCTGCTAATCGTCTTCTAACACTCAGAATTTGATTGTCAACCAGAAATAGATTCAGCAGTTTCTTACATGTGTCTACTTCAAAACGAGCTTCTAACGAATTAATTTCGGTTATGTTTACGTTACCTTGAGTCACGTATGTGCAAAAACAGGAATTCCTCTTCTACGGGTGCTCTTTTGACTTTAGTTTTTCAAAATTTATGCCCAGCTAGTCGAAAGCGTAAGATGAGACCCGCTCCAATGCTGGATTGCGTTCTGTACGAATATGTCGCCATCGATATTAGAGTCATCCTGTAGGTAAGCCGTACGGTTTCAAATTTGCTGCTGATTTGTGCAGCCAACATAATGCAATGCTGGAATCGCTCCCTACATTACTTAGATGTAGTGCGGTACGTACGTTGTTTATCACTGTTAAAAGAAGTTGTACTGCACATAATTATAACCGATAAATTGTAATTTCTTTAACCGGGGTGACCTTTGTTCTTGCCGTTACGAAGGAAACTTGAATATTACCGTCAGCATGAAGTGTTTGCACATAAATAACCGCTGCAAAAGCGTTTCTATTCGTGTCGTAGAATACATTACCCTTGCACCTTGGAAGCCATACCAAGCCATACCAAACCAGCGTGCGACCCGAATATGTGTCAAAATTCCAGTAGCATCGTATACTCTAGCTATATCACCAAGTACGGGGCGTTTATGATATCTGATTCATCTACCCTGATTTTGTAAAACAAATGATCGGTATTCGGGTTTCAATGAAGACCAAGTACCGTGATTGCAGGGTCGCTAAGTTTCGGTTCTGACGTTACTGATTGTGAACTAACAAATGCGCTGCGAATGTTTCCGTGTCATTTAGATTCCATTTCATTAGCAGGAATTTGCCAGGTTGTAATATGGAATCAATATCAGTTGCAGAGTTACCGCTTTGTTGGAAGAATCGCTGCTATCAAGGAACTAAACCACGTAAAAATTACTTAAAATAATGTCACGTGCTCGGCTGTCTGGCTGTCGTAATGTGTGAATTGCGTTGTATGGACCACATGCCATACCGCATGTCATTGACTTCAATTGATATGCACACTGGGTCTACCTCCACTTGGCGGAACATTTTTTCGACATCTTCCGTAATTGCAATCCGTCCTCTTCGGAACTGAAATATTACGTTAACAAGTAAATCTTGTAACTGTGGACCAGCCAATATGGTATTGTTCAATGACATGCTGTTGCTTGTCTTGGCCGAAGCGTTCAACACTACTCGAAACATCCCAGCATCGCATGGTGTGGAATATAATCGCCACGCCACTTCCATGTGGTTTAATTAGATTTGTTTGAAAATATTTGGACCGTAATCTGGTATTATCGGCTAATCGTCGTTCGAATTGATGATACTGCCTTAGAGCCAGCTGATGACACTTTCCAAGTGCTCGTGCATCCTCGCAAAGTGAGATTTGAACACTGTAGCAACCAGTATCGTTGCGAATGGATATGTTCTTTAAAATATGTTCACAGAGATAGATATCACATCTGGGTAATCGGAGCGGATCGCTTGCTCTTCGATCCGCTGTGGCTAGCGGATGGATTGAGTTGACCAATTGAGTTTTGTCAGGTATGTTACGTATAAGGTTGTTGGCGCTGACTACACAATAGTGTATTATGACCTGAAATTAAACAATTCAAACACAATCTGAGGTTCTTCACTACGTTCCAGCGCTGAATGATATTAGGATTACGAAAGATTTGGCATTTGTAGATACGATGTGATCCAGAGCAGCACGGGGAAATCGCTGCTGTTACTTCCTCATTTGCAGAACCTCGTTGTAGTGACCCGTGGCAAACAAATACACGTATTCACTGTGCAATCTTTCTTTTTACCATGTCTTCCGGTAAAGCAACCCTCTCTCAGTACATATAAAAATAAAAGCTTAGACAGCATTACTGTTTAAACCTGCCAACCAGCCAACAGATGGTGTTGTTGATCTCAAACAGAGTGATCGATGAATAGTTTAAATTATCCTAAAATTATTGCTTTGAAATTTTGAGACCAAATAAATTGTTGTTTTAGGAAGTTAGATCAGTCATTTAGTGTTTCTCGATTAATTTCAGGCGCTCAATTAAACATCCGAACAGCAGAACTATTATTACTTGCAGTTTAACTTCCTGTGTATGGCATTTTAAAATATAACCAACAACAACGTTCATCATAAATTTAATGCATATCAAAATAATTTTGTCGTTTATGCACGACACCTTTTCTACATAGCAAATATCATTAAATTACAGGATATACATTGTCGTAAGAACTATTTGTCATGCGACATTATCGCACATAACTAAAATAAAATTCCCACCTGTAAATCTGTTTCATGTGTACTTCCACAAGAGTATCTATAGGTATCGCACATACATGCATATGTATAATTCCCATATACGGAATATTATATTATGTACCTGATATATACTCGTAATTGTAAACATTTTACATATATGAGAAAACAAAAAAGCTCATGCAAGCATATTTACCTTCCTGTTATGTGTGTACACAAACATTATAAATTCTGGAGCATAATTTTAATAAACATATACGAGTATGTATTATTTAAGATTATATGAAGCAGAAAATTTAAGATGATAATATGTTTGCATATGAGCATATATTTTATATGTGAATCTATGATAATATCTCTTCTGCTACATACAATACACGTAACAAGTATGTAGTAAGTACACAGAATCGTACAAGGTGCTTCGACTCTGTATTGTTTACCTGCTACGAAAAAGGCATACAATAGCGTAACACAAAAGTAACATCATCAACTTTAACAACAAAATACAATTAAAATTTTGCAGTAAATACCTACAGCAACCTAATATTATATAAATATTATGCTAACCCAACAACATTAATTCTCTGGAGATGTGAACAAATGAGAAAAAATAAACCGCACGAAATTTTTGTTTTTCTGTGTGCTTGAGCTTTTTTATGTATGAAAAATTTTATGGTTTGCCCAAGTAACAAATTTTTTTTTAAGAATACCTAGCTAGGTATGGATAATTTATTGTAGACGAAGTATTAATGATGATAGTCTTGTGTGTACATCTACATAATAGTTATGATTATTTTGTAACAACTATGATACCTGTGTAATGCGCACTTTTGGGATGTGTAAAGTTTGTTGTTTATGGTATGGTATTTAAGCCATAAGAGGATTATAGTTTTTGGTTTATTTTTCTCGAAAATAAATGATTAGAAGATTTTGGGAAAAATCTTATAACGGACTTCTAATGCGATTTAGTGTACGACGCATGATGAACATCAACTTGTTAATAATAAAAAATATCAAAGATAAAATTTTCCTCGTTGATCGAATTTTCTTTACTTTGTTAAATTAAGATTATCAGGGGATTCCTCGCTACTGTGGTAAAAACATCTCTTGTGGAAGACTGTTCAACAAATGCAGATGGGTAGAAAGAAGTTTATTAAAGCAATTTTGTTGTCTGACATTCCAACAGTGGTTGTAATTTTTGTAACTTTCTAATTTTTGTAACTTCTAAGCACCGGACAAGTGGTGCAGTGGTTAAAGCTTCGGCACTTGGACCGGGAGATGCTGGGTTCGAATCCCATCAGAGGCTAGATGCAAATCGAATTTTCATCATCGATTACGATCGGTGATGCTAATAAATACAACTAAGACCCTCTGATGGAGTGCAGAATTCCGTGTCACGCGCCGACCCACCTTCCATGTCAATGTACAGGTTGACATGGAGCTTGCAATGTGCAGGTGGGTATACTGTAGTTGTGTGAGTAGGTGAAGTAGGTGGGTTAATGATGTGGAGTGAATGAGTGGTATCACAATGGGCCTAAAAATTGGCCTAAGTGTGCCGTAAGCAACCACTGAAACCTAATGGTAGAATCGTGGCTATGAGATACTTTAATAAAATATCCGAAACAAGCAAGAAGTATTCAGCTTTTATAGGAAATGAAACTAAACCATTTCTCAACCGACTATTCCTAAAGCTGGAGTAGGGTTTTAACATGAATTTTGGATAACGTGGTTTAGTTCGGTTATGATTGAAATCAATAAAAGAAAACGTCGGTGATAGCTTGCAATTTTTTTGTTTAGTATAATTCGTATGTTTAATCGAATAAAGGCAATTCATTTTATTTTATTTGGCTGGTGCCGCATCCAATGTAGGAATTTAACCGCTACATTTTTGAGGTTACCAGAACTGGTGGAAGCGGTATACGTTTATTGGATGAGGCATTCTGGCAAGCTGACAGGAAATGATCTAGGGCTTTCCTGCCCCTTTACAATTTCTTTTAAGCTGTTCCCATGCGATCATCAAAATTTGTACTAATACTTGGTAGTAGCGGTTATTTGACGTTGATGGTGATCTTTTTGTCGCTTTATCTATTTCTGCCACGTGTCTCCCAATTGCAACTCAGCTCTACAAAATAAATTTGGTCTAAAATGAAATGGCCTAAATACTTCCATTCAGCATGGCGAAATTCATTTCTGAATACCAAATTTGACAAGAATTGCTTAATCCACTCGGGTTCTACGTACTAAATCTTAGTCTAATTTGGGGTTACAACATAAATTTGAAAACAATTAGTTCAGAAACGGCTTAATGCCATTTATCATAACCGAATCCAACATTCATCTAGCTTTACATATCAAATTTAACTATGATTTGTTAAGAAGTGACCTAGTTTGATTCAGCATGTCTTAATTCAATTCTATGTTTCTTGACTTTTCGTGATTGTTCCTCAGTGATTTTTTAAAGCGAAATTTTGAAAAATGGAGTTTTACCTAGAGCATCTAAATCCGATGCTGTATTGGTTTGGAACTACCTTCAAGTTCTAGGTGATTTTTGTTTGTCATAGTTTCGTAATGGTCAAGTGTTTTTGTTGTGTAACTGGCGGTTTGGATATTGTTTATAATCAGGTTCAATATAATAAGTGGCGTTACCAATTGTAGCCGTGCAATTTCAGGCTGTTATTTGAAATGTTCTCGTTAAATTTTCATTATCTGGTATAAACTCAGATTTTATTGGAGTATTTTTGGTGTTACAAACCACAACCGTGCAGGCGGCAAAATTCCCCCACAGGGTATGAAATCCAGAGAGAGAAGGGGTTCTTGGTGTTTATTATTTATTTGTTGGTACAGGACTTTCGTGTCGATTAGTCCGGTTTTAGGGTACTGGTATTTTCTTTCACTAATTTATTACTTTTGGTTAATTTTATATTTTTATTTGATTTTTTAATTAACTTTTTTGGCTTCAAACAACAACTGCGTTTTCACTGGTGTGAGGTGTTCCACATTAAATACTTGACAAGTTTTGGAATCCAAAGGCAGTAGCATTAAAACTGTCTTTCATTTTATAGCATTCCAAAACATAATCCATTTTGAGTTCGTGAAAAAAATCCACTGTAGCCGGTTCAATCTTAGATTTAAATGTGGTTCGATGCACATATCGAAAATCAGGTTTAGCCAGCTCCACAGCTTACCCACGTAGCGAACAATTATAATTAATTGATCCACTAAATTTTCAGTTTTTGACTCCGGAAGCCCATAAATTTGCAAATTGGTAGTTTAATGATCAAGCTAATCTGCTCGTGTTGGTACCGCTGATAGTACCGCTGTTAGTAAGCTATTTTGATTCGTTACTATTTCGCAAATCTTAAAAATTTTGATCTAGTCAGTTTGAAAATACTTATGAATCGGTTAAAAAAGTCCTCTCGTTATTCATGAATCCGCCCAGTATTGATGAGTGATGTTTGATAATCAAGTGAACTTCATCGTAACCATATCGATATTAGAATTCACTAAAGAGGTTTTTTCATTAAACTGAAAGGATTATCAAGAATCACTTCACTCTAAAAAATTGCTTGAAAGTGTCGAAGTACTTTTGATACAGCCATAGTATCGAAAAAGTTTCTCCTCATGAAAAACTTGTAATTTACGTTTACTGGTGTACCTCTCCACAAGGCAGGACAACAATGTAAATAATAAATAACTTTTATTTATACAGACAGTTTTGTGAATCATGGGATGGATTATGAACATATATAGCACGGAGTTTTCGGAGAGTATTGAATGTTTATTTGGAGAAGCAACAACAATTTGACTGGTTTAATTCTTTAGTTTGAAAAGACCCTTACACCACGCAATTTGTCGTATTATTGCCGTTTAAAGTTTTTTCTGAACAAATTCAAGGGATTTCTTGGACATTTTGCTTTCCAATTTGTACAGCCTTGGTACAATCTTCAAATTTTTGTTTCACAATCTCAGCGCTTCTAATATTTTTTACTGGTTTTACTGGAATTCTTGGCATATATTTACGCGTTACACTTCGCATGAAAATGATTTGTAAAACAACTGACATTTGGAAATCCACAGGCCCGAGTAGGCCAAGTTTACCAATGAGAAAAAATGTTGCACACAAGTTTCATTCAATTTGCATAGAGTAATGGTCGTTTAATTATGTCAAGATGTCTGATTGGAAAAAAATATTTTACAAGAAATATCGTATGGTACAAGTAAAGTGTATGGTGTGGAAGGACCTTTAGAAATTCGTTTAATTGCTATGTAGTTTGTTGTAAACCCAAATTGTTATTGTTTTTCCATTCAAATTTCACTGCCGCTTAAAATTGTCTTGCGGTAATCATCAGCAATGGGTTATTCCGGTAGTCGATAGTCTCGAAACCTTTACATTAACTGGACTCTGGCCGGGCAATTAATATTTATATGTGTCTGCTTACAATCTAAATAACATTTTGGTCAAAACTATTTCCGAAAACTAAATTTAAATTTCATTATTTTTTGCCTATTAACGGAAAGAGTGTGACATCTAGTGATTTTTGTTTGTACTAACAAAAGGTGGTAACTTATGTGCAGTTTTTACTGGGCGTCTGCCTTGCGCGCGAGGTAATGTAATTTAGTTTGGTGGACAAACTACTCCAACCTTCACAATCGTCAATCTTAATTACGAATAATAACGGAGGTAAGGATTGTTTCATTTGTTGAAATTACTGATAGGTTTGGTGAAAGATCTGACGTCTTCGCTTAACTCAATGGGGTAATTAGGTACCCTTAGAGCTCGTTATTGCTCCTTTAACTGGTTAGCAGAAATGGGCATCACCTACTAACTTTTACGGTTCTACTACTAGTAAACAACATCGACTAATCGTAGTCAAGTCGATAAGTACTTGTAATTCACGTCGGTAGTGATTGAATAATCGACATGTTTTGATGCAAAGTAAATTACTATAAATTATACAGTTAAGCAAAAAAAATAGTTTCTTGGTCAATTTACGGGGGTTATTAACTTTAGATAAATTAAAAACACACACGTAAACTTAACATCAACAACAATAGCTTGGTTGTGTAACTACAACCTGCTTGCTAATCTAACCAGTTCTATTCTTTAAATTTTTGCATCACAATTCGCTGACATGGATAAATCAAGGTGCGAGTTCTCAATGCTTCCGTATCGATGAAGTTCGAACTACTGTATTTTACGGAATTAAATATTTGGCCTTTTGCTCCATAACAATGTCATATTCTTATTCTCACTAGAAAAAGGATATTTTGAGAAAGCAGCAAATCAAACTGTTAGTGATTTGAGATGTTGCCAAAATGGTCGGCATGATGTGTTGTGATAATTTTACTTAGCATGAATATATTGATATACTACATGTTTTATAATCCTAGTTTGCGCACTTTTACTCGATATTCATGATATTTAAACTTCCATTGGATAAATTACTAGGTTGCTCAGTAAGTTTTGTAGTTCGGTAAGAAAAGCACGATTTTATGGTTTGAAATGCATTTTATTATTCGAAATACGCTTCCACGGCTGGTATTACCTCATCATTAGATGGCAATCGTTTCCGCCGCATGAATTTTTTTAGATGTGATAATAGCCAAAAGTCAGAGGCAGCTAAATCTGGCGAACAGGGTGGATGTTGCAACAATTCGTACTTTAATTCACTGATTTTCGCGATTGTTTTTTGAGCCGTGTGAGATGTGTCTTGATGAAAAATAATATTTTCTCCTGTAAACCAGATTTTTTCTCACGAATTTTTACATCTAACTGGTCAAAATGGTTAAAATAATAATCTGGGTTTATTGTTTTAACAGTTTGGAGGTAATCCACGAACAAAATTCCTTTTACATTTCCAAAAACTGATGCTAACTGGGTTCGCACCACTCCTTAGCCTCTTGTTTAGATTCAGGATCATGGTGGAAGACGCAAATCTCATCTATAATGATGAAACGACGTTCAAAATTATTTTGATCCTTTCTAGAAATAGAAAGAGCATCTGCGACAACGTTATCCAGTCCAGAGTTGTGCTGAATATCAGTCGTGAATTGTCCAATGAAATCTAAGTGTCGAACTTGACGAGAGATGTTTTTTCGAGTTTCTGATTAAAAGCGTAGACGAGTGGTTTATGATCGATGTAAAGCGTGAATATACGACCTTCGAGAAGATGAACCTGAGTAGTTGCCAAGAGTCTGATATGAACTGCTGAACCACCGCTTCGATCGCCATATCAGAAACATCATCCATGATGGCCAGGGGTGCTGCTCATGATGGATGAATAAGTAAAGTAGCATCTGTAAGTTTAATTTTACAGTTATCGAACGCTTCGATAGCTTCAGTTGACCATTGTATTGGAACTCGACTGTTCTTAGTGTAACCTGTTAGCTAGTCGCTCAACAATTCTTGTTCAGCAGCAGCACATGGAATGAAAGTAAAAATAATTTGAATATGTTCGAGATGTTCGTCATAATTTCGAGAGATATACAAAGATTTCGACAAATATACAAAACAGAAGTCGGCGTAGTGCTGATTGCATAAGACGTTGGAACGACTGTGCTGTATTCCTAAGGCCGAAAGTCATTCTACAAAATTGAAATAGTCCGAAAGGTGTCGAAATTGCTGTTTTTGGAATGTTAGTCGGTTCAATAGAACTTTGGTGGTAATGCTCGAAAGTGTTCACACGGTCTCCACTCTCCATTCTTTTTAGCTACTAAGTGTAACGGACTGGACTAAGGACTGCTACTTGGTCGGCAAATCCCGAGTTTCATCATGTTTTCGAATTCTGTCTTCGCCATGACGAATTTGTCCGGTGCTAGTCGTCGTGGTTTGCATGCAATCGGTGCTCCGTTTACGTTTCAATTTTGTGAGTCACGTTATGTTTTGTATTGCCAATGTTAATGGTGCCTTGAATGACAGTTCAAAATTTTAAGATCACGTTGAAAACTCCCGGATCTCCCTTCTTCCAGAAGATTTCATTGCGCAGTCCAATGAATACTGAATAACCGTTGGCTGCAAACAACCTGAAAGATGGATCGACCCTTGGATTCCGAACAAAAGGAACTGGCAAAACCGAGACATCTGCACCTGTATCTATTAAAAAATGAGTCTGAAGAAAAATTTCGAAGAGTAAAAGGCGGTTAATTTTAGTTACGTCATTGCACACCACCAATTTTGAATGACTATTTATTTTTTGGAACAGTGTTATCGGCTAAATTATTTGATACAAATTTGCAATTTGGTTTACATTTAAACGCCTTTGTGTCGAAATGATAATGATAGAAACATATTTTTTTCCTTTATTAATTGCAACTGAGATTGTGCTCATCTAGCAATTTATCTTTCAAATTTTTACAAATTTTCCATTTCTTAAACAATTCTGTATTGTTGATGTTTACTAGGTCAAGTGGCATGCTCTTTTATGTCATCTTTGATGTATTCCATCTGTAAATCTCTGTGAAGTGAAGGTCTTCATTTCTTGTGTACCACGGAGCATTTACGATCTTACGGAGAACCTTGTTTTGAAACGTCTGTATCATTTTGGCATTTGTTTGCTTACTACATCCCCAAAGTTGAATACCGTAGGTCCATATCGGCTTCAGTATTTGCCGATATAACAGCAGCTTGTTATGTAGTGTAGGCTCAGAGCCTCTACATATGCACAAATATATTTTTCTGAATTTAATATTAAGTTCTTCTTTTTTCCTTTTGGCATGCTTTCTCCACTTGAGCTTGGCATCGAGTGTCATGCCAATATATTTAGCTTTGTTTGCATACGGCACCGGTCGTGAGTTAATTTCTATCGGTACATGGGAAGCCTGCTTGATATGTAAAGTTAACATGCTTGGATTTTGTCTCATTAAGCTTGATTCTCCAGCGCTTAGTCCAGTTACAAACCACATTGGCAATCTTCTCGAGTTTGCTTGTTGCATAAGCACATTACTTCGAATCGCCATGGTTGCTGTATCATCTGCAAGGTGGCTTTGGTTCCTTCATCTGCGGGACACCGGCAGAGTTTTTTTTTAGTTCGGAGTATTGATCTTCATATTTCACACGAAAATGTCTATTGGATAAATAAGATCTTAGTATGGCATAGAATTGCCTCGGCAGATCTTTATGCAGCTTGAATTACAGTTCACTGTGCCAGACTTTATCGAATGCTTGGGTGACGTCCAGAAATATGTTGGAGCGTTCTAACGTTCTTTCAATAACGTTGGTGATTTTATGCGCCTGTTCAATTGTGGAGTGCTTTTCCCTTAATCCAAATTGATGTGGAGGAATTAGTTGTCGGTCTTCAATTATTGGTTTCAGTCTTTTAATAATATTTTTTATAAAGTTTTGACATAATTGGCAGCAATGAAATTGGCCTGTATGATTTTTTATCGTTAGGTGGTTTATCAGGTTTTGCTATCATGATTACTCATGCTACTTTCCATTGCCACGGAACATATTTTTACTGAAAGCTTGCATTGATTATGTATAGCTTACGAAATCCTTTACCTGGTTAAGCCTTGATTATTTAGCAAGTAATCAAGTCATACTCTGGGTTGTGAATTGGCATTATATTTTCATTACCCGTTTGTCCTGGTAGTGGTGGGAAGGTATCTTCGAGATACTCTGCAAACAGGTCAGATTTCGGACCTCTTGCCCAGGTTCCATCCACCTTTTTAAGTGGAGACACTTGCATTTTGGGTTTTTGAGTCCCTTCGTCGCCTTTCGCAGAGAATAATGAGAATTTTTTTCATCTGTTAGGCTAACTAGATATCTGTTGATTGATACATTTTTAACTTCTTTAAAAACAGATTTAAGACTGTTACCTAAATTTTTAAGGATTGGTTTGTTCTCCGTTGTTCTAGTTATTTGCCAGGTTTTACGTGCCCGTCGTTTTTGTCTTACCAACTCTCTAACTTCCATTGAGTAGGATATGTTAAGCACCTTCTTATTTTGTATAATGGGGGCCAAAGTATAATGGGGGCTTGCCAAAGCAGCATATTGAATTGTTTCATTGAGTTGTTCTAATTCATCTTCCAACTAGTGAGAATTTCTAATCGGTTCATGAAAATTGATTTTGAAGTGAAGGGTTCCTTTTATTCCATAAAAGTTTTGAACATTCTCTTTGTTGTCAAATACCAGCATAAATGATAATTTTTTTCCTTCCTGGACCTTTTGTTTCTTTGCTTGAGCAAGTATGATACAAACCTCTTGCCATGACTTTTATAGGTTGGGCCTGTTTATTCTCGTAAGTGAACCACTGATACTTTCCAGCATTCAATTTCATAGATAGTTCCATAAGTATCTGAGTTCAGAGTATTAATTTTCCAAACGTCATTGTTTAGCGCTGTTACCTTATAGTCTTTGTCAGTAACCGATTTCATCAGTGACTGAATTTCTGTGTAACTGATTACACCCACAATATTTATTGGTGGGGTGAATTTTCTTTCGGTTGCACCAAATTTGGTGCCATGTTCTTGGTAGTTTTACTACCTTTTGGTTGATTTGGTCGATCTTTTGAATCTGGACTAGATTGTCCCCTACCATTTAATTGCTCAGCCTCAGGTGACGATTCAAGTTTTCTTTTCTTACTCTTCCTTGACTGTTTTTTTTCTTTAGGATCCAGTCCGTCTCTCTTTGTAATTCATCTTCATCAGTGGAATAGATGAGTTTGTCTGGTTCATTACTTCCTATATCGCAATTTTCTTTTGAATCCCGATTAATTTTTAGGTTTTCATTTTCTAGCTTTAGATACTCAATTTCTTCAGTAAGCTTGGCAATTAATTGCTCCATATGCTCTAGTCTCGCCAAGAGTTCCATATTCTCCTTTTCTAGTTGTTTTACTAGATTCGGCTGTTTGCCAAGTAAAATTTCCGGTGGCATCACTTATTTCGTGTAATGTTTGTCTAGGTATAGCGTTAGAAAATGTATCGGCTTGGTTAGCTACCGAGTTGCTTCTATTTTTCTTTATCGGTGATCGGTGAATTGATCTTCTCTTCTCTCCCTAGAATCCATAGGCCCAGTCTCCACAGAGAGTGAATTTACCAATGTTGATATTGGTGTACCAGCTGGGGTAATCTTTCCTTTTGTTAGTACAATTGCATAGTTTTGATTGACTAATTACCACAACCGTTCGTTTTACAGAACATTGCCCAGAGTACGCCCTTATCCATTTATGAATACTTGGTGGAGGATGTCAATCTCTCACTCCCGACAGAAACAGATGAAATTATTTTCGGCTAAAGGTTCAGTATAAAAGGGATTGATGGAATTTCGAGAATTTAGCGAGTTTTTCCGTGAATTGCGAGTTTTAGAATTTGATCGAGAATTGTCACGACGTCGTGAATCTGATTTGGATCGTGATTTAGAATTTTGATTAAAGATTTCTGCAATCTCCGATAACAATGTTTTTTTTAATTCCGAAAGTTTTTTATCCAACGAAAGAGCTGAATTTGGATTAGTTGAGTAGGAAGCAGGTATAATTTACATGTGCTTGAGTCATAGTTTCATGCAGGTTGTCGTTTTCAAATAGTGTGGGCACCATTTGAACTGACTGGTGCAACCTCTTCATACAAAATTAATGAAGTGTTGCTTCGTTTATATTATTAACGGCATTCAACTTCATTACGCTCAACGCAAGTGTCAAGCCATGCATCAGATTGTTAAGTTTCGTTTTCTCTGATTCACCGAGGACCCGGATCACCTCAGCTTTGGGCATAGAATAAGGTGTATTACCCCTTGGGCTAGTAATCAGATACGCCAAGGTGTTGTGGAGTCGCGCTCCCACCGCATGAGCATATTTAATTGCTTCGACCGTAATATCTGCCACCACGAATTGCTGCTCGAGTACTTCAAGCCACACACTAGGGTTTTGTGGGTGAAGTGGCTGTGGAATCTTAAAAGCCACTCGAGCAATCATTCCCGCAGTGGCAGGCAAATTAGTATTTGCTCGCAATATCTCCGGTGTATAAGATGAATTTTCATTTACACGTGAGACAGCTCTGGCAACAGCATCATTGATGAGTCCAGCCAGTTGAGTGGCCGTTATCAATATATGGGGCTCCTTCATTAAAACGGTGCCTGATGCTGATGTCAAGTCTGCCTCACTCGGCGGTAAAAGAGTAGTGGGTGGATCATTCATACCTTGTACAACGCGCCGAAACAAAAAAGCAAAAATGAGGAATAAAATCGAAAACACCAATAAAGCGAAAACAAACCCCATTTTAAATATAAATAAATTTAAGATAAAAAAACACATATTTTTAGAATAGCTTATTTGCTAGCTCCTTAAATAATTACTTGGGTACTTACGAGTACAAGTTTGTTTAAGTTTTTCTCCGATGATCAGCCGGTGCCGAGACACGTTAATTAAGATGTCACCTCGGTTTCTGATGATGTGTTGAAAACAGCGGCCGATTTAATTAATTTGGCCGACGACGTTGGAAGCGTTATATGTCCCAATTCGTTCTTTCTCGGAGTCACGCGTTTGGTTTATACTCAACTAACCATTCAGGCGCTAGCCAATTATAGTTAATTTTAATGATCAATTTCTGATACAAGCTGTGAAAACGCCACAATTGCTTATGATGTAGATTAAATAAAATTTGTAGTATTACTATTTTAGACTTCTGCAGTACCCACAAATAATAAAAATGAAATCTTTATGAATTTACGAAATATTTATAAATGTCATTTAAATATCATTTACAATGGGTTGAAATCGTATTACGATTTATGTTAATACAAAAATCCCCCACACCGTTGCGATTTAAAATGAAAATAATTTTTCTTTACATCCATACGAAATGAAAAGCATACGAAAGCTTAAACAAAAAAGCATTATTGCTGTTACGACAATGTGCAAAACGAAACTAAAACTACATTTTATCGAGGATTTTAAAACTTTTATCTCTAAAGCTCTACTTTGTGTATTGTATAAAAAAACGCGCGCTAGCACTCCAATTCATTATAATTGGATGCAATTTTATCTGTTTGCAATGCTGTGTTATGCTATCTTTACATTATATGTTAATTTTTGTACTTATATATACATGTATTTATTTTATGTGCTTACAGGGCTCATAGTTTTTATTTTGTTAGATAAATTCAATTTATTCATTTCGCTTGAATTGTAAAATTTTCTCAGTTTTATAAAACTTTTAGATAAAAGTGCTAAGTTTTCTATTTAGTTAGAAATTAAATAAATTTATGTATGATGTAACCGCATATGTGTTTCTCATGTTTACGTGTTGTATTTATGTATATTATTTATATTGTGTACTGCTATAATTAGTTAATTAATACACGTTTTGCTTTTATTGTGAAAAAGCTCAACCAAACTTTTGCTTATTGCTTAATAAATTTTATGTACAAATTAATCATTAGTTAGTCATAAACAAGTTCGTAAACTGTATTTATTATTATTACATTTAAACAAAACATATTTTAAATAATATTGATTGAAGCTTTTTATTTATTACTAATTATTTGATCGGTCAAACAACACGTCTTAGAAATCCTTGAATAACTTTTTTTTTATTTTAACAAATTTTGTTTTCTTGTATTTCCAGTGAATTGCTCAATATTTGGTCGAAAGAAAAACAAATGTCGTGATAAATACTTAGCGAAACATAATGCTGTGTTCGACCAATTGGATTTAGTTACGTATGAAGAAGTTGTTAAAGTACCACGTAAGTATTATATTTTGTTTCCCATAATATTCACGAGACACCTGTATTATACTCAGTGTTGCCAACTTAGTTCTTTCGGGGCTAAATTTAGTACTATTAGATTTATTTTAGCACCATAAAAAGTAGTGCGGTCCTGAAGGGCAATTTAGCACTAATTCAATATTTTTATCATAAATTCTAACACTTACAAGCAAAATTTTAGCAACAAAATCTAATGATTATTTTATTCTAATTTGTTCGATATTTGTCTAGTTTCTATCAGACTATTTTATAGGCATTTTTATTTCTTCAACAGAAGGAATGGAAAATAATCACTTGACCTCAGAATTTTCTTTAGAACACTTTTTTGATATTTGACACAAGAACATTTTTTTTGTTGCATACAACGTAAGACGTCCTTAAACTTTAACTTAATTTACTTTATTTTTGTCAAGAAATCTATTCTGTGATTTACATGTATGGTTTCAGATAATTTAGTTTAAAACAAAAATATTACAAAAATAAAAATTCAAATATAAAGTTCTTTAAACACAGAAATATAAATAAAATTTTGATTTAACAATTAAAAATTTACAAAATAATTCTTCAGGATATGTTTGTAGTTGTCCTTTGGTAAATTAAAGTCAAATAGGTCTATGAACCAATGTGACCAATCGCAACCGAGGTAACCGAGACGTATGTGAAGTTATCCCCGGATTTTATCCCCGAAATTAAAAAAAATTAATCAGGCAACACTAACATAATTATATCCCTCTAACTCTCGTGTGAAGTTATTCCCGCCCCGTTTTATATCATATTTTATTCCAAATACACTTCATATGTGAAGTTAGCCCCGAATTTTATTATATGAAAAATCAAAATGTATATTAAACTTATTTTAATTTGCAAATCACACAAAATAAATGTAATAATTTAATAAAATGAAGTAAAATAATTTTTAATTTGGCAAGATTAAGATAATTTGGGTATAGGACGAAAAAGCACATATCTCACATTTAGGAAAACAGTAAAAAAAACCGTACCGTTGCAACTTATCGAAATTAGGCTCCGAACCGAACAAAATATTTCCAGTTAATCCATTTTAGGTCAAAATTGACATTTTAATTTGACATGTATTAATTTGTCAGAGTAGAACTATATGGCTATGAGATGGCCAGACCCATACCTCACTTTTGGCAAAATATGAACAAAATCGTACCGTTGCAACCTAGCGAAATTAGGCTCCGACCAAAATATTTCCATGTACTCGTAATACATTTTTGGCCAAAAATAACATTTTAATTTGACACGAAAAGAGGATTAATCTGTCGGACCAGATCTGTATGGTTTTGAGATGGCCAGACCTATTCGTAACTTTTTGCAAAATTTGAACAAAATCGTACCGTTGCAACTTATCGAAATTAGGCTCCGAACCGAACAAAATATTTCCAGTTAATCCATTTTAGGTCAAAATTGACATTTTAATTTGACATGTATTAATTTGTCGGATTAGAGCATTATAATTTTGAAATGGCCCGACCCATACCTCACCTTAGGCAAAATATGAACAAAATCGTACCGTTGCAACCTAGCGAAATTACGCTCCGACCAAAATATTTCCATGTAATACATTCTTGACCAAAATTGACATTTTAATTTGACATGAAAAAAGTATTGATTTGTCGGACCAGATCTATAAAGTTATGAGATGGCCAGGGCCATACCTCACTTTTTGCGAAGTATGAACAAAATTTTACCGTTGCAACCTGGCGAAATTAGGCTCCGAACCGAACAAAATATTTCCAGTTAATCCATTTTAGGTCAAAATTGACATTTTAATTTGACATGTATTAATTTGTCGGATTAGAGCATTATAATTTTGAGATGGCCCGACCCATACCTCACCTTAGGCAAAATATGAACAAAATCGTACCGTTGCAACCTAGCGAAATTACGCTCCGACCAAAATATTTCCATGTAATACATTTTTGACCAAAATTGACATTTTAATTTGAAATGAAAAAAGTATTAATTTGTCGGACCAGATCTATAAGGTTATGAGATGGCCAGGCCCATACCTCACTTTTTGCGAAGTATGAACAAAATTTTACCGTTGCAACCTGGCGAAATTAGGCTCCGACCAAAATATTTCCATGTAATACATTTTTGACCAAAATTGACATTTTATTTTGACATGAAAAAAGTATTAATTTGTCGGACCAGATCTATAAGGTTATGAGATGGCCAGGCCCATGCCTCAGTTTTTGCGAAGTATGAACAAAATCGTACCGTTGCAACCTGGCGAAATTAGGCTCCGACCAAAATATTTCCTTGTAATACATTTTTGACCAAAAATAACATTTTAATTTGACATGAAAAAAGTATTAATTTGTCGGATCAGAACTATATGGTTTTGAGATGACCAGACCCATACCCGACTTTTTGCAAAATATGAACAAAATCGTACCGTTACAACCTGGCGAAATTAGGCTCCGACCAAAATATTTCCATGTAATACATTTTTGACCAAAAATAACATTTTAATTTGACATGAAAAAAGTATTAATTTGCTGGATCAGATCTATAAGGTTATGAGATGGCCAGGCCCATACCTCACTTTTTGCGAAGTATGAACAAAATCGTACCGTTGCAACCTAGCTACCTAAGTCTGGCTATCTCAAAACCATATAGTTCTGATCCGACAAATTAATACTTTTTACATGTCAAATAAAAATTTTGACGAAAAATAAATTAACTGGAAATATTTTGTTCGGTTCGGAGCCTAATTTCGCTAAGTTGCAACGGTACGATTTTTTTGCTGTTTTCCTAAATGTGAGATATGTGCTTTTTCGTCCTATACCCAAATTATCTTAATCTTGCCAAATTAAAAATTTTTTTACTTCAATTTATTAAATTATTACATTTATTTTGTGTGATTTGCAAATTAAAATAAGTTTAATATACATTTTGATTTTTCATATAATAAAATTCGGGGCTAACTTCACATACGTGTAACCGAGCCACATTTTTATGGAATGGTAAATAGTACTTGAATCCCAGTCACTTTTCTTTAACAAGAAAATCAGAAACTTATTTTGGATGCTTCAATTCTTTTAATGTGTACAACATAGTATGGATTCTAGACCGATACAGCGTATTCCAGTTGAGATTGAACTTAAGCGAAATAGAGTGAACATAAGGTTTGGATATCTTTAAATTCACCTGTCCATCTGTTAACAAATTCAAACATGGCATTCACTTTCGCAATACAATTTTCAATATGCCTATTGAAACTGGCATTCTCGACAAATGTAACACCTAGATCTATGATCTCATTAACTCTTTGCAATACTTCGTTGTTAACGTTGTAAGAAGTAATTAGCGGATTTCTCTTACGATGGAAAGTCATGATTTTGCATTTCTTAATATTTAAATAAAGCGAGTTTTGATCATACCACTCACTTAATCTATCGATGTCTTCTTCAAGTTTCTTCGTATCTAGCATTCCGTTAATAGTTCGAAAAATTTTCACGTATCAGCAAATTTTTTTTTATATATTTAATTATTACAAATGATTTACAAATCATCGAGTAATTTATCTTTCATAATTTATATTTTTGTTTGGGGGGTTGTAGCCCTTTGGCTAGCTTCCTTTACAATTTTATTATATTTTTAGTCGATCCTGATTGGATCTTGTAGATCATGCGGTTTCTTCCTTCGCAGCCGTCTTACTGGGTTTAAATCATCTAACATACGACGTATCTCAGCATTTTGGTGTAGACTAATACGTTGCATGTGTTTTCTCGCGTGTTTGCTTATTTCTTCACTAGCGAAATCCATCTTCAGATCTCTATGGAGGTTGTCATTTCTTATGTACCACGGTGCATTAACAATTCTACGAAGAACTTTGCTTTGGTATGACTGGATGATATTGACATTGGTTTTGTTTGTACAGCTCCAAAGCTGAATACCGTAAGTCCACACAGGTTTTAGGATTTGCCGGTATAGTAGCAAGTTATTATGTAGAGTTGGCTCAGAATTTCTTCGTAGGAGCCAATCAATCTTTCTATATTTGATGTTTAATTCCTCTTTTTTCTTTTTCATATGCTCTTTCCATTTTAATTTCGCGTCTAGAGTCATTTTAATTCTAGTAATGTGACAGGAGATATATTGCAGTTATCCCTTTTATATACTGGTGGTATGTTTTCCTCTGCAGTTTGTCTAGGTAGTGGCTGAAACGTGTTCTCGAGGTGGGTTGCAAACAACGAAGCTTTTTGCTTTGCACTTATAGCCCATGTGCCATCTTCATTTTTTACTGGTAGAATTTGTAGTTTAGGTCGTTTTAAGCTTGTTGTCGCTTTCCAAAGGGGGTACTCGGTATCTTTTTCCCCAGTAAGGCCACTCAAGTATTTATCAATGGATTCGTTTTTGATTTCTTTAATTAGCAACTCTAGTTTATTGGATAAACAATTTAGAGTTGTTTTATATTCTGGCGCTCGACTTCTTTGCCAGGCCTTTCTTGCTTTTCGTTTTGCTGCAACCAGTTCCCTAACTTCTAGAGGATTAATTGCATTTCGGCGCATTTCCTTTTAACTTGAGGGGATACTACTCCACGCCGCTTCGTGTATACTGTTGTTGAGTTGTTCTAGTTCTTCTTCTAGCTCTATCGGGTTTTTAATTGGCACCTGAAGATCAATATTATCCTCAACAAGTTGGGGACTAGTGGACTAGTCTTTTTAACAATCGTTGCACTGATTGTCAAAATAACAGGCGTGTTATCCAACATAATCCCCTCGCTGCTTTCTAGGTATATGTAGTTTTCGTCTATACCTTTGGTAATAAAGAAGTCAATGATATCGGGTATTTTGTTTTTATCCGTAGGCCAATAAGTCTGTTGATCCCCAGAATGAAAACCGCAATTGCGTAGTCTTCCTGCTGCAAACAGCTTTCTTCCTTTGTTAGAGGTTACTCTTGATCCCCAGTAGGTGTTTTTTGCTCAGATTATGAAACTTGATCCATCCTTGCATAAATTCTTCTTCAATTTTAAAATCTATAAAGTGTTTGATATTTTCTTTTATAACTACCGACGATCCTCCCCCTACCCTTGCTGCTGGATGAATGGCGTGGTAACAACTGTATCCATATATTTTAAGATATGAAGTTAAAGTAAAATGGGTTTCCGATACTAGGCATATATCTTTTTTTTCAGTATTTAGGAAAATTTCTAATTTTGGGATATGTTGCATTAGCCCAATTGCATTCCAGGTTACTATTCTTAATAATTTAGAGAGTCCTGCTTCTCTAACCTGTTGTTTATAGCTTGAAGACATTTCTCTTGTTTAGCTAGACGAATGTTAAGAGCTTCCATGCTTCTTAGTATCTTTTGGAGCACTGCTGTACCTTCAGTAGTGCCCTTCGAAATAACTGGTTTTGTCATGACTACTTGCAAGTACAGTTTTGGTTTTGGTTCTCCCGTTTTACTAGCATGAGGTTTAGGTTTCTCTTTGGTGGAAGATTGATAATTTTTTACCGATATTATTGGACTTTGTTTTCGCATTTTATTTTTTATTTTTTGTAGCTCCTTAGCTATTTCACATCCCCGGTAGTTTGCGGGATGTGACTTATTGCAATTGACACATTTTACAGCAATATTTTTACTAACCGGGTATACCTGGGCATGATGCTTTCCGGCACATTTCACGCATCTAATCTCTCTTTGGCAATATTTCTGCATATGATTAAGACCTTGAGATTTTTTGCACTGCGGTATTAATCCGCTATTTTTTTTCAATGGCTCTATTTTAACTCTCATGCTAACTATTGCCTTATACACATCTTCCACTTTTTGTTTGCAATTAAAAGTGAGCATAAATAGTGGAAGCCCTCTTTTGTTAATTTGAACTCCTTGTTCAGTTTCGATTTTTTCTTCCTTAATGATGTTTACGGCATTTTCTATTTGATAACCCTTTTGCTGGAGATTCTCAATAATTTCCTCTTTTGCGCAGGTTGGGGGAAGACCTCTAGCCATAACTTTGATTCGGCGATCATTCTTATCCTCATAGGTAAACCACTGATGCCCTCGGATTAAGTTTTGTAGCCAAAGCTCTATAAGTTTCAGAGTCTACAACATTAATTTTCCAGACGCCGTTGTTTAGAGATACGAGTTTGCACTCGGCTATCGGAATCGATTGTATAGTGGAGAAATTTGATATTCCGACGACATTTATTGGTGGAGGTGATTTTTCTTTCGGTTTAGCTGGTTGTTGTTCTAGAGCTAGTTGTTTCTTGATGATTAACTGATTTCTGGCAACCTCTTTTGAAGTTGATGGTAAAGTATCCGCCATTTCTGGTGAGTATTGCGCTTTCCTTTTCTTACTTGGTCTTTTATTTCGGTTCAACATCCAATTTGTTTCTCTTTCTAATTCTTCTTCATCCGTATGGAATGGATTAATGTCATCATCGACTGTTGGGCTAGGTGTCGTCCCAAGTTCTGCACGTATTTCAACTGTTGTTTGAGTTCTTCATTCTCTTTCTTTAAAATTGTAAATTCTTCTTTCAATTTACTTGTAAATTTTTTTATTTCTCTTAGTTGTTCACGGAGTTCGGCATTTTTCTTCTCGTACTGAAATATATTTCCAGTTGAAGATTTTGGTGATCTTAATAATCTGGAACTTCGTCCAAATGGGTTAAACAATGATTGTCCCACCCCAGAATCTGTTGGGCCTGCCTCCGAAGAGTTGTGGATTTGGCAGCATATCTGCTGCTGTACCACCTGGGATATTACAGTCCGTATTTGTTGTACGCATTGTTGGTTTTAGCCAATTTATACCACTGGCTTTTGGTCCTCGGTAGCACTTTGCTACTGTCGAAGCAGTACCCGCCCCTCGCGACGAGGACGCGGCTGCCTTGGTGTTACCTAGGTATACACAGTGACAGACGAAACCCTCTGAGTACCCTAGGCTGAGGGGCATCAGCAAATATGAGCACGTTTGAGTTTTTGATTATCTCGGTTATTTGATCTATGAAAACAATAAATATTGACGGCCCGATGTAAGATCCTTGGGGAACACCAGACGTAATAACGTTTTACGACTTTAATAACGTTTCATTTTTCATTTCCCATTATTACAAATTGTCGCCGGTTTGATAGATAAGACTTGTGAATTTTCTTCGCACCAGAATTGACAGTTTTGTTTATTTACCGCACCAATCAGATAAAAGTGAGCCTCATCGAAGAAGAAGAATCGTTTTCAAGTTCAAAACTGAATAATTTGTAAACGTTATTCTTGCGTATATCTCACCATGAAGAAATTGTAAACATTACTGAATACAATGAAACAAAAAATTACAGATCATGACATATTACAAATGGCCGAAACGTCACTTAAAAATCATACCATTCCTATTGAAAACCCCATTATTATGGAGCTGGTTTGAAGAAACAGAGATAGCGGAAATTTGACAGTGGAAAATAAGATATTGCGCTACTCGCCACAAGTGGCAGCACAATCACAAAAGATATTTTTCTTATATAATTACCAGCGGACATTTTTTATTCATTTTGTATCTCTTATTTCACTAAATAAAGCATCCCAGCGGAATAAAATATTAAAAGTAATCCTCAAAATGGCAAATTGATTGATCTCCGAAGTAGAGAAACTCGGTAAATGAAATCTTGAAATTTAACAATATTCCGCCTTTCCGCCATTTCTTAAAGAATGACGATGAAATTTGAATAGTATTGATCAGGGATTTTAAAGTTCTAGGGAAAATTTGCGGAAAATTTATGGATTAGAATTTTCACTATAATTTTTTGATTTTCTGCGGCCATATAAGTTGTTTTCAGTTTCTGGCCAAGATCTCAAAGAAAATAACTTATATGGCCGCAGGAAATCAAAAGATTATAGTGAAAATTCTAATCCATAAATATTTCCCAAATTTCTTTGTAGTCTCAGTATGACCTAAGCTATTAGAAAAACAACTGAAAGTATTGGTTACTAGTGAAAGTTTCTGAACCAATATAGGTTAAAAACTGAAAATAAAAAAATAAAATATTTAATTTTCAAAATGATTGGTTATGAAATGGCCAAGTTTAGTCCAGAAAGAACAGATCCTAAAATTTTGTCCAAAACTTACTTTAAAATCCCTGATCAGTACTACTATCCAAATTTCTTCGCCATTCTTCAAGAAATGACGGAAAGACGGCAGGCATATTGTAAAATTTCAAGACTTCATTTACCGAGTTCCTTTACTTCGGAGGTTCATCAATTTGTCATTTTAAGGATTACTTTTAATATTTTATTCTACTGGAATATTTTATTTAGTGAAAAAAGGAATACAAAATGAATAAAAAATTTCCGCAGGTAATTATATAAGAAAATAAATTATCTTCTGTGATGGTGCTTCCACTTGCGGCGAGTAGCGTAATCTCTTATTTTCCGCTGTCAAATTGCCGCTATCTTATACAGCATAATTATTTAAATTAAAAAATTCGGTCATCTCGCAAACTACAAACTACAAAAATATTGAAAATACTTTGAACTTACATACAAAGTATAATCACAATGCCTTAGCGAATTATTATGTTTCGCTACGCAATTGTAACCCCTTTGTAACCTCGAATTTTATTGTATTTGACGCATGCATGGAAACTTTCAAACGTTATTGTTTAGTGCCACTACTCTATAGTTGTTTGTGGACACCGATTTCATTAGAGCTTGATTGTTTGCAATTGGCGGTGGCACCTTTGTCCTCATTGCAATCTTGCGCTGTTCTTGTTGCTGCTGTTGTTGAGGTACAGGAATTGGTTTGGTAGTTTCATTAACTTTTGCTTATGAATGCTCCTCACTCTCTGGCGAGAATTTTGCTCTTCGTTTTTTTTCTAGGTCTTTTCTCTTGTTTATTCATCCAATTAGTATCTCTTACATGTTTCTTATTATAAAGCAATATTGTGCTGTTTTTATAACAGGTTAGAGGAGTTTCCAAAACTTCTATCAGTGTTGTCTTCTTTAGCCCCCCCTAAGTTTTCCCAGCATTTTCCTGCTGAGCGGCGGAGTGTGTTTGTCTAGATAGTAGGCTGTATAAATAGGCATTGCAATAATATGCTCATCCCCGAATCCATTGAGCCGGCCTCGTTAAAAGGTGGAATAGCCAACTGAGCAGTTAGAGCATTACCTGGGATAACAATTTATTTCTGTTGTGAACTCATTGCTTTAAAGACTGAGTATTGATGCAGCTACCAACATAACCAATAAAGTTGGTAGTATGTTAGTGGAAAGAATATTGTTTGCTAGTTTCTCGTTGTTGGCTTATCTTGCCGTTTCTCGGTTGCCGGAGCCTCTTTGGTTGATTTATTTTTGTATTATATGTCTAGGTTCGGTTTAATATTCACTTTACTTATTACTTTACTTAACACATTAATGTTTTATAATCTATTTTTAAGTTTCGTTTGAAGCTGAACGAGAAGATCTCATCCGCAATTTAAATTATTTTTAAATTTGTTTACGAAAACAACATCAAATACATTTTCAATTTTAGTCGACAACGCCATTATTTCTATAATCATAATTGTTTTCTGCTATTTCAGAGTAATTAGCATAAATCACCAAATTTCTATATAGGAGGAATTATATTATAAGTCGTTATATTCTGTCATAAAGATAATTGTTTCTCCTCAATCGAAAATTTCGTTAAATTTCCAAGAAATGGAGCTTACATATCTGACAAACAAAATAATTCTTAATTCTACATAAAATGATCAGAGAATAATTATTTTCTATATGACTAGCAGTAATTGTCATTGACAAGGAATAACAAGGACATCCGACAAAGGTAATTTTTCGTTTGCACGGTGGTCCTCCAACTATATTGGTTCATCGAGGATTCTTCCACCATCTAACTCGGTTGGATTTAGTAAATCCGATAATGTCACTGTCTCCAAGGAGACGTTTACATTTGTGATTCATTCGAACCAAATATTCGTTGTCCGCTACAACAAGAGGATCATAAATAGATGGTATGTTCGTCCTTTCAAAGGTAGATAATAGTCTACAATCGTTAGTGGTCAAGGTCGAAATTTTGCAGCTGAAAGCTAGCACAGATTTTATTAGTGCTTTGTAAAGTGCGAACTTACACGACTGCTGCTGTTGGTTTTTATCACCCAGAGTTACAGAACCTCCTATATAACTCCTCAGTCTGCGGGTCTCTATCTACATTTAACAGTTTGATGCAGGAAACTAACGCAGTATGACCATCGCTTGTTCTGTTGGCCGATTGATTTTGGTTTCCATTTCGAATCATTGTTCTGGCCCAAACGTCATAATAAATATAACCTTTGAGGTTACCTCGATCATGTTACTGCTGAATTTTCAAGTTGTATATGACGGATGGCTTAATGTTATCTAAAATCGTTGGCAGTCGTCACCCCAAAAATAATTTAGTAGGATCTTTGCTCGTTCCAGCATGTGGTGTGTTCCGATAACTAAATGAGAATGTGTTGATCTGAGATTCGAAATCTGTGTTATCATTCTCACTTGCCTTCATTCGAATTTTGGATGAATTGCTCGGCTAATCCATTCGTCTTTGTATAATATGGTGATGACGTTATGTGTATAATTGCCTCCGTTTCACAGAATGTTTGGAAGTCAGAGATTTTATTTTCTCTGCGGATTACTGGTGTTACTCCGTCACGAACGAATAAACTGGTAAGTTCTTTCTGAAGTATGTGTATTGTGATATTTGTCATCGTTTAGATGATATATTCCATGTGTATAGAGGTACTTCTTCTTGGCAGTTTCAATTTCCCTGACAACCCTGACATTGTGTGACGAATTTTTCGATTTCTGCATCAAGTTTTGGCCACCAAACATAATAACGAGCCATTGGCGCGCCTAACAATAATTCGCAGATGGCCGGAATTATGTTAATAATTCGAGTAATTTCTTTGTCTTTGTTCGACTTGAATGAGATGCTCTTCTTGAAGAATTACAGGTCATTCACCTTTTCTTTGTTTATGTAGTAGGCGTCATCTTCAATGGTACGGCTATCGAGTTGTGGTTCTTCAGTTGTAGTTGGCATTCTTGTTAATAAAAATTCCGGAATACATTCAACGTCATGACTTTTAACATCGAATTAAAGGATTATAACAAGTTCTTTTAGATAAAGTTTTTTTCCAAATATATGACTCTAAAGTCTACCAGCTGGGAATATGTCGAATTTCTGTACTCCAAAAACAAATTGTGCACTTGATAACTTCTGGATGCGAAAGCGATTGGTAAATCAACCCCGCAAAAGCTGTCCGTTTAAAAAGTTGGTTTTGCCCTGAAAGTGTGTGCAAATCATGCAAATCTGGTATGAACCGTTTGTAGAATTTATCTTGGCCCATGAAAGAGCATAGTTCTTTGATGTTTGTTGGTAAAGTGTTTCCGGTGTTTCCTGTGATAGCTATATCATCGAAGTATACCCCAGTTGAGTTAATATTAGCTAACAATGTTGTCGTGTATCGTTGGAATATAGCTGGAGCATTTGCGGTAATCTATTATATTTGTAGTATCCCATATGTGCTGCAATTGTGAGCAAGTGTTGCGATTCTGGATGAACTTCAAATTAGGTAAGCATCCGTTAGATCGATTTTGGTAAAATGTTCTTCTCCACCAGCTAATTATTTTTTGTTTTCTGGTTTAGGAGCATTGCTTTCAGTTTTACCGAGTTGTTTCGCTTCGGCTAGCACCGTTTTTTCCATGTTATTGCTAGTCTTCCTAATTTCCTCCTTGCGAATTCCATTCCAATGACATTTTTGTTATAACATTGGTCGCTTTCTTTAGTGTGTGTCCAACCTAACTCCATTTTCGTTTGTTAATTTCACGATCCATTTCGATTTGGCTGGTCCATCGCGGAAGATCTTCGTTTGTGATCTT
Organism: Nephrotoma guestfalica; assembly: GCA_963691935.1. Lineage (NCBI taxonomy): Eukaryota > Metazoa > Arthropoda > Insecta > Diptera > Tipulidae > Nephrotoma > Nephrotoma guestfalica. Next base: position 239,229,012 of record OY829913.1, read on the forward strand.
GTTTGGCCAGAAGCATTTTATTAGACGCCTAAGGCATTTAATCACAAATACCTGGAGTCTCCTAGTGATCTTGCGCCTGTGTGACCATGTTCCACTCAGTTCCGCCTGTTTTCGCTATAGTACTACCAAGGTTTACGAACTTGTCAATATCCTCGATGGTTTCTTGGTTGATGGTAATGCGTGTATGAGACCGATTTCCTGTGCCAAATCAGCTAATTTCTGGGCTTTCTGCTGGATGTCTGCTTGTTTATGCGTTAGTCGGCATATATCGTCTGCGTAATACAGGTCATTGAGTCGATTTATTGGACGCCACTGAATGTTATTTGGGGATGTGTTACCTAATTTTCGAATTGCGTTATCTAGTACTAGTAAGAACAGTATTGGAGAGATACCACATCCTTGTCTAACTCCTCGTGTGTTGTAATATTTATCACTCTGCTACCCCTTGCATTGTACTCTATTTCCGACATCCCTGTATATTTCCTTAACGAGTTCAATTATATTTCTCGGAATGCTCATTTCGCAGAGTGCTTTCCAGATCGCACATCTACTGATGGAATCGAATGCGCGTTCAAAGTCCACCAAGAGTGCATATAGCGATGAGCTCCATTCGTTTGATTGTTCAACGATGATACGAATTGAATTGATGTGGTCTAAAACCAGCTCGTGCATTCCTCCTGTTCTTGCATTCTCTAAGGTCGCCTTTCTTCGGAATTTTTAGAGTCAAGCCCCCTTTCCATTTCTGAGGAATTCTACTAGTATTCCTTGCTTTTGCTAATAGTGGAGTTAGAGATTTTGCCATTACAGATGTGTCGCCATTTAGTAGTTTTACAAGTCGGCTGCTTTGTTGTTCTTTAGCTTCTGAATATCAGTTTTAACTTCCCGTTCCATTGGTGGATTGGTGTTTATAGTTTCGTTATAGTTGCCATTAGGGAGCTCATCATTTTGTCCGCTATCTGTTCCGTTGTCCTCGAAGAACTCTTTCCATCTATTTATCTGTTGGTTTTCTGTGGTTAAAACTTGCCCAGAAGAATCCTTCATTGGTGGTAAGATTGTGAATTTTACGGTTACCCTTTTTACGCATTGATGTAGTGTGCGTATGTTTATATTTGATACTGCTGTTTCTGCAGTCTCGTGGATGTCTTCAGTGTATCTTCTGCGATCATTTCTTGCCATCTTCTTTATTTGTTTCGATTTTCCGCCGTATTTTCATGACAGCGCTGTAACTTTAGTTGGTGGCGTGAGCCAAGCCCATTGGTTACTAATGTGCTTGGCTACCAGCTAATGTGCGCCGTAAATTATCAACCAACAGCATTTGATGTTTTTCCAGTAAGACTGGGAAACCATTACAAAATCGTATGTTGCCGTTACGCTTCGGTACGTTTACAGTTGGTGTGGCCTAATCGACCGGTGTTTCGCTTGGGTCAACTGGTGTTAAAACGCCCTTACTAACTAATTTGTTGATTTCTTTGTTGAAACGTTTCGGTTGTGCATCATGTTTAAATGTATTTTGACTTTGATGCATCACTGAATAACTAGTTGAAATTCACAAACATATTTGACAGCTCTACGTGCGTCTCTGATAAGGCTTGGTTCGTATTTTGCATCGCTGAGGAACATCGTCATTTGGATAGGTGTTGTGATGGTTGCACATTTGCTGCCAGTTTGAGAAATATTGTTGGTATGTTTCTCGTACCCGCAACATTTGCATTGGTCTGTATATTACTTCTGTGATTGTGGAGTGTGTGCGTTTCCCCGTTTCGATGATTTTTTTTTCTGTGTATTTTGTTAAGATTTAGTTCTTCACTGATTGTAGGATTGTTTTTTAAAACATCGTTGTCTGCTCGTTCGCGTGCTGGCTGCTCTGCTCGTTCGCTTACCACGTCAAACACATCTTTGTAAGTTACTTCAACGCTTATGGTTTCTGTTTCCTCCTCAGCAGCGTTTCTGATGCTACATGTTGTTTTCAGACCTGTTTCGGCATATTGATGCGAATGCTCGTTGCAAAACGATCGCGTAACTGTCAATCGAGATTTTCAAAATCACAGTCACGATCAATTTTTCGTTTCCTACAGGATTGTGTTTCCTTCCGTGTCGAAAAATCATCGAAAAAATTGTCCGCCGTTGATGTTGGATGCACCTATACCGTATTTTGCCATTAAGGTTCTTGTGTGTCTAACAGTAAACTTTAATTAAATGTAACATCCAGGATTTTCTTCAATAATTAAAATTTTCCGAACTGATTTATTTAAACCGGTAGTAAAATTTTTTAATTTTTTTTTTTAGTTGGGGATCCAGCATTTCAACGAAGAACTCTCGTATTGCTTGGAGCTCACGGTGTAGGAAGACGTCATATCAAAAATACCCTTATAGCTAAATATCCTGATAAATATGCGTATCCAATTCCCCGTAAGTATAAAAACATAATTTAATATTTAATCCCATTCGAAAAACATTCAAGTAATTATAAACTTTTTGATTAAGAAAGTTTTTTTTGTACATTCGTCCGTCGCGGTTCTTGCACGTGCGATTTAATTATAATAATTATTCATTATTTATTTATATATATATAGATACAACAAGACCACCGCGACCTGACGAGGAAAACGGTCGCAATTATTATTTTGTATCGCACGATGAAATGATGGCCGATATAGCGGCCAACGAATATCTAGAATATGGTACACACGAGGATGCAATGTACGGTACAAAATTGGAAACTATTCGGCGTATCCATGCCGAGGGTAAAATGGCCATACTAGATGTTGAGCCGCAAGCATTAAAAATATTACGTACCGCCGAATTTACACCATATGTGGTTTTTATTGCGGCCCCATCACTACAAAATATAGCTGACGTGAGTAACACAAATGTATAAGCCAAAATAAGATCCTAGAATATATCGTTATAAATTTATAATAAATTTGTTTTTATTGTAGTACGATGGCAGTCTTGAACGTCTCGCCAAGGAATCGGAAATGTTGCGCCAAGCGTATGGCCATTTCTTCGATTTGACCATCGTGAACAATGACATTGCTGAAACAATTCAAAAATTAGAGGATGCTATAGAAAAGGTTCATTCGACTGCGCAATGGGTACCCGTCTCGTGGCTCTACTGACAAGATAGTGAATTAGAATGTTCGGAATGCTTAGAGGGATGCGATTGCGACTGTGATTTAGATGATTATGATCTTAAATAAAAAAAAATTTAATTAATTTAAAAAAAAACTTTAAAAAAAAATCCAAAAAATCCAAAAAAAAATTAAATTTCTTATGTTATTTACCAAACAAAACACGGATTAATTTAATTAATTTGGTTTATTTTAAATTTTATATATATATATATATATATATATATATATATATATATATATATATATATATATATATATATATATATATATATATATATAAATGCAATCGCTCTATTGAACAGCTTTAGGTTTCACACACGACTTAAATATTTTGTTTTTATTTTATTTTGAAAACAATCAAAATTAGGAACAATTAATTAATACAAAAAACTAATAATTATAATAAAACATATATTTATATTGGAGTTAACAGAATGCTTTTATTTTTAATTATTTTTTAAATTAATTAGAAATCGAATTTATAAATATATATTTAATTTTTAAATGTTTTATTTTTAATTTGTTTTTATAAAAATTAATAAAATTTAAAAACCACAAAAAAATCTATATATTATATATAATCCAATTTATCAATTTATCACAATTTTTAATCATACGTAAAGAATAAAAAAAGAAAAAGAAATTAAAAGAATTAAATTTAAAAAAAAATGAAATAAACAGAAAAATAAAATAAATAAATATAGGTAGTTATATTTCTGAGTAAACCAATGTTAACATAAACCTTTAATAAATAAACAAAAATTAAAAACTAAATAAAATTAAAAAAACAATTATTGATAATAATTAATTAAAAGAATAAAAAATGTTTAATTAAAAATAAAAAGAAACGATACACTGTTATAAAATGAATTTATATAAAAAAAAACAAATAAAAGTTAAAAAAAAATATGAAAATTAAAAAATTAACAAAACGACTTGTTAATAGATGAGTAATTAAATTTATTATTATAGATACACAAAAATTAATTTTTTTATTTTCAAAAACCAAATTAATTTTCCCTAAAATCCCGAAAGAAATTATATTAATATTTAATAACGTTAAAATGTATAGAATTATTTTTTTTGGGCAGATAAATTTATTAAAAAATAATAATGAAATAAGAAAATTTTTATATAAATGTAAATTATTTATGATTAAAAAAAAATATTTTTGATTGTGAGCAATAATAAAGAAACAAAATTATTTATTAAATTCAATATATATATATAAATATATTATTTCGATTTTTAATTATTTATTTATTTTTTTTTGTGTATGGCACTAATTATATAAATATATTATATTAAATTATAATTTTAATTTTACCTAGTCGAATTTTATTTAATATTTTATTTTTATTTCGGTCTTCCAAATCTCAATTTTTATTAATTGTTTTTAAATTTATATTAAAAAGATTTAACGAACAGAATTATTATTATTATTATTATAAATTAATTGAATTATAAATATAAATATATATTAAAATAATAAAATTATAAATATATATATATTTATAATATATTGAAGGAATGAATGAAATGTTATAATTTATTATAATTTTTTTTATTTTAGTTTTTCGTAATAAATAAAAAAATATTTATATAAAACAATTTTCAAAAAATTAAACTTAATTAAATATAACTTGGCTTTTAAATTAAATAAATTTTATTATTATTAGCAAACTAAATAAAAAAAAATTATTATAACACCAAAATTTAAAAATTTGCCAAAAATTACTAAAAAAAATGTTTTATTTTAATGCTACACAAATACACATTACATAACAATTTACTAACAAACTAAAACTACTTACTTGCTGCTATTCACTTACAGGAAATTTAGAAAATTTTTATGTAACTCAAACCCATGCTAAAAAAAATACATAATATAATAATTTTTTAATTAATTTTTTAAATAGCTGACAATAAATAATTTAAACAAAAAATTATAAATCGCGCATTTTATTAGCTTAAACCTATTAAACGATTTATTTTATATTATTACGTTTGTAATTAATTTCTCACCTACGTAATAAATAATAACAAAATATACATATAATTGAAAAAGTTACATATATAATTTTCTAAATTAAAATATTTATATAAAACAAATATAAATTAAATAGTTACACAAATTATATAAACAAATATATATATATATATATATATATATATATATATATATATATATATATATATATATATATATATATATATATATATATATATATATATATATATATATTTAATTAAAAAACAAAACAAAAAATAATATTTTTATTTTAGACTTTTAGAATATAAATACAAAAATAAAAAAAAACAAAATAAATATTTAAATATATTTTTATTATAAACCAATTAAATATTTACATATATAACAAACAAACAAACAAAGAATAAATTATAATTTAAAAAATTTTATTTTTAATTTTCCATTAAAGTAATAAATTATGTAAAGACAACGTGGTTTCAATAAATAAATTACAAAACACAAAAAATAAAAATTAATCAATTATTAATAATAATAATAATAAATAGTTACCACTATAACAAAAACAAAAAATAATATATACATATTTAATTAGTGAACAAAAAAAAATTTCTTCTTAAATTATTTTATTATATATTATAATTATAGTTTTAAACGAAACGTAAAAAAAATCTCTAACGCACACAAAAATGATTTAAAAAAATATCTAATTATTATAAAATAATTAAAACGAATTAAACAATTATATAAATAAATAATAATTAAAGAAACCACTCTCTTTATTATTACCTATGCATATTAATAAACATAATAAATTTATATATATATATTTTTGAGTTATATATTATATTATATAATATAATCTCATCAAGTCATTACGTCACACAAAAAATAAATTCTATTATAAATATATATTTAAACAAAAAAAAGTAATAAATTAAAAACTTTAATATGGAAATAGTAATGGGAATCTCTATATATAAATTGTTTATTGTATGTACTTATTATTATTATTGTTATTATTAATTATAATTTTTTATTATTTTTATTATTATTATTATTATTATTATTATTATTATTGGTGTGTGAGTTTTAATTCTCTGAGGATTAAAAAAGAAATTTAAATTTAAAATTAACAAACAAAAATGTATGAAAAAATGTTTCTATTATGTAAATAAAAACAAATAAATAAAACAAAACAAAACAAGAAAACAAAAAAAAACATAATAAATTGTATTTGAAAATAAAAATGAACATAAATCTGTGGTGGTTGAGTGTTTTTATTATTGAGAACCTCAACAGATGTTCATGCGGCGGTCAACTAAGGTGGGCGTACTTAAAAATTACTTATAATTATTTAACATGACTAGGTTAGGTAAAAAAAAGTGTTAAAAACATCTTATTGATGTGGCGAGTTTCGGAATATCTAATAAACAAAAATTGTCGAACATTATTATTCTTTTTGTGCTATAATGGTTGAAATTCAATTTTTTGTTTTAGCAGTGGTAACTTTTGTCACTTATAAAATTGAATTTGAATTGTTTTTTGTAAAACACTTGTAAAAAATTTTCCTTAGAGTGACAATATTTATTGATTTTATTATTAGGAAGATCGATTTCGAAAATGTATTTCTTCTTCAGTTCCTTTTTTACAACCAATACACTTTTCTTAAAATTACGCTGCTTATATACTTATCTTAGGTCTAATTTATTGTGCGCCTCCTACTATGGTTAGTGTTGTCTATAATTAGATCGTAAATCCTGTTGGTTTTGGTATTCAATTTGTCATTTAATAAGATGTTGCTGTCTCTGTATTTGTAAATTTCGAATTCTTCAAGTCTGTTGAGTACGTGTCCTTTTTCGGCTTTATGCAGTATTGTTAAATTGTGGACAAAGTCTGTGAATTGATGCTTTTCTGTTTTAATGTGTTGTGTGTAGTTCGATTTTGGATCTGGTGTGTTTATGTCTTTGATATGTTCTTTAAATCGTGTTAAAAATGATCTACCTGTTGTCCTATGTAAAATTTGTTGCAATCGTTGCATGATAGTTTGTACACACCTGTTTCTAAGACCTGTCTATGTATTTTGTTTTTTAGTTTTTGTTATAATTTGTTGTTTCTAAACGCTATTTTATATCCGAGTCTATTGAAGGTTTTTTGTATGGCTTTGTGGGTTGTTTTGTTATATTCTACACTCACGTATTTTGGGGAGGTTTTATCGGTTTCTGCTAGTGTTGTCATGTTTTGTAGTAGTGTTTTCGCTTTGTGTTTGTTGTTGATTCGATTGATTAATGCTGTGTCAAATCCGTTTTGTTTGGCAATGTATTTTATAGTGTTTAATTCTTCGTTGTAATCTTCAGTGTTCATCGGTATATTGCTTAATCTATTGATCATGTGGTTATATGCTGATATTTTGTGTTGATATGGATGGTATGAGTCATTGGGGATTGTGTGATCTGTTTCGGTGGGTTTTCTGTATATTTTGAAGGCGTATTTTTGGTTGTAGTTGACAATCGTGAGATCTAAGAAGTTGATTTTATATCTTTCTCTGTTTCTAACGTGAATTTTATGTTGGGTTCTCTACTATTTATGTGTTGGTGTAATTTGTCTAATTGCCTGTTCGATCCTTTGAATAATAAAATGATGTCGTCTACGTACCTGTACCAGTATATGATGTTTTTGAAATTATTGTTGGACGCGTTCATGATGTGTCTGTTCTCAAAATCGTTGAGGTATATTTCGGCTAATGTACCTGACAATAAGCTGCCCATTGGTAATCCTTCAGTCTGTATATAGTAGTCATTATTGTTTGTAAAGTAGTTTTGTTTGGTGATTTCTGTAATGATATTAATTATCTCGTTCGTGTTCATGTTAGTGATGTCAAAAGAAGCTAATTTTGCGTTGTACGGTATTTTTATACGTTTAATTTTATTTACTAAATCTAGGTTATTTATTAATGAATAGTTACTTTCTAGTTTTATATACTCCTTCAGCATGGCGTTGATGTGCTTGGCTATTTTTATTTTTAGGTAATCCTGTTATGGTTGGTGCGGCTGGTTTTATGGCTTTGTTGTAACGGATGCTTCTATCGCTTAAAATATTGATGGATTGGTTGATTGCTCGTTTTATTCGTGTGTTATAATCTTTCGTTGGATCTGCTGGTAATTTCTCAATGCTGTTGTTATCGATCTATTCCTGGATTTTGTTGTTGTATTCAGTTTTGCTTATGATGACTATTGTATTGCCTTTATCCGCTTTTGTGGCGATGGCGTCCTTTTGTTGTAATTTTCTGTTGATATTGTTGATTGTTTTTGTCTCGGAGCTTTTATTTTCAATTTGGTTGTTTTGTTGTAAGGTTTTATTGATTTCACTGATTATTAATGTTCTTATTTCTTGTTGGTCTTCGAAGTTAGAAAATGATTACAAGGACGTAAAACTGGCTCAATAGTAATTTGTAAAAGGCGGGAATCTTAAAATAAAAAAATTTCAATTTTTTGCAGAAATCCCTGATGGGCCATACATATTTTGAACGGATAAAATTTATTGTCACCGATTCGGTATTTATTGGTTATTTTGGGTTAATTAGGAAATTGTAAGAGGTTCAGCGTTTGAGTTATTGTAATATGTCGCCGCATTCTCCTGTAATCCATGCAATATAACCGGATTTCAAAATACGAACTTTTTCAATAACCGCGCTTTCCAGGTGCAACCAACCGTTAAATTCTTACGTAATATGCTATTTTCCTTACCTATAATCATTTTGAGCCGGAATTTCAACAATAATTTTTTTTCAATTTTTTGCAAAAATCCCTGATGGTTGTTAGCCTTACTTATTTTGAACGAATAAAATTTATTGTTACCGATTCGGTATTTATCGGTTATTTTGGATTAATTAGGTAATTTTGAGTGGATCAGCGTTTAAGTTATTGCAATATGTCGCCGCATTCTACTGTAATCCATGCTCGATGGAACAATATAACCGGATTTCAAAATACACTCACAAACTTTTTCAATATATACTAGGTAGACTAGGTAATGAAAATAGAAAATTAAGTAAGAATTTAACGGTTGGTTGCACTTGGAAAGCGCGGTTATTGAAAAAGTTCGTATTTTGAAATCCGGTTATATTGTTCCATCGAGCATGGATTACAGGAGAATGCGGCGACATATTGCAATAACTTAAACGCTGATCCACTCAAAATTACCTAATTAATCCAAAATAACCGATAAATACCGAATCGGTAACAATAAATTTTATCCGTTCAAAATAAGTAAGGCTAACCATCAGGGATTTTTGCAAAAAATTGATAAAAAATTATTGTTGAAATTCCGGCTCAAAATGATTATAGGTAAGGAAAATAGCATATTACGTAAGAATTTAACGGTTGGTTGCACCTGGAAAGCGCGGTTACTGAAAAAGTTCGTATTTTGAAATCCGGTTATATTGTTCCATCGAGCATGGATTACAGGAGAATGCGGCGACATATTGCAATAACTTAAACGCTGATCCACTCAAAATTACCTAATTAATCCAAAATAACCGATAAATACCGAATCGGTAACAATAAATGTTATCCATTCAAAATAAGTAAGGCTAACCATCAGGGATTTTTGCAAAAAATTGAAAAAAAATTATTGTTGAAATTCCGGCTCAAAATGATTATAGGTAAGGAAAATAGCATATTACGTAAGAATTTAACGGTTGGTTGCACCTGGAAAGCGCGGTTACTGAAAAAGTTCGTATTTTGAAATCCGGTTATATTGTTCCATCGAGCATGGATTACAGGAGAATGCGGCGACATATTGCAATAACTTAAACGCTGATCCACTCAAAATTACCTAATTAATCCAAAATAACCGATAAATACCGAATCGGTAGCAATAGATTTTATCCGTTCAAAATAAGTAAGGCTAACCATCAGGGATTTTTGCAAAAAATTGAAAAAAAATTATTGTTGAAATTCCGGCTCAAAATGATTATAGGTAAGGAAAATAGCATATTACGTAACAATTTAACGGTTGGTTGCACCTGGAAAGCGCGGTTACTGAAAAAGTTCGTATTTTGAAATCCGGTTATATTGTTCCATCGAGCATGGATTACAGGAGAATGCGGCGACATATTGCAATAACTTAAACGCTGATCCACTCAAAATTACCTAATTAATCCAAAATAACCGATAAATACCGAATCGGTAACATTAAATTTTATCCGTTCAAAATAAGTAAGGCTAACCATCAGGGATTTTTGCAAAAAATTGAAAAAAAATTATTGTTGAAATTCCGGCTCAAAATGATTATAGGTAAGGAAAATAGCATATTACGTAAGAATTTAACGGTTGGTTGCACCTGGAAAGCGCGGTTATTGAAACAGTTCGTATTTTGTAATCCGGTTATATTGTTCCATCGAGCATGGATTACACGAGAATGCGGCGACATATTGCAATAACTTAAACGCTGATCCACTCAAAATTACCTAATTAATCCAAAATAACCGATAAATACCGAATCGGTAACATTAAATTTTATCCGTTCAAAATAAGTAAGGCTAACCATCAGGGATTTTTGCAAAAAATTGAAAAAAAATTATTGTTGAAATTCCGGCTCAAAATGATTATAGGTAAGGAAAATAGCATATTACGTAAGAATTTAACGGTTGGTTGCACCTGGAAAGCGCGGTTATTGAAACAGTTCGTATTTTGAAATCCGGTTATATTGTTCCATCGAGCATGGATTACAGGAGAATGCGGCGACATATTGCAATAACTTAAACGCTGATCCACTCAAAATTACCTAATTAATCCAAAATAACCGATAAATACCGAATCGGTAACAATAGATTTTATCCGTTCAAAATAAGTAAGGCTAACCATCAGGGATTTTTGCAAAAAATTGAAAAAAAATTATTGTTGAAATTCCGGCTCAAAATGATTATAGGTAAGGAAAATAGCATATTACGTAACAATTTAACGGTTGGTTGCACCTGGAAAGCGCGGTTACTGAAAAAGTTTGTATTTTGAAATCCGGTTATATTGTTCCATCGAGCATGGATTACAGGAGAATGCGGCGACATATTGCAATAACTTAAACGCTGATCCACTCAAAATTACCTAATTAATCCAAAATAACCGATAAATACCGAATCGGTAACAATAAATGTTATCCATTCAAAATAAGTAAGGCTAACCATCAGGGATTTTTGCAAAAAATTGAAAAAAAATTATTGTTGAAATTCCGGCTCAAAATGATTATAGGTAAGGAAAATAGCATATTACGTTAGAATTTAACGGTTGGTTGCACCTGGAAAGCGCGGTTATTGAAACAGTTCGTATTTTGAAATCCGGTTATATTGTTCCATCGAGCATGGATTACAGGAGAATGCGGCGACATATTGCAATAACTTAAACGCTGATCCACTCAAAATTACCTAATTAATCCAAAATAACCGATAAATACCGAATCAGTAACAATAAATTTTATCCGTTCAAAATAAGTAAGGCTAACCATCAGGGATTTTTGCAAAAAATTGAAAAAAAATTATTGTTGAAATTCCGGCTCAAAATGATTATAGGTAAGGAAAATAGCATATTACGTAAGAATTTAACGGTTGGTTGCACCTGGAAAGCGCGGTTATTGAAAAAGTTCGTATTTTGAAATCCGGTTATATTGTTCCATCGAGCATGGATTACAGGAGAATGCGGCGACATATTGCAATAACTTAAACGCTGATCCACTCAAAATTACCTAATTAATCCAAAATAACCGATAAATACCGAATCGGTAACAATAAATTTTATCCGTTCAAAATAAGTAAGGCTAACCATCAGGGATTTTTGCAAAAAATTGAAAAAAAATTATTGTTGAAATTCCGGCTCAAAATGATTATAGGTAAGGAAAATAGCATATTACGTAAGAATTTAACGGTTGGTTGCACCTGGAAAGCGCGGTTATTGAAACAGTTCGTATTTTGAAATCCGGTTATATTGTTCCATCGAGCATGGATTACAGAAGAATGCGGCGACATATTGCAATAACTTAAACGCTGATCCACTCAAAATTATCTAATTAATCCAAAATAACCGATAAATACCGAATCGGTAACAATAAATTTTATCCGTTCAAAATAAGTAAGGCTAACCATCAGGGATTTTTGCAAAAAATTGAAAAAAAATTATTGTTGAAATTCCGGCTCAAAATGATTATAGGTAAGGAAAATAGCATATTACGTAAGAATTTAACGGTTGGTTGCACCTGGAAAGCGAGGTTATTGAAAAAGTTCGTATTTTGAAATCCGGTTATATTGTTCCATCGAGCATGGATTACAGGAGAATGCCGCGACATATTGCAATAACTTAAACGCTGATCCACTCAAAATTACCTAATTAATCCAAAATAACCGATAAATACCGAATCGGTAACAATAAATTTTATCCGTTCAAAATAAGTAAGGCTAACCATCAGGGATTTTTGCAAAAAATTGGAGAAAAATTATTGTTGAAATTCCGGCTCAAAATGATTATAGGTAAGGAAAATAGCATATTACGTTAGAATTTAACGGTTGGTTGCACCTGGAAAGCGCGGTTATTGAAACAGTTCGTATTTTGAAATCCGGTTATATTGTTCCATCGAGCATGGATTACAGGAGAATGCGGCGACATATTGCAATAACTTAAACGCTGATCCACTCAAAATTACCTAATTAATCCAAAATAACCGATAAATACCGAATCGGTAACAATAAATTTTATCCGTTCAAAATAAGTAAGGCTAACCATCAGGGATTTTTGCAAAAAATTGGAGAAAAATTATTGTTGAAATTCCGGCTCAAAATGATTATAGGTAAGGAAAATAGCATATTACGTAAGAATTTAACGGTTGGTTGCACCTGGAAAGCGCGGTTATTGAAACAGTTCGTATTTTGAAATCCGGTTATATTGTTCCATCGAGCATGGATTACAGAAGAATGCGGCGACATATTGCAATAACTTAAACGCTGATCCACTCAAAATTACCTAATTAATCCAAAATAACCGATAAATACCGAATCGGTAACAATAAATTTTATCCGTTCAAACATCAGGGATTTTTGCAAAAAATTGAAAAAAAATTATTGTTGAAATTCCGGCTCAAAATGATTATAGGTAAGGAAAATAGCATATTACGTTAGAATTTAACGGTTGGTTGCACCTGGAAAGCGCGGTTATTGAAACAGTTCGTATTTTGAAATCCGGTTATATTGTTCCATCGAGCATGGATTACAGGAGAATGCGGCGACATATTGCAATAACTTAAACGCTGATCCACTCAAAATTACCTAATTAATCCAAAATAACCGATAAATACCGAATCAGTAACAATAAATTTTATCCGTTCAAAATAAGTAAGGCTAACCATCAGGGATTTTTGCAAAAAATTGAAAAAAAATTATTGTTGAAATTCCGGCTCAAAATGATTATAGGTAAGGAAAATAGCATATTACGTAAGAATTTAACGGTTGGTTGCACCTGGAAAGCGCGGTTATTGAAAAAGTTCGTATTTTGAAATCCGGTTATATTGTTCCATCGAGCATGGATTACAGGAGAATGCGGCGACATATTGCAATAACTTAAACGCTGATCCACTCAAAATTACCTAATTAATCCAAAATAACCGATAAATACCGAATCGGTAACAATAAATTTTATCCGTTCAAAATAAGTAAGGCTAACCATCAGGGATTTTTGCAAAAAATTGAAAAAAAATTATTGTTGAAATTCCGGCTCAAAATGATTATAGGTAAGGAAAATAGCATATTACGTAAGAATTTAACGGTTGGTTGCACCTGGAAAGCGCGGTTATTGAAACAGTTCGTATTTTGAAATCCGGTTATATTGTTCCATCGAGCATGGATTACAGAAGAATGCGGCGACATATTGCAATAACTTAAACGCTGATCCACTCAAAATTACCTAATTAATCCAAAATAACCGATAAATACCGAATCGGTAACAATAAATTTTATCCGTTCAAAATAAGTAAGGCTAACCATCAGGGATTTTTGCAAAAAATTGGAGAAAAATTATTGTTGAAATTCCGGCTCAAAATGATTATAGGTAAGGAAAATAGCATATTACGTTAGAATTTAACGGTTGGTTGCACCTGGAAAGCGCGGTTATTGAAACAGTTCGTATTTTGAAATCCGGTTATATTGTTCCATCGAGCATGGATTACAGGAGAATGCGGCGACATATTGCAATAACTTAAACGCTGATCCACTCAAAATTACCTAATTAATCCAAAATAACCGATAAATACCGAATCGGTAACAATAAATTTTATCCGTTCAAAATAAGTAAGGCTAACCATCAGGGATTTTTGCAAAAAATTGGAGAAAAATTATTGTTGAAATTCCGGCTCAAAATGATTATAGGTAAGGAAAATAGCATATTACGTTAGAATTTAACGGTTGGTTGCACCTGGAAAGCGCGGTTATTGAAACAGTTCGTATTTTGAAATCCGGTTATATTGTTCCATCGAGCATGGATTACAGGAGAATGCGGCGACATATTGCAATAACTTAAACGCTGATCCACTCAAAATTACCTAATTAATCCAAAATAACCGATAAATACCGAATCGGTAACAATAAATTTTATCCGTTCAAACATCAGGGATTTTTGCAAAAAATTGAAAAAAAATTATTGTTGAAATTCCGGCTCAAAATGATTATAGGTAAGGAAAATAGCATATTACGTTAGAATTTAACGGTTGGTTGCACCTGGAAAGCGCGGTTATTGAAACAGTTCGTATTTTGAAATCCGGTTATATTGTTCCATCGAGCATGGATTACAGGAGAATGCGGCGACATATTGCAATAACTTAAACGCTGATCCACTCAAAATTACCTAATTAATCCAAAATAACCGATAAATACCGAATCAGTAACAATAAATTTTATCCGTTCAAAATAAGTAAGGCTAACCATCAGGGATTTTTGCAAAAAATTGAAAAAAAATTATTGTTGAAATTCCGGCTCAAAATGATTATAGGTAAGGAAAATAGCATATTACGTAAGAATTTAACGGTTGGTTGCACCTGGAAAGCGCGGTTATTGAAAAAGTTCGTATTTTGAAATCCGGTTATATTGTTCCATCGAGCATGGATTACAGGAGAATGCGGCGACATATTGCAATAACTTAAACGCTGATCCACTCAAAATTACCTAATTAATCCAAAATAACCGATAAATACCGAATCGGTAACAATAAATTTTATCCGTTCAAAATAAGTAAGGCTAACCATCAGGGATTTTTGCAAAAAATTGAAAAAAAATTATTGTTGAAATTCCGGCTCAAAATGATTATAGGTAAGGAAAATAGCATATTACGTAAGAATTTAACGGTTGGTTGCACCTGGAAAGCGCGGTTATTGAAACAGTTCGTATTTTGAAATCCGGTTATATTGTTCCATCGAGCATGGATTACAGAAGAATGCGGCGACATATTGCAATAACTTAAACGCTGATCCACTCAAAATTATCTAATTAATCCAAAATAACCGATAAATACCGAATCGGTAACAATAAATTTTATCCGTTCAAAATAAGTAAGGCTAACCATCAGGGATTTTTGCAAAAAATTGAAAAAAAATTATTGTTGAAATTCCGGCTCAAAATGATTATAGGTAAGGAAAATAGCATATTACGTAAGAATTTAACGGTTGGTTGCACCTGGAAAGCGAGGTTATTGAAAAAGTTCGTATTTTGAAATCCGGTTATATTGTTCCATCGAGCATGGATTACAGGAGAATGCCGCGACATATTGCAATAACTTAAACGCTGATCCACTCAAAATTACCTAATTAATCCAAAATAACCGATAAATACCGAATCGGTAACAATAAATTTTATCCGTTCAAAATAAGTAAGGCTAACCATCAGGGATTTTTGCAAAAAATTGGAGAAAAATTATTGTTGAAATTCCGGCTCAAAATGATTATAGGTAAGGAAAATAGCATATTACGTTAGAATTTAACGGTTGGTTGCACCTGGAAAGCGCGGTTATTGAAACAGTTCGTATTTTGAAATCCGGTTATATTGTTCCATCGAGCATGGATTACAGGAGAATGCGGCGACATATTGCAATAACTTAAACGCTGATCCACTCAAAATTACCTAATTAATCCAAAATAACCGATAAATACCGAATCGGTAACAATAAATTTTATCCGTTCAAAATAAGTAAGGCTAACCATCAGGGATTTTTGCAAAAAATTGGAGAAAAATTATTGTTGAAATTCCGGCTCAAAATGATTATAGGTAAGGAAAATAGCATATTACGTAAGAATTTAACGGTTGGTTGCACCTGGAAAGCGCGGTTATTGAAACAGTTCGTATTTTGAAATCCGGTTATATTGTTCCATCGAGCATGGATTACAGGAGAATGCGGCGACATATTGCAATAACTTAAACGCTGATCCACTCAAAATTACCTAATTAATCCAAAATAACCGATAAATACCGAATCGGTAACAATAAATTTTATCCGTTCAAAATAAGTAAGGCTAACCATCAGGGATTTTTGCAAAAAAATTAAAAGAAATTATTGTTGAAATTCCGGCTCAAAATGATTATAGGTAAGGAAAATAGCATATTACGTTAGAATTTAACGGTTGGTTGCACCTGGAAAGCGCGGTTATTGAAACAGTTCGTATTTTGAAATCCGGTTATATTGTTCCATCGAGCATGGATTACAGGAGAATGCGGCGACATATTGCAATAACTTAAACGCTGATCCACTCAAAATTACCTAATTAATCCAAAATAACCGATAAATACCGAATCGGTAACAATAAATTTTATCCGTTCAAAATAAGTAAGGCTAACCATCAGGGATTTTTGCAAAAAATTGGAGAAAAATTATTGTTGAAATTCCGGCTCAAAATGATTATAGGTAAGGAAAATAGCATATTACGTAAGAATTTAACGGTTGGTTGCACCTGGAAAGCGCGGTTATTGAAACAGTTCGTATTTTGAAATCCGGTTATATTGTTCCATCGAGCATGGATTACAGAAGAATGCGGCGACATATTGCAATAACTTAAACGCTGATCCACTCAAAATTACCTAATTAATCCAAAATAACCGATAAATACCGAATCGGTAACAATAAATTTTATCCGTTCAAACATCAGGGATTTTTGCAAAAAATTGAAAAAAAATTATTGTTGAAATTCCGGCTCAAAATGATTATAGGTAAGGAAAATAGCATATTACGTAAGAATTTAACGGTTGGTTGCACCTGGAAAGCGCGGTTATTGAAACAGTTCGTATTTTGAAATCCGGTTATATTGTTCCATCGAGCATGGATTACAGAAGAATGCGGCGACATATTGCAATAACTTAAACGCTGATCCACTCAAAATTATCTAATTAATCCAAAATAACCGATAAATACCGAATCGGTAACAATAAATTTTATCCGTTCAAAATAAGTAAGGCTAACCATCAGGGATTTTTGCAAAAAATTGAAAAAAAATTATTGTTGAAATTCCGGCTCAAAATGATTATAGGTAAGGAAAATAGCATATTACGTAAGAATTTAACGGTTGGTTGCACCTGGAAAGCGAGGTTATTGAAAAAGTTCGTATTTTGAAATCCGGTTATATTGTTCCATCGAGCATGGATTACAGGAGAATGCCGCGACATATTGCAATAACTTAAACGCTGATCCACTCAAAATTACCTAATTAATCCAAAATAACCGATAAATACCGAATCGGTAACAATAAATTTTATCCGTTCAAAATAAGTAAGGCTAACCATCAGGGATTTTTGCAAAAAATTGGAGAAAAATTATTGTTGAAATTCCGGCTCAAAATGATTATAGGTAAGGAAAATAGCATATTACGTTAGAATTTAACGGTTGGTTGCACCTGGAAAGCGCGGTTATTGAAACAGTTCGTATTTTGAAATCTGGTTATATTGTTCCATCGAGCATGGATTACAGGAGAATGCGGCGACATATTGCAATAACTTAAACGCTGATCCACTCAAAATTACCTAATTAATCCAAAATAACCGATAAATACCGAATCGGTAACAATAAATTTTATCCGTTCAAAATAAGTAAGGCTAACCATCAGGGATTTTTGCAAAAAAATTAAAAGAAATTATTGTTGAAATTCCGGCTCAAAATGATTATAGGTAAGGAAAATAGCATATTACGTTAGAATTTAACGGTTGGTTGCACCTGGAAAGCGCGGTTATTGAAACAGTTCGTATTTTGAAATCCGGTTATATTGTTCCATCGAGCATGGATTACAGGAGAATGCGGCGACATATTGCAATAACTTAAACGCTGATCCACTCAAAATTACCTAATTAATCCAAAATAACCGATAAATACCGAATCGGTAACAATAAATTTTATCCGTTCAAAATAAGTAAGGCTAACAACCATCAGGGATTTTTGCAAAAAATTGAAAAAAAATTATTGTTGAAATTCCGGCTCAAAATGATTATAGGTAAGGAAAATAGCATATTACGTTAGAATTTAACGGTTGGTTGCACCTGGAAAGCGCGGTTATTGAAACAGTTCGTATTTTGAAATCCGGTTATATTGTTCCATCGAGCATGGATTACAGGAGAATGCGGCGACATATTGCAATAACTTAAACGCTGATCCACTCAAAATTACCTAATTAATCCAAAATAACCGATAAATACCGAATCGGTAACAATAAATTTTATCCGTTCAAAATAAGTAAGGCTAACTAACCATCAGGGATTTTTGCAAAAAATTGAAAAAAAATTATTGTTGAAATTCCGGCTCAAAATGATTATAGGTAAGGAAAATAGCATATTACGTAAGAATTTAACGGTTGGTTGCACCTGGAAAGCGCGGTTATTGAAACAGTTCGTATTTTGAAATCCGGTTATATTGTTCCATCGAGCATGGATTACAGGAGAATGCGGCGACATATTGCAATAACTTAAACGCTGATCCACTCAAAATTACCTAATTAATCCAAAATAACCGATAAATACCGAATCGGTAACAATAAATTTTATCCGTTCAAAATAAGTAAGGCTAACCATCAGGGATTTTTGCAAAAAATTGAAAAAAAATTGTTGTTGAAATTCCAGCTCAAAATGATTATAGGTAAGGAAAATAGCATATTACGTAAGAATTTAACGGTTGGTTGCACCTGGAAAGCGCGGTTATTGAAAAAGTTCGTATTTTGAAATCAGGTTATATTGTTCCATCGACCATGGATTACAGGAGAATGCGGCGACATATTGCAATAACTTAAACGCTGATCCACTCAAAATTACCTAATTAATCCAAAATAACCGATAAATACCGAATCGGTAACAATAAATTTTATCCGTTCAAAATAAGTAAGGCTAACCATCAGGGATTTTTGCAAAAAATTGAAAAAAAATTATTGTTGAAATTCCGGCTCAAAATGATTATAGGTAAGGAAAATAGCATATTACGTAAGAATTTAACGGTTGGTTGCACCTGGAAAGCGCGGTTATTGAAAAAGTTCGTATTTTGAAATCCGGTTATATTGTTCCATCGAGCATAGATTACAGGAGAATGCGGCGACATATTGCAATAACTTAAACGCTGATCCACTCAAAATTACCTAATTAATCCAAAATAACCGATAAATACCGAATCGGTAACAATAAATTTTATCCGTTCAAAATAAGTAAGGCTAACTAACCATCAGGGGTTTTTGCAAAAAAATTAAAAAAAAATTATTGTTGAAATTCTGGCTCAAAATGATTATAGGTAAGGAAAATAGCATATTACGTAAGAATTTAACGGTTGGTTGCACCTGGAAAGCGCGGTTATTGAAAAAGTTTGTATTTTGAAATCCGGTTATATTGTTCCATCGAGCATGGATTACAGGAGAATGCGGCGACATATTGCAATAACTTAAACGCTGATCCACTCAAAATTACCTAATTAATCCAAAATAACCGATAAATACCGAATCGGTAACAATAGATTTTATCCGTTCAAAATAAGTAAGGCTAACCATCAGGGATTTTTGCAAAAAATTGAAAAAAAATTATTGTTGAAATTCCGGCTCAAAATGATTATAGGTAAGGAAAATAGCATATTACGTAAGAATTTAACGGTTGGTTGCACCTGGAAAGCGCGGTTACTGAAAAAGTTCGTATTTTGAAATCCGGTTATATTGTTCCATCGAGCATGGATTACAGGAGAATGCGGCGACATATTGCAATAACTTAAACGCTGATCCACTCAAAATTACCTAATTAATCCAAAATAACCGATAAATACCGAATCGGTAACAATAAATGTTATCCATTCAAAATAAGTAAGGCTAACCATCAGGGATTTTTGCAAAAAATTGAAAAAAAATTATTGTTGAAATTCCGGCTCAAAATGATTATAGGTAAGGAAAATAGCATATTACGTAAGAATTTAACGGTTGGTTGCACCTGGAAAGCGCGGTTACTGAAAAAGTTCGTATTTTGAAATCCGGTTATATTGTTCCATCGAGCATGGATTACAGGAGAATGCGGCGACATATTGCAATAACTTAAACGCTGATCCACTCAAAATTACCTAATTAATCCAAAATAACCGATAAATACCGAATCGGTAACAATAAATGTTATCCATTCAAAATAAGTAAGGCTAACCATCAGGGATTTTTGCAAAAAATTGAAAAAAAATTATTGTTGAAATTCCGGCTCAAAATGATTATAGGTAAGGAAAATAGCATATTACGTAAGAATTTAACGGTTGGTTGCACCTGGAAAGCGCGGTTACTGAAAAAGTTCGTATTTTGAAATCCGGTTATATTGTTCCATCGAGCATGGATTACAGGAGAATGCGGCGACATATTGCAATAACTTAAACGCTGATCCACTCAAAATTACCTAATTAATCCAAAATAACCGATAAATACCGAATCGGTAGCAATAGATTTTATCCGTTCAAAATAAGTAAGGCTAACCATCAGGGATTTTTGCAAAAAATTGAAAAAAAATTATTGTTGAAATTCCGGCTAAAAATGATTATAGGTAAGGAAAATAGCATATTACGTAAGAATTTATCAAAATAACCGATAAATACCGAATCGGTAACAATAGATTTTATCCGTTCAAAATAAGTAAGGCTAACCATCAGGGATTTTTGCAAAAAATTGAAAAAAAATTATTGTTGAAATTCCGGCTCAAAATGATTATAGGTAAGGAAAATAGCATATTACGTAAGAATTTAACGGTTGGTTGCACCTGGAAAGCGCGGTTACTGAAAAAGTTCGTATTTTGAAATCCGGTTATATTGTTCCATCGAGCATGGATTACAGGAGAATGCGGCGACATATTGCAATAACTTAAACGCTGATCCACTCAAAATTACCTAATTAATCCAAAATAACCGATAAATACCGAATCGGTAACAATAAATGTTATCCATTCAAAATAAGTAAGGCTAACCATCAGGGATTTTTGCAAAAAATTGAAAAAAAATTATTGTTGAAATTCCGGCTCAAAATGATTATAGGTAAGGAAAATAGCATATTACGTAAGAATTTAACGGTTGGTTGCACCTGGAAAGCGCGGTTACTGAAAAAGTTCGTATTTTGAAATCCGGTTATATTGTTCCATCGAGCATGGATTACAGGAGAATGCGGCGACATATTGCAATAACTTAAACGCTGATCCACTCAAAATTACCTAATTAATCCAAAATAACCGATAAATACCGAATCGGTAACAATAAATGTTATCCATTCAAAATAAGTAAGGCTAACCATCAGGGATTTTTGCAAAAAATTGAAAAAAAATTATTGTTGAAATTCCGGCTCAAAATGATTATAGGTAAGGAAAATAGCATATTACGTAAGAATTTAACGGTTGGTTGCACCTGGAAAGCGCGGTTACTGAAAAAGTTCGTATTTTGAAATCCGGTTATATTGTTCCATCGAGCATGGATTACAGGAGAATGCGGCGACATATTGCAATAACTTAAACGCTGATCCACTCAAAATTACCTAATTAATCCAAAATAACCGATAAATACCGAATCGGTAGCAATAGATTTTATCCGTTCAAAATAAGTAAGGCTAACCATCAGGGATTTTGCAAAAAATTGAAAAAAAATTATTGTTGAAATTCCGGCTAAAAATGATTATAGGTAAGGAAAATAGCATATTACGTAAGAATTTAACGGTTGGTTGCACCTGGAAAGCGCGGTTATTGAAACAGTTCGTATTTTGAAATCCGGTTATATTGTTCCATCGAGCATGGATTACAGGAGAATGCGGCGACATATTGCAATAACTTAAACGCTGATCCACTCAAAATTACCTAATTAATCCAAAATAACCGATAAATACCGAATCGGTAACAATAGATTTTATCCGTTCAAAATAAGTAAGGCTAACTAACCATCAGGGATTTTTGCAAAAAATTGAAAAAAAATTATTGTTGAAATTCCGGCTCAAAATGATTATAGGTAAGGAAAATAGCATATTACGTAACAATTTAACGGTTGGTTGCACCTGGAAAGCGCGGTTACTGAAAAAGTTTGTATTTTGCAATCCGGTTATATTGTTCCATCGAGCATGGATTACAGGAGAATGCGGCGACATATTGCAATAACTTAAACGCTGATCCACTCAAAATTACCTAATTAATCCAAAATAACCGATAAATACCGAATCGGTAACAATAGATTTTATCCGTTCAAAATAAGTAAGGCTAACCATCAGGGATTTTTGCAAAAAATTGAAAAAAAATTATTGTTGAAATTCCGGCTCAAAATGATTATAGGTAAGGAAAATAGCATATTACGTAAGAATTTAACGGTTGGTTGCACCTGGAAAGCGCGGTTATTGAAACAGTTCGTATTTTGTAATCCGGTTATATTGTTCCATCGAGCATGGATTACACGAGAATGCGGCGACATATTGCAATAACTTAAACGCTGATCCACTCAAAATTACCTAATTAATCCAAAATAACCGATAAATACCGAATCGGTAACATTAAATTTTATCCGTTCAAAATAAGTAAGGCTAACTAACCATCAGGGATTTTTGCAAAAAATTGAAAAAAAATTATTGTTGAAATTCCGGCTCAAAATGATTATAGGTAAGGAAAATAGCATATTACGTAAGAATTTAACGGTTGGTTGCACCTGGAAAGCGCGGTTATTGAAACAGTTCGTATTTTGAAATCCGGTTATATTGTTCCATCGAGCATGGATTACAGGAGAATGCGGCGACATATTGCAATAACTTAAACGCTGATCCACTCAAAATTACCTAATTAATCCAAAATAACCGATAAATACCGAATCGGTAACAATAGATTTTATCCGTTCAAAATAAGTAAGGCTAACCATCAGGGATTTTTGCAAAAAATTGAAAAAAAATTATTGTTGAAATTCCGGCTCAAAATGATTATAGGTAAGGAAAATAGCATATTACGTAACAATTTAACGGTTGGTTGCACCTGGAAAGCGCGGTTACTGAAAAAGTTTGTATTTTGAAATCCGGTTATATTGTTCCATCGAGCATGGATTACAGGAGAATGCGGCGACATATTGCAATAACTTAAACGCTGATCCACTCAAAATTACCTAATTAATCCAAAATAACCGATAAATACCGAATCGGTAACAATAGATTTTATCCGTTCAAAATAAGTAAGGCTAACCATCAGGGATTTTTGCAAAAAATTGAAAAAAAATTATTGTTGAAATTCCGGCTCAAAATGATTATAGGTAAGGAAAATAGCATATTACGTAAGAATTTAACGGTTGGTTGCACCTGGAAAGCGCGGTTACTGAAAAAGTTCGTATTTTGAAATCCGGTTATATTGTTCCATCGAGCATGGATTACAGGAGAATGCGGCGACATATTGCAATAACTTAAACGCTGATCCACTCAAAATTACCTAATTAATCCAAAATAACCGATAAATACCGAATCGGTAACAATAAATGTTATCCATTCAAAATAAGTAAGGCACCATCAGGGATTTTTGCAAAAAATTGAAAAAAAATTATTGTTGAAATTCCGGCTCAAAATGATTATAGGTAAGGAAAATAGCATATTACGTAAGAATTTAACGGTTGGTTGCACCTGGAAAGCGCGGTTACTGAAAAAGTTCGTATTTTGAAATCCGGTTATATTGTTCCATCGAGCATGGATTACAGGAGAATGCGGCGACATATTGCAATAACTTAAACGCTGATCCACTCAAAATTACCTAATTAATCCAAAATAACCGATAAATACCGAATCGGTAACAATAAATGTTATCCATTCAAAATAAGTAAGGCTAACCATCAGGGATTTTTGCAAAAAATTGAAAAAAAATTATTGTTGAAATTCCGGCTCAAAATGATTATAGGTAAGGAAAATAGCATATTACGTAAGAATTTAACGGTTGGTTGCACCTGGAAAGCGCGGTTACTGAAAAAGTTCGTATTTTGAAATCCGGTTATATTGTTCCATCGAGCATGGATTGCAGGAGAATGCGGCGACATATTGCAATAACTTAAACGCTGATCCACTCAAAATTACCTAATTAATCCAAAATAACCGATAAATACCGAATCGGTAGCAATAGATTTTATCCGTTCAAAATAAGTAAGGCTAACCATCAGGGATTTTTGCAAAAAATTGAAAAAAAATTATTGTTGAAATTCCGGCTAAAAATGATTATAGGTAAGGAAAATAGCATATTACGTAAGAATTTAACGGTTGGTTGCACCTGGAAAGCGCGGTTATTGAAACAGTTCGTATTTTGAAATCCGGTTATATTGTTCCATCGAGCATGGATTACACGAGAATGCGGCGACATATTGCAATAACTTAAACGCTGATCCACTCAAAATTACCTAATTAATCCAAAATAACCGATAAATACCGAATCGGTAGCAATAGATTTTATCCGTTCAAAATAAGTAAGGCTAACCATCAGGGATTTTTGCAAAAAATTGAAAAAAAATTATTGTTGAAATTCCGGCTCAAAATGATTATAGGTAAGGAAAATAGCATATTACGTAAGAATTTAACGGTTGGTTGCACCTGGAAAGCGCGGTTATTGAAAAAGTTCGTATTTTGAAATCCGGTTATATTGTTCCATCGAGCATGGATTACAGGAGAATGCGGCGACATATTGCAATAACTTAAACGCTGATCCACTCAAAATTACCTAATTAATCCAAAATAACCGATAAATACCGAATCGGTAACAATAAATTTTATCCGTTCAAAATAAGTAAGGCTAACCATCAGGGATTTTTGCAAAAAATTGAAAAAAAATTGTTGTTGAAATTCCAGCTCAAAATGATTATAGGTAAGGAAAATAGCATATTACGTAAGAATTTAACGGTTGGTTGCACCTGGAAAGCGCGGTTATTGAAAAAGTTCGTATTTTGAAATCAGGTTATATTGTTCCATCGACCATGGATTACAGGAGAATGCGGCGACATATTGCAATAACTTAAACGCTGATCCACTCAAAATTACCTAATTAATCCAAAATAACCGATAAATACCGAATTACATATTGCAATAACTTAAACGCTGATCCACTCAAAATTACCTAATTAATCCAAAATAACCGATAAATACCGAATCGGTAACAATAAATGTTATCCATTCAAAATAAGTAAGGCTAACCATCAGGGATTTTTGCAAAAAATTGAAAAAAAATTATTGTTGAAATTCCGGCTCAAAATGATTATAGGTAAGGAAAATAGCATATTACGTAAGAATTTAACGGTTGGTTGCACCTGGAAAGCGCGGTTACTGAAAAAGTTCGTATTTTGAAATCCGGTTATATTGTTCCATCGAGCATGGATTACAGGAGAATGCGGCGACATATTGCAATAACTTAAACGCTGATCCACTCAAAATTACCTAATTAATCCAAAATAACCGATAAATACCGAATCGGTAACAATAAATTTTATCCGTTCAAAATAAGTAAGGCTAACTAACCATCAGGGATTTTTGCAAAAAATTGAAAAAAAATTATTGTTGAAATTCCGGCTCAAAATGATTATAGGTAAGGAAAATAGCATATTACGTAAGAATTTAACGGTTGGTTGCACCTGGAAAGCGCGGTTATTGAAAAAGTTCGTATTTTGAAATCCGGTTATATTGTTCCATCGAGCATGGATTACAGGAGAATGCGGCGACATATTGCAATAACTTAAACGCTGATCCACTCAAAATTACCTAATTAATCCAAAATAACCGATAAATACCGAATCGGTAACAATAAATTTTATCCGTTCAAAATAAGTAAGGCTAACCATCAGGGATTTTTGCAAAAAATTGAAAAAAAATTATTGTTGAAATTCCGGCTCAAAATGATTATAGGTAAGGAAAATAGCATATTACGTAAGAATTTAACGGTTGGTTGCACCTGGAAAGCGCGGTTACTGAAAAAGTTCGTATTTTGTAATCCGGTTATATTGTTCCATCGAGCATGGATTACACGAGAATGCGGCGACATATTGCAATAACTTAAACGCTGATCCACTCAAAATTACCTAATTAATCCAAAATAACCGATAAATACCGAATCGGTAACAATAAATTTTATCCGTTCAAAATAAGTAAGGCTAACTAACCATCAGGGATTTTTGCAAAAAATTGAAAAAAAATTATTGTTGAAATTCCGGCTCAAAATGATTATAGGTAAGGAAAATAGCATATTACGCAAGAATTTAACGGTTGGTTGCACCTGGAATGCGCGGTTATTGAAAAAGTTCGTATTTTGAAATCCGGTTATATTGTTCCATCGAGCATGGATTACAGGAGAATGCGGCGACATATTGCAATAACTTAAACGCTGATCCACTCAAAATTACCTAATTAATCCAAAATAACCGATAAATACCGAATCGGTAACAATAAATTTTATCCGTTCAAAATAAGTAAGGCTAACCATCAGGGATTTTTGCAAAAAATTGAAAAAAAATTATTGTTGAAATTCCGGCTCAAAATGATTATAGGTAAGGAAAATAGCATATTACGTAAGAATTTAACGGTTGGTTGCACCTGGAAAGCGAGGTTATTGAAAAAGTTCGTATTTTGAAATCCGGTTATATTGTTCCATCGAGCATGGATTACAGGAGAATGCCGCGACATATTGCAATAACTTAAACGCTGATCCACTCAAAATTACCTAATTAATCCAAAATAACCGATAAATACCGAATCGGTAACAATAAATTTTATCCGTTCAAAATAAGTAAGGCTAACCATCAGGGATTTTTGCAAAAAATTGAAAAAAAATTATTGTTGAAATTCCGGCTCAAAATGATTATAGGTAAGGAAAATAGCATATTACGTAAGAATTTAACGGTTGGTTGCACCTGGAATGCGCGGTTATTGAAAAAGTTCGTATTTTGAAATCCGGTTATATTGTTCCATCGAGCATGGATTACAGGAGAATGCGGCGACATATTGCAATAACTTAAACGCTGATCCACTCAAAATTACCTAATTAATCCAAAATAACCGATAAATACCGAATCGGTAACAATAAATTTTATCCGTTCAAAATAAGTAAGGCTAACCATCAGGGATTTTTGCAAAAAATTGGAAAAAAATTATTGTTGAAATTCCGGCTCAAAATGATTATAGGTAAGGAAAATAGCATATTACGTTAGAATTTAACGGTTGGTTGCACCTGGAAAGCGCGGTTATTGAAACAGTTCGTATTTTGAAATCTGGTTATATTGTTCCATCGAGCATGGATTACAGGAGAATGCGGCGACATATTGCAATAACTTAAACGCTGATCCACTCAAAATTACCTAATTAATCCAAAATAACCGATAAATACCGAATCGGTAACAATAAATTTTATCCGTTCAAAATAAGTAAGGCTAACCATCAGGGATTTTTGCAAAAAAATTAAAAGAAATTATTGTTGAAATTCCGGCTCAAAATGATTATAGGTAAGGAAAATAGCATATTACGTAAGAATTTAACGGTTGGTTGCACCTGGAAAGCGCGGTTATTGAAACAGTTCGTATTTTGAAATCCGGTTATATTGTTCCATCGAGCATGGATTACAGGAGAATGCGGCGACATATTGCAATAACTTAAACGCTGATCCACTCAAAATTACCTAATTAATCCAAAATAACCGATAAATACCGAATCGGTAACAATAAATTTTATCCGTTCAAAATAAGTAAGGCTAACAACCATCAGGGATTTTTGCAAAAAATTGAAAAAAAATTATTGTTGAAATTCCGGCTCAAAATGATTATAGGTAAGGAAAATAGCATATTACGTTAGAATTTAACGGTTGGTTGCACCTGGAAAGCGCGGTTATTGAAACAGTTCGTATTTTGAAATCCGGTTATATTGTTCCATCGAGCATGGATTACAGGAGAATGCGGCGACATATTGCAATAACTTAAACGCTGATCCACTCAAAATTACCTAATTAATCCAAAATAACCGATAAATACCGAATCGGTAACAATAAATTTTATCCGTTCAAAATAAGTAAGGCTAACTAACCATCAGGGATTTTTGCAAAAAATTGAAAAAAAATTATTGTTGAAATTCCGGCTCAAAATGATTATAGGTAAGGAAAATAGCATATTACGTAAGAATTTAACGGTTGGTTGCACCTGGAAAGCGCGGTTATTGAAAAAGTTCGTATTTTGAAATCAGGTTATATTGTTCCATCGACCATGGATTACAGGAGAATGCGGCGACATATTGCAATAACTTAAACGCTGATCCACTCAAAATTACCTAATTAATCCAAAATAACCGATAAATACCGAATCGGTAACAATAAATTTTATCCGTTCAAAATAAGTAAGGCTAACCATCAGGGATTTTTGCAAAAAATTGAAAAAAAATTATTGTTGAAATTCCGGCTCAAAATGATTATAGGTAAGGAAAATAGCATATTACGTAAGAATTTAACGGTTGGTTGCACCTGGAAAGCGCGGTTATTGAAAAAGTTCGTATTTTGAAATCCGGTTATATTGTTCCATCGAGCATAGATTACAGGAGAATGCGGCGACATATTGCAATAACTTAAACGCTGATCCACTCAAAATTACCTAATTAATCCAAAATAACCGATAAATACCGAATCGGTAACAATAGATTTTATCCGTTCAAAATAAGTAAGGCTAACCATCAGGGATTTTTGCAAAAAATTGAAAAAAAATTATTGTTGAAATTCCGGCTCAAAATGATTATAGGTAAGGAAAATAGCATATTACGTAAGAATTTAACGGTTGGTTGCACCTGGAAAGCGCGGTTATTGAAAAAGTTCGTATTTTGAAATCCGGTTATATTGTTCCATCGAGCATGGATTACAGGAGAATGCGGCGACATATTGCAATAACTTAAACGCTGATCCACTCAAAATTACCTAATTAATCCAAAATAACCGATAAATACCGAATCGGTAACAATAAATTTTATCCGTTCAAAATAAGTAAGGCTAACCATCAGGGATTTTTGCAAAAAATTGAAAAAAAATTATTGTTGAAATTCCGGCTCAAAATGATTATAGGTAAGGAAAATAGCATATTACGTAAGAATTTAACGGTTGGTTGCACCTGGAAAGCGCGGTTATTGAAAAAGTTCGTATTTTGAAATCCGGTTATATTGTTCCATCGAGCATGGATTACAGGAGAATGCGGCGACATATTGCAATAACTTAAACGCTGATCCACTCAAAATTACCTAATTAATCCAAAATAACCGATAAATACCGAATCGGTAACAATAGATTTTATCCGTTCAAAATAAGTAAGGCTATCTATCCATCAGGGATTTTTGCAAAAAATTGAAAAAAAATTATTGTTGAAATTCCGGCTCAAAATGATTATAGGTAAGGAAAATAGCATATTACGTAAGAATTTAACGGTTGGTTGCACCTGGAAAGCGCGGTTACTGAAAAAGTTCGTATTTTGAAATCCGGTTATATTGTTCCATCGAGCATGGATTACAGGAGAATGCGGCGACATATTGCAATAACTTAAACGCTGATCCACTCAAAATTACCTAATTAATCCAAAATAACCGATAAATACCGAATCGGTAACAATAGATTTTATCCGTTCAAAATAAGTAAGGCTAACAACCATCAGGGGTTTTTGCAAAAAATTGAAAAAAAATTATTGTTGAAATTCCGGCTCAAAATGATTATAGGTAAGGAAAATAGCATATTACGTAAGAATTTAACGGTTGGTTGCACCTGGAAAGCGCGGTTATTGAAAAAGTTCGTATTTTGAAATCCGGTTATATTGTTCCATCGAGCATGGATTACAGGAGAATGCGGCGACATATTGCAATAACTTAAACGCTGATCCACTCAAAATTACCTAATTAATCCAAAATAACCGATAAATACCGAATCGGTAACAATAAATTTTATCCGTTCAAAATAAGTAAGGCTAACCATCAGGGATTTTTGCAAAAAATTGAAAAAAAATTATTGTTGAAATTCCGGCTCAAAATGATTATAGGTAAGGAAAATAGCATATTACGTAAGAATTTAACGGTTGGTTGCACCTGGAAAGCGCGGTTATTGAAAAAGTTCGTATTTTGAAATCCGGTTATATTGTTCCATCGAGCATGGATTACAGGAGAATGCGGCGACATATTGCAATAACTTAAACGCTGATCCACTCAAAATTACCTAATTAATCCAAAATAACCGATAAATACCGAATCGGTAACAATAAATTTTATCCGTTCAAAATAAGTAAGGCTAACCATCAGGGATTTTTGCAAAAAATTTAAAAAAAATTATTGTTGAAATTCCGGCTCAAAATGATTATAGGTAAGGAAAATAGCATATTACGTAAGAATTTAACGGTTGGTTGCACCTGGAAAGCGCGGTTATTGAAAAAGTTCGTATTTTGAAATCCGGTTATATTGTTCCATCGAGCATGGATTACAGGAGAATGCGGCGACATATTGCAATAACTTAAACGCTGATCCACTCAAAATTATCTAATTAATCCAAAATAACCGATAAATACCGAATCGGTAACAATAAATTTTATCCGTTCAAAATAAGTAAGGCTTACCATCAGGGATTTTTGCAAAAAATTGAAAAAAAATTATTGTTGAAATTCCGGCTCAAAATGATTATAGGTAAGGAAAATAGCATATTACGTAAGAATTTAACGGTTGGTTGCACCTGGAATGCGCGGTTATTGAAAAAGTTCGTATTTTGAAATCCGGTTATATTGTTCCATCGAGCATGGATTACAGGAGAATGCGGCGACATATTGCAATAACTTAAACGCTGATCCACTCAAAATTACCTAATTAATCCAAAATAACCGATAAATACCGAATCGGTAACAATAAATTTTATCCGTTCAAAATAAGTAAGGCTAACCATCAGGGATTTTTGCAAAAAATTGAAAAAAAATTATTGTTGAAATTCCGGCTCAAAATGATTATAGGTAAGGAAAATAGCATATTACGTAAGAATTTAACGGTTGGTTGCACCTGGAATGCGCGGTTATTGAAAAAGTTCGTATTTTGAAATCCGGTTATATTGTTCCATCGAGCATGGATTACAGGAGAATGCGGCGACATATTGCAATAACTTAAACGCTGATCCACTCAAAATTATCTAATTAATCCAAAATAACCGATAAATACCGAATCGGTAACAATAAATTTTATCCGTTCAAAATAAGTAAGGCTAACCATCAGGGATTTTTGCAAAAAATTTAAAAAAAATTATTGTTGAAATTCCGGCTCAAAATGATTATAGGTAAGGAAAATAGCATATTACGTAAGAATTTAACGGTTGGTTGCACCTGGAATGCGCGGTTATTGAAAAAGTTCGTATTTTGAAATCCGGTTATATTGTTCCATCGAGCATGGATTACAGGAGAATGCGGCGACATATTGCAATAACTTAAACGCTGATCCACTCAAAATTACCTAATTAATCCAAAATAACCGATAAATACCGAATCGGTAACAATAAATTTTATCCGTTCAAAATAAGTAAGGCTAACCATCAGGGATTTTTGCAAAAAATTGAAAAAAAATTATTGTTGAAATTCCGGCTCAAAATGATTATAGGTAAGGAAAATAGCATATTACGTAAGAATTTAACGGTTGGTTGCACCTGGAATGCGCGGTTATTGAAAAAGTTCGTATTTTGAAATCCGGTTATATTGTTCCATCGAGCATGGATTACAGGAGAATGCGGCGACATATTGCAATAACTTAAACGCTGATCCACTCAAAATTACCTAATTAATCCAAAATAACCGATAAATACCGAATCGGTAACAATAAATTTTATCCGTTCAAAATAAGTAAGGCTAACCATCAGGGATTTTTGCAAAAAATTTAAAAAAAATTATTGTTGAAATTCCGGCTCAAAATGATTATAGGTAAGGAAAATAGCATATTACGTAAGAATTTAACGGTTGGTTGCACCTGGAATGCGCGGTTATTGAAAAAGTTCGTATTTTGAAATCCGGTTATATTGTTCCATCGAGCATGGATTACAGGAGAATGCGGCGACATATTGCAATAACTTAAACGCTGATCCACTCAAAATTACCTAATTAATCCAAAATAACCGATAAATACCGAATCGGTAACAATAAA
The DNA here is from genome assembly GCA_963691935.1 of Nephrotoma guestfalica. Lineage (NCBI taxonomy): Eukaryota > Metazoa > Arthropoda > Insecta > Diptera > Tipulidae > Nephrotoma > Nephrotoma guestfalica. Next base: position 239,261,763 of record OY829913.1, read on the forward strand.
TTTTATCCGTTCAAAATAAGTAAGGCTAACCATCAGGGATTTTTGCAAAAAATTGGAAAAAAATTATTGTTGAAATTCCGGCTCAAAATGATTATAGGTAAGGAAAATAGCATATTACGTAAGAATTTAACGGTTGGTTGCACCTGGAAAGCGCGGTTATTGAAACAGTTCGTATTTTGAAATCCGGTTATATTGTTCCATCGAGCATGGATTACAGGAGAATGCGGCGACATATTGCAATAACTTAAACGCTGATCCACTCAAAATTACCTAATTAATCCAAAATAACCGATAAATACCGAATCGGTAACAATAAATTTTATCCGTTCAAAATAAGTAAGGCTAACCATCAGGGATTTTTGCAAAAAATTGAAAAAAAATTATTGTTGAAATTCCGGCTCAAAATGATTATAGGTAAGGAAAATAGCATATTACGTAAGAATTTAACGGTTGGTTGCACCTGGAAAGCGCGGTTATTGAAACAGTTCGTATTTTGAAATCCGGTTATATTGTTCCATCGAGCATGGATTACAGGAGAATGCGGCGACATATTGCAATAACTTAAACGCTGATCCACTCAAAATTACCTAATTAATCCAAAATAACCGATAAATACCGAATCGGTAACAATAAATTTTATCCGTTCAAAATAAGTAAGGCTAACCATCAGGGATTTTTGCAAAAAATTGAAAAAAAATTATTGTTGAAATTCCGGCTCAAAATGATTATAGGTAAGGAAAATAGCATATTACGTAAGAATTTAACGGTTGGTTGCACCTGGAAAGCGCGGTTATTGAAAAAGTTCGTATTTTGAAATCCGGTTATATTGTTCCATCGAGCATGGATTACAGGAGAATGCGGCGACATATTGCAATAACTTAAACGCTGATCCACTCAAAATTACCTAATTAATCCAAAATAACCGATAAATACCGAATCGGTAACAATAGATTTTATCCGTTCAAAATAAGTAAGGCTATCTATCCATCAGGGATTTTTGCAAAAAATTGAAAAAAAATTATTGTTGAAATTCCGGCTCAAAATGATTATAGGTAAGGAAAATAGCATATTACGTAAGAATTTAACGGTTGGTTGCACCTGGAAAGCGCGGTTACTGAAAAAGTTCGTATTTTGAAATCCGGTTATATTGTTCCATCGAGCATGGATTACAGGAGAATGCGGCGACATATTGCAATAACTTAAACGCTGATCCACTCAAAATTACCTAATTAATCCAAAATAACCGATAAATACCGAATCGGTAACAATAGATTTTATCCGTTCAAAATAAGTAAGGCTAACAACCATCAGGGATTTTTGCAAAAAATTGAAAAAAAATTATTGTTGAAATTCCGGCTCAAAATGATTATAGGTAAGGAAAATAGCATATTACGTAAGAATTTAACGGTTGGTTGCACCTGGAAAGCGCGGTTATTGAAACAGTTCGTATTTTGAAATCCGGTTATATTGTTCCATCGAGCATGGATTACAGGAGAATGCGGCGACATATTGCAATAACTTAAACGCTGATCCACTCAAAATTACCTAATTAATCCAAAATAACCGATAAATACCGAATCGGTAACAATAGATTTTATCCGTTCAAAATAAGTAAGGCTAACCATCAGGGATTTTTGCAAAAAATTGAAAAAAAATTATTGTTGAAATTCCGGCTCAAAATGATTATAGGTAAGGAAAATAGCATATTACGTTAGAATTTAACGGTTGGTTGCACCTGGAAAGCGCGGTTATTGAAACAGTTCGTATTTTGAAATCCGGTTATATTGTTCCATCGAGCATGGATTACAGGAGAATGCGGCGACATATTGCAATAACTTAAACGCTGATCCACTCAAAATTACCTAATTAATCCAAAATAACCGATAAATACCGAATCAGTAACAATAAATTTTATCCGTTCAAAATAAGTAAGGCTAACCATCAGGGATTTTTGCAAAAAATTGAAAAAAAATTATTGTTGAAATTCCGGCTCAAAATGATTATAGGTAAGGAAAATAGCATATTACGTAAGAATTTAACGGTTGGTTGCACCTGGAAAGCGCGGTTATTGAAAAAGTTCGTATTTTGAAATCCGGTTATATTGTTCCATCGAGCATGGATTACAGGAGAATGCGGCGACATATTGCAATAACTTAAACGCTGATCCACTCAAAATTATCTAATTAATCCAAAATAACCGATAAATACCGAATCGGTAACAATAAATTTTATCCGTTCAAAATAAGTAAGGCTAACCATCAGGGATTTTTGCAAAAAATTGAAAAAAAATTATTGTTGAAATTCCGGCTCAAAATGATTATAGGTAAGGAAAATAGCATATTACGTTAGAATTTAACGGTTGGTTGCACCTGGAAAGCGCGGTTATTGAAACAGTTCGTATTTTGAAATCCGGTTATATTGTTCCATCGAGCATGGATTACAGAAGAATGCGGCGACATATTGCAATAACTTAAACGCTGATCCACTCAAAATTATCTAATTAATCCAAAATAACCGATAAATACCGAATCGGTAACAATAAATTTTATCCGTTCAAAATAAGTAAGGCTAACTAACCATCAGGGATTTTTGCAAAAAATTGAAAAAAAATTATTGTTGAAATTCCGGCTCAAAATGATTATAGGTAAGGAAAATAGCATATTACGTAAGAATTTAACGGTTGGTTGCACCTGGAATGCGCGGTTATTGAAAAAGTTCGTATTTTGAAATCCGGTTATATTGTTCCATCGAGCATGGATTACAGGAGAATGCGGCGACATATTGCAATAACTTAAACGCTGATCCACTCAAAATTACCTAATTAATCCAAAATAACCGATAAATACCGAATCGGTAACAATAAATTTTATCCGTTCAAAATAAGTAAGGCTAACCATCAGGGATTTTTGCAAAAAATTGGAAAAAAATTATTGTTGAAATTCCGGCTCAAAATGATTATAGGTAAGGAAAATAGCATATTACGTTAGAATTTAACGGTTGGTTGCACCTGGAAAGCGCGGTTATTGAAACAGTTCGTATTTTGAAATCTGGTTATATTGTTCCATCGAGCATGGATTACAGGAGAATGCGGCGACATATTGCAATAACTTAAACGCTGATCCACTCAAAATTACCTAATTAATCCAAAATAACCGATAAATACCGAATCGGTAACAATAAATTTTATCCGTTCAAAATAAGTAAGGCTAACCATCAGGGATTTTTGCAAAAAAATTAAAAGAAATTATTGTTGAAATTCCGGCTCAAAATGATTATAGGTAAGGAAAATAGCATATTACGTTAGAATTTAACGGTTGGTTGCACCTGGAAAGCGCGGTTATTGAAACAGTTCGTATTTTGAAATCCGGTTATATTGTTCCATCGAGCATGGATTACAGGAGAATGCGGCGACATATTGCAATAACTTAAACGCTGATCCACTCAAAATTACCTAATTAATCCAAAATAACCGATAAATACCGAATCGGTAACAATAAATTTTATCCGTTCAAAATAAGTAAGGCTAACCATCAGGGATTTTTGCAAAAAATTGAAAAAAAATTATTGTTGAAATTCCGGCTCAAAATGATTATAGGTAAGGAAAATAGCATATTACGTAAGAATTTAACGGTTGGTTGCACCTGGAAAGCGCGGTTATTGAAAAAGTTCGTATTTTGAAATCCGGTTATATTGTTCCATCGAGCATGGATTACAGGAGAATGCGGCGACATATTGCAATAACTTAAACGCTGATCCACTCAAAATTACCTAATTAATCCAAAATAACCGATAAATACCGAATCGGTAACAATAAATTTTATCCGTTCAAAATAAGTAAGGCTAACTAACCATCAGGGATTTTTGCAAAAAATTGAAAAAAAATTATTGTTGAAATTCCGGCTCAAAATGATTATAGGTAAGGAAAATAGCATATTACGTAAGAATTTAACGGTTGGTTGCACCTGGAAAGCGCGGTTATTGAAACAGTTCGTATTTTGAAATCTGGTTATATTGTTCCATCGAGCATGGATTACAGGAGAATGCGGCGACATATTGCAATAACTTAAACGCTGATCCACTCAAAATTACCTAATTAATCCAAAATAACCGATAAATACCGAATCGGTAACAATAAATTTTATCCGTTCAAAATAAGTAAGGCTAACCATCAGGGATTTTTGCAAAAAATTGAAAAAAAATTATTGTTGAAATTCCGGCTCAAAATGATTATAGGTAAGGAAAATAGCATATTACGTAAGAATTTAACGGTTGGTTGCACCTGGAAAGCGCGGTTATTGAAAAAGTTCGTATTTTGAAATCCGGTTATATTGTTCCATCGAGCATGGATTACAGGAGAATGCGGCGACATATTGCAATAACTTAAACGCTGATCCACTCAAAATTACCTAATTAATCCAAAATAACCGATAAATACCGAATCGGTAACAATAAATTTTATCCGTTCAAAATAAGTAAGGCTAACCATCAGGGATTTTTGCAAAAAATTGAAAAAAAATTGTTGTTGAAATTCCAGCTCAAAATGATTATAGGTAAGGAAAATAGCATATTACGTAAGAATTTAACGGTTGGTTGCACCTGGAAAGCGCGGTTATTGAAAAAGTTCGTATTTTGAAATCAGGTTATATTGTTCCATCGACCATGGATTACAGGAGAATGCGGCGACATATTGCAATAACTTAAACGCTGATCCACTCAAAATTACCTAATTAATCCAAAATAACCGATAAATACCGAATCGGTAACAATAAATTTTATCCGTTCAAAATAAGTAAGGCTAACCATCAGGGATTTTTGCAAAAAATTGAAAAAAAATTATTGTTGAAATTCCGGCTCAAAATGATTATAGGTAAGGAAAATAGCATATTACGTTAGAATTTAACGGTTGGTTGCACCTGGAAAGCGCGGTTATTGAAAAAGTTCGTATTTTGAAATCCGGTTATATTGTTCCATCGAGCATAGATTACAGGAGAATGCGGCGACATATTGCAATAACTTAAACGCTGATCCACTCAAAATTACCTAATTAATCCAAAATAACCGATAAATACCGAATCGGTAACAATAAATTTTATCCGTTCAAAATAAGTAAGGCTAACCATCAGGGGTTTTTGCAAAAAAATTAAAAAAAAATTATTGTTGAAATTCCGGCTCAAAATGATTATAGGTAAGGAAAATAGCATATTACGTAAGAATTTAACGGTTGGTTGCACCTGGAAAGCGCGCTTATTGAAAAAGTTTGTATTTTGAAATCCGGTTATATTGTTCCATCGAGCATGGATTACAGGAGAATGCGGCGACATATTGCAATAACTTAAACGCTGATCCACTCAAAATTACCTAATTAATCCAAAATAACCGATAAATACCGAATCGGTAACAATAGATTTTATCCGTTCAAAATAAGTAAGGCTAACCATCAGGGATTTTTGCAAAAAATTGAAAAAAAATTATTGTTGAAATTCCGGCTCAAAATGATTATAGGTAAGGAAAATAGCATATTACGTAAGAATTTAACGGTTGGTTGCACCTGGAATGCGCGGTTATTGAAAAAGTTCGTATTTTGAAATCCGGTTATATTGTTCCATCGAGCATGGATTACAGGAGAATGCGGCGACATATTGCAATAACTTAAACGCTGATCCACTCAAAATTACCTAATTAATCCAAAATAACCGATAAATACCGAATCGGTAACAATAAATTTTATCCGTTCAAAATAAGTAAGGCTAACCATCAGGGATTTTTGCAAAAAATTTAAAAAAAATTATTGTTGAAATTCCGGCTCAAAATGATTATAGGTAAGGAAAATAGCATATTACGTAAGAATTTAACGGTTGGTTGCACCTGGAATGCGCGGTTATTGAAAAAGTTCGTATTTTGAAATCCGGTTATATTGTTCCATCGAGCATGGATTACAGGAGAATGCGGCGACATATTGCAATAACTTAAACGCTGATCCACTCAAAATTACCTAATTAATCCAAAATAACCGATAAATACCGAATCGGTAACAATAAATTTTATCCGTTCAAAATAAGTAAGGCTAACCATCAGGGATTTTTGCAAAAAATTGGAAAAAAATTATTGTTGAAATTCCGGCTCAAAATGATTATAGGTAAGGAAAATAGCATATTACGTAAGAATTTAACGGTTGGTTGCACCTGGAAAGCGCGGTTATTGAAACAGTTCGTATTTTGAAATCCGGTTATATTGTTCCATCGAGCATGGATTACAGGAGAATGCGGCGACATATTGCAATAACTTAAACGCTGATCCACTCAAAATTACCTAATTAATCCAAAATAACCGATAAATACCGAATCGGTAACAATAAATTTTATCCGTTCAAAATAAGTAAGGCTAACCATCAGGGATTTTTGCAAAAAATTGAAAAAAAATTATTGTTGAAATTCCGGCTCAAAATGATTATAGGTAAGGAAAATAGCATATTACGTAAGAATTTAACGGTTGGTTGCACCTGGAATGCGCGGTTATTGAAAAAGTTCGTATTTTGAAATCCGGTTATATTGTTCCATCGAGCATGGATTACAGGAGAATGCGGCGACATATTGCAATAACTTAAACGCTGATCCACTCAAAATTACCTAATTAATCCAAAATAACCGATAAATACCGAATCGGTAACAATAAATTTTATCCGTTCAAAATAAGTAAGGCTAACCATCAGGGATTTTTGCAAAAAATTGGAAAAAAATTATTGTTGAAATTCCGGCTCAAAATGATTATAGGTAAGGAAAATAGCATATTACGTAAGAATTTAACGGTTGGTTGCACCTGGAAAGCGCGGTTATTGAAACAGTTCGTATTTTGAAATCCGGTTATATTGTTCCATCGAGCATGGATTACAGGAGAATGCGGCGACATATTGCAATAACTTAAACGCTGATCCACTCAAAATTACCTAATTAATCCAAAATAACCGATAAATACCGAATCGGTAACAATAAATTTTATCCGTTCAAAATAAGTAAGGCTAACCATCAGGGATTTTTGCAAAAAATTGAAAAAAAATTATTGTTGAAATTCCGGCTCAAAATGATTATAGGTAAGGAAAATAGCATATTACGTAAGAATTTAACGGTTGGTTGCACCTGGAATGCGCGGTTATTGAAAAAGTTCGTATTTTGAAATCCGGTTATATTGTTCCATCGAGCATGGATTACAGGAGAATGCGGCGACATATTGCAATAACTTAAACGCTGATCCACTCAAAATTACCTAATTAATCCAAAATAACCGATAAATACCGAATCGGTAACAATAAATTTTATCCGTTCAAAATAAGTAAGGCTAACTAACCATCAGGGATTTTTGCAAAAAATTGAAAAAAAATTATTGTTGAAATTCCGGCTCAAAATGATTATAGGTAAGGAAAATAGCATATTACGTAAGAATTTAACGGTTGGTTGCACCTGGAAAGCGCGGTTATTGAAACAGTTCGTATTTTGAAATCCGGTTATATTGTTCCATCGAGCATGGATTACAGGAGAATGCGGCGACATATTGCAATAACTTAAACGCTGATCCACTCAAAATTACCTAATTAATCCAAAATAACCGATAAATACCGAATCGGTAACAATAAATTTTATCCGTTCAAAATAAGTAAGGCTAACCATCAGGGATTTTTGCAAAAAATTGAAAAAAAATTATTGTTGAAATTCCGGCTCAAAATGATTATAGGTAAGGAAAATAGCATATTACGTAAGAATTTAACGGTTGGTTGCACCTGGAAAGCGCGGTTATTGAAAAAGTTCGTATTTTGAAATCCGGTTATATTGTTCCATCGAGCATGGATTACAGGAGAATGCGGCGACATATTGCAATAACTTAAACGCTGATCCACTCAAAATTACCTAATTAATCCAAAATAACCGATAAATACCGAATCGGTAACAATAGATTTTATCCGTTCAAAATAAGTAAGGCTAACCATCAGGGATTTTTGCAAAAAATTGAAAAAAAATTATTGTTGAAATTCCGGCTCAAAATGATTATAGGTAAGGAAAATAGCATATTACGTAAGAATTTAACGGTTGGTTGCACCTGGAAAGCGCGGTTATTGAAAAAGTTCGTATTTTGAAATCCGGTTATATTGTTCCATCGAGCATGGATTACAGGAGAATGCGGCGACATATTGCAATAACTTAAACGCTGATCCACTCAAAATTACCTAATTAATCCAAAATAACCGATAAATACCGAATCGGTAACAATAGATTTTATCCGTTCAAAATAAGTAAGGCTATCTATCCATCAGGGATTTTTGCAAAAAATTGAAAAAAAATTATTGTTGAAATTCCGGCTCAAAATGATTATAGGTAAGGAAAATAGCATATTACGTAAGAATTTAACGGTTGGTTGCACCTGGAAAGCGCGGTTACTGAAAAAGTTCGTATTTTGAAATCCGGTTATATTGTTCCATCGAGCATGGATTACAGGAGAATGCGGCGACATATTGCAATAACTTAAACGCTGATCCACTCAAAATTACCTAATTAATCCAAAATAACCGATAAATACCGAATCGGTAACAATAGATTTTATCCGTTCAAAATAAGTAAGGCTAACAACCATCAGGGATTTTTGCAAAAAATTGAAAAAAAATTATTGTTGAAATTCCGGCTCAAAATGATTATAGGTAAGGAAAATAGCATATTACGTAAGAATTTAACGGTTGGTTGCACCTGGAAAGCGCGGTTATTGAAACAGTTCGTATTTTGAAATCCGGTTATATTGTTCCATCGAGCATGGATTACAGGAGAATGCGGCGACATATTGCAATAACTTAAACGCTGATCCACTCAAAATTACCTAATTAATCCAAAATAACCGATAAATACCGAATCGGTAACAATAAATTTTATCCGTTCAAAATAAGTAAGGCTAACCATCAGGGATTTTTGCAAAAAATTGAAAAAAAATTATTGTTGAAATTCCGGCTCAAAATGATTATAGGTAAGGAAAATAGCATATTACGTTAGAATTTAACGGTTGGTTGCACCTGGAAAGCGCGGTTATTGAAACAGTTCGTATTTTGAAATCCGGTTATATTGTTCCATCGAGCATGGATTACAGGAGAATGCGGCGACATATTGCAATAACTTAAACGCTGATCCACTCAAAATTACCTAATTAATCCAAAATAACCGATAAATACCGAATCAGTAACAATAAATTTTATCCGTTCAAAATAAGTAAGGCTAACCATCAGGGATTTTTGCAAAAAATTGAAAAAAAATTATTGTTGAAATTCCGGCTCAAAATGATTATAGGTAAGGAAAATAGCATATTACGTAAGAATTTAACGGTTGGTTGCACCTGGAAAGCGCGGTTATTGAAAAAGTTCGTATTTTGAAATCCGGTTATATTGTTCCATCGAGCATGGATTACAGGAGAATGCGGCGACATATTGCAATAACTTAAACGCTGATCCACTCAAAATTATCTAATTAATCCAAAATAACCGATAAATACCGAATCGGTAACAATAAATTTTATCCGTTCAAAATAAGTAAGGCTAACCATCAGGGATTTTTGCAAAAAATTGAAAAAAAATTATTGTTGAAATTCCGGCTCAAAATGATTATAGGTAAGGAAAATAGCATATTACGTTAGAATTTAACGGTTGGTTGCACCTGGAAAGCGCGGTTATTGAAACAGTTCGTATTTTGAAATCCGGTTATATTGTTCCATCGAGCATGGATTACAGAAGAATGCGGCGACATATTGCAATAACTTAAACGCTGATCCACTCAAAATTATCTAATTAATCCAAAATAACCGATAAATACCGAATCGGTAACAATAAATTTTATCCGTTCAAAATAAGTAAGGCTAACTAACCATCAGGGATTTTTGCAAAAAATTGAAAAAAAATTATTGTTGAAATTCCGGCTCAAAATGATTATAGGTAAGGAAAATAGCATATTACGTAAGAATTTAACGGTTGGTTGCACCTGGAAAGCGCGGTTATTGAAACAGTTCGTATTTTGAAATCTGGTTATATTGTTCCATCGAGCATGGATTACAGGAGAATGCGGCGACATATTGCAATAACTTAAACGCTGATCCACTCAAAATTACCTAATTAATCCAAAATAACCGATAAATACCGAATCGGTAACAATAAATTTTATCCGTTCAAAATAAGTAAGGCTAACCATCAGGGATTTTTGCAAAAAAATTAAAAGAAATTATTGTTGAAATTCCGGCTCAAAATGATTATAGGTAAGGAAAATAGCATATTACGTTAGAATTTAACGGTTGGTTGCACCTGGAAAGCGCGGTTATTGAAACAGTTCGTATTTTGAAATCCGGTTATATTGTTCCATCGAGCATGGATTACAGGAGAATGCGGCGACATATTGCAATAACTTAAACGCTGATCCACTCAAAATTACCTAATTAATCCAAAATAACCGATAAATACCGAATCGGTAACAATAAATTTTATCCGTTCAAAATAAGTAAGGCTAACCATCAGGGATTTTTGCAAAAAATTGAAAAAAAATTATTGTTGAAATTCCGGCTCAAAATGATTATAGGTAAGGAAAATAGCATATTACGTAAGAATTTAACGGTTGGTTGCACCTGGAAAGCGCGGTTATTGAAAAAGTTCGTATTTTGAAATCCGGTTATATTGTTCCATCGAGCATGGATTACAGGAGAATGCGGCGACATATTGCAATAACTTAAACGCTGATCCACTCAAAATTACCTAATTAATCCAAAATAACCGATAAATACCGAATCGGTAACAATAGATTTTATCCGTTCAAAATAAGTAAGGCTAACCATCAGGGATTTTTGCAAAAAATTGAAAAAAAATTATTGTTGAAATTCCGGCTCAAAATGATTATAGGTAAGGAAAATAGCATATTACGTAACAATTTAACGGTTGGTTGCACCTGGAAAGCGAGGTTACTGAAAGAGTTCGTATTTTGAAATCCGGTTATATTGTTCAATCGAGCACGGATTACAGGAGAATGCGGCGACATATTGCAATAACTTAAACGCTGATTCACTCAAAATTACCTAATTAATACAAAATAACCGATAAATACCGAATCGGTAACAATAAATTTTATCCGTTCAAAATAAGTAAGGCTAACCATCAGGGATTTTTGCAAAAAATTGAAAAAAAATTATTGTTGAAATTCCGGCTCAAAATGATTATAGGTAAGGAAAATAGCATATTACGTAAGAATTTAACGGTTGGTTGCACCTGGAAAGCGCGGTTACTGAAAAAGTTCGTATTTTGAAATCCGGTTATATTGTTCCATCGAGCATGGATTACAGGAGAATGCGGCGACATATTGCAATAACTTAAACGCTGATCCACTCAAAATTACCTAATTAATCCAAAATAACCGATAAATACCGAATCGGTAACAATAGATTTTATCCGTTCAAAATAAGTAAGGCTAACCATCAGGGATTTTTGCAAAAAATTGAAAAAAAATTATTGTTGAAATTCCGGCTCAAAATGATTATAGGTAAGGAAAATAGCATATTACGTAAGAATTTAACGGTTGGTTGCACCTGGAAAGCGCGGTTATTGAAACAGTTCGTATTTTGAAATCCGGTTATATTGTTCCATCGAGCATGGATTACAGGAGAATGCGGCGACATATTGCAATAACTTAAACGCTGATCCACTCAAAATTACCTAATTAATCGAAAATAACCGATAAATACCGAATCGGTAACAATAAATTTTATCCGTTCAAAATAAGTAAGGCTAACATCAGGGATTTTTGCAAAAAATTGAAAAAAAATTATTGTTGAAATTCCGGCTCAAAATGATTATAGGTAAGGAAAATAGCATATTACGTAACAATTTAACGGTTGGTTGCACCTGGAAAGCGCGGTTACTGAAAAAGTTTGTATTTTGAAATCCGGTTATATTGTTCCATCGAGCATGGATTACAGGAGAATGCGGCGACATATTGCAATAACTTAAACGCTGATCCACTCAAAATTACCTAATTAATCCAAAATAACCGATAAATACCGAATCGGTAACAATAAATTTTATCCATTCAAAATAAGTAAGGCTAACCATCAGGGATTTTTGCAAAAAATTGAAACAAAATTATTGTTGAAATTCCGGCTCAAAATGATTATAGGTAAGGAAAATAGCATATTACGTAAGAATTTAACAGTTGGTTGCACCTGGAAAGCGCGGTTACTGAAAAAGTTCGTATTTTGAAATCCGGTTATATTGTTCCATCGAGCATGGATTACAGGAGAATGCGGCGACATATTGCAATAACTTAAACGCTGATCCACTCAAAATTACCTAATTAATCCAAAATAACCGATAAATACCGAATCGGTAACAATAGATTTTATCCGTTCAAAATAAGTAAGGCTATCCATCAGGGATTTTTGCAAAAAATTGAAAAAAAATTATTGTTGAAATTCCGGCTCAAAATGATTATAGGTAAGGAAAATAGCATATTACGTAAGAATTTAACGGTTGGTTGCACCTGGAAAGCGCGGTTACTGAAAAAGTTCGTATTTTGAAATCCGGTTATATTGTTCCATCGAGCATGGATTACAGGAGAATGCGGCGACATATTGCAATAACTTAAACGCTGATCCACTCAAAATTACCTAATTAATCCAAAATAACCGATAAATACCGAATCGGTAACAATAAATTTTATCCGTTCAAAATAAGTAAGGCTAACCATCAGGGATTTTTGCAAAAAATTGAAAAAAAATTATTGTTGAAATTCCGGCTCAAAATGATTATAGGTAAGGAAAATAGCATATTACGTAAGAATTTAACGGTTGGTTGCACCTGGAAAGCGCGGTTACTGAAAAAGTTCGTATTTTGAAATCCGGTTATATTGTTCCATCGAGCATGGATTACAGGAGAATGCGGCGACATATTGCAATAACTTAAACGCTGATCCACTCAAAATTACCTAATTAATCCAAAATAACCGATAAATACCGAATCGGTAACAATAAATGTTATCCGTTCAAAATAAGTAAGGCTAACCATCAGGGATTTTTGCAAAAAATTGAAAAAAAATTATTGTTGAAATTCCGGCTCAAAATGATTATAGGTAAGGAAAATAGCATATTACGTAAGAATTTAACGGTTGGTTGCAATTGGAAAGCGCGGTTACTGAAAAAGTTCGTATTTTGAAATCCGGTTATATTGTTCCATCGAGCATGGATTACAGGAGAATGCGGCGACATATTGCAATAACTTAAACGCTGATCCACTCAAAATTACCTAATTAATCCAAAATAACCGATAAATACCGAATCGGTAACAATAGATTTTATCCGTTCAAAATAAGTAAGGCTAACCATCAGGGATTTTTGCAAACAATTGAAAAAAAATTATTGTTGAAATTCCGGCTCAAAATGATTATAGGTAAGGAAAATAGCATATTACGTAAGAATTTAACGGTTGGTTGCACCTGGAAAGCGCGGTTATTGAAAAAGTTCGTATTTTGAAATCCGGTTATATTGTTCCATCGAGCATGGATTACAGGAGAATGCGGCGACATATTGCAATAACTTAAACGCTGATCCACTCAAAATTACCTAATTAATCCAAAATAACCGATAAATACCGAATCGGTAACAATAAATTTTATCCGTTCAAAATAAGTAAGGCTAACCATCAGGGATTTTTGCAAACAATTGAAAAAAAATTATTGTTGAAATTCCGGCTCAAAATGATTATAGGTAAGGAAAATAGCATATTACGTAAGAATTTAACGGTTGGTTGCACCTGGAAAGCGCGGTTATTGAAAAAGTTCGTATTTTGAAATCCGGTTATATTGTTCCATCGAGCATGGATTACAGGAGAATGCGGCGACATATTGCAATAACTTAAACGCTGATCCACTCAAAATTACCTAATTAATCCAAAATAACCGATAAATACCGAATCGGTAACAATAGATTTTATCCGTTCAAAATAAGTAAGGCTAACCATCAGGGATTTTTGCAAACAATTGAAAAAAAATTATTGTTGAAATTCCGGCTCAAAATGATTATAGGTAAGGAAAATAGCATATTACGTAAGAATTTAACGGTTGGTTGCACCTGGAAAGCGCGGTTATTGAAAAAGTTCGTATTTTGAAATCCGGTTATATTGTTCCATCGAGCATGGATTACAGGAGAATGCGGCGACATATTGCAATAACTTAAACGCTGATCCACTCAAAATTATCTAATTAATCCAAAATAACCGATAAATACCGAATCGGTAACAATAAATTTTATCCGTTCAAAATAAGTAAGGCTAACCATCAGGGATTTTTGCAAAAAATTGAAAAAAAATTATTGTTGAAATTCCGGCTCAAAATGATTATAGGTAAGGAAAATAGCATATTACGTTAGAATTTAACGGTTGGTTGCACCTGGAAAGCGCGGTTATTGAAACAGTTCGTATTTTGAAATCCGGTTATATTGTTCCATCGAGCATGGATTACAGGAGAATGCGGCGACATATTGCAATAACTTAAACGCTGATCCACTCAAAATTACCTAATTAATCCAAAATAACCGATAAATACCGAATCGGTAACAATAAATTTTATCCGTTCAAAATAAGTAAGGCTAACCATCAGGGATTTTTGCAAAAAAATTAAAAGAAATTATTGTTGAAATTCCGGCTCAAAATGATTATAGGTAAGGAAAATAGCATATTACGTTAGAATTTAACGGTTGGTTGCACCTGGAAAGCGCGGTTATTGAAACAGTTCGTATTTTGAAATCCGGTTATATTGTTCCATCGAGCATGGATTACAGGAGAATGCGGCGACATATTGCAATAACTTAAACGCTGATCCACTCAAAATTACCTAATTAATCCAAAATAACCGATAAATACCGAATCGGTAACAATAAATTTTATCCGTTCAAAATAAGTAAGGCTAACCATCAGGGATTTTTGCAAAAAATTGAAAAAAAATTATTGTTGAAATTCCGGCTCAAAATGATTATAGGTAAGGAAAATAGCATATTACGTAAGAATTTAACGGTTGGTTGCACCTGGAAAGCGCGGTTATTGAAACAGTTCGTATTTTGAAATCCGGTTATATTGTTCCATCGAGCATGGATTACAGGAGAATGCGGCGACATATTGCAATAACTTAAACGCTGATCCACTCAAAATTACCTAATTAATCCAAAATAACCGATAAATACCGAATCGGTAACAATAAATTTTATCCGTTCAAAATAAGTAAGGCTAACCATCAGGGATTTTTGCAAAAAATTGAAAAAAAATTATTGTTGAAATTCCGGCTCAAAATGATTATAGGTAAGGAAAATAGCATATTACGTAAGAATTTAACGGTTGGTTGCACCTGGAAAGCGCGGTTATTGAAAAAGTTCGTATTTTGAAATCCGGTTATATTGTTCCATCGAGCATGGATTACAGGAGAATGCGGCGACATATTGCAATAACTTAAACGCTGATCCACTCAAAATTACCTAATTAATCCAAAATAACCGATAAATACCGAATCGGTAACAATAAATTTTATCCGTTCAAAATAAGTAAGGCTAACAACCATCAGGGATTTTTGCAAAAAATTGAAAAAAAATTATTGTTGAAATTCCGGCTCAAAATGATTATAGGTAAGGAAAATAGCATATTACGTTAGAATTTAACGGTTGGTTGCACCTGGAAAGCGCGGTTATTGAAACAGTTCGTATTTTGAAATCCGGTTATATTGTTCCATCGAGCATGGATTACAGGAGAATGCGGCGACATATTGCAATAACTTAAACGCTGATCCACTCAAAATTACCTAATTAATCCAAAATAACCGATAAATACCGAATCGGTAACAATAAATTTTATCCGTTCAAAATAAGTAAGGCTAACTAACCATCAGGGATTTTTGCAAAAAATTGAAAAAAAATGATTGTTGAAATTCCGGCTCAAAATGATTATAGGTAAGGAAAACAGCATATTACGTAAGAATTTAACGGTTGGTTGCACCTGGAAAGCGCGGTTATTGAAACAGTTCGTATTTTGAAATCCGGTTATATTGTTCCATCGAGCATGGATTACAGGAGAATGCGGCGACATATTGCAATAACTTAAACGCTGATCCACTCAAAATTACCTAATTAATCCAAAATAACCGATAAATACCGAATCGGTAACAATAAATTTTATCCGTTCAAAATAAGTAAGGCTAACCATCAGGGATTTTTGCAAAAAATTGAAAAAAAATTATTGTTGAAATTCCGGCTCAAAATGATTATAGGTAAGGAAAATAGCATATTACGTAAGAATTTAACGGTTGGTTGCACCTGGAATGCGCGGTTATTGAAACAGTTCGTATTTTGAAATCCGGTTATATTGTTCCATCGAGCATGGATTACAGGAGAATGCGGCGACATATTGCAATAACTTAAACGCTGATCCACTCAAAATTACCTAATTAATCCAAAATAACCGATAAATACCGAATCGGTAACAATAGATTTTATCCGTTCAAAATAAGTAAGGCTATCCATCAGGGATTTTTGCAAAAAATTGAAAAAAAATTATTGTTGAAATTCCGGCTCAAAATGATTATAGGTAAGGAAAATAGCATATTACGTAAGAATTTAACGGTTGGTTGCACCTGGAAAGCGCGGTTACTGAAAAAGTTCGTATTTTGAAATCCGGTTATATTGTTCCATCGAGCATGGATTACAGGAGAATGCGGCGACATATTGCAATAACTTAAACGCTGATCCACTCAAAATTACCTAATTAATCCAAAATAACCGATAAATACCGAATCGGTAACAATAAATTTTATCCGTTCAAAATAAGTAAGGCTAACCATCAGGGATTTTTGCAAAAAATTGAAAAAAAATTATTGTTGAAATTCCGGCTCAAAATGATTATAGGTAAGGAAAATAGCATATTACGTAAGAATTTAACGGTTGGTTGCAATTGGAAAGCGCGGTTACTGAAAAAGTTCGTATTTTGAAATCCGGTTATATTGTTCCATCGAGCATGGATTACAGGAGAATGCGGCGACATATTGCAATAACTTAAACGCTGATCCACTCAAAATTACCTAATTAATCCAAAATAACCGATAAATACCGAATCGGTAACAATAGATTTTATCCGTTCAAAATAAGTAAGGCTAACCATCAGGGATTTTTGCAAACAATTGAAAAAAAATTATTGTTGAAATTCCGGCTCAAAATGATTATAGGTAAGGAAAATAGCATATTACGTAAGAATTTAACGGTTGGTTGCACCTGGAAAGCGCGGTTATTGAAAAAGTTCGTATTTTGAAATCCGGTTATATTGTTCCATCGAGCATGGATTACAGGAGAATGCGGCGACATATTGCAATAACTTAAACGCTGATCCACTCAAAATTACCTAATTAATCCAAAATAACCGATAAATACCGAATCGGTAACAATAAATTTTATCCGTTCAAAATAAGTAAGGCTAACCATCAGGGATTTTTGCAAAAAATTGAAAAAAAATTATTGTTGAAATTCCGGCTCAAAATGATTATAGGTAAGGAAAATAGCATATTACGTTAGAATTTAACGGTTGGTTGCACCTGGAAAGCGCGGTTATTGAAACAGTTCGTATTTTGAAATCCGGTTATATTGTTCCATCGAGCATGGATTACAGGAGAATGCGGCGACATATTGCAATAACTTAAACGCTGATCCACTCAAAATTACCTAATTAATCCAAAATAACCGATAAATACCGAATCGGTAACAATAAATTTTATCCGTTCAAAATAAGTAAGGCTAACCATCAGGGATTTTTGCAAAAAATTGAAAAAAAATTATTGTTGAAATTCCGGCTCAAAATGATTATAGGTAAGGAAAATAGCATATTACGTTAGAATTTAACGGTTGGTTGCACCTGGAAAGCGCGGTTATTGAAACAGTTCGTATTTTGAAATCCGGTTATATTGTTCCATCGAGCATGGATTACAGGAGAATGCGGCGACATATTGCAATAACTTAAACGCTGATCCACTCAAAATTACCTAATTAATCCAAAATAACCGATAAATACCGAATCAGTAACAATAAATTTTATCCGTTCAAAATAAGTAAGGCAAAATAAATTAAAATAAGTAACCATCAGGGATTTTTGCAAAAAATTGAAAAAAAATTATTGTTGAAATTCCGGCTCAAAATGATTATAGGTAAGGAAAATAGCATATTACGTTAGAATTTAACGGTTGGTTGCACCTGGAAAGCGCGGTTATTGAAAAAGTTCGTATTTTGAAATCCGGTTATATTGTTCCATCGAGCATGGATTACAGGAGAATGCGGCGACATATTGCAATAACTTAAACGCTGATCCACTCAAAATTACCTAATTAACCCAAAATAACCGATAAATACCGAATCGGTAACAATAAATTTTATCCGTTCAAAATAAGTAAGGCTAACCATCAGGGATTTTTGCAAAAAATTGGAAAAAAATTATTGTTGAAATTCCGGCTCAAAATGATTATAGGTAAGGAAAATAGCATATTACGTTAGAATTTAACGGTTGGTTGCACCTGGAAAGCGCGGTTATTGAAACAGTTCGTATTTTGAAATCTGGTTATATTGTTCCATCGAGCATGGATTACAGGAGAATGCGGCGACATATTGCAATAACTTAAACGCTGATCCACTCAAAATTACCTAATTAATCCAAAATAACCGATAAATACCGAATCGGTAACAATAAATTTTATCCGTTCAAAATAAGTAAGGCTAACCATCAGGGATTTTTGCAAAAAAATTAAAAGAAATTATTGTTGAAATTCCGGCTCAAAATGATTATAGGTAAGGAAAATAGCATATTACGTTAGGATTTAACGGTTGGTTGCACCTGGAAAGCGCGGTTATTGAAACAGTTCGTATTTTGAAATCCGGTTATATTGTTCCATCGAGCATGGATTACAGGAGAATGCGGCGACATATTGCAATAACTTAAACGCTGATCCACTCAAAATTACCTAATTAATCCAAAATAACCGATAAATACCGAATCGGTAACAATAAATTTTATCCGTTCAAAATAAGTAAGGCTAACCATCAGGGATTTTTGCAAAAAATTGAAAAAAAATTATTGTTGAAATTCCGGCTCAAAATGATTATAGGTAAGGAAAATAGCATATTACGTAAGAATTTAACGGTTGGTTGCACCTGGAAAGCGCGGTTATTGAAACAGTTCGTATTTTGAAATCCGGTTATATTGTTCCATCGAGCATGGATTACAGGAGAATGCGGCGACATATTGCAATAACTTAAACGCTGATCCACTCAAAATTACCTAATTAATCCAAAATAACCGATAAATACCGAATCGGTAACAATAAATTTTATCCGTTCAAAATAAGTAAGGCTAACAACCATCAGGGATTTTTGCAAAAAATTGAAAAAAAATTATTGTTGAAATTCCGGCTCAAAATGATTATAGGTAAGGAAAATAGCATATTACGTTAGAATTTAACGGTTGGTTGCACCTGGAAAGCGCGGTTATTGAAACAGTTCGTATTTTGAAATCCGGTTATATTGTTCCATCGAGCATGGATTACAGGAGAATGCGGCGACATATTGCAATAACTTAAACGCTGATCCACTCAAAATTACCTAATTAATCCAAAATAACCGATAAATACCGAATCGGTAACAATAAATTTTATCCGTTCAAAATAAGTAAGGCTAACTAACCATCAGGGATTTTTGCAAAAAATTGAAAAAAAATTATTGTTGAAATTCCGGCTCAAAATGATTATAGGTAAGGAAAACAGCATATTACGTAAGAATTTAACGGTTGGTTGCACCTGGAAAGCGCGGTTATTGAAACAGTTCGTATTTTGAAATCCGGTTATATTGTTCCATCGAGCATGGATTACAGGAGAATGCGGCGACATATTGCAATAACTTAAACGCTGATCCACTCAAAATTACCTAATTAATCCAAAATAACCGATAAATACCGAATCGGTAACAATAAATTTTATCCGTTCAAAATAAGTAAGGCTAACCATCAGGGATTTTTGCAAAAAATTGAAAAAAAATTATTGTTGAAATTCCGGCTCAAAATGATTATAGGTAAGGAAAATAGCATATTACGTAAGAATTTAACGGTTGGTTGCACCTGGAATGCGCGGTTATTGAAACAGTTCGTATTTTGAAATCCGGTTATATTGTTCCATCGAGCATGGATTACAGGAGAATGCGGCGACATATTGCAATAACTTAAACGCTGATCCACTCAAAATTACCTAATTAATCCAAAATAACCGATAAATACCGAATCGGTAACAATAAATTTTATCCGTTCAAAATAAGTAAGGCTAACAACCATCAGGGATTTTTGCAAAAAATTGAAAAAAAATTATTGTTGAAATCCCGGCTCAAAATGATTATAGGTAAGGAAAATAGCATATTACGTAAGAATTTAACGGTTGGTTGCACCTGGAAAGCGCGGTTATTGAAAAAGTTCGTATTTTGAAATCCGGTTATATTGTTCCATCGAGCATAGATTACAGGAGAATGCGGCGACATATTGCAATAACTTAAACGCTGATCCACTCAAAATTACCTAATTAATCCAAAATAACCGATAAATACCGAATCGGTAACAATAAATTTTATCCGTTCAAAATAAGTAAGGCTAACCATCAGGGATTTTTGCAAAAAAATTAAAAAAAAATTATTGTTGAAATTCCGGCTCAAAATGATTATAGGTAAGGAAAATAGCATATTACGTAAGAATTTAACGGTTGGTTGCACCTGGAAAGCGCGGTTACTGAAAAAGTTCGTATTTTGAAATCCGGTTATATTGTTCCATCGAGCATGGATTACAGGAGAATGCGGCGACATATTGCAATAACTTAAACGCTGATCCACTCAAAATTACCTAATTAATCCAAAATAACCGATAAATACCGAATCGGTAACAATAAATTTTATCCGTTCAAAATAAGTAAGGCTAACCATCAGGGATTTTTGCAAAAAATTGAAAAAAAATTATTGTTGAAATTCCGGCTCAAAATGATTATAGGTAAGGAAAATAGCATATTACGTAAGAATTTAACGGTTGGTTGCACCTGGAAAGCGCGGTTACTGAAAAAGTTCGTATTTTGAAATCCGGTTATATTGTTCCATCGAGCATGGATTACAGGAGAATGCGGCGACATATTGCAATAACTTAAACGCTGATCCACTCAAAATTACCTAATTAATCCAAAATAACCGATAAATACCGAATCGGTAACAATAAATTTTATCCGTTCAAAATAAGTAAGGCTAACCATCAGGGATTTTTGCAAAAAATTGAAAAAAAATTATTGTTGAAATTCCGGCTCAAAATGATTATAGGTTAGGAAAATAGCATATTACGTAAGAATTTAACGGTTGGTTGCACCTGGAAAGCGCGGTTATTGAAAAAGTTCGTATTTTGAAATCCGGTTATATTGTTCCATCGAGCATAGATTACAGGAGAATGCGGCGACATATTGCAATAACTTAAACGCTGATCCACTCAAAATTACCTAATTAATCCAAAATAACCGATAAATACCGAATCGGTAACAATAAATTTTATCCGTTCAAAATAAGTAAGGCTAACCATCAGGGATTTTTGCAAAAAATTGAAAAAAAATTATTGTTGAAATTCCGGCTCAAAATGATTATAGGTAAGGAAAATAGCATATTACGTAAGAATTTAACGGTTGGTTGCACCTGGAAAGCGCGGTTACTGAAAAAGTTCGTATTTTGAAATCCGGTTATATTGTTCCATCGAGCATGGATTACAGGAGAATGCGGCGACATATTGCAATAACTTAAACGCTGATCCACTCAAAATTACCTAATTAATCCAAAATAACCGATAAATACCGAATCGGTAACAATAGATTTTATCCGTTCAAAATAAGTAAGGCTAACAACCATCAGGGATTTTTGCAAAAAATTGAAAAAAAATTATTGTTGAAATTCCGGCTCAAAATGATTATAGGTAAGGAAAATAGCATATTACGTAAGAATTTAACGGTTGGTTGCACCTGGAATGCGCGGTTATTGAAACAGTTCGTATTTTGAAATCCGGTTATATTGTTCCATCGAGCATGGATTACAGGAGAATGCGGCGACATATTGCAATAACTTAAACGCTGATCCACTCAAAATTACCTAATTAATCCAAAATAACCGATAAATACCGAATCGGTAACAATAAATTTTATCCGTTCAAAATAAGTAAGGCTAACCATCAGGGATTTTTGCAAAAAATTGAAAAAAAATTGTTGTTGAAATTCCAGCTCAAAATGATTATAGGTAAGGAAAATAGCATATTACGTAAGAATTTAACGGTTGGTTGCACCTGGAAAGCGCGGTTACTGAAAAAGTTCGTATTTTGAAATCCGGTTATATTGTTCCATCGAGCATGGATTACAGGAGAATGCGGCGACATATTGCAATAACTTAAACGCTGATCCACTCAAAATTACCTAATTAATCCACAATAACCGATAAATACCGAATCGGTAACAATAAATTTTATCCGTTCAAAATAAGTAAGGCTAACCATCAGGGATTTTTGCAAAAAATTGAAAAAAAATTATTGTTGAAATTCCGGCTCAAAATGATTATAGGTAAGGAAAATAGCATATTACGTAAGAATTTAACGGTTGGTTGCACCTGGAAAGCGCGGTTATTGAAACAGTTCGTATTTTGAAATCCGGTTATATTGTTCCATCGAGCATGGATTACAGGAGAATGCGGCGACATATTGCAATAACTTAAACGCCGATCCACTCAAAATTACCTAATTAATCCAAAATAACCGATAAATACCGAATCGGTAACAATAAATTTTATCCGTTCAAAATAAGTAAGGCTAACCATCAGGGATTTTTGCAAAAAATTGAAAAAAAATTATTGTTGAAATTCCGGCTCAAAATGATTATAGGTAAGGAAAATAGCATATTACGTAAGAATTTAACGGTTGGTTGCACCTGGAAAGCGCGGTTATTGAAACAGTTCGTATTTTGAAATCCGGTTATATTGTTCCATCGAGCATGGATTACAGGAGAATGCGGCGACATATTGCAATAACTTAAACGCCGATCCACTCAAAATTACCTAATTAATCCAAAATAACCGATAAATACCGAATCGGTAACAATAAATTTTATCCGTTCAAAATAAGTAAGGCTAACCATCAGGGATTTTTGCAAAAAATTGAAAAAAAATTATTGTTGAAATTCCGGCTCAAAATGATTATAGGTAAGGAAAATAGCATATTACGTAAGAATTTAACGGTTGGTTGCACCTGGAAAGCGCGGTTACTGAAAAAGTTCGTATTTTGAAATCCGGTTATATTGTTCCATCGAGCATGGATTACAGGAGAATGCGGCGACATATTGCAATAACTTAAACGCTGATCCACTCAAAATTACCTAATTAATCCAAAATAACCGATAAATACCGAATCGGTAACAATAAATTTTATCCGTTCAAAATAAGTAAGGCTAACCATCAGGGATTTTTGCAAAAAATTGAAAAAAAATTATTGTTGAAATTCCGGCTCAAAATGATTATAGGTAAGGAAAATAGCATATTACGTAAGAATTTAACGGTTGGTTGCACCTGGAAAGCGCGGTTACTGAAAAAGTTCGTATTTTGAAATCCGGTTATATTGTTCCATCGAGCATGGATTACAGGAGAATGCGGCGACATATTGCAATAACTTAAACGCTGATCCACTCAAAATTACCTAATTAATCCAAAATAACCGATAAATACCGAATCGGTAACAATAAATTTTATCCGTTCAAAATAAGTAAGGCTAACCATCAGGGATTTTTGCAAAAAATTGAAAAAAAATTATTGTTGAAATTCCGGCTCAAAATGATTATAGGTTAGGAAAATAGCATATTACGTAAGAATTTAACGGTTGGTTGCACCTGGAAAGCGCGGTTATTGAAAAAGTTTGTATTTTGAAATCCGGTTATATTGTTCCATCGAGCATGGATTACAGGAGAATGCGGCGACATATTGCAATAACTTAAACGCTGATCCACTCAAAATTACCTAATTAATCCAAAATAACCGATAAATACCGAATCGGTAACAATAAATTTTATCCGTTCAAAATAAGTAAGGCTAACCATCAGGGATTTTTGCAAAAAATTGAAAAAAAATTATTGTTGAAATTCCGGCTCAAAATGATTATAGGTAAGGAAAATAGCATATTACGTAAGAATTTAACGGTTGGTTGCACCTGGAAAGCGCGGTTACTGAAAAAGTTCGTATTTTGAAATCCGGTTATATTGTTCCATCGAGCATGGATTACAGGAGAATGCGGCGACATATTGCAATAACTTAAACGCTGATCCACTCAAAATTACCTAATTAATCCAAAATAACCGATAAATACCGAATCGGTAACAATAGATTTTATCCGTTCAAAATAAGTAAGGCTAACAACCATCAGGGATTTTTGCAAAAAATTGAAAAAAAATTGTTGTTGAAATTCCAGCTCAAAATGATTATAGGTAAGGAAAATAGCATATTACGTAAGAATTTAACGGTTGGTTGCACCTGGAAAGCGCGGTTACTGAAAAAGTTCGTATTTTGAAATCCGGTTATATTGTTCCATCGAGCATGGATTACAGGAGAATGCGGCGACATATTGCAATAACTTAAACGCTGATCCACTCAAAATTACCTAATTAATCCACAATAACCGATAAATACCGAATCGGTAACAATAAATTTTATCCGTTCAAAATAAGTAAGGCTAACCATCAGGGATTTTTGCAAAAAATTGAAAAAAAATTATTGTTGAAATTCCGGCTCAAAATGATTATAGGTAAGGAAAATAGCATATTACGTAAGAATTTAACGGTTGGTTGCACCTGGAAAGCGCGGTTATTGAAACAGTTCGTATTTTGAAATCCGGTTATATTGTTCCATCGAGCATGGATTACAGGAGAATGCGGCGACATATTGCAATAACTTAAACGCCGATCCACTCAAAATTACCTAATTAATCCAAAATAACCGATAAATACCGAATCGGTAACAATAAATTTTATCCGTTCAAAATAAGTAAGGCTAACCATCAGGGATTTTTGCAAAAAATTGAAAAAAAATTATTGTTGAAATTCCGGCTCAAAATGATTATAGGTAAGGAAAATAGCATATTACGTAAGAATTTAACGGTTGGTTGCACCTGGAAAGCGCGGTTATTGAAAAAGTTCGTATTTTGAAATCCGGTTATATTGTTCCATCGAGCATGGATTACAGGAGAATGCGGCGACATATTGCAATAACTTAAACGCTGATCCACTCAAAATTACCTAATTAATCCAAAATAACCGATAAATACCGAATCGGTAACAATAAATTTTATCCGTTCAAAATAAGTAAGGCTAACCATCAGGGATTTTTGCAAAAAATTGAAAAAAAATTATTGTTGAAATTCCGGCTCAAAATGATTATAGGTAAGGAAAATAGCATATTACGTAAGAATTTAACGGTTGGTTGCACCTGGAAAGCGCGGTTATTGAAACAGTTCGTATTTTGAAATCCGGTTATATTGTTCTGACGAAAATAGCATATTACGTAAGAATTTAACGGTTGGTTGCACCTGGAAAGCGCGGTTACTGAAAAAGTTTGTATTTTGAAATCCGGTTATATTGTTCCATCGAGCATGGATTACAGGAGAATGCGGCGACATATTGCAATAACTTAAACGCTGATCCACTCAAAATTACCTAATTAATCCAAAATAACCGATAAATACCGAATCGGTAACAATAAATTTTATCCGTTCAAAATAAGTAAGGCTAACCATCAGGGATTTTTGCAAAAAATTGAAAAAAAATTATTGTTGAAATTCCGGCTCAAAATGATTATAGGTAAGGAAAATAGCATATTACGTAAGAATTTAACGGTTGGTTGCACCTGGAAAGCGCGGTTATTGAAACAGTTCGTATTTTGAAATCCGGTTATATTGTTCTGACGAAAATAGCATATTACGTAAGAATTTAACGGTTGGTTGCACCTGGAAAGCGCGGTTATTGAAACAGTTCGTATTTTGGAATCCGGTTATATTGTTCCATCGAGCATGGATTACAGGAGAATGCGGCGACATATTGCAATAACTTAAACGCTGATCCACTCAAAATTACCTAATTAATCCAAAATAACCGATAAATACCGAATCGGTAACAATAAATTTTATCCGTTCAAAATAAGTAAGGCTAACCATCAGGGATTTTTGCAAAAAATTGAAAAAAAATTGTTGTTGAAATTCCAGCTCAAAATGATTATAGGTAAGGAAAATAGCATATTACGTAAGAATTTAACGGTTGGTTGCACCTGGAAAGCGCGGTTACTGAAAAAGTTCGTATTTTGAAATCCGGTTATATTGTTCCATCGAGCATGGATTAGTGGAGAATGCGGCGACATATTGCAATAACTTAAACGCTGATCCACTCAAAATTACCTAATTAATCCACAATAACCGATAAATACCGAATCGGTAACAATAAATTTTATCCGTTCAAAATAAGTAAGGCTAACCATCAGGGATTTTTGCAAAAAATTGAAAAAAAATTATTGTTGAAATTCCGGCTCAAAATGATTATAGGTAAGGAAAATAGCATATTACGTAAGAATTTAACGGTTGGTTGCACCTGGAAAGCGCGGTTATTGAAACAGTTCGTATTTTGAAATCCGGTTATATTGTTCCATCGAGCATGGATTACAGGAGAATGCGGCGACATATTGCAATAACTTAAACGCCGATCCACTCAAAATTACCTAATTAATCCAAAATAACCGATAAATACCGAATCGGTAACAATAAATTTTATCCGTTCAAAATAAGTAAGGCTAACCATCAGGGATTTTTGCAAAAAATTGAAAAAAAATTATTGTTGAAATTCCGGCTCAAAATGATTATAGGTAAGGAAAATAGCATATTACGTAAGAATTTAACGGTTGGTTGCACCTGGAAAGCGCGGTTATTGAAAAAGTTCGTATTTTGAAATCCGGTTATATTGTTCCATCGAGCATGGATTACAGGAGAATGCAGCGACATATTGCAATAACTTAAACGCTGATCCACTCAAAATTACCTAATTAATCCAAAATAACCGATAAATACCGAATCGGTAACAATAAATTTTATCCGTTCAAAATAAGTAAGGCTAACCATCAGGGATTTTTGCAAAAAATTGAAAAAAAATTATTGTTGAAATTCCGGCTCAAAATGATTATAGGTAAGGAAAATAGCATATTACGTAAGAATTTAACGGTTGGTTGCACCTGGAAAGCGCGGTTATTGAAACAGTTCGTATTTTGAAATCCGGTTATATTGTTCTGACGAAAATAGCATATTACGTAAGAATTTAACGGTTGGTTGCACCTGGAAAGCGCGGTTACTGAAAAAGTTCGTATTTTGAAATCCGGTTATATTGTTCCATCGAGCATGGATTACAGGAGAATGCGGCGACATATTGCAATAACTTAAACGCTGATCCACTCAAAATTACCTAATTAATCCAAAATAACCGATAAATACCGAATCGGTAACAATAAATTTTATCCGTTCAAAATAAGTAAGGCTAACAACCATCAGGGATTTTTGCAAAAAATTGAAAAAAAATTATTGTTGAAATTCCGGCTCAAAATGATTATAGGTAAGGAAAATAGCATATTACGTAAGAATTTAACGGTTGGTTGCACCTGGAAAGCGCGGTTATTGAAACAGTTCGTATTTTGAAATCCGGTTATATTGTTCCATCGAGCATGGATTACAGGAGAATGCGGCGACATATTGCAATAACTTAAACGCCGATCCACTCAAAATTACCTAATTAATCCAAAATAACCGATAAATACCGAATCGGTAACAATAAATTTTATCCGTTCAAAATAAGTAAGGCTAACCATCAGGGATTTTTGCAAAAAATTGAAAAAAAATTATTGTTGAAATTCCGGCTCAAAATGATTATAGGTAAGGAAAATAGCATATTACGTAAGAATTTAACGGTTGGTTGCACCTGGAAAGCGCGGTTATTGAAACAGTTCGTATTTTGAAATCCGGTTATATTGTTCCATCGAGCATGGATTACAGGAGAATGCGGCGACATATTGCAATAACTTAAACGCCGATCCACTCAAAATTACCTAATTAATCCAAAATAACCGATAAATACCGAATCGGTAACAATAAATTTTATCCGTTCAAAATAAGTAAGGCTAACCATCAGGGATTTTTGCAAAAAATTGAAAAAAAATTATTGTTGAAATTCCGGCTCAAAATGATTATAGGTAAGGAAAATAGCATATTACGTAAGAATTTAACGGTTGGTTGCACCTGGAAAGCGCGGTTATTGAAACAGTTCGTATTTTGAAATCCGGTTATATTGTTCCATCGAGCATGGATTACAGGAGAATGCGGCGACATATTGCAATAACTTAAACGCCGATCCACTCAAAATTACCTAATTAATCCAAAATAACCGATAAATACCGAATCGGTAACAATAAATTTTATCCGTTCAAAATAAGTAAGGCTAACCATCAGGGATTTTTGCAAAAAATTGAAAAAAAATTATTGTTGAAATTCCGGCTCAAAATGATTATAGGTAAGGAAAATAGCATATTACGTAAGAATTTAACGGTTGGTTGCACCTGGAAAGCGCGGTTATTGAAACAGTTCGTTATTTGAAATCCGGTTATATTGTTCCATCGAGCATGGATTACAGGAGAATGCGGCGACATATTGCAATAACTTAAACGCCGATCCACTCAAAATTACCTAATTAATCCAAAATAACCGATAAATACCGAATCGGTAACAATAAATTTTATCCGTTCAAAATAAGTAAGGCTAACCATCAGGGATTTTTGCAAAAAATTGAAAAAAAATTATTGTTGAAATTCCGGCTCAAAATGATTATAGGTAAGGAAAATAGCATATTACGTAAGAATTTAACGGTTGGTTGCACCTGGAAAGCGCGGTTATTGAAACAGTTCGTATTTTGAAATCCGGTTATATTGTTCTGACGAAAATAGCATATTACGTAAGAATTTAACGGTTGGTTGCACCTGGAAAGCGCGGTTACTGAAAAAGTTCGTATTTTGAAATCCGGTTATATTGTTCCATCGAGCATGGATTACAGGAGAATGCGGCGACATATTGCAATAACTTAAACGCTGATCCACTCAAAATTACCTAATTAATCCAAAATAACCGATAAATACCGAATCGGTAACAATAAATTTTATCCGTTCAAAATAAGTAAGGCTAACAACCATCAGGGATTTTTGCAAAAAATTGAAAAAAAATTATTGTTGAAATTCCGGCTCAAAATGATTATAGGTAAGGAAAATAGCATATTACGTAAGAATTTAACGGTTGGTTGCACCTGGAAAGCGCGGTTATTGAAACAGTTCGTATTTTGAAATCCGGTTATATTGTTCCATCGAGCATGGATTACAGGAGAATGCGGCGACATATTGCAATAACTTAAACGCCGATCCACTCAAAATTACCTAATTAATCCAAAATAACCGATAAATACCGAATCGGTAACAATAAATTTTATCCGTTCAAAATAAGTAAGGCTAACCATCAGGGATTTTTGCAAAAAATTGAAAAAAAATTATTGTTGAAATTCCGGCTCAAAATGATTATAGGTAAGGAAAATAGCATATTACGTAAGAATTTAACGGTTGGTTGCACCTGGAAAGCGCGGTTATTGAAACAGTTCGTATTTTGAAATCCGGTTATATTGTTCCATCGAGCATGGATTACAGGAGAATGCGGCGACATATTGCAATAACTTAAACGCCGATCCACTCAAAATTACCTAATTAATCCAAAATAACCGATAAATACCGAATCGGTAACAATAAATTTTATCCGTTCAAAATAAGTAAGGCTAACCATCAGGGATTTTTGCAAAAAATTTAAAAAAAATTATTGTTGAAATTCCGGCTCAAAATGATTATAGGTAAGGAAAATAGCATATTACGTAAGAATTTAACGGTTGGTTGCACCTGGAAAGCGCGGTTATTGAAAAAGTTCGTATTTTGAAATCCGGTTATATTGTTCCATCGAGCATGGATTACAGGAGAATGCGGCGACATATTGCAATAACTTAAACGCTGATCCACTCAAAATTACCTAATTAATCCAAAATAACCGATAAATACCGAATCGGTAACAATAAATTTTATCCGTTCAAAATAAGTAAGGCTAACCATCAGGGATTTTTGCAAAAAATTGAAAAAAAATTATTGTTGAAATTCCGGCTCAAAATGATTATAGGTAAGGAAAATAGCATATTACGTAAGAATTTAACGGTTGGTTGCACCTGGAAAGCGCGGTTATTGAAACAGTTCGTATTTTGAAATCCGGTTATATTGTTCTGACGAAAATAGCATATTACGTAAGAATTTAACGGTTGGTTGCACCTGGAAAGCGCGGTTATTGAAACAGTTCGTATTTTGAAATCCGGTTATATTGTTCCATCGAGCATGGATTACAGGAGAATGCGGCGACATATTGCAATAACTTAAACGCCGATCCACTCAAAATTACCTAATTAATCCAAAATAACCGATAAATACCGAATCGGTAACAATAAATTTTATCCGTTCAAAATAAGTAAGGCTAACATCAGGGATTTTTGCAAAAAATTGAAAAAAAATTATTGTTGAAATTCCGGCTCAAAATGATTATAGGTAAGGAAAATAGCATATTACGTAAGAATTTAACGGTTGGTTGCACCTGGAAAGCGCGGTTATTGAAACAGTTCGTATTTTGAAATCCGGTTATATTGTTCTGACGAAAATAGCATATTACGTAAGAATTTAACGGTTGGTTGCACCTGGAAAGCGCGGTTACTGAAAAAGTTCGTATTTTGAAATCCGGTTATATTGTTCCATCGAGCATGGATTACAGGAGAATGCGGCGACATATTGCAATAACTTAAACGCTGATCCACTCAAAATTAGCTAATTAATCCAAAATAACCGATAAATACCGAATCGGTAACAATAAATTTTATCCGTTCAAAATAAGTAAGGCTAACAACCATCAGGGATTTTTGCAAAAAATTGAAAAAAAATTATTGTTGAAATTCCGGCTCAAAATGATTATAGGTAAGGAAAATAGCATATTACGTAAGAATTTAACGGTTGGTTGCACCTGGAAAGCGCGGTTATTGAAAAAGTTCGTATTTTGAAATCCGGTTATATTGTTCCATCGAGCATGGATTACAGGAGAATGCGGCGACATATTGCAATAACTTAAACGCTGATCCACTCAAAATTACCTAATTAATCCAAAATAACCGATAAATACCGAATCGGTAACAATAAATTTTATCCGTTCAAAATAAGTAAGGCTAACCATCAGGGATTTTTGCAAAAAATTGAAAAAAAATTATTGTTGAAATTCCGGCTCAAAATGATTATAGGTAAGGAAAATAGCATATTACGTAAGAATTTAACGGTTGGTTGCACCTGGAAAGCGCGGTTATTGAAACAGTTCGTATTTTGGAATCCGGTTATATTGTTCCATCGAGCATGGATTACAGGAGAATGCGGCGACATATTGCAATAACTTAAACGCTGATCCACTCAAAATTACCTAATTAATCCAAAATAACCGATAAATACCGAATCGGTAACAATAAATTTTATCCGTTCAAAATAAGTAAGGCTAACCATCAGGGATTTTTGCAAAAAATTGAAAAAAATTATTGTTGAAATTCCGGCTCAAAATGATTATAGGTAAGGAAAATAGCATATTACGTAAGAATTTAACGGTTGGTTGCACCTGGAAAGCGCGGTTATTGAAAAAGTTCGTATTTTGAAATCCGGTTATATTGTTCCATCGAGCATGGATTACAGGAGAATGCGGCGACATATTGCAATAACTTAAACGCTGATCCACTCAAAATTACCTAATTAATCCAAAATAACCGATAAATACCGAATCGGTAACAATAAATTTTATCCGTTCAAAATAAGTAAGGCTAACCATCAGGGATTTTTGCAAAAAATTGAAAAAAATTATTGTTGAAATTCCGGCTCAAAATGATTATAGGTAAGGAAAATAGCATATTACGTAAGAATTTAACGGTTGGTTGCACCTGGAAAGCGCGGTTATTGAAAAAGTTCGTATTTTGAAATCCGGTTATATTGTTCCATCGAGCATGGATTACAGGAGAATGCGGCGACATATTGCAATAACTTAAACGCTGATCCACTCAAAATTACCTAATTAATCCAAAATAACCGATAAATACCGAATCGGTAACAATAAATTTTATCCGTTCAAAATAAGTAAGGCTAACAACCATCAGGGATTTTTGCAAAAAATTTAAAAAAAATTATTGTTGAAATTCCGGCTCAAAATGATTATAGGTAAGGAAAATAGCATATTACGTAAGAATTTAACGGTTGGTTGCACCTGGAAAGCGCGGTTATTGAAACAGTTCGTATTTTGAAATCCGGTTATATTGTTCCATCGAGCATGGATTACAGGAGAATGCGGCGACATATTGCAATAACTTAAACGCTGATCCACTCAAAATTACCTAATTAATCCAAAATAACCGATAAATACCGAATCGGTAACAATAAATTTTATCCGTTCAAAATAAGTAAGGCTAACCATCAGGGATTTTTGCAAAAAATTGAAAAAAAATTATTGTTGAAATTCCGGCTCAAAATGATTATAGGTAAGGAAAATAGCATATTACGTTAGAATTTAACGGTTGGTTGCACCTGGAAAGCGCGGTTATTGAAACAGTTCGTATTTTGAAATCCGGTTATATTGTTCCATCGAGCATGGATTACAGGAGAATGCGGCGACATATTGCAATAACTTAAACGCTGATCCACTCAAAATTACCTAATTAATCCAAAATAACCGATAAATACCGAATCAGTAACAATAAATTTTATCCGTTCAAAATAAGTAAGGCTAACCATCAGGGATTTTTGCAAAAAATTGAAAAAAAATTATTGTTGAAATTCCGGCTCAAAATGATTATAGGTAAGGAAAATAGCATATTACGTAAGAATTTAACGGTTGGTTGCACCTGGAAAGCGCGGTTATTGAAAAAGTTCGTATTTTGAAATCCGGTTATATTGTTCCATCGAGCATGGATTACAGGAGAATGCGGCGACATATTGCAATAACTTAAACGCTGATCCACTCAAAATTATCTAATTAATCCAAAATAACCGATAAATACCGAATCGGTAACAATAAATTTTATCCGTTCAAAATAAGTAAGGCTAACCATCAGGGATTTTTGCAAAAAATTGAAAAAAAATTATTGTTGAAATTCCGGCTCAAAATGATTATAGGTAAGGAAAATAGCATATTACGTTAGAATTTAACGGTTGGTTGCACCTGGAAAGCGCGGTTATTGAAACAGTTCGTATTTTGAAATCCGGTTATATTGTTCCATCGAGCATGGATTACAGAAGAATGCGGCGACATATTGCAATAACTTAAACGCTGATCCACTCAAAATTATCTAATTAATCCAAAATAACCGATAAATACCGAATCGGTAACAATAAATTTTATCCGTTCAAAATAAGTAAGGCTAACTAACCATCAGGGATTTTTGCAAAAAATTGAAAAAAAATTATTGTTGAAATTCCGGCTCAAAATGATTATAGGTAAGGAAAATAGCATATTACGTAAGAATTTAACGGTTGGTTGCACCTGGAATGCGCGGTTATTGAAAAAGTTCGTATTTTGAAATCCGGTTATATTGTTCCATCGAGCATGGATTACAGGAGAATGCGGCGACATATTGCAATAACTTAAACGCTGATCCACTCAAAATTACCTAATTAATCCAAAATAACCGATAAATACCGAATCGGTAACAATAAATTTTATCCGTTCAAAATAAGTAAGGCTAACCATCAGGGATTTTTGCAAAAAATTGAAAAAAAATTATTGTTGAAATTCCGGCTCAAAATGATTATAGGTAAGGAAAATAGCATATTACGTAAGAATTTAACGGTTGGTTGCACCTGGAATGCGCGGTTATTGAAAAAGTTTGTATTTTGAAATCCGGTTATATTGTTCCATCGAGCATGGATTACAGGAGAATGCGGCGACATATTGCAATAACTTAAACGCTGATCCACTCAAAATTACCTAATTAATCCAAAATAACCGATAAATACCGAATCGGTAACAATAAATTTTATCCGTTCAAAATAAGTAAGGCTAACCATCAGGGATTTTTGCAAAAAATTGAAAAAAAATTATTGTTGAAATTCCGGCTCAAAATGATTATAGGTAAGGAAAATAGCATATTACGTAAGAATTTAACGGTTGGTTGCACCTGGAAAGCGCGGTTATTGAAAAAGTTCGTATTTTGAAATCCGGTTATATTGTTCCATCGAGCATGGATTACAGGAGAATGCGGCGACATATTGCAATAACTTAAACGCTGATCCACTCAAAATTACCTAATTAATCCAAAATAACCGATAAATACCGAATCGGTAACAATAAATTTTATCCGTTCAAAATAAGTAAGGCTAACTAACCATCAGGGATTTTTGCAAAAAATTGAAAAAAAATTATTGTTGAAATTCCGGCTCAAAATGATTATAGGTACGGAAAATAGCATATTACGTAAGAATTTAACGGTTGGTTACACCTGGAAAGCGCGGTTACTGAAAAAGTTCGTATTTTGAAATCCGGTTATATTGTTCCATCGAGCATGGATTACAGGAGAATGCGGCGACATATTGCAATAACTTAAACGCTGATCCACTCAAAATTACCTAATTAATCCAAAATAACCGATAAATACCGAATCGGTAACAATAAATTTTATCCGTTCAAAATAAGTAAGGCTAACCATCAGGGATTTTTGCAAAAAATTGAAAAAAAATTATTGTTGAAATTCGGCTCAAAATGATTATAGGTAAGGAAAATAGCATATTACGTAAGAATTTAACGGTTGGTTACACCTGGAAAGCGCGGTTACTGAAAAAGTTCGTATTTTGAAATCCGGTTATATTGTTCCATCGAGCATGGATTACAGGAGAATGCGGCGACATATTGCAATAACTTAAACGCTGATCCACTCAAAATTATCTAATTAATCCAAAATAACCGATAAATACCGAATCGGTAACAATAAATTTTATTCGTTCAAAATAAGTAAGGCTAACCATCAGGGATTTTTGCAAAAAATTGAAAAAAAATTATTGTTGAAATTCCGGCTCAAAATGATTATAGGTAAGGAAAATAGCATATTACGTAAGAATTTAACGGTTGGTTGCACCTGGAAAGCTCGGTTACTGAAAAAGTTCGTATTTTGAAATCCGGTTATATTGTTCCATCGAGCATGGATTACAGCAGAATGCGGCGACATATTGCAATAACTTAAACGCTGATCCACTCAAAATTACCTAATTAATCCAAAATAACCCGTAAATACCGACTCGGTAACAATAAATTTTATCCGTTCAAAATAAGTAAGGCTAACTTACCATCAGGGATTTTTGCAAAAAATTGAAAAAAAATTATTGTTGAAATTCCGGCTCAAAATGATTATAGGTAAGGAAAATAGCATATTACGTAAGAATTTAACGGTTGGTTGCACCTGGAAAGCGAGGTTACTGAAAAAGTTCGTATTTTGAAATCCGGTTATATTGTTCCATCGAGCATGGATTACAGGAGAATGCGGCGACATATTGCAATAACTTAAACGCTGATCCACTCAAAATTACCTAATTAATCCAAAATAACCGATAAATACCGAATCGGTAACAATAAATTGTATCCGTTCAAAATAAGTAAGGCTTACTTACCATCAGGGATTTTTGCAAAAAATTGAAAAAAAATTATTGTTGAAATTCCGGCTCAAAATGATTATAGGTAAGGAAAATAGCATATTACGTAAGAATTTAACGGTTGGTTACACCTGGAAAGCGCGGTTATTGAAAAAGTTCGTATTTTGAAATCCGGTCATATTGTTCCATCGAGCATGGATTACAGGAGAATGCGGCGACATATTGCAATAACTTAAACGCTGATC
Source organism: Nephrotoma guestfalica (assembly GCA_963691935.1). NCBI lineage: Eukaryota > Metazoa > Arthropoda > Insecta > Diptera > Tipulidae > Nephrotoma > Nephrotoma guestfalica. The sequence goes on from OY829913.1 coordinate 239,297,903, forward strand.
CACTCAAAATTACCTAATTAATCCAAAATAACCGATAAATACCGAATCGGTAACAATAAATTTTATCCGTTCAAAATAAGTAAGGCTCATCAGGGATTTTTGCAAAAAATTGAAAAAAAATTATTGTTGAAATTCCGGCTCAAAATGATTATAGGTAAGGAAAATAGCATATTACGTAAGAATTTAACGGTTGGTTGCACCTGGAAAGCGAGGTTACTGAAAAAGTTCGTACTTTGAAATCCGGTTATATTGTTCCATCGAGCATGGATTACAGGAGAATGCGGCGACATATTGCAATAACTTAAACGCTGATCCACTCAAAATTACCTAATTAATCCAAAATAACCGATAAATACCGAATCGGTAACAATAAATTTTATCCGTTCAAAATAAGTAAGGCTAACCATCAGGGATTTTTGCAAACAATTGAAAAAAAATTATTGTTGAAATTCCGGCTCAAAATGATTATAGGTAAGGAAAATAGCATATTACGTAAGAATTTAACGGTTGGTTGCACCTGGAAAGCGCGGTTACTGAAAAAGTTCGTATTTTGAAATCCGGTTATATTGTTCCATCGAGCATGGATTACAGGAGAATGCGGCGACATATTGCAATAACTTAAACGCTGATCCACTCAAAATTACCTAATTAATCCAAAATAACCGATAAATACCGAATCGGTGACAATAAATTTTATCCGTTCAAAATAAGTAAGGCTAACAACCATCAGGGATTTTTGCAAAAAATTGAAAAAAAATTATTGTTGAAATTCCGGCTCAAAATGATTATAGGTAAGGAAAATAGCATATTACGTAAGAATTTAACGGTTGGTTGCACCTGGAAAGCGAGGTTATTGAAAAAGTTCGTATTTTGAAATCCGGTTATATTGTTCCATCGAGCATGGATTACAGGAGAATGCGACGACATATTGCAATAACTTAACGCTGATCCACTCAAAATTATCTAATTAATCCAAAATAACCGATAAATACCGAATCGGTAACAATAAATTTTATCCGTTCAAAATAAGTAAGGCTAACCATCAGGGATTTTTGCAAAAAATTGAAAAAAAATTATTGTTGAAATTCCGGCTCAAAATGATTATAGGTAAGGAAAATAGCATATTACGTAAGAATTTAACGGTTGGTTGCACCTGGAAAGCGAGGTTACTGAAAAAGTTCGTATTTTGAAATCCGGTTATATTGTTCCATCGAGCATGGATTACAGGAGAATGCGGCGACATATTGCAATAACTTAAACGCTGATCCACTCAAAACTACCTAATTAATCCAAAATAACCGATAAATACCGAATCGGTAACAATAAATTTTATCCGTTCAAAATAAGTAAGGCTAACACCATCAGGGATTTTTGCAAAAAATTGAAAAAAAATTATTGTTGAAATTCCGGCTCAAAATGATTATAGGTAAGGAAAATAGCATATTACGTAAGAATTTAACGGTTGGTTGCACCTGGAAAGCGCGGTTATTGAAAAAGTTCGTATTTTGAAATCCGGTCATATTGTTCCATCGAGCATGGATTACAGGAGAATGCGGCGACATATTGCAATAACTTAAACGCTGATCCACTCAAAATTACCTAATTAATCCAAAATAACCGATAAATACCGAATCGGTAACAATAGATTTTATCCGTTCAAAATAAGTAAGGCTAACAACCATCAGGGATTTTTGCAAAAAATTGAAAAAAAATTATTGTTGAAATTCCGGCTCAAAATGATTATAGGTAAGGAAAATAGCATATTACGTAAGAATTTAACGGTTGGTTGCACCTGGAAAGCGAGGTTATTGAAAAAGTTCGTATTTTGAAATCCGGTTATATTGTTCCATCGAGCATGGATTACAGGAGAATGCGGCGACATATTGCAATAACTTAAACGCTGATCCACTCAAAATTACCTAATTAATCCAAAATAACCGATAAATACCGAATCGGTAACAATAAATTTTATCCGTTCAAAATAAGTAAGGCTAACTAACCATCAGGGATTTTTGCAAAAAATTGAAAAAAAATTATTGTTGAAATTCCGGCTCAAAATGATTATAGGTAAGGAAAATAGCATATTACGTAAGAATTTAACGGTTGGTTGCACCTGGAAAGCGCGGTTATTGAAAAAGTTCGTATTTTGAAATCCGGTTAAATTGTTCCATCGAGCATGGATTACAGGAGAATGCGGCGACATATTGCAATAACTTAAACGCTGATCCACTCAAAATTACCTAATTAATCCAAAATAACCGATAAATACCGAATCGGTAACAATAAATTTTATCCGTTCAAAATAAGTAAGGCTAACAACCATCAGGGATTTTTGCAAAAAATTGAAAAAAAATTATTGTTGAAATTCCGGCTCAAAATGATTATAGGTAAGGAAAATAGCATATTACGTAAGAATTTAACGGTTGGTTGCACCTGGAAAGCGAGGTTATTGAAAAAGTTCGTATTTTGAAATCCGGTTATATTGTTCCATCGAGCATGGATTACAGGAGAATGCGGCGACATATTGCAATAACTTAAACGCTGATCCACTCAAAATTATCTAATTAATCCAAAATAACCGATAAATACCGAATCGGTAACAATAAATTTTATCCGTTCAAAATAAGTAAGGCTAACCATCAGGGATTTTTGCAAAAAATTGAAAAAAAATTATTGTTGAAATTCCGGCTCAAAATGATTATAGGTAAGGAAAATAGCATATTACGTAAGAATTTAACGGTTGGTGGCACCTGGAAAGCGCGGTTACTGAAAAAGTTCGTATTTTGAAATCCGGTTATATTGTTCCATCGAGCATGGATTACAGGAGAATGCGGCGACATATTGCAATAACTTAAACGCTGATCCACTCAAAATTACCTAATTAATCCAAAATAACCGATAAATACCGAATCGGTAACAATAAATTTTATCCGTTCAAAATAAGTAAGGCTAACAACCATCAGGGATTTTTGCAAAAAATTGAAAAAAAATTATTGTTGAAATTCCGGCTCAAAATGATTATAGGTAAGGTAAATAGCATATTACGTAAGAATTTAACGGTTGGTTGCACCTGGAAAGCGCGGTTATTGAAAAAGTTCGTATTTTGAAATCCGGTCATATTGTTCCATCGAGCATGGATTACAGGAGAATGCGGCGACATATTGCAATAACTTAAACGCTGATCCACTCAAAATTACCTAATTAATCCAAAATAACCGATAAATACCGAATCGGTGACAATAAATTTTATCCGTTCAAAATAAGTAAGGCTAACAACCATCAGGGATTTTTGCAAAAAATTGAAAAAAAATTATTGTTGAAATTCCGGCTCAAAATGATTATAGGTAAGGAAAATAGCATATTACGTAAGAATTTAACGGTTGGTGGCACCTGGAAAGCGCGGTTACTGAAAAAGTTCGTATTTTGAAATCCGGTTATATTGTTCCATCGAGCATGGATTACAGGAGAATGCGGCGACATATTGCAATAACTTAAACGCTGATCCACTCAAAATTACCTAATTAATCCAAAATAACCGATAAATACCGAATCGGTAACAATAAATTTTATCCGTTCAAAATAAGTAAGGCTAACACCATCAGGGATTTTTGCAAAAAATTGAAAAAAAATTATTGTTGAAATTCCGGCTCAAAATGATTATAGGTAAGGTAAATAGCATATTACGTAAGAATTTAACGGTTGGTTGCACCTGGAAAGCGCGGTTATTGAAAAAGTTCGTATTTTGAAATCCGGTCATATTGTTCCATCGAGCATGGATTACAGGAGAATGCGGCGACATATTGCAATAACTTAAACGCTGATCCACTCAAAATTACCTAATTAATCCAAAATAACCGATAAATACCGAATCGGTGACAATAAATTTTATCCGTTCAAAATAAGTAAGGCTAACAACCATCAGGGATTTTTGCAAAAAATTGAAAAAAAATTATTGTTGAAATTCCGGCTCAAAATGATTATAGGTAAGGAAAATAGCATATTACGTAAGAATTTAACGGTTGGTGGCACCTGGAAAGCGCGGTTACTGAAAAAGTTCGTATTTTGAAATCCGGTTATATTGTTCCATCGAGCATGGATTACAGGAGAATGCGGCGACATATTGCAATAACTTAAACGCTGATCCACTCAAAATTACCTAATTAATCCAAAATAACCGATAAATACCGAATCGGTAACAATAAATTTTATCCGTTCAAAATAAGTAAGGCTAACAACCATCAGGGATTTTTGCAAAAAATTGAAAAAAAATTATTGTTGAAATTCCGGCTCAAAATGATTATAGGTAAGGTAAATAGCATATTACGTAAGAATTTAACGGTTGGTTGCACCTGGAAAGCGCGGTTATTGAAAAAGTTCGTATTTTGAAATCCGGTCATATTGTTCCATCGAGCATGGATTACAGGAGAATGCGGCGACATATTGCAATAACTTAAACGCTGATCCACTCAAAATTACCTAATTAATCCAAAATAACCGATAAATACCGAATCGGTGACAATAAATTTTATCCGTTCAAAATAAGTAAGGCTAACAACCATCAGGGATTTTTGCAAAAAATTGAAAAAAAATTATTGTTGAAATTCCGGCTCAAAATGATTATAGGTAAGGAAAATAGCATATTACGTAAGAATTTAACGGTTGGTTGCACCTGGAAAGCGAGGTTATTGAAAAAGTTCGTATTTTGAAATCCGGTTATATTGTTCCATCGAGCATGGATTACAGGAGAATGCAGCGACATATTGCAATAACTTAAACGCTGATCCACTCAAAATTACCTAATTAATCCAAAATAACCGATAAATACCGAATCGGTAACAATAAATTTTATCCGTTCAAAATAAGTAATGCTAACCATCAGGGATTTTTGCAAAAAATTGAAAAAAAATTATTGTTGAAATTCCGGCTCAAAATGATTATAGGTAAGGAAAATAGCATATTACGTAAGAATTTAACGGTTGGTTGCACCTGGAAAGCGCGGTTATTGAAAAAGTTCGTATTTTGAAATCCGGTCATATTGTTCCATCGAGCATGGATTACAGGAGAATGCGGCGACATATTGCAATAACTTAAACGCTGATCCACTCAAAATTACCTAATTAATCCAAAATAACCGATAAATACCGAATCGGTAACAATAAATTTTAGCCGTTCAAAATAAGTAAGGCTAACCATCAGGGATTTTTGCAAAAAATTGAAAAAAATTATTGTTGAAATTCCGGCTCAAAATGATTATAGGTAAGGAAAATAGCATATTACGTAAGAATTTAACGGTTGGTTACACCTGGAAAGCGCGGTTACTGAAAAAGTTCGTATTTTGAAATCCGGTCATATTTTTCCATCGAGCATGGATTACAGGAGAATGCGGCGACATATTGCAATAACTTAAACGCTGATCCACTCAAAATTACCTAATTAATCCAAAATAACCGATAAATACCGAATCGGTAACAATAAATTTTATCCGTTCAAAATAAGTAAGGCTAACTAACCATCAGGGATCTTTGCAAAAAATTGAAAAAAAATTATTGTTGAAATTCCGGCTCAAAATGATTATAGGTTAGATTGTTCTTACTTATCCATCTGCTTCCAGGTATTTTCGTGGTATTGGTTTTTAGCAGTGAGATAGACATCGAAAAGATGCGAGATAGACATCGAAAGGCGGTTGTTGAATTATGGTATCACGTTTCTAAATAAAACATTAACAATTTTCTTTAACATCGTTTTATTCGCCCAAAGAACTATACTATGTGGCAGTGGTAAAATCAGAGTATTTGTCCATTTTGACTGACTTCATTTTTTTTTAATTTTAATATTTTTTTTATAATTTTTCAGTTTTTTTTCTTATTTTTTTCATTTTAAATTCTTTTTCATATATAATATTTTTTTTTCTGTTTTGTTATAATTAATATTATTTTTTCTTCATTAATATTTATAATATATAATAATAATTAATATTTATTTATATATATAATTTATTTTATTTATTCCACTTTTATTTTGTTTTTTTATATAGTAATAATAATAATCATAATAAAAAATAGTTTTACTGTAAAATTAATAAACTAATATTGTAAAAAAAATTATTAAATTAATTTAATAATAAGTTCAGTTTATTTATTTAAATATATATATTTTAACTATTGTTTGATTTTATTATTATTCAAATATATTTTCATTTATAATTATATATTTTTTATATAATATGTATATATTTATATATAAGAAAAGAATTGTAATAAATAAATTTAATTTAAAAAATAAATTACAAAAAAAATTATGTATTGTATTTTGTTCTGTTTATTGAGGAAGTTCCTTGTTTTATTAGTTATTAATTTATTTAATTATTTATATAATTTATTATTGTTTAAATATGTTTAATTATTATTTATTTAGTTATAATATATATATTTTTAATTAACTTATTATTTTTATTATTAAATGTAATATGAATTTTTTTATTTAGTTTGTTTTAATGAAAATTAATTTTGAGAAAAAAACGAGCGATTTTTAATTACTTTGTTTTTAATTTTAAATAGTTTTTTGTTTTATATAATTTGAAAAAAAATTATACGATTTGAATTTAATTGTTATGAATAAAAATAAATTATAAGAAATTTTGTAGGTTGCCGTGTTTTTGGATTTTATAGGTATACTAGATTCGTGTGAATAATTAATTATATTAATTTAAACTTAAACGCGTAATTAAATTCCTTTTGTTTGTGTTTAGGTGTTTCTTTAGTTTTAGTTTTGTTATAAATTAATTTTGTTTACATATCAACTACTTGTGTTAATAAATTATAGTGGAAATAAAAATATACAAAAAAAATATTTAACAATATAAATAATATATTTGTAACTTTTGATTTTAATTTTTTTAAATATTTAATATATTATTCATATAATAATTATTATTATTTAATAATAATAATTTTTAATTAATTTATACAATAATTTTTCCATTTTTTTTATTAATTTAATTTAAAGTGCTCAATTTTTTTTTATTATTTTAATTTATTTAAAATATGCCAATTATTTTTTTAATTTATAATTAATAATTAATTTTGTATTTATACAATCCATATTCTTTTATATTTACCTTTTCATTTCCATTTTATAAATTTATAGCATTTTTTATGATATTAACAATCTTCTTCTATATAATAATTGTTTTAATTAATTATATATAATTTTTTATAATTTAGTGATTTATTCTTGCAATTTTTTTTAAATAAAAAATTATAAAAAGGGTTTTTAATAATTTTGAGTGAATGATTTTCGTTTTCATTATACGATTTAATTTTTATTAATTAAAGCTTTTAATTTTTTTAATGTTATTTATTATAAATTTTTTAATTAGTTTTAGTTGATAATAGTTTTAATATTGCAAGCAAGGAAATTTTGGTGAATGCGGTAATCAAATAAAGGAACGTTGTGGTTGCGAAGTTGTTTAGAGTTTTCGACATTATCGAATTAAAACGACACGATTCAAGGTACTCGTACCATAAAAACAGCATGTCAAAAAACTGTGAAATAATCAGTATCATGGCGCGATATATACTGCAATGAGGAACGAGGGTCCGTAATTTATACCTCCTCGACCGTGTAACGGAATTTTATTCAGTTCCGTTATCAACCCAAACATCAAATTTTAACATACGGCATAACCTTCGAGGTGATACCTCAAATTCTACCAAAAGAAATTACCATGCCGTATTTCGCATTGTTATTGGTTGCTTATGTTACTCAGATTACTGTATATATCCATGCAGTAGGTGAATAAACGTAAACCATAATAATATATAATGCAACATTATCAATTTATTTTTGCATCGATATGTCTTGAGGTAAATGGCATGAAAAAAAAAACTCTGCTATTGAAAATACCTACAATTGCACCTTTCGATCGATTGATTTTTTGTTGATGTAAATAAATTTTTGCGCGTGCATTGAGTAAGCGAAAATCAATGTCACGTTGTTGTACGTTTTTGCGTTCGTACATTTTGATGAATGTACAATAATTTGTTTTCAATTTTTGGTATAAAATGTACAACGGAAAGAAAGGGGGGTTGCGTGCTAGACAGTCAGCCGTGCAGCTGTGTTTAGAAGAGGTAGAAGGTTCAGTTTCTTTTTGGGTAATTTCCTGATATCTAAAATAAAATGCGTTTGTTAACATGTGTAAAATTTAGTGAAATACAATAATAATTTTAAAAAAAAAGTATAAATTAATCTGAAATAAATTTAATTAAGAAAATTGGATGTGTTTATTATCTCGTGATACTATACAGTGTTCATTAAGTTACATAAATAAATTGATGTAATCGGGGAATGTAATCAAATCAAGTGCCAATAAATGTGAAATATCCGAAAAATTCGTTTTGTGGGAGTGTTGCAAGTTTGATTTATGTTTGACACCAAAGAAAATTTTTGTTCATTAATTTAAAAATAAAAATAAACGTTAGTGAAATACATACATTGAAAGACTGATCCGGGAGGTAAATTAAAAGTGCGAGTTTTTTTAGTCTAGTGCTTTGCAGACTAAATTTTCTTTTTTTTTTTTGGTAAGTATGATTTTAGTGCAGTAGAGATACTAACCATTCTAATCGTGGCGAGGTTCCTTAGTTGCTTCTAGCAAAGCTGAGTCTTGCTAGGAGCGAGGGCATCGAAAGTAACCCTGCCCATAGGCGGGACACCCTCTTTCTGCTGAGGACCTCCTCCACGCCATTAAACCACTAATCGTTAAGCTTCTCTATTAATATTTTTTTTTTTTGGTACGTATTTCTTAGGGTAATTATGTTACCCTAAGAAACCAGAATTAACAACCATGGGTAAAACATCCGCTTGAAATATGTAGGACCCGCCAGTTTTGGGTCCGAGGACCCCACTTTTCATTTTTTTTCAACCTTTAGATGGTAAATATTAGGCCATCTTTCTCTTTCTCTTTTGTTATTGTGCGGTAATCTAGGTCCCGCATTTCGTCTAACCCCAAAAACCCACGACCACATCCCCTACAAGACTGAGCTGCGGGAATCAAAGCCGCACATGGGGTTAGTGCATGAAATGGGGACAAATTTCTTTAGCGTTAGGGTATACGGTCGTAAGACGGTAAACTTGTAGCGTTACAGTGGCGCCCAAACGGGGCCATAATTCGGCCCAAAAATTCTGGTAACAAATACCACAATAAGTCTAAGAAATTCAATTGAGGATCCCCTCACACTCTCGTCTAAATTAATATTCGACATTACTTTTTGGTTAATGTTCAAAAATTGTTAAATACTTCTAAATAAAATTTAAATCGGTTTAAAGAACAGTGTGCTTGGTTTTTATCATTGTTAGATGTAAATTTCTATCGATACGAGTATGGCAGCGGCAAGCCTGACCTAATACGTGGTGGGTCATACGCGTACCGACAGAGATTGATGATAGTTGAGCTTCTATGCTAGATCCCCGAATGGATGGTTTATCCGTGGCATGTCCCAACCCGCACTCCGGGGGATAAACCAACATTCGTGGTAGTTATAGGAGTTTAAGAATTCATCTAATGTGGTGGGAAGGCTGGAGCATGCGTTGATAACCGAACTCAAACAATAATCCAGTTGTACGGTTTTCTGTACCGTGTACAACAACCAGTGGTGCAACGGATGTTAGTAAGGGTGAAAAGGGTTTTTCCTTGAAACAATGTGCATCATCTCTTTCCTTGCCGAGTGATAAGACCGGGGGTATTAAGAGCTGCACATTTCTCAGATACTAAAACTACTTTTCCGCATCCTAAAGTAAGTTGCACGACTGTCACTAAATTTTCCTACGGTTTGATTCCACAATGGTTATAAGAAATTATTACGAGTTGTGGCAAATTTTATTATTCAAAATATGGATTTCCAACAAGCAGTGTATAGTTAGGTTATTGCGCAAATTCCACTTTGTCGTTTCATTTAAAAATTTATCATCCTCCGGGATGGGGTTGCCAGTCCTCCCATTGCTAGTTGTAGGCGCGTTCAGGGTATAATGTGTTTAGCTGTCCAATCCGGTTTTCTATCAGTGAACGGATATTGATGAGGTTTCGGACATAAGCTAAACACTATTATACCACACACTGTTGAAATCCTTGGTGATAACCGGCGTGTTATCATCCCCAATAGACAGCAATAGCAGCTGTTGTTAGAGGCCTGCAAAGGTCTCATCAACATCAGTTGACTTACATGGTAACGTTTTTGTCACCCATGTAGGTGAGCTCCTCTGCTGAGTTCAGGGTAAGACTGCCAGCTGCAGAAAAGGGGACAACAAACTTGCCATGGTCTATTGGGTACCATAAATGTCATCTGTTTCCAAGTTCACCATAGCAGCGAGGATCACCTTGTATGTCAGGTTAAGACTACCGCTGCATCATTGGGAACAAGGAAATAATTTCATCAAAATTTCAATTTCAAAGCCTTTATCTTATCCTTATTTTTATCCCCGTTGGCGGAATTTATTCATTGAAGGGGGATATTACCCATGGTTGTTTTATTTTTGAATACGTTTTTTTTTAGTTAGGTTTTTTTTATTTGAGGCCAATTGTCGGGGTAAATCCAAATTCGTTACTACCTCACCATTAGACTGAATATGAACCGGTGGGCTCGGTAGTCACATAGTCAGTGTAGTAGTGAGTTGAAGGCTGGCATGCCGCGCGCGAGAAAGCATGTCAGCATAGGTTAAGTCAAATAGTACTTAAGTCAGTAAGGTTAAGGAAAGGATGAGGTTGACCCAATCACATTCCATGCACATGGTTCAGCAAAGTGGGATTGGGTTAGCGCCATTCATCAGCACAACGGTCTTATGCTTGTTGCCTCATTTCTAGAAATGGGTTTCTTCAACTGGTGTTTGATGCTAACGACGATACTGGTGGCAGCAGCGAGTTTGAGTAATCAGGGTTTGCAGTTCCAAGAGTTTCAGACTGAGCCAGGTATATACTTTGCGGAGGAAGGTAGGGCCAAACTATCCACCAACATTTGGACCATAGTGGGGTACTATAACTTATCGAGCTACTGGAGGGAGTGGGAGCACATGAGACTAACGCAAGAACATCTCCGAGCGACATGTGCAGAAAACGCCAATGCGACCAGGTACGTTAGACATTGCGAGGCGTTGTTAAGTCCGATAGCTTACTTGATGGACCAAATCGAGGACAGTAATAGGCTTCTCCAAGCACAACACGGACGGGAAAAGAGGGCTCCTTTGGATTTCCTCGGAGATTTAGCAGGGGACATAATCGGAGTGTTGGGCCAACGAGATGCTCAGAGGTATCAGGAGCAAATCAAACACCTGAACACCGGTGTACTAAAAACACAAACCATGCTCCAACAGCAAATGCATGTATTAGATTTGACCGGAAACATTATCCGTAAGGAGCATGAGGAAATGGAAAAGCATTATCGGGTAATCCAGGAGGAAATCGAGTCTGTGATGGTGCATGAAGAGTATATGGACGTGTTATTCCAGCTATCTGCGGCCATTTGGATGTATAAGGATGTCCAAGGAGACCTGATAGATATACTCTCGGATGTACATCATGGGAGAGCAAGTGTGCGATTGTTACCTCCTTCGCAGTTTGCAAAACAACTATGGGAAATAAGTAAGCAGATCCCCACGAACCTGCAAGTTCCTAGTTCAAGAGCACACTGGATCAATGTATATCGGTTACTGGAGACCAAGGCAGCAATCATCGAGGATCAGATTATTTTCGAAGTTCAGGTACCTCTTATCCAGGGGGAAGAGTACCAGATATTTCACCCCATCCCGGTTCCAACAAGATACCAAAGGGGGTATGCTTACCTCGAGCCACAATACCAGTATGTTTTGGTTAGCCGCTCTAGAGTGTGGTACCAACCAATCTCTGCAAAAAGGTTGGACGAGTGTAGACGCTGGGAAGAAGGAACGGTAATTTGCAAAGCAGGAGGACCAACGTACAAGATTGAAAGTCAAGATGAGCATTGTGAAATGGCGTTGCTCTCACATGCCAATGAGCAACCGAGCCGATGCCCCATACGAACAGCACTACCTTCGATTTACATTCACCCATTAAAGGATAACCGGTGGATCATGGTACTACCCCGCGAAGTAGTCTTTGATCTGGAATGCCAGGAACAATCTCAGGCAGTGGCTATGAACGGGAGCGGAATTCTATCACTAGACCCTGGCTGTAGTTTGAGGGGGGCCTCGGTGGTCATTAAGGCCACGACTACTTACAAAACAGTAATCCGTGCTGATGTTGTTCCAAGATTCAACCTCACGCAGAAAACAGAGAGGCGTACATTAACATTCCCCGCCAATGCGTTAGAGGTCGAGGTGTCCGAACTACAGCAAACCATCCAAGAACTAAAAAGAGAGGAACCGTGGTCCCAAGTCAATTGGCATCACATCGGGAACTATACGGGCACTGGGGCAGCTTTGGTACTAACCTTAATTCTGTTACTCTTGGGATGCAAACTCTGGAATAGACCGTGGAGACAACGGGGACCAATAAGGCAACGGCCAACACCACGGGAAGGCGGAAACCAGGCTGAGGGGGCGCAGGGAAACCTGATCTGATAACAAGGATAGGACGTAGGGTTAGACATTTAATGCTTATTGGTAGTAATAATTAGTAGCCCATAGTTATAATTTAGATATTTAGATATAGGTTAGGTGTTTAATTTAGACAGCCCGGCACTGAGACTAGCTCAGGGTGTGGGGGTTCCCCACGTGGGATGTAAGGAAACTGAATTTCTACTCCTGTCCTCCTTTCATTAGGGCATGAGATCCCTTTTCATCTCAGGGTTTGGGTTTTCCCCACGCTGTAACGGAATTTTATTCAGTTCCGTTATCAACCCAAACATCAAATTTTAACATACGGCATAACCTTCGAGGTGATACCTCAAATTCTACCAAAAGAAATTACCATGCCGTATTTCGCATTGTTATTGGTTGCTTATGTTACTCAGATTACTGTATATATCCATGCAGTAGGTGAATAAACGTAAACCATAATAATATATAATGCAACATTATCAATTTATTTTTGCATCGATATGTCTTGAGGTAAATGGCATGAAAAAAAAAACTCTGCTATTGAAAATACCTACAATTGCACCTTTCGATCGATTGATTTTTTGTTGATGTAAATAAATTTTTGCGCGTGCATTGAGTAAGCGAAAATCAATGTCACGTTGTTGTACGTTTTTGCGTTCGTACATTTTGATGAATGTACAATAATTTGTTTTCAATTTTTGGTATAAAATGTACAACGGAAAGAAAGGGGGGTTGCGTGCTAGACAGTCAGCCGTGCAGCTGTGTTTAGAAGAGGTAGAAGGTTCAGTTTCTTTTTGGGTAATTTCCTGATATCTAAAATAAAATGCGTTTGTTAACATGTGTAAAATTTAGTGAAATACAATAATAATTTTAAAAAAAAAGTATAAATTAATCTGAAATAAATTTAATTAAGAAAATTGGATGTGTTTATTATCTCGTGATACTATACAGTGTTCATTAAGTTACATAAATAAATTGATGTAATCGGGGAATGTAATCAAATCAAGTGCCAATAAATGTGAAATATCCGAAAAATTCGTTTTGTGGGAGTGTTGCAAGTTTGATTTATGTTTGACACCAAAGAAAATTTTTGTTCATTAATTTAAAAATAAAAATAAACGTTAGTGAAATACATACATTGAAAGACTGATCCGGGAGGTAAATTAAAAGTGCGAGTTTTTTTAGTCTAGTGCTTTGCAGACTAAATTTTCTTTTTTTTTTTTGGTAAGTATGATTTTAGTGCAGTAGAGATACTAACCATTCTAATCGTGGCGAGGTTCCTTAGTTGCTTCTAGCAAAGCTGAGTCTTGCTAGGAGCGAGGGCATCGAAAGTAACCCTGCCCATAGGCGGGACACCCTCTTTCTGCTGAGGACCTCCTCCACGCCATTAAACCACTAATCGTTAAGCTTCTCTATTAATATTTTTTTTTTTTGGTACGTATTTCTTAGGGTAATTATGTTACCCTAAGAAACCAGAATTAACAACCATGGGTAAAACATCCGCTTGAAATATGTAGGACCCGCCAGTTTTGGGTCCGAGGACCCCACTTTTCATTTTTTTTCAACCTTTAGATGGTAAATATTAGGCCATCTTTCTCTTTCTCTTTTGTTATTGTGCGGTAATCTAGGTCCCGCATTTCGTCTAACCCCAAAAACCCACGACCACATCCCCTACAAGACTGAGCTGCGGGAATCAAAGCCGCACATGGGGTTAGTGCATGAAATGGGGACAAATTTCTTTAGCGTTAGGGTATACGGTCGTAAGACGGTAAACTTGTAGCGTTACAACCGCTCGACTGGTTTAAGGGGTGAATTGTGCGATAGCAGCAATTGACAGCCTTTTCTGTACAATGATTGCAGACCTTCTTTAAAAAGGCTGTAGAAAGTCTAGGTGAGATTTGGCCTTGAACCAAACAAGAGCTTGTTGCTAAAGAAGATGTTTCGTGTAGATCCAAGGTATGGTCTTCGATCCTGAATGAACCTAGGCCATTCCACGGAGATACTTGAAATTAAGTTAGAAAAACCAAAACCTGACTACAAGCGAACTACAGGATGCGGCAAAAGTAACGAGCCATACTAGATCTCGTTGCTAAAGAAGACGTTCCATGTAGATCCAACGTACGTTCTTCGATCCTGAATGAAAGTATAAGCAATTCCATGGAGATACTTGTAGTTCGGTGGTAGGTCCAATCATTCGTTCGGTGGTTGATAAATTTGCTCAATTTGGGACTGTTGGAAATTCAAGGCGTACTGGTAGAATGGTCAAAAATATTGATGTTGTGAGACAGAGCTTCGCGGAAAACCTAGAGACATCAAGAAGAAGTCGATCTGCTCAGCTGCAGCTTGCAAACCGCACCCTTAGGCAGATTTTGAAAGAGGATTTGCACCTCTCTCCGTACCAAATTCACCTTGACCACGATGAAAACTTGAGCGGTTTCGTAAATAAAGAAAGCTGTAGATTGTTGGGATCAGAAAATCTTCATTCTTCATCACAGACCATTACACCTAATTCGAGTTACTATTTGGTGTGGAAGTACCAGGGTAATGCTTCAAAATGTTTTATTTCCGTAATTACTACCAAACGCCAATATATGATATCAGAAATTTGGTGCAAGAGCCCATGCAGCATATTTAACAATTGAGGCAACAATTTCCACATCGGATAATTTCCAAACACAGCGATTTGAGATGGCCACCAAGATCGCCTGATTTGACTGCCGCAAAAGCATAAAATAAACTTTCTTTTAAATTATAATTTTTGTATTTTTTCCGTTCAATATTTATTTAAAAAATCAAATAATTTAATTATTTTTGCTGCACCCTGTATAATTGTGCTAAATAAAGAGTAGCTTGTTAAATTATTAAAGACCAATTTCGCGATCAGTTATGGGTACAGCAATGACGCTAAAGGTAAGGACAACGAAACATCCAATATAGCTGTGGTATAGTGACTAACGACAGTACCTAAATCGCCATGTTCTTACAAATCAAGCATAAGATCACTTTGATGTATTTTAATACAAACACCTAAGGTCACTGGAGTCAGTGAAGTCATCAAAATGTATGGCTTATATCAGTTCACCATCCACACGAAGGGAAGAATATCCTCATAAAGGCTCATAAGAGGAAATTTGGGGAAGTAAGTGTACGCACGAGAGAGATGAGTTACTAATCTAGATATGATGTACCGTATCTAACGTAAAGCACTAGCGACTAGACTACCATCCCGAGTTAATCGAGTTAATTTCAAAGGTCGGATGGATTCTGAAGCAAATCTAGGTCAAAAAAATGAACATGGATGGATTTATATGTTCAATAAACAGTTTTAAGCCACATAAATTGGTGGGACGTGCCCACGGTTTTCAAACAGACCACTGAATTTACGTTAAAATGGCTTGAAGTTATATTGAAATCCAGCTTGGAACTCAGTCACTGCAGATGTTCGATCGACAATTGGAAAACATTTTCAATTTATAAACAGCTTTTGAAATTATTTTAAACAAATGCGATCAGTTAGAAGGAACTAAACATTATCAGTTGCTTAGTAGTTTAAGCGCACCAGATATATACCTAGCTCCAAACCATACAATGATTTAATTGAGCTACTGGAGAATCATTTGTGCCCCAAGCCAAGTGAAATTACAGAACAACATAAATTTTTTTTGAGAATACAATTCGATTGCGACATATCAAGCGGAATTAAAACGTTTGATTGTTTCCTGCAATTTGTCACGCACATTCTATAAAACCAGTACTGTTGAGGCCCATTTACACTCCCAGTTTATACGACCAACAAGCCATGCCGAGATACGTCAGCGACTGTTAGAAGAAATTCAACATTGCATTATGAAAACGGAAGCAAGGAGTTTATCAAATTAATAACAGTGCTACCGTAAACCCGCTGGCGAATCGTCATGAATCCGAACCAAAGGTTACACGTTCGGTAGAAATCGATAATCATCATCAAATTACCGAAACCTCACCAACCAACAGGAAGTTAAAAGCATATAGTGGTAACATTTTTCCAGCTTTGGGTTGTGTGCCGATCACAAAGTAACCCTCAATAAAGTTAAGTATCCAATTCCAAAAATCGACCATAAAAAGACCGAAAACTACTGTTTGGTGTAAAAATAGCACATAACATCGTCACAATTTACACCTAAATAAAGAAAAAGGCAAATTATTCGGAGGATCGCGGTAAAATATTTAGGATACACCATCAGCAAAGCTGATGTAGAGAAAAATGCAGAAAAAACCATAAATTCTTTTGGAACGGATACATTTTACAACAACTTCATTTCTGATAATGCGACACATTTAAATCCACTGTACAAATTACTAGCGTGTCAACATAAACGGGATTCCAAAGCGACCGAGCATTGATGCCGTATGATGAAAAACTATCACTAACGTTGGCAACGGATGTGTTTTCAGTAGGAATCTCGGCCACTTTATCACATAAAACTTAAATGGATGTGCGACGACTTGCTTATGCGTCAACTACAATAATTTACGGCCAAAAATCATAAGAATGTAGATTTTCTGGCTAGACATCCGGTCATTGAAACTCTTCCACCATCCGATAAAGAGTTACGGTTTCTCAATTGGCTCGTATAACCTTTACAGCGATTTAAAGACGGGAATTAGTTTAGCAGGTGCACCATTCAATGATCAGAAGGCAGAACTAATGCTACAAAACGGATGTACCTATAAAGGTAGCCAAGTTGCCCGTCGTTATTGTTATTGGATTGGAATAGTTATACCATGATATTGAAACTATGATGAAAAGTTGTCGAGATTGCGCCCGTACCAAATATGCCGTGGTAACAGCTGCATACCGATCTTCCTATGAAGAGTATTAAAAGCTTCTATATCACCAGAACACTAGTTCATCAAGCACAGGCGCACGGCCCATCACATGCATCCATAAATGAGCCGACAGAAAGTGTTCAAATACCAAAGACGCATAAAGACAACGGTTTCTACTGCAATACAGAAAGATCCCGAACCACTCAATGGTAAAGGAACCCAACTGAACAGATATTGAAGTTCAACCCAAACACATCACAAAATGGTTCTAGTCGAGAGCTAGAGATAGGCGATACGGTTCAGATTCGTTGTCACCAAACAATGTGCTAATGACAATTCGGTAAGCTCGTACAGAAGGATGGCTTGTTGGATAAAATTTATCGTGAACATATTGGCCAAATGCAAACAGACTTGGTTAAGAGTAATGCAGAGGGGTATGTGAATAAATCTCATGGGGTGTCAAAAACATCGGCAGATATTAAATCTAGGATTGACCCAACAGATGGAAGAGGAACTGAAAATGGATTAGTCTAGAGATGATTGCATTAGCACATCATTTGGTGGTCAACATATGGATTGTGAGCCATTAACTGTAGGTTCACCTCGGCGATCCGGTGGTACACTCCAAAATATTGAAGTAACTGCAGAGCTAGATCAAATTGTGGCATCTAAAATCGGGCATTCTCATTACACCCTTGGTTAATATTTTATAAACTATATAATGAAACTGTTATCGACTCTCTTATATGCCCTGTTGAGAAATCGCTCTAAGAAATTATCCTTGATAGCAATCCTGGATATATATGGGGCCTTTATAACGTTATACTGAGAGCGACCACTGCGAAGCAATCGCAAGTCTAAACGTGTAGGTGAGTTACTCAAAGTCAAGAAAGAACAGTTGCTTATAAGCAAGATCATGATAGCTACTCTGCTAGCCGCCGCCCCGCCATTTGAAATTTCAAATTTAAAGTCTGGTCATCAACCTATGAATAGGGTTTGAAAATGTATAAGAGTAACGAAGAACGAAAAATGAGTGAATAGGTCTCCTAAGATCCAGACAGGTAATACCTGTCTCATAGGCAAGCACGGGAACAAACTTGAGATCATCATATGACTATTATAGTAGCTATATAAAGATGAAAAGGAGTGACTCCGTTTTGCTTGCCCGTTCTCTTCAAGTGACGGTGTGACGGTTAGTGAAGCTAGGGTCTCTTAGCTAGTCTAGTTTTAACCAGGTCGGCCGAGTTAGTAGACATGACATAAACGCATAATTCATTTTAACATTCCGTTATTCACAATTTGGTCTATCGAGGCAGCTTCCTGGCACGTACGCATCAGCCGCTTGCTTTATCAAGCTAACATTTCTATAATACATATTTTCCAGAAATAATCCTCGTGTTCATATTTATACTAAACAGAGTTCCGAGTTCGTATATTGTCGTGGAAGAAATTATTTTCAAATGTGAATCTCATTCTTCCACTAGTTTTTCAAAATAGCTGAAAGTGAGTTCAGCGCATGAAAACTTTGTTTGAAAATTTTTCCCCCAAGAAAACGTTAAAAACCAGACTGTCATTACGTTATACTCTGGACTGATACATTTCACCTTCTTTGCCACAGATAAATCGCCTAGGCTTCCAATACAGTTTTGTTGGTATATTGATTTCGTGTACTATCTACGACAGGTTCAAGAGATCCAAATCGATTCCTCTGACCTACAGTACATGTGCGCTCCTGTTTGTATTTGATAGATTGGAAGATATATTGGAATGATAGTGGGCACCCACCTCTCGCGTGATTTTACTCTGATGTTGAAGTTCGAGTCTCGAGTTACCTTGCACAAAAATAACTTTATCTTGATCGAATGCAATTTCATCAAAGTTATCATGCATGAGTTTAACAAGACACATACGACGAGGTCATTTAGTGACACTGTATGCAGATGTTTCTATATAAAAAAAATTCTTAAATCTTGGGAGGTAGAGCTTAGCTTCCAACGCTGGGACTGACGTGAAGATTATGAACAATATACTACATATTTAACCTTTAGACATTAATAGAGGAACCTTTGAGATAAAGCATAGCCCATATTAGCCTAAACGCTTAGCTGGAATACGAGAAGGCGCCAAATATCATGTCTGCCACAACAAACAAAATTTTAATTTCTTAAATGAGCAAATTTCTCAAATACTAATTGAAAATTAAGGTCAGATAGTGTTGTATTGCAGACATGCCTAAATGCGTTTATATTGTAAAGGGATCGTAACTTCTTTTCACAATGACTTGAACAATTTAGTGATCATTAAAAATTTTGCGGAATATAAGTTCAGCAAAACCAAATCCAATGTTCTTTAAAATGCTGTGTCAAACTTTTTTAAAAATTAGGTAACTGTTAGACTAGGTTAGTTAGGTGAAATGTATAACTGTTGGCGACTATGGCTTCCCTATTGGTGGTAATAACATGATAGTTGTATAAGATTTGAATGAAAGTGGCTCTATCACAAGGACCTAGCTTCATGTGACTGAGTTTTACCTTTTGTTCCGCTCAGCAGGAATAATATCAGCATTTACTGTGCCATAACTCGTATCTGTAACTACTCCATTTGACTTTAATGGTGTTTAAATTACCTAATTACCTTATTCCGTGACATTGAAAGTTATTTTGCTTTACATTAAACACCTCTGTATGGTATGGCACTTCTTAGCTTCTCTTTTTCTTAGAATTGAGTTATTGCTGACATTGATTAACCGTGTTGAGAGCACCTCTATATGAATTTCAATTTCATAACTCGAGTCTAATTCTGAAATGTGTCTATTTCAAAAATTTGTGTCTTTAATCTGAGATAATTCGATATTTCGCGCCACTTTGGTTTGTTGAATGTGGTGTAGGTTTCACTTTGTTTTTATTGGTATTTTGACACATTTGTGTTACAAGCTCTTCTGGCTTGGCTGGCGAGGTAATAACAACTTAAGGCGTGTAACCAGCACCGACAAATGTGGCATCAGCCAGCGTTTGAATCAGTTATATTTGTCATATTTAACGCGTTTAGGTGCACGTAGGTTATCAACTTGGTGACCCATCGATAACTGTGGGTACCGCCGTTTCTATAACTGTCGCTTGTTTTGTTATTTTTTAATGTTTTCATGTCCCAATGGTCTCGTTGTTGTCTAGATGAAAATGATTAAGCCTTTAAAATCTTATTAGTCAAAACAATAAAAGCACAGATCCCGTTGACTAATAAGTTTAAATAAAGTATAGATTCAGGATAAAATTAAAAATAAAACCTCGACCCCGCACTAACTAAATTCAACATGGTTGGGAATCCTTACCAACCTTTCGTAAATTGTATCTCGACCTGTGGCTTGACCCATCATTTTGTTCTATGGCAAATATTATTATAATGGTAAATTATACCTCATTGAATACGTATAAACCATAATCACAACCCTACATATAACTATCTAAAATAAGTATGAACGTCAAAGTTTGCCATCCAGAAAGTGTAAAATACTTAAACTCTTTCTAAATTTAAAAGCAACTTATTATGGTAACTAACGTGAAAAATAACCACCACGGTAGTCTTCTCTCAGCCAACTACAAGTATATTGAAAATAAATATTAACAATTACCGCCATCTAGTGTGCCAGTTGTTGGTCCCAAACCTGCCCAGGAATTCTGGATTCAAATCCTTAAGTATGAGTGTTGTTCGTTTTAAAAATGATTTGGATATTTTGGTAAATTTTGGTAATGAACACAATTTTAATACGATTCCATTAGAATGCTACGGTGGTCCGAAATTCTAATCGCAACCAGCGGGTAAAACCACGTTCTGTGAAAAAATAAAAAGGAAATTTTTCATTAGTAATCTAGTGGCTTCCAATACTTGAACGCAATTTAAATTCCTCAATAAATTTCAAACCTACTCGATTACCAATGTAAAAAAAATTTTTCTTTTTTCATATTTTCAAGGAACACGCCCCCAGCAATCCCCAATTTTCGATTACCCATTTTGTAATAATAAAAAAAGCATTTACATATCAAAATAAAATTTGTAAAATAAAATTTGTAGATTTTCTAAAAGAAATACAAAAGCCTAGAGACTTTTTGTATATATAATTAACGACTAGAAAGAGAAGAATATAATATTTTGTTAAACAAAAATTTTTTAAATAAATTAATTAATTAAATAAAATTTCACTATTTTGGTGTCATTATTGTAAATAAAATTATGGTTTTCAAAATCATATAATGTAATTTAAAAAATATTTAAATAACGCATTTTTTCAAAAAAATTATGATCAAAACTTTATTTTAATTAATTTTTTATTATTATTATTTAAGTCCAATTATTTTATATAGGTTATCTCTCTCTTACACACGAGTAAAAGCTATATTTAAATATGTTAATTTTATAACATAAAAAATAAATCCAAAAAAAAATAAATTATTTTATTTATTTATAATTTTAAAAGATGATATGCCATAGTTACCGTTTTACATAATGATTATAAATTTTCGTTATTACATTAATTTTAATAACAATTTAATTATTATAGAGTTTTGATCACAAAATTGTAAAAAAATTAACGTTAAATAAATATTATATTTAATAAATATAAGGTACCTATATATTTAAATAGAATTTTTTTTAAACATTTTTTTTTTAAATATAATTAATATATAAGATCTCTAAAAATCTAATAAAAACGGACTAGAATTTTTTATTAATATTTTTTTTATGGTTTAGTAAGATTTTATTAGTTTTTTGGTAAAGTTTCTTTTTTTTGGTTTTTAATAATTTTATAATAATAATAATAATAATAGTAATAATAATAAATATATAAATCATTTTTTATCGATTTAAAGTTTATAATAATAAATATAAATAATTTTTTTTATATATTTAATATAATATATAATTTATTGTGCATTATACATTTAACTATCCTTACGATATGAAATAGTGATATAACAACAAGCCCAGGTATAATGAATTGTAATGTGTAATATTAATATTGTGTGGAAATTAAATAAATAAAAATAATTTAATTAAATATTATGAGGTTTTGCGCCATTTCTGTGTTTAAAATATTTCGTACGAGATTCACAAGTGGATTGTTTTTTGGGGGGACTGATATGGAGTGACAAAATTAAATTAGAATGATAATAATATCGAGTGCAATATTTAATCCGTTTATTTAATTATTATTTATGTATTTAATATTTTTATTGAGCAAATTTCACCACAATTCCAACATTTAAATTATTTTATTGCTGCGCGCGTCTATATAAATTTTGGTTGTCTAAAATGTACATCGAAAGCATAAAAACATATTATTTTTATAATAATAATACGACGAGAGTGCCAAAAATTGAAAGGGATATTTAAAAGTCAACATTCAGGAGTTTGTCATCTTCTAACAAAATCATAAAAGGTCTTGGCGGCATCGATTATAGGGTTTGTTTCTCGAGTTTCATTTTCCATTTTTAGTATTTCAAACATGTTTCTCTTTTCTACATTGTTTCTGTTTCCTTTTTCTCTCTACTTGTTTCTGATTCCTCTCTTTTTGAATCTCTCTCTCGATGGAGACTGAGAGTAACCAACAATTTTATTTATAATATCACGTGGTTCGCTTATTAGGTTATAAAGGTCGATACGCCATCTAAATAATTTTCTCTATAATAAGATGAAGAAACTTAACGATCTGCCATCTATAATATTATTTGTAAAAACTGAAATGTATTTTGTGTCGTCTGGTAACACTTTTACGCGCTAGACTGTGAATTGTTGTTTTTGAATTAGGTAGTACTTGAATCTAGTATAAAAGTAGAGGAGGCCATTTTTGTTTAATAAATAAAATATAAATTAAAAAAGAATAAAATTGTTTTTCGTCAGCGTCTTCATTGGTGCAAACCTTACATTTAACAAATCAACCCATTTACATTTAATTTAATTTAATTTAATTAAATGTAAATGGGTTTTTACTCCGTATGGATACTTTTCACAAGGAGAGCGACGCAGATAGTTTTTCATCGTCACGAGAACAATTGGTAACAAATGAAAATAGAAGTGTTCATTTCAACCAAAATAATGTAAGGGATCAGCATTTATTATGTCCCGCATATGAAAATGACGGTCAACTAGACCAAAATAATAAATTACGACCAAACGCAAATTACGTTATAGTTATGGAAACGACGATGCTTATGTGAGTTGTGGTTTACAGAATTCCACGGAGAGGAGAGCATGTTAAACCCTAACCTCACTTACTTTAGTGGACAACCAATACCTGCACAAAACAAGTTACTGTCCAATAATACACGTCAAAACCAACCATACCATATTCACTGTCAGCGGATTATTATTCTGATAATCAACACTATTCAGGTATGAATTTGCGATTAAATATTAAATTTATGCCGCGTGAGGTTGAGAACATGCTTCCTATTTTTGATCCCAATAAGCAACATTCTATTTTGGCTGATCGTTGGGTAGAACAGGTTGACCAAATTCTGCAAATATATCAATTGAATGATATGTTATTGTTGTACGCGGCAATCACTAGAGTCAGGAGTGATGCCCACTAATGGTATCAGTCCGTGGTTCAAAAAATGTTTAGTTAGGAGGATTTTCGAGGGGGTGTAGTTCAAGACTTCGGTTCTACTCGTGATGTTGTGGATGTTCACGCAATATTGACAAATTGTCGCAAAAAACTGTCAGAGTTATTCTGAATATATTTATGATATTCCACGAATAGATGCAGACGTTGATTTCAGTGAGCAAATTCTAATTAAATACATAATTGGTGGTTTGAGGGATCCAGATTTATCTTGAGCGCCAGTTATAGAGAATATAAATTCAATATCTTTTTTACTACAACGCCTTAGGGATTATGAAGGATTCCTAAATTCTAGAAGTCTCGAACTATCGGATTACAATGGTGGAACATCTTTTATGGTAAAGGTAGGGATGATAGTCATCTGAGATCGTACGGAAAGTCGGGAAGGTCATCATGCTACTAATTGTCCTAAACGACAAGAACCAATAAACGATTCAAAAAATGTTCGTTGCGTGGAACATGTTAGATCAGATGACCGGATTAAAATGATTACAATAAACGGGATGGCTGTATAAGCATGTATTGATTTAGGCAGTGACTGTGTGACCATGACAGAAAGTCTCGAAAATAATTTAGATTTAAAATGGCAAGAGCATTCACAAGTTCTGAATGGTTTTGGAGAGATTAAAGTGATTACTATGGATAAATTAGAATTGACGATTCTTATTAATAATGTTAGTTTGAACGTTCAGGTTCTGATTGCATCCGATAGGCATCAGAAAGAAAAGTTAATATCGCGCAAGCGCTTTAAATTGACCGAACATAGTTGTGCTAAAGTCGTATAATCAGTTAAAAGTTCTCGAAATATCGGAAACTACACCAATAAATAGTCGTCAAGTGACAAAAGATCTAACAGATAAGAAGGTTAGAAACGATTCGGTGCAACACCCAGTGAACCAAAACTTCGATGAAATCTTGAAGATGGCGATCAACGAAAATTTACCAGAAAGCTAAGCGTTTATCTGTATTTAAAAAAACTGGTTTCAGCGTACCGAGATTGTTTTGCCATCAACTTGCGTGAGATCGATTAACAAATAGGGCCGAAATGGAAATAAAATTTAATGATGACAATCCTGTTGTTAATCATCAAGATCGAAGAATTGTTAGAGCTAGGAATTATTAAACATTCTGTGTCGCCATATTCGGCACCAATCGTCGTTCTAAATATAAAGCAGGCGAGTAACCTTTATGTGTCGATTATCGTCGATTAAATGGGAAAACGGTAAAGGACAGATATCCCTTACCCAATGTCGAAGATTCATTATAACGATTGACCAATAAAAACTATTTTACGATCCTTAATTTAGCTTCTGCCTATTATCAAATTCCGGTTGCAAATAATTCCAAGAAATGCACATCATTCGTCATTCCTGATGGGCAGTACAAGTTCGAGCAAATGCCTTTTGGATTAGCAAATGCACCGACGGTATGTCAACGTTTAAAGAACGGCCTGGCCCATGCAATATTGAACAAGACTATAATAAAGGGTGTCTCAGCAAGAGCGCCGAATTTAAATTTGCCGCCATTTGGTTAATACGAGTTGTATGGTGATTTTTTTTTGACAATTGTCACGTACAGACCAAGTGATTTAAGAATATGGAGAAGTACTCAAATCAACAATGTAAAAACACATTACAAAAATGGTGAAAGTTTTGCGAAAACAGTTCGCCAATTACGCCAAGTTTTCGGTCGCAATAATGCGCCAAACGAATCGACAGTGAGGCGTTTAATTACAAAATTTCAGACCAAACTTACGCTGATGAATCAGAAGATCGTTGTTCGTCGTCGTCCTTGTCGGTCACTCGAAAATATAGCCACAGTAAGTGAATCTGCGGCCGAGAATCCAGGAACTTCCATTCGGCATCGTGGTCAAGAATTAAACATTTCCAGAAGCACTATGAAATCATTTTTTCAAATGAGACACGATGGATACGTAAATAAGCAAAACTGTCGGATTTGAGGTTCTGAAAATACCCGTGTGATACTCAAACAACCAATGTATCCACCGCGAGTAACTGTTTGACATGTCTGTGAGACAATGTGACAAGACATCTTTGTGACAGGTCTGAGACGAATTGAATGTGCTTTGTTGTGTTGTTATGTTGTCGTCCAAAACAAACGTCTTCCGAACACCAACATTTAATAAGCTTCTCTTAAAAACTTAAACTGAAGTGACTTCACTGAAAAGTAAAAGTATCATCGTGTTCCATTTTATGGGACGTTACGTTTATCTAGAGAAACGAGACATAAACTTCGATAAAGTTTCGAATAAAGAAATGATACAACAGGGGTAATGGTTGATATTTCAGGTATCGATCACCTGAATATGAGACGGATTTTTCAATTTCGTTTTGATTGTAGCTTCAGAGCGGCTATTGCGATTTCTTATTTTACGAAAATATGAATAAAATCATAATAAGAATATCCGCGGTGGATCATATGTTACGGAATCGAAAATTTTTCATAACAGCCTTTATGTTGGTTAGGAGATAGGAAGCAAATAATTCACCAAAATCTTACCAAATACATTTGTATATTCCGGACGGTTTCATGAAAGACACGAGGGAGATTTTCTGAGTTTGTTTTAATAGTAGGTACAATATTTAATATTTTACTCCACAAACGAATTTTGCATTTAGAAGCCATTTTCATTTGGGAATTAAAATCATTGGATTACTAAAACGCTACTGCGAACTAGATAATTTAAAATGGATTACAAGAAAGTGACAACTTTTTTATGCTCTAAAAAAAATTACTACGGAACCCCAGAGTTCCGAAGATTTTATTTGTAATTGCTTGAGCTACTGAACAAAATGCCAATGGGCCAAAATCTATAAACTACATACTGCACCTCAAAGTTTCAAAACATTCGACAAACAATTAAATTGCTTAGTATAGGGTGGATTCCGCGAAATTTTTGTGTTGTTTGATTATTGGTCGACAGTTTATCAAACAGTTTATGGCCTAGCTTGATACCTACTGATCAAAACATTTTCAAAATCTCAGAAATGTTGATTTATTCGAGATAACGATTGCGCTACTGGTATGCAGCTCCACTAAAATTTCTAAACTGTATGGAGTTTAATCTAGATGATTTCAGGGTGTCGTTACAATATTTTTTATACCAATTTTTTTCGCACGAACATCAAATGTTAAGACATATTTTGCTAATGATTGACTAACTAAATTGATGGTTGGTAGTTCCTACCAACTCATCAGTTCATAGAAGTTTCTAAGGCCCTCTAACCAAATGGGTTGTATGTACCAATTGTATGTAGTTCTAAACTACCAACTTAGTTCAGATTATTCAATAGGAGTTTGGAAAATCTTAATAAATATATTAAAATTTTAATTAAACATCAGACGTGATTTGTTTAGTAGCATCTATGAACGACTGGTATGAACTGATCCTCAATATACCTAGTTAGTCAGAAATTTAGAGAAAAAATCGTCGTTAAGACTTCCTGTATTAATATTGACTTCTAGCTTTGGATTATTTGAGATATAAATAAATTTTATTTGAATGACGAGTACCATCACAAGGCATAAGAAAAGCAAATAGAAAATACATTTCTACTAAATATTTTTAATTGGGAATACTTTATTCTACGGTATATCGCAGATAATGAATGAATTTCACCATTTGAAAGGTATTGATTTTTGTTTTCTAAATGTCAAATTTTTGGGCCAAAATTAAATTGTTTTCTTATTTCAAATTTAAGCGGACGATTTAGATTCAAAACTATTTTCAATTTGAACGAAACTTGGCTGGAGCGGTCATATAAAAGCACCAACAACGTTGAAGCTTATTGTTTTCCAGTTCTAATTCGCTGCGACGAATTCAACGCCCAGGATAATGCGCATCAAATAATTTTCGGTTTTCAATTTAACCTTGCGTTTAACCTTGTGTTAAACTAATAAAAAAAATGCGAAGCGCCTCTTTAAAGCTGCATATTTTTTGGTACTCTGGAGTAACTAATCGTTCAGCCTCATATTTTAATATTTGATAATACAGTTTAGCCATTAGTATAACCGTATATTACAGAAGTTTGTGGTTGGTGACATTTTTATATTCTCTTGAGAAGATGTCGTCACCGGATATCTCGACTAGAACTAATGACCCTCATATGGTAATTAACCTAGAATCGACAACGGACAATTTTCGGAAAGTATAATAAAAGAACGAAAACACCCGAAGCGTAACAGTGACAATGCTGTAATTAGAAATTATTGGGGTAAATTAATAAACAGCCCTTTAAGTGGCCACAACAATTTTTTATGTATTTTTTAAAATATCGGGAAAAATAATTTTGAATTGAAAGAAAATTTTGTTGTTTTTAGTCGGATTGCACTAGTTTGATCTAGTTCGTTCACATTATAAATGAAAATCCACCTCTTAGTCTACCTCCTATTTCAACGGTCCCATTCTCCGAAGCAAAACTTTTACCAAATGATTAATTTACAAATAATTGGTTATAAGTTAGATTTAACCAAAGTCTAGGCATAATCGATATTATTTTAATCATTTTTTTGCTTATATAAAATTGGGAGCTATTTTAGCAATTCGGTAACGCACGTCATTTGGGCGTCGACTCGGCTAAAAATTAATTTTAAATTTTATTGATATTAAACATTTCGAAATTTTAATATTTCGGTATTTTCCAAGTGCTAAATTGTTAAAAAAAATGTATATTAAAATTGGATCAACTAAAACATGATGATCAGTTCCTATTTCAAAAAATTGACCGTTAAATATCCTTGCACATTTTGTAATTACTTCACATCATGCTATTAATATAATTTGGTATAAAATTTATCCGATAAAATTAATTTTCAAGTATCATTTTAACAAATTTTGATCTTTCTTGATATCAACATAAAATAACAAATATTAAAATAATAAACAGTAAGAAACCAATAAAAATATATAAATTTAAAAATTTTGACATTGACAATAATAATAATTTATATAATAAATATTTCTATTTGATTTTTTATATATATATTATAATTAGTACATTAATTAAATATATTAAATTTGTTTTATTATATTTTAAAATACTAATAGAGAATTGAACTAGATACAATCTATTATAATTCTAAATTTTTTAATATTTTTTGATACCATAATTAGTATTTTTTTATTTTTTTTTTTGACTAAAATGAAGGAGGGGAAATTAATTATTTAATTAATAATAATAATTATAACAACACACTTCGCGGTATTTCATTATATCTATATATAATATACGTATTAATACTAACAATTTTGTTTCATTTTAAATAATAACAACATAAAACATTTTTTTTATTAATTTTTGGGAAAAGACAAGCACCGCTATATAATTTTATTTTATTTTTTTAAGTTTAATTAATTAACAAAAATATATAAATAAATGTGTATATTTAAATAAGCTTTTCAGTTAAATATTTAATTTGACTTCGATTTATTGCCATTTTTTGTTATAAATTTATTTTAGTTATGTCATTTATAGAGATAATTGAATTAATAAATAATAATAATTAAGTAAATAAAAAAACAAATAAATTACACGCGAATTGACATTTTAATATAAAATTTTTAATTTAACGCAAATAAAATTAATATTTTTACACAAAATTTAAAATTTCTCTGTCTCTATTTATATATAATAAATTAAAATAATAATAATCAGCTATATTCTATTATTTTTATGGTAAATTAATTTTTTAATAATTTTATTATACTAATTGTCTATTTATTTATTTTCTTTTTAAACCGAAATAAATTATTTATGTACACCTTTTATTAATATTTCTGGTAGGGTATAATTTCTATCTATTTAATTTAGTTATATTTATTTATTATTTTTTCTATATAGTACTAATATAGTGTATAATATATTTTATATAATTAACTACATGATTTATATTTATATAAATATAAATAAATAAATAATTTGTAATTAACAAAATTAATATTTTTTTATTTCTCAAGAAAGAAGCGCTTTTATATTTTTTTTTTATAATTTTTAATTGAAATATAACTTTAATAATTATATTATTAATATTTTTTGTTTGTCTCACTGTTACACGAATAATTAATAATTTGTAATAAATAATAATATTTGTTGATTTATAGCATATTTTTTTAAGTATGTATATATATATATAAATATTTAAATTCATTGTTTTAATTAAAAAATTTAGTCTCATTTTTTATTATTTATTTATTTTATATATAAAAAAAAATATTTTATTAAAAAGCAGTTTTGTTTATTTATTTATATAATATTTGTATATAAGTGGAAAAAGGATTTCATTTATTTAAAAAAAAAAATATTATTTGTTATTAATAAAATTTGTAAAATTTGTAATGTAAATTGATTCATTATTTATTAGTTGTTTGTAATATTTAAAAATATGTCGAAACTAAAGTAAAAATGTTAATAATGTTTTGTAAGGTTCTATTTAGTTTTTTTTAATGATTGGAGAAATTTGGTTTGAAACCGTCATTTTTTAATTTACGAAGAGAAATTTAAAAAAAATATTTGTAAAATTTGTATTTATTGAGGTAATAATAATTCGTTAAAATATTAGTAAACGTAATACGGCTTAGAAGGCGAACCGGAAAACTGCGAATCTTCTAGGAAGAAGGAAAATTTTATCAATATTTAAAGTTCGAGTATTTTTAAATTACACTTTAGCATTTGTCTACAAAATTAAGAAAAAAATTTAACTTTGAAATAGGAAAAGCATTTAGAACATTTTTTACCAGAATGATGATGGTTGCGGATTGCAGAGAAAATAAAACTACATACGTACAAACTTTTTTCATTCAGTCTTGGGTGAATATTGATAAAAATAATTTTAATATTCTTATCATGATTTTTCAGTGTTTTTAGTACAGGACCCCTTAGAATCTGAAATGCTAAAGGCCTTTTGATATTGCCTATTACGAAAAAGGATATTTTAATTTATTTGTTTTTACATAAAACTTAAGTTTGCCGAACCAAGTTTAGTTCCAATCAAATTAGATGTTGTCACAGATAATAGTAATTTCTTTATGATGTCTATGCAACTGTACAAATGGCACACTATCTGATTCGACATTCATTCCAACAAAAATTGGTAGGACCGAACACCGTACCAAGTTGGATCCGTGAATTGTTTGCTTTTTATTGATCCTTCTATAATACCGAATATTTAGAAAAGCGGTTTAGAGCTTCCCCATATTTTTCAACAACACGATATCGTCCGTTTATATTGTGATGGCCTTGTAGTTTGAGCAATCGAGAATAATCGTCCAGTTTGTCCTTAAAAATGTATTTGTGCTTGGATAAAATCAATATAATTGGAATAATTAAATAACCAAGGCTTAGTTGGCTTGGACACATTCTCCGTTCCTAAAATCAAACATTAAAACAGACCCCAGGGGGGACATCGTTGTAGGCGGGAAATAGCAAAGCACCCTATCCGATGGCTGAACGACGTTAAGTAAGGGAAGCTTCAAACTCTTGGTTCTCGTGTATAGTGCCTACTTAGAGGTACTTGGAAGAGCATTGCTGATGCGGCCACTTATCTACATGAGTTGTAGCTTCAACGGAGAAGAGGAAAGAATTATATATAAACAAATTGTTACAGAACACACACACAATGTACAACACTTCCCTCATCACATGGGATCATACTTACAATCCTCGTAATATTGACCGATTTTTCAAAAATCCGAATAGTAGTGA
Organism: Nephrotoma guestfalica; assembly: GCA_963691935.1. NCBI lineage: Eukaryota > Metazoa > Arthropoda > Insecta > Diptera > Tipulidae > Nephrotoma > Nephrotoma guestfalica. The sequence goes on from OY829913.1 coordinate 239,329,616, forward strand.
ATATGTCCGTGTATATACTACTGTGCGATCGCTTCAAACAGTACTGTGGCAATTATTACTGTACAAATAATTTAAGAACAATGTCTGACACTCAAACACCATATCGTGTGAACGCACAATTTCTAGACAGTAAACGATTCTGTTTAAAAGAATTGTATATGGACTGTATTACCAACACACCTAGAATAACAGGCAATTCTGCTTAATACGTTATCAAATTTATGTTGAAAGTTTCTTTTCTAAACTGTAGACGGCAGTAATGTTCGTAAATGGCTCTTGATATTTCAAAGTTTAAGGAAATGTTGAATGCATATTTTATAATAAATTAATCTTTACCAATAGCACGTTGTATAATGAATTAAACATATTATTGAACCATTTTTTCACCGCGACGTTTCACGATAAAACAATCACACAAAAAAAATAATTTGATTATACTACCATCTATAGTCAAAGATTTGAACCGTCTAAATTAAATGACGACATATAGCAACATATTTACTAGCAACGTATTCGTGTGTAAATTGATTGTACTATTCGTTTCGTTCTATATACGCTCTAGTTAACGCCCTTATGTTAGAATGTTGTAGTTATAAGTGATCTTTAATTTTGTCAGTAAATTTTAAACTTACTATCGTTGTAAAGATTGGTTATGACGAGGTTCAAAAATTAATGAATATGTGTTTCGATTTCGATGGAGTAGTATTTAGATATTGATGTTACTTGCCAATAAAACCTAGCCCTGAACTGGGGAACCAATTCGTAATCCTGAAGTAGTACTGTTCCGTTATGGTTCCCCGAAGTTTGTCTGTCTCATCTAGAAGAACTATATCTTAAATCCGCATTATTCAGTCGACAGAATGCTGTAGTGATTTAACTTGTTTCATTGACAGAAAGTTGCTGTACATATTTGTCACATAAAATGATGCTAAATTGAGGAAGAAATGACAATATTAACAAGACGTCTTCCCAAGAAGAGCATACTTCTTTATGGATTTTTGCAAGTGATTGATTTCATTTAGGTTTAATACAGGTACGTGTGTCTATAGAGTGCAGTGGCAACGACTTACTGTGCAGCGGCAGCGACTTAGTGTGCAGCGGCAGCGACTATGTGCAAACCAACATCGGGCGCTCCTTTCTTAAACACATGTGACAAAAATATTCTACTTGCTGTACCTTTTCTTTGCACCTTCCCTTCTTTTCTTTGTAGTTAACTACTATTAAAGTATTTTTCTAATTTGGGATTATGGATAATGCTAAATTAGATGTGCGGGAAATCGAACAGATTTATTTATATTCCACTCAACCGAAATCTAAAGCGAACATCCCGATTGATTTCAAATACCGATTGATTTCGGATATAAATTTATTATCTACTCTCGAACCATCTAATTTTAAATTTTGTGAACAGAGGTTCATAAAACACAGTCCATATAGGTATAATGTGGAAACGAAATTTCGTTTTTTGGGTGCAGGCAATAAAATTCCAAAATCACACTAACGTTGCGAATATGTAATGGACTAGATAGTGCGGTTTTTCTATTGGATTTGACCGATATGATAGCGGTTCATTGCGACAGAGCTCGCAAACGTTTTAAACCTCCCAGATCAAGCCTTGGTAATTAATTCTTCTCAGTCTGCTGTAGATAATGAAACGAAAATATATAAATCAGGTTCCCTTGTGACATACATATGTCTCTAGGTTTTAAATGTATTGACGCCTTTTACACGACTCATCTTACTCGTGTTTTTTCCTTATTTTGTGTTATTGTGCTTATCGTCCAATCATATTATCATCGTCTGCCTCGATTGTTATAAAACATTGGTATCTAATTTATCAGGAGCGATGTTCAGTTAAGCCTATGTGTTCCGATGATAAGTCCCAGTGAATTTCAAGAATTTAATAAATTACTGAATTTCATGTAAGCATATCGAAATGTACTTTAGACACAAAAATGGTGTTGAGCAAAATTAAAGCCATTTACATTTTAAACTCAATTAGGGCAGATCGCCAATTTTAATTACAGGACTCATTGGCAAGACATACCAATTTCATCTACTGTCATCTGAATAATACGAATTATTTAAAAAGGCAGGCGATAATGGTCTAAGCAAGGAAACCACATCATGTTCAATGTCCATCATCGATTTAATTTTAAATTGGAAAGTAACAAACGATATTTTGACTTCTGATTACAGTTGTATGTCGCGTATAGTGCGATTCGTTCGACTAAAATTTCGACTGTTTTGTGAAATATTTGTCCACTAATTATGAACCGAGAAGCTCGGAACAAAACTTTCTGGTGCTTCGAGCATTAAAATTTGGAGAAAATAAAACTGAAAAGTGTGACTAGAAAAACAAATTTACAGGCCGATTGGATAACTTCCTATTTACAGAAAAATCATTAACAAAAGTTTAGTATTGCTCCTTAGCATACGTTTCTCTGGTTGCAACATAGTTGATTTCGATCTTGTTGCCCCCAAACATCTAATATTTTTGCTGTTATGGTTGTTTGGCCTTTTTCGCAAATGCTAATTATACGTATGGACGTTTTGCATTGGGTATTGTCCTTATGCACCGTTTAAAGTGAGTGGTCTCGATGGGATTTCTCCCGCTGAATTACAACATGTTTGCACCAACACCGTGTTTTGCTACAATGTTCTTTCAAGCTTGCCTGACCTTTTGTTTCATTCCAAGCGTATGGTGAAGACAGATCCGTGAAACAAAGCAACATGGACTTGTTACCAGGATTGATAAATTTCTGAATATCAAAGAATTGGTTATGGGATCTTACTGAATACTGTGGGAGTGTTTTATAGCACATCTTTAGTTACAATGAAAAATTCGTGAATTAGATTGGCAAAAAATGTTGCGTTACCGAGGTTTAGATGGATGGTTTCTCAGTCCTCGTAAAAATTACCAAAGGCTGACCACTAAGTGGCCGTCTCAGACTTTTAGCCAAATTTCAACAGTCCAAGTTTTAACTATCTCAAAGAAACTGCCGTATCTTACCTGATAGATTAAGCTTACTATACTGTGGATTCTTAGTGCGATAACGAGAGCTTTTACGTATAAGGGCAGAAATCTGAGTGGCTTTATTAATCCGTTTATAACAGAAATCTCCTAATATTGTATGAATTTACAAGTTTTTTACTAAGACGGTTTGTGCGCTAGTTTTGGTGAGAGCTTCGATATCTACTGCTGAAAGTTCGTTTTTAGGCGTCACGCAGTCTGGATATTAATTTGTTTATTTTTTTCAAGCTTCGATCACTGGTCTGACACAATGTGTATCCGAACTAGAAAATAAAATAAAATAGGTTTCATATCATTTATGATCGTTCCCTGGATGAGGGCTTCTTGGTATTCATTCAGCGACTTATGGTGGTAATCGTAATTATTTAATTATAGATTTGATAATATAGTTTAGTTAATATCTGATGATTAACATTAACATCAATCAATTTTATTCAATTATGACATATTTTATATTACTGCATTTTGAGAAAACATTTAAAAAGCAAGTTTACATTTTTTCAAATAGGAACCATTACTCAGAACCTTACGTATGTCTCAAATTTTGTTAAGTGCAGTGCCCCTGGAATATGCCGAGCCAAAACTTGCTTGTTCTTTATATTTCAATAAATATGTAAAAGCCAATTTTTTGCACAATTTTAGTTGGCACTAACTTCAATACAGTGTCTTGAAATAACAAAACTACAAAACTTTGTTAGCTTGAGAAATTCCATTTCAGATAGTTTACTTTCCACACAGGTATTCTCATAAATCAGGCAACTGGTTTAAAATACTTTGCACTACTGCTGGTTACGAAACTCCCAAAACCTCTGTATTTACAAGGAATAATTATGAAATTATTCAGAGGACGCAATAAACATTTTGTTAAACTAGAGCAAGTTAGGCATTCCAAAATAAAGGATTTGCCTCTTATTTTCTAATCCGCAATGTCACATAAAATTTACAGAATCTTCACAGTCTTCCGATCGCCAGCACTAGCCACTATACACGGGGAAAAGACTGTTCTATATAAATTCTGCGTTGGATCTATTTCTAACTAACCAAAATGTGTTACTGTACAAAATATAATATAATAAATTAATATAATTATTCAAAATTAACGATAGTTTTATGCAACAAATATTATTATTTTAAATTTAAATTAAATTAAATTAAAAAAAAATTATTTGTTTTATTATTATTATTAGTATATAGATAATTAGTTCATATATCATATTTGTAAAAAGCTATTGATTTCTTTTAATTAATATTAATTAATAATATTCGTTTCATTAATTTAATTTTTATTTTAATATTCTGTTAAAAACATTAAAGTCTTTTATTTTAATACTTTTAAGGTTAGTAAATTTTTGTTCATTTTTTTTAAATTTAAAATTATATTCATTTAAATAAAAGCACATTTAAAATATATAAATTAACTAATTAATAATAAAAGACAATAAAATTCTATTTAATATATTTTTTTTAGTATAATATATTAAATTAGTTTAAAAAATATAATTATTAAAATTATTAATTTCACTCCTCGTCAATTTTATCGGATAAATTTAGACTGATTGTGGGTACGGGTGACACAGGTTGATCACCCGGCGGTGGATTAAATGTTGGTAAAAATGGATTTGTGGAAGAATATTGTACTCGATACATTGCGCCTAATTGATTTTCGGTATGGTTTATATGGTGTGCCCCACCACCACCATGATCACTTTGTGTTTCCGTAAAATGAGAGGTCGATGAAGAAGACGGCATGGAAGAGGAAGATGTGTACTGTTGTAAATATGAGGGTATTGTAGTTTTTGGTAGGGTACCATAAATATTCATCGTATTCGATTGATTATATGGATTTGTATTATTAATATTAGTATTATTCGTATTACCTGGACTTGTGACATTCGACGTTTGTTGATTTGGTTTGATTGAATAACTTGATTCAGATTGATATAACATACTTCTAGCTACACTTGAAGATGATGGTAATGTATTCGTATTACTTAAACTTACTCTAGATGGTGATACAGTTGATGTTGTAATGGTTGTCGATGTAGTAGTACCGGCTCCGGTTGTTGTTGTTGCTGCTGATGAAGCTACTGCTGATGCGATTGATGTTACTGATGATGATGATAGACGTAATGATGCTGTAAACTCATCAAAACTTCTATATGGTGTATATCTTTTTAATGAGCTGGTCGATGACGTCGTAGATGAACTGGTCGATGTAACTGTTGTCGGTGATGTATAATATGATATTGGTGATGTGCTTACTGTTGTCGTCACAGTTGATTGTATATTATTACGATTGTATGAGGGCAATTTATAATCTTTTATCGATGATAAATTTAAATTAGATGATGATAGAGATGTCGAAGGTTGCTGTTGCAATGATATTGGATCAGCTGATGAAAAAAGAACACTCCTGGATGGAAAAAGGTCAGTTGAATTAATACTTGGTCCATAAATGTTTGTTGGCTTAGTAGATATAGTGGTTCCTAATAATGTAGTAGTTAAATCGTCGCTGATTATTGATTGTTTATTTACATCGGTGGATAATAATGAACTAATTTCTTGTTGATTTTCTTGTCTTATTGAATAACTACTACCCGATTCTTTAAATCGTACAGTTGATGTTGAGGTTAAACTTGTTGCTGGTGATACACCGCGCTTAATTGTGTCCGTACCTGAAAGTATACGATAAACAATTATTATTTACGACTTAAAATCAATTCGATGTACAAAAGTTCCGCTACCGCACACTACACCGGATGATTGCTAAAAAAATGAGACTATATCATTATATAAAAGAACAAAATGAAGTAAAATCTAATCTCTAAAAATTCTAGAAATTAAACGTACTATCTCAATATAAAATGGAACTCTAATATTCCATCAACGAACAATAAAAGCAAAAAAATCATGCCCGAGGTCAATGTGTCTCGAGATCAGTTCACAGCGTGTGTTTGAAAATGGTTTATACCCGAATCGGATATAATCAGAAAGGATTCAGCAAAATCTAATTTTATTTCATTCATTCAGACCAGTAATGCAATTCTAAGAAATTATAAAAAAGGCCAGCATTTTCACGATCACGATATGACCATACGACGCACCCAAAACAGTACGAACCGACATTGCCGCGCGATATACACGATATAACGTAGCAATTCATCAACCCGGCTGAAGAAAAGAAAACAGTCTCATAATTTTAAAAACAGTATCATCCGTTTACCAAAAATAAATAGAAGTGAAATTTAATGGAACAAAAAAAAAAGAATTACCGGAACCTGATCCGGTTGCGGTTGAACTAGAGCTGCTGCCTGGGGAGGGTGTGGCGGGCTGTGGCAATCGGCCTTGCACCCCCAAGTCCACTAAGCCCTCCAATTGATGGAGCTAAAAAACGCAAAAAATTGATCGAAATTAAATAAATTTTCAAAATTATTGGCGTTGTAAATTTTTTGTGTAACAACACAACCAAAAATACGTTATGCCAACAACACAATAACAAACACGAGTTTAATTTTTAAGTGTATGTATATAATTAATGTTAAGCAAAGTGACAACACATTCACAACAATAAAACAAAATATACAGAATGTCCCAATGTTTTCGGGCACCGATGGTACAGATCAATTCTCTATTTTCTTATGACGGAATTCAATTATACCACCCGAGTAAGCCAATATTAGAACACGCTGCATAAATTAAACATTATAGTTAAATAATATAGAAACAAACAAACATTCAAACATTGCAAGATAGAGTATGTGCGCGCGCCGAAAACAATGAAAGACATATAAAAGCATAAAAACATATATACAACATAGAATTTAAAATATTACATAAAATGTATTTTTAGAACAAATTTTATTGTGGGGCTTACTGTAAAAAACGGATACTATATTATACAAAACTATAAATTTGAAGTAGTAGGTAAGTACCGAGCTGGCCAGACCATATACCAAAATAGTATAGACCTATTTAGCAGTTAATATTAATACACATAAATACAATAACAGGTACGTTGCATGAGCAACAGCATTTAAATTGAGATTGTTACCAGATATTATAAAGGAAACAGATCTGGGCAAACATAGATATACGTAGGAATGTAGGATACTAATATTATGTATCAGATTAAATTATTTTATTATTAAACGACCATCATTTAACAATTAATTCAGAACTGGCTCAGACCAGAGGAATCCGACTGTTTGATTAAAACAAAACGTTATGATGGCCCTAGCGGGTGATGACACAACGTGATACCTGCCACATATATATTTTTAAGGATGTTAGATACTCGTACTAAAAACCTTGAACGATTAAAAAGTGTACAATTAATTTACTTGTTGGATCTCTTAGTTTTTATTTCAGGCATATATTTCTTTAAATTTGGCCTTCCTTAATTAAGAGTGTCACAGGAGGCCTATTTTAAATATTCTTCTAAATATTCTTTAGTGAATACAAAACATGAGAAATTGGAATCAATAAATCTTCAACAACTTAGTGCTATCAGATATCATATAAAACTTGCTTGCTTGTCAGAAAAAGCTGTCAGATTAAAAAAATTAAAAAACAACGAAGAAGAAGAATAGGAATAAAATCCTTATATGTCTCTGAATATAAGAAAGCAAAAAGTGGGGTTTGAAAAGGAAGGCGAGATTGACGTCCGGCTTCGTCGTATCAAAGTCGATTCATAGGTCAAATTAGCACACAAAACACGTTAAACCAAACAAATTACTACTTATAAAATATTAGCTTAGTTTACTCTCTGTAAATTAAACATTTTGCGAGAAAACCAATATTATATTCAGTCTTACTTTGAAATAAAATTGGGAGAGTCATTTACCCATTTTGCCCATTTTAATATGAATAGGTTGTACGGTCCCATCAATCAAAATCTATTAAATTTTATTGGCTGCCAATATAGCAAATACATTACATTACAATTATTCTACTATTATTTACATTTAAATTATTGTATTAATTATACGTAATAAATATAAAAATGTTGTTCGTCTTCCTTACAATTACAAGATTAATTTAACCTGGGTTATTTTTAGTCGGCACAGCTGCAGTTAAATCTCGTTTTAATATAAAGTTTTTAATGTGGTATTACGTTTTCACATTTATTATATTATTTACATTAATAATATTATTTACAATTTTTACTATTTCTACATTACGTAATAATGTATAAAATAATTGTGTGCGTCTATTTACACAACATTTTAATTGTCTAATGTGAATAAATTTGGTTTTGGAATTTATCCGAAGCTTACTTTATTAAGGCTGTATGGTACTGAGAAAACAAATTTCTTTTTAGTATCGATATTTAAATGCCCTTAAATTTATATATACTGGTTTGTTTCTTTAATACGTTCGAGTACCATAATTTCATATAATTTGCTTACTACACTTTACTTATATTGTTTATATGTGTAAAATTAATTAATAAATTTATTATTTTTCATTATTGCTGATCTAAACATTGCATATTATAATAAATTAATAAGCACTTATCTTAGACACACTTTTTATTTCGTAGTTTGCCATCTAGGGACAGTAAATTATCCAAAAATAACCGTCATTGCGGCGTAAAATCAAATAAACTTATCGTTTGCAGTAATTTTTCGATCGATAAAAATCGAACTTTTGAATATTTTTAAACGAAATTTCATATTTTATACGTCATTTCAAGGCTGTTTACAGGGAATATATTGAAAAAATTGATTGAAAAACGATAAACTTTGAAAACATACCAGTGACAAACTAAACATTTTATTTGGATAATCATGAATTAACCTCTCAAGTATATATCTGAGTTCATGCTAAGGAAAGAATTAGGTCAATTGGTAATATTTTGTGGTCAAAAACTGATTTTTACTAAACATCGTTTTTGACAATATGAGTACCATACAGCCTTAAGTAAACGAATGGTTAAATCTAAATTTAGAGGCATAGTTTTCTTTCTATACTACGGAGTATTCAGCTTCCTTGTGTTCACCTCACTTTAGCTTCCTCATTATAAAGAGGATTTAAAGACCCTGGTTTCTGAATCTGGTATTCAAATTTTTATGTATGTAAGTAAATTAATTAACTAATATAATCAGATCAAGATATTTGATGAAGGAAAATTTTATGAGCAATTTATTTTAAAAATTCAGCGTTTTAGCGGTAGTGGCAAATTATTCCTAGAATATATACGTATCTCATATCATTGAAAATGTCTTGAACAATGTCACATGATAAGTTGAAGCACGCTAGTATTCAAAATCATGTGACAAATAAATCATTCATGCGGTTGAAAGGTTTTGATAAAGTAATAATTTTTTTTATCAGCAAGAGCTATGTTAAAACAAATTTAACAAGTTAATGAAGGTTCACAAAAAAAATTTAACAAGTCAATGAAGAATCGGAAAATTCGAAGGGAAGAATCGTTTTGTGGAGAATTTTTTAACGGATATTTTCGGTTTTCATTTTATGAGAATTTTCCAGGTTGAAGCAGTGATAATTATATTTTTAAAAAAGTTTTACTTCATATATATACATATATTTCTTACCAAAGTTTAAGCAATTCAGATTTAATATTTGGATTCATTGTGTATCATGAAAACCTGTTAAAACTGGTCTAGTTTTCAAAATCAATTATGATCGTATATGGAGAGCAAGTTCCCATGAATCATTTTACAATCAATTTTCTTATTGAAAATTTGTAATGTTTCCCAATATCCAGTGAATTTTTCGGATTAGCCAATTTCCAAACCGAAGTTCTGATTACCTCGTGAGGGTTAAGCCCCCAGTGAATGAAAGGTAAACACTTAAAAAATGTTTAGTAGTGAAGAGTATAAAAAGTTACGTACTCTAGAGAACGGACTACAATTAGATGTTTCGCACGGTGTATGGAACTGTTGAGCTATTTAAAGAATGTCCATATGCAAGGTTCGCTTGTTTAGAATGCAAAAATCCTGAAGAAAATACTTTATACGAGGAGTTCAATTAAATTAATAATTTTGTCATGGAAATAAAGCAACATTTAACGTCAAGGGCAATTCCCCAAACTAATAAAAAAACTAAAGAAAATTGAACAATAATCCAAAAAGTATACCTGTAATTGGCTGTCGCAACATTTCGAACGGTGGAACGATTTTGCAATGTAATACTATGATGTCAAGGAAAAACTAAAGACAATCGTTTCAGAATAGATACCAACGGAGCTTAAATCAGGGTACAAACATTTGGAATGTTAGAGCCTAAAAAGTGACGAAATAGTCGCTATTATAGTGAAATCAAGGTAATAACCATCTACTACTACACGATAAACTCTCATAAAATTGATACAATAATTGAAGATCCCGTATAGATTTTACAAAAATTTTACAAGCTGAGAAGTTAAATATATATTTTGACAGATACCATGTCATAGACAAGGTAGACGTCGTAGACTCGTAACGGCAAACTTTGTTGTCCAAGTGAACGTAAAAACAAGAAGCAACGTGTAGCAATTGCATTGCCATAAATATAAAACACAATTTACATATTACTGTTAACCACACTACTTAGACCAGCTCTTGTGCAGTGTACCATTGAAAGATGACAACATTGATAAATCAAATCAGTTACCAACAACAGCTCAAAAAAACCTACTCTACACTAATATTTGCAGCTTAATCTCCAATTCTTAGCGTTACAACATATAATTAAGGGGAGGCCCTCTAAGAAGACATGTGTATGACTCGAAAATTTATATTGTAAATTATAAATGGATACGGTGCGATTCGGATAGTTGGCACACTGGAGGTGGTGTCATGCATATTCACAAACATTTTAAAATAATGTCTAATCTCGAGAGCGGGGTCCCCTAATTTTTGGAGATTCAGATTATAACAGACTACCATACAACTGGGATATTTGGCGTAGTATACAGATGCTGCGAAGAAGTTATCAGTTATAATACTTCCAATTATATTTTTGAGGATTTTAATATTGATGAGTAACGATTTCTACAGTTTAAAATTTAGGAGTCGCACAAACCAGCAAAAGTTTAATATTTCTTTTAACAATTAATTGATAAAATATTAAATGTGAAATTATAAAAGAACAAAAATCAACAATTATTTGATGAGGTTAAAGAAATTAGATCTTGATAAAAATCATTCTGGGGATAAACAAAATTGAATTCTAAATAACAGACTACAGCAATATAGAACACATAATGAATTTATTAAAAATGTTGAAGGCTTAATACTGGAGTTAAAAATGTGATTAACAACGCAAACCAAAATGATTCAAAGTGGAAATAAAATTCATTCGTTCTCACATTGTTAAGACAAAAAAGGAGCGTAGTTTCGGTATTCTGAAAATAATAAAGTCAAGCAAAGATTGAGAAAACTATACATAGAAAAGCTAGACAATTTCACGAAAAATCGTGAAGAAAGCAGCAATCTGAATACTTCAAGAATAGGTTCATTGAAAACCAATATAATCCACCCAGCTCTGGAAAACTCTCAAACCTTAGTATTAAAGGATCCAGGCGGTGGGGTATTGATAGCTAATACCTATATTTAAAATTTAATAGTTAATTGGGAATCTTTAAAACTTAATTGGAAATCTATGTCAAAATCGTACCTGCAGTGCTTCATTTGGACTGTTCATGCCAAAACCTAAACACGTAAAATGTGTGTTGGGTCATACGACATACCAGGTAATACTGCAAAATAATTAAATGTCCGTTGCAAATTTTTAAAGTGCTCTGAACCGTTTCGGAACAGCTTTATTGCATTAATAACAAATAATTAGTTGCGTAACTGGAACACAAGAAAACCGTTCGGCCTTTAACGTATCAAAAGTATTTCTAAAATATTTTTATATAGCCATTTGTTATGTAAAACTAATTAAGGTTATATTCCTTAGACATGTTTATAGAATCTCCCTACCAAGCTAGTCCTAAGTAGTTTTTCTTCGGATGGATAACCTGATGGAGGCGTAACAACCTCCGCGTCAACGTGGAAGCTATCTGTTAGACTATTTATTGAACCGCATACATGACAAGCGAAACAAAATTAATTTAAAAAATAGTCCTAGTTTTGTCCTTTTTTACATTATGACTAATGTCCTAGTTTGGTCAACTTTTGTTCTAGATCGCTGGCTCAAAATATGGTGACCCTAGATTTATGTGAAGTTCAAAATTGACAAGCGATATCTATTTATATATACGGTGTATATTGCCTCGTTCAAATAGTGAGTTCTATGCCAGCTGCATCGGTACGATTGATAAAGTTATTCTTCCATGCAATATAAAAAACGACGCAGATTCGTTGACGTCATGGTCGGTTTCGATATAAACCAAATAAACACGATTGCTAATAATTTAAAAAGATTTCTGGGTCTTGTATTTACCACTGAGACTGATACTTTCAAAATAATTGAATCACTAATAACTCAATCCTTTAGTCGTAAATGATATCAACCACAAATCGGAAATTGTATTTGATACTATCTACTGTAAGAAATCAGAACACGGGCAACAATTTTAAGAAGGCATATTATGCCGATTGACAGTTTTATTTAGTTTAGCAATGGTGCTTGGTCAAGAACGAGTGAAAAAAAAATGTAATGGGGCGTTTGATTAAGCCGTAATGAGCATACAATTATTTGTATGTCAATCTCGATGTTGTTTTGCTTTTTAATTTCGGGTTTGGTCCGATTTTAGATTTGAGTTCTGCTAGGGTTAATTTAAATGATTCAAAGCGTGGTCAAGACTGAATGGAGCCCATAATGAGGCATTCGATTAGACCATCATGAGTCTAAAATTGTTTGTATATCAAGAGATCTTGTTTTCGTTCTAATTTCGGCAAATTTAATTAGACTAAAATTAAGCTTTAACTCTCCAAATGTTTTCAAATCAATTTTGAAATGAATTCTGCTAACTTTTTCTAAAGCTAGCAGAGTAGGATTCTGCTAACATTAGGAACGAGATGGCTTCTGATATGGTTTTATTGCTACTGATAATGATTATCTGTTGGCATCGCATCGCATCGATATTCAATACCCTGAATCTTACGATATATCTAATCATATAAAATTCAAGAGCATGCTTATTTGTTTATGCTTGTACAATAAAAACGAATCCGATAGGGCTTATTTTAAAAGTAATTCAATCATGATTAATAAAAAATTATCAAAAAAAGTAAATATTTTAATTCCTTCATTTCCAAAATTACCGCCAAAATGTTCTTTTTGGGTTTTCTCAAAAACTTTTTGTTTATTTCTTTTTTTGTAAATAATTTGAAAATTATTATTTTAAAATATATAAAATTAAACTACCGTTATTTTTTGTTTTCTTGAAAAATACGCTTTAGTAAGGCCCGTACTGTAACCTCTTTCGTCACATCCTGTTGTTATGGCAATTTTGAGTTACATTTAAATATGAGGTAACTAATTTGAATATACCCACTCGTCGTTTATATCATCCAAACCATAAAAGAAATCCAGAGCGAGTTCAAAGCAACGCAACATATGGTCCGAACAGCTAAAAATCTAAGGAACAAGAACGGTCTACAAAGTCTAGCAGCTAAGCCGCAAAGCGAATAAGTGATGAGCTCAAGCAGGAAGTAATATCTTACGATACTGATGATGACGTTAGTAGGATAATGCCGTAACGTAAAAACGATTGTTTAAATACCGATAAAACTAAAGTTCAAAAGCGGCTAATGATGTGTACATTGAACGAGTGCTCGGACGGATATAAGTCGCTGCATCAGGACGAGTAAAAAAAAATTAGGTTTCCCAAATTTTCACTGCTCGTCTTAATCACTGTGTATAACCAGTTAATACTGGAACGCGTACAGGCTGCGTATGTACTGTACATCATAATGTAAAATTATTTATTCATGGCACCAAAATGGAAACTATTACTAATGGAAAGATAACCCACTACCGGAATAGTATTTCATCTATATGTGCTGAGTCTACACCAATATGCTATCTTCTAGAATGCAAAAGCTATCCAAGACTGGATAACGTTAAAGAATATTTGCAAAATGCATTTGAGGAGAAAGATCAATTTCTGGATTATTTCGTAAATAGGCGAAGAATATGTTGCCTCTTGCTTCATTTAGTGTGGTGCAGTCAGGCATTATTAAAATGAGAAAAATTGATTAACGTCGGTTTTAAACCAAGAAAACCACCTTTTGAAGTTGATTGTGAATAGCATTTGCATGCAACAGCTCATGAAAAAGGTGTATGTGATATAGTAGGGGGTACTATCAAAAGAGTGGCGTCCAGAGATAGTCTCACAATGGAATACGACCAATAGAGATGGATTATTTAAATAGGCTGGTCACACAGTCATTCCAACAGAAGATGGCTACATGAAATATAAAAAATATTCTAATTTTCACAATTATGTTAAATTTAAATTGCAATTTTTAAATAGTCTAACATTTAATTTTAAACAACATTAATATTAAATAATTAATATTAAATATGGGTTTGAAATTTATAAATATATTTGAATATTAAATGATTAGAAAAACGAACTAAATGAGAAGAACCACCTATTTGAAAAAATTATCACTATACTGGGTAATTTCGTATTTACAATGTTTCCATATAAAATGAAGTACGGCTCTTACTAAAATGTATTTTGCAAGAAAACAACAAAAAACGGTAGTCTAGTTTTACTCGTAGGTTATGTTTTATTTTCAAATTAATTAAAAAAAATATTTTTTTGAGAAAATTCAGGAAAAACAATTTGGCGGGAATATTGCAAATGCAGAAATTAAAGAACTTACTAAAGGGTGTTTTTTTAAGAGGTTGCCGATTTTTTTTTTGAATAAAACACATATAAAATTATGAAATGACCAAAATTTTTTTTTATTTGGTAGATAATTTTTTGGCATTTAACATTTAAACACAATTTCTGGCATATGGCTACCACGACTATTTTTCACAAATGTCATTCTGGAGGTCCAATTTTCCAGCACTTTTTCAAGCATTTGAGGGCGTATGTCAGCAATGACACGTTGAATATTGGTTTCCAAAGCGTCAATCGATTGAGGTTTATCCACATAAACCAATGACTTCACGTATCCCCACAAAAAGTAATCGAGTGGCGTCAAATCGCACGAACGCGGAGGCCAATTCACCGGACCATTTCTCGAAATAATGTTGTCGTTGAAAGTTTCTTTCAATAAGTCGATTGTTTCACGTGCTGTATGGCAAGTGGCACCATCTTGTTGAAACCACATTTCATTCATATCCATATCTTCAAGATTTGACAACAAAAACTCATTTAACATGGTTCTGTATCGATTTCCATTCACGGTAACGCGTCGTCCTTCCTCATTTTTAAAGAAATATGGACCGATGATCCCACCAGCCCATAGACCGCACCAAACAGTACATTTATCAGGATGCATTGGTAATTCTAGAACGGCGTGTGGATTATCTTTGCTCCAAATGCGACAATTTTGTTTGTTGACGTATCCATTTAACCAAAAATGCGCCTCATCACTGAAGAGAATTTTACGGTAAAAAAATGGATCTTCGTTCAATTGATTTAACGACCAATCACTGAATTCACGGCGCAAACGATGGTCGTGTGGCTTTAATTCTTGCACCAATTGAATTTTGTATGGCACCAAACCCAAATCTTTACGTAAAATTTTCCATAAAGTCGATGGACAAAGTCCAATTTGCTGAGCACGACGACGAATCGATAAATTGTCGTTTTCTTCGACACTGGCCTCAACGACAGCAATATTTTCTTCTGTACGAACTCTTCTCATTCTTGTCGGTGGCTTGGCATCCAAAAGAGTGAATGTAGACCGAAATTTGGTAATTACGTTCTTTATGGTGGTCTCTGACGGACGATTATGTGCACCATAAAATTCACGAAGTGCTCTATAAACATTTTTAATTGAACACTGATTTTGAAAATAAATTTCCACGATTTGAAAACGTTGTTCTGGAGTTAACCTATTCATAATGATTTGCCAAACAATACTGAGTAGAAATGCCACTTTGAGCTGTCAAAACAACTGTCATAAAATAAAACGACATCTATCGGAAAAACAAACCTCCTAAAAAAACACCCGTTATTTTAATATTGTTTTATTAATCCGAATGGAACCACAAATCTAAAACCAATATAATTCTACCAAGCTTCAAATGATTCCTGTTAAAATTTCATGACATTTCGATCATTAATTCACAAGTTACAGTTGTTTTAGTGACGCCACTTTTGTTAATTTCAAAACAATGGAAAAAAATAGAATTTCGTGTGTTGAATAGACACTGTTTTTTGATGGAAAAAATACCGTTCAAGCAAAGCAGTGGCTTGGCAAGTGTTATCCGGACTCTGCACCAGCAAAATCAAGCATCATTGACTGGTATGCTGAATTTAACCGTGGTCGTAGAACCATCGATGATGCACCAGGCTCTGGACGAAAACATAAAAAAAATCTTCGAAATTGTTTTGAAAGACCGTAAAGTGAAGTTGCGTGAGGTGGCTAACATTGTAAATATATCAATGAAACGTGTTGGTCATATTTTGCATGAACATTTTTCCATGAGAAGTCTGTGTTCGAAGTGGGTACCGCGTTTGCTCTCAATGGATCAAAAATTACAACGCTGTTTGGAGCTGTTTAAGAGCAATAAAAAGGATTTGTATGCGGTATGTGACAATGGATGAAAAATGGATCCACCACTTTACACCAGAGTCAAATCGGCAAGAAGCGACTAAAAGCACAACAGTCGGCTGGAAGATATTTTAGGATGCACATGGTATAATATTCGTTGACTATCTTGGGAAAAGAAAAAGAAAAATAGCGAATATCATATCGGGTTATTGATGCGTTTGAAGGAAGAAATAAACAAGACAATGCACCAGTGCACGAATTTCACATTGAATTGCTTCCGCATTTACCGTATTCGCCAGATTTGAACCCAGCGATTATTACTTGTTTGCAGACCTAAAAGAAAGCTCCAGGGAAAAAGATTTGGTTTCAATCAAGAAGTAATTGCCGATGGAATAAAGTCGTAGCTAACAATGGACAATACTTTGGATAAAATACATTATACCAATCTCTCTGAATACAGCTTCGAAGTTATAAAAACAAACCTCAAAACTTATTTGTACCCTCAATATTATAAGTTGTTCTAAGATGCAGAGAATAGTTTATGGAATGTTCAAGTTAGCTGTTTGAGAAATAAAAATGGCTGCGTTGAATTTAGGGCCAAGTGTGACATTTACAAAACTTAAATAATTTGTTAGAACTTTATCTCTAATAAATTGAAAATATTGTTTAAATTTGCAAGAGCTGATCAAATGTTTTTGTCTGCAGCTATAAGATTTTCTCGATGTAATCGAATGCACCATAAATTGTTACTATAAAAATATCTGCTCAACGCAATATCGTTTTCCCAAGCTATTCTGTTAGTAATATTATGGATCGGATAAATGCTTAAAATTAGGTTGTGTTACCGAATCGGTTCCGAAGAAGTAGACTCCCATTATTGCCGGGTTCTATGAGCGTTAGCAAAGTAGTTCAAGTTGATGTTCAATGGAACGCAAATTTGTGCAGTAGAAGTAAAACATAAGAAAACAAAAGTTTTAATTGAGTAGTTCTAAGTATAGCTAAAAGTACTTGCGAGTACTTTTCTAACGCCATAATGAAACTCGGCTATTAACTAACATGTTGAAATGTTTGACTATTTTTCTACCATGGATTGTTGACATCGCCATTATGGGAGCCTTACTATAATAACAGATATATCACACGACCCTAAGCGATATTTGAAAAATATTAGCCTCGACCTCTGGCGCTGAAAAGAGCGAATCCACGCCTCCATTTTAATGTCAAAAAAGGCCTAATACAAAATTAAGTTGTCAGGGCTTTTTTAAAATTAAATTAAACGCTCTGTGTACATGAATGTTACAAATATACCTGAAGCACCTTAGTACTACAAAATTACGGCTATAGCGCTAGAGGCCAAGCAACATCTTTTCAGGATTTCAGTTCACAAATTCACCATTTCGGCGCTAGTTGTTGGTAAATTAGTCGTTTAACGCAAAATATGTTTCTTGACATTGTTATTCAGTGCAAACCCCAACATACATCTATTAGCCATAAATTAGATTTAAAACTAGTCTGGTTTGCCTGATATTTGTTAATATAGACCAGGGAAAATAATATTCAACCAGTCTTTACATTTACAATATCTCTGAAAAGCCTGATCGAAATGTAAAAAATCGCACAATTAAAGTTCTATAAAAGATTATAAAACAACTTGACTGATTAAAAAAAGTTAGAAGAATTTTAGAAAAACTATAACCACTGACTAGAATGATCTATTAATAATTAGCCTGCAGCATTATTTGCCAAACTTACGGCTCTACAACTTTTGAAGCAATTAACTTGCCTCAACCAGCGAAAACTTAAGGCTGAAGTTGTGCTCTGTTTGGATCACTTAGGGAAACGGTACGACCACCAAAATTTTAGTTGTTTATTTGTGACGAGAAGTCTATACAATTTTGGTGATTGTAGCACTAACCGAAATGGTACAAACAGCGTGCAACTTAAGCTCTTAAATGTTCGCTAGTTGAGGCATAACTTAGATTATAATTAATGATAGTGATTTCCATTTACCATTTAGGTTTGCATTTCTAGTATCTTAAATATAACCAGAGGACCCTGTGTACAGATCTAACTATTACGATTTTGCAAACCTTTCCTATAAAATTGTATGTCTGTAACTTATAATTTGTGAGCTTAGTTTGGCTCATAAAACAAGACAACTTTTTAAAAGGCATTTTGCTTAGCCAGGTGCATCAAACAGAAGAAATCAGAACTGTGTATTTCCTTACAAAGAAATATCTGTTTGGAGTATTCGCGTGCGGTATAAAAAATTTGACAAATAGTTGCAAGAATGCAAATAACCTACGTATACCGCTCTGGTCCGGAACATCCAACATTTATCTTGCTGATAACTGTTGAGCTATTTTCTAGCATTGGTTTAATATAAGAGTTTCGGTAAATATATTTAAAACCATAACTATGGAGCAATTTCGTAATGGCTATACTTATACCATCGAAACATTCAGTAGGAATGATCGCTGGCTTCCTTTTAACGGAAACAGACTAATTGGTTTAAATATGCTAAAACTATTTAGTTTTAAAAATAATAAATGGTTTATCTGAAATATAATAAAATTATTACAAAACTTAAATTACAACGCTTAGAAGAGGCCTTAAACTTTAGAACAAAACAATTGGAACAAAGCAAAGCTAATAGCAACAAAAATATTTTGCGTAATGCTCCAAGCCAACGAATACATAAACTGGATCCGATACAAGATGTATGTAAGACAAGATTCAAGACAAAATGTATACATTTATAATAGTCAGCGTATATATTGTTTTAGTATATCCACGTTTTGCCCAGATCTGAAAGTTGATAATATAAGTGTAATGTGAATGAAAATTCTATCTAAATAAAATGTACATTAGGAAATTTGGCTTAAAATTTACAGCACACCAATTACAAAATATAACATCAAATGGATTTTTTTTTATTAAATAAACACAAAAACCAAATAAAAATTTAAAAAAACTGCAGGAATTTTTGTTTTCGAGTTTAAACACTTAAGAAATTTATGTAGCAATATAAATAAAAAATGTTCTTTCAAAAATTTTGTAAAATTCATCCAACAACATCACAATTCGTACCAAATTATTTTATATTATTTGTTTTAGCTTAGATTAGATATTTTTTTTTTTTTGAAATACATTTTGAAAGAAACAAACAAAAAATACCTGTTGGCCCACTTGTGGCGAGAGACGAGGCGATTGAACTAACTGACCCACTGCTGACTGAGACTGATGAATGCTGGGAGTGGCTAAGAGCTGATGATGATCGATTGATAGATTGCTGGCTTGTGAAGGGGAAATGTGAAGGCTGGATTGTGGTCTGGCCACTTGCAATGCACTGACTTTGTTTCCACGCTGCTCTACTGGCTCGCCGCGACGACCTGTCTACATAGGACTCTGTATTAACAACGGAATGGATAGAGAAATATTTCTATATTAAAACTAAAAAAAAAAGCAAAACCACACACCACGCTTTTCACGCTATACTTTTTATATTTTTTCTATATATTCATGTGCCCACCATATATCAGTCACCTCCAGTCAATCATTAAATATAATTAAAAATAAAATAATTTTTATATAAAAAAAATGAAAATAATAATTATTTACGGTTATATCGGAAATAAAGTAAAATTGCTCGAAACTCTAAATTAGACTACATTACCTGAAGAAGTGTGGGTGGTTTGAGGCTGCGGCCATATTTGCAGTAAGTACTTAAGTACCGCGATTGGTTTTGCATGGTCAACTTCATCGCCTGGGGCCGTCGCGGATGAATGTAACATCAGTGGTGGACCGATAACAGTGGCTAGCGCTTGAGCTGACATTTTATTCCGCTCCGATGCCGACACTACTAAGGATAAATGATCCAAAAGGAAGACGAGTGTTGCCTGAAACAAACCAAGTGATTAGGATACGCAAAACGAAATCTAAATAAAATAATTACCCTATTCGCTCGAGGCAAACAGTCCAATATGCTCAGCATAAGTTTTGCGTTTCCTTCAGGATCATCAGGTAGACAGACAGCTGAAATTATAAAATTATCCGGTATTACGAATCAATGAAAAAATTTTAATATGAAGCGTGTTATCTCACCAAGAGCATCAACAGTCATTTGGAATAAACATCTTGTGAACAATGGCTCTGGAAGTTCCCGTAGATAATCCTTGAGCACTCCAGTAATAACATTTATGTCAGGAACATTTTCCGGGCTTAATTCTACGGCACGGCTATTTCGCTCAAATGCTTCTCTCAATAACCGTTTCTTTGAGGCCGAACCACATAAACGGTATAATCCGATTATATCCAAACCCCTTCGCTCAACTTCTTCGACGCATCGTCGCAATACGATTGGTACAGGCGCACTACCCGGCGCTCCTTTTGCTTCTCGTGTTACAACAGTTTCTAGATCAGCTCCAAACAGCTGTGGATAGCCTGAACGAATTAACGTCAAACCTCGACGTCGATATAATGTTACTGGATCCGTATGTCGTATCCGTAAATAAATTGTACCACGCGGTTCCACTTTCAATGCAAGCTGATGTAATGGAGATTGTCGCAGCAGTTGGGTTAGGGATAGTGCACCACGGAAACATAATTTATGCCGATGCTGGGGATCCCACGAATAGACGAGCACGTCTAATTGCTTATTATATACTAGGTCTAGCTCAAATGATTCATCCCAATCGAATTGTAAATCACCCGACCGAACTACAGTCCTTGCTTTGTGCACACGATCACACTCGAGCACACAGTATAAATCACGAATTGTCGGTTGTGCGATTTGAGTACCTTCAGGAGTTGAACGTAGCCCGCGACCAGCTAAAAGGTGTATCCAAAGCATTCCAGAAATGCCATTTGAATCTATCACGGGTTTGTCTAATTTATATTTTGCGAATTCGGCCGGGTTTATATCAATTTGTCGATTATGTGCACGAGGCAGCGTTGTGCTTGGTGTCGGCGCTGGACTTTGATGTCCTGTACTGACACCGTATGAGCTGCCTGGAACTCCGCCCGGACCACCCGGGCCAGTTGTAGTACTTAATTCTAATAATTGTCGTAGTCGACGTACACTAGGCGAACGTATTGATGAACCTGTTCCTAAATGTTGCGAAGATAACGAGCGAACCGGTGGCATATTCGATAGCCCAGCACGATTTCCTATTATATTTCGGTCTAAGGTTGATGCCGCATATCCTCCCATTCTAGCACTGTACAAATTTTCAGTCTACAAATAAAACATACATTAAAACAAATTACACATCAGGCAATGAAGAGAGTATGGGCATACATTCCGAAGTGCATCATGAATATTTTCTGCGCTGCACGAGAATCGTTGGCCACGCTGTGCCATCAAAATATCGCGGGGTATTTTCATTTGATCACAAATTGCTGAACTGCTTGGCGCACGTCTCAACCATGCACGATATTCATCCGATGTGAATATTGATGGGCTTGTTGTCATTCGAGGATTTCTTGGGTCAAACATGGGTGCTGTAAAAAAACGATAGAATAAAATGGTTTTTGTGTTCAAATAATACCGTTCGCCTTACCACCACTGCGATCTCGTCTGGTTTGCGCGGGTGGTAATTCTGGTGCAGATAAATTACCATCACTATCATCCATTAGCCGGTCTCCGAATCGTGTGCGGAATCCTAAACGAGTGGCACTCGGCCTGTCACGTGGCAATGAATTGAATTTGGTGAAATCGGGTCCACCGCCAAGGGCTGTTGTACTACCGCGGTTTGTAATACTGCTTAAATTAGGTCGATAATAGTAGTTATATCCAGGACGTGGTCCTATTGTCGCCTCTGTATCACTTGAATAATCCAGTGATGGACGTGGTCGTTGTCGTTGTAATGTTGACGATGTTGTTGTTGTTGCGCCATATTTATTTATTGTGCGTGATGGTGGTGGTTCGTATCGACTGTAACGGCCGAGCGTACCACCTGGACCAGTTACTGTGCCTGCTTTTAAACTAGATCGTAGCAACGAGTGCCGCCCTAGCGACGATGAATAATCACCGTATGTTGGTAAATGTTGATCGGATCCACTGCGAGGGAATCGATTATGCGATTGACTCATACCAATACCACCAGCGCCACCGGTAGACATTCGCCGTGATGTCGATGACGGTTGTCCAGGATAAAATGAATGCACTTTTTCCGCTAAACTTTCCAGAGTTCCCGCATTTTGATAGTATGCATGCGATGGCGTAAAATTATGGCTTCCCTTTGGTTGCTCGGTTATCACGGATGGTGGTGGCGGTGGCTTATAGCCCCAATTTGGTGGATCATTCATTGTATTCGATCGACTATTATAGTATAAATCTAATTGTTCACTTTGGGGACTGTAATTATTTAGGCCAAGTCCTAGTCGTGAACGTGATTCTGTCATCTCGCGGCCGTCACCAGTTCGTCGTTCCCGCGATGAACGTGACCGTGGCCCCGTATCATGATCCATTATTTCATCGTCGCGTAGATCACGTTTTATTACAACTACCGGGGGTGGTTTTTGTTCAGGCCTTGATAAGGGCGGTGGTCCTGGCGAATTGGCACCACGACCACCACGTCTCTGTCTTATTGCTAATACTAGTCTCCGTGGTATTGACATGATTATGACCACGTCATCGAGGGACATGCGTGTTACATCAACTAAATTTACAGCTAAAATTTCATCACCCACCTGAAAATAATATAGAAAAATAGTTGTTAAAATACGAATATAAAGTCCAAAAGTACTTCAAATATTAAATTTATTGAAAACTACGAGTAATACATTATTCATGAAATGTTGTAACTACATGTTGAAGTTACCAGTTGAACAATGTAATTTTGCCAGAATTAAATTTTTTTTTTGCTTCTATAAGTATTGTCGCAAATTTAATTTCTACGATGGTGAAATATATACTGTACTGAAATATATCAGGATATACAAGGGATCTGTTGCACAAATGCACATTAGCCCTTAGCATACCATCCAATTTGAAGAATTAAAATTTTCGAGGTCTATTTACTCTGCCAGCTGAAAAATCACACCAATCACTGTAGGTGCAACAGGTTTTGATTCTCGTGGATTTTCTTCATTGCAGATTTGACAATGTTGTTTGTTTACAACTCCATTCAGTTGAAAACTTGCTTGGTCGCAAGAAGAGTTTGTTGCAAAAATTCGTATTTTCTAGTTTTCCTGTATTGCTCAATTAGCGAATTGACTGATGTCTTTATTTTTTGGGTTATTTGAATTTTGATTGAAGATCCTTTTGCAAAATTCTGAGTAAACTGCCTGGCGTGTATTTATCGTGAAGGGCGACGAATTGATGTTTTGGACTCTCATTAATACTCCCACTTACAGCAGCAATATTTCATTGGAACAACCACTACGATTGCACATTTTGCTTTTGCATCCTGTACAAAACGAGTTTCCATAAATTAAGATCAATTTTTCGAATGGTTTCAATCGACGGACAATTTTCGCTCTCATATCCAGTAGGAAATTTTCTTACAACTTTTGCATAACTTTCACCAAATTTAAAATATTTTTCAGTCATACGTGTTGTTCAATCGTATGTTTCTATTTGTCATCTATCAAATAACATATGGGCTGTTCACCCACAAGTCCAAAAAAACCATATCGATATTTTCTCATATGTCTTTAAACGGCTAATTCAGTTCAACTTGAAAATATAACTCGATAAATGTGAATTTCTTAAAAAATAACCTGAGTATCACACAAGAACGGGTTAACCGAACCATGGACAAGCTCAGCTGTGACCAATACAAAATACATATAAAAGAGGATTAAGAATTTCTTTAGGGTTATCGGAATAATACATCCGGCCTAGAAACTTTAAAAAGTATTATAGCCACGACCAAAAATAAGCCTAACTCGATTCTAGTAAATCTTTCGTTCTAACAATAAATGCATTGGCATTCACGTTAGTTGCGGTTTTGATGCCAACGCATGATAAGAAAGACCAGTAGAATTTTCTTTCAGAACATTAAATGATACCGAAATAAGAAATGTCACAATTCAAAAGGAGGCACTACCGATCATTTAGGCCGCACAGCGATATGGTAATCCTGTCCTAACCTCAGATAATGCTTTAACATATCGACTATTAAATTTAATTTCTATAATAACCAAATAATTTTCAGAGGATCAGTACAGGATACTGTAATTGCTAAAGTGCTATTTACCAAAACAAATTGATACTAATTATAAAAAACGAGATTAGAACGCCTAACAAAGCCCATCAAAAATTCGATTATTGAAAACGAGCACGAGAGAGCTCATAAAAGAAACTAAAGAAGTGTAATCCAAAGCCACCATAACGGACAAATTTAACACCAGTAAGTTCAAAATTACAAACAACAATACAATAGCGGCCAAAGATAGCAGCAGTTGCATTGTACAATAGCACTGTATTTTACTGGCTTCACGCCAAATGAGATAATCTTAAACCAGAATAAACTGATAAATCAAAAAGAAATTCGAACCGAAGCAAAAAAAAAAATTCCCAAATTGTGTACGAGTAGGGTTAAAAAACAACAGAAAGGAAAATTCAACTAATTTACGAGTAATTGATGGGCATGTCGTATTGGTTTTAACCAAAAGCTCGACATAAAACTGATGTAACTTTAAGTTTTAACCTGTTTCATGATATACAAGCGAGCGGAAAATTAAAAATGTTCTGATTTGCGTGAAATTTGGTAGGAAATTTATAAAATTTGAATAAAACTGCTTTTGTACCACCCATTTCATTTTCATGGAAATAATTCACCACAAAACGACTCAGAAACATATGCTGATCTTTCATTGATCCAGCGCCAATTTAGGAATAATGGAACTCCGTTTATTTCGGAAATTTAAGTCGTTTTCAATGATATGCGCCAATTATATATTAAGGGAATAATTTGTCACCAGCACCAAATCGGCGAATTTGTGAACTAAACTGATGGCAACAAAAACTTAGCTTACCCAAGACCTTTTAACCGATTTGCCTCATGTTTATATTGAAATGAGAAAAATCGTATTACTTTGGTACTAAGCTTTTTCAGCTAAACTTGGGACATTCTTTAAGAACTTTTCAATATTATGCGGCACTTCTATATTCTGCAATAAAGGCATATCAACAAAAGCGCTCATCACAAAATTGTTGCATGTGATTATATTAGAACGAGCAAAACGTACTGATTCCAACGATATAACCGTAGTTTTTGGTACTAAAACTAAGGCACTTTAACTAAATTTACCTTCTTCAATACCTTTTAAGTTATATGCGATACGAAAGTATAAACGAAAAAAAATTGTTGCCAGAGCCAAAACCGTGAATTTGTGAAATAAATTGCAGATTATAATAAGATTTTTCGAGATCTTCTCCTAGATATATGACAGTTATATATTTTATGATAAATTAATAATTAATTGCCAGCGCAAAAATGGTGAATTTGTGAAGTAAAGCGTGGTAATAAATTTGTTGCTTATCCCAAAACCTTTCAAACAAATTGTCTATGATAATATATGGTAAAAAGACAAAATGCAACTGCTGCTAGCACCACAACTATAGTTTTTAGTACTAAGGTGGTTCAGCTAAATTTGTGGCATTCTTCAAGATGATATTTCAAACGAAAGTAAAATACTAAACAAATAACAAAAAATGTATGTTTGCGTGCGTGTATACAATATAACAAAGTTTGTCAACAATTGTTGCATGAAACAAAAGTTCGATAAAGAACATAAGATGCATTTGGGCGTAATTTTTTGCATAAAACAAATGATGTACGAATAAACAAAATAGTGGTAGATAACACTTTAGAATTCATAAATATTTTTCAATATTTATTTGACTACATTGAGATATAATACCAATTATTTGATGGAGCCCAAGAATATAGCCTGCAAGGCCCGTTCACCTATTTAATATTTGGTAATATGTAGAAAGATTGTTGCATAAAGGTTGAACAAAATATTCGGCTCTTAAAAAATCAAAAGACTCCTATACAAGCAGTGGTTTCTGGAAAGGCTTTATGCGGAAAGTACCTAGTGGTCCATCCGTATTATATGGAACGATTGTTACACAAAGATTAAACGAAATTTTTCGTTAAATAATGCCTGTTAATCTTAAGACCGACCCATTGCATCGACTATTTGGGACTTTCAACAAATAGTACACATCAAAACCTTTTCAGAAACGGCTGTCTAAATAGAAATATTTTGATGTTTTAGAACAAATAATTTGGTTGACGCTTTGTGTAACAATCGTTCCAAATAGTGCCTTTAATGTATATGGCCGAACCCCTGGGATCAATCACTAGTTACTTTCACCATAAAGAACACATTAACACATTTCCAGGAACCATTGTCATTATAGGGGTTTTTTGATTATTTTAGAACAAGTTTTTTCGTTGAAAGATGGTGCAACAATCGTTCCAAATAATGCCTGTTATCTATGGTATATGGTCGGCCCTTGGATGGACCACTTAACACATTCAAAATAAAGTACACATCAAAGTCTTACCAAGCCCTAATCCAGCATAACTAACTAATTGAGGATGTATGTACTTGAAAATATGATAGTATGTTTAAGTGTTTTCTAGGATATAAAATACAAAAAGACTTTCCAATGGAGTTTTGTGAAATACTAAAATCTTACATAGCCCAACACCCATGTTAATTTAGACAGCCAATACTCGAAAATAAAGAAAATATAGGGGAAAATGTAGGGTTCTGGACCAACTTTATATGTTCTATATACCTCGGACCAACGATAGAGGAGACAAATATCGTTTCGGCTGAGAAGGCCATCTTAGCAGCCACTGATAGCACTGTAGAATCCATAAGCAAATTGCAAAGAGCTACTAATATTGTCAGTACATGGACGAAGAGATGGCGAATAAAATTAAAAAACAAAATTTGTTCATGTAAACTTCACCAAAAAAAACGCCAACTGGGTACCAGTAGATTTGGACTCTCAGCAAATTCACTATGTAAACGCGGCAAACTATTTAGGCATGACACTAGACGCGAAACTAAAACGAAAAGAGAATTCATTCTCAACAAAGCTTTTAGAATTTACCGGTATTGTAGCAATTCATTATGTAAAGTTCGCTCAGAATTTCACCCTAAAAGCCAATCCATATTTCTGTATTTAATGTTTAATTCTTCTTTTTCTTTTTAACATGTAATGAAAAATGAAAACATTAAATAGCTCATTCTTAGCTTACTTTACATAATGAATTGCTATACAATACCGATAAATTTTAAAAGGTTTGTGGACTACGATATCCAGCTCTGGGGCTGTACAAAGAAAAGTAAAGGTTTACGTGGAATAGTTAATGCGTCGTGGCACACAAAAAAATGACAAACTTCATAGAGACCTGAAAATAAAGAAATACAGTAAAGAAATACGCAAACACGCGGGAAAACACATGCAACGTATTAGTCTACATCAAAAGTTACGCCGAGATACGTCGTATGTTGGATGACATTAACCCAATAAGACGGATGCGAAGAAAGAAACCACTTGGTATATTAGATCGGGGTTGGCTAAAAATATAATAAAACTGTAAATGGACTAGAATTTAAACCCCTCATAACGACAATTGAAATTATGAAAGTTAAACTACTAGGTGGTTTGTAAATCAGGTATAATAAACTTTAGCTACCCAAAACATACTCGTTTATGTAAACATATGAGTTTGTTAAAAAATCAAAATTAGAAATGGATTATGCAACGATAGATTCAAATATGTCATGAATTCCTTTTGAATACGACTGCCCTCGCACCTGTAATTTTCGAACAGAATAAACTTAGTTACCGAAAACATTTTGGTATGTTGAAAAATCATCATTATTATTGAACAAGTCAAATTTTCCTCTCTCCTCCCCTTCTCTCAAAGAAGCAATCACCTTTCAGTTTGTACAAAGTTTCAGACATTAAAACGAATTGCTTTTCATCGATTTTGCAGGTTTGCCTCACTGTCTAAACATTTCAGTAAAAATTAAAATATTTGAATGCTGAATTATAATGCAAATAATAATTGTTAGAATGATATGGGAAGGGATTTTGATTGATGAGAATTATTATTATTATTATTCTAATTGTTTCTCAATCCTTAAATGATTTTAAACTTATTCAAACTTCCCAGCAGGAAAGACATTGACGACACACCAATGAATCATCAACGACAGTGGAGCATGACACGGATATAGCCAATTATCAGCAAATGGAACTTGGTTTTCGTTTGTGATAAGTCTGAGATGAATCATTTATGACATGTCTGACATGTGTACGAGATAATCTGAAATGAATCGTGTATGATGTGTCTGACACAAATTTCATATGTAATAAAAATATTTTAGTTCATGCTACCGCCGGAAAATTGTTAGAAAAATTTCTCCGACCACGTGTTAATATTCCAATTATAGAAACTTTGCGTTTTGGCGAACATGAAAAATGGCGAAAATGAAAAATGGTTATCTTAAAATTTTCCGAAATTTGTTAAATAAACTTACCCCAATTCAAAAAATCAAAAATAATATCGATATCGTCACAAAGAGAGAACATGATACGGAATGAACATTTTTTCATATCGCCTACTTAACACACACATATTAAAGGTCGTGACAGAATGAGAAACATCGAAGACTCGTCATACATGTTTCACTTAGGGCATTGTAATGAAAGAAGAATTGTATATGACATGTCTCACATTAGTCGCCTAACGTTGATAGTCATTGGACGAATCATTTAAGACGCTAATGTGACTTGTTCATTTAGTCAACATACTATCAAATAACGACAAACAGCAATATTTTTTTATTTTTCATACACATTTAGAAAAAAGGTAAGAAATAGAAACGAACTACTTTCGCAAAAAAATATTCTTATGCATGTTGAAAAATCTCGTGCTGGGTTATTATGTATAAGTGTCTGCGAATGTTCACCATTAGTTGGTGACCAGGCCAAATTATTTCAACATAATTCTCTAAGATAATTAATATTAGGATGTTTGTTTGAATTAGTCAAAATCTTCTATCTGCTGTGAAAGTGCGCTCCTTAATTGTTACAGGCATATAAATTTTGTTTAGCAATCCTTCTATCTTATACTTTGGAAGCTTCATAATTCTTCACATTTATCTAAAAGAATCGTTAAAGGCATACCAAAAAACATCCATTAAACCAATGGTTTGCAGACCCTTTGAACTTAAGCGATTAAAGAAGACACAGAAATTCATTTTGCAATGGTTGGAAAAGATTAAATGCAAAGGAGGTTGGGCTGAGTGTAGTTAGAAGTTATAGTTTTTAGAATACTTTTCTCTCGAGTTTAATGTTCGTACGGCCTCGGGTTGTCAATTCCACAATAATTTTAAGTTTCCCTAAAGAATCCAAGTTTCGTAGACAACAAATTTACGCTATTAAATTTTATATGTGTAGGCGCGATACACCCAAAATTTGGTGTACACACATAAACATAATATAATAATATATTATGTTATTGTACAAGAAATTATATAAAAAAGCATCCCCATAAACAAGGGAAAATAAATAAAAGCTAATACATACCTTTAGGCTATATTTTCAATTAGATGAAAAATCAAAATAAATATGTATGAAAATTTAGTTCTACACAAAAAAAATTAACTTTAGCTAAAAAAAATATTATTTTTTCTGGTAAAACACTGAAAACGCTGGGTACAGCTATTTAGCAAATATGTTTTCCCAAATTAAATGTATCGTAATCATCATCGGGGCCTTCTCATTCGCAATGAAATTAGTTTTACAAAGAAAATGGTGAGCGTTTCTTTTATGAAAGGCGAATTTTTCCATTAAAAATTTTATGTTACCAAAAAATATAATTTAGGATCTCTATCTGATGTGCGCACATTTTCCCAACATAAATACTAATATGTAGGGGAAATTTATGAAAATCATCTAACCGAGTGTGATGGAGGAATATGATTTATGGAAATATTCTAAACGTTCATCATATGTCCACCACCTACTTAATCTGCGAGGTATGATTTATTTTTAATTAAAGTGCAAATTAAAATTTGTTCATGGAATGGCAGTTAAAGCTGTATTTAGGTATGAAATATCGAGGGTGAGAAAAAAAATTATTAGCAGGAAATTAGTTCTGCCCTTTTGATATCCTTCTATTCGATTTGTAATAATGTATAAATCATCCATCGATTCGTGTGTGTAGTTGTTTAGTGTCCAGAAGACTATATTCCGATAGTGAAGTAACAACCAAATACAATTAAATTTTCAATTATTTTCAAGTATTATAAAGAAATTAGAATTTATTGCTTTAGGCTACCAGTGAATCAATACACGTAAAGTTTTAAATATTTTAAAATTTGTTTCTCTCGAAGATGTAATCACACGGTTTCCGGGTATGAATATTCGATTTTTATAAAATTTTAGGTTCCGTAATTTCTTTCACCACACCCAATCACATACATACTCGTATTTTCAAGATGCTACTTATATGACAAACCACGCTGATATTATATTATAAATTATTCCGCTCGCGTCCAATTTCCATTTCATCTGGAGTTTTTTTTTGCGTGCGTGGTACGAGTACCTACAATGTTTTGGTTTGGTGCACGCGCGAACTTTGGATTCCAGGAAATAGAATATTGTGCGAGGTGAAATTTTATTTAATTTAAATTAAAATGTTTAACTTTATTATTTTTAATTTGTTTTGAAAAATGCAAAAAATATTTGTTGAAAATAAATGTTTAATGAGATGCTCTGTGCCCTCACATTAAATAATAAAGGGCGTACACAAAAGTGCTTTAATGAACTCCGGGAATTTTTCCTTGATATGAACGATAAAGAGTGTTACGCTTTCATTATTATATTCCTGAGGCTTTGAAATATAGAAATTCTCGGGATTTCGGATTCGCGCTTCAGTGTTTCGCGCTTCAAGATTTTTTACCACGTGGGCAGGGCAACTGGTTGTGATAAAAAATAAAATTTATTTTCGTGATTCAATAACCATTGAGTTATAGCATTTTGTGTCGAATGTTACATAATTTACAGGTGTTTTATTCGAGCGATTTAACAAAACCAGAAATCACTCAAATTGGATGAGTATTCAAAGTGATATAAAGTTGTCTGCATTATACGGCGGGGCCTATTCAACTTAAATGATAAAAGGTAACGTCGGAGATTTTAAGCTGTTCAACTTTCAGAATTAATATTAACAATATCAAGTCGAGGACTTAATTAGAATAGTAATAAGCATATCTGTGATTTTGAATTGGTAACGCAGCTAAACAAATAAAGTAAAAGATAAAGTCAGAGCCAGCGGCAAGTTCATATACCTCGATAGTATTGCAGCGAAAACAGGCGAAACAGAAAAACATTCACTTTGCTTCATAAGAAACATGGAAACGCCCCTGCAGGGACAACCAGAGTCCTCCAGTTATTTGTAAACAAATACCTTAAAAATGGTCTAATGATATGCCAAAGACAAGTAAGTAAATCGGCAATGATCGAGAAGAGAACAGTGCTAGCTAAAGTGAAACAGCTTCGTAAACTATGCTAAAACTGAACGCAGTAGCCCCTAATAGAATGAGACGGCGTGTGCTAGGGTTCTTCTCGAGCTCTTGCCGAAATCAGGAAACAATAATGAAAACATATAATCTCTCTCGTTTCAAGACCGTTCTCACGTGCAAATAACTATACTAACTAATTTTAACGAATCTAGAAAGCGCAAACTCGATAAAACGATCCTCAATGCTAGATGAGACACGTGAGCCGAGAAACTAATGGCCAATATAACATTTTGTCGATAGCTCCGGATACCTGGAGCATTTTGCTTTCAAGTAGCCCCACCACAGCAAGAAGCTCTGTTGTGGCGGACCTTCTTTCCTCATGAAACTTACTGCATGGACAGTATTAACAAAAAAACCCATGATGCTCTTCCAAACGTACCAATCCCAGACAGAAGGACCTCTTAGTACCAACATTCGAAAGCTATCTTGACAATAATGGCTACGAAAAATCTGACTCGTCTAGTATAATTTTCGATGATGTCTTAGCACAAGGCGCAAACACGCCAATATACAATCACAACATATATCCACATCTACTACACTACCATCAGAGATGAACTGATACGTTTAGAACTTGAGAATATGAAGAAAAAGGACCACAGTTAAGCGGAGCCGCAAAGAAATGTCTATAGTGTTTTAGAAACAGTCGGCTTTTTCTTATGATGACGCCTGGAGCAAAGCCAAAATGGAACCAACTAACCACCTAAACTCCAGCTCTAAAAACCCATCTAAATAGGACAAAATATTACATCTTCCCTTGGAAATGGTCGAAGAAGCAACGGTTACGAAAAAATCATATTCACATGATAGTAATGATCGAGGGAAGTGAAAGATACTGTCGAGGAACGAGAGGATAAGCGGATTTTTACAGTTAACCATCTCTAGCTCCCCTAAAATAACGATGAATCTTAAAGTTTCTAACTAACGACACAGTAAATTGGCGTTTTGGCTCAGTGTCTTCTGATGGAAGAGGAAACACGGAGGAGATATGAACCCATAAGAAACCAAATCGTGAACTGAAAATCTTAAAGAAGAATAATGTTAGCTCATTAGTAAGTAGTCACTCCACAGACTGCATAATTTTTGATAATCAGAAACTCAACCCATTTTGTATTCAACCAGAAGACTATTGCCCTAAATTAACATCTTCACCACTGGAAGTATCCGTTCGGTTATACATTATTTCGGCCCTTGAAATTTGTACTGTTAGGTTGAACAGCGCCAACTATAGCTTGAAATTCGTTCCAAGATTCTAGAGAGACTTAAGGCTAGTTTCCATATTGAACGTGGCGAAAAAATCCCCGACTACATCAGGTCATATTAATCTATAAACTGCATACCAATTACTCTCAAAACCATGGAGATACTACTGAGTTACTATATCCGATCCAATTCACTCTAACGATTCACATTGAATCTAGTACAACATGCGTCTATGCGAACTAACTACAAAAATCAAAGATACGATATTTTTAGAACAAAAAAATATTG
Organism: Nephrotoma guestfalica; assembly: GCA_963691935.1. Classification (NCBI taxonomy): domain Eukaryota; kingdom Metazoa; phylum Arthropoda; class Insecta; order Diptera; family Tipulidae; genus Nephrotoma; species Nephrotoma guestfalica. The sequence continues at coordinate 239,363,351 of OY829913.1, forward strand.
TTATGTTTGTCTAAACAATATACAATGCTTTCCACAACACTAATAAGGAAGTAATTTAAGCACAAACTATAGCAAATTGCTAGGGGTCATCCTAGGATAGCCTATAATATGTTAGAACTAAGAGTAACCTAGCGGAAAAGGGGTTCCTTGTTGCAAGGAACTTGATATGTTAACCCGGAGAGAATAGACTGCATATTGTTTACAAACTACCAGAAAACTAGGCCGAAGTTGCCGTGCTACAATTTCTAAGTAAAACTGACTTTAGTTTGGTGTCCAAAAACACTTACACAACACTAAATAAAATTCAGAGACTAATCCGTCAACAGGAGCAAGTGCAACAGGAGCTATGAAAACTTGCCCACCACTGCTTAAGAGATGATTTGAAAGCTCACATCCTTGCACTTACATAGATCAAAGGTATGGCCGGTTCTAGGCTATCGAACTAAAAATGATAAATTAAAACCCAACATATCATGTCATAACAATACCTTGATCAAACTAAATCTGGAAGAAATTGTCCAATTATCAGACTTAATGATAATAACAACAGCTTTCAGAGAAATGTCTCGATCAGGATTCCCGAACGGGACCAAGTTGTGAACATTATATACCCTCTTCCTCATCATGCGTCTATGTGCTACACTAATGTATCAAAATAAACTACGGCGACTGGAGCTCGAGTAATTGGATCTACCATTACGCTCCGCACATTCTTACCCAAAATGCATAGCCAAGCAGCCTAGCGTTCCCGGTTTTCTATTCTAAGCTGACTAGGAGCTGCTGTTACTTTATAAAAGAGCTAAGCAAGGAAAACAAAATTACCAGAACGAGGTCCCCTAGTCACTTTGGTATACAATGGATTAATTTATCGGATTCATCACAATAACCACCTCAGAAAATGTACATGGACAATGCAATACAAATTGAAACATGGAACGTGGAGATCTTCAGAACCCTTCCAACCACAGTGAACGAACTTGCACTACATGAGTTTTGATGGTCTGTCTCTCCACTACAGCAGCCATCTGAATCTAGGAGAATTTGGAGTCGGCTTTCTCCACACAAAGGAATTGAAAATCACGACTGTAAATACTCATGTGCCGACCAAAAACAACTCAGATAATGTTAAAGATTTAATATTTGTTGAGCTGGAAAACATCATGAGGAACATTTCGCTCCAGTAAAAGCGTGTATATATCATATATTGGCCGTAATAATCACATAGAGGTGCCGACATGGACATTGATCATATACTACTTGTTCTGTTCATATAAAAGTGGACATTATGCACATTTTACAGACAAACAAAGAAAACCGTTCGCTGGAATAACGATGCACGAAAACATAAAGACTCCTTGCAAAGTTACCAACCAGCTATCACAGAACATCTAAACCGGTGCAATGAAAACTATGAAACTCCGCCAAACATCCAAAAGCAGTGGCTTGCTTTCCAGTCAGCCATAAATACCGCAGCAGAAAATACTATGGGAAGGAGACCATCAAAGAGGCTTCTAAGTAAAAAAGGAAACTCAAGAAAATGGTTTGTCAATGCCAAAATTCTTAATAAGGGCTTCTTTCCAAGACCCACAGCCATCAAAACCACGAATTGAGCAATTGAAGGAATTAAGAACCACTTTAATTTATCGGAACCACGAAGTGATATACCTATTCGAGATACTGCCACACCGGGCGAGGAGGTCTATTCATCCCGTACTCCAAAGTAGCTGCAGTTATTACTAGATTAAAAAATTGAAAGGCAGCCGGTCTAAACAGAATTCCCGCAGAATTATCTATATGAACTTATCGTAGCAATCTGGGACTAGGAGGAGCTTCCTAAGGAATGGAAGACCGCATTCTCATCTCCGGTGCATAAAAAAGGTGACCGTCTCAAACGTGAAAATTACCGTGGCATAACTCTGTTAAACACCGTCTACAAACTGCTTGCTAATAATGTACTTTCCCGAATTACTCACCCGTCCCTATCCTTACAGCCACTGCATTGGTCAGACTTCAATATGAGGATGACTTTAGAAAAATGTTGAGGGTTAATGTTAACCATTAACCAGGCATATGACAGCATTAACCGCAAAAATCTCTGAGCCGCACTCATATACCTCGGAATTTTAGAGAAGCTTGTTTCTTTCTGTAAACTAACAACATCTGGCTCGCTGTAGGCTCGAGTTGTAGTGGAAGGCTCTGTGTGTGATCCCTTTGAGTACAAAAAATTTATGCTGTTTATTCTGGCGCAGGGCACATGTAAAGAGAGAGCAGTATTGAATCTTCACGCGGCATATTCAATAAGTTATGCCCAAATTCTTGAATATGTAGATAATATCGAGCTTCTGGACCGGAGATCTAATGTTTTCAAGGATAATTTAATACCGCTTATCCTCCGCGTGCAACGACTGGGTTAGAAAGTGAATAGAAACAAAACTACATGTCTATCAACACCAAGTGGCATCCATACGGTAAATCTCGTAACAGAAGACCATAACTTTGATAACGTGGAAGACTTCAAAAGTAATGGGCCATTTATAACATCAAGAAATGAAGTACAGTCACATATTGAAGCCCGACAGATATTAAGACTCGATGTCCGGCTGCTATGGACATCGAGTCTTCTACGCGCAGTCAAAGTTCACGCGTTTGAAAACATCAGCAGGAGTGTAAAGTCGTCCTTTCCAAAGCATTTATAAGTCCTGTGATAACTTTTGGAAGCGAAAGTTGGACCTCAACCACTAATGATTCAAACTACAATTGAAAGGAAGGTTGTTCGGTCCATCTTTGGTTCAGTTAAGGTTGCAAACAACGAATATCGGATTCGAGTGAAATCCGAAATCTTGGAGATTGTGACACTATAGGGTTCATTCAATCCAACCGAGTTAGATGGCTGGGCGATGTTGAACGATCCCCATCACAGCGATCAATGATAAGGAAAGTGAACCATCAACAAACAGTCGGCGTACGTCGCAAGGGAAGACTAAGCTACCATCGAACAATAGGACGTCGAAACTGCAGGGACATTGTGATGAACGCTGTGGTGTCGCTTCATAGGATGAAATCGCATCGTGGGGGTGTGAAAGCTACAGAGAAACGGAGAGAGATATGTAGATAGATAGAGTTGGTCTGCCTTTAGGGTTCTACGTAGAGGGCTGTTAAAGAAATGTTTTTACAGTGGAGTAATATTTGAATGGGTTAAAATTAGTATTGCCTGTTGAATATTTCAATTTGTCTTGCCATGAAACATTATGGTAGCGTTACGCACTTCTCAAAACGAGAAAACTTCTAATGGAGTTCAAACTGAACTTGATTATCATGAATAATCAATATTACGCCCCAATGCTTAATTTTATAACCAACTTAAAGCCACGCTGGAGAGACAAAGTACCCACAAAATTAGCACTTGGCAGTTAGAAAATGGCGTTACGCGTTACTAAAATGGATCAAATTCTAATGAAAAAGCAATATATCAGTTCGTTAGAAAACGAGATGTACTACTGAAAAGGGAATACTATCTCGCAGAGGCAGAATAAGGAAAGTGAAGCGCCAGTTCAAGAATAGTAAACAAATAGTTACGCCGTAGCTTCGGAAAGGGCAGCATACCTAGACATCAATTCACAACAAACTAACCGAGAAAGATTTAACAAATCCCCCGCCAATGAAGACCGTGATGGAAACACCTTGTTGATGAAACAGCATCAACTTCTCTGAAGAGGGTTTGATGAGGACGTAAAACTCTGCCACGTCAGGGACAAATATTTGTTCCTATTCGCAACATTACCAGATCACCACCTGGTAAACATGAAATTGAAATTGAAATGGCAAAATGAATGCCCAACAGAAAATTGGGCTTAGATAATTTGCCAGTGAAAATATTTTGCACATTCACTCCAATATACTCGTAGTACCCGATACCTGAGATACAAAAAAAACCACCAACTGCTGGAAGAATTGTTCCATCATAACGATCCCAAAGCAAGTTGTTTTTAGTTTTTATAAAAATAGGCGGGCTCCCACACTGTCCCACACAATTCAAAAAGGCCGGATAAGCAGGATTTAGGCTCTATCAAGGATGAATCGATTATAAGTTTGTCCGCTGGTTTTTGTATTACTTGTCGATTTCGAAAGAGTTTTTGACGCCATCGTAAAATCAACCATTTGACCTGATACAATTATGGAGTATCTCAAACTATTACACCTCAGATTCAAGAGCTTTTCAGACATACCACATGAAGCGTTAGGTGCAAAGGCAAAGAAAGCACCAAATTTACTGATAAAAGAGTAGTACGATAAGAAGTAAATGAGATAAAGCAAATCATTGTTGGCTGCCTAGTTGTTCTAACTCTTACGGACATTATATTTAAACTGAGTCTCATGATATATAGTGCACAGAAAGTCGGACTGATGTTGAATATAGCCAAACTGCTACAAATATAAATTGAATCCCTGACTTTTCTAATAATAACAACGATACCACAATTGATGATGTAGAGTAGGTTCATCGCCTACAAAGTGACGGCGGCTAAGACAGCGGCATTGAAGTTGATATAATATCACGAATCAACAAAGCCAAACATGCTTTTTCGTAAGCTAGACATATATGGCGCTTCCGAATAGTTTCAAGGCGCATCAAATTAGACATGGATGAGAGATCCGTAGAAGTTTAGTCATTTTCAAAAGCAGTGGGCAAACGGATAGCGACATTTATTTTTATATTATATTGTAATAATATGCATTATACATTGAATAAATGCCAAGGATTTAAAAAATTAAAACTTTTAAACGTTCAGAATAATTTCACTTATGAAGTTTAAACTAATTCCATTACTAACGTAATATTAACAAACAGTCGTTTCGAATACGTATTCATTTGGCAAATTTATACCTGACACAATGGTGCGCCAAAATCTGTTGCATTCCCAGAAGTCAAGTACGTAATGCGACACCACATACTTCAATATATTTATATTTAGATTGATAAATTATAAATAATTAAGAGGGGACACTTTAGATTCCATAAACACTGTACATTTTTCACACTATAACCATACGTGACTAAATTATGTGTCAGAATAAATTTTTATTGGTTATGTTGTATACGGGATTATGCTTTTTCTTACAATATTCTTATGTATCCGTAATATGTATGTATATACGTACTCATATCTTATCATGATTTTTAATTTTTAGTTTATCGATCTGTTTCTGGTATTATAACATATTATGGTTGTACCTAATAATAATGAAAAACATATTTTTTATGTTGCGCTGAATTAGCAATTGAATTCACCACAACGATAAACTTATGAAAAATATTAACGCAAAATTTGTACGTTCATACATATATATATCACATGGTGGTGGTGGGCGCTGGAGGATTATATACAGCGCACACAATAGAAAGTTTTCGCATTTTGATAAAACCATAAAATAAAAAAGAGTTTATGTTTATTTAAATTTTTATTGTGGGTGAATTTCTGTTAGCGAATCGTGATTTTTTTTTTGCATTTACAAACGATTCAGTGTTATTTTTACGAGTATTTGAGGATTTTTGTTTTATGGTATAGACTGGAAAATATGTTTAGAAGTGGAAACTAGCATAACATATATACAACAATATGTTTGGAAAGTTAACTGCTTTATATAATAATTTGGAGTACGAACAGGGAGTAAAAAGGATGTAATAATTCGGAAAAAAGCAAATCCGGAAATGATAGGGAATTGAACAAAACTTTTTTTTGGACATTTTAATTATAAAGGCCCGTACCTATATGTTATAATTACGTTACCTAGCCATTTTACATTGTACAGCTTTTACACCTTAAAATGCTTATCGTTTTACTCATTCTAATTGATTAGAACCAGCCATAACCATAATTCGTGTATAAAATATTTAGCAGACGTCTTTCGGTGGACTTAATGGTTTACATTATCATCTTAGTTGTAAATCTGTTGAGCTTTTAACTTATATACATCACATAAAATTATGAGTTTTCGTACATCTTTATGTTTCCTCTGAGCTACGTTATACCGAAAATTATTTTAATTTGCATGTTCTTCTTTCTAAACCACTTTACAGAAATTAGAATAAGCGACAGATGTTTAAGAGTGCCTTTCTCTGTCCCATTAATTTATATTAAACTTAGTCCCTAAATAAATTATACCTCAAATAATTTAATTCGGTAAACCAGAAAAAAAATCTTTATTCTAGAAAATCTCCAGCAGAAAAAAAAGTTTTTTTTTCTATTCACCGCTAGCGGCAGCACTATTACAAAAAATAAAGCTTTTTTATGCTGATACTTTTAGAAACCAGCAGAAAATTTATGAAACTTTTTAGCAAATCAATAATTCTCAGCAGAAAGTTTTATGAAAAATCAAATGATTTATGAAACACAAGAGAAAATGTACGTTTAAACGTTTTGAAACGAAAAAAGTTGTTTTTTTAAGAACGATTTGAGTATAGGACTCTTAAAATATACTGAAAGCAAAAACATATTTTTGTGAAAGTGCTGCCTCTAGCGGGAAATAGTAGAACCGCATTTTTTGCTATCTTATACAGCTTACAAATCTCTACGTTTCTTATGAACGAAGATCAAATTTACCCTAAAGAGCCACAATAAAAAGACGTGTTCGCGATATTACGAATTGTCTCGAGTAATTTTTTTAATATACAAATTTCGTAATTTCTGGCAAAATCCTAACATTCCGAAACCGTAGTAGAAATAAATATTGGGAGTAATTAATATCTATATCTATGAAATTCTAAAATCGCAGCCAAGTAAAGTTTTCTCGAATTGTTGATGGTGCAAAAGTTATTTCACTTTTAGCGTTTTTTAGTTAACTCGCATGCGCAACCACCAACAAATATACTATTAAAATTAGCCGATAGTTTCCAGCCGAAAGTTTAAAAAAAATCGATAATGCAGATAGTGTCTTTGCTATCTCAGCCAAAAATATAATATGTTATGTCAAATATTTATATGCTTCTTGTTCGGGACATCCTAATTTTAATATAGGGAAATTGCAAATAAATATACCATAAATATATCATGAATACAAAATTTGAAAATTTCTAAAAATTGACCATTTAAAGTGTTATGGTTGGAAATAGATTCAAATGAAAGGTATTAATGATGCTCGCACCTGGAAAGAATTTCAGATCAATTTTCAAGTGGGGAGTTCGGGAAAACTTGATTGAATATATCGCATACACAAAATTTGAAATTTCTAATTTTTCTTCATAGCACTACAACCCCAGAGTATCATTAAATGAATTTAAGATGACTAAAGAGCTAATGCGTTTCAGAACATTGTTGATGTTCTACTGCGATGGCGACGATTTACATGACACATTTATCATGACTGCTTATATCGAACAAATACATGAAAAAATTAAGATTCCAGATACCTGCCAAACCTGTGGCGACCTACCAATCGACTGTTATATGTAGAATAACGGTAGTCTTTATAAGCAGCACGGGTGTGCTTATCCAGCAACAGCTAAGTTCCAATGTTATCGAAGCTTAATGTTAATATTCTGTTAATTGGCAATTACCGACATTGCACTACAAATAATTTTATTGATTGTGGAAATACTTTAAAAGAATCAACCTCCTGCGGACTTATTTGAATTTAATGTAATTTGAATTTAATGTAATTTAAATTTCAAAAATCATCCTGTCAACCAACTAAGCAATCATTGTAGTCGGTTTCATCTAAATTATACAACTGGATCACTGTCAGTTATAAACATTTCGGCCTCACTTATGAAAGAGGAAGTGATTCAGATTCTTTTCAGAATGAAGAACTGTCTTATACCAGACAGCACTCTTCATGATTGGCCAAAAGACGGAATATAGAAATTTATAGTTATTCGAGAAACATAGAAATTTTATTTTTACATAGCTATTTGTTCAAAAAATCGGTTGACGCTGGGTGACTCTAATTTTAGTAAAGCATTTCGGAAGCGGGCGTCTGTCTTGTATCAAGCGACTGGTTGCCTTAATATTCTTCATCAGTACGTGATGTACACACGTAACAAGTGAGTTGAGTGATATGGTAACAATCTCCTCTCATAAAAACAACTAAGTCATGAACCCTACGCAAATGCCTGAGATTAACATATAGCATTCATCACAAACACGACGTTGGAAACTCGCGGTCAACTCTTTAAAAATGAAAACATGGAATGTGCTTAGCCTCCTAAGACCCGAATATCTCCAAAACCGTTTGATCCAAAGAGTTACATATTCGACACAATTGAACTACAAGAGCCAACGGTTACAGTATTCATTACAGCGGCCATCAACATGCGGCGTATGAAGCTACACATCATCGACTTCCGCAGTATCAATATGCGGCTATGTACGGTCACACTCCGCACTAAGAAATTTAACATCACAATCGATAATGTTCAACGATCTCTTCTTTGTCGAGTTGGAGATAGTCATCAATAACATACCGCACCCCGACATAAAAATCATCGTGGGTGGCCTTATTGCAAATATTGGAAGGAGTACAGAAAATACTTCGCATATTGATCCATACAGCTTGCACCTGTCAATAATGTACAATTTAGTTGTATTAAGTTCGTTTTTTCTACATAAGGGAATCCACAAAGTAACGTGGAGATCGAATGATAGAAGAACGGAATACCAAATTGATTACATAGTCTCTATGAGACACTCCTACAGCATACCCAACGTTAAACCCTACAGGTGTGAGGACATGGATAGCGATAATTAGTTTTTCATATTCAAATATAAGTGCAAAGTATCATCTACATGCAATAGACAAATGCAAATGGCGGTTCGTTGGAATATAGATGCTTTAAAGATCATACACCACTGCAGAGTTACCAGTCAGCCGTCACTGATTCTTTAGACCAACACAGTAATAACGAAGAACCTACACTTAACATCCAGGAGCAGTGGCTAGCTATTCTGTAAGGCATAACTACAGTGGCACAAAATACTACTGGAAGAAGACTAAGTCAATTCTCAACTGCAAAAATTGGATTTGTATTTTGCAACTTGAACCGCAACACGATGTAGTGGTTTAAAAATGGTATATTTGAATAAAACTAAACCATTTTTAATCCGTTAGGAATGAAACTTTGTTTGGACGACAAGAATGCGGGATTCTATTATGAAATTTAAGTGTGTCTTTCGACAATGCCGTATAGTAATTTAACACTTTTTCCTTTAAGGAAATCAATGCAGAATAATGAATTTGGAGTTAGTAAAGGATGAAAATTATCGGCCAAGCGAAATTGTCAGATTTACACAAAAATTACAATCGTTGCATTGGGCTCCCTAGAAACGGACTTATATTAGTCTACTATAGCTGGTATTGTGCGATTGATGGCGAACAAATTCTTCTAGATATCTCGAATAATTCAAATTAACCTCCATCACACCAAAGCTAAGCTACCTCGGCAGCTTTTTTCTGGCAGAGGATTTTTTTTGTGATTTAATTTTTGCAATCTGTTCTGCAGATGAAGCACTCCCACCTGTTTCGCGGTTCGCTTTTCACGACCTACCTTACGCATTGTCTGCTAAATCAGGGACGTAAGGATATAGGTCCGATTTACGTAGAACCATCTGCACATTGCATAGTTCCATGCCAGCCCATAGTACTGGCATGGAAGATGGGTTAGGCCATGAGTTGTGCACTCCAACAGGGGGTCATGGTTGTGTTCATTTCCATCACCGATCGTAATCAGATGATGCAAACTACTTTTTGCATCCTGCCTCGAAAGGGAGTCGAACCCAGTACCTCCAGATCCAAACGCCAAAGCTTTAACTCCTGTACCGTTTGATCGGTGGGAAAGGCTTTAGTTCTCTTCTATAAGCACAATGAATAAAAAACAGTATAATCTGTGGTTTTATGAAGAAAAGGTATTCAATTAAATACTTGTGCCATAAAAACAGAATTTCACCTTAGTTCGTTTAATGCGCCCACTAATGTTTGATGGGATTGAGGTTCGGGCTTCGAGCTGGCCACTCCATAACAGGCACATCCACCTCGCGAAGGTACTGGTACACTATACCAGCCGTATGCGGTCTCGCATTATCTTGCATGAACAAGAAGTTTCCACCAATAAACCCGGCAAAAAATACGACGTAGTCCTCGAGTATTTCCTCAATGTACGATTGAGAAGTCAATCCCCTTGGTCGACTGCCAATATTCGCTCCGGAGATAAACACAAGATCTGTCTTCAGGGACACGTCTGCTCAGAACATGTATGATCCACCGCCATACGAGAAACGATCTTCAATGCAAGATTGTGCTCTCCTGATTTTCTGTACACTCTTTCTCTCTCATCGTTCGTTGCCATGTAAACATATCCTGCACTCGTCAGAGAACAGGACGATCTCCATTGTTCTTCTGACTAATCCAAATGCTCTCGAGGGAATCGAAGACGGGATCATCGGCAGACTGGGATCAATTTCGGACTGATTACTGGTCTGTGTGCAGTCAGATCACCTTCTTGAAGTCATTTTCTAACTGTCCACTGACTGACTTCAAGTACTCGATCTTCTTAGAGCTGCTGGCTCAGTTAAGCCGCATTCAAACAACGATTTCGCAACGATGTCGTCACAAGAAAGCGGCTTTCACGCTGTGTTTGTAACACGAGCTCGGCCTGATCCATGTCGTCGTCTGTAGAAGGAAGTTTCATGATATCTATGCCACACTCGAGGAACAGAGAATCGACTCAAATTAAGTTGTCGAGCCACTTCACTTTGGTTCTGCCCCACACCAATTAGTGCAACCACTTGAGCGGCTGCCTCTGTTGTGGTATTCATTTTATTGTTCCGGATAAAAACATAAGCGATAGAAAACCGTTCAGGCTAATCGTTGACATGCGAATAATGACAATTCCCGTAAAACGTACTCTTTTATATTTGTCACAAGTTCCGCAACCGGTACTACCTGTAACGAGCGTTTTCGGGTTGTTGTATTATATTATTGTTATTGTCCTGGTTTTGAGCAGACAAGACACACAGGTGGTATCATTGGATAGGTGATAAAATGATCTTTAACTTGACATAACTTTATTCAAAAAAACATTTCGATTTGCGATAAAATAAAAAAAAATGGAACTGTGCGATTTTTCTGCTCTCCAGTGTATTTAAGCACAACCACTTCAATAAAAGTAATTTAATGACAAAGACATTTGTAAAACTTTGATCAATGTCATCAAATCTTTGATCATGAATCTTTCTTAATTTTCAAAATTTAACAGAAGAGAAAAGTAAAATTCACGTCTAAAGCAAATTATGAAGAAAATTAACATAGAACTACTTCGATCGATTAAGAGAGTGATAACCGTCTATATAGCGTTACGTCATCGTTTTAGCTAATAGACCAGTAGTAAAGACGGTTGTGAATATAGAGGGGGTTATAAACCAACATACAGATTCAATATGTCATATCTGAAAATTTACATCCCATGTTGATCATTGGAAACAGTAGCCGGAAACTGTTATCTCATAATCGTACTTTATGAGTGGAATTTCAAAATTATATCAAGGGAATGCTTGAAATAATGATTGGAACACTATTGAAGAGAGGAAAATGACAATATAAAGAGTATGAAGTCACATTTACAGTGGCTAGTGTGTGTGTGTGTGTGTGTGTGTGTGTGTGTGTGTGTGTGTGTGTGTGTGTGTGTGTGTGTGTGTGTGTGTGTGTGTGTGTGTGTGTGTGTGTGTGTGTGTGTGTGTGTGTGTGTGTGGTGACAGAGTGGGAATTAGAATATACATTGTCTGCCAAGAGTAGTTTTCTAGAAAGATCTTTTCGAATCAATACTAACATTTATTAGATTACAGAATTTATAAGTTCACCATTACCCGGAGGAGGTGGAAAATAATTTTCCTGCTAATTGGTAATATTAGAGACAACCTAAAAATATTCACCTTATTTGTGAATCCAGAGCGCAAATCTTTAGATTGAAAGATCTGCCTATTCCTTATACAACGTTTCAATTAGTAGTTCTTTGTAATAAATCTGATCTTAAAGATTCTGACATTTTATTTATAAAGATTTACGATTTTCCGGGCTCAATCCATTTGTATATAGAAATAAGCTTTTAGATCGCTTATCGAACACATATTTTCTGTTACTTAACTATACGATATCCATAATTTTTTTACAGAAAGTGTTGTACCACACTTTTTAAATGTAAATTATAAATTGTCGCGTAACTTATGAAATTTATAGGGTCGATATAATCAGTTCGCACACCCATTATTATATTTGACGGAAATATAAAATGTTAAATTAATTCTCGAGATTAGCGCACGGTGTTTTTGTTAAGTTAGCATTCTAAAAATTCTTTTGTAATTTACACACTCGTATAATATAAGTATTATTACACGAATATAGAAGAACCGATTAAAACCACACAACACTCTATTTATATATAGAAAATGAAAATTCTTGCTATCACCCTTTCATTTAACATTATATACGATGGTGATGGTTTGTATATAGAATTCCACTGTAATTACTATTATTTTCAATATTTTCCGATGACTTTACAGTTTTTTGGATTTCTGTTGAATTTTTCATTATTTATTTTCATTTTATAGAAATTTCGATTACCACTATTATTACTATCGTTACCAAATCACAGTTATGTTGTGTGATATGACGTATCGTATATCGTACTACTACTATTAATATTACAACTCCACATGTGTCCTTTGTATAAAAAAAGAATAGGTTTTAGCTGATAGATATTCAAAAATCACCGAGAATTTCTAATTAAATTTCACGTTTTTACACCTGTTGGATTGCGGTTACCAGGAACGTGGCATTCAGCCATTGAAAGAAAACCATGGTTTTCAGAAGTATCAGCCGCTACCAAACCAGAATACTAATTCAGGTGTTAAACAATTAAATAATATTAACAAATACTGGAGTCCAGAAAACACACGTTGCGTATGGGACCGGTTAAAAATCCCCCACTTCTTTAGATATCGATTTACAAATAATAAACCCGAAAATCGTGTAGGTAACATCATCTAAATCACCATAGAACCAGAGATATAAAACAAAAGTTTATTGAAACTAAGAATGAAATAATCTTGCTGCATTTAGAGTGCAATAAAAATAGCATTACAACCGTGCGCTTCTTGGGCGTAAATATTGTCATAAAAATCATTTAATGCTAAATTGTTTCGTATACTTTTCATCGGACACGAAATACTCAAAATTGGTAATGGTGGACATGGTTTAAACATGAAAGGTATCTTTGTTAAACATTGAACAGCGAGAGGATTGTAAGTCACTTGAAATGCAATTTCGTCCAAAAGTATCAGGACTTTAACCTTTTAATACCGAAAATACCGCTGCCGAAATGTACCCTTAATAAGAAATATTTTGAATATTTTTAATTTAAGGCACCTATTGCCAGTGCTTTAAAACCTTTATGAATTTTATATACAATACAAACAAGTACCGCTATCGCATTCTTAATTGCATTGAATTCAGATTTTGGAGATAGAAAAAAATCTCAAATTATTCCACAGTGCTTAAAGGGTAGAAGTAAATTTGACATGTTAGCTTGCTTACCTACTTTTACGGTTATACGGTTAAAAGTAGAAACTTTTTAAAATAAAGTTCAAGAGCTCGGAAAACAGGGTCCTCAAGGTGTAAACATGAATGTGGTAAGCCAAGGATAACACTTTTTGTAATTTTATCGATATAAAATTAACTCGAATTGCAAATAATTAAAAAAAAATTAAAACTGTGTAACAGTTTACGCAAATTATCACACAACGCAGCACTATCGTATAACAGACATTGTGCTGGTCATCAGCGGAAATTTTTAATTATTTCGTGGCAATATAGAAATGGTCTTAATTATATAAAATTTTACTTTACAACCGTAAAACGCTAGATGTAACTCGAGTAGTTTTCATAAATTTTTTTAATGAATTCTGGTTGGTAGTATTCCAAACTGAGGTTTAGAATTAGATCGGGACAGGTGCGTCTACGAGTATTTCTGAATTATCTACATGTTGGTGTCTAAAATAGTGAAGACGATTGATTTTTGCATAGAAAATGTCCATAATTGGTAGAGTATGTAAACAATACGTAAAAAATGTAGAATATTATTTTTGCAGTTTTCCTCACGTTTATAGTTTACCAGTTCATATTGGTGTTTTCCAAAATTTTGAAAGTTAAATATTAAATTAGTATAAAACAAACGGACACGATTAGCACGTTTAAAATAATCCAAGATAATACAAATACATATATTCACAAATTCTCAAATTTTGTAGTCGCAATGCCATTTATTTTAATAATTTCTAATCCCTATATCACATAGAATTAAAGGAAAAATGAATAACTTGTTTTGTTTAACCTGAGAAATTTTATTTTATTGTCATAGATGTCACTATTTTATCATTTCTTTTGGAAAATAAAATTTAAAGTTTAATTTTGAAATTATCAAAGTACCACCAGAAAAAAATGCCTGTTGATAAAAAAGTGCCAGCTCCACCTGCCTCAAATAATTGTAATTAAAACTATATTTACTGGAATATAACAACTTGAGCCTATACATTAATCTTTCGTCTTAGATCTACTGTTTAGAATTTTTAAAACAACAAATCCTTCAAATGTTTTGGTTGTAATAGTATGAATCAACTCACAGCAACCATTTACTTTCGATATCAAGCTCCTGTGCACGATCCTGTTAGAAATTTCCGATGGGCCACTGTACTAAAATTTATGTTCTTCATTGATTGTGTTCCATAAACAATCTGAAATGATCAGCGATGCCTTGATTAAAATTATTATGCGGTGTCCGTTTGCACCAATCAGGATAATTTATTCAGGACATTTGTACGTTTAACTATTCACGGTGGCAAATTCACGTTACCTCTGCGAGAGATAACCCTACCCTCAAGTCATTCATGCAGAATGTCCATCGTTGCGTCTGTGGCATGTAGCCCCGTCCTGCTAGAAACACACGTCGTCTACCTCCATATCGTTCAATTTGGGCCAAAATAAAGCAATTAGCATTGTTCTGTAGCATTCGCCGTTGATGGTGATGGCCTCACTAACGACATTTTCAAAAAAGTTCGAACCAATGACGTCGTAAGCCCAAAATTCGCACCAAATAGTGAACTTTTTGTGGATGCATTGCCACTTGGTGAACCTCGTGTGTACGTGCGACGTACCATATACGGCAGTCAAAACTGGGGTCCTCTTCTAAACGCTCCGAAGCCCAGTTATCGAACAGACGGCGTTCTTTATGGTCATTATCTTTGAGCTCTTGGATCAGTTGGATCTTGTGCGGGTGTAGACCCAAGTCCCGATGCAAAATTTGCCAAATTGAAGTTTGTGAAAGGCCGTGTTCTTGTGAACGGCAACGAAATGACTGCTTCGGGTTCTTCAGAACACTTTCACGGACCGCGGCAATGTTCTCGGCAATCTGGCGTTCCTTTAACGGACGAGTGTTGGCTGATTGTTTAAGGAACCGATTGTCTCGAATTTAGCCACCAAACGTTAAAGAGTCGACTTTGATGGACCACCGCGTCTGCCGTAAAATGGACACAACGTTTGCACTAATAAACACTCATTTTGATAATAAAGTTTTATCATTTGGATGTGCTGATTAAACAATGAATGACTAAAAAAAACACTAGATTAGACAGACGTCGTATGTTAGATGATTCAAACCCAGTAAGAAAGCTGCGAAGGAAGAAATCACATGATCTACTAGATCCAATCAGGATAGACTAAAAATATAATAAAATTGGAAAGGGGACTAGCCAAAGGGCTACAATCCTCCAAACAAGAATATAAATTATGAAAGATAAATTACTAGATGATTTGTAAATCAGTTGTAATGAATAAATACATATATATATATATATATGTATATATATATATATATATATATATATATATATATATATATATATATATGTATATATATATATATATATATATATATATATATATATATATATATATATATATATATATATATATATATATATATTTATATATATACATATATATTTATATATATATATATATATATATATATATATATATATATATATATATATATATATATATATATATATAAAGGGTGATTTTTTTGTGGTTAGGATTTTCATGCATTAGTATTTGACAGATCACGCGGGATTTCAGACAAGGTGTCAAAGAGAAAGATGCTCAGTATGCTTTGACATTTCATAATGAATAGACTTACTAACGAGCAACGCTTGCAAATAATTGAATTATATTACAAAAATCAGTGTTCGGTTCGAAAAGTGTTTCGCGATTTACGTCCGATTTATGGTCTACATAATCGACCAAGTGAGCAAACAATTAATGCGATTGTGACCAAGTTTCGCACTCAGTTTACTTTATTGGACATTAAACCAACCACACGAATGCGTACAGTGCGTACAGAAGAGAATATTGCGTCTGTTTCTGAGAGTGTTGCTGAAGACCGTGAAATGTCGATTCGTCGCCGTTCGCAGCAATTGGGTTTGTGTTATTCGACGACATGGAAGATTTTACGCAAAGATCTTGGTGTAAAACCGTATAAAATACAGCTCCTGCAAGAACTGAAGCCGAACGATCTGCCACAACGTCGAATTTTCAGTGAATGGGCCCTAGAAAAGTTGGCAGAAAATCCGCTTTTTTATCGACAAATTTTGTTCAGCGATGAGGCTCATTTCTGGTTGAATGGCTACGTAAATAAGCAAAATTGCCGCATTTGGAGTGAAGAGCAACCAGAAGCCGTTCAAGAACTGCCCATGCATCCCGAAAAATGCACTGTTTGGTGTGGTTTGTACGCTGGTGGAATCATTGGACCGTATTTTTTCAAAGATGCTGTTGGACGCAACGTTACGGTGAATGGCGATCGCTATCGTTCGATGCTAACAAACTTTTTGTTGCCAAAAATGGAAGAACTGAACTTAGTTGACATGTGGTTTCAACAAGATGGCGCTACATGCCACACAGCTCGCGATTCTATGGCCATTTTGAGGGAAAACTTCGGAGAACAATTCATCTCAAGAAATGGCCCGGTAAGTTGGGCACCAAGATCATGCGATTTGACGCCTTTAGACTATTTTTTGTGGGGCTACGTCAAGTCTAAAGTCTACAGAAATAAGCCAGCAACTATTCCAGTTTTGGAAGACAACATTTCCGAAGAAATTCGGGCTATTCCGGCCGAAATGCTCGAAAAAGTTGCCCAAAATTGGACTTTCCGAATGGACCACCTAAGACGCAGCCGCGGTCAACATTTAAATGAAATTATCTTCAAAAAGTAAATGTCATGGACCAATCTAACGTTTCAAATAAAGAACCGATGAGATTTTGCAAATTTTATGCGTTTTTTTTTAAAAAAAAGTTCTCAAGCTCTTAAAAAATCACCCGTTATATATATAAACAGACGCCACCAAAACAAGATAATCGCCACAGGCTACCAACATCGACCCGCCAAAACACCGTTCAATAAGTTCAAAACGTATTTTTCGTATATCTCTCGATAAATTAGCGAGCACTAGAATCGGTACCTCTTGTACTTTAATATCATTCGATAAATTAACGTAAGTTTTTCCTAAATCTAGAAAAACTTATACTAAATACTAGACGCATTTTTGGGTGGATTAAAACTAAAACAGCATTCCATTGCAAAATCCAGGTAGATTTGCAGGTCGTTTGATTTTTTCGGAGCATTTTTTCGAATTTCAGAGAAATCAGTACCAACTACTACGTGCACTTTTGTATGTTCTGATTTAAAAATAAAAGATAAACACCGTTCCATTGATAATCTAGGGCCCCGGGTGTTTTAGTTTATACAATTGGTAAAGAATTAAATTTGTCGTATGATTTTTCCAAACATTTTTTCTAAGTGCAGAAAACCCGCTAATAAATACAAAGCGCCCTTCTGAGTTGTTCTGGATCACACCACACAGTCAAACACCATTTCATTGAAAACCCTAGATACCCCGGGTGGTTTAGTATATAAAATTGGTAAAAATGTCAAATTGTCAAATTGGGTATGATTTTTTCGAACAATTTTACAAACGACAGAAACACCGCTACAAGATGCAAAGCGCACTTAGATTATTCTGAATTAAAACTAGCAGATAAACAACATTCCATACAAAATACATAGACCGCGAGTGTTTTAATATATAACATTGATAAAGAATTCAATTTGCGTATCGTGTGATTTTTCCGAGCGTTTTCCCAAATTCAGAAAAACCGCTTCTAAATACTAAGATCGTTTTTGAGTTGTTCTGTGGATCAATCCACACAGATAAACACCATTCCATTGAAAAATTTGAAGACTCCGGTTGGATTAGTATATAAAATTGGTAAAGATGTTAATAATTTTTCAAACCATTTTTCCAAACTCCAGAAAATCTGCTATTAAATACTAAGCATATTTTTGAATTGTTCTAGATGAAAACTAACAGATAAACACTATTTTGAAAGATTTAGGGGTCCCATCTAGGGGTCATGTTCGAATAGACAACTATTGAAGAGGTCAATTAGAATATCGAAAAAAAATTCCGAAAGTTCCAAAAACACTGTCAAATACTAAATGTACGATTTAGTAGTCCTTCATTAAAATTAACAGATAAACACAATTTTATTGGAAAATTCAGGAACTAGTTTACCGGACTGGTGAAAAAAAACTCTAGAAAAATCATCTGATACGCAAATTGAACTCTTTACCAATTTTATATACTAAAACACTCAGCATTTCTAGATTTTTCACTGGAATGGTGTTATTCCGTTTATTTTGACCCCACCAACATAAAAATACGTTTAGTATTTGGTAGCGGTTTCTACTCTTAAAATATCATATTTATAATGTGAATCAAGATTAGCTATACTTCAATAATCGTTAACTCATCAAATATATAATTTAGTGTGGAGGAGATAGGGCAGGGTACTGACTTTCAGATGATTAAGCCGTTTTATTTTTTGAAGTATACGTTATATTTTAAAGCACATAAGCACTAGATTTAATATTAGGTTTTCACAAATTTTGAAAATTAATTGCAATAGTATTTTCAATAAGGCCAACATATTCAAAATTTTAGAAAACCTTCTTATAAAAGTTCAAAATAATTTGGTTTTCACGAAGCAATAGATTTTCCATAATTTTACATAAAATAAAAAAAAGGAAATCAATCAGAATTCTGCAATTGTTAAAGTGGTTATTAAAAAGTAGTTTGGGTCCCAACACTTTAGATAATTCTATAAACATGTGAAGTTTTTTCTAAATAGTACTACTTCAATTTTAAGGGCAGTTTAGGAAAATATTCCCATACATTTATTTATTATATCTATTCCGACAACTAATTCCTTCGCATCAATTTGGATTCAGGGAAAAGCACTCCACAATTGAACAGGTGCATAGAATCACCAACGTTATTGAAAGAACGTTAGAACGCAAAATAGTATGCTCCAACATATTTCTGGACGTCGCCCAAGCATTCGATAAAGTATGGCACAGTGAACTGGAATTCAAGCTGCAAAGAGATCTGCCGAGGCAATTCTATGCCATACTAAGATCTTATTTATCCCATAGACATTTTCTTGTGAAATATGAGGATGAATACTCCGAAATAAAGAAAATCTCTGCCGGTGTCTCAAAGGGGGGTGTCTTAGGACCAATCCTCTATTTATTATATACAAGGGATATTCCAACAACAGATGAAGGAACCATAGCCACCTATGCAGATGACCTAGCAATCATGGCCATTAGAAGTAATGTCGCTGATGCAACGAGCAATCTCCAAAAGATTACCAATGCGGTTTGTAACTGGACTGAGCGCTGGAGAATCAAGCTTAATGAGACGAAATCCACGCATATTAACTTTACATATCAAAAGGCTTCCGATCTACCGATAGTAATTAACTCACGATCGGTGCCATATGCAAACAAAGCCAAATATCTTGGCATGACACTCGATGCCAAAGTTCAGAAAAATGTATTGGCTCATAGGTAGAGGCTCTGAGCTTACAATATACAACAAGCTGCTGTTATATCGGCAAATACTGAAGCCGATATGGATCTACGGTATTCAACTCTAGGGATGTACTAAGCAAACAAACGCCAAAATGATACAGACGTATCAAAATAAGGTTCTCCGTAACATCGTAAACGCTCGGTGGTACACAAGAAATGAAGACCTTCACAGGGACTTACAGATGGAATACATCAAATATGAAATAAAAAAGCATGCCGCCAAACACGAAATAAGGCTCCAGGAACATGGAAACCCCTATAATCGCCATATGATAGATAACCCTGTCGTTGAAAGAAGGCTTCAAAGAACGAGGCCACTTGACCTAGTAAACATACCAAACTAAAATTATATTTTAAATAGGTTTAATCAAATTTTGGGACTAAACATTGGGTTTCACCCCAACAAATCAGAATTATTTAAGAAATGTAAAATTTGTAAATTTGAAAAAAAAATTGCTAGATGAGCACAGTCTCAGTTGTAATTAATAAAGAAAAAAATTTATTTCTTGTAATCTTTGGCAAGGAATCGGGAAAATAGTAGCATTGCCCACGATGTTTGTACATCCAGCGTTGCTACTATAGAAAGTATTATTAGTTGCCATTCTAGTTAGAACCGAACAAACCAATCAAATAACAGGTTAGTACCTCTTAATAAATTTCAGAACATAAACAGTTTGACAGCACTGTATTTAGTTTAAAAACTTAACTGTGTATAAAGTTCTACTGTTTAAGCACTTGTTTACGTTTTTCTATTTTTTCGAAATTGTGCTAAAACTAAAGCTTTATTAAATGTGGAGAAGAAATAAAGCTCTTCATTTTGGACAAATTCATTAACAAAGAAATCTTAAAATTTTACTGATTGCTAAAGGATACAGTAATTTTCGACATATTGGCCACATTATCTACATTCTCAACGCCATTTTTTTAATTGCTTACATACATTTGTCTACACAATTGTCTACATATGTAGAATATTAATTAACTACGCACTGTAGACAATATCGTACAACACTGGATTGGGATTCTAACATTAATTTTGGATGAAGTTCTAGTATCTGATCGTACTGCACGGAACTTGGGCTTTTCTTCACCAAATTGAAAGAAAATGCGTTTATAAAACAGGACAGGGATTCTAATATGTATTGAACGGAGTTACAGAATTTGTTAAGGCTGGGTGCAACTCAGTCATTTCTTTACAAGTTATTGTAAAATTTGGAACATACACTCATAGTAACTTATATGGCCAGACAAGCTTTAAAAATTATAGACCGGATTCTAAACGATAAATCTCCCACACTATCTCTTCCTCGATTCATTATGAGTTATGACTTTATAGCTACTAGAAAATAACCGAAAATACTTGTTGACTGTGATGATATTCTGACATCCCCAGGGAATAATAATAAGTAATTGGAACTTGTGACATTTTTCTAACAGTTTGGAATATTTTATTCCCAAAAGTAGTTATATTCTGGAGTTTTGGAATTTTTTTTATTGGGAAAAGTACTTAAACATTGTAGCGGTTATAACGTTAAATGTTACCCTCAATTGTTTGGAATTGTGTCTCTAATATTTTTGAACTATTAAACAAAGTTACATCTTATAAAATAAAATTAAGCTTATAACAAAGTTGAAAAACGTGTTTTAGTTTATAAAAATAAAGAGAATATTTTTTGGAACACAGGAAAACAATTTCCTAATTCACTGGGAAAACTAAAACAGGGTCATTGTCTAAGTTTCTGAGCTATTGACCCTATCTTACCAACATTTTTCTGCAGATTTTCGTATTCTCAATTCATAACCGCAATCAAACATTATGCTACATTTTATAATAGCATGTAAAGAAGTCGACGTAGTTAAACCAATTTTCATTATAATTAGAGAATAAGAAATGGCCGAATTCCGTGCAACATTTTGAGATACTTCTTTTTATGATCTCGAAGGTCAACAAATTTGACAATTTAAGGGAAACCTTAAAGATTTAATGCCACTGAAAGATTTGTAACATTAAAAAAGTGATATGAAAAAATTTAAAATTTCCCTATAAAATACCTGAAGCAATTCCCTCTTGTGATAGTGTCCGCACTTGCGGTGAGTAGCGTAAACTGTTATTATCTGCTGGAAAACCTCTGCTATCTTATATAGCATTAAATTTACCTTAGATAAATTAAGGCTGGATTAAAAATTTGAGGCGGGATGGATGCGAGTAACTGAAATCACTATGCAAATTAGTTGTAGTAAATGGACGAATAAAATTGGAAATGAAATTGAAAAATTCCACGTTAAAACGATAAATATAAAACCGGCATCTAGCGATAAGTACTATAAGTGCTTGAACACCAACTATAAAATTTTAATATTAGTGCGTAAATTGGTAATTTTGGTTCAAATGATGATCATACTTAAGAATACCAAAAGTGTTCTAGAAACCCATCAACTTGGCACGTTTGATTACACATTTCTCTCTGGAATATTTATTACCATTAAAAAAATGTTGGTCGAATTAAAAATAAAATAGATAAATAGATTCTTAGTATATACATCCTAGTAAAGGATGTTCAAATTTGAGGGATCATTTTAAATATTCGACCATTTATATTTTTTGTACTAGGGTATCATATGTTATTTGGCAGATGGCAAGTACAAACATTCCAGTTAGGTTAAAATGGAGAGATATACGATTAAAGAACTTGTTTTCATTACCAAAACTTAAATATGGTGAACATTATTCAGAAGTTGGAAGAAAATTTCGTTCAAAATACGGTGGACAAAATGATCCGACAAACCGTGCTAATAAACGTATAATTGATAAATTTGAAGAAACTGGTTTAGTTTAAGATCAGAGAAGCAGGGTTTATCATCGTATTTGTCGTTCAAATGAAAATATTGCAGCTGTTATCACAAGTGTTGCTGACCATCCAAGGACATATATTCATCGTCGTTCACAGCAATTAAACCTCAAACCAACAACTTTGTTCAATATCAAAGATCTACATGTAAAGGCTTACAAAATACAGTAACACCCAGAATTAAAGCCAAATGACTACGCATTACGTCGGCAATTCGTTCATTGTGCCTTAGAAATACAAGAAGAAAATGTGGATTTTTTCAATCAAATTATCTTCATCGATGAAGCTCATTTTGAATTGGGCGGCAAGGTCAACAAAAAAAACTGCCGCATTTGGGCTGAAGAAAATTCTAGATAATTGTTAATGGAAAAAATAATAGAACCAAAAAAAGTTACTGTATGGTGTGGACTTTGGTGTGGTGGCGTAATTGGTCCATTTTTTTTTTAAATCAAAATGGCAATGCAATTACGTTGAATGGAGCTCGATATCGAGGAATGATTAGAAACTTTTTGTGTAGTCAATTGGAAGATATTGATGTGCAGAATATGTGGTTTCAACAGGACGGTGCAACATGCCACACTGCAACGGAATCAATCGACCTTTTGAAAGAGAAGTTTAATAATCAAATAATTTCTCGAAGAACAGACGATGAACTTCTTCTTATATGGGGTTTCTTGAAGAGTAAAGTTTATGCGGAAAATCCTCAAACTGTTCAACAGCTCAAAGGCAACATTATCACCAATTGAACCGTCATTCTGAGGAGGCCACTTGATCGACATTTTTCATTATTAACGGTAACCAATGTACTTTAATTTCCAATAAAAATAAATAAAGATTTCACACAATTTATGTATTTTATTTAAAATTTAAAACAGTACCTCAAATTTGAACATCCATTATACAGTCCATTTTTGGTAGGCCTGAAGGTGAGTAGAATAACTACTCGAAATGTCCCTTCTCGAGAAATATCTCGTCATTATTGATATATAGTTAAAAGGGTAATTAGTGTACCCAGTATAAATAAATTTATTTCATATTGATGAAATCATTAGACAAGGCCTGATACAGTCGTGAAGGCCCCACCCAATTGCTCCTGTTATAATAATATATATTTCAATATACATATATTAAATATATTGAATTAAATATTTAAATATTTTTTGCACATATACAGGGTGACTCTCAAGTAAGTACAATAAATTCGGGATTCATCAATTTACCGTATTATTGGGGTTGTGTTTGATAAACTTAATTAATTTACGATAAGAAAACGATTAGTTGAAAAATTTTAGGTTTCGTTTTTAAGTTATCAATGAAATTCAAAGTGCCTAATTTTACAGTAGAACCTTCATTATTTTTGTAACGGTTACAGATAGGAAATGTGTTGTCATATAATTCTTTGTTTAGATTAGAGTCCTCCATTACGTCCCGAATTTATTGTACATACTTAAGAGTTACCCTGTACTGGTTGAAAATTTTGGCGAAATAGTTCAAGTTTTATCGAGCCACACGAGAATTTAATCATTTAAATCAATGAAAATCCTGCAACACAACGATTTTTCTAACTTAGCCTAAAATTAGGTACTAGTGCGTAAATCTCAAAAGTATGTAGCTCTAATAGGTGAAATTTTTAGTTTTGGCGAATAAATTTTAGTTTTATCGAGGGGCACGAAAATTTAAATTCATCTTGGAAAAATTACCACTGAACGATCTTTCATAACTTGGCCTAAAATTAACTACTAGTGTATACATCTTAAAAACGGCTATTTGAGTTTATCCTCCCGGATTATTACCCCCACCCCGATATAAAAACCCCACGGCCAATACCCCTTGCCATTAATCAATTACCCCTTGATCCAATGCCCCCGGTCTTTACTCCTGGTTATTACTCTTCGGTTATTATCCATCTCTCCAAAACCATTACCCCCGTCAGTGTCCCCCGGTCATTACCCCTGTCATTACCAATGGTTCTATTTCCTACGTTATTACTCCCCATTGTTACCCTTCTCACACCATTATGAATAATCTCGATCAATTGCATCTTACCACAATTCGTTTTTGCACATTTTATGGTTCTCACTCAAAGGCATTGCCTATGAAGATTTTACGTTTCATCGAAATCAATTTTTATCGATATTAAGTAAATTTTGAAGCGGATTATTGTCATGGGTTGTATAATTTATTTCAAACAATTTCAATTTACTATAATAATTCGATCATTTCTGGAAATTAGGGACCAAGCAATTTGTCCCAAGTACCAAACTATATAAAAACGCGAACAATTAGATTATTAAGGGATCGTCCGATAAGCATTCCTTCTGGAAAATGATTAAAACATTTTTTCCCCGTGATTATGTGAGTTTTGATGTAAAATCCCACTAGAACCATGATGATTGACAAAAAAATCAAAATAAGAAAAGGTTTGCAAAAAATTAGCTGATTATGGGATTATAGTAAATTATAATTTTTTTATTATGACGGATTTGAGTTAATTTGCATTTGTCTCGTCAAATAATGGTCCAAATTCTAAAAATACTCTTGAACGACATATTTATGGCGCAGAGGCGAGCTTTAAAAAATGACCATTTGGGGGTATAGGAAAATATAATGAAGAATAATTTTCGATTTTAGGGCATCACTTGACGAGAAAAATCATAACTCGATCCTAGTTAATATATCATGAAACGGCTTATTGATCTAGGTAGAGGAAGGAACATAACATGACTATACGTTAAACAAAATATTTTTGCGTGATTTACCTGGAATTTACACAAATTTTTTAAAAATTGGCAATCGAACCGACGCGTAACTTATAATTTAACACAGGTTTACAATTTTTTGTGGCATACACATAGTTTTAAATTCAGCTTTTTGAGCTGAACCCGAATCCATCATAATAAAAACTTAAAAACAAAATTTTCTTCTTCACGAAATGGTAAAATGGTATTAGACAATTATTCCAATGGTCCAATAATTTGACAATTTTTTTGTAAAAATTTTCATGTTTTGAATTTTTTTTGTCACTAATGAATTTTCTGGTGGGTTTTGATACCAAAACTCGTATAACCACGCAAATAAATGTTTGTAAGAAATAAAATCGCTTTTTCCCCGAATGAATGGTGGTATCAGACGACCTAGTCGTCGAAAACGCGAATATTATTGGAGCAATTAGATTATTAATAATCTAATTTTCCCCAGTAATATTCGCGTTTTTATATAATTTCATACTTGGGAACAACAAACCACTTGGTTCCTAAGTTTGCAGAACGTTCAAATTCAAACTGCTTCAAATAAATTATAAAACTCATGACAATAAATAATTCGCTTTGAAATCTACTTAATATCGATATAATTTGATTTCGATGAATCATAAACCCGAGACCCGTAAAATGTGCAAAAACGAACTGTGCTAATAAACAATTCATCGAAATTATTCATAATGTCGGGGGAATGGTAATAATAGAGGGGGGCGGGGGATGACGGATCGAAAATGGCCGACTAGTTATATCGGGGTAGTAACCAGGGAGGGTGTAATGGCGGAGATAATGTTCAGGGAGTAATGACGAGATAATTTTTAGGACTGGGGAATAATGAATCCGGGGGTAATGTACTGAGAAAAGGGGGCGGTATTGGCGACGAATATCGGCGGGGGCGAAATTGTACAGGAAGTAATATCCGGCGGATAATGTCGTGTTACGTCTGTTACGTTTAAAATCACGTGACCCTGCCTAGAGTTCATTTTCCAATTCCCAGCCCAGAGTTCATTTTCGAGAACTTGCCAAGGAACGTTTTTTGTTCTAATTTGAGCTAAAATTAGCTACGAGTAAGTTTATCTCAAAATCGTGTAGCACTAACCCGAGAAATTTTTAGTTTGGACGAAAATTTAAATAAAAATTACTGAAATTCTCAGCTCTGAGTTCATTATCGGGAACTTGCCACGATTCTTTTCTAACTTAGTCTAATATTAGCTTGGAGTACATACATCTCATAAGCGTGCATAAGCGTGTAGCCCTAGCATTTTTAGATTTAGCGAAAGAATTATAGTCTTGGGCCGGAAAAACATTCGTTACATTTTGTAATTATTAGTGTAAAAAATAAACAAAATATATTATTTGTTTATGACCATAGAATAAATAGAGATTACTTAGCCAAGTTGGAGCGATGCATGTTTAATCCTAAAACTATGTCAGCTTCAAGGCGGTTAATGTGAATTAAAAATATTAGTCCAAAAAATACTGTTCTGTTCTCTTTAAAGAAATTTATCTTCTCGTCTTAGCTCCTTTTCACTTCTGGCTTAATCAGTGTTTCTCAATTTAATATTCTAAAATAAAAGGTCTACGTGTGATTAAAGGGAAATGCCGTAAAATATTACCGCACCCGGTTGAACGATAAATCTTCGCTTTGTTATGTTAAAGTGTTCGTGAAAAAAGCTACATTCGATTTTATTGGAGAAAAATCTCGAAAGCCATGTGCGTAGCGTTTGATAACGCAGATTTTTGTAGAAAATTCTTAAATTTTAAAGTTATTTGGTAATTTATCTAAATATTATTTTTAGGAAAAGTGACGGACAATTTTGAACAAGGTTTGAACATTTATAAATTAGACACAGGCGACTCACACCTAAGTCAAATATTGCTCTTATAACGATAGTAGAATTGATAATCAACTAACAAAACCTTGAGAGTATTGGTTAAACATTTTACGGCTTTTGATTATTGGCTATCAATCTTGAAACTACATTACCAACGTATTTTGGGAGTGGTAATTTTCGTTTATTGACAGTTAACAGTAAATCTATATTATGGACATTTTACGAACTTTATTATCAAATATGACACGTGTACTCTATACTGGTCTTCACGATCTTAGAAAGTCCATGTCTTCAATAGCATATCCCCTTACGTGTAACCAACATTTAGGGGTAAACTTTTGAATATTAGTTGAACTTTATTTTAGCCCAAAATCAAAGAGCGAATACAGCTTCTACTAACCGAATATTTTATGATCCGTAAGAGGTGTTTGGAACTGATGAGTTTTATTGCACTATAATCACGGTTAAAAAGTTGGGAAATGAATTGAATTAAAATCCTTTTATTTTCAGTGCTTCCATAGCTACTGAAAATTGAATAAAATGAAATCACCAAGTCTATAATAACTATACTTACGTACATAATTCGCAATTTTCAACTGTATATAGTTATCGTCTTCCTCCCTTAATACTTAAAACATGTTATACTATAATTTTAGTACACTAATCGTACACATATATCGAAATATTTATAATATTTTAAATCACGCAATCGTTCAAATAAAAATAAAATTCATATGGGTGGTATTTATATTTATAGCGGTACTACGGCCCATATATACAATGAGTTATAAAAATAAACAATTAAATTAAAATATTGGCCAATCAAATACCAATATCGAGTAGAAATTATGTACTCACCCTCAGACATCCACTATTGTATACAGCCGATTCTAAAGCAATTCTTGATATGAAAACACCATCGGAACGATCTGCCCCATTTCCTTCTCGTATGTACAATCCTAATGTTTGTCCTGGCCGTTTAACAATTTCGACCAACTAAAATAAAAATGATTTTGATCTATTTTACTACTTTGATCTTATGAAAATTAGATCGATATATATTATACCTGAACTATATGCCGGGCATCACCTTTGGCCATTAATTTTTGTGCAGCTTCCACAGCTTGTCGGCCACCAATACATCGTGGCTCCAATATTCTTACTATCATTTCGCCCCTTCGTTCAACCGCCTGTAAATAAATAAATTACGAAATTGGGAATTAATTAAATTACAAGTTTCACAATGGATACATCACAATATAAAAAATATATAATTTACGAGTTCTAAGGACATTTAACAGAGATGGTCGCATAATATTATAAGCATTATATGATATACATACACTTCAATTTATAGCAATTTAAACAACAGGCGGCATTATAAATATGTGGATACAATTCGAATCGGAACATTTATTACATATTATACATGATTAGATATGAATACAATATGGTTATGTGTTTATGTGTATATAGTTTACCTGCCCAAAACTTATTGCTTCATCCATGCCCCCACCCCGTGTCTAAAATATAAAAATTAATCCAATTATAGAATTTAAATACTTAAAGTTTTTTAGCATTCGCATAACATAATTTTGAAAGCGACTAATCTAGGATGTAAACAATAACAAACGGCTTACGATAAAGGATAAAACGAATACATTCATCGAATGCAACCCAAGCTCCTCAACATTGCAATCCTAATATTTGTATTCTATGAAACTTAATCAATTTTCCAATCAACAAATAATATAAAAAATTCCGTTTCCCCTAAATTTCGTTGTTAATTTCTCTTTAATTTCCTACAAATTTTGTAACACAAAAAAAAATCCAATTTTCAATAAACTGATAATTGATGTAGAAATATTTTAATTTAAAATTATAACAACAAAAAGATTTACTTCAATCAAAACTTTTTTAATTGATTGATTGTTATTATTGTATTATTGGGGTATAAACTTTTTAGCTAGCGGTAGCTGTATATTTTATACACAAGAAGAACTCTTTATTGTTGTAATCAATCAAATTTCCTATTTTAGAAGCACAACAAAAATAAAATCTCGTTATAATAAATTTGCAACATTTGTATATGTTTGTGTGTGCCGATTGTGCTTTCTTTGGCGTATTTTTTTTTCTGCAGCGAAGACGCCACCATCAAACCCCATACACTTTTAATTTGTTTGAGCGGCGCGTGAAACCTGATATATTTAAGCACATACATATTAATTCTTGAATTCTTTATACGTATCTACACCTGCGCGCGTATTTGATTACGGGCATGCTATATCTCATACCAATATTACATATAATACGTAAAATGGAAGCTTTATACTTTCAATCTTTATTCTTCCAGATGAATAAATTAAGTTTTCCTTTTTTTCTCATCGTACCTACTTTTATTTAAATAACATTTGAAAGCTTAAAAGTTCTTTCATTTTTGTTACTTTAAGTTTTTTTGTTACGCAAAGCATGATTAAAAATTAAATGGGAATTTTTTATTTTGCCGGCGATCTTAACGTAATATTTTAATTAGACTTTTCAATGAAATTATTATTTTATGAAATATTAAGACAAACACAAAACTTAAAATCAAAGCAACGTGTACAAAAATTCTTTTATAAAGTGTTTTATACTTATAAGATTATTTCAGAATTGCATTGAAGTTATGGTTCTGGTTTGAAGGAGGGAACTATAAAGTTCTTGATTTTTTAATATTGCACAATCGAAAATGTTGTCAAAAGTTTTTAAGTGAAAATAAAGCTCGAACCGGTTTCTATCGTGGTACGATAGACATTAGTAAAAAATAGTCGTTGAAGGTAAAAACCATTATCGTAAACCCCTTTTGAGAGTACTGCCATTTTTCCGTTGATTTGGAATGTGACGATTTTATGTATGATTGATTCCTCAATCCTCATATAATTTGAAACTACAAAGAAATTATTGTTACAAATTTGCCTATTAGAAAATATGATTGAAATCGGCCACATTCATTTACTACGAAGGTGTATGTACATAGATCTCGAATACATCACTAAAGCGAGATATGAAACTTTAGATAAAACTGTCTTGCATAATAAAAAAATATCCTCCCATTAGGTCATTCCTTGTTGATAATCTTTAAATTTTTTTGAATCTTTCAATTCTTTGTTTGGTTCTAAATCTTAAATTTTTAATTGCAAAAATCGAAAAACCTCCTATGGAATATACCACTTCTAGTGAACTGATTCCGACTAAACATCATACCAGGGCCTCCTAATTTATAGAAAAAGCTTCAGTATGAAGTTTCATATCGATCAATCAATCCGTCTGGGCTGTACAGAAGTCGAATTTTTGAAGAAAAAATGTTTATTAGTAATTTCCAATTAAATTTTAGAAAACTGATCTTGACAGGTATTGTTGCAAAGTTTATAAATAATCTTTTAGTTCATAGTCATTTTTTCATAGATGATATACTTTTCAAAACACTTGATTTGATTTTCACCAAAATGATATTACTTTTACATCGAGTTGAGGAACCAAGACGGGTTTGACCTAATTAAATATTGAATTTTTTAAATCAAAAAAATTCGGTCGTCTCACCAGATTATGATCACTTCAGTCTGAGGATATGATCGAATTTCTGATAATCTCAAAAACATTTCAGTATTCGGACAGCAATCGAACTTTAACAAGTTATGGAAGGGAAAATTATTTCACTAATGTCAAAAATATTACAAAAAATTAAATTATTCATTATTCGGATTAGTCCAAAATTTTATAAGAAATTGCATGTATGCGTTAAATACAATAATTCTAGGTTATTGCGATTATACTTCGTAAGTAAGTTCAAAATTTTTTCAATATTTTTTGGTGATTTGGTCACTGCAGTCTGATGAGAAGACCCAATTTTTTGATTTAAAAACTTCAGCGTTTCACTAGATCGAAACCAAACTACCACCGTCTTGGTAACTTCACCTCGATGTAAAAGTTTCTTCACCGTTAATCAATCAATCAATCGGCACGGCACAACACACGCACGCACACACTGATTTTTTTAAAAATTACCGTTTTTTAATTCTGCGTTATAGTGAATGGCAAATCTGCATAAATCGCGAGGTCAAAATTATTCATGATTAAGTTTCTTTATTTTATTGCATAGAATAAAGTAAAAACATATATTATTGCAAAATAAATTTATAATCTTTAAGTTCATAATCGTTTATCTCGTAAATGATATGCTTTTCAAAATATTTGCAAAACATACGAAAAATGATTTGCTGCGACCTCCGGTGATAACTTGCATAACTTGAATATTGGACGTTCCAGTATCATTTTGAAGTTTTTTGCTTGATCACATACTTTACCATCTTTACCAGCATAAACGGTAAGAATTCGTCCCAGCACCCACTTTCCAGTTGATAAATTTGGTTCGCAAATAATTAGGACATTTTTTTCCCAATTATGTTGGGAACTTTGACCATGAAAGTAAATTTAACAGATATTCCCGCTGCCAACGATGCTAGAAGTCTAAAGTAATTTTGCGAATCATATTCCATCATGTGGTGGCTAACCCTTTTATCAATTATGTCAGGTACTTGTTGTGCTGGACGTTGTAAAATAATCAGGTATGTTGGTGATAATGATGAACACAGAGGGGCAGTATTCAAAGCTGACTCAAAACCAGTAACGTGGTTAATTCCTCGATTGTGAAAAATTTGTTCTCTAATGGTGCAATGTAGATGAATTTTGGCAAGCCAAACAGCTGATTCCCATAATACTCCATATGAGGAGCAACAAATGGGTTTAGTTTGAATTTGACTCTATCGTCAATCGATTTATTGGCATTTGTTAAGTGAGCATTTTCAAAAAATATTTGCATGTCTTTTAGAAAATTGGCAGTGCCCACGAAATTGTTCTCGTTATCACAAAATACGGGAAAGCATTTCAGTACCCCAAGATAAATTCTGTGCTTAATTTGCTTCTCAATATGTGGTCGATGTTTGAAGCATCCAATACAACCTCGAAATGTGAGGTGTATCAAATTTCGTGCTCCGATGATGCAGTACTTTTCTTGAATCATGGCCATATTAGCAATCAAGACAATAATCCTTGTGAATTTGGTGAATTCGATACGTTGACTTATTATCAATTTTGACGACAATATGATTGGGTGTTTCCCGCCATACGACTCTGTATTGGACTGTGAACTTCTTCAATTTCTGTCTCCTTTTTGCCAAGCATTGCAATGTTTATAGAAATCTTCTGTCATAGACAGACTTCTGGTTTCATAACTATAGTTTCGAGTTAACCATGATTTCGTCGTGTGTTATGCCTAACAATGATTTACAACTAGGTTTATACTTAGTTTCGGAAAGAGATATTTTTTCTCATCCCGACGCATTTTTGTGCTCCCAACGCCGAATACATCAAAAATAGAGGTTTCGGACACTAATAGTTTACCAAGCAAATCTAATTTCCTTTGACTTTTCTATTTGTCATTGAGAGATTTAGTTGGCGGGAACACATTTTGTTCTGTTCTGTAATATAAGAGTAATTTCTGACAATTTAAAAGTCAATTAAATATCAATCTTGACATTTTTGTCAATGTCTAATCCATTATTATTTAAAACCAACCGAGGAGACAAAAGAAATTGTAGTGTGTCGTGAGTTCTTATTTAGGAAATCATGATCTTGAAACTATAGTTATGAAACCAGTAGTCTGTCTATGGCATTAGCTTGTTTTTATTCAATGTGCTCGTGTACATTAAGGTTTGCTTGTACTGGCCGATATTTCTCTGGTTAACTTAAGAAGCTTAGTCCAGTTTACCATAACGGGTGATTTTACAATTCATTTCGCGCGACTCGCGCAATTCTCGGGATTGAATTGCAAAAGAATGTGACGCTAGACATTTTCCCTGAACAATCTTATGATTTGTCCAACTCTATGCCCGACAAATGCTGCCATTTTTCATTGTCGACTGAACAGCCAGTTTAAAACTATTTTGGAGTCAATTAAAAGCTGTAGTGCGTGTTGGTTTAATCCTAATCTCGTTGATGATCGACTGTGTATGAATAGACTGAAGTTCTAGCCTTGGCAAAGTAATTTTGTTGATTTTAATAACAAGTGGAAAATTCCTGGTAAATAGGTCGCTTCCCTAGGACAGCTAAAGCCGTGCAGAGTTTTTGACAGAGTTTTTAATTTCTTGTCGCAAACCTGTTTAAACCGAATTTAAAATTGGTTCATGGTGTTCTACCTAGTTGTTCATGGTGTTCTACCTAGTAGGGGTTTTACCTAGTTGTCTGTACATACAATTTTTATATATTGTTATCAACATTTTCGATAAGTCCTTTTTCAAGAACCTTAGAGACTACTCAAAGTAATGAAATTAGTCTATAGAGCGGAATGCAAAAACAGCATTGTTTAACGACCTTTGGATGGATACAATACGGTTGAATAAGATGCATAGAATGTCAACAATAGTAAATATAATCCTTTTAAGCATCCAACTGCTAAATCCAAATATATCTGTAGATTTTTTTTTTCAGGGAGTTGATAAAATATTTTGAGTGATGAAAAAGGCCGAAGGAAAAAACTGCCATTAGAGCTCTTATCGAATAGTACAATTTCATTATCTAGGCGTGAGTAAATTGAAATTTCATCACGAGCCTTTATTAAACCAATACTAGAAAAATGGGTTTTAAAACAGTTAAATATATCAGATGCAGAGGTTAAACTGTTATTTTGTACATGAATACTATCACTGGCACTAGTTGTGTTGAGAATTTCATTAAGTAAGGTACATCGTTGCTTGAGCATATTAGCAGCAGGTATATCTTTATTCAATTGTTTCATTAATATAAAAAAATACTTTTTGAAACTAAATTGGAACATCTTTTCATTTTTCGACTAAGCTCACTTAGCTCACATTTCTGACTAAGCTTATTTTTATTGTTAATTCATCGAGTTTACGGAATTCAGGGTGTTGGTAAACAATTCGAAAGCTAAGCCGTGCTCCATGTCTCACGCAATAATATTTCATTTAAATGGTTCAAATTAATCCGAAGTTTATCAGCGGCTGGAACTTGTTTTTCAGAGTACACGTTATTACTACAAACTTTGGGCGATAACTTGATAAAAATAGCACAATGGTCTGTGATATGCATGTCGTCGACTATGGAGTAAATACATATCAAAATGGGAACAACGATTGAAAACATAGTCTATGCAACTGACGAACTGGAAAGAATATCGATATTGACGTCATCCAAGCATATTACATTATTTTACTTAATTGCTGACAAGAACTAGTTGAGCTCAGCAAAAATGTGCTAATTCTAAATGAGTGAAGTCTATAAACAGACACTATCGTTACTTTACTATTATTAAATAATATATCAAATACTAAAACATCTGCTATATCAAAATGAAAATCATTACGAAATTTAAGTTTTAAACTACGAACCCTTCTACTCGTATCCCCCCCCGCCCCTACTAGCCCGATGAGTGCTGTTACGTTTGGCAAAAAATTCAAATCTCAAATTTTTTATTTTTTTTTAACTTTTTGCAATCTTTTCTGGGGCCGAAACAACTCTTTCGCAGTTCGCTTATTTTACGTCCTTATCTTACGCAGTTGCCTGCCAAATCGAGGACGTGAGGATATAGGTCCGATTTTGTCACCATCTGCACATTGCATAGCTTCATGCCAGCCTATACTGACATGTAAAGATGGGTCGGCCCATGAGTTCTGCACTCCGACGACAGGGGGTTTTAGTTGTGTTCCATTTCATCCTAGATCGTTAATCTGCTGATGAAAATTTCCTTTTGCATCCTGCCCCTACCGGGATTCGAACTCGTTACCTCCCGATTCAAACGCCAAAGCTTTAACCACTGTGCCAAATCCCAAATTCAATAATTGTTTATTTCAAAGTCTTCTATTCAGATTTCAGACACTGTAATTAATTTATGCAATTGAGCCAACATTTGAATATGAGAAACCAAAATATCAAAATATCCGTCAAGTAGTCAAATAAAAAACCAGTGTGAAGTTCTTAACACATTTATTAATTTTCCTACAAATTTTAAATTTTTAAAAAGTGCGTTCAAATATTGGCAGTGCTAAGTCTTATCAAATAGCTAGAATCTCTGAGGTGTAGGCGTAACCAACCACTGGTATACATAGACAGAGGACACTCAGTCCTAAATAAATTTGTATATGTTATTCTTTCAATGAAACGGGTTGGGCGCGTCTGAGGATTTTCTAGAAATCGTGTAAAATTATTTAATGAAGTGCGATTGGAATTGCTCACATATCACATCAATTAACAAAAATCTCCGAGATGTTTAGGTATAACTATTAGCATATATAGACAGGAGACAATCACTAGGTCTTAACGAAATCCCTATGTATATGACTTTATCGCAATGATCTTGAAGTAGGAGGAGCTGCCTGAAAAATTGAAAATCACTCCCATATGTCCGCTATATAAAATAGGTTACTGTCTCAAATGTGAAAATTATCATTGTATACCTCTGTTAAACACCGACTACAAAGTACTTGCTAGTGTTAATTTCCATAATCATTTTCTGCAGTTTTCGCCCCCAACCGATCAACCATTAATCGTGACGTTTCACGCTTTGGTTGATCTTGGAAAAATGTTGGGAATACAACATAACCATTCACCAATTTCTCGTAGACGTTCAACAGGCATATCAATCAATGGCGAATCTCGGTTGCGTTCATATGTATTGAAATTCCAGGGAAGCTTATTTATCTGTGTATGAGATGCAATCGAGACTGTGCTGTTTAATCTGGCGCTCGAGTACATAATAAGGAAAAGTAAAATTGACAATTGCATAATCACGTTACGCCTATACACATCTCTGAGATTTTAGGCATTTGATAAGATTTATTATTAATGCCATTCATAGTTTATTTACTGTGTTAAAATGTCTTAAGAACTTTACACCGGTTTATTAACGGATTATTTATATTAGTTTTATTTTACTGGTGCTACATCCCACCCGCAATCTTGAATATGCTTATCAATACGATATATATAAACGTATATATCAAACCGTTACTATACTTGGAATATATGTACAAAGACAATATTTCACATTCTTGATTTTGCAATACTGGTTACCGCAAATTCGCTTATCCATAACTATTCCCTATATATTCCATGTACTGTACATATTTATTATATAGACGAGAGTATGAAAAATAGTTTCACAACTATTTCAATTTACATTCTGATAAGAAAATGCAAAAAAGTGGAAAATCCAAACCAAAAATTAAATTTACGAGTTAAATTGGGGATTTCTATTTTAAAAACAGCTACATGTTTCTTAAGAAACTAATGGATGGAAGAATTTTATCGGGGAAAATTGTTGCTATTTACATTTTGAACGTAATATTATAGAACATTTTACTTCGAGAGAGTTATGGCAAAGATTTTTTTGAATGTAAAGTGAACAATATACAAAGCATTATTTTTAATAGAAATTGTTGAACATAGTTAAGTTTTATTTTGCGATTAGAATTTGGTCTAGTTTATAATAAAACAAAAAGGAATTAAGAAGAAGTTTATAATAAGACGTTAAATATAAGTAATGATTTGAACAACAATTTAACACAGGTATGTAACATATAAATAGAAATGAATACGTGCTGAGAATTTTTAGGAAAAATAGGTTAGTTATGTACCACTTATTACAAATTATTCTCCAAACCATTCCTGACATTATAAATTATTACAAATTAAGTAAACTGTGCAATCGAAACGGAGTTAGCATCTCATAAAGTAGAATATTTCATTAGGGTTGGAGTATTTTGGATTATATTAGAAACAGATAAACGACACGTACACAAGTAGTTAAAATATAGAATAATCTATAGCATTGTGATGAATTCTACTCGACACAAATATATCACTTGTTTGTCGAGTGTTTAATGTGTTCCTCCAATATTGATTGTAAATTGGATATATGTCACTGGAAAATACCGGAATTAACAACGACGTTAATCATCAAGGCAAGGGAATTGATGATCTGGAATGTTCGCGAGTACTACATACAGTTGTAATTTAACAGTCAACAGTATCAGTCGAGCAGTAAAAAGTGAACAGTAAAGTGAACAAGTGCTCACTGTTGGAGAAGAGACCCTTATTTGTGGGAGTTTGCATATGCCTATATATCGCAGCGATATGGAAGAGCAGACTGATAGCAACATAAACCCAGGAGGGCGTAGATCGCGTCGATCACCAACGACGCCAAGGGCCATCAGGGACGATGCCGGGTAACTCAAATGATAACCAGAAAGTCCTTCCGAATATCAAGTAAAAAGTGAAGGAACTGGAGCAATGGATCAAACAATAACAATCATTTGAATACAGCCCCTAGAGTGTTGTGCCGTATTGTGTATGCCGCCTAGTTTATTAATTCATGTATAGACAATGTATGTAGATAATCAAAAAAATTATGTAGACAATACGGCAAAAATGTTTAAAATTATTGTTTCAGTTAGCACTCAGCCAATTGCTCCTAATAATTGTTGGATGGAACCATGGAAGATGGAAAGCTACATTCTTACCATAGATTTGAAAAATTTATGTCTTATATGAAGTTTTTGTAAAGTACTGTGCAGAGATAGATTTAGAGGAAAAAAATAATGGTGTCAAATAAAACACTTTAATTTAGACAAATATCAATCAATTTTAATAATTATTTTTTGCATAATAAAGAAAAAATGTTTAATGATATGGATATGAAGAAATAAACATAAAATATCAATATTATTGTATGTATTGTATTTCTATTTGAAAATAAAAAATATATAAAAAATAGCTCAACAATTATGTTTTGCCGCACAGATACCGTGTAGGACTTTCCTACAGCGAACGCAAGTAAGGCCGGATCCCTTTATCCCACTCTCTCTGTTGCTACACAAAGCGCACTGGCGGAAGTTACGTCCCGGTATTTTTTCCAGCGCAAATTTTTAGTTTGATTAAGATGGTTGTGTTGACACGCTATTTTTATGATTCATCCACTCTTTTTCGATATCCTCAATAATTTTCGAAGTGAATTGGAGCCGGGTCATTTTTTTCGGTAGTGCTTGAAACATACAAAATATAAGAGTTGAGCACCATTCTTTCAAATATGTTGAATACTACTTTTTTCCAATATTTTAGGGTTCTTCGCTCGTCCAAATACACGTACAACATTTTGTCAGATTCGTCCACACCTTCCATGTATTTGTTATAGTCATCAATCATGCTTGGTTTCACCTTTTCGTATTCAAAATTCCCTGTCTTTTTCTTGATCGTCACACTATTAGTATCTGTATTGGATGAAATCAATATGACTGGGTTTGGTTTGGACTTTTTGTTTCTGAATGAACACATCAAAACATTTCCATGTGCTAGGTATTTGGCTTCTCCTACGATTGCTTTCATAGCTTCTGGAGGAATCCCTTTTCTGTTACGTCTTATTGTTCCAGTTAGTTAGAAATCCAAGACCACATTTTTCTACTGAATCTCTGTCATCTGTATTCTTAGCTCCTTTGTAGCAGAAAAAACCCAAACAATATTTAGAAATCGAATCGCACTGCATCCAAAATTTGATCCCCCATTTATGGTGTTTTTGTTTGGAATGTATTTTTTTATGGCAGAATGGCAGTGAGTACCAACTAACGACTCGTCGATGGATAATTGTTGATTTGGTATATAATGCCGCTGAAAAACAGTATTTGCATGTTTGACAAGCACATCAAACCTGCCACATGGGTCATAACCCGGATGGCCTGGTTCAAATAATAACCTATTATCAACCAAGTGAAAAAGGTTCACAATCGGTTGAAACTTGTCCCTTGAAAACATTGTCCTAAACCATGGTATGTGTCGGAAATTTTTTATCCAATAACAATTAATTGTTGGCCTTTTCGTTATCCCCATTTCGAGTAAGACGGCAATAAAGGCTTTCATTTCGTATATTGTTGTCGGCGTCCACTTTTTTGCTCGAGAATTATCCGATACAATGTGCGAGGCCAAAAACTGGGCAGCATATCGATTTGTTTTCTATACGATGGTTTCGAGCAGTAAGTTGATAAAGAATAAGTTGAAATAGGTCCCGTCTAGGTCCAGGAGTCTCGAAAAAATCATTTGTTGCTTTAGAAAACACTTTTGTCGGAGGAATTTGGGCAAAGTTGGTGTTTCTTCTATTTCTGAAGATGAAGAGGAGATATACTACTCACTTTCAATCCTCAATCACGGAACACCAAAAACACACTGAAACTCGCAGCGTTTTTGCGTCGCAATTTTCGATACAAACGATCGCAGCGTTTTTTGCGCCGCGTAGCATTCTTACGGTTAATATATAAAAACGTTGGTGCGTATGTATGTCTGACCACGGCTGAACCACTGAAGCTATCCAACTTATATTCACATCATGTGTTCGTGTAGTGCTCCGGGTTGTTTTTATTTCTGTTAGACCTCCTAGATAGCCTGGAGTCGCTTTTTCGGAAAATTCTTATTTATGGACCAATGGCTCAAATTCACACCATATAATATTTAAATATAAAGAAAGTCTTTGGCAAAATTTGGGCCCGTTAGATGGCTCTGTGGTGAAGATATTTACGAAAATGTAGTTTTCCCTGTAAATCATTTTCATATAAACAATATTAAATTTAAATGCAATAATATACTTTGGTATAATCACAAAATCTTCCGACAGGTGGCGTTGGTTGCCTTTAATGGATTTGTTTTTCAAATTTAATATATGATATAGATATTCAATATTTTCAAGGTTAGGGTCATCATAATAACTAAAACTATGATCGCAGTGACCTTAAATGTATAAAAAATTACAAAATAGTGTTTATTAAAAAAAAACTAAATGGTTTTCCATTTGACATAACCTAAAAGACTATTTATACATTTATAAACATTTAGCATTTCAGTAGTAGCTAATTCATTGTGCTGTACAATTGTTTAAAAATAACTTTGACGACAATGCCAAATTAACTTTCAATCAATTTTAAATACGTAATTATGCGCAATTTCACAACAATATTGATTATCATAAAATATAAATACAAATATTTTAAAGTGATATTAATGTAATAAATAACATTTCAAATCGTTTACCGGTACAAATCAACGAAACATAACATAAGCAACGAAAATTTACTTTTTTAACATACATACGAGTACAAATTGCAGTAAAATAATAAGCGAGAAATGCCTGGACGACGATGTTCAAACATTGGTCGTAGTGATCGACAAACTCGCAATAGGTAACAATTAAGAAAGAATTTAAGACCACAACAAAAGTGTGGTGCAATTGAATAATCGAGTCAAATCAGTCAATCGCATTCGAATATGTTTCAGACATCGAATGTTGCGCACATTCGAAAATGTCAATTGGTGGTTGAAGTGTTGTTTATCAGGCAAAGTGGTTTTACCTACATTGAACGAACCGCCAGAGCCACTAAAAACGCTAATGGATGGCAACACCGCAGAGTCCAAATTATTTTTGAAAAATAAATAAGGAAATTTAATAGTTATTTTCAAATGACTTCCTTTGCCGCCAATATCATTACTACTACGGATAGACAAGGACGCACATTTAATTCAACATTCAAGATACCAGACCAGGTCTATCACAAAATTAGCTATTTACTTCCTGTACTCAGGGGAAACATAAAAATTTCTACAAATTTACTTTATGGGAGATAGCAGTCTAAAATCCGTTGCGAGTACAATCATATTCAAGTAATTAATACAGGAACGTGCTATCGTAGGAGATTAGAAACTTTTTGGTAGACAAAAATAACCCCATCCGATTGTTTAAGCAAGTTTCCAATCAATTACAAAACGATAATTATATGATCGTTATTAAAGTCGATAAAGAGCATGCTCCAACAGTGAGTGCAGTAGGAATAGTAATGGTTGGTAATACGTTCCAACAACGTGATATACACATCATGTGCCGCAACAACAATGACATATTAAAATGCAAACATTTATGCACACCAATTTATTGTCGATATGTTCGCTAAAATTGAAAGTGAACGTCTCCATTATATTCGATTCAACCAGGTAAAATCTAGGTCAGAAGAAATCATCCATTTGCGGCGATGTCATAAATAATAATGTGGATGGCAACGTATATCTTAATGAAATTGGTCAAATGTGCATCCTACCTTCGTCATACACGGCATATGCAGGAATATATTAAAGATGCAATGACCTCCGTTCGTGCTTACGGAAGACAAGATTTATTCATCACATTTACGGCGGGACGAAATCAAAAAATATTTTTTGCCAGGCCAATCAGCTAATGATCGACATGACATAACGGTACGTGTTTTCAAACAACATCTAAGACCTATAATAGATTTTATAGTAAACCACCATTTGGAGAAAGAACCATCCATATTTTAATTTGGTTGATTAACAAAATTAGACCAGAAGAAACCGATCAGATTATATCAGCAGAAATCCCAGAACAGTAGATCCAGAATTGTTCCAGATTTTAACGAAAAACATGATACATGGTCCATGAGGTGCCACCAACCTCAATTCACCATGTACGGATAATGATAAATGCACTAAACGATTTCCCAAGGACTTATTTTCGATTACTATTGCAGTAATTGATGGATATCCACTATATCGTGGCCCATCTACTAAAAATGGTGGCCATTTCATTGTAATAAAATCCACCAATAACCAAAACGGTATTGAAATAGATAATACATGGGTTGTACCGTTGTTTCCTCTTTCTCTCTTGCAGCTCTGCTAAATCTATTAAATACACGTCTGTAAATATGTTTATACAAAGGCAGCAACATGGCCGTTTTTCCTGTCTAAAAGGTTAATGAAAATGACGAAGTCACGCGTTATCAAATTGGCAGTTATATAATCAGTAATGAGGCAGTCTGGCGAATCTTATCCTTTCCTATTCATAATAGAAATCCAGTTGTCACTCATTTGGCCATCCATCTTGAAAATGGACAAAATATTTACTTCACAGAAGAAAATGCAGTTAGTCGAGTAGAAGCACCACCAAAAACAACGTTAACGGAATTTTTCAAATTATGCCAACAACAAAATGATTTTGAACGTTTCGTAAAAACCATAATTTAATCAGATGTACTTTAGCATGGAATACTTCTAAATAAAACTTGGAAACCCCGTAAAAGAGGTAAACCTCTTACCGAATATCCAGGCATTCTTTCTACGAATACATTAGGTATAGCCTGCCTGTGTACCCAAGACAGCGTGAATGCTTCTACTTACGATTGCTATTAATTAATGTTTCTGGAGCAACATTCTAATTCGGATTTAGCGTGTTTCTGCAGTGCTCGTGAACTTGTATTTCGACTCAAATTTGGGCATTTTTACATTTACAATTTTTCTAGAATTAATAAATTGGGTGATAATTCATTTTTGTTTTGAGTGTTTTCCCAGCATTTTCTTTTCGTAATGAAAAATGACTTAATGATATTGGGTCATTTTCTATTTTAGGTTTTAATGCAATTTTTTATTATCATTTTTCGTGGAGTCAAAAACGATCAAGTTGGTTCTAGATCCAATCAGGTAACGATACCCACTTCGCACACAATGAACGAGAGTTAATGACGCCTCGGTTAGTACACCGCATTGTACTGCAAAGAAAAAGGTAATTCGCGGTAACAGTTGCTACATCTAAA
This sequence comes from Nephrotoma guestfalica, assembly GCA_963691935.1. Taxonomy (NCBI): domain Eukaryota; kingdom Metazoa; phylum Arthropoda; class Insecta; order Diptera; family Tipulidae; genus Nephrotoma; species Nephrotoma guestfalica. Next base: position 239,406,515 of record OY829913.1, read on the forward strand.
GTGGGGAAATTCCGTTTCAGAGAACAACTTTGTTTTATCACTTAATGAAGACAAGTTGTGGCTATTCCAGCTGGAAATAAACAGCTTAGTTTGAAATGCGGATAAATCGTTAGGTGCTATACTAAACTCCTGCTTTGTTGCCTGGCAGACATATTGCTTTCTAGAATCTTGTTTTCAAAATCAGCAGAAGATGATCCCTAGGGTTACCTAAGAATCTCAATCCGCTTCCCAGATCATCGATCTGATTAGTCCAACTAAAGGGTTAGGGAAAAGTTCGTGGCCTTTTTTGGGTGACAATGAAACAAAGAAGTTCTGTAGTTTAGAGGCGAAAAATCGAGAAATCTCATATTCGCAGGACTCTTTTGAATTTAATGTAAAACCATTAGGATGGTTTGGTAGCTCGATGGTGGAAGGTCAGGAATATATGGTGGGTACATCAAAACTCCCAGCCAAGCTCTCTCAGTTTCTGCCGAGTCATCAATGATGTGTGCGGTCTAGCGTTATCATGATGGAACACAACGCCCTTTATGCTGATCAATTCTCGACGTTATAACTGAATTGCCACAAACGTGTTAGTTACTGACAGTAAAGATTGGAATCAATCGTTTGGCCCGGTGGCAGCACCTCATAATGCACGATTCCTTTCCAATCCCACCAAACACACAGCATTACCTTTCTTGGCGTCAATCCTGGCTTTGATACCGTTTGGGAAGGTTCACCTCGTTTCGTCCATGATCTATTTCGCACAACGTTTTCGCAGCGTTCCGCAGAAAGAAATCCAGCCCATTAAATTGTTAACTGTTAATTCATGTGGTACCCAAACGTCAAGCTTTTTTTTGTATCCAGCCATTTTCAAATGGTTTAAAACTGTTTGGTGATCAATATTTAGTTCTTCACCAATTACATGGTTGCTTATATGCCGGTCTTCTTCAATTTTCTGCATGATTTCATCGACTTTTCCAGTGGTTGGTCCACCAGAGCGATATGTACCTTTGACATCCTTATTTCCAGAACAAAAGCGCTTGAACCATTTCTTTGCTGCTAATTTTGATAAAGCACCTTTTTCATAAACAGCACAAATTTTTTCGCAAGCCTGAGCCGCGTTTTTATGTTTCATGTTTAAAATGTTGTAACTTTTTATTCACTTCACCGATTTTAATGTTTTGTATGTAAATTAAAATGTCACCTTTCAAACACTATGTAAGGTAAAGTACAAGTTAAAATATCACCTTTCAAATGCACATAAAACTTGGCCGATACAATCAATGGTTACTAAAATATATTAATGTAAAGCCATCTACCGGGAAAAAGGCCACGAACTTTTTCCCCTACCTATTATTTCAACTAATGCAGAGCAGGTTACCCAATAACAGGAGCCGAAATAACCACATTCCGGTCATTTAGGGTCATATATTTTAAATATTATTGTTTTATTAGCTGATTTAGAATACGAGTATGCTATTTATGCATTAAGTCAAATCAGTTTCGATGGCGCTGTTTCTGAATTAAAACCCGACAAAGGTAGGTTTTTTGTCAGAGTTTGTCGAAATAATATCGAATAATGCCTCTGCATCTCTTGTTCACTTTATCGAGAGTTAACCATTGAAGTTTCTTACAAAATGAATTGCACCAGAAAATTAAATAAAACCTGAAATTCAGGCAACTGTTCAAGAAAATCTCTAAAAGACAAAATCCCTTTTCTGGAAAAGCAATCATTTGAATAATTTGAAGCATAAATTATTAAACAAAAATTGTTTATGAAAATATTGATCTGACGAGCTGATAAACAATTTAACAGATTCTGGTCTTATTTGTAACGCAATAGTTGTTAGCTATATTTTTCCGATGGCCAGCAGTCGGTTATAGATCTATAATACAAAAATGAAATGTTATTCGTTTGTTCTTTATAGTCTCGTGTGTAGTTTGGTTTATTTACGGTAGACGACGCTGTTCGAAATTTACGAAATATGGAAATGAAGCACTCTGCTTCCACTTTCAAAAATTTAATTTTTAATTTAGTAGGCCGTGATTTTTTATTGTGAGATTTAATTTTGAAATGTCAAATGAGCTGAAAATTGTTCTAAACAAAAAAGTTTTGTTGTTGAAACATAGAATAAATATGTAAGAATGATAATTTTCTTGTGTTAAAATAGCATTAGGCTAATCAAAATATAAAATTGGGTACTGGTTGTATGCATGTTACCTCAATACGAGACCACGATATATTTTGGATTATTTGCCTTTCCTTGTTACACAATATTGAAAAGCTGTGCATGCACTTTAAACATCACCTATCAAACGATTTGCACCACTAGTTGGGTGTTTTGAGTATTTTCCAATTCTAAGTAATTATGGAACACAGAATAGAATTTGTTTTTTTAGAATAAACTTCACTCCGATTTTGATGGTGCCATAAGGCGGCTATTCAAAATGATGTAGTAGGGCAATTTGTGACACACAAAATAGTGGACACTTATGAATCAAGATGCCGTGATAAATTATCCTACCGATATGTTTAATTCACTTGATTTACGAGTGCCCCACGAATATACAATTAAAAGTTGGAACATAAATTATTATGCTTCGCAATATAAAACAACCACGACTTTGTAATGGTACCAGACTTGCAATGAAAAAGTTAATGAACAACTTCATCAAATCAAGTATTTTAAAAGGAAAATACAAACGTTTGATTTTAAACGACGATTACAATACGTTTGATTTTAAACGACTTCAATTTTCTGTTCGTATTGCTTTTGTGATCACAATGAATAAGGAACAAGGCTATAAATGTATAATTCACAAAAAATATTTATTTAATTTTTAATAATATTCCTCCATGTATAGGCATTACTGTGTTGCATATAATACGAACAGCTACATATATATCTCCATTGTCATAATTTAAAAGTAGCTTGCATCCCAATAATTCATGAATGAGTGCTATTCCAGTTATAACGTTTCTATAACTACTTGCAGCGACATCTATTTAAATCGAGAGGCAATACAACACAAAAGGCTTTACTTATGGTCAACGCGGTCCGGGCTTAGCTAGTAAAGGTATAAATCATCAACCAGGTACGGGGCTTATATGTGTATTTATACAAATTCCATAAAGATACCCGACTTTAAAGATTACAAATATTAATATTTCTTGTTTTTAAAGATTCTGCACAATCCATTTTACCCTACTCTAGCAGCTCAAAATATAGAAAAAAAAATATATAAAGTGTCAAAAATTTCATGTCGGCCTTCAACCCGCTTTCATTTTATATTTGAATTAATTGAAAATATTTAGCATACAACGAAAAAACATTGTTGTTTGCATGCGCCGCATTTATCGCAACGAACTATTTAAAATATTTTGGCCGGTGCTGTTTAGCCAAGGGCTTGACACCCACGAAAACACGAATACAAAATTTAAAGCTTAAAAAAAATTAGAACAAGTACGAGTATTCAGTCGCCGCCATACCATTTGGTATCAAATACCCTAGATCTTGAACCAAAACAATATAAAGTATTAAAAATTAAATGTGGTATTGTCATATAATGGAAAGTGTTGTTGAGCATTTTCCATTGAAATGAAATAAAAAATCGTTACATATATACACACACTCACACACACCCAAACAGAAGCGAAAAACAAAATAAAAAATTAAAATTTAAAGCTTAAAATTTTTTATGATTATTTTGAATTTGCATGAATTTTATTATTTATTCTGGTGTATTTTATAAGAATTTGTAATAGGATTTATTTATATTCCTTGATTTAAATATTAGATTTTCATTTTTGTTTTTTATAATTACTTTGGAAGTAAAAAGTTTTGTGTATATACCGAGATACCGCGTACAAGCAATTTTTCATATTTTTTTTTTTTTTGGGATTGAATGCTAAACCAAATATTATTTGTAACTTTATTTTTAGTACGCAGGTAGGCCCACGTAGAAAAAAAGGAAAAATTAAATTGAATAAAAAAAGGAATGAAACGACATAAAATAAATAATAAAAATGATTGTGATAATACGATTTAAGCATATTTAAAACTTGGGAATTATAAATAAATAAACAATAAGAAGTGATAATTAGCGAGATTTGTATCAATTGTACACGATTTTCATTTTACATTTTAATTAAAACTTAACCAGACTTTAAACAGATTAGTTTCTGTGGTAAAATTGATTTATACGAGCACTCGTACGTACGTATAAAAATGGTTGAATCTTTTTGTTGCGGTATCGTTTTGGTTGGGAATTATGTTATTTGCCTGTTTTGTCCGAAGCATATAGAACTGTACATTTTTGATTTGGAAATAGGAAATTTCTAAGCCCATTCTTCTAGTGTATTGTATTGTACATTCATCTGCCACATTCATGGTTATAATTTTTTTATTAAATTAATCAGCTTTTGTGTAAACATAGACAAACTTTTGGACACATAATTGCATTATGTAATTTCTGGTCATTAAAAAAGGATTTAAATTGCGGAAAAACTTTCAAAATTCTAAACTTATAATGAAAACCAAAAATTACTTTAAACTAACCAAGACAAACTGTGTACTATACCTATTTGTAAGAATCACTAATTAAAATATGATATCAAGTAGATATTTATATAGGTAAGGAAGGTTCAGTGCGAAAAGTAGTGAACAGTAAAAGTGAATTAGTAAACGAGTGAAATAAGTGAATTTCTTTAGAAATTAAAGGTGTGTTGGCAAATAAAGTTTGTAACTTAAATCGCTGAGTGTTTTGTTTGCAAAATCATCGCCCGAAATTCGTAAAATTTGGTTGGTGTCAGAAATGGGATTTTGCAAAGCAGCATTGGTTAAAAACCTGAACAACTATACTATCACAGTAGTTGAGGAAAAAGCTGCAGAGCCTCGGGATTTCAAGACTGCAGAGCGTCACGGAAGAGGATGCAGAAACAGGAGGGTATAAATCGAGACATGCGTCGTCAACGCCAGGACCATCAGAAATTCCGCCAGTTGCCCCACACGACGAGCAGAAAATTCAGCCTTGCGATTTAACTTCTTTTTCGCAAGGCTGACCATATCATCAACAATATCAGTATGGCCGGCTGCTCCCAAACAACAGAAAACCACCTTGAACATGATATGATGAAGGCACTTTTACTTCAACTCAAGGGAATGGGCGCTAAATTAGATAAGTAAGCCACTAAGTTAGACCAGCAAGCCGCAAAATCCGAGCTGCAAAGTGCACAATTGGCAGAATTACGAACGGGGCAAAAAGGTCAGCTTGCAGATCTATATGTAAATATCAGAGCGTATTACGATCAATTTACATAAAAATCACAAAGGAAGTTTAAAATTTATCTAACATTTAACATATAAACTTTGGAGGTTCGCATAATTTACAAACGTAATATTTGTTATTCCTTTAGATTAAAGAGCTTAGAGGAGAAATAAAACCCCTTGTGGTAAAAGTCGACGGCCAGCTGAAGGAATTTGAAGGACAAGTCAATTCATTCACAAGTCAATACATTCTCGGTACGGATTTTCTTTCATATTTAGGTTTATTGGTCAACGTTAAGAATAGAAAACTTATCGAACCAATCACGTTACTAGGCAAGTCAATTTCAATCCGGTGATATGGTATAACAAAGTTCTCAATTTGCTGTTCAAATTCAAATCAATATCGCAAGATAAGACATTAAATACAATTGCATCGAAAGGACAGGTTCACCATGCAGTGCGAAAGTTTGTCGTTTAAATACCGAAAAATGCAAATAGCGAAAAGCAAAATCAAGGTTTGGTTAAGATAAAGGATGGAAATTGGCGGCTTTGAGGCGACTACCACGCTTTAAATAAGAAGTTAAAGTCCGATCACTATCCATTGCCATTAGAAGCCGATTTCACTCATCAGCTTGAATCATGCGAATATTTTTCAAAGGCTCATGTAATTAGAGCCTACCATCGGGTTCCGGTAGCAGATAAAGAAGGATAGTTTTTGAGGATAGCATTTAAGGATAGTTTTTGAAAGGCTAACGACGCAAACAAAAGGAATTTCTTCGGATAATTCGCGCGTTGTAGCGAATAAGCTTGCCTAAAGCGACGCATGACGAAGCAAATTTATACGCTTTCCTAAGAGGTCTTAAGAAAAAGTACAACGCACCACAAGTTTGGAATGAAGTCGTTCGAACGTCCAAATTACGCCTCTCTTAAGCGACACAGCTAGCATATCCCTCATTAAAGGCGAATCTCGTTATTATGGCCAGATGGTTAGCAGCCATTATGTTTTTTTACGGAAACTTAATCGCACCGAAACTCGATCGTACGATCGATATCTCTTGGCGGCTTACGCGGCGGTGAAACATTTTAAATATTTTGGTGAAGATTTATTCTTTTCCCCTATCACAAACCTCTAACGTTTGCTTTCACCAAAATCTGAAGAAGATTTCACCCAGACAACGCAGACATTTGGATTTAATTGCACTGTATATTTCCGACATCCGTCCTATTTCCGGTATCGAAAATATTATGGCAAACAGACGAACGATGCCATACTCGCCGAACTTATTTGTTCACATGGCACTCTAGAATTCGAAAATTTTTCAATATTCAGGACTGAGAAACAAATAATATGCGAGGTTTCGACCGGAACATCGGGTCATTTGATCCCTAAAAATTTTCGACGAAAGGTTTTGGAATCAGTGCATAACGTATCCTATCCTGGGTGCGGAGCACAGCAATTACACTCGTTTGGCCGTCGATAAACAAGGAGGTGAAGTTGGACAGAATGTTGTCGGCCGTATTAGAAATGTAAAATATTACGGTATATTAAAGTGAAACGGGAATATATTCTCCGACGAGTAAACATTTTACTAATTTCACGACGATTTGATAGAGCTGTTCCATTATGATTAATTAATCGATTCACATATTAGCCAGTGGCTATTCCTATTCTAAATATGCGGAAATTTGGATTAGTTGATTCGGAGTTCCATCGGTCATCGTCAAGGATGTAGAGGCGGGCAGTTCGAGTCTGATTTTGTAAGAAGCTATCAAGAGCACTGGGAAAGCACAAGCGAACTACAGCGTACAATCCAACCCGGGAATCACGGAGTTGGTCTGGATGCAATTTTATTTCGCCGAAAGGCGATTCCGAAAAAAATGTAAAGCTTTACAATTGGCGAAATCATCGAATCACAAAAAGAGTCAGATCCTCGTGTTTAAGGATTTAGCAACATGTGACAACGTGATGCGGTCCGAGCCGCATTTCAACCGCCGTACGAAGGACCCTTGCAAGTAGTCAAACGCAACAATATGTATTTTATGTTACTTGTAAAAGGCGTATAATCTGTTTCCATTAATCGGTTGAAAAGAGAAAAACTACTATGATGCAGTTTTCCAAAATTTAAACGAAAAAGACGATTTTTGACAAAAACTATTTTTTAACAAAAATTCGGCCCTGTACAGCCTAGGCGAATTGATTGATCGGGATAAACTTTATAACCATAAATTAGGAGGTTACGTTTAGCCGAAATCGGTTCACCGGAAATGACAGCTTTCATAGGAGCTGTTTCGTTTTTTCTGAATTTTTTTGAAAAGTATATAGCATTTACGAAAAAACGGTTAAAATAAAAAGATTGTAAATTAAATTTCAAACAAAAAGATCATGTTTTTTAAATTTTACCGGAAACGACGAGTTTTGTTACAAAATACTTCGCTTCACCAAAATTCCTCGTCTCTACAGTCTAGGCGGATTGACTTTTCGGAATTCAACTTCATATTTAAACTTTTTGTGTTAATTGGGAGATTCTTGCTTAGTTTGGTGAAGATCTGTATACCGCAAGTGACAGCTTCCATGGGAGCTTTTTTGCAATGATGTTTAAAAGTTTAGCATTTGCAAAAAACGTCAAATTTGAATAAATTGTAAACTTAAATTTTCAACCTCGATTATTTTCTGAAATTTAAGGTGGGATAATGTTTTTTTATTATACAAGACAGTTTTACCAAAAGTCTGGGAAGTTGTATTTTTGGTTTTGAAATCAAGGGGGGTGTATTCGAGATTTATGAAAATTCGTCGTAAAAGAAGTTCAGTTCATGTTCTATGCCGTAAATTCAAGACCGAGTATTCAGGAGAAATATGATCGTCATAAACATGATCCTACTCAAAGGGTCCCCTTCACATTATAAGACCACAGATAATACAGATGGTGTCAACGGTAGAGTGATTAGGCGTTGATTTCGATGAAAGGCTTTGTGTAACCTTGCTCAAAAGAGTTACAGAGAATAATAAAAAGGTTTTCTTTGTGTTTACAAGGTCAGATAAAGAAAGGTGGGGTTTGAAACAAAATATCTTGGCTAAGATATACGAAGGCTTAGTGGTTGCATCTATAACTTAAGGATGCTGGATGGGCAGATATAATAAACTGTCACCATCGAAGAACACTAATGAGCGCACAAAATGCAATTCTCCTTGATATAACTAAAGCGTATAGGATAGTCTCAGCCGAAGCGGTTACTGTCTTTGCTGGAGACGATTAGCTAGTTACAAAATAAGGAAACTAGAACTACTTAGAGTTGCATGCCTAACATAGCAGAAATACTTGCGAATTAAGTTTCCTTAAGTGCCTCGTTTACGTAAATGCTATCGGTACGCGGAAAATTTGCAGTCTACATGCATAGATTTGGTACATATGATACAAGTAGTTGTGAATGTGGTTATAAGTCGAAAAAGGCTGATAATATAATGGATTGGGGAATAAGAAATCCATTATTTTTCGCAGATGGCTTTAGTGACATATATCTCGTGATGTATATGTCGCAATAGGCCATACTTATACTCGTTGGGAAAGGGAATTCCTGTTGTGAGTCTTCCGTGTCAAGTATGGAGGTAAACAAAGAGAAAATTCGCTATATTTTACAATTGTGTTTCGATAAAGCCGAAAACGCAAGTCAGGCGGCTGAAATTGTGAATGATGCCGATGGTCCCAATACTGACACAGATTATCTTTGGAAAATCTATCGTCGAAAATGCCGATAAAATCCTGAAAATTATAGCATCTGTCGTAGCATCTCCCAGGAGCTGATTATCGACCAAAAAGCAGTTTTAAACCATTTGTATAAGACTGTCTTCAAAAGGAACCTCGGTGTTTAGGTGCCGCACGAGTTGACGCAAAAAACTTGATGGACCGTGTTTCCATCTCCGAATCATTGGCCAAACGGAAACAAATAGAGCCATTTCTGATGCGGATGGTGCCTGGCGACGAGAAATGAGTCACATACGCCAATTTCAAGCGGGAAATATCATGGTCGAAGGCTGACGAAACGGCCCAAACGGTGGCCAAATCAGGACTGACGGCCGGGAAGGTTTTGCTGTGTGTTTGGTGGGATTAGAAAGGAATTATCCACTATGAGCTGCTGCCCAATGGCCAAATGCTCAATTTGGTTCTCTTCTGCTAGCAATTGGACCGACTAAAGGTCGCAATCGACCAGAAGCGGCCAGAATTAACCAAAAGGAGAGCGTCATGTTCCATCATAATAACACCAGGCCTCACATGTCCATGATGACCCGCCAGAAGCTCTGGGATCGTGGTTGGGAGATTATTATGCATCCACCTTATAGCCCGGACCAGGCACCAAGCGATTATAAACTTTTTTGCCCATGGCAAACGCTTTTGGTGGTGTAAAAATGAAATGAGCTTCTAACTAAGTTATCGAAAAAACGCCGCATATTTGAGCAAAAACAGTTGATTGTAGCCATGTTAAATAAAGCCCCGAAATGCCAACATAAAAATAATGTATTTCTTTTTCCCCAACCTATTCGAATGTGATCTCGCCGACAATGCTAGAGACGTATTGTATTATTATGGTTTGATTCCTTTTCACTACTGTTTAACTTTTGTCACTTTGAAATTTAATAACTAATAACGTATGAACCATTAAGAAATATGTAGTATATAAGGAAAATAACTTTAACAATTCATAATAGTTGTCATTTTGAACTGATGATGAAGCTAGCAAGCTAGTACTTATGCTGCCCATCACGTCAATGCGTTCAAGAAATTCTATGACAATATTTTAAGGGCGAGATGGACGAATACGATACCATTTTGAAAAGTAAACTCAGGCTTCAATTTCGAATAATCACGAAATTTTTAAAAGTTTGTAATTTATAACATCAGGTTTCCGATTAAGCAACAGAAGTTTTAATTCATTTTAAATATTTTTAAATTTCTGGGAAGATTTCTGAGAGTAAAAAGTCTGGGCTAGACCGCAAACCCTTAGTAATGCAATTAGAATTTGCTAATTATTTTTATATTTATATTTAATTTTATTATTTTATGCGGCAAGGACGGATCAGGTTTTAACCTGGCGAAGCATACCGAACTCGCACTAACAATACAGAAAAAAGTGATAATCGGTTATAGACTCGACCTGGGTGTCATTCTCACAAATAAATACGACCACAACAACAATGACAATGACAGTCCAATGGAGCGACCGCAAATTACCAGCAATTATTTTAAGGATGAGAATTATAATGAAAGCTACCAGAATAGGATTTCACATAATCTTTCTGTACACGAGGAGTTCACAAAGCCAGGCACAGAGTACAAAAAACTGAAACGCAAGATTTTCACGCCAATTAAAATAATGGCCAACAGTTTAAAATTACAGCAGTCGCGTGTACGCTATACCAACCGAAAGCGAACACATTTATTTATAAATAATCCAATTATCCCAAAAAATAATTGGTGCCAATTTCCAAGAGCTATACAATTTTTCAGAAATAGGCATACACGTACGAGTATGTACTAAATTCTTAGAATTAAATGCAATCCTAGAGAGACATTTTTAAGTACAGCCATACTCCAAAACTCGTGTACACAATTTTCATATGTATAGAATAAAATACTAAATCAAACCATTTTTTTTGGAATTAAATTATTTTAGGGAGAAATTGAATTGCATGTTAAAATAATAATAAGTATTTTTGTATTTGGTTTTGTTGCCGTACTTTCTGTACTTGATATATTTTTCGTTAGGTTTTTTTGTTTTAAATATTTAATTTTGTTCGATAGTTTTGTTTTGTACACATGAAGGTTAGTTATTTGGTTTAATAGTTTTAATTTACGAAACACTGACGAAATCAATTGAAAGCGTGCTACTCATATATTATGGTAAAAGAAATTCTATTGAAAATTTATGGTATTTTTGTATGTAGGTGTACGAGACATGGATAAGTAGGTAGATCCATACCTGAAAGAATTTTTTGTTTTGTGTTTTATTTAATTAAGTTTAGTGAAAAATAATTAAGAACTAGATAATATACAATATATGTATATGTATACCTCACACAGTTTATTATCGTGTACAGAAAATACAAATTCTTATACAAACTTGTATTAATTCGATATGTGAACGTGATACTTTTCCAAGTAAATAAAGTTGCTGTGTGAATATAAATAAGTAATTCGATAATATACAGCTAAGGATTAACCTAAAGTTATGTCGATGTCCATCTATAAACTCGTGTATGAGTATGTACGAGTACAATTCGATTAAAGGGAATGAACTTTCTCAAGTCGAACAGATGCTACAATATACATATAGATTTTTAAAGATTCCTTTTAAATATCTCTATGTAAAATAACAATAATCTATTTATGTAATCTATGTAAGACTCATATATATAGTTAATTCAATGCAAATTCAATTTGTAAAGTTTTCCATATAAATCGAAAAGTGTATTTTACTTACTGATCTTAGTCAAGATACTAAATTATATCGATTTTTCTTTTCGTTTCGTTCATCTAATTATAATTGGTAATAAAAATGTTTTTTTTATTTCATCTTAAAGTGGGGGTGTAATAAAATTAAAATTGTTAAGGCGATGGATAAATAAGAAGCTGTTTTATTACAATATTAAACAACCATTGGAGAAATCTGAAAATTATGTACTGAGGCTGCGAAACAGGTGTGTAGTTTTGGACACTTTAATTTTTGTACAGAAATTTATACGATTAGAAGACTCATAGGCTTGCCAGATTAAATTTGTTAAAACTACGTACATGTTATTGAGATTTGCCCATAGAGCTGTTAATTAAGCAACACGACCATGCAAATAATACAGAATTTTCATGGATCATTTTCATGGATCATTTTCAGTTTGATGGGTCACGTAGAGCAGAATAATTTTACCGGTTTTATTCAATTGTTTTAACAAACATTTGAAATTTTCTCAATTATTACGAACCCAACAAATTAATTACATTTTTTATAGCTTGTTGTTCTTATTTTGTGGTCAAACAATGGAACAAAACCAGAAGATTATTATTTTCACATACTTTACTGTCTTAAATTGTCGGCTGTATTTTTCTCAAAAGGCGAGAAGAAAGTTTTATTTCGATTTCTCGACTTTCAATTTCGTCTGACTTTAATTTTCGATTTTGCACAAATAGACATAAGTAAAGTTATCCAATTCAAGCTTGATAAAGTAAACTTAAAAAAAACACACAAAATATTCGGAATGTATTGTAATTTTTATTTCATTTTACAGATTGATCCTTGCCATTTTTAGTTAAGCAAGATATCATTCAAATGTCCTCCACGGGACTTCTTACAGGCCTTGATTCTTTTTCGGTAATTTTCAATGACTTTTCGGCACATTTCGGGCGGTATCTCGGCCATTACCTTACGAATATTAGTTTTCAATTCGTCAAGAGTTTGAGGATTGTTTGCGTAAACACGATCTTTCGCGTAGCCCCACAAAAAGAAATCCAAAGGCGTTAAATCACAGGATCTTGGAGGCCAATTGACATCAGCCAATCGCGAAATCAAACGTCCAGGAAATTTCTCTTGCAAAAGATCTCGATTTGCTCGTGTTACGTGACTGGTTGCTCCATCCTGCTGGAACCACATATCGTCAAGATCATAATCTTCGATTTTCGTAATAAAATAATCGGTTAACATGCGACCATAGCGCTCAGAATTGACGGTAACGGTTCGTCCATGGTTGTTCTCAAAAAAATACGGCCCAATCACACCACCAGACCACAATGCGCACCAAACAGTGACTTTTTCCGGGTGTAATGGCTTCTCTACAATCAATTGTGGATTTTCTGAGCCCCAAATTCTACAGTTTTGCTTATTAACGTATCCGCCAAGCGAAAAATGAGCTTCATCACTGAAGAAAATTTTGTTCGAAAAATCAGCATCGACGGCCTGTTTTTCCAACACCCAATTTGCGTATGTTAAATGCTCCATATTCTTAAATGGCAGAATGTCAACTAAATAAATGACAGCGTACTTGACGTTTATCTTTGACAGATGTCGGTATACAGATTTCTACTTTATCAACCTCGAATTGGATAACCCTTTAGAAGTCCAGAAAATTGAGAAAATTAAATCTTTCATTTTATATGTCCTAAGCACATAAAAAAAATTCTTGGTATTTCATAAATTTGTAAACAATTTATTTAGCCTAAGAATATTAAAAGTTTTCGTCAAACGCCAGTCAAGGTTGACATTTTTATCATAATGAAGTTTACGAACGAGCAACGTTTGAAATATTATAAATTACAACCTCAATTCTGAGTCGGTGGTCACAACTTCAAGAGTGCTTGCTCCAATTTTTCGTTGTAATAATCGTCCCACCAGATAAGCTGTGAGCTATAGTGGTTAAATTCGAGTCAAAATATTCACTATTGGATGTTCCTGTGCCAGTGAGACAACGTACCGGTCGAAGTACCAAAAATATCGCAGCCGTAAGTGCTTCAGATCAACATGGCCCAAATCAATCGATTCTACGCCGTTCACAGGAATTGGGAATCTCTCAAACTACATTGTGGCAAATTTTGCATAAAGATCTTAGCTCACACCCTTACAAGATCAATTTAACTCAAGAACTGAAGCCCCTTAATCATTTGAAGCGCCGAAACTTCTCCGATTGGGCTCTGCTAGAGTTTGAAGAGAATTCTGAGTTTCATCGAAAAATCATCTTCAGCCATGAAGCTCATTTTTAGCGTAATGGCTTTGACAATAAGCAAAATATGTATTATTGGACAGCAACAAACCCACTGTGCTTCACGAGACTCCATTAAAACCACAAAAAGTGATCGTGTAGTATGGATTTCATGCCGTAAGTGTGATTGCAATCTAAAATATTTACTATTATTAGATGTTCCTGTGCAAGTGAGACAACGCACCTGTCGAAGTTTTCGGCTTAATAGCTTTGTCAATAAGCAAAATTTGCAGTATTGGACAGCAACAAACCCACTGTGCGTCCAGAAACTCCAATGCAACCAGAAATAGTGGGCGTGTGGTATGGTTTTGATGCCGGAGAGGTAACTGGGCCAAATTTTTTCGTCGATGAAAATGATCGCCATGTTACGGTCAAGGAATTCGATATCGTGCCATTTTGTAACAAAATGTACACATTTTGTGGAGGTAATCATATGCTAACAAATTGCAGAACATTTAGCGATTCTAATTTGGATGCTGAAAAGCGCTTCGATTTTGCAAAAAAACGTCAACTTTGTACTAACTGTTTATCTGAGAAACATCGTGTGTCTAAGTGCAAAGGCAATCCGTGTTTTTATGTGCTTTAAAACACAACATATTATTGCATTTTGGTAAAAGAAATACTTCTTATACCCGTTCGCCGAATTATAATTCGGGTGAGCGTATTAAATCATTAGCTTCAAACACTCTTGGAAATCAAAGTGTAAATCCATCTAGTGTTGTTCAAAATGGTGTGGTCGCGTCTCAATCGCATTGCGTATTAAATAACAATTCGAGTTCCACACCAACAGTAACCGATATCTGCACAAAAAACGAGCAGCTATTAAGTAGCAGCTAAATATTAAGAAGTCGAAAACATACAGTGTCCATTCCAGTAACCGGCATAGACCAAAATAAAATATTTCTTATTCGTCATAAGGTAAATCTTACAACTAAGTCTAGTGTTGCCGAAAATTACGGGATATTTACCACCTGAGCCAATCATGATTGAGTTAAATTCGATTCCTTCGTTTATGGAATTAGCAGACCCGTATTTTCTTAATCCAGACAAAAGCGATATTCTTCTTGGTGCAGAAATATACTATGAAATAATAAGAGGGCGTAAAGTTGAAATAATCACGAAGGTCGCGTGAATAATATTAAAACAGAGTTTGACAAAATAAATGAAATTTCCAGTAACGTTAGCCGTGTATATTTATGTAACGTTGACGACTTAAACTCCAGCATCGAGAAATTTTGGAAACTAGAAGAGTTTGATCATATGAATAATTTGTCGGTGGAAGAAAAATTATTTGAGAATCATTATATGGAACATATAACTCGTGATAGCTCGGAGAGATGCAGTGTAGCATTTCGAAGTATCGAGCTCTGAGGCAATAAAAGACCATCGAACAAAAATTAATTAATAATCCAAAATTGTATAAAGAATATTCTGATTTTATGACTGAGTACCTGAAACTTGGTCACATGCAAGAAGATGTTGAAATTGTAGATCAAGTGAATAATCCGCATAATAAATCGTACTATTTACCGGATCATTCAGTATTACACGGAAACTAGTACTACTAGAGTACTACTGAGAGTTGTGTTTAATACTTCCTCAAAAACGTCGATGAATCTGTCATTGAATGATTGTTTAATGGTAGGGCTAACCATTCAACAAACATTGTTCGAAATAGTTATCAGGTTCCGCAAGTATCCGGTTGTATTCACTGGCAATATAACAAAAATGTATCGTCAAATTCGCATGCATGACGATCAACAAAATTTACTTCGGGTTTGGTGGCGCTAACCGTCAGAAACCGAAACAAAAAGTTTCCGACTATGTACAGTTACCTACGGGACGGCGAGTGCTCCATTTTTGGCAACTCGCACGCTTAAACAGTTAGTCATCGATGAATCTGCTACCTATCCTAAAGCATCGCCCACATTACTTCCAGATATTTATGTAGATGATGGTGCTCAAACAGTCGAAGATGCTGCGATATTGAAATCGGAACTGATTAGTTTACTCGAACAAGGAGGATTCGAATTAAGAAAATTCGCTTCAAATAACGATCAATTAAGATCTAATAATGAACAGACTGACTTACTCGTTTCAGTGCTAGGTTTGCAATGGGAAACAAACAGTGATATATTCCACATGTCTTTCGTGAAATATAAAACCGATAATGAATGTACCAATCGTTCAGTATTCTCAGAAATAGTAAAATTGTATGACCCTCTTGGATTATGTGCTTCAATGGTTTTCGTTGCAAAGCGGTTTATGGACAGTTACAAATTTGTCATGTGATGATAAGCTTCCGTCAAATATGGCAGCGATTTGGAATAATTTTAAAATCCAAGTTTCTCAACTCGAAACAATAAATGTTTAGCCAAAAGAATAGAACTTCATGCTTTTGGGAACGCATCAGAAAAGGATTATGGATGTGCAATCTATATGCGTACAATTGATAGGCCAAATAATATAACCATCCGATTGTTGTGTGCAAAATCTGTGGAAGCCCCACTTAAAACATAGACCATTCCACGGTTGAAATTGTAAGCATCATTATTGGCTGCGCAACTGTATCAAAAATTGTTGAAATAATCATTATTAATTTTAGTGCAGTCCATATGTGGTCCGATTCGGAAATCATTCTCATTCGAATAAAAACACCACCGTCAAAGTTTACAAAGTTTGTTGGTAATCGAGTATTGCAGCGTCAGGAATATTCCAACGAGTTACAAAATCTTCGTAAGGCTAAAGTCATGCCGTTAAATAGTAAATTAAAACCATTAAGTCCATTTCTGGATGAGAACCAAATTATTCGGGTTGGTGGTCGCTTAAACAATGCTGACATATCGTATAATAGCAAACATCAATTTATAATCCCATGAACGCATAGTTTTATTAAGTTACTAGTAACTGGTGAACACAGCAATATTTGCCATAATTTTGTTCGAAAATGTGTGCGATGCTAAGCCTCAAACAGTTAGTCAAGTAAGTTATGGGTCAACTACTAACTGACCGTTTTACTCCGTCTGAACCATTCCAATTTACCGGGATTTATTTTTGTGGGCCTTTTTATACATTATCCAACGTTCGCTCGAAAACTATAATTAAAATTCACATATCGGTATTCATATGTTTCGATACTAAAGCGGTACATTCGGAAATTGTGGATGACTTGAGCAAGGAGCCGCCGTTACTACCAATGGTGAGCGCTACCGCGCCATGATAAACGATTTTTTGTTCCCGGCACTTGAAGAGGAGGACATAGGCAACATTTGGTTTCAACAAGACGGTGCTCCGTGCCACACAGCACACGTTTCAATTGATCTTTTGCGCACTGTCTTCGAAGATCGAATTATCAGCCGAAATGCTGATGTGATTTGGCCGCCTCGGAGCTGTGATTTGACGCCGTTGGACTATTATCTTTGGGGTGCCGTCAAAGATAAGTGTTACGCCGATAAACCAGCAACGATTGACGCTCTCAAGAACATTATTCGCATTGCCATTGAAGACATAATGCCGCATACGATCGAAAATGTGCTCAAAAATTGGACCGACCGTATGGGGTACGTCAAGGCCAGCCGAGGCAGTCACATGAATGAAATAGTATTCCATAATTAATCGGAAGGATTGTTCTTTACAAAGAAAAAATAAATTTTAAAAAATATTGAGAACTTTTTGTTTTATTGCATTTAAAAAAAAATTATTCGGCCCACCCTATATAATATTTCTCATACCAACACCACAAGGAAATACAATTATCCTTTTGAGGTCAAAGAACTAGTTAAAAAGAATCGGAAAGCTCGTAGAATTAGGCAGGAGACTCGTACTCCGCAACACAAAAATATCCTCAATTTTGTATGCAACAAATTAAAAGGACTTCGAGGTCTCCCTGAATTAAAGGATGACGACTACTTGCTTTGGAAAGCAACGAAGCGGCTAAGAAGAAACAAAATGCATGTGTCACCTATCAAAAATGATAAAGGTTCGTGGGCTAAAAGTGAGACACAGAAAGCTTCTCTATTTGCTGCTTATTTAGAAGAGGTTTCTCAACCGTTCCCGAGACAATCAGCAAATGAAAATGCAACGGTAGTAAACAACGTAGAGATCTTTGTGACATTATATATTAGGAAAGCTCCGGGATATGACTTAATTACTGGGCAAATTGTGAAAGCCATTCCCGAGAAAGGTTTGCGTAAATTAGTTCAAATAATTAACGTGGCTGAAGTTATTATCATTCCTAAACCAGGAAACGATAAAAAATTATATAGACCGATATCACTACTTCCGGTCATATTAAAAATATTTGAAAAGCTGTTGCTGACACAAACCTGTAATATAAGTGAAATGTTTAATTCCACCACACCAATTTGGGTTTAGCGAAAATCACTCTACAGTTGAACAAGTTCACAGAATAACGGATGTCATTGAGGATGCACTTGAGAATAAGAAGATATGATCCAGTATTTTCTTGGATGAACCTCAAGCTTCCGACAAAGTTTGGCACCAAGGGTTTGAATTTAAACTGTATCGAGACCAGCCTAAACAATTTTATCAAATTCTTAAATCCTACATAGCAGATCGACACTTTATAGTCAAATATGAAAATGAGTACACTCAACTAAAAAGAATATCAGCAGGTATACCACAAGCTAGCGTACTTGTACCTATTCTGTTTATTCTTTATACGAGAGACTTACCGAATATACGAGGTACTACAGTAGCAACCTTTGCAGACGATACAGCTATCCTAGCAGTTGGTAAAGATATTTTGAAAGCAACAAACAAACTTCAAAATCTGTTAACACCGTGAATGACGCCAAATCAGCACACGTCAACTTTACAAATCAAAATGTAAATTGTATTCCCGTGGTTCTCAATTCAAACCAAGTTCCATATGCAAATACAGCTAAATACCTTGGCATGACCCTCGATGATAAGCTAAGATGGAAAGAACAAATATAGGCAAATTTACTGACTAATGGGTAGAAATTCTAAGCTCTCAATACACAACAAATTGCTTCTATACAAGAAATGATACAATGCTTCCAAAATAAAGTGCTGCGAAGGATTGTGAATGTCCCATGGTACATTAGGAATGACAACCTTCATAAGGACTTGAAGATAAGATACGTCACCGATGAAATTTAAAAACAAGCAAGGAAATACGTACAGCGATTATCTCGACATGAAAATGTAGATATCCGTCGTATGTTGGACACCACCAAAGGAGCGAGGAGACTCCAAAGGCAGAAAGTAGAAATTACTCGAATATCTCTGAATCAGTTGTAATGTCGAATAATAAAGAAATTGCTCAATTTGGTAACTTTTCGGAATAATTTTAGCTTTTTTATATTAAGTACATATTTCGTAAATAGAAGAACAAATTATTTCGGGATTAAATATGCGTTTCCCATATAATTATGATGTTTTTTCGGAATGACATTAAAATTAGCAAAGAAACACACCAAAATTAAAAGGTTGTTTTTCGGGCTAGTTTTTCGGACCAGCTTCACAGACATTCAATTTGTAAAGGGTGTGCCATCTGTTAGTATTTTATATTAAAAAACACATAATGTATGTTGGAAAATCCAAATATTTTATTGAAAATGAAAGTTGGTTCTACGCCGTTTGTGTATGAAATACAACAGCGTTCACGTGGTCGCCACGGCTCCTGTTACATGCCTGGATCCGATCATCAACATTTTTGTGGTTTCTTTTTCAATAAAGAGATACATTAAGTACAGTAAGCCACATAACACAGCGAGTACTTTATGTCCACAGATATACAACACTAGGTTAAATAGCAAACATCTCAGAGATTGGCTCGCATAGTGACTATATACGTTAGAAAAGGGGTACATTGAGATATTTAAATCAGTAAGCTCTATCCCGAAATGATAACCCGAAATGATTCTTATCGAATTTTCGAAATTTTACCAATACAGCGATTACTTTATGTCGACAGATATTCTACTACACTAAGCCAACTAGCAAAAATCGTAGAAAGTGTCTTGCAGAGTGACCATATACGTTCGAAAAGGGAAACATTGGGATATCTAAATCAGTAAGCTCTATCTCGATATAATGACCAAGGCTATTCGATATCGAATTTTTAAAGATTTACCAATACAGCGAGAATTTTATATCCACGGATATCTACTACACTAGGCCAAAGAGGAAAAATCGCTGAGATAGATCCTGGATCCAATTTCTGCGATTGGCTCGCATAGTAACTATATACATTCGAAAAAAGATGCATGCGTATATTTAAATAAGTAAGCCATATCACGATATGATGACCAAAGCACTTGTATCGAATTTTTAGAGATTTTCAATACAGCGATTACTGTATATCCACGGATATTCTACTATACAGCCAAATAACAAAATTTTAGAGACTTGCTGGCATAGTGACTATATACGTTGTAGTCGAGTGTTCCACCCGTCCACACAGTTTGTGTGTCACGTGACAACGTTTTGTTAAAACCGAAGATCATCTAACTCAATTTCATCCGTTCGAAAAGGGATACATTGAGTACAGTAAGCCCTATCTCGACATGATGACTAGGGCTCTTGCATCGAATTTTTAAAGCTTTACCAATACAGCGAGTACTGTATATCCACGGATATCATACTACACAGCCAAATATCAAAAATTTTAGAGACTGGCTGGCATAGTGACTATATACGCTAGACGGATACGTTGATGAGATATTTAAATCAGCAAGCCCGCCAGATGATATGGCCAGATGATGACCAAGGCCGATTTAATGATTGGTGAGATTTTATACCCAACCCGGTACAGTCAATCTAATTCAAATTATTAAAAAACAATGAGCTGTTGTAAAGTTATTTAAATATTTAAAATTTCGAGATTTCAGTACTTTTTGTTTCTATATATTGCAAAATATTTTTGTTGGATTTTTAGTTTTCTTCGTTTTCGAGATTTAAGGTTTCGGTTTGTCAGTACGATCCCATTATTGCAGCGAATAATTACTAATAATAATTTTTTATGTTTCAATTTGTTTTTACAAATTAGTTGAATCCCGTCTCTTAAAAGAACAACCGAAGAGTTGCATAGAGGAATAGTCGTTTTCGGTGAGTTATCGTTTTCGGTTAATTTGTTTTCGGTGAATTGTCGCGCTACCGCCAAAAATTACTACAAAAAAATAATTACTTCAGGTTTCGGTCACAGGAAAATTTACTTGCTGGCGCTCGCTGTGCATTTCTGTGCCTCCTAAGCTGCAACAGCTTGTAAGAAGAGATAGATTTATCGTTCTTTCAGTTGGTGTCGTTGTGACACACTGGTCGATGAATACGTTTCTATTCTTGTTAAACTTTTGACATTCCATAAAAATTATGCAATATAACTTTTTTTGTTTTTAGAATTTTCATGTTTGAATTTTGTTGTTCATTGAAAATTAGAATGGTTACAAAATGGCAAATTATGGTAAATTTACCATAGCTTATACCAGTTGAAGAAGCCCCAATAGTTATTTGGATATCTTGCTTCGAATGATCATCCTGTTTCATAATGTTTAAGAACCAATTCTATTGTCTTTGGTCTAAGTATATTCTTCAGTTTATTCCCGTCGTATATAAAACAGATAATCACCATTACTGCGAATACCAACTATATATTTATGTACATTGGTCGTTGTCATCATTATGGAGAATAAGAAAACAATAATATTTATGTTAGAAATAATAGGATTTATTATATATTATATTATTTAAATGTGAATTGGGTTTTGAGTTTAATTGTGCATTGAATATAAATTATTATACAAGTTTTATTTATATATCGAAAGATGCTGCTACTGCTACTAATGCCGCACTCAACATCTTCTGCAATATATTACATCGTCGTTAAGATAATACGAGTGACCCAATTTTTTACATTATGTATGTATATTTTATGTATACAAACGTGAATGAAGGCAGTTCAGGAGAAACGTCAGTTTTATTACATAATCTATATACGTATTCTACTTGTCGGTTTATTAATTTATTATATATTTTTATATATCAGGATTGAATTATAAATGGTGGATTACGGTTTATAAATATAAAAAAGGCTGCGTTGGATTTAAAAGGTGTATATATATTTGGACACCTCCCCAAGCGCGATGAACTCCCAAAACAAATCATTAAACAAAATCAATACAAATCGATATACGTGGATTCATTAATGTATACGAGTATACATTTGAATTAAATATTAAACGCCATACATGAAAATCCCTAAAAAAACTAAAATAATAATAATAAATTGATTTTATCGTAAATTAATCATTACTTTCCCTTTAATGATATTTTCCAAAATAAAATAAAAAACGGTTAATAATAACTTTCATTATTAATCATTGAAACGAAACAATGAAAGTATTTCTACCCTTGAAAAGCGTTAATTTTATACATTTTTCTTTATTACTATGCATGAATTATGTTATGGTGGTGTACGAGGTTTTTATTATTGTAGCAACTGGTGGTGAGTAGACAGATTTTTCATAAGAATGTACGCGGGAAAGTATATTAACGCTGTACTCGTATAATCAGCAGTAAGATATACTGTCTTCTTGGGGGGAACTTTATTTTTATTAAAAACTACTTTTCCTTGGTTGGAATAATTAAAATACTTGAACTTATTTTTAATTGTAATTATAGCTCAATCCTTAATTTGAGCGTTTTACGTTAACCAATATATTTGATTGTGATATACTTCATATACCACTAATGCATCTCTTCGGAGAAATATGGCATCTACCAACAAAATTTTATGGAAGTAAGCCATACAAAGTAGAAAAATGGATTTTGAAAATATATGTTTGGTTTACAAATTGAATTCAATATAACGACCGGCGTTTGGAAAGCAAGTACTTCGCCTTCGGCAAAACCTTAAATTTACTCTATCTTCCAACAACAAAATCAGAAAAAATTAATTCGTTTTTCAAAAAAAAAGTTAAAATTTAGTCAGAATCTTGACGTGACAATAATGACCGCGAGCGTCGAAACAAAATTATTTATAACCGACCTAAAGCTGACAAGCGATAACACACGAATAATAAAAATTGTCAAGTAATTCCAGCATTTCCTCGAAGATGGGATTGATAAGGAAACCAAAGACAAACATTTAAATAGGCCCAGATGACAGAGTGCATCGATTCAGTGTGAGGAAAAAAGTTAATACTAATAAATTATTTTATGGAGAAAATCTAACATTTTATAGCAACCATCGAGAATGGAACTCGGCGCCCTCGAATACCATATAGCTACTTACCTTGCGATAGAGTGCTTTACAAATTTTAATCTTTTCAATCTTTTCAAATGAAAAAAAATCCTGAGTGAACATTATGTGAGACATTCAATAGTAAAAAAGTGGTTGCAAGATTTCGTGATGGCAATTTTAGTCTTGAGGACGATCCACGTTCAGGTACAGTAAAACAATTTGAAGACGAAGAACTTAAAGTTTTACTGGATTAAAATCCGCACCAAACTCAAAGAGGGCTTGCAGAATAGTTAGGAGTTTAGGGAGTGAAAAGTGAATTTTGTACGATAATCCTAAAACGCAGAAAACCATAGGTTGATTCAGACCAACAATCAACATCAGTTGCAAAAATGAATATTCATACCAAGAAAGTGTTACTGTGTGTCTGGTGGGATTGGAAAGGGGTCATTTAATACGAGCTTCTAGAACCTGGTCCAACTGTTACAGTTGAACGTCACCAGGCCCAATTGATAAAATTAAGTGATACTCTGGAAGAATAAAGAACATATACAGCCCAAGTAAAACGAAGTTTATATTGCTGCATGACAACGCTCGTACACATACAGCAAAATCAACCCAGGAACTCATCTTCTCCTTAGACTGGGAAGTTTTACAGCATGCCGCGTATTCTCCAGAGTTGGCTTCCTCTGATTACTACTTATTCAGATCGATGCCATCATATTTGAAGGACTAACGGTTTAAGAAAGTTGAACCTTCGGAACCACCAAGTTTCTATAGCAAAGGCATTATTTCGAGTTTCTACTTGCACACCTAATCTTTATAAACAATGCATTTAATATCAACATACAGTTTACATTAGAAACAGAATGTAACAACAAATTATCTTTTTTGAACTTGCTTATTATGCAAAAACCTGACGGATCAATTTCCCCTGATTGTTTGCGTAAAACGACTTGGTCTGGGAGGTATTTAAATTTTAAATCACATCTTACATTATCTTACAAAAGAAATACTGTCAGCCTCTTAACAAATAAAATTCTAAATTAAATCTTTCATAAATCAAATATTACATTTTTTAAATTTAACTTTAATTAGAAACAGTTATCAACATTCATTTTTCAACCCTATACTCAAATCATCCAGTCAGTGGAGTTTGTTCCCTAAGCTAACGAAAAGTTGCAAAACCCATCCATTTCGATCTAATACATCGAACAATTATGGTAATCTTTAAAAAAAAAATATTTCAGGGTGGTCGGCAGAGCTTAAAGCAAGCTAGGTAAAACAGTTTTTTCGGATTTGAAAGATCCAAAACTCCTAATAGAAAACAGAAATATGGTTTATGGAATGATGGTGTTAGGAATGTGTTAGGAATGATTTATATTGAATTGAAAACTAACTGTTAAAATATACAATCTGAATGCACGTATCTCCAAAACACGTATAATCCTCTTATTTCAAATTAATACAGCTCAACACTTTACGAAACAAATTTGTTAGCACATATTGCCATTACGCACAAATATTTGATTTCAAAAATACAGTTTTGCTTTAAGAATTTTGTATGTTGCACTGTAATTTCAAATTTTTGTCGCTGTCGATAGCATGGTGAGTAGAGTGGTTACTCTGTTATTCGAGTTATTGGTGCACGGGTTGAAACCGAGAACCGAAGACAAACGGTTCTCGGTTTCAACCCCATTTTCGAGGAAATTATGGACTCAGACAATTTTCATTATTCGTGTGTTGTCGTTTATCAATCTTAGGCCAGCTACAAATAATTTTGTTTGAACGGTCGCGGTCATTGTTGTCGCTTCCAAGTGTCGATCTTGAATAAATTTTCAATTTTATTTTTGTGTTGTAAAACAATTTTTTTTTTGTTCTTGTTGTTGGAAATGCTGTTTCTAATTGGAATTAATACGCGAAAATGTATGCCATCAAATGGTGTTGTAATAACCTTAGTGACGTAGTTTTAAGGGTTTAATGAAAAGTGATACGTTTAAATGTAATTGACTCAAATATTAAAAAGTTCTCATAGCTATACAATACGTACGGTTGAGGTTCTAATATTAATAAGAAATGAATGGCACTCAGTTATTTTTTATTTTATTACGGCATCACGCTAGGTAGGTTATTTTGTGTTAAATCGCGACAACTATAAAACTTAAAGCAGCAGAAACAGATTACAGAATCCCTATTTAAGTCAGACATCAAAATCGGTCTTATTTTTTTTTCACCAGGCGGCTCACAATTACTCAAGGTACGAAAGAAACTGGCATCCTTGTAGAAACTATTAACAGTTGAACGATTTTACAGTCACAGGTAGATAGCATATTTCCAACTTGCTCAGCATTTCGGAGAGCTAGACAGTACCACTGTTTTCTCAAAAATAGGTTCGGTCGTATAAACTGTGATAACCTGTTCTATTAAGTTTTAAAAATTTACCCGAATATCATAAAGCCTTCGCAACTCAGCTCCAACATTCCACCGATTCCTTAACCTCCAAACTATGTCACAATTTTGGTATATCTGTTGCACGACACTAGGTGGTTGAAGCACTAACTTTGTTTTTAAAGAAAATCGGCCAAAGGAAATTAAATACCATACAATTGATAGAAGACATTTGATATTTATTTAGCAACCAAACACTTTCACCATCCCATAACAGACCTCAATCTTTTATATTTATAGACCAAAAATCTCTCATATTATCTATAGCGTTGCAATCAGCACTTAGTCCTCGGCAGTTAAGCCATTTTGGTTAAATTGCTCAATTCCCTGCCAACATTCATTCATTAAAGTAAAACACAATATGATGAGCGACTGTTTGTCTAATTCTGGTAACACAGTTCTCGTACAAATGAACGTTCCTCTTTCGAATTAAAGAGATTATTTGCGCTGTTATGCAACAACATGCAGAAAATTATTTCGCCACGCCCCGACCTTTTCCGCGTCCCGACATTTTTCAAAGGTCCGACAAAATATGCACTGCAACAATAAGATAAAAAGGCCTAAAATGGTAAGAGAAAGCGTTCACAACACTTCCTGGTAACTATCGATGGTATCCCATCGCGTCCAAATGAACAGTCATCATGCAAATATGAAATATAATTGCCGATGATTACCGAGGTCGGCACAATACTATTTATTTTAAAAGTGTTACTCGGTGACGTTGAAAAGTAGATGAAAAAAAGTTGATTATAGATTCGTAATTGCTCCGGGTCACTGGAAGAATTGTTAAAATAGTTCAATGTGGAGGATCCGTCTGATTTACGCCTTGAATTTAAAAGATTGGGGAGGATCACGAACTTTAGTTGCTCAAGTTTTACTACTGTAAATTTGCCGAAAAACTGGACAAATCGCACTAGTGTGCGATTTGTCCAGTTATCTATTACGCGCAAGGTGCGAATCTCATTATCGTATCATAAAAGAGCAAAAGCAGAATTTCTATTAATTGTACAATGTACAGATTGGCAAAAACACTCGAAAACGTTGAGTAAAACAAACCTACACACACGTTAATATCAAAGTTAGCGGAAATAAACGAAAAATGTGCCTTTGATAAGAAGATCAAAATCAGCTTTTCTGAAGCTAACTTTGACCGAATTATTTAAAATTGTGACATTAACGGCATCATAATCAAAAGTCATACACAATAGTGGACGATACTTATCGACGTTACTTAATCGAATATTTTTTGTTTCAACTAATGAGCTACTAGCATCAGCGCTGATAACTAATTGCAGCTTTGCCATCTAATACTTGACTGATATGTTGCAAGTCACATTAGTTAGTGCCATCAACAAACAGACACTCGTGGACCGCTGACACATCAACTGCAATGGTATGACAATCATCCTCAAATGAAATCAAATTCACATGTGGCAAGTCGAAGTTACCTAGGATAATAAAGTCATCATAGACTAAGGGCGTCGAATTCAGAAATAATTACATCAATCAATCTTTGGTACTAATCAGGTTTGTTCGAAAACGGAATACTTGGAGGCATATATGAGTTTAGAATGTACATTTTGTAAGACCACCCGTAAGTTACGCAAATAATTTCAAGATCGCCCATGTCTGAAATTGTAAATCGATAACTCTGGAAACATGAGCGAACCACAATAAGCACACCACCTCCACCACTACTTTCCGCAGAAGTAATGTAGCGATCATTACAGAAGACCTCAAATTCAGATTTAAATAAGTTTCAGTCAGAGCGACAATATCGTGAGGCAATAAATGCGTGTTGGATAAGACAATATGAATATTTGTTAGGTCTCTCACATTTTGGTAAAAAATCGAAAGCGGTCTTGATTTTTTGACTGAGAATAAATTCCTTTACAAAGGAACCAACAGGTCACATGCTCACATGCTCGGAGAAACCAATTCTGTAAAAAATGTGCTCTAGAACGAATAACTTAAACTACGAACAATGATTAGACGCGACCTTGTAGCACTTAAGCCTATGATGTTATTAAGTTAACTATTATGTGGTTAAGAATATGATCTGAAGAAGTTTCAGGGAGAAATTCTGTAACAAAGACGGAGATCTGCTTCGATACTGACCTTAGGAGTTGAGGTGCAGCTCCCATAATTTCAAAATTCGATACTACTAGAGTACAGGTGTAGTTGGTATGGTGCTTAGTGGTTGTGAATACGAGGTTAATTTTCGAACTGTGGATAGGGATATGTATAGCAGAGTTGGTTACGGAGATTGAAACAGAGGGTGAAATAGTTGAATTTGCCAATTGTTTCTCCAAATCTTACTTAGCAAATTCTAAACGATAATCTCCATTTATTTTCTTTTTATAGGTTCTAAAGTTTCCAATCCAAAACTCAAATTCAACCCTGCATAACTATTTGTATATTTACTTGTAAAGAAGTGACATCGTTGACTATTGTAAGAACCTTGTTCAAAATACATATTAGACGTACAATATAGACCTACATACGATGCAAAATTGACAATTGTTGATTAAACATTAGCCGAGTTCTCCCCAGCATAGCAAAAATAAGAACTTCCTTCGTAATGCATCTTAGAATTATGTTTCTAAGATGCATTCTAAAATTTGTGTTTCAATCCAAAATGAACCCCATAGAAACCAAATTTCATAATGATTAGTTTTGATTGAAAAGTTTAGTCCAGCATGAACAGATCCTAGAATTTAATTCGTTAACAAATAGAGATAGATGTGACATTGGAAAATTCTAAAATTCCATATACCAAGTTACTTTACTTCGAAGGTTAATCCATTTGACAATTTAAGGAACACTTTTAAGATATTATTTCGCTGGAATGTTTTACCGCAAGTAAATTTTTGTTAACAGCATCGAGAGAACACTATTTGACCAAATCGGATACGCAATTAATTGAAGCAGTGAATAAATACAAATGGCAGTATTTTATTATTTCATCATTATATTGTTGCTCTGCTAAAGTCTTGTGACCAACGACACGATAAAAATTTAGGCAATAACTAATTTGAACGAGACGTTAATTTAGATACGTTTTTCGGGCAGCGAAAAGTATTTAATGAAAGTGATCTCAAGAAAACATTAAAAATAATTTGTGTTCAATTTAATCTTTACGTGAAGCGTAAAATAATATTGATTTTTAATAGTATCATTGTATGTACACACCGTGATGGCAGACTCTGTAGAAAATGTACCAAACCTCTAGAAAGACAAATGACAATAAATTATAACACAAGATTCATATCTGGATCATTGAAAAATAAAAATATAAAAAAATGTGTTGTCCCATCGTCATATCTTGAAAGCATTCATTATTCATAACCAAAAATTTTTTTATAGGACACCATCCTGTTATGTATAATAATCGCTAGTACCATATATACCCATTTGCTTGTACATGGTTTAAATATTTGATTGGGTTCTTAAAGCACAATTATTTTATATATTTTTGCTATTTATTTTTATTAAATATTTATACGCATCCATCCTAAAAGTCTATAAAATGATAAATTATGTGGGCTTTACTAATAAAACATAAAAAGTAAAATCGAGAACATGAAAAATTCTTGCCACCGAATTTCTTCTTCCCATCTATATGATGCGAGAGATCCCCAATACATTTTCTATACAGTGTGTCCGTCCTTGTTGTCGTTCCTCCTCATATCCTTCTTAATGATACTTTAATCACAAAACTTTTAAAAGCTTAAAATATTAAAGAGCAAAAGGTATATAGACGACTAGTAGGTAGGAAACAGGTATGTGCGGGCAGTAAATATAAAGTGGCGTACACAATATTGTATATTGATCAACCTACGCGAATATTATATGGAAGCCGGACCATTGCCGAAATATTTGATGACGTATTATTCATAAGATTTCTCTTATCAAATACATCAAAATTTTGTATGTAGATATTGAGACAACCTTTTAAAGTATTTGTATGGTATCGAAGTTATGATGAATACATACTTTTCTTATTTTTAATAAATAATTTTTTTGAATATTGCCGAGAGGGTGAATAATTCTTACGCTTACCGCCCCACTATATACAATAACAACAAAAACACTCGAATTGCTTACTATATATCTCATTTCTCAGATATAAACATATATACATAGTTAAATGGGTTTCAAAAAAACTTTTAAATATTTTATTTTTTTACCTCCAGGATATAGAATTCTAAAATTCACAAAAGCATTTTGAAAATACAACTTCTTTGTCGAAAGAAGGGGTTAATGTAAATGAATAGGACTGAAAATTATTTATAATATTTTTAATTTTCCTAAGTAACTTTTATCGTTTAAAAAATAATTTAAATTCTGTGTATCAATATCAGGAGGGGTACTTAGTGGTAGCCGTTATAATTTAACATCTATATGCGTGTAGATAATTTTATTACACAGTGGATGATCGAAATTTCTAATTTTGAGATAAAATACTATAGACAAACAAGTAAACAGTTTTAAAGCTACCGAAATTTCGTAATTTAACCAAAGTACCCCCTATACGTTAGGGAAATAGTTTTTTTACTGTTCAAAATTAGTGTATTGTGCTTTTATTATTATTTTCCAACCTGTAGTGCAATAAATTCGCTTTATGTACAAACAAAACATTTTTATTGCGAAAATTTAATTTTGAATAAAAACAGTCTTATAAAAGGGAGCATCTAAGAATCTTGAAAAAAAAATTTTCGTTTGAAATATTATTTATAAATATTGAAGCACTTTTCTGAAATGGTTAAGAATTAATACACAATACAACAAATGGATTAAGTACCTCATGATTGTGCGCATTCCCGAGTATACGATTTAATGTTGGTTAATTCACTTACTACTTTAAATTTGAATAAAATCATTTCTTTTTAGTTGGAACTTGAATCCAGCATAAAATAACCACAAAGGACAATATAATTATAAAGAATGACGATTGCACGAAGCAGAGGTCGAAAATTCTATCTTGGGGCGGAATCATGAACGCGATAAGTAGAAACAATTATACACCCGTTTTATTCTGTTGTTTCCAAAAACCTTACAAATTCTTTCGATTGCTGCTAGAGCTGACGAATGCTTTTGAATATTTATGGCATGCTATTTGTATATTTTTCTGAAACAATGGAACAAAACCGGAAAAAATATTCAGTGCGGTGAAGGGTAAACCATTTCGAGAATATATAGGACTTTCATTTCGTCTCTCATAGATTTTGAAGCAATAAAACGTTGTTTCCAATTTGTATTCGGACTTTTATCGATTTTGGGTTTATATCGTAACGTATACCGTAATAACGTAACATATACGATAATATTGTTAAGATCTCACCTATTGGTTTGATGGGAAAATAATTCATCGTGGACAAGATATTTGTTTATTCAGAGAAAATTGCTCATTTTACAAAATTAATAACATATTTGTCAGATTAGGGACATCTAGGTTTAAGTAGTAGCATTAGAGATAGTTTTATAACAGTTTTGTTGTCTATCAAACTATAGTAGTCTAGGACAGAACCGTCGATAATTTACTTCTGTATAAACCATGCGAGTCTAGAATGATCTATATAGGTATTTAAATACGGGTGCAATGAACAAAATGGGTGTGTCATTCAAGAGATACGGTACGGGAAAGATTAAAAGTGAAACTAATCAGGGTGAAACATTATTAATAATTGTGAGATTAAATTTAAGTTATGGAAAGTGAATTAATAATAAATAAAAGTGAAAATTATTTATTGTTATATTTTCAAGCGTTAAGTAAATATTTGGAAAACTATTCTAACATTATTTTCAGTATTTTCAGGAATATTCAAGAAGCGTTATGAATTACAAGTATTGTTGTAAACCGTCAAATTCTATAACGTTATTCACCATCCAGTGTTATTAAGGATTTAACGGGTCCGGAATTAAAACCTCAATTACAGCAACGTAAATTGCTGACGAGTGGCTGCAAAACTGAATTAATATTGCCACTACGTGAGGCTACGGAGACGCAAGGATAATTAAGAGTAAAACCTTTATATATAGTCCACCGATTATATGGTGGGAGCCAAAATGAATGCTTTCACTGATCCAGAGATACGCAGAGCGGTAG
The DNA here is from genome assembly GCA_963691935.1 of Nephrotoma guestfalica. NCBI lineage: Eukaryota > Metazoa > Arthropoda > Insecta > Diptera > Tipulidae > Nephrotoma > Nephrotoma guestfalica. The sequence goes on from OY829913.1 coordinate 239,438,281, forward strand.
TTTTGTCACCGAGCGGTAGTTTTATCAAACCTCACTTAAAGTACGGCGGGTTGAAAGAAACACCGAGAGGATTATACCCAGATTCCATGACAGTAGGATTATTAGTTGGACATGTGGCAAGGTGGGTCACATCTCGCGGTTTCTCGCTGAGAAACTGACGAAAGCAGGGTAGATCACCATCTCCTATGCAGCCGAAGTCAATGGAAGACAAAGTAAAGAGCCGGTTTAAAGGAGTAGACGCTGGCCCCCACAACAGATTGCCCCATAACCTCCAACCCTATTACCAGATTAGCACGAAGTGGTGCCAGCTTAACAATAAAAGATGATATCGATGTGAAATTTTGTGTGATTACTTTAGACACAGGAGCAACAGACGCGACTGTTTGAAAGGGTCTCATCTTTGGAAACATACAACCAACCAACGGGTTGAAATTGTAAACAGCAACTGGCGACAGTGTATTGATCCTTGGTAAGAAAGAAGTGAGAATAAATCGGATAACTAGTTTTCAACACGAAGTATTCGTCACCACTATTGTTCGACTTTATGAGAACAAATGGCTTCATTTTGGATGTTGGCCGAGAGGTAGGACCTCTACTGCTACGGTAATGTCGAAGTGCAACTTCGACTTAGCGGTAACATCCATCAGGAGAGTAATAATTGACCATAGCAAAAAATTTTCATCAAATAAAGAAAGAATTATTTTGGAAAGGTTAGAGAGGGGTTCTGGGTCACCCGACAATCATTCTCGATGATCATTCATTTGCGGATTATTATTATTATTCCCAATGCGAAGTGGACACAAGGCCCACTAATAAATCTACCTTTAGGAACTGGAGGAAGAGCATCTGGGATATCTTCAGAATTCGTCACACGGTATCGGTTCTAGCATCCACTGAATCAATACAAGAACTTGATGAACTAGTGAAACTAGTAGATGCGTGTCACCTTAGCAGAACGTTAAATATACCTATGCCACCAGTAAAAGTGCAAGAAGTTCTTCAAAAAATCTGAGAAAACCAGAGTTTCTGTAGACTAGGAATGCTTTAAGGAAGTCTTCAGGACGCCCAAATAAGAACTAAGGTGTGAGAGAACCAACGCATTGATGTTATATTGTGTTAAAATCTGGGTCTCCAGAGGTATCATTAACGGAAATTCGCTAGAAAGGGCCAGAAGCTAAATAATAAACAAGAGGAAAATCCTGAGGTCGAAAACAGCTTTTATCTATCTCTTCAGGTTGACAGTTTTCATAACAATTCCAAATACCTTATTCGTATAGTCCTATTCTATTTTATACTTACACTTTTGGATGAATGATGCTTGATCGAAGTAAATAAGTTGTCGAAATATCAACTTGCGGACCGTAAAGGAAAATCTGTGTAAACTGCTCCCCTCTCCACTCCCATATTTGCCAGCTGGGCGACCAATAGCAGTGGTTTCAGTGTCAATCCACATAAGCCTGAGTTTATCCTTTTCACTAGGAAGTATAAATTCCCCTGATTTCCCCTCCCCCTATTCCAACTTTAAATGGTAACGCAGTTCAACCTTCACACATCATATGGTTTTCCAATAAGAGTGATATGATTCGCAATAAGTCAATTGTTGCACTTGGTGTGTGGCACGTAGCCCCGTCTTGTTGGAACCAAATGTTGTCAAGATCAACTTCTTTCAATTTCGGCCATATAAAGTTGGTTATCATCGATCTATACCGATTTCCATTGACAGTAACGGTGTTATTACCAGCTTCATTTAGAAAAAAATACGGACCGATGATTCCACCAGACCAAACTGTCAATTTAGGTGAATGTAATGATTTTTCATGAATAATTTGTGGATTTTATTCGCACCAGAATCGACAGTTTTGTATATTTACAGCACCACTCAGATGAAAGTGAGCCTCATCGGAGAAGATGATTTTGTTGCAATTGGAGAACGATTATTTTGATAATAAAACTGAATAATTTGTAAACGTTGTTCTTGCGTATTTCTCACCATGTTGAAATTGTAAACATTACTGAATACAATGAAACAAAAAATGACAGATGACATATTACAAATGGCCGAAACGTCACTTAAAAATCATATCATTCCTATTGGAAAACCCATTAATTATATATAATTACTTTTTTGCTCATTTTATTATATGGAATTACTGTCTGGTGGCCAGCTCTAAATGTTCTGATGAACCTAAAGTTTTTCATCAAAGTGCAATGAACAGCTGTCTTGTGCATCAATAGGCCCTCGGGAGCGTACTCACTTTCATCCTAGGTAAACAAATATTGGCGGGCTCAGCTATAAGGCTCAAATCTTTCTCTAACCCTGCATGAACACAGGATACTAATCTATTTAAAACAATAGAGACAACAAAAACAACCGCCTATGCGGTTCTGTCACAATCCTTTGCGGAGATGTTTTGAACTGATATTTAAATTAGAGAGGACTAAGTGAAGGAAGCTGTTCTGAATCCTAAAGGTCTCAACTTATTCACGAATGGTTAATATCCGTCATGTTATAGGGCGCTAATATCTATTTCCGATACGTCGAAAGAAGCCAAACTTGTTTCTCATATATCAACGAGATGGGAGATCAGAACAACATCCACAGACATCATTACATCCAGATAAAGTCACTGTGTGGTGTGCAAATCATGCTGGTGGAGCGATTAGTCCATATTTCTTTGAAGAAAATGATCGAAGAGTAAAAGTCAATGGAGAACGATACAGAACAATGTTAAATGATTTTTCTCCTGCTGTTGTTGAGAATAATCTGGAAGATATGTGGTTTCAACAAGACGGCGCCACCTGCCTCAAAGCCACCTTAACAATCGATTTATTGAAAGCAAAATTTGGTGATGAAATTATCTCAAGATTTGGTCCAGTTAATTATCCTCCCAGGTCGTGTGATTTAACACCTTGTGATTTCTTTCTTTGGGGTTTAAGTCACAAGTTTATGCTGATAATCCAACAACAATCGAGCAAAAAAAAAATTTGTCGTGTTAGAGTAACCCTAACTTCACCCAGTACAAATTAGAACTAAACATGCGTCCACTTTTTAATTTATTTCACTATGATGCTACATAAAATATGGCCCGATTTTTGGCACAGGTGTTCACTGTTAGTTCCACAACTCAAATTCATTGGCCCCTAACACGACAAATTATAAATATGGGAGCCAGCTAATTACGAGTCTGTCTAACTTCACCCAGTTCATATGGCCTTTAAACATTCGAATTATGTGATATTAATTATTTAAATTTTTTCGGCAGAAATTTACTGTTAACTTCAATAACATGTAATTTTCGGTTAATATCAACGGAATTTTGTGACTACCACCTGATACAAAATATGTCGATAATGTAGGGTTTTTTTCGGCTGAAATTTTTGGCTAACTTCAGTAGCATACTAACTATATGATTACGTGGTCGCCCTCACAGAAATTTCCAAAAACTACTGCAAGTGCTACGAAATGTGATCAATATCACGAATCTAAATATATACCCACATTACCATATCAGTTGGATAGAAGGTTCATATTAACCCGTGGCCGCTTGCTCTTATTGATCACAACATAAAAATTAAAATTTTTACTGTTACATTTTATTCTGTGGCAGATTGCACAGGAATATCCGGATTTAAGATAATGCAGTGTTTATAAATTTTAAAATAATAAAGTTTTAGCAAGGACACATTTTTGCGGGCTTCTTTGCTGGCTAACTTCACATACATGGAACCAATTATACTTTTTGAGCATTTGCAAGCTTGTTGGAACATTTTTGTTGATCTATGTTGTTGAACTGAATGTATTGTTATGATATTGTGTATTTTACGCTCCATTTGTTTTCAAAAATTATAATCACTTTATTTAATCTCGATCCTAACAAGCCAAAGCAACGCGTTATAATTCAGAGGCCCGTCCTGAATTCTAACGTAAATCTATTGTTTGATTTAACAGCATTCCCCCATTTCTCTAGCATTTCCCATTTAACAGCGTCTGAAAGTAAATTCACTATCACCAAAATCAGTTTTACAACCCGTTGAAACCACCCACCCACTCGTTGTTCCCTTGTTAAACTAAGTTTTATGTTATTTATATAGTGATCTGTTTATTTATCTCCCAATACAAGTACAATATATATATTTACAATAATAGAAAATAAAAATAATAAAAAGAACAAGAAATGGAAATTTAAAATTTTATTTGTGAAAATTCTTTATTTTTTAATATAATTTGATATTTCACTGCTTTTGACATTGTTTTTCACTTCATATTCGTATGTACATAGAAAATTTGTATTGTATTACATATTTATGTATGTATGTATCCGAGTATATATGGATAAGTAAATACATACAAAATTTTTTTTTTGTATAATGTATTTATGTAAAATGAAAATTATGTATTGGAATTTTCTTATTCCGTTCCATCTTTTGTGTTTCGTTTTGTTTAAGGAAACGTACCGATTTTTGTTTTATTCTTTGTATATCTACCCGGCATACACGAGTGAGTATGAGCAAGTACATATATTTCTTTATTTACTAAACTCTCGAATGTGTACATAAGAAATTTTCAGAATTTTCTTGAGTTTATATTGTTGAATATATTAAGATTATGTATGTTTACTTTTGTTGTTGTACAATATGTAAATGTTATTACGATTATCAATTCGTCATAATCATAGATAATAGGATATTTATATACTAAGTATCAGAATTATTTTGATGTGAGACGAATGTATATTACATTATACGTATGTGGAATTTTGAATATTTCAGAAAAAAGTACAACATTTACAAAGTTTTGTAATCAAAGTAAAACTAAAACAAGCCATCGTTTTCCAAATAATAAACTTGATTTTATGTGTGTACACTACATTTGATAAATTGATAAGTAAAAATATAAATTCTCACTTATTTCATTGTCACCCAGTATGGTATCCACATAATATGTAAAAATATAAGGAAACAGAAATAAGAGGTATAATTCTACTTCCAGTTATGTACGAGTAGATATCACAACAATATAAAACGGATTATTATACGAGTAGAGCATATGTAAATTATATATATCTACAGCGATAAGAAGATATCACTCTCCAGTTAATTTTTCTGCTTTATTTTTCAGTAATCAAATGAAAAACGAAACTCAGTATACAAAAAAAACGGAAAAAGAATTTTCCGTGTTCCGTATTATACAGTTTCACTTAAATCAATAGAATTCATTAAAAAGCACCGCACACAGTTCTATATCTCGAATAAATACAAATTTAAAGTTCTATTATTTTATGATATTTAGCTGGGAAAATCGTGTATTGGGTCGGAGAACATTATGCCTCCCCTCTATTTACACAAAAAATCAAATATTTGATTACAATATATACAAATAAATGTAACAAACTACGCTCTATATACGTAGAGAGATAACAGCTCATTATGCTTAATACTCATTTAATTTAACATCTTCAATTAAATTACAACAATAACACACCAAGCAAAGCATAAAATAGCGATAGATAATAATTTATCTTTTATTTATTTTTATCTATTTTTTGCCATTTACTGTATTAATTAAAATAAGAATTTGTTGAGAAGCAAGATGTGTACTCGTATACTTTATACTAAATAAGCAGTAAATTAAATAGAATTTTCATGTGGCTGTTTTATGTTGTGAAGGACTGCCTAATCAACAGATTATATTTTATGTTGACTTTAGAAAATTAATATTTTAAGATGAAGATGTTTAATTAATTAATTATTTAAATAAATTAAAACCGTGAAACACTTGTTTGTTAAAGCAGGAGAGAATTGTACAGTGATTTATAGACCATATTTGTATGTACTGTTCTACTGTATATACTGAGTAGTACTGTGCGTCTACTCGTAATTCAGAATTTTCGACCTGTGCTGGTGTCGAAAATAGCGTAAACAGTTCATTTTGGCGGAGACAATGTCGACAATTCGATGAGTATAGCGATATCTACTATGTGATCGCGTCGACAACGTCGATAAAGTCGACAACTACTTGTAATTTACGTCAGTAGTATCAGAATGATCTTCATATTTTAAACTTCTTTTTCCGGAGATTGTTAAGTAAATGGAAACTATTATTAATTTTACAGTACAGCAAAGTCTTTCAAAGTTGACAACAAAACCCGAGTTTCTTCGAGTGCTAGTTCTCAGTTTTTCTATTTACAGTAGAGTTCTTAATTGCGGAAAATGGCCACAACTTTATTATATTCTACGGAATAAAATACTTCGTTGCCTGTTCCGCAACAATGGCATATTCTCATTTGTGGTTTAATCGTTTCATTTTTGGGAAAAAGAAATGTTACATGGATAGTTCGAGAAAGTAGTGAATCAAACGGTGAGTGATTTGAACATGCTGTCAAATTGGTTGGCATGATGTACTGTGGAAATTGGTCTTATAGATTCGTTCTCAAAGTCGTGACAAAATTTTAAAATATGTATAAGTTGCATCACACTTACAAACTACATAATTTATAATCTCAGTTCGCACATTTATAACACAATATTAATGATATTTAAACTTCCATTAGCCAGATTCATTGTTGTGTTGCTACGCGTATTTCCGAACTGTCTACTTGATTATTGTTTTTTGTTGTTGTCAATTGTTTTTCTGTACCAGGTCGTCATCTTATAGTCATCCAGTTTAAATTGGGGTTTACCTATATTTTGGCAGTTACAATTCAATTTTTATAAAACAAATAAATGAGGTGAATATATTTTGGTCAATCGATGGCTTCGATAGTGGTACAACCATAATCGATTTCATTTTCGTTCGTGGAGTAAAATTTAATTAATTTTAGGTTTAATAAAATAAATTTTATTATAAATAGTTGGCATTTCTTTAGCGTACACTGGTAGGTTCTTTAACTTTCATACCAGGCGTTTACACGATCCTATCACATTTGCTGATTTCTATATAGTATCGAATGCGGAAAATAGGGGAATCTTTTAAGATTTTTTTCTGTACCCAGCGGGCTTTTTCGAAATTAATAATTTGCATTCTGGTTCGAATTGAGATGTAACAAATTAAAGTTAACAGTAATTAGCTCAATTTTAAAAACTAACTTTATTATTTCTTTTGAGAATGGAACCGAAAAGGTTCCGAAAGCTAAAGAAATAATAAAGTTAGTTTTTAAAATTGAGCTAATTACTGTTAACTTTAATTTATAATAAAAAAGCTCATTAAACAATTTTGAGATGTAACAAGATCAAATAAAATGTTGGTTTGCAATACGAGGCTTAATTCGACTATGGTTTAAAAGAAATTCGCTGTGCCAAATTTGCCGTGTGTCATGAACATTTTTCAAACGAATACTTCATTTTTGTTTTTCTTGAGCAACCTATTCGGGGCTACTACAAAACTTATAGGGTAAATGAGTTTTGTTGATAGATTTTACTGTTTTTGGTTAAAAAAATGTGCCATAAAGAACAATAATACAGATGGGGATATTTTAATGTAAGTGATATCCCAAAAGTTCCCCAAAAGTTGTCTTGCTTGAAATGAGGGGCGGAGTGGTGGCTATAATTTCATCACCAACATAAAACAACCATTGCTTAAGTTAATACAAATTTGACCCACCACTTGGGAACATCATAGAAGAAAGTGAATAATGGAATAGATTGAAACCGCCACCCGGCATGCCAGTACCTGGCACGGAAGTCCTGGGAGCTGGCTAGGATTGGATCAATCATTTATTAATCCGAACTCAAAATAATTACAGAAACGAATAACACAAACCGGCAAATATCGACTCCCGGCTTTCGTACACGGACACAAATCGGAAATTTGAATATCACAACTCTAACAGAAGCAGCAAGGCTAGCACAATTAGGGAAATAAATAAAACGTTAAAAATCCAAATTCTCTGATTATTTATTCTTCTGATTATATACTCTGGACGCCATGAATAAGGCGTGGGCCAATTAAGAAACCAGTTAATAGCAGAATAATCGTAGACGTAACAAGATTTCATACAAAATTACGAAACACAACCAAAATATTCAGTAATATGTCCCAACAAAATACGCAGATGAAACAACTAAGCATGGGTGTTATGAACAACTGCAAGCCACAATAACAAGGACACACAGAAATTGATCAAGACAATACAAGAAGGAGATTTCAATGCGAAAATTGGAACAGATAACACTGCCCTGACAACCAACAAAGGTAACCAAGCATTAAACCCTGTGCGTAATAATAATGAAGAACGACTCACCGACTTCTACAACACAAACCAACTATTCATAGGAGTCAGTGAATTTCCACACAAAAATATATACAAATACACATGGACATCACCTGATGGCAGAACAATGAACCAAACAGATCACGTAATGATCAACAATAAATTTCTGACTTCATCACAAGATGTCAGGGCCAATGACTGGTACAGCAATTTAAAGTGGCCACTGTGGCAACTGGTAATATCACAATCCAAAATTGTGCTGTAGAACGGATCAAGAAAAAAAATCGAACACTGACACATTAAAAGATGCCGACACAAGAAACTCGCTTCAAGAAACACATTCTGCGAAGCGCTTAAGCTTAGCCTCCAAAACACTAAAGAAGCAGCCATCAGTGTAGAGCAACAGTGGAAACAAATTGAAGAAGCCTATATCAAACAGCTACAAACACACTAGGGCGGGTACCAGGAATTCAGATACAAACACTGGATCAGTGATACAATTTGGAAGAGAATTGAAGAACGCCGACAACTCAAGTTGCAAATGTGCTAACAAAATATAAAGCACGAAAAATCAAGAAAATGACAAAAAATGGTCGTAGGCGATACACTGCATACATTCTCAAGGCAGGAGAAAAGGCTGCAGAAACTCAAAACGTGCGCGTACTTAAAAAAACTCAACGGGCACCTAAAAATTCACCAATATTCTAATAATAAGAGATACATTTGGTAAAATCTTAACAACAGATGAAACACAATTGAAGAGATGGAAGGAATATTTCGGAGACAACATCACCAACGATACACAAATCTTCGAATTCAAAAGTTACAAGAAGAACAAGCTCTCTGTAACAGAATATATACAAACTGGGATATTCAAAGAAGATACTCGTATATCGAAAATTCAAAAGCTCTAACACCAGTAATAACAAAAGTGTGAAATTCCGGCGTAATTCCCGCAAAAAAAAGAAACAAGGCTGGACTATAACGATACCCCAGAAAGGTGACCGAATAAGAGAACGCAAAAATTGACAGGATATATCCCATCTCAAGATAACCATAAAGATATCTAAAGATATAAGTAAACCTGAAATTAAGAATGGAACACACTGACTTAAGACCATTCTGAAGTTACAATATATATTAATACAACACACATCATCATTAAGCAGTCTAGTATACAAGAACGCAATATGGAAGGTACTGCGAAATTGGCATCTCAAAGGGATTAAGAGAACTCATAATCGAACAAGTAATCGAGTTTAACAATATACAAAGCCAAGCAAAGTGAATCTACTTGTAACAGCAAAGGAGTAAGACAAGGATGCGTACTCTGGTCATTTATGTTCCTAATAGTATAAGATAGCGGTGGGAATTAACGGAGAAGCTCAATGATCTAGATTACGCAGATGACATATGCCTGCTAACACACAAACAACCGACACGCAACATAAAGTACAAAGGCTATCAGATCTATCAAAAAAATATTTGGGCTTAAAATAAACATCAGGAAACCCAAAAGACGATGATGCTAACTAACCACACCAATATATTATGTGTGCAAGTAAAAACAGTGTTCTCGATGAACACGGAAAGGAAACCAATTCCACATTTACTTTCACTTGTACGAAATCAAATAAATGTATTATCGCGGCTGGTACTTTTGGCCTCTCAAAACATTTTTTAGATTCTGAAAATCGGAATTGAATACCAAGTGGGTTACTAAGTTTAAAACGTAGTTTTAAGTCTGAATAAAGCGACTGTACGGACATACAGACAAACTAACAAGTTTTCCATTTCAAATTTTATTTACGGAACCCGAAAAAGGGTATAAATAAAGAACAAATGTGATTTATTCCAGACTTTCAACAATCTTATACGTTTGAGTTTTTCTAGAAGATGACTCACACCTCAATTTAAATAAAAAATGTATATTTTTTTCTAAAATAAAAATTTATTAACAAACTCAACCATGTATTGTGTAGAAATAAGGAAATTTGTTTACGATTACAATAAAACTTTACTAAAAGTGAAAATGTTAGAATTCAAACTTGAGCTAAAATAACATTAGAACACCTAGAAAATAAAACTTTAAATAAAAAACCTGAAGTCGTGCATTGTTAGCACTAAGTGGTGGGCTTCATCCACCAATGGCATACTTCATGTACTATAGCCACACCTGAATAATGATCTCCAGGAATGGCCGATAATGATCATCCAAATTTGAGTAAAAATAAAATCAGTACAACTATCAGATCAAAATTCGTAGGTGACTCAATGATCACCTTCATGTACTAGCCAAACGTAGCTATAAACCCAAAGTCGCACATTATTAGTACGAGGCAGTTTTAGTTAGAAGACTCAATGACCAACTTCGTGTACTAGTCACACTTGAATCATGATCTCCGAGATCGGCCGATAATGGTCATCCAAATTTGAGTAAAACTGGCATCAGCACACCTACCAGATCAAACTTCGTAACAAAAACCCCGAAATCGTGGCTGGTTTGATTCAGATCTGACATTCTGACTAAAACCACCTAATAATACGCGACTTCTGTTTTCATGCTACGAATTTGGTATGATAGGTGTACTGATATCATTTAAACTCAAATTTAGATGATGAGATCGTAATTCATATTTCGCTAGTTCATGAAGTTGGTCATTGACTCACCTAACTAAAACCATAATCTAGTGTTAATAATGCACGACTTTGGGGTTTCTGCTACGATGTTTGATCTTCTAGGTATACTGATGTCTTTCTAACTCAAATTTAGATCGTGATTCAGGTCAGAGTCATCTAACAGGAGTAGGAGTTACCTTACTGAAGCCACCTAGTGCTAACAATACACCACTTCAGATTATTTCAGATTATTTACTGCGGTTTTTAATTATATGTGTATTCTTATGAAATTTTTATTTGTCGTGATTTAGGCCCAATGATGGTAGTTCTAAAAATGAGAGACTTAGAATTTTTGGGGCGAATTTTTATCTTCAAGTTTTACTGAAGTCCTTTTAATTCTTATTTGCATGTAAAAAAAAATCCTAATTTAAATCGGTACATTTTTTAAAACCTCTGGAAAAATTTCTGTAATTTTTGTTAATTCATATGAAACTCAGTCCAACTGCTATATCAAGTTCTAATTAGAAATTAGTAGAAAATTCATAAATGGTTTGAGTCCAGTTTATTTGGTTTGCATACCGACTGTTTAGTACAAAATTTGGGTTAAGAATTTATGGTTATGTTACTAGAATATTTTATTCTTCCAGATTTATAATGTGCTTGTTTTTTTAATTATCACCAATTCAATCAATATATATCTGTCTCGAGAAACGCTGTAAAACTTCAATTGGAATTAACATAATTCCAATTGGAGTTGTATACTTATATGAATTTAAATCTATTGAATAAATTCCGGGCCCAATAAAGAAGAATTCGAAAAAGGATACTTATTTAATCGACAAAATTATTAATACAAGTTGGAATTTCCAATTGTGTTGAGGATCAAGTTTTTTGATGGACTGAAATATCCATGTATATTATGCAAACAGCCTAGATATTCAAAGAAAAGGAAACCTTGAATAATTCTACATTGGATATTTAGTTTCACTTTTGAAAATCATAAGTGAAGAAGGAAGCCTCAACGACCCTTTGAGTTTTGACTTAACTCGTATCTGTGACTGTGACCTGAATGATTCGAGATGCCTTGGCAGGCATTACATTCCGAGAAAGTACATATTTGTACACATAGACCAACTATACATAGGCTACGCTTATCGCCGGTCAGTTTATATGGCCAGAAATTAATTAAAGTAACACAGAGGATGTCCACTGATTTAGATAAAATTACACTAGGTTTACAGATTAAAATTGAAAAAGAACCACGTTGCTTCAGTTTGCGACCCTGACAGCCTCAGTATATTAGAAAATTGCCACGAGGTCAGGCAGTAGTAGACAAATAAAGGGGGACAAATATGAAATTTTTATTTTTTTCTCTTATGTTTCTATGCTTACTATAAACGCTAAGACGACAACATTCAAAAAATAACGTCGAATTCACTAGTAAGGTCTAAATGTTTGTACCATAATTGGATACTGGTAGAATTTTAGGAATTTTCCAAATGAATCGAGAACATTTTTTTACAGTTCGGCGAAAGAAGGCGGATAAAGATACAACGAGCCGCCCAGCCAGTTTGCTTAGGAGATGCTAAAATAAACCGTTTAATGCTAATGTGTTTAACAATTTTACGAGACCCGTTTATTTACAGCAACATCGTCTCCTGCTAGAGTTTCACTTCAATTATCACAATCAGTATATATGTATGAATATGACGTATGCGGCTACGAGTTCTGATTTGAAACAATACCATTTGAAATCACCCAAAGGTTGATAATTATACATCCGATAATCGGGGTAAATTTATCATGTTTAAATGAGAAAATACACTGATAAATCAACACACAAAATTATGTTGGGAAATTTTTTCACATAATGCTCTAGGACAAAACTACCTACGAGCGATTTTCATATTCTCGCTTTCAAATGTTTATTTTATTCGTAGAAACCCGACCATTGGGTTTTTTATAGTAGCAAACGATTACTTTAGTTGTTGGAATTGACTTTTTCAATCTCTTGAAAGCTTATAAAACAAATATTTAGCAGGTAAGAAATTTGAATCATGTTAAAAAATATTTTCAACACATCCACCATTCCAACTTAAAAATTTATGAAAGTAAATGTTTCGTATTGCACAGACTTAAGTAGCAAAAAAATCAAAATAACATAAAAAATCTAAAAAAAAAAATTCTAGAAATTCGAAATCAGTATTCAAATAAACACTTCTAAGAATATTAAACCCCGTTCTATAAATGTGTTTTGTTTTGTGTAAGTGTTTATCATGAAAATGACCTAAAAGTTAAAAAAACACATCAAATTTTCTAAGTGGGCTTACGTCACCCATCACTATCTTATTAAAGTATATAGTATTATGAATTATATAGTCTATAAAAAGGTTTGACAGGATTTCAAGCAAAAATTATAATATACTAAATAAAACATCAAAAACGGGTCACTTACCTCAAGCGCGGCCGCTGTGCTAGGATCATGATCATTTTCAACCGCCTCAATTTGACGAAATATTTCCGAACTAATACCAGACACTTTACGAAAGTCGCCCTGTAATAATACAGGCTCCTTAACACCACTACCATTATTACCACCACCTTGCCGCTGTTGCTGCTGCTGTTGTTGCGATAAATTTTGAGTCTGATTTGTTGGCATTGGTCCAGGTGGTGCACGGCCTGGACTTGCAGTAAGGTCTGGCACTGATCTTCCATTTTCCTGCAAATAATCAAATAAACAAAACAATGTTTAAAATTTTTTCAATTAATAATAATTTACAAACATATAATTAAATAATTAATTTTTTGACGTAAACGAACAAAAACAATTTTCGAAATTATTATACCACACGAACAAATTTAAACAAAAATCTGTCAAGAAGTTTTCACATTTTCTTCGTTTTTTATTTGTTTTTTTTTTGTAATATTAAGATGAATTTTTTTAAAATCATTTCAGTTTAAAGCGAAAAAAAATTGGTAACATAAATGCGCCCTGATATACAGGTGTATACACAACGAACCAACTTTATAATAAATGTTCACGTTTTTTATAAGCTTTTTTTCATGAAAACTATAAAACTTTAATTTTATTATTTTGAAGTTTTCATTTAAAACGTGTCAACAATTTTTCTTATTGCTCTATATACGTACGAAAATGCAAGAAAAATCCAATTTTTGCCATTTTACTACTATAAGGATACATCATTTTCTCCAAACCCAAAATTTTTTTATACTCTAAAGTGCAACAAGAAATTCTAAAGTGTGGTGTGTGTAGTAGTAGTTACAGTAACAAAAAGCTAGTTTAAGAGCTTTTTTGTGAAGAACTAAATATATATACAATATTAAGATGTTTTGGATGGGAGAAGTGTGCATTTGAGTTTTTTCTTAAGTCATCTTATATTATGTCATGCACAATGAGTAGTTTTCAAAGTAAATAGATTTGTTTTATGTATTTATTTGCTTTTTCAATCAATAATCTTATCTTATCTCACTATAGGTTTATTTTGTGTATGATATATAGTTTATGATATAGTGTTCAATGTTAATTTTAGTACAGCACTTAAAAGTAAATTGAGAGAGGTCAGAATACTTAAATAGCTTCAAATTCGTAAGAATACGAGTAACTCAATTAATGATTTTGTATCATGTATTTTAGCAATTTGCATAGAATACAAAGTTTATAGAAGAAGAATATTAGTTTTGTACATAAAGTGTTAGATATATCTACGATTACTAGATTAAAATTATAAACCAGTCAAAAGATAATTATTGTATTTAGGTGCGATAACCGAGCTGATAAATTAGTTTCAGTAAGAAATATGAATTTCTACTGTAGGACCTTTTACTTCATAAAATTTTAACTGATTTTTAACTAAGTTTGTTTAAAAAATTTGGTTGACAATTTTTCTTAATCTTAATAAAATAATTCGAATTATGGAATAAAGTAAAACTTATGATTTATCAGCTTTACGGGAGAGAAATTGAGCGATTTAAGTGAGCCCTATAATTTTAAATAATTTAAGATATACGAGTATTTACCAAATTTTTTTGGATTTTTTTTTAAATTTTCCAAATCTATGATTGGCTAACCATTCTACCAACCGGTCAATCTATCAACTCGTTTGAATGCCCGACTACCGGTTTGAATGCCCCAATCCATTATAAATCAAAACAGCTTTTAGAGATCTGGAGCGCCCAAGTGAGAAACTATGGCTTTCAGTAGTCAAACTTGAAGCTAACAAACCAGAATTAGAATAGACAGTTTAGGATAATCAACAACGAGAACTACGCCAATATAATCTTGCTATTGGCCAAAAGCCTTATAGTGTTTTCTTACTTTTTTGGTATGCTAAAATGGGTTAACGTGGAACGTGAGTTGTTTAGAACTTGATTTAAGTATTATATATTGGTGAATTTATTAAATTCATCCTATTTAAAATATTCCTATCTAAAATATTGTTAGATGGGAATGAGAGTTTCCGAACTAGCCAAATTTGCAAAATCAAAAACGCATATTTCCTAATAAATGTACAGTTTGCAAAATAATATTCAAATTAAATATTTATTTAATTCGAATATCGATTTTATGTAAAACCAACAATTTGTTAATAAAATAAAAGCAAAATTAAATAAACAATTTAAATGCATCTTTGCAAAAAAATAATTTAATTTGCTAAAACGATTCACTCGAAAATTTAAAAAAATTATTTATATTTATTTGAGTGCTTTGATTTGATTGAAAGCGTACGAATGAAAAACGTAAGCACTTTCATTAATTACACCTATCCACAGCTACATACTCGTATTACATTAAAAATTTAATGAAAAATATTAACAATCGTGGCTGATTAATTAAATGACGTGATTCAACACATTGGAAAAGCAATAATATTTTTTTTGTTTCGTTTTCGTTGAGTTTTCCACGTATCGAAATATATTCTGGGAATCCACTTGTTATCCGCGTATGAATAGTATGTATATGCATTTAGCCGATATACATAACAATTAATGTGTGATACGTACGAGTAAATCCGTTTATGACATACAACCTATCTGTTGGCAGTTGGCGAAAATAATTATTAGATTTTATGTGTTTTTGTCAAAGGGTTAAAATCGGTAATAAAAAATGTTGTGACATTTAAATTAATTAATGGTTTCATAAGTAATTTGTATATGCACAGCGAATATTAGCATCTACATGACTTATAACCTAGATTTATTGTATGTCTATAACTGTATTTCGGCTCTCCGATTCCATCCGATGCTGTATAATTATACCACTTTCAAAATACTTTTGATAATCGCAACATCATTTCATCAATTCGAAATACTTTTGATAATCGGAACATCATTTCATCAATTCGAGATAACGAAGCCGATCCGCTAGTAGTATAATTTGCGGTCCATTAGTAAATTGCATACCATATTTTGATCGGTCTAAAACTGTACAGGGAATAAATTCGGGTTACTTGGGCAAAAATTCTGATGAAAATTTCTTTGCATCAACGATCAGCCTGGATCATAAGCAATAATGAGTGGTAATTCTAATTTACCTCGTTATTTCAAGTTTAATTCAGGGTATAAATCTGATACGGTAATTGAAACTTAATTTAAAGTAAAATTAAAAATACGTGGTGAAGTACGGCAACCTTGTTTAATCCCTTTATTTTTCTTAAATTTCACAGCACTAATATTATATCATTCAATTGAAATACGTTCCTAGTAGGAAGCCTACGCTTCCGAGCCTTAATTATACGATTAACCAAATAGTGAGGTACGTATTGTTGTAAATACTCGGCCTCCACGGTTAGATCTACGGTATCAAAGGCTGTCGCCTTCAATACGATCCTTTCATACGATCCTTTCATACGATCTTCAATTGATCTTTGTTTTTCTATGACTAGAAAAGCCGTAAACATTTTATTTATGCCATTAACAATAATATTTTGTCCGAAAAGCCGAAAAAATCTTAAATATGATCTTCAGTTGATCGATTGGCGAGGAAAGCTGCTAATCGGTTAAGAAGTAGTTTAGAATACATTTTGTAACCAACATTAGATAATGAAATTCTTCGGTAATCGTTAACACTTTTTGAATTTTTGAGCTTCAGTATTGGCACTTGTATATTTTCAAGCCACTCAGAAGGGGCGCATTACTTAACCAAACTTTTTTAATTACAAAATGTACACATTGAATTACATCATATGGGGCATATTTGAAAATTACAATTGGAATGCGCTCTTTTTCCTCTTTTCTCACCGTGAATTATTTTAGATGCTATTAGTATAAAGTACATCCAGCACATTGTGCACTGATATTTAAAAAAAACAAATTTAAGCAAAAGAGAAATCTGAACCTACAGACATTTTTGAACTAATTTTCCCAATTGAATTTGTTGAAACTATTGTTGAACAAACAAATCTATACGCGCAACAGAAGAGAACATCGCTAGGGATGATTTTTCCTCGCAGAGCAAGAATGAATGAGTAGACAAATGTAACAGCAGAAGAAATTTATGTAGTATTTGGATTATAAATGCTGATGGGAATAATTCAAAAACCGACGATACGATCTTACTTTTCTAAAAAGGACATAATGACTACACCCATCTTCAAAAAAATGGTTTGGATAGATTTCAATCTATAACGAATTTTCTTCACTTTGTGACAATGACACCATCAATGCTTTTAAAAGTCTAAAGAAATTATTCAAAATTTATGTTGTGATAAAGCATTTGAACAATGTATTCCAAAAATATTATTTACCTGGGCGTAACATTTCAGTGGATGAATCTCTTACATTGTGGAAAGGAAGAATGTCCTTCAATTTGGGCAAAGGACATATGAACTTTGCGAATCAACAACATAGTTAATACCGGAAAAGATTGCGAATTTACGTCACCTCTCATTACGCCAGATAGGACGAATACCCACAAAATTGTTTTACAGCTTCCGGCCAATTTTTTTAATTCCGTAGAACTGACGAAGAAAAATGAGAAATTATAGCCCAACACTGTGAAGCCATAACCATATTGAAATGGATGGAAAAAAATCCCGTTACTATGATTTCGACATATCACGGGCAAGAAACTGGTGTTATAATCAGAAGGAATCAGGAAGTGTCATAGATTACAACAAAAATATGGATGGAGTGGATTTGAAGGATCAGATGTTAGAAGGCATTTTAAAAAAACATGCATAAATGGTATATAAAACTATTTAGAAGATTACTGAATATTGGTATACTAAATAGTTGCATTTAAAATTTCGAGTTCCACTGGAAGAACAAATTTTTGCAAAATATGTAAATAAGGTCCAGAGAAATGTTTCAGGAAGACATTCTCAAAATAAAAATTTATCAAGACTTAGTGATCGTCATTTTATTGAAAGAATTCCTCCAACAAAAAGCTAAGCCGCAAAGAAGATGTGTTGTTTGCTACAAACGTGGACGCAGGAAGGAAACAATTTACTGGTGCCCTGATTGTCAAGCTGGACTATATTTGGACTTGTGTTTCAAGATATACCACACGAGAAAATTATTAATGAAACACTTTTTTGTTAAAAAAAAATATTAAAATAAAAAACAACGAAACTAAAAATTAAAAATGTTTGTTTTATTAGAAAAAACTATTTATTAAATAAATCAAAATCAATATCACACACTTTTAAAAGTTTACGTTTAATTTTCTCGTCGTGCAACTCACATAATAATAGAAATTTTTAACTCACACGCGGAAGGGTTAAGGACCATTCCTTTGTCATTTTCGGTTAAAGGAGGTCCTATTGGACAGTAATCATATTCGAAAAGGCGAGTTCACGAAGCCATGAAGTATTGCATTCTCTTTTATGATGTTTGAAATAATGGTAGGAATGCGAATTCCTTCAGGTGGTTTTCAATTGGTTAAGTTTCTGAAAAATTCCAGGCGTTCGAGTGATCGGTGTATTAAGGATTTCCTGGCTTTCTTGCAAGAGTGCAATTGCTGAATGGTTCGTTCTGTATTATTAATGATGCTTTGATGATGTGAATGTAGGCTATAGACGAATTGGCTGTGGAACTAAACTATAGTAATGATTTTCGGCCTACAATAGATAATTCTTAAATGCATATTCTAGAGCCTCAGGAATAACATTTGCCTGATATTGTGAATTAAAGTAATACGTATGAATGTTTATGTTTTTTAGCTGGAAAATTGCAGATAAGCAAGCATTCAGCATATACCAGAAACTATCTTGTTGTAAATTAGTTAAAACAAATTTATTAATTCATTATCAGACAAATTAGGGTTGGGTGAATAAGCGGAGCGGCAAGAACAAGGTTGGGATATATCATCTTAGTTAGGTGACAGCGTGGCTCATAAACAGTGTTAAATGAATGTTGGGGTTCTTTTAGCATTAAAACGGAAATCAATTTCTCCTGGTATTTTATAAACCTCCATGTCTTATGTAAGAGTAATCTCAAGGTTTAATAAATGCAAATTAATTTTTATCTTACTGGCGGTGAAGTTTTATTATAACTTTTAAAAATGCTTAATTAACTTTATTTAAATCCACACCATTTGTACTTTCACAAAATAATTATGTAAATAATCAGTTTCCAGCGCTAAATTTTTGTGTTTTTTAAATAACCAACGAGTTTGATGATTTGCTATTTCGTGTCCAAGTCAAATTTGTATGCGTTGAATCTATTTGGAAACTTCTAGTGGAACTTGATATCAATTGGTGCAGTTGTGTTTTGTTTATCCAGTGCTAAAATAAGTTGCTAAAATTTGTAGTGAGAAGAAGAGAAGAAAAAGAAAAGTCGTCCGTAAGAATAAAAACGATAATATATCATGCCTTCAATGTAACTGTTTTTACCACATCAGATGTAGT
The DNA here is from genome assembly GCA_963691935.1 of Nephrotoma guestfalica. NCBI lineage: Eukaryota > Metazoa > Arthropoda > Insecta > Diptera > Tipulidae > Nephrotoma > Nephrotoma guestfalica. The sequence continues at coordinate 239,457,977 of OY829913.1, forward strand.
CAAATTACGCCTGATATGTTGAACGAATATCTACAAACAGTCAAATATACATGGAAATGTATCAATTGCTGTATTCTCGGTTCTGTGGCTAAGTGGATATTGATATCATCCCTGTATTCTATTATAGTGATAAATTTGCTTATCAATCTTGAAAAAAGTGAATGTAAATGAGCAAAACATTAAAGTCATGCAGACTGACATAACAAACTTAAATAACGTAAACCAAACGTTGTTGAACGAAAATGCCCTATTGCGAAAGGAGTGAATACCCGTTTTGAACAACTAGACCGACATTGTTATTCATTACGTTTACAATTATATGGTGTGCCTGAAGCAAAAAATGAAAGGTTAAATGAACGTGCCACTAAAACCTTTCACTATGTCGGTGCTACAAATATTTCTGAAGCTAATTTTAAATACGTTCATCGCACAAGGTTTAGATCAAATGTTAAACCTATAACTGTGGATTTTTTTTCTAAGTTCAATAATATCTATGCCCTTCAGTGTTTGAAGTTAAACAAAAGTGCTGATGCTTCCAAAATAGGTTTTACGACGGATTCCCGTATTTTCATCGTCAAACATTTTTCACCAGCCAAAAATCTATTATTATATTAAGCTAAACAAATAGTGTTGATTAAGAATACTGACAACCGCTATAAATATGTTTGGATTTCAAATGGCAACATTTTTCGTAAGAAATCTGATTCAGATAAGGCGGTCAAAAATTGAAATAATATCTACTTAATAAGATAATATCTATCTAATATAGATAATTATCTATTGAGCGGATTAAATAACTGTTATGTTATTGATGATGTTTGGAATATTGATGTTAATAACGTCAATGTTAAAAAGGCGGATTACACACTAACTCGAATTGATAGACATCATCCAATTACAGCTTCAATTAATTTAAACGTTCTCAAAAGGCGACATTTAAGCACTAATCCGCCAATAAGTTTCCGTAAAATAGACTACATAAAATTAACAGATGATCGGGTTGGTATTGATTGGTAATCTTTATTTCATAATTAATCAGTTGACACTTATACTCAGATCATATTCCAAAAAAACAATGGAAGTTTCCTATTTGGTATTCTAATTTTCTTATCCTACTTATCAAAGCGAAAGCTAAAGCACTAAAGCGTTTTAAGATGAACAAAAATAACCTTAATTATTTAATGCTTTCCAAATATAGGAAAACAGTTAAACGCGAAATTTGGAACTGCTGGAAGTTGTATGTCGAGCTTATTGAAAATAATGTAAAAACCAATCCAAAATGCTTGTGGAATACTATCAGAAATCATTTCAGACCAAATCAGTATGTCCTAGTTGTATGTTCTATAAAGATCATAAATCTAACACTCAACGTGAGATCTGTAGTCTTTTTTGCCGAGCATTTCAAATCGGTATATGTACAGATCACGATATTTAGTGCTAATGTTAATTGGTCTATAATCTCTGAGGCTGAAGTCCTGGCAGCGTTGGAATTGCTAGAAATTAAGAAAGATGCCGGTCCCGATCAGTTATCCAACTTATTCTTAATAAATCTAAGAAAGGCACTCACTTGTTATTCCATTGACACTACTATTCAATATGTCTGTAAAAAGCGCAGTTTTTTCTTCAAAATGGAAAGAATCTTTTTTTCATAAAAGCGGTGACTTGGCTAATGTTGAATATTATACGCCGATATCCATACTAAACTTGATATCAAAATTATTTGACTAGTTAATGTACAAAGTCGTTTTCAATTTAATTCAAGATCAAATTATATCTGCCCAACATAGTTTCTTTCCCAAACGTTCAACGCTAACCAACATAGCTGAGTTTTGTGAGATGGTATATAACACTTTGGATAAAAATGGGCAACTGGACTGTATAAACCTTGGTAAAATGGTCTTAGTAATATAACTCAATTCGTAAAGTTTAATGGAACTTTATCAAATGGTTTTGAATCTACGCCAGGAGTTCCTCAGCGGTCGATTTTGGGCCCCTTACTGTCTATCATTTTTATTAATGATGCCTCGGAAGTTATTCAGCCAAAACATTTGCTCTATGCAAATGATCTAAAGGTTTTTAGTGCCATTAACAATGTAAATGGTGTGATGGCTTTACAAAGTGATCTTAATTCCGTTTATAATTAGTCTGTCAATAATCAGTTACCTCTTAATGTGACCAAATGTGCCTCTATGATGTTTACCAAGAAGGTAAATAGAATTGAAGACACTTACTCTATTGACATGCTCCTTTAATTAAGGTTACAACAATAAAGAATCTAGGTATAACATTTGACTCAAAATAACGTTTTGATAAACATGTTGCTATTGTTTATCGCAAATCATATAAGACACTGGGATACATTTTTAGGCGTTCCAGAGACTTTAGGAATCCTTAGGAATTCCGTTTGGAACCCATTCTACGATCAGTATTGAAACAGAATTGAAAGTGTTCAACGACGATTCTCGAAATTTTTATGTTTTAAATATATTCCTTCGCCATATAATAAGGCGTAGAAAGCAGAAGAATGTTACTTGATGAACGTTTTCTCTTTAAATTGATCAATGGTCTGATTGAGACTCTGTTGTTATCAAGTATAAACTTTTATGTACCGGCCTATAGAACACAAAATCAACAATTGTTTCAAGTAACAACTTCGTCCCGTCCTAAAAATATACCTTTCCTATCGTTCCCTTTTGTTATGTGTAAACGGGCTGGAGGACCGGTGTTATCCGGCACACTTATTCAGTACTTAGTCCTACGGTTCAAAAATCAACAACGATTACCTGTCCGGACCTGTTTTGCAATTATGGCCCGAACCCACTCCGGGGGTATCCGGGGGATAGTTTTTATTTTAATTCATATTTTTTTAATTTATTAAGCTCAATTCCAGGCAACAAAATTGTGTAGGTCCAATTTTGGACGATTTGCTAGTCTACAAAAATTGTCCAAAATTCTAAAGTAATGATCTCCTGAATAAGTAAATAAACATCTCCCCTCCCTTCAATCATAAAAGTAATTATACATTTAAAAAATAGGTTTTCAAATTGCTTTTGAAATTGTTTTTAGATAAATTAAAATCGAAATAATCCCCTATGGTATTAAATGTTTTCGCTAATCTATTGATTGGGTTGTTATCGTCATTACGCAATTTCGTCAGAAATCGATTATTACGAAATGTTCTGCTTGGAACATTAATATAAATCTTTTACAATAAGTAAACTGAATCAATGTGACCAAGCGAATTTAACGCATACATCTGATTTCTGTATGAAGTTTTTCTGGGTGATAACCCAGATCTTACTTTAACATCGTGGTCATTGCAGTTCAACGTTTCATTTGAACGAAACCATCGTGTTGGTTCACCTCGATGTAAAAGTATTACCCAGAATAACGGAAAATTTCATGTAGAAATCGCATTTATTCGTTAAATACAATAAAATTCGAGGCTGCGAAGGGGTTAAGAAAAATTCGTAACGAAACACAATAATTCGCTAAAGCTTTGTGATTATGTATGTAAGTTCAAAGTATTTTCAATATTTTTGTAGTTTAGTCACTGCAGTCTGATGAATTCAATGTTTCAGTTAGTCGAAACAAAGCCACCAATATTTTGGTATCCTCACCAAACTTTACATTTTATGTAAAAACAAGTAGAGTTGATGTATGATTAGGTTTAGGCTAATGGACACTATTGATATCCATTGCACCGATAATGGCATCGGCGAAATAGATGAGTGCAGTAAGTGTAACTCTCTACTTTGGTAGATGTCCAAAATAGAACGCTTATGATTATGATAGCAAAGTATACAAACAATTTACCAATTTCGACAGACCAGCAACCATACAATTTTGTGTTACAACATTAAAAACCACAATTTAGCTTTTATTAAAAAGAAGCTTTACTATTTCCAATTTTTTTTTTATATCGATAAATAATGAAAATGGACATCATTATTATTCTGTATTTTCCTCCGCGCATATACACTTACACAACACATATAAACACAATACTCTGAACTTTACACACCAGTATAAAATAGACTTTCACCACTAAGGGAAATATAATTAGATTATTCCATGCCAAAGTGGAACAGTAAATCTAATTTATTGCGATACAGCTACGAGCAATATTCGATCGTCGGGTATATTATATTAAAGTGTCATTAAAAATCGGAAGGCACAAAATAATAAAACATTGATTGAAATCAAATCGCTGTCATATTTTGTCGAATAGTTTGTTACTGTATCGTAATATTGGTAGTTGGACATAGCCCTCCCGGCACAGCCCAATTTATCGATTGACTTGTGGTATACGGTTTATGTAAACGGCGCTATAACAACAATTTTACCATTACTTGCAATAAATCATTGTAATTAATGTCGGAATAAATTTATTTAATATTTTATGCAAAAATATAAAGTCAATAATAATTAAGTGGTCGTCCATATGCGTACCCGTATTTAAGCTTGCTATGTAGATTTAGGATAGATGTATGCATACACACACACGTATACCAAAAAATTTATCAGAATTACACAATGTAATAAATTTAGTTGAAATTTTATTTTATTGTTGTTGCTCTAAATTCCCTATATTCTGTTAAATTGAGGGTGTTACATAATGTGGATCATTAGTCATTATATATGAATACACTATATTGTAGTTAATTTTCCGAATGCACAACAAAATTATGACTAATTTGATTACATTAAAGATGATGACTCATAATAATTTACATTTTCTATCCTGTAGTGTTTAGTCGCGGCTGGTTAAAGTTTATGCAGGGTTCGCTTAATCTAATACATAATTTATTATGAACAACTTTTAACTATTACTTTCTTTTACGAAGTAAAATAAACAATCATGGAAATTGTCAACCTTGAGATTTTTTCAGATTTACTATTCGCTGTATATCGCCGAAGAAAAAAAGTAGTTTTTAAAAAAATATCTGGGGGTATGTGCGTCTATATGTGTGTGTTCTGTGCAGACTAAAACTTTGCGACTTCTGTCTTGGGAAATCGGTCAACCGGAAGTTACAGCATCCAGAAAACCGTTACCGTTTTCTTCAAATATTTGTAAAGGCGTATATACTTAAGAAAAACAAGTATAAACTAAAAGATTCTAAATTAAATTTCGCAACAATATAGAGTTTACCATTTTTACAAATGTTGGCAAAAAATCGGCCTCTTACAGTCCACCCTTATTGACTTATCAGGACAAAACTTTATACTTAAGATTATTCTTTAAATTCAAAGGTGCGTGTAATATGATATGTGGAGGGAATCTGAGTGCCGGAAATAGTAGCTCGTAATGAAAGCTTTCGCGTTTTAATTAATATTTTAAAAAATCATGACAAATAAAACAAATTTAAATAAAATTTCCTCCGAAATTGGTCTAAAATTTAAGTGGAAATGTTTTTCAGAAGAATTAACTGATCAGTATGAAACGTTACGTAGTTTCTTCATAACGTGGGCGTTTAAGTGAAATTTGAAGAAAAACAAAGTACTGAAGGTTGTATAGCTTTGAAAGAAATTTTTTCGATGTTGCAGACTGCAATGTTGTAGAAAATTGAGAATTATAAGATTTTAAACAATTTAAATATTAAATTTACAAGAAGGATTTTATCATTCTAGTTTTTCCGAAATTTAAACAGCAATGAAGATTTTTGGTTAAACAAGCCAGTTTTTACCAAAACTCCTGTAAGTTGTATTTTTCGGCTGTTGAAATGAAGTGTGATATATTCAATATTTATGTATAGTTTTGAAACATTTTGATATGCAATAGTTTCTTTTATTGTAGTCATAAGCTCGCACACGTATTGATTTACGCTAATTTTTCATTGGAAATATATTTGACGGAAATTTACTCTAGTTGTCGAGCTAAATTAGCACCCTCAAAATACGATTTTCATACAAATAGTTTTTGGTTTATTTTACTTACTTTTACGTAGTATAAAAATGGAGGAGTGAATATGTTGTGGCCAACTCCTAACTTTCTTTTAGCCTGAATGTATATGCATAAATCTTAAATAGACCACACTTGATTTCTAAAGCAAAAAATTAAACTTACAGGACATTTGGTAAAACTATCTTGTATAACCAAAATATTATCCCTGCTTAAATTTGAGAAAACCATCAAGGTCAATCCTAGTATTTTGTAAAAGCTAAACTTTTCAACATTATTGCATACAATGAAAAGCTGCCAATGAAGGTGCCACTTTAGGTACACAGCTGTTCACCAAATTATTTCGCAAGATCTTTAAATTTATGGACAAAATTTAAGTATGAAATTTTATTCCGAATATTCAATCCGCCTGGACTGAAGAGATATCGAGTTTTGGTGAAGTAAAGTTTTTTATTTTTTTTTTAATGTAAATTATTAATTTTTACAAAAAAAATGTCTAACACAATTTCCACAAAAATATATTAAAATAAATAATTAAAAGACTTTATTTTTGTAATGATCTAATTTATTTATTTAGGAATACCAAATTATATTTGCATTCTTCCACAGTTCCATTCAATCAGCTACTCGAGTAGTAATCGAGTAATAAATGGAACTGAGAGAGGATGCAAATCCGAAACCGGTATGCTTAAATAAATGAATTAAATTATTACAGAAAAAGAAGCTTATAGCTTTTTTCATTTTAATATATTTTTGTGGAAAATGTGTTACAAAATTATTTTAAAAATTGATAAATTTATTTAAAATGTGGGGTGATTTCGGATTAAACTGGATGGATTATATTTTACGTGAGGAGGTGAGATTTCCAAAATTTGGGAAGGTAGTTGGAACTAGTTGTAGTTGGCCACGACAGTCTTACGAGAAACCAATTTTTAATTGAGAAATTCTATTTATCTTCAGTTCGAAAACCAACTACCTTCCCAATTTTTGTAAATCTCGCCTGCTCGCATAAACTAAATTGGCAATAAAAGCTGCGGGATACACACACAAAAATGGATACATTCCAGCTATATTCTATTTGTAATCTTTTCGTTTTCTACTCATTTTTTCGTAAATGCAAAATACTTTATCAAAATATTTACAAAAAACCAAAGCTGTCACTTCCAGAGGACCGATTTAGGGCAAAATTCACTGGGAGACCCAAATTCATGAAAAAAGGTTAAGTAAGAAGTTTAATTCCGATCAATCTATCTGAGTTGTACAGTGAGTGGCCGATTTTTTTTGAAAAACAGTTTTTGTCAAAAATTGCAATTTCCGCTTAAGTCTTGGAAAACTGATCTGGATTGGCATTGTTGAAAATTTAATTTAGAGTATTTAATTCTTAGCTGTATTTCTCTTAAATGATACACTTTTCAAACTATTAACGAAAAAGCTCCTATGGAAGCAGCCACTTCCGGTGGACTGATTTCGACCAAAAAACATTAGGATCTCTCAGTTTATGAAAAAACTTAAGTATGATGTTTCATTCCAGTCAGTCAATCCGTCTGGCATTTAGAGAAGCGACAGATATTCAGTCTGCACGGCTCCACACAACAGAGTTTTTGAAAACAATTTTTTTTTTACTTCGGCAATATTGCGAATGATAAATCTGCAAAAATCTCGAGGTCAACATTTAAAATTTTTTAATTTGACTCGACGTAACTAAGACGTTTTCAAATGTCTAAAATGTTATGTCTCATAGCTTATAGAATAGTAGATAGTCGAGGAGTCCATCTGCTGTAGTATGAAATAATACGAGTCGTACCTCTAACTCAGATGAGACTCAACAAATTCCTCAATTCTCATTTAGTGGATTAATCTCATTTAATGAATTAATCCTAATCCCCATTTAATGAATTAATCCTACTAGCCTCTAGTCAACCAACATATCATTCTAGCTTATATATAGGAGTATGGAAGGCAATTTAAACATTTTTTTGCCAATAATGATGGTTTTAGAAGTAAACCTTCAGTAATGGGGTTAAACTTCATTCAAATACAACAACACATTCTTAATTAAATTTGTGACACATTAATTGAGAGGATGTTTTTCCATATTTCGTCACCACTCAGGAAAATGTTTGTCTTTTAATTATTACGTCACTCAATAAATCCCATGGATGATACATAGAAGGTGTTTTAAATGATTCATATGATTTTTAGAAAGTGAGAATCCGACCACGCCCAGTAGAAATTGTCGATTTATTTGGGATCAACCGATGAAATGGACAGGCATACGAGTACCAGCGAAGAGAAAACATGCGCACTGCAAGTACAGACGCAGAGCAAAAAAAACGGCAGAGTTATGAATTTTGTTGTTATGAATTTTATTCTGTTTATAAAAATTTATTAATAATTTTTACTCATTGTAATGTAAATAAATTACAAATTGTAGTTACAAATTATAGTTAAATGCTTTAGTATCACTCTGATTAATTTTAATAAATTTGTGATCAATTTATATTAACACCACGCCGTTTTGCTTGAAGTGGTTATGAAGTATTTCATCTATTTGTGGACTTTGGCCCATTAAGATGAAAATTTCAGGTTTGAAGTTTTCATTAACTGGCTTAGGCAAATCACATACAAATACGACATTCTGACATAATACGTTCATACTACGAATTAAAGGAAATTTTACTAGAACACAATTTTTTGTATAATAAACTATTAAAATTTAAATTAATAATTAACAAGTAAAACTATTAAATTATATGACGCCGTTTATTGAATGTTTGCTGCACATTATTCCAATACCAATAAAGGCGTTTGCTTTCCAGACCCGGGGAGGGGGTTAGGTTAAGAGATACAATTTGTTAAAAATTCGTACATCTCATGAAAACTTGTAATTGAGGTTTACTCGTGCAGCTGTTACTTGTAATTCTGATTTACTCGTGGACCATGTCGATAATAAAAACTAACATTTAAATAAGCAGTTTAATCAGAGAGAGGGACTCATGAACAAGAACATTTCAGACAGCATAGATTTTTTATTTATTATTTTGGGATGATTAGGGATGATTTGTTTCACACTGAACCAAAAATATGTTCTAAAGCCGATTGTTACCGCAATAAACGGTTTAATCGACTATTGGTCAGCCATTGTAGAATTCTGCCGCTTCATTGAATTAGAGGATTTGCGTAACCTCTGCCAGTTTCGAATTAAAACCAACTTGAGATTAGTAGCTGGTAGGTTTAACATTTTTCAATACATTGGGCAAATCTAGAAATTACGTACAACATAAATTCGATTATAAAAAATACGTACTGTACGTATTAAATACGTACGTCTGGCAACCATAGTTTATTGAGTGACTGATATCTAGCTTTTCATGTAGAGTAATAAATCGGAGGACCTAACATGTTTGGAAATGTTTAATTGATAGTGAAAATGTGTGATAGTGTGATAGTGAAAGTGCCAGAAATTTTTAGAGCAATTTCATCAATGATTAAACTAAGTAAACTAAGAAAATAGATGTGATTGAAGTAATTTTACTTTCCTTTACCTTTTTCCTTTGTAAAATAAAATAGTACCCATGACAAATTTTGACTACATTTTTGCAGATTTACCATTCGCTATATCGCCGAATTCAAGAAACTATTTTTTAAAAAAATTTATGTGTGCGTTTTTGTGCGCTTGTGTGTGTGTGTGCAGACTAAATGTCTGTGTTCTCCTTACAGCGCAAACCTTTGTCTGTGATTTTATATATATCATTTACAAAAAATAATTATGAACTAAATATTCTAAATAAATTTTGCAACGATACCGGTCCAAATCAGTTTTCCAAAATTGAAGCGGAAACGACAATTTTTGTCAAAGGACTGTTTTCAACAAAAATTTGGTCCTTATACAGTCAATACGGGTTACTTAATCGAAGTGAAACCGTAATTGGAAGATCCCAGTGATTTTCTACCGAAATCGGTCTACTGGAAGTGGCAGGTTCTAATATTTTGCAAATATTTTGAAAAGAATATCAATTATGAGAAAATCGACTATGAACTAAAATATTCTAAGTTAAAGTTGCAACAATATCGGTTCAGATCAGTTTTCCAAAACTCAAGTGAAAACGTCATTTTTTAACCAAAAACTGTTTTGTTGTCTAGTAATCATGAACATTTTTGACCTTGACTTTTTTGACTAAATAACCGTGTCCTCTTATAGCTCAGACGGAATGGCTAATTGGAGTGAACGTTCAAACTTAAGCACTAGTCATAAATCGGGAGATCCCAGTGACTTTTGACCGAAATCAACCTAACGATCTAGTATTTACGAGAAAACTGTTATAAACAGAAAAATTGTAAATTAACTTTCAAACAAAATTAGTTCAGATCATTTTGTTATATATATTTTACAGGGAATGACTAATTTGGAGGAAAGAAACCCTAAGACCCCTAAAGCTAGCAGGACCTATACAACAGAACATTACAAGATAATATGGATAATTATATAGGCTAATAATAGACTAATTAAATGCTCTATACAAAAATGTTGGGATCCATCCCTTCCAACTAAAACGATGGGTTCTGCTAGCTTTAGAAAAAGTCAGCAGAACCCGTATCAAAAAATGTTTTAAAACCAATTGGAAAATTCAAGGCTAATTTTAGGCACCCCATTAAATTTTTTTTTGGTTAGTTAGTTCTAGAAAAAGCATTAGATTTTTCTACTTCAAAACAAACCGAACTTAAACCGAAAATCGGGCCAAAACCAAAATTAGAACGCAAAACAAGACCTTTCGACATACAAATAAATTTAGGTTCATTGTGGATCAAATATACAATTAGAAAATTTTGGGCTCCACTCGTTTTTGACCCAGCTGTATGTAGGTCATTTAATTTAAAGCTAGCAGAATCCAAATCAAAAATCGGTCCAAAACCGAAATTATAATGCAAAACCAGATCTATGAAATACAAATAATTTTAGGCTCATTAAGGCCTAATCAAATTCCCCATTTAAATATTTTTAACTCAACTCGTTCTTAACCGAGCTTTCGGTCATTCAATTTACAAGTAGAACTTTGATTAAAAATCGTGTTAAAAGCAAATTTAGAACGCAAAACAAACCTAAAATTATTTGTAAGTCGATTGATCTTGTTTTGCGTTATAATTTCGGTTTTGTTCCGATTTTGATTTGGGTTCTACTAGCTTTAAATTAAATAACCTTAAGTTTAGTCAAGAACGAGTAGAGCTCAAAATGTTTTAACGGGTCATTTGATTAGAGCATCATGAGCCTAACATTATTTGTACGACAATAGGTCATGTTTTGCGTAATAATCGCAGTTCTGGTCCGGTTTTCGATTTGGGTTCTGCTAGGTTTAAATTAAATGACCTTAAGTTTAGTCAAGAGCGAGTAGAGCTCAAAATGTTTTAACGGGGAATTTAAATAAGCCATAATAAACACAACCTTATTGGTATGTTATTGGATCTTGGTTCACGTTTTAATCTCGGTTTTGGTTCGATTTTTTATTTGGACTGTGCAACAGTGATAAAGCCCAATGCTTTCTCTAGAACGAGCAAAATAAAAAATAGCGCATTTAATTCGCCTAAGAAACAAATGAACCTGAAATAAATTTGATTATAAAATTAATCAGAGTAGATTAAAATTTCATGTAGACTTAAGCCTGAACTACAAATCCAAAATCAACGAATAGCGAGCCTTACATACGAAATTCCGTCGAGGTATAGCGGATAGGCAAGAACTTCTTGTTTAAATATGAATCTCACTATAGCTGGCAAACCTACGATGAGTTGAAATTTGATACCATTTCCGTTCCACTGGGTTTCGTCGTTATTTAGATTAGCTTTCGTAACGGATTATCAAAACGGAACTGGGTTTTTCAAGATGTTACGACAAATTTCTTTCAAGCATAAAAAACATTTTAATCCATGGCTCTATGTAATATATACAAGATATATATATAGATATATATATATTTATATATATATATATATATATATATATATATATATATATATATATATATATATATATATATATATATCTTTATATAGCAAAGATGTTATCTATATATTCTAAAATATACTCGTATAAATATAAAATTAGCTCGTTTTTTAAATGTAGTAAGAATATTAGATTACGACACAAAGAACAAAAATAATGTTATTTTCTTAAATGGCATCATCACAAGAAATGTTGTATCCAAGAAACAAGCAAAAAATTTAAGATTTTTTAATCTAGCACAATTACAGAAGACAGAACTCTGGAAAACGATTGGCGTAGTTTCGAATTTAAACAACACAAAACGGCACAAAAACTTAGCAATTGTGTCTAGACAGTATAAAATCTGTGACTTTCTTACATTTTTCTTTTTGGGACATTTTTTTTTTGGTAGTTGGGGTAGTGTGGATTCAGGCGAATTATATTATAAATTGCGTATATACGATTGTGTAGAGTATTTTTATGTGCGACAACAGCAAAAAAAATATTTATATTGTAATATACGAGTTCTTATATAATTAGATGGTGGGTGGATAGTAAGTGGGTGTTGTGTGAGTTGACATACTGTGTTAAAATTAAAGGCGTTAGAATGTTTTTATAAATATACTCGTATATAATTTTTTGTGTGTGGGATGGATACATTTCATAAACTTATCATGCGGTTAAAATTATGCACAATTAACGGTTTTGACAAAAACATGACTGTTAAATTCGATTCTGCTTCATAAATTTTGTTTGTTTTTTGGGGGGCGAGAGAGAAAATTAAATCCGATTTGTATAAAAAATGTTGGTGGGTATTTAAAACCATGATAATTTATTGCTTGATTGCATTCAAGATTCATATAATGTTCTATAAAGTAGGTTCGGCTAATTTTGGTAACCAAAAAGTGATCGGTCGACAAATTTTGCGCCGAGCTGATTTCAAACTCACATCAACCGTTGTCTGTTGACAACACAAAATATTTACAATCGGGTGGATGTACGGATAAATTTTAACAAAGCCTCATACGAAGCCAATTCGTTATGACAAAGAGGTATGTAACAATGTTCACATAAATATTATACGAGAACGATTACTCAAATTGAAATCAAATGTTTATGAGGCAGATAAAAATGATTTTGTAAATCAAAATTTTTGTTTGGGTGTCGCGACGACAAATCGGAGATTACAGGGCATGAAAAATGAAAACTTACGAAATATGCTAATGTTTTGAAAAAATACAGATATTTTGCAGTAAAAAATCAGGCACTTTATTCCGATATTAAATTGTTACTTGCTATAAACCCTAATACACTCTTGATTTACGCGAATTTAAAGTACAGAGAATACGCTCTCCTGATCACGATGTGGTAATTAGGTGGGAGTGGTGCAGCGATTTCTAAAAGATGAACTTTAGGATTTCACCATATTAATTATGTTAAACTGGGGCCATAAACATTATCTTTCATTGCAGCGCAGAACCCAAAAAATATTAAATTAGCGAGGTTGTTGGACACAAGTTTAACGTAATATCTATAAAACGTCTGCACTAAACATACCAGGGGTGTTCAAGAATTTCGGTAAATCTATATGAAATAACGGTAATAGAAATGTTTTATTGTGTTTCCTTCCTCTATTTATAGTGCCGACAAAATTTATGCCAATCAATTGTTTCATGTTATTTTGTGTATTTGACAATTTAAAGAATCCATTAAAGATCGTCCTATTTGAAAGATAAATGCGGCCTTGCGATTCGAATTTGTGGAAGATTTTACGAGTACCATCTGACAGTAATAAACGGTATTCAAAATTTCCAAATTTTGTAAATGTTCAAAACATGTGTTCATTAAATCACTCACAGAAATAAAATGAAACAATTGATTTACATGCATTTTTTGTCGGTAGAATAAATAGAACGACTGGAGCAACCACTAAATATCATTTAATGTTTTTTCACTTGCAGATCTCGAGAAGGCTATACGCAATAAGGTGGTTGAACTGTCAAGCCTCCTCCCACAATTCAAGTTAGCTTACTCCCGAATCAAGTTAACATATTACAGCCTCAAAATAGGATTCCAATTGAATCTTTCTCCAAATTAAAAAATCATTTTCAAGCCATCGAAAGAATGGCAGATTTAAAATACATATTCCCGAGTCATATACTCTCACGTTTTGCACAAAATGATCTTCACTTCTTGTCTAAATTGGAAAGTGTTGGCAGATGTGACAAACAACTATTGGTCTCTCATACATTTCATGGTTAGTTTAGTGGTGATGTTAACGGACTTGTACCATCATTCAGTAAAAAACAGTATTTGCACGCTTTAAAAGGTTCTTGGTAAGATGAATTAGGACAATTAGCAATACCTTGCAAAATAACTCAGCTTCAACAAAGCTATGTGTTGTGGTTGATAAGGTCAGTGGTCGCACTTAAATGTCAATTGATGCATTGTAGTTTTGAACTCTCGACACCATTTTATTGTAGAAATTCCATAACGAGGGATCTTTTAAACATAAATGCTAATGTGAAATCTAAAATCGGCCGTAAAAATAGTGGCCACTTCAAAAATTAAGATTGCAATAAATGTCATTTCTGTGCTTTCGACCGTAGAAAAATAATTTAAATTAAACAATTTAACGAATCTTCATTAAATATTAATCATCATTTAACAAAAAATATTGGAGCGAAATTTTGCGTTCAAACTTAAAAAAATTTAAAGATTATGATATCTAAAAATAAACAATAAGAGGGTGTCAAATAGAATAACGAAAATTGTTTGATTTGATTCTAACACTCACTATAATTATAAATTTTGTATGGTTGACCTTTAAGTAATTTTCAACAGTAAAGTCTCGGTTTTGGAAACAGCCTAAGCCAATATTCTATAAATAATATTAAAATTACAAATAATTTATATCGATCTCGAAAGAGTTTGTATGATTCAGGCTGTAATAGACAGAGCCCATGAAGACGGATATATTTCGAGTCAAGTTGACATCATATCCCGATCAACGGTCACTAACACTATACAAAAAGGCTGTAGAGAGCCTAGGTGAAGTCTAGCTGGTGTTAGACTAGAATTAGTCGCTGGAGAAAATGTCCTCTGCAGACCTAAAGAGAGAGCTTGTATCCCAGCAGGACCCAGCGATCCCGAACTGCCAGCTGCTGACTAGAGAGTGGCCAAGTTAGATGAACCAAAGGCTGATAATAGATCAGCTAATTAAATAGAGAGTTGGTTTATTTAGCTATGTTTTCGGCGCAGTCACACTCAAAATGTATAAGAAAGATGAGGATGACATCTTGAGGGCGTCGATAGTGGTAGAGGCCACGGCTGACAACCGACAACCCAATATCATGGAAATAAATGAGGAGGCAGAAACACCCTTTATAGACATGAAGATTTCCACTTCAATGAGATTACTGTGTGGATTCCTGAAGGAATTGCAGTCAGAGGAGGACTCTAATGCAACTGTGGTGGAGGTTGAAGTAAAGAAGCAAATCTAATGTTGAGGTTCCTGTAGATTAACCTTACCCAAACTAAGAGCAGAGGAGATAAACATTGTCGTACTCCAAGAATCTTGGGTCAATGATGACCGAGTACTCGGACTTAGGACTGTTCCTGCATTCTTGCTATAAATAATCTGAATACCTTTCTGTTAAGAAATTACAGTAATTCAGATGTGGTCACAACAATCATTGACATGGATGGTGAAAATCGCTGGCTAAAATAAGCTTATCTTCCACGTGTTAAGGAAGTTTTAGGAAGCTCAAAAACAAAAAATTAGTGTCAGCCATGGAAGTGATGTAAATTCACGTCACAAAATTTGGAGAAGCACTGATACGAAGCACTGATAGTACTAACCTATCGCAGTCATAATATTGGTTGTAAACCAACGTTAATAACTAGAAATGGACAAGAAGTACTAGACATTACACTTGTCTCAAATTCAAGTATGGATAGTTTAGTGATTTGGAAGATGAAGGAGTTCATTCATTTTCTAATTATTGTTATCTGCAAATTGAATGGGAGACAAACTCCATCAAAAAACCTAGCTATAGAAACAGGAGGTAAACGGACTGGAATATTTTTAGGACTATTCTAAGTAGTTCACTACCGGCACCGATTCCAAACCCAGCTATCCGACGCCTTTAATAAGACCATATTAGGTGCGTGTTCTCCAAGTAGACTTCAAAACACCCGTAAAAAACGCAGAAGAGCCAAGGAAAATAAAGCTGCTACAAGGAGGTTTTCAAAACATACAAACACGAATTAAGAAATGCCATAACAAATGCCTGGAGACTATACTGAGTAAAATAGAGGAATGCTCTGAGACATCTAGGCTCCGTAAAGTACTATGTTTAGATCCCACCACTCCGAGTTTTCTCTAACGACCGGATGATTTTTAGACCGCAACTAGTACAGAATCCTTGTAGCTAATATTGGAAACTTATATTCTACGTAGCTCCAGATCCACAAAGGCCTAGAGATAACAGATTCGTAGGCATTGTGGGCTATAAATAAGTTTAAGCCTTATAAGCCGGCAGGGCTCGATGGCATTATAACGACGGATGTCCAACAAAAGACTTACTGTAATCTTACCCTGGCTGGAAGTTATCTTCAAGGGCAGCCAAGAACTTTGTCACTTCCTACTAAATGAAATGAAGTAAATGTAATATTTATACATACGGCAGTAAAAAGCTTTCATTGCAGTCCCAAGGATGTTAGACATATAAGTTTTCCCTTCTAAAATTTTTGGAAAGCCAGATAGAAACCTACATTTAGAGTTCGATTGAGCCAAAAAGGCTACCGAACTTCAAACATGAATTCCTCTTGCAAAAGGAAATCTATGGAAACTGCTCTCCACTCCCTTATTTGCTCCTTGAGAATTGTTTCTGGATATATATGGGCCTTTAACATCAGACCAAAGGCGATCACACAAGCACTCTCCTCTGCGCGTGGAGGAGTCATTCAGGAGTTGTGTAGATCAAATGCTTAAAAGCAAGCTCGTGACGACCAGCCTGGGTAGGTCCTCCAATAGCAGATTTGTGAGTAGAGGCACACCGCAAGGTGAGGTATTATCCCCTCTCCTTTGGAATATGGTCATAAATGAGCTGTTATTAAACCTGGAAGAGTGGTTACTTATTCGGATGTAGTTGCGATTGGTGTCTTCGGTAAATATCCTTGCACTTTAAGAGAGGTAACAGATGGTTCAATAGTACCCCATGTGTAATAACTAAGTAAGTAAATCTGAACAACCATAGACCTGCTCAGATCCAGACAGCTGGTATTGCTGCAGTGGCGGAATGTCAGTATGGTGGTGGGTGGTATTACAGGACCCCCCTCACTTGATTACTGTCATAGTTGCGAGGATGAAGAGGAAAAATAAACTGTCTATTTGTTTGCATCTGTCCCCATCTAGCTCTTAACAGACTGAAATCGCTGGCCGCTATGAAAGTCTGTTAGGACAATCACCCTAACCTTACATAACTTTGTATGATTCGCCATTCATAAAAATCAAATAACCGGAATTTAATGGACATCTAAGTATGCTTTCAACGAATCTAGCCCACTTTCTGTACAAACTCTGTAACGCCCAACTCAAATCCTCTAATTTTTTAACGAAACACTTTTCAATCGAAATGCGTTATGTACATCCTGAGAAGTTTAGTAGATTATCACGATTAAAATTGATTGTTGTTGTATGGATCCTACAACCGAGGCCCTTATCAATCACAGAAACGTCGTGTTTGTGTGATAAAAAATTTTCTACAGGTTTTTTCAATTCATGCGTCTCAAGAATATTTAAGACGCATTTGTGTTACTCAGAACTAACAATCCGGGGGGATAATGGTTTTTCTATTTTTTTTATTTTTTTTTGGCCGTTTGTGTGTTTTCAGATTATTGATTTTTTGAAAGATATTGTCGTTTTTTGGATATTTAATCAAATCTGGAGTTTCGCAACAATTCTTTTAAAACACGTAGCGGATGATAAATAATGTTTTATTATACTTCTTCAGAAAAAATTGCTCTTCGACTAGTTCTTCGAAACTTAATCCACCGAAAATTAATTCTTTGTTGAACAATTCTTTGGAACTTATTTCTTAGAAAAAAAGAAGAGAGTAGAGACGGTCGGCTTATTTTCGAGAATTACTTTGGTATGATTTTCCGTGAGCCATATTATGATTATTCTGATCAAATCTCCAGCTATTATCTTAATGTTGCCTTTGAAGCTGTAAGTAGATATGATTTCCTCCATTCCAGGTATTGTCTCATTAAACCAATGTATGACTCAAACTATCTGAAACGGACTCACAGTAAATTTCTTGACACACGTGCTCGAAAAGATTAATTTCGCAAATTTGTAGTTCACTATTAATAAACTTAGATGTAACTGCAAACACCTCATTTCTGATATAAATTGGATTTAACAAATAGAATAAATTATGTTTATAATTAATTCTAATTTTAGTTTTAGGTCAGTTTATAGTTAAATATTTATACAAAGTTGTTAAAAAGTTGAAATGCCGGCTATTTTTATGTTTTAGCCGTGTAGAGGTTCATTTTTGGCCTAATTCATTTTTCAGTATTTATTCCATCAAATACCATATCGACGCAGATGACCTGTGCTGTTAAAGTACTTTTTATTTTTTGAGTTTATGTACATGATTTCAAAATTTTTGAGATTGTAGAAAGAATTTCGTTTAGATATAGAACAAAACCCCAATTAATTTACCATTCGGTTATCGCTAAAACCAGTACCGTAGGTTGCATTTTACAAAAAACAATTGATTAGATAATTTTTTCTCTTCTAAAACCGTACAATGGGCATGTATTTTGCGAAAAAAAAATGTTATCCCCATTTTACCGTATGCGATTAACCTTAATATCGCACACATTAATATTACATATATAAATTACACATATAAAATCCGGGTATTATAACCAAAACGCAAACAATAGAAAAAGATTAAAACAAACATCTGTCCAAAGTTTCATCAACCGAACGAAATCATCCTACGTTGTTTTGTTCCAAATCTATTTGATTTTTAAGCCTCGAATTAATTCAACATTCAGTGTTTCCTTTCATCGATCCCATTAAACCGCTTCTATCTATAAACGAAAAGTAATCTGGAACATATTGATTTAACATTTCCAAATAGCAAAAACTAAACGCGATTTTATGATAACAGAGATTTTAAATCAAAAATCTATTAGACTCGTGTATTGACAATTTTATTCCGCTAACCCCACTCCATTTTACAGTGGTACAGTATTTAACCGTTTTTCTGTTTTAACATTTGTACTATACTTTTATTCTCAAAGTAGATAAGTCTGCATATATAGAAGAAATACACAAAACATTTAATAATTTTGTGATTTCAATTTATTTTTGAGTTTAGGCCGAGGTAGACCTGAAGATTTGCCAAGAAAGGCAAATAAAAAATCAATTTTCTGAGAATTTTTAACCAAACGGATAGAATTATGAACGGATCATCTATTGCTATTTTTCCATTAAAGGAAAATGGTCCCACAAATACCATTAGAAGTTGTTTCTTTAACAGATACAACATTATAACGATATCCAAGCAAAATGTATACAGATTTATGGTTTATGCTTTTTTTCATTTATATAGTAACATTAACAAAAAATACAAGTTTAAAGCAAATGAGAATTGGAATGGGACCTCCATTTGGCAAGTATCAAACTAGTCAAGTTCAAACCGTTAGGCTAAAGTCACTTGGGTTAATATCTAACATTTTGGTTTAGTGAAAAGCAGTACAATATCGAACTACTGCTCTAAGAGATTTTTTCCTCTTAATCAAACTGCACTAAACAATATTCACCAAAAAAAGTACAGGAAACCAATATGCGCTCTGATAAAATTAATTTTAATTTCGATTTGGATGAACCTATTATGAAATTGTTCGAATTATCGTATAGCAATTTTTCATAATAGTTCATAATAGGCCAACCGATTTTCGGAAAATTTGTTTAGAGAGGATAATGGTTTTCGAGTGCCTTCAAATTTTTTGGAGATCTACTTAATTGTATTTCTAATTTTGTTGTTGCGTTGTATTTAGTTTCTTTCATGGTGTGTTGAGAGTTTTATGATTCTTATAAAAAATCATCATTTTATATGTGGCAAGAGGTCGTGGATAATGGCAAATTTGATCAAAACTAAACCACTTGGTAACCAATTAAACTAACCCGGTCTGGTTTTAATCTATATATACAAAAATGAATCTCTATTTCCCTTGGTCACGCCATACGAGTAACTTGAGAACGACATTACCTTTTTTATATAAGTTTAATCAAAGTGGGTTTATAAATAAATAATCAATTCTTATACATTACAAGTATAATTTAATATCGATTTTTGGAAAGCTTTGATAGACTAACACGTGGTCATGGTTATACAGAAAAACTAAGGGAGTCAATTTTTATTTTCAGTTGAATTTTGGTTCTTCAAAATGCCATCAATTAGACGTCCAACTTAGGTCGCAGAACTCGCAATAATGCAAGTCAAAGATGTATACACACATGTTGTGTCCACATTGCAAGATATTAAAGTTTAAAAATGCAGCTCCTGGATTGTGTTGCACCAGTGGCCAAGTCATCATTAACGCCATTGGTACCGCCACCAAAGCCATTACATTCTTTGGTTTCCGGAAATGGGCCAGCTAAACATTTTTTGACTCATATACAGCAATACAATAATTACTTTCAAATGACGTCATTTGGCAAAACAAAAATTATTCGAGTTAATTTTATGCCTATACTACAAAGTAAGTATAATGGGAGATAATAAACTTTTACCACCATGTGGCTGGTGCAAAATACGTTGGTGCTTTCAATTGGCATGGTGTAAAGTGTGTTGGTAGCTGTGAATTGCCAAAAGCAACCAGAAGTTAGTGTGTTTACAGAAGTTGATGTACAAACACTTCGCTATACAATTACCTATACTACATCTGTTTACCCTTGCAGATTCAGGGTCAAATATATTATCCAACAGGTTCCTTATTGCCAACGCCGGAGAGTGACAACAAATTTTTGCAATTTTATTTTATGGGCGATTGAGCAAAACAAGTCGATCAGCGTTGTGCACACCACAATTCGGTCAAAAGACCAATTGTGGAATAACTCCAAACATTTGTCCATCATTATAACGAATTGGTTGCGTTATTCAAAACTGCATGTCATCTGATAACCACCAAATTGTCATCAGAGCCGATCAGACGCCTGCAGGACAACACGCAAGACGTTTTAATGCGCGAACAATTGATTAAGTTGCTATTGTCGCCGTGGATGAAAATTAAGAAAACCGAGATATTATTTTACATCGGCGGAACGATCTACTGCAGCATTCATCCGAAACACATCGATCATATGATGCGTTACAATATCCTATCTTATTTTGGCAAGATGAAGCTGGGTATCATTTTTCAATGAAGATGATAAATCCAGTTACAAGTAAATAACCAATCTACTTTTACTACCTTAATCTCAACTTTACTCTATCTTATTATTCACATCTTAAAATGTCGGAGTCAATTTCATCAATATTCTGTGAATATGTACGTCAAAATTGAACTGAGCGATTGACATTTATCAGGTTGAACCAGACAAAACTCCGTTGTGAGGAATACATCCATCTTCGAGATCCTATCAATACTGATGGAGATGCACAGAATGTCGGCAGAATGACTATTCTTCCAGCAACATCCGTCGGAAGTTCGCGACATATGCATGAATATGCTTAAGATGGCATGTCGGATGTACGTCATTATGACACACTAGATTTGTTTATCACGTTCAAGTGCAATACACAGTGGACAGAAATTTGACAAGAATTATTTCCTGGCCAATCATCCATTGATTGCCACGACATCACCGCAAGAGTGTTAAAAAATTTAAAATCACTCATAGATTTTATTGTTAAGAATCGCGAGTTTGGCGAGATGCGCTTTTGGATGAATTCAGTCGAGTGGCAAAAACGCGGATTGCCACATGCACAAATCCTCATTTGGTTGGTTGAAAGTATAAGACCGGATGAAATCGATGACGTGATATCAGCGGAAATTCCCGATAACGAAGAAGATTCACTGTTATACATTAGGTTATTACAAAAAATATGATTCATGGTCCCTGTGGAATATTAAATCCTAATTCTCCGAGTATGGTTGACGGAAAATGTTCAAAACGCTATCCAAGATAGTAGCTGAAACTACTACTGGAAGTTATGGTTATCCACTTTATCGCCGCCGATCAACTGATCATAATGGAGGGTCAACAATAGTCAAAGTGAATCAACAGGACATTGAAGTTGATAATCGTTGGGTTGATCCGTTTTCGCCGTTACCAAGCCATTTAAAGCACACATTAATGTCGAATTTTGCCATTTCGTAAAATCTATTAAATACATTTGCAAGTAAGTGAACAAAGGTAATGACATAGCTTTGTTCGAAGTTGCTGCCGAAAATTCCAACGATGAAATCACTCAATTTCAAATAGGCCACTATGTTAGCAATGACGAGGCAATGTGGCGTATTTTTTCGGCGTATTTTCGCACCCCACTGTTGTTCACTTGGTTTATACATTTGGAAAATGGTCAAAGAGTGTATTTTACAGCGGAGATCGCATTACAACTAGCTGACAGGCCGCCATACAACATTGATCAGCTTCTTTGAAATGTGCCAGAACGATGACTTTGCCCGAACGCTGCTGTACTCCACAATGCCAAGATATTATACCTGAAATCAATCGTCAAAGAAATTTCAACGACGGAAACAAGGATAGCCAGTTCCAGGTTACCCACAAATATTTTCCATAGATGCACTAGGACGTCTTTACACAGTCCATCCTAGTCAACACGAGTGTTTTTATTTACGTTTACTGTTAGTCAATGTTCGTGGCCCAACGTCATTCCAACATCTGCGAACTGTTAATGGTGTATTGTGCGGCACATACAGAGAAGCCTGTCAACGTTTGGGATTGCTAGAGAATGACTCTCATTGGGACCACACTCTCGAAGATGCTGTTGTGATTTCGTCAAATGTTAAACAAATATGAACATTGTATAATTTTCTTTCTACAAACTTCCCATCAACACCGATTGATTTATGGAACAAATATAAAGATCATATGGTTGAAGAAATATTGCATCAGATGCATCTTAGAACATAGAATGCAGATTTGCAAATGAACGAAGGAATTCACAATGAAGCATTAATTCTAATTGATGACATGTGCTTAATGCTTACCAACAAATGATTAATACAATTAGGAATGACAACGCCCAATCGCCCAATGCACGACGCATTTTATCAAGAGTTGAGACGCGAGGACAAAATCTACAATTTGCATTAACTTCAACTGTTGTTGGTATAGAGATGCTATTGGTAACAACATAAATATGCGAAAACTGTTTTAGAAAATTATACGCTATCGAAATCTTGATATGTCACTTTACATCATCAAATGTGGTGCTGCGAAATTACAGAACAAAACATCCGTTTATAGAGCCGAGTTACATTTTATGAATTTTACGGTTACAGAGCTTACATATAGTTTGTGGTTAGAACATTAAGTTAGAATCTTTTAGACATAGCCGTATTCTTCGTAAATGACATATTTTTCTAAAAATTCATGAAAATACCAAAAGATTATATAAGCTGATACTTCCGGTGGACCAGTTTGTCCAAAATTCATTGAAACCTTCAAAATTGGACAAAGCGTCAGTCTGAAGTTGCTCCCCATCAGTCAAAAGAGAGTCGAATTTTTGTTGAGAAACAATTTTTTGTAAAAAAAAACTCGTCATCTCCGCTCAAGTTTTGAAAAACTGATTTGGACCAATACTGTTACCGATTTAACTTACAATCATGTGGAGATCGTTTTTCTTATAATTGCTAATATTTTCTAAATAATTTCATAAACAAAAATGTTTCTGTGGATGTTGTTATCACGGACTGATTTCGTCAAAAATTACTGGGAACTCAGAATAAAAAAGCTTAAATCTGAAGTTTTACTCTCTTCAGTTGTTTCGGCCGGTCTGTATAGAGGCCACAAACTTTTAGTATGCACAGATCACATAAAGACATACATGTAGGGATTTTTTAAAAATGAATTCTTTTGATTACGGTGATATAGCGTATTGTAAATCTGCAGAAATCTCGAGGTCAAAAATTTTCATGAGTAATATACTGTATTTTACTTGACTTTGAACCACCCTCAATGTTCTTTATCAAATGATAGAATTGACCCAGTTTGTATAGGGTCTTTCAAAAGTTGCTGCCATACTTGCATTTACCAGATGCGAACTTCAAGTAGATCAATCCGAAACCATTTGAATATTTCGTCTCTAAAAATATTTTACTATCTATGCTATAAGAGAGGTATGTAAATTCAGTGAATGAAGTTTACTTATTGTTTACGTATTGAAATCCGGAATATCCCTATACGAAGCCTACCTTCATCATTGCATTTTTGGTACATTACACTACGTTACATATGTAATAAAATAGTTGCATTATTAAATCATATCATATATAGGGTGGCCCAAAAGATCCAGAAAGGTAAAATATCATGAGAAATAGACATCGAATCGGAAACATAAAAATACGTATTTAATATTTTCCAAAATCTATCTAAGTATATCACACTGGACCTACCATCGCTGTCTCCTAGGAGTGGGGTGGGGTGTAATTTTGAAATCTTAAATGAAAACCCACATTTTTATTGCAGATTCGCGTACTACGCTAAAATACTGGTGATTGTCCTCTTACGTTTTTCTTTCTTACTTCATAGGATAGGGATGGAGGATTTTCCTTTTTTCGATTCGATGTGTGTTTAACAAAAAAAGCAACAAAATATTAATTTTATGATTTCAGCGACATCTACCAAAAGTAAAAAAAAAAATCGCGGTGAAATTTGGATACCTTGCGAAGTCGTGTACATTTAATTCCAAAACAGAATCTCAAGATTCTAGGAACTGGAGATTGATGTATTTAATATAAAAATAGAATTAATTTGGTCATGAAATTGACAGAGTCTGGATTTATGTGGAATTAATATTTAAATCATATAAATTTATTTAAAAAAGCATGAAAATGTGTTCTCAACCAAAGTAATTAGAAAAGAAGCAAACGATAATGAGTTTCTCATACCCGAGGCTTCGACGAATCCTTTATTATATTCCTAATTAATTACACATTTTTCGACACTTCGCTTATACAGCGTAGTTCAAAAGTACCAAGCTGGTCCATCTGAAAAACAGGAACGATTCATTGCTGTCAGACGATGAGAATTATAATACAACAGCAAAATGCGAATAACATCATTCCGTTCAAGTTGATGATTGAGATTGCTTTAATAATTGAAACTGAACCACTTCGGTGGATTGATTTGATTTTGTAACCAGCTGTTATTGACGTAAAATCTATTTAAAATGTTTTAGTTACATACTAATCAAAATGGCAAAGCGTGTGATGTGTGTCGCTCTCCATCAAAATATTTCAATATCTTTTCGTGATTTAGATTTTAAGAAGAGTGACATAAATGTTTAATGTAGATACCAAATTTATAGACATAGGGTGTTTTTATATTTATCCATCCCTTTTTAATTTTTTATTCAAACTCAATTTTACAATTTTTATTTGCTATTTCAAATAATAGGAAAGACGATAAGGGTTAAATTGTTTGGTATAGTATCTTATGGTAATAATGGTACTCGATTTTATACCAAAGCAAAATATTTGGAAAGGACCCAACTTAGGAGTAAGCCGGATCGTTGCAAAACTGGGATGAAGTGTTGAAAGGGGTTGGCCACAGCAGCTGTATAAATCTACTGAAGGTCATCAACTCAAATAAGTCGTGTCTTTTATTACCGCTCAATAGATGTATTAGCAGTGAATTGTTCTTAAACATTTAAATGCAACTTGCTATTTATTAGTGCATTCCGGGTTTTTAAGACCAAACTGCATTTTTTAATTCAACTAAGTCTCTACAACTATAGGAAAGAAAATCATTTAGTTCCACCTGTTTATAAGAAACCGCTATCGGGGGGAACTCGTTCCTACTTGCTGGGAGCATTGTCAAAAGTAAATTTTTTTCTTACTTTAAAAATTGAAAACCCATAGCAAGCTGAATTCTTGGTTACAACTGATGTGTTTATTTATTCGCTATCCGGGCGGGCTTTTATCTATCCGAAATTCCGCTACTACCCCCGTATTGTCGCTGCACCATTAAAATTAAAAATAAATTCATCCATAAAATATACTTTTAACCTTCTTTTAACTTCGATCAATGAGTTACTGAATAACACTATTAACGCTATCCATACCTTTGCTGATGCCGCCAAATTGCACTCTTCTATTTCACTCGAGGTGGAACCATATCCTTCAGAAATAAACGATAAAAGGTTAGATAGAACTTTTCATTTCGCTTAAATCCGAATCAAGTAGGATATTTGAGTAGAAAGAGGGGACAAAGAAATCAGGTCAAGTAAACGAAAGTCACAAATAAAACTCTTTTGTTGTGAAAGACCATGTACTCGTGGGTTGGGTCTTCTTGGAATAAGCACAAGACAGCTTCACGAAAACTCAGGTTCTTCAGAAATATAAAACTTTCGTTAGGCCATTACGGCCATTTAGCTAAAAAACCGCAGAGATGTTGCAGAATACTGCATGTTCTACAAATGAATGCATGTGGTAAGTTTTTTACAGAACTAAAGGAGAAAATACCAGCTTTCATTACGCCAGGAAGGGTAACAAGAGAAACGAAACCTCGAACTGAGGAAGCCCAGAGAGAATTTATTTACCGAACATCCAAGAACTGAAGTTTGCTAAACGGGTTCGAATTTCCGTTGAACTATATAAATGTACGATTTTAGGCAGCTATCAACCTTAACATGTTTAAGGTTATTTCATATTTTGTTATTTCATGGGCCGACCTTCCTTCGATACCAGTAGAGGCTGGGATGGAGCTATGCAATGTGTCGCTGGTGATAAAATCGAACATAATATAGCCGTACGTCCTCGATTTGTCAGGCGACTGCGTAAGGTAAGGACGTTGGAAATACATCGGATGAAGAACAGATTGCAAAGATTAAATAAAATAAAAAAAATTAAAAAAAACCTAAATTGAAGGATCGCACGTTGGATGCAAGAACTTTGGCAGTTACAAGGAGCTAGGACAGTCTAAACCTCCGCCTTGTACCCAATTAAAACTACAAACCCAAACTTCAATTTGTAATTCAAATGAGTATCCAAAGTTAGAAAAGAAAAATGCAAAATTATTTAGCTTCACATATTTATACGAAGCCGTTATCAGGATCTCGGTTCTTACTGGGAAATTGAAACGTAGCCATGTTTGTTGATAAGATCATGTGGAACTAAATATCAATGCATGAAGAAATTGTCAACAATTTTACTCAATCAATAGGAAATGTGGCTACCTTAATTTTATAATTATTCTTTCCTTAAAAGACAATTTTGTATTAATAAAGGAGATTATTTCAAAAATGAAGCGTAACGAAGAATTTGTGGGCGAATTTTTATCCTAAGTGGTACAAAAATACATTCATGCTACTTTTGCGTTTTACGTCTAAGTTGTCATGTCTATAGACAGATACGCAGCAGGAAAATCATTGAGGAAAATCATTGCAGTACAAATACATTTATCAAAAAATGGGACTAGTTTTCGTATGTGACATGTCTGAGATGAATCCTGTATGACATGACTGAGATGTGTGTGAAAATGCTATGACAGTTCATAGAAGTATATCGAGGCATGTCTAAAAGGGATGATGTATGTAAATAATGACATTTGACATAAAAGATTTTATTTGAAGGCAGAAAAAGTTATTATTCAAAATAGTTAATAATTTACATATCAGTAAGAAATATTAAGCCGTCGACTTTGAAAATATAAACATTTAGTTTCCGTAAACAAAAATAAAATAAATTAAAAATTGAAATTTTTTAATGTAAAGTATAATTACAAAATGTTTACTAACCAATTTGACAAATAAAATGTTAAAAAATAATTGTTAAACACGACATATATTCTAAAAAAAAATTACACATATAGAGAAAAATTATTGCGATAGCGACAGACTAAACATTGCACGCGAAATATGTTATTTTATTTTTAACGATTGTTTACTTATCAAATTCAAACGGTTATTCATTTAACACTTCATAACTTTTCACAATTGATTAAAATTTTCAAAATTTGGCAAATTATTAAAATTTTCAAAAAATCACGATAAAATGAGAAACGCCGAAGACTCGTCATACATGTTTCGCTCAAGACATTTTTAATAAAGAAGTTGAGTCGCTTAATCCGTCATTTGTCAACATACCATCAAGATCGACAAAAAATAAGCTTTTACTTTTTCATACACAATTAGAAAAAATGGTAAAAATTAGAAACGTATGTTTTTCGTCAAAAATAATTCATCTAGATGTTGACAAATTTCCAACTGAGTAGCTTTTGTTGACTATTCGAATTGTTGGGTGGACAAGTAGAAAATTCTAGTTGACAATTCGACAGGTCATATTATCGAGTGAAGATGGATGCAGTTACCTTTAAATTTAATTATAAGGCGACAATACGGATAATAGAGAAAGTTTCTAATAATTTCCCAATCGAGCCTTACGAGAAATAGCGCACTCCGGATAGTTAATAAAAAAATGCAGTAATCATATTTGAGAACATTAAAAATTTCGAACCGCAGCATATACCACGAATACAAGAAAAAATGTTTTTCGCTTTTGCAGGAGCATACATACATAAAATATAAATATTAACATAAAAACATAAATTACATACAATTTATTTATTTGAATTATATTAGATTTAACATTAAATTGAGTAGCATTCTTGTTGTTATTATCATTTGTTGTTTATTTCAAGTGGGGTATAATTAAGGGTAATTACTTTGATGATTAACCCTTTGCAATTTGAGTTCTGATTTATTTATTTGTTTTGTTATTGTTATTACTATTATTATTTAAAGAATGAAATTTAAAATTTGTATTTATTATTTATTTCAGTTTTTGTTTGTGTTCGTGTTGTTGGCATTTGTGTATTCTGAACTGGAAAACTTCTGTTACACAACGAAACTTGAGCGATGCTGGTAAGATATGATAAAAAAGAAGAATGTGTTATTTTCTTCGACTTTTGCCGAATTTGTTTTGTTTTCTCTTCTTCACAAAATAGAATATAGATTCTTTTACGGCAACGTATCTAGAATTGAAAAGAATAACAACAACAACAACTTGGATATACATGAAGTATATAAGAAAATTATTGATTTTTGTATCTAGTATCAGCTTTTCTTGGTTCATATGTATACACAACATGTATGAGTTGGTGGGTGGTATGAATGTACGTATATATGTACGAGTACATAAGCAATCACAATTTCACTAATTCATTTTCTTCTTTTAGTACCGGGTGTTACCGAAGAAAAAATAAATTCAGAAAATGAAATAAATGAGACTTTGGGTTTAAGATTAAATGATTTGAGACAGGTGTATGGTACATTATGTTTTTTGTTGTTTTAATGAGGTTATTAGTTTTGTGTGAGAAGTTTATCATTTTGATGTGATTTAATGTGCGGAATTTGGAGAACAAGGTGGTTATGACGACGATTATAGATTTGTACGATGACGATGGGGGTAGTTTGTCATTTTCGATATATTGTAAATGAACTTGAATTTAATTATCAGGTTTGCCTAATGAACGATTCGAATATAAAAAATACTGGTAAATTAGCAATTTTATATATAAGAAAAACGATTCAGTTATTTGAACCCAGAATTAAAATATATTAACATTTGATAATCTCATACACATCATCAACATCATAGTCTGTATAAATAACCATCTCATAAATACAATCAGGATTATGCAGAGATTATTTGCTTGAACCGAAAATTTAATTTTTCTTGTTCATTGTATACGTAATACGTATACGTAAATTTAAACCCCTTCGCCTAAATTTGGCGAATTAATATGAATAAGCCCTCGATAATAATTGTTTTGTTAGTTGATTGTTATACCAACTTTCGTAATTGCTCAACCGCAAATTTATTCACTTATTCATAATTAAATATATTTACTGTTAATGGCCAATCGGTTCTGGAAAATGGCCACTTTGGAAAAACGAGAAAAGTGATTTAGTAAGCTGAGATCTGAAAATCTATAAGCTCGGAAAAGAAATACCAATTCCAGAGAATAAAGCATAGAACACAATGGGCCAGGAAAACAAAAAATGTTTGTGTACAGAGGCGCTTTCCATGCTAGAGGCCAATGTTTTTTTAATAACTTTTAAATGAAATACAATTTTAAAATTTATATTTTATTGATTGATCATATGGTCTTTAACATTATGCATGGAATATAATGTTGGTCAAATGGCCACCACTGACCGTGACACAAAGGCGAGCTCTTTTAAGTACATTAAGTACAGTATTTCAGCAATTTCTACTGTTCGGGATGGGTCAAATCAGGGGTTCGTGGGGGCAGTCGATATCATTACTTTTTGACATTATTCGGCCGGGACAAATTTCTCGCAAAATTTTTACCGTAGGATGAGGTGAGTGTGTTGAGACACCATTTTGTTGGAGCCACATGTTCTGTAGGCCTTAATGATCTAGTTCAGATACAAGAAAGTTTTCCAACATGAGATAGCGGTCAACAGTATCAATTGAGTGGTATATCGATTGAGGGTTTTCAGTACCCCAATAGCGGCTATTAACAAAAACAAAGCCGGCCAAGTCGAAATGTGCTTCGTCGCTTACCGTTATAAGCGACCACTATTGTTGGCAACAAATTGTTATTTGTTGCCAATAATGGTGGTCGTCTATACCGAGCGTAAAACACGAGCACTCCAATCTCGTCGCCGTTCACGGTCATTTTCCTGCACCTCTTGTGTGAATTGAATTTTATACGGGTAAAAATAGAAATCTTCTTTCAGAATTTTTAACAAACATGACGGAGACATTCCCAATTCTTGTGCACGGCGTCGATAAGAGATACCTAGACATTCAGCAATACTCTGCCTCACTCTTACCACACTAAATTTACTCCTCGAAAAAGAACTAAATTGGCTTAGTTTGAAAAATCTCTTTTGTTAGAATTCAATTTGAAACACAGTTCGTAAAGAAAAGTATCGAAGTTTACATATTTTTTAATCGTTTTGTGTACATCCTAATGCCAGCTTAAACACGTTCGAAGCAGAACGTCTTCTTCTAGAGCTGCTGAAATAAATAAATAGCGTGAGATAGGGCGTAAAAACGATCGAAGCGGAACCAATGATCGTCTACAGGTTCTGAAATAAGAGAACAGCGTGAGACACGGCGTGAAAACATTCGAAGCAGATCGTCTTCATCTAGAGCTGCTGAAACAAGCGAGCAGCGTGAGACACGACGTCAAAACGATCGAAACGGAATGTCTTCTTCTGCAGCTCGTCCAAATTATGACTTTATTATGATATCAGATTTAATCTAAGTTTATTGGATTTTATTTTATCTCTGTTCATTTATGACTTTAGTAAGTCAAGAATCAAAAATTCAAATGACTTTGACCATAACATCGGAAAGGGGATGCAAATGTTCGAATTTCTAAATGAAATGTTGTATACCGTTAAAGTTCGATTTTTGCTAATATTAAGTAGGACTCACAGTAAAAAAATGTAGTCCAAGAGTTGAGTGAATGAAAATTTAACATTTAGTTCTAGAATAAATTTCTACGTGGCCAATATAGAAAAAATACAAAAATGTGAGCATCTTAAACGATATTACTATGTATAATCTGCTAAAGAAAAGGGCCTGTTTCAAGAGAAAGATCGTAAGCTGACACTTTGTGTTATTATACATTTCTTCCTTTTATTGAAATTTATTAAACGTGCGTGAGGTGCGAGAGAGAAGAATGTTGCCTGTTACTGTTATTCGTAGTGTGTGGTGCTTAGCGCTTCGTGTGCCGCGAGTATCGATATGGGTGCGTTTCGAAATACATAAATCAAAACCACTATATGTACGGCCATCGATTTTAGAAAATGCACTGTCGATTATTGTATTACTCATATTTTCACTACTTGAATTTTATTTTTATAGTTTAAAATTATTTTGGTTAATTTTAACCACTACAATACCCCCACACAGTAAAGGGACATGTGAAAAAGTAATCGAGTCGTTAATTCGGACTGATTTTTGCGTTCGAGATGCTGGACATCGCTCGGCAGAACAAATAATCCTGAATGTTGATTTTAACCGATCGATAAACGACATTGATTCTTGTTGATTGTTGATTGATATGTCTTCGGAATCGTCGGATCACTTCAAATGGCCCATTGTACGGAGGTTGGTTCGTACCTTGTATACCCTAACGAAAACGAAATCACAATTATCAACCGATCTCGGCACAAATATATCATTTTGTCTATGTTGTCCAGCGATCGTTGGGATAAGCTTTTACAGCGTTGTTCGTACTTGATCGATGAGTGAGTCGGTTGAAGTTGGCGAGGAAAGCGGATCTTCGGTAAGGAATTCACCGGACAGCTTGAATGTATGACAAAAGACCATCTCGGTTGGTGAGTACTCGGAGCGGCAATGAATTGTGTTTTATCGGGCCTTGAGAGCAGCTTTCAGCTGTCGAGGAAATAGTTCCACCATGCCATTCCCTGCGGCTGGTAAGCAGTCGTGCATATCCGATGAGAAGCAATGAGTTTCGTTAATTCGGCGAACAGTTTTGATTGGAATTGCGTTCTTGGTCAGTTATGATATTTAATGGAACGCCGAATATCGACGACGCAATCAGCTTGGAGCCATCGAGTGAATCGGCCAACACAGATTAAGAGATACGAATATACATCATAGAACGTTGAAAGATTGCCCACTATATCTAAATGGATATGTTGGCCAGAAATAGCAAGCGGCAATCACTAGAAATACGGATACCGGTATGCAAGATGTTCTATAAAGCGTTGAAGATTTTGCATCATAACGAATCTGCAATGTATGAGCGATTCGCTCTAGTTTATATTACAAACTAACTCGACAATCGGAACCAGAAGTAAGTTCTGAAGTTCTTGGTCTGCTTTTAGGGCTTGTATTATTGTAGTAGTCGAAATTACCATCGACAGATGTCGGATATTCATGGTAAATTGACTGATGTAATTGAAATGACATGCCTCTATCGTAGCGCTGGAACCAGTTACAATTGTTCTCATTCACTTATAATCATGTAGCGTATCATTTGAAAGGTTTTGGAAAAAACAACATTTTTGTTATTAAGGCTTTGGTTGATAAATTCGCCGTTTTGTCGCTGGTAGTGAATTATTTATTTATTATAGATTACATAAGTGTGTCATGTGATTGAAATTTTTTTTGAAGAAATTCAGAAATTAGGTTGAACAATATTAGTACTCCAAATTACCATTGTGGCGCTGATTACAGAGCCATTTTTTCTCGTTCTGTTATGATCATGCGGCATAAGGTTTTCAAAATTGGACGAAGGAAAATGGTTTTATTAGGAAATTATTTCACAAATTCAGCATTTTGTCGCTGATGTCAAATTATTCCTTTGGGTGGTTAAAAGGTTTAAAATCAAAAGACATCATCGAGGGACGAAATTACCGAAACGCCTATGAAATCATTATGAATGACCTTCGTATATGGTCAAAGCAAAAGTTGTTGCACTAGCTACAAGGGTCACATTTGAAGAAGAACAATAAGTGGTCTTCCATCACGAAAATGCACCACACAAATATCATGAATAATACAGCAAAAAACGGACGAACTGTGCTTCGAATTATTTCACCATCCATTATATTCATCTGATCGGGCCCCTTGTGATTTTTCCTATTTCCCAACATGAACAAAAGGCTCGGAGGAACAAAATTTGGGTCAAATGATGAAATAATAGCTAATTTTGAGGAGTTTACAGAAGGTTTAATGAATTTAGAAAAACGTTGGAATAAGTGTATCGAGCAAAAAGGAGACTAGTTTAAAATATATTGAATTTAACTTAATCATGTTTATTGTTTCATTCTAAAGACTTTTCAATCCACCTTCATATTTATCTCATATAATTGAAAAGGTCTTTAAGTATGACACAAAGTAAGTTGAAGCACGTTAGCACTCAAAATCATGTAATATATAAATCCTTCTTGGTTGAAAGGTTTTAGAAAAGCAGCAATTTTATTACCAGCACTTTAGTTCATAAATTAACCGCTTTGGCACTGATGACAAATTATTCCTTCGCATAGAATATTTAGTAATTATATAATATAACATGATATTTAAAAGAAAAAAAATTTAACAAAATCAATGAAGAATCAGAACTTTTTTCTGAGATATTTTGTGAAGAATTTTTTAATTGAAATTTTCGATTTTCATTTTATGTGAAGTTTCCGGGTTGGAGCAAAGGTAATTATATTCTTAGGAAAGATTTCTTCATATACGTATATTTCTTACCAAATTTTAAACAAATCAGAACTGTCAATTTTTAGATTCATTGTGTACATGAAAAACTGTTTAAATTGGTTCGATTTTCAAAGTCAATGATGATAGTATATTAAGAGCACGTTTTCATGGGTCATTTTGCTACCACTTTTCTTACTGAAAATTTACGAGGTTTCCCAATTCCAGGGAATTTTTCGGGTTTAGCAATTTCCAGGCCAAAGTTCAGATTACCTCGTGAGGTTTTAGCCCCTAGCACATTTTATTATTATATTTCATAATATTGCCTGATGACCATTTTTATTTTTCGGGAATTACTAGTTGATCAGCACAATTGCTTTCTTCGATACGTACAAGTAAATATTACAAATTATGCTTTAGAATTAATAATTGATTAGAATCCTATTTATTAATCGGACACTCAGTTCATAATATTAACACTAAGTATGCCTATTAAATTATATATTATTTGAGTTATTTAAGAATGAGTCATAAAATTCATGCATGCAGTTTTTACCTTGACCTGAATATTTCTATATTTCTAACTTCAGAAAATTTTTATATTTCACACAACCAATAAAAGACGTGTAATTTTAAACATCAAAATTACGATAAAACACGGCATTTTCCATGCACGACATCGGCAACAATGTACATAGACATATACAACTACAATAACAAAAATAATTTAATGATTATAGAGCATGGCGCAACTTCACTGAAATGGAACGCAACATTTGTATCCGTTTTAAATAATATGACCGGATTTTCTATCATTTATTCATTCATGAAAAAAATACAAATCTACAACTTATAATTCACGTAAATCCACTATGTATAATATGTACGTAGATAGAACTGCTAAGCTTTTTAGGTTCGTATAGTAGAAAGGCAAACTTTAATTTAAAATATATTTGACATTTACCTTTTTGCTACTCGAGAAAAAGCAACCAGTAGTCGAACCGTCACACATTTACCTCACTTAAAAATTATATTAAACTAAATATTTAAAAAAATTATAAGATTTAAAAACACTATCGAGCTTTCATATTTCACATATACACACATACAATTATTTTTTTTTAAATAAATCAATAATAATTATAATTTTCCACTATATTTTTTTGTTGGTTATAAATATTTAACACTAATCCATACATATGTATATGTATATGTAACACAGAAAAAGCGCACAGTAAATTTAAAAAAAAAAAATTATCGGATATAAAACACTTAAGTTAATATTTGATGATAACTCGGTATTATCTTACACTTATCTCGAATAAATTTTTTTGTTATAAAAATATAAACACACAAAACTATTTAAAATATTTTTTTATTGTTATAAGACTATTATATTTTAATATATAATTTTTAATTATAATTATTATATACTATGTGTATTTAGTGCACAGAAGAAAATGGGAAATTTAAAAATAAAAAAGCAAGGGCAAACATGGCGCTTTCCCATATAAAAAAATATTAAAAATCTCGTACTATTATGTGAGTAACAAAAATTTTTTTTATGTGGTAAGGTTATATCGCAGGGGAAAATTTTATATATACAACTTTTCGAAACAGTGGTGATGGGATGCAATAAAACATGGCATGTTTGGAATTTGAACTAAATTTGGTATCGTTCCCGATTTGTCCCATTTAACATAATTTTTATTTGCAACTTAAATCAAATTTCTAACATTTTTGTATTAAAGAACATGCTATGAATTATCCATCTATTTTAATTAGCACATAGTGAATAGATTTGGTTTTTATAATCCCTACTGTAGTAGAACACGATTTATATTTAATTCATATGCTAAACGAGTGGTACGCAAGCGCCATAATAATATAAATTTTCATTCTCATTTACGGTGAACAAGGCACACACATAATATAAAATCCTTACATTCGAAAGCGTTGTCCTAATTGACTCTCACATTAAAAACGGAAAAACTATAATACTATACCTATGCCATTCTATTATATAGTTTGTAAAAATTTTTTTTAATATTTAAAATCCGTATAATCTACGGTTCGTATAGGATATACAAACCCGTATCCAGCTCTGTACAGTAGTTTTTTTATGAAAAACGGAAAAACGAGAAAATCAACATTTTTTATACGAGTGCAATCGTCATTGTCATATACACTTTTGTATACTGTTTTAGATACAACTTTAACATTTTTTTACTATTTTGGAGTACAATCGAGGGAAGGAGGGCGCACGGCTATATACAATTATATACCAAAGCTTTTCCAATTTGTATATTGTGTTTGTATATTGCATAAATTGTGTGCGCGGTTTTGCTACTATATACATACTATGTGAAAGAGCTAGCCTGAATGAAA
The DNA here is from genome assembly GCA_963691935.1 of Nephrotoma guestfalica. Classification (NCBI taxonomy): domain Eukaryota; kingdom Metazoa; phylum Arthropoda; class Insecta; order Diptera; family Tipulidae; genus Nephrotoma; species Nephrotoma guestfalica. Next base: position 239,494,672 of record OY829913.1, read on the forward strand.
GTTGCATGCGGGTAGAAAAAATACTAAAATAAATTTTGGAAAATTGAATATTAAAAATTCTAGGTTAGTAAATTAATTATTTATATACACAAAACAAAAATTATAAGGGTTGAATAATTTTAAATGTTTAGAGAGTATTAAATAAAAATAAAACTTGTTGAAAATATAAAGCGACACCACAAAATAAAAATTTAAACCCTATAACCCAAATTCACTTTAACGAACAAAACCTAAATAGGCTGAATGACGTAATGGAAATTAATCGAATAAAACTCGATGACGTAATATTTTTGTATGGATAGAAATTAGACTCTACTGTACTATTAATAGATAATTATTTTAAGATACACTGACCTGGGATAAATTCATTCATATTACCACAAACAAAATCTTTTTTATCCTCGTCTATATGTTTTGTGAGCGAATGGTAATGGTGTAATTTTTCAATATTGATTAATCTATTATTAAACAATCTAGCCTAATATATAATCTACTATGACCTTTTCGTTCTTAAATTATTTAGAAGTTTGGTTTGAGTAATCGATTGCTAGATTGAACTGATAATAATTTATTTATAATTGGGCTATAATGCATTTTAACCATTACCTGGAAGAAACGGTTGGTTTGCGCTTTGGCAGTTTTTTCCTGATGAATTCATTAGACCAATTAAATGTTTTCAAGAATTTGGTAATGCGGCACTATAAACCAGATGCTTTAGTTTTGTGTGATATTGAAACTGTAACACTAACGTCATCAAACGGCTATCCCAGCAAAAGGTTTTAATTTTTACCGCAGGTAATACAAGTATTGGTAATATCTAATGTTACCTCAACCTCCCCATTATAACCTCAAAATATCATTTAGACTCTTTAATTACTTTGCATTAGCTGGTATGTGCCCTCATAAAAACTTGGTTCAATTTCATAACTTGAAAATCCGTGAAAATACGTGGTGGTAATGTTAACAAAAATTGTTGCTTTTCCAACCACATTACAATGTCATACTAAATACACTTCACTTGACAAATGAGCTATTACAATTGCCGACGATCTTTTCTGTACTCTTTCACTAACAAAAAGTCTCATAATAAACCTAATAGGAGACCAACCAAAATAGGAGACAAAAAGAAGGAGTTTCCTAATCACTTAAAAGAATTCTAAAAAATATCTTAAAATCAACTCACAAAAGTTCGTGGATTAGCTTCTGTGAGGAAATCAACAGCTTATCATCTTAGCTAATCTTAACAAAACTTTGATTTCCTGTAATCTTTATTGTGTAGGTTTGTTGGCCAGTTCCATCTCTCCGTTCATTATCTTGGGTACAACGTTACCAATCTTGAGAATGATTGCCCCATGTGTAATAACAGATCCTTTTATTAGGAACAGGCTTGCAGATAAGTCTTTTTAGAAACCTTGCATATGGAGTGTTTCACTTTTGCTTCGTTCAAATCTGGAGGTCCTGATGGTATCTTTTATGCTTGACTTCAAAAGATTCGATTAGCTCATCCTCTCTATTTATTTCAAACATACATATCGCCTGAAAAGTTTCTGCTCTAACAAAGAAAACACAATTTTTTGGGAAAAGTACCAATTTATTCAGCAATATAATTTCCTTGTAGAACGATACAATCAGTTCAACGCCTCTCTAACATTTCGATACCTTTTTTGTAGAACGATCTATCTTTGTCTTCTAAATAAGCTTCAGTTTCGGCAATCAATTCTTCATTGGAGCCAAATCTCTTTCCCTGGGTCCACAAACAAGTAATAACCGCTGGAGACCAAATCTAGCAAATACGGTGAATGCGGAAGCAATCCAATGTGCAATTCGTGCAATTTTGCCATTGTTACGATCGACTTCAACAATCTCGTGTATTTTTTTATGTTTTCTAGAGTCACAGCCTCATTTGGGCGTCAAGAACGTGGTGCATCGTCGGTGGTTGTACGACCACGTTTAAATTCAGCATACCAGTCAAGAATGGTAGATTTTCCTGGTGCGGAATCCGGATAACACTTATCAAGCCACTGCTTTGCTTGAACGGTATTTTTTCCGGTATTTATTGTAAACTAATGGTCACATCAATGTAATGCTGTTTTGAAACATATCGAGGTTGGTAGTAGAATTTAAAAATCATATGGGTTTTAAATTTATGGCACCATCTATGTGTCAGACCGAGAACAGAACTTTTCAGGCAATGAATAATACATTCATTTAGCAATGTCGAGCTACCCTAGTGTAGAAGAAAGATGCAGGTGAATCCAAAATGAAGGAACGCAGATTACAGTTGTTCCAAGGCTTTTGTCCTGTTAGTGTATCTTGAACTTTCCTAAAGACTTTAGACAATATTATTTTTATCATTAGATATACCCACTTAATAATCCGCCCAGTAATCCAGTCTCAATAAGTTGCAACATGCTTATAGAAATCTTGTGAAACTGAGTTACTGATCTAATATAATGCGCTCCTTGGATTGCACAAACGTGGTTTTTAAAAAATAATATCTGCGACAATTCTTCTAAGACGTACTTAGCTATCTTTATAAGGAGCAGAAATATTAACGACTTTTTGGTTTGGTTAAATACCCCGTTGTGGTTTTGAAGAGCAAGCTATCCTGGAAAAAACACCTGGGCAGCATGGTTTAAAAATCCTTTAGGCAATGCAGAAGAGCTTTCGAGATATTTTAGAGACTTTCCTTAAGGAAGCTTTTCTTCAGTTTCAAGCCACTGTTTGAATGGCACGCAATGACCTTATGAGTCCATTTTATGATGGCCAGTGGTTCAAATAACCGCGGTAGGTATAAATTAGATGCTCTACAGATTACTACATGTTGAGCAGTTACGGAAGCAATGTCTTCAATCACCTATTCTTAATATGGGAATCCTGTCAACACCAGGTGGTTACAGTCCTTTATCTCAGCATATCGTGTTTCTCTGCAAATCGATTGAAGTGCATTGCAATCGAAACCTGTCACGGACTGCTAGGCTAATAAGGACGGCCAGTAAATTATAATTCTAACAGCGTATGGCTATTTTAAACATCTTCATACACAGTATGGATCAAGCTTTAGAAAACGAATGTGAAAATTGTCTTCAACTGCCACTGAGAGTATTGGCTTCTAAGACAATAAATAATTCAGAGATTCTGGAGTAACACCAAGTTAAATGGAACTAAGTCATTTCATAAGCGATCACAATGAAAATCGGTATTGGTAGGATGACAAAAAGATTCTAAAATGAATTTTGGTTAAAGTTTTTCTAAACGATCATGATCAAATTCGGTTTGAAGTATGGAAATTTTGATAGAACTTATTATATATTTTACCTTTGGTTTTTGCAATTGTAATGGTGTTATTGTGATTGTTCTGTATATTGGTATATTTCAGCACTCTCGAATTAAATTCACGAATCGTAGGAAATTCTTCCATTTAGCGTCACTACTGTGTGACAAACGAATATGATAATCGACACTTACTTATACACAATCAACTTCCCAACCACCCCATACTTGCTTTCCTTTTAACGCCGGATCGCGGATAAATTTGAATTTTTGACTTATAGATGGCTAATGTGTAAGAATCACAACAATCAGTTTCGAACAAATGAGACTATTGATTTGAAAAAATCAGTCTTCTCATCAGGTCGCGACGACTGATGTTGTATTACTACATTGGAATATTGTCTATATATATAGAACATACCATGTAGTTGTACTACTAGCGAATTACTGCATAGCGTACGAAATTTTTGATTCTTTCATATTTCCATCTATATTCAATTTTAACAATTAAGTTTTTTTCGCATTTACGAATTTTATTATATATTTTACCTTTGGTTTTTGCAATTGTAATGGTGTTATTGTGATTGTTCTGTATATTGGTATACAATATACAGAACAATCACAATAACACCATTACAATTGCAAAAACCAAAGGTAAAATATATAATAAAATTCGTAAATGCGAAAAAAACTTAATTGTTAAAATTGAATATAGATGGAAATATGAAAGAATCAAAAATTTCGTACGCTATGCAGTAATTCGCTAGTAGTACAACTACATGGTATGTTCTATATATATAGACAATATTCCAATGTAGTAATACAACATCAGTCGTCGCGACCTGATGAGAAGACTGATTTTTTCAAATCAATAGTCTCATTTGTTCGAAACTGATTGTTGTGATTCTTACACATTAGCCATCTATAAGTCAAAAATTCAAATTTATCCGCGATCCGGCGTTAAAAGGAAAGCAAGTATGGGGTGGTTGGGAAGTTGATTGTGTATAAGTAAGTGTCGATTATCATATTCGTTTGTCACACAGATAGTGACGCTAAATGGAAGAATTTCCTACGATTCGTGAATTTAATTCGAGAGTGCTGTGAAATATACCAATATACAGAACAATCACAAATAACACCATTACAATTGCAAAAACCAAAGGTAAAATATATAATAAAATTCGTAAATGCGAAAAAAACTTAATTGTTAAAATTGAATATAGATGGAAATATGAAAGAATCAAAAATTTCGTACGCTATGCAGTAATTCGCTAGTAGTACAACTACATGGTATGTTCTATATATATAGACAATATTCCAATGTAGTAATACAACATCAGTCGTCGCGACCTGATGAGAAGACTGATTTTTTCAAATCAATAGTCTCATTTGTTCGAAACTGATTGTTGTGATTCTTACACATTAGCCATCTATAAGTCAAAAATTCAAATTTATCCGCGATCCGGCGTTAAAAGGAAAGCAAGTATGGGGTGGTTGGGAAGTTGATTGTGTATAAGTAAGTGTCGATTATCATATTCGTTTGTCACACAGATAGTGACGCTAAATGGAAGAATTTCCTACGATTCGTGAATTTAATTCGAGAGTGCTGTGAAATATACCAATATACAGAACAATCACAATAACACCATTACAATTGCAAAAACCAAAGGTAAAATATATAATAAAATTCGTAAATGCGAAAAAAACTTAATTGTTAAAATTGAATATAGATGGAAATATGAAAGAATCAAAAATTTCGTACGCTATGCAGTAATTCGCTAGTAGTACAACTACATGGTATGTTCTATATATATAGACAATATTCCAATGTAGTAATACAACATCAGTCGTCGCGACCTGATGAGAAGACTGATTTTTTCAAATCAATAGTCTCATTTGTTCGAAACTGATTGTTGTGATTCTTACACATTAGCCATCTATAAGTCAAAAATTCAAAAAAGAACTTATTAAAAGAGTTTTGACGGAACTTCTTGAATATGGCCATAATGAATGAAACTAGGCGTTCTTGGTTAAATTAGGTTTTGAAATGGGATCATAAATACTCTATTAGACCAATTACAAAATCATGTATCTACCCAACGATTCTCTTGTTGATGTACTCAAGTTGATGCTTAACACCTAGAAAATATTTAGATTGAGTTTGGGATGTACCTGGGGCCCGTTATAAAAATTATATTTTTTCTCTTTTGGAACACCCTTTGAAACCCATTACAAATTCATATAATCGTCAAAGGAAACTTTCATATTTAAGCAGTCACAAAATATCACAAACGTAGGTACTACATGCATGCAAAACGGTAAGAATGACTTTCGAATGTGCATACACCCGATTTAATATATTAGTATTAGAATCTGACGATCGCCTTAAAAGAGAAATTAACGCAATTGTCTACACCTAACCAATGCAGCAATATCACTAAAATTAATGATTCGATTTTCCAAGAGAAATTCGTCTCAATGTTTACTTTTAAAGAACCTGTTGCGTTTCTTGGGTAAGTTTGGGTAAATACCACTTGCATTTAATTTGGGCGTTGCAGTTAGTTAATAGTTTGGTCAAAGTATTGTATACTTTCACAATTTTAATCCCATTTAGAGCGATAGCGGGAGAGCGAGAAATGTAACGATTTCATTTAGAATGCAAAATCTGCAACACTTGTTGCGTTGAAACCAAATTTCCCAAATGCTACATTGGATAAATTGTCACGGCCATAATACTGCTAATTACGCGCATATAATTATTGTCAATGTAGAAATCGCTACTTTCTGATATATATCCTGGCGTTTATTTTTGTTTGTGACTTTAGCTTTGATGGTTCAAACCATCTAGACATGCGCAGTCGCGTTTTTAAAGCAACAATGGATGGCAACAATAGACAAATGAATTTTATTTAATTCTGCACAATTGCCAAGCTTGTCACCAAAGGCGCCTTGGAAATACTGCACTTCAAAATGCCAATAATCCAGCTATTCAAAACGACTAATCTAAATTTTAAAAATGGCCTGCATATCTTATAGTGGAATAGCAATAAGTGTCGTTATAGGTTAATTCTCGGTATCATGCTTATCAAGTTTCCGTAAATGACAAAGAACGGCGGTTTGCGTGAACATATAACCTAGGTGCGGTAAATTTCCGGTCAGAGAAATTCCTCATAAATGCTAACATTACTTTAGTATTCCTTGACGATGCAATCAAAAAAGTGTTTTGTTAGAAAACGGTCGAAATATTCGTTCGACATTTCAGTTTTTTTGTTGCATGGAAAAATCGTTATGAGGTCATTATCAGTTCCATCAAAGCTCACCATTTAGTAAACGGAGATGTGTAGGCCAAATGAATTATTAAGGATTCTATCAATGTAGACCAGCTAATTGATAAATTATTTTGATCCTACCATAGCAAGTTATTTGACGTAATGTGAGATTTAATGGTGCATATAAATAAGAGTGCTGTTAGAGAAACCAAAATCTGTCAGAGTAAAATCTAGCAACATTCAAGAATGTGTTCAACTCTACGGTTAATGTCGTTGCTTTCCCAAACCGTGTATGGTATGTGCATTGGCGTAGCAAATTAATAAACATAATCGGAGTAAATAACTTTTATGTGGTAAATACTAAAGTAATGTGTAATACAAATGTGATACCATTTAAGTATGTCAATCGAAAAAAGTGTGTCGACTGTTCCATTATTATTGTGGACGAGTGGTTTTTTCATGCAAAAGTTGTATGTGTGATAGTGTGCTTTGGTACAACTGTGCAGCAGCGATATCTAAAAACACTCAAAAAAATATTCCACGGACATTAACGAAGAAGAGATAAAGAAGAGATTGTTCGATGACGTATAGTGGGACTTAGTTAGTCTGTGGCAAATGCATGCACAGCATGCAGGATTTGTTTTTTTCGATTAAAAAGCAAAGGGCAACAGAAGAGGCTCGGAGAATACACCTGGTGAACTACCCAAGCCGTTAATAACTAAACGTCTTATCACCCGCTCACAGAGTAAATATATTTCTAAAGATACGCCACCTACTCGCCCTACAAATTGTAAAGGGATGGGGTGTACATTATCACTTCGTTATTTTAAATATTGAAATCAGTTTATAATTTATAAATTTTATTATTATATTTTTAACTTTTTAACATTGTTGCTTCTTCCTTGAGCACCCAAATCTATCTCTTTTTATATTAACTTAATATTAATTATTACAATATTTTGTAATGCCTAATAAACATATTTTATCGTTATTGAATTATCGTAAAAGAAATAAATTTCGAAATATAAAATGTGTTTATTTTACAAAATACAATTTCATGGAATTTCTTCGCATCATTAAATATTTTCGCGCGTGCAATGTTTCGAAATGTTAAGTATATTGTACCGCGTATGATGTCGAAATTTCCATGACAAGTGTGTGGCATTACATCCTTCCCCTTTAGAAAAATTTACCAATTGAAGATTAGTAAATTTTTTATTATCATTATTATTTTTGTTTATTTATATATATATATATTTTTTATTTAACTTCTAAAATATTATCTTGTTATTCTAATTTAGTAATCTTAATTCTACTCAAATGAATTCATCTTAAATTTATATGCTTATAAAAATTACATTCTTGTTTTTATTTTTTTAGACGGTTATTGTGTATTTCTTTAATTTCATTCTCTATTTTAATCTTCGAGTTCACATCATTTCTTTCCACTATTTCGAAAGGTCCAGTATAATTACTTTCAAGCTTTCTTCTGTTACCCCTTTTCAGATAAACAAGATCACCTACGCTGAAATTTCCTGGATTTATTTTTTTATCTAATTCCTTTTTTCTATTTTCTTTGGTTCTTTTCAATAATTCATTAGCTTTTTTGTGAGCCTCTTGTAATCTAAACCTAACTTCTTCTGCATAATTATCATAATTATAAATCGGATTCGTTTTTTCAGTATCTATGAATGATGGTATGGTAGCTAACTTTCCAAACACTAACTCATATGGAGTGTATTGTGTATCAGTATGTGGAGTTGTATTATACGAGAATACAAAGTATGGTAACCATTCATCCCAGGTACCGTTGGTAGTGAAATTATTTAAGTATTCATTTAAAACTCTATGGTTTCGTTCTATTGAACCCAAGGTTTCATGATGATATGGTGTAGAGTTGACTTGATTGATTTTTAGTAATTTACAAATGTTTTTCATTAATTCATTTAAAAATTCAGTTCCCATATCTGTTTTTAAAACCTGGAAAATACCATATTTTAACACAAACTTTTCTACTATTGATTTCGCAATGGTTATGGCTTCTTTATTTATTAATGGAATTGCTTCTATGTATTTGGTTAATTCGCATTGTAAAGTTAATATGTATCTAAATCCATTTGAAATCTTCAGTGGTCCTACCGTATCTACTGCTACTACTTCAAAACTATTCCCTGGTGTTTCTGTAATTTTCATTTTCTCTTTCGTATGCCTGATTATCTTATTCTTTTTGCAAGATTCACATTTATTTACAAAATCTTTGACCATTCTACTCATATTTTTCCACACATATCTCTGTTTTATTCTACAGATTGTTCTTTTAACACCTGAGTGACCTCCAATTGGATTCGTGTGATTTTCTAAAATTATTCCTAACATTTCTTCGGTATCTATTATTCTTTTCGGCGGTTTATAAATTATTATTTTTAAATTATTTTCTTCTTTTTTACCTTTTTTTGAGTTCTGCAGAACATTAAATTTATTTTTGAATTCATTAATATCTATGTGACTAAAAATTAAATCGTTGCTTTTCAATGCTAGTTTATCTATTTTCAGGTTTTGCATGCAATTAATTAACTTCTCCAATTTTGAATTCATTTCCCTAATTGGATTATTGCTAATCAAAATAGTCACAGTTTTTAACCATTTGTTGTCATTGCCGAATTTATTTATAACCTGCAAACCTGTTGGTACGTTTATAAATTTATTGTTTTTAGTTTCTCGCGAGTTTTCTGTTTGTTCATACACAAACCTTAATTCTCTTAATTTCTGTACTTCAGTTATAGATGTACATTCCCAAGCGTAGAGTTGATCGGGCTCTTTTCTTGGTACATCTACACTAAAATCTTTAGAATTTTCATCCAGTTTATTTTTCATACTTCTAGTGATTACATTAACTTTTTCTTTTGGTATTAATGCTTTTAATGCTTCAGTGTCCCAAACTATTCTAGATAAAGCATCTGCATTGGTATTTAGTTTACCTTGTTTAAAAATTATGTTGAAATTGTAGTCAATTAGATCTAATCGTATTCTGGTCATTTTAGACGATGGATTCTTATTTGTAAACAGACTTACCAGTGGTCTGTGGTCAGTTACCACAGTAAATTGTCTACCATAAAGGTAAGGTTTAAAATAATTTATGGCCCAATGTATAGCTAATAGTTCTTTTTCAATAACTGGTTTATTTAGTTCGTGTTTATCCATAGATCTACTTGCGAAGGCAATTGGTAGATCTTTCCCAACTTCACCTTGTGATAAGATAGCACCTAACGTGAAATTTGATGCATCCGTTGTTAGAACAAATTCTTTATCAAAATTTGGATACTGTAGGATTGGTGGATTAATTAATTTTGTTTTAAGTAAATTAAATGCTTTTTCACAATCGTCAGACCAAACAAACACTGTTCCCTTTTTTAATAGGTTATTGAGAGGTTTCGCTATCAAAGCAAAGTTATTGATGAACCTTCTGTAATAGTTACAGAATGCAACGAATCGGCGTGTACTATCCGAATCGGTTGGGCGAGGATAATTTTTAATCACTTCATATTTCGCAGGGTCAGGCTTAACCCCTTCACTTGTGATGTAGTGACCTAAATACGTGACTTCCTTTTTCAAGAAATTACATTTAGATGGATTGATTTTTAAATTATAGGCTCTTAATCTTTTAAATATTTTAATTAAATTATTATTGTGGTGTTTCATTCCACAACCAAAAACAATTATATCATCCACGTATAGAAACGCAAGTTCCTCTAGACCAGCTAATGCTATTGATAGCATTCTTTGGAAGCTGTTCGTGGATATTTTGAGTCCAAATGGTAACCTTTTAAATTGAAAGTGTCCTTTATTCGTCGAAAAGGCTGTCATAGGACGAGATTCCTTCTCTAGTTCTATTTGATGAAAAGAACTAGTTAGGTCTAACGTCGAAAAATATTTCGCTCGGCCTAAATTATCTAATATGTCCTCTAGACGAGTTAATGGAAATTTATCGTCTATAATTTTTTTATTTAATTGCCTATAATCTACAACTAATCTCCATTTTCTATCACCTTCAGAAGATTTTTTTGGGACAATTAACAATGGAGAATTATACGGGCTGATTGAAGGTTCTATGATATCATTATTTAAAAGTTTTTCGATTTCTTTATCTATTTCATTATATTGAGCTTTTGGCAACCTATAATTTTTTATATAAACAGGCGTATTATCCTCTTTTATTATTTCTTGCTTGTAAAAATTGTTAGTTGTTAATGTATCACCAGAAACGTAGAAAACATCTGTAAATTCCCTACAAATTTTAAAAATTTCCTCCTTTTCGTAATCATTATTATTTTCCATGTTCAATTCTTTAATTATTTTCGTGTACCGTTCTTTATTTGAAATGTTAGTGTCTTTAGTGTTCCGTATTATATGATAATTACTTAAATTCTTTAATTTTGGTTCATATTTATCTATTTGCACTGCCTCTTCATTAGTGTTTATTATTCTTATATGTGCAATACCATTCTTAGGAATTATTCCATTGCAAATAAATACTCCTTTACTTATTTCTTCATTTAAAATTATACTATCTTCACTTCTTTTAATATTTAGAGCTTTCAAAATTTCTGTTCTCGCTGGTATTGTAAAAGTATTTTGTGTTGGAAGATTCGTCTCCAAGGGTAGGATAATTTCTTCATCTACAGAGTTAATAGTGATTGTGTAAGTTTCATAATCAATCTTACATCCATTTTTGCTCAAAAAATCCCTACCTATTATTCCATCTGTGTTTATGGGGAAATTTGTTTCAACTATGTGTATATTTTGTTTAATAATATGATTATGGAATTTAAAGTTTGTATATACAGTGCCTAATGAATATGTTTCGGAGTCTGTCACTCCCGTTATTCTACATCTATTATTACTATCTATAGCTATATTTTCTCTTAATTTATCCACTTTGCAAACAGTGATATCCGATCCTGTATCAACCAGAAATGTCAAGACGTCTCCGGACAAATCTGATTGTAACATTACCAGACTTCCTGAATTTGCATTTATATGGAAAATTAGTGAATTGCTAACTCGTTCAATTGTTTTGTTATATCCTCCTGTGATGTTATCGGAGGAATAGCCCCGTTTCCCGACCTTTGTAATACATGTATATTTCGGTTTCTTCGATTTTCATTATTATAATTTTGATTTCTATGACTTTGATTATTATAATTCTGATTTCTATAATCAAAATATCCTTCCTTATAATTATTATTTTGGTTTGAGAAACGATTCGAATTTCGTTGTCCATAATTTGCATTACCACGATATAAATTATTTTTGTGTTGATAACTATTGCTATTTCTATAGTTATTATAATGTTCACTATTATAACTGTTATTGCTCCGACCGGCAATTCTGCTGTTCCTATTAAATTTCTTTCTGGTAAATTGAGATATTTGGTGTTTAAGTTGTGACACATTTTGTGTGTCTGTTTGAAAAACTTTTGAGGCCTCTCTTGCTACTTCGATAGCCTCAGCTAAAGTTTTTGGTCTAGCTGCCATTACAGTGGGTTTCAATATATCTATTAATCCCTCTTGTACGGTTTTTATATCTGCATCAGCTAGGATTTTTACTTGTACACTATTTAGTTCGTTAACTAACTTTTCAATTTTTTCTATATAGTGTTCTATTTTACCCGTTTGCCTGGCTCTATGTATTTCTGATTGTATCTCTAGTGGAGAACGCCTTAAGCCAAACACTTTGTAAAATAATTCTTTTAGCTTCTTAAAAGTTTCTGGTTTTTCCTCTAACGTGATTTTTGATTTTACACTATCACTAATTCTAGCCGCTAACACAATCGCGATCAATTTTGGTTGATCAGCTATTTTTAATTCGTCATGTAACAACTTGACCAAACTTAAAAAATTTTCTAGATCTTTGTGTTCACCTGTGAAGATCGGTAACACTTTAATAACTTCACTAATTTTTAGATCCATTTTCTTCTTAAATGGCATTTAAATATTACACATAATCTAAATTAATTCTATATCTAATTTATATTGGAAATTTGATCACACCAGAAATGAAATTAAAGGGAAATTATATGTGTGTCATAAAATTATTTTTCAAAGCATATTTTGTTAATTGTAACTTAATAGGTGGTGACTACACACTCATTAAAAAATAAAAAAAAAAAATATTTATAAAATATGTTATGCAATTGGATCTTCTTGACATCAATTTTTTTTTGTTCTATATTCATATATATACTATACTATCATACTTATTCATGTTTATTGTTTAAGAGTTTATTACTCTTGTTAAATTTGTAACAATTTTTTTCTTTGCATTTTCGTATGCTTTCTTAATTATATAGATTATAGCTAATATTATTATTACAACTATTGTTACCTTAAAATACCCTGACATGTCCGTATTGTTTGATGATTGATGGTCATTGCTGACGGTCTTCTGGTTGCTCTGCACAGCCTCAAGGTTCCTCGCGCCATTGAAGAAATCCATTTTTTTTTGTGTATACCCAAATTTTAAGTGGGGGTTTCCACTCTCGTCTATCAATTTTTTTTTTTTATATTATATATACTATATATAGTGTGGTGCGACGGACACCCAACACTGTAGATTCACTTTTTTATTATATTTCGCATCTATTATTTCTTATCAACATTTTTTTTTTGTTTCACTGCACAGTTTAAAAATAAATATGTATATAATGTTGTTTAATGCACCATTATTCGCTTATTTGTATTAAATTTACTTTTCACGCGTTGTATATTACTAAAACTTATCACCGCAAATTCACTATACATTCAGATTCATATTCGGCAAGATCGCCATGTAAAGGGATGGGGTGTACATTATCACTTCGTTATTTTAAATATTGAAATCAGTTTATAATTTATAAATTTTATTATTATATTTTTAACTTTTTAACATTGTTGCTTCTTCCTTGAGCACCCAAATCTATCTCTTTTTATATTAACTTAATATTAATTATTACAATATTTTGTAATGCCTAATAAACATATTTTATCGTTATTGAATTATCGTAAAAGAAATAAATTTCGAAATATAAAATGTGTTTATTTTACAAAATACAATTTCATGGAATTTCTTCGCATCATTAAATATTTTCGCGCGTGCAATGTTTCGAAATGTTAAGTATATTGTACCGCGTATGATGTCGAAATTTCCATGACAAGTGTGTGGCATTACAAAATAAGTATTATAGTTGAGAAAGTATACTGTACGATAAACTTATTATTGCCATCTGCATTAGAAACCTTTTCTCTTTCATTGATATCAACAACTGTAGCCTGTTTACCAGTTACAAGTGCCAACAGCAAATAAACAAGTAGGGTCAACATCTGAGGTTCATGAATCAACCTGCAACTGATTTATAGTAGAAACCGCAAAACCTCAGTTATACGCAGTAAGTCTCATTCAAACATCATCCGCTGCTACATGAAATGATCCAAGAAGATGGAACCAAGAAGATGGATGTTTATCAGTAGAATTCATCCATCCGCCACAGATTTTGCAAACAGGGCGACTCGGATGATGTTGGTGATATCAATGCTGATTTCATGTAATTTTCGCGCTCCAAAACCTCATGAAGACCGCGATGCTGTTGGCGATTCAAATGGGGGCTTATTATTTCAACATTGGGAGACTCACACTGACATCGATATTAAACCAACATATAACAAATCAATCATCTCATCATTTAAATCTAAACTTACGATTATGTTATCTATTCTGTCTATTATATCTATGATATAGATTGTCAAATAATAACAACCACGAAGAACGTATTAACCGATATGAGTTTGTTAAAGATGTCACAACTCAAAAATTCTTACTTTCTGAACCTCAGATTTCAACCTGAATAAGTGGCAAACACAGTAACTTCATCTATTTCAATTTGTGTTGCGTTAGACGATAAATTGGATAGTTGTAACCTTAAAAAAAACCTGCCTGAGAAAGGACACAAACAACAAAACTTCGACATAAATCTACCAATGCAGCTACAAAGGTTTATAAAATTGCGAGTAAATACGTTATTGAGGTTATTTATCAATCTAAAACTAATTGCCGTGATCTAATCTACGTTCTAGAAACTTTAACATATTACTTGAAACAACAAAAATATGAACCGTTTATACTTACTTGGGATGTCAACAACTATGCAATAAAAGTTCGATCTTGGAAATAATGTTTTATATGAAACACTTAAATAACCTGATTAAATTCATTTAAAGGATCACTACATCAAGAACATTCATCTACTACCATTTTCTGCTTCTTCCTTGCGACAATTAAACTGATTTATATTTGATAATGTGGTTGAGCCTCGATTGAGTACATGATGGTGCATGGTTTACAATACATGGTTTATATGGACTTGTGTTTATCACAAGTAAATGTTCTACAATATATCTTCTGAGTAATAAAAACCAAACAACATGCATTGACAGATTATGTCAGGTCAATATGTAATTTTTCGATGTGAGCGCCTTCATATTAAAGAATTAATATGTACTTGAGAGTAATACTAATCTAACATCAGTAATATAAACACAGTAGTAACTTCAGCCAAATTTCTAAAACTGCCACCAACATTGTCCTCGGTACCGGTGTTAGATATCGCGTTCTACCTAATTTTTACCAAAGCAGATAAACAATTACTCTTCCAGCTCAAAATATAAGAAGTCAGTGAAGTCATGACGATCGTTGAAACTCAAGGATTAACTTCACCAAATGTGATATGTATAAGAGTAAACTCTCAACCACGTGAACTATTCGCTAGAGTACCGCATGCGATAGTTACAATATCAAGACCTTCATAACCATTTAGATATGTTTCACCAGTTGCTAATAATAGACTACAGTCCAGTTCATTCATGACTATTGTAATCGTCACAACCGCGAAGACATCACATTTTAATGTCCATATTAGCGAATCGTTTTTTGTAATGGTACACAGTAGTAGCCTTCTTAGTATAGTGTTTTAAAAGTATGTTGAAGGAATGGTTCCAATAACTTAGTATGGCAGATATTGAGCTAAATCAAGCAGTAGATGACGTCATTGGTGCAACGCGACTTATTTAAATTATTAATACAACAAAATGATTAAATGTAAATGCACAGTCAGACAATTATCATGTAACACAGTGATACAAAAAAAATGTATAATATGAACTATAGCTCTAGAATGAGCCTTTAAAATGACCTATACTGATAGACACTGGTTAAGACCAGTATTCCAAAACGTCAGTTTTCATAGAGTAAAGTCGTAGCAATGTGGGTATTATGAATTTAGCTACGTACTAAGTGTTTGTCAAAATTTACGTTGAAATTTTGACTACAAAAAATTATAGTTTTTACTTTTGGTTTTCTATTGTAATGGGTTTTATTGTGATTGTTCCGTACATTGGTCTATCTTCAGTACTCTCGAATTAAATACACAATCATAGCCAATTATTCCATTTAGCGTCAATCTGTGTGACAAACGACTATGATAATCGACACCTACCTATACACGATCAACTTCCCAACCACCCCATTTTCTTCGTCCGTTATCGCTGGACCGCGGATAAATTTGAATTTTTGACTCATAGAAGACTGATTTTTTCAAATCAATAATCTCATCTGTACGAAACTGATTGCTGGGATTTTTACAAATTTTCCATCTATGAGTCAAAAGTTCACAAAATTATAGTAGGAGGTTGATGAATAATATATACTTTGGGAAATTTAAAAATTTAATAATTCTGTTTATGTACATATGTATCGTTTAAAACATCGGGCATGCTTACTTCGTTGAAGTATTTTCTTTATACCAACAGGTATAGATAAAATTCAGTACTGTACGAGTACTTAACCGATATACGAAATAAAAGCATTATAAATGGTAACGTGGTTAGTCTCCCACCAAGAACAACTCTAAAATCTGGAACACATGTGTAACAAATTATAATATTTTTTTAACCTAATCTACATCTCTCATAAATCCTTTTATATCTCCATAAAAATATTTTTATTAAATATAACGACCGTCGAGTCGCCATAATAAATTAGTGTACGTGAACTAAATTATTTAAAACATTGTTATGTGGTGGGGAGAAAACCAATAATGAATTATTTATTGTTTCTATATTAAACGTGGGCACATTACACCCTTTACAATCGAAATAATTTTCGACTTTTCAACTTTGTGACGTTTATACATGTAGGTTTCATCTATATACATATCGCTTCCCACACAATAAACATAGTCTTTTCTCATGCCGTCAGTTTTTAAGGTAACGTTAGCACAATAGAAATAATATTTTTATTGGGATTTAAATTTTCAACTTTCAGATGGATAGACTTCAGTGTTGAATTTGGACAGACATTTTCATAGAACTCGAATTATTTCCACACCAATAATATAACAGCCCACGCGCACGCGGTTTTTGTTATATAAGATATGTATATCACATTTCATATCTATTTTGCGTAAACATTTAACATACTTGTGTATTATGAAAGCAAAAAACCCAAATTTCGAATAAATTCAAATTTAAAAAAAATAAAAAAACTCAAATATTTACATACGGCTTTCAAAAATATATAAGGTAAAGGTACCTATTTTGTATCTAAAGGGTGTTTTTTTAAGAGGTTGCCGATTTTTTTTTTCAATAAAACACATATAAAATTATGAAATGACCAAAATTTTTTTTTATTTGGTAGATAATTTTTTGGCATTTAACATTTAAACACAATTTCTGGCATATGGCTACCACGACTATTTTTCACAAATGTCATTCTGGAGGTCCAATTTTCCAGCACTTTTTCAAGCATTTGAGGGCGTATGTCAGCAATGACACGTTGAATATTGGTTTCCAAAGCGTCAATCGATTGAGGTTTATCCACATAAACCAATGACTTCACGTATCCCCACAAAAAGTAATCGAGTGGCGTCAAATCGCACGAACGCGGAGGCCAATTCACCGGACCATTTCTCGAAATAATGTTGTCGTTGAAAGTTTCTTTCAATAAGTCGATTGTTTCACGTGCTGTATGGCAAGTGGCACCATCTTGTTGAAACCACATTTCATTCATATCCATATCTTCAAGATTTGACAACAAAAACTCATTTAACATGGTTCTGTATCGATTTCCATTCACGGTAACGCGTCGTCCTTCCTCATTTTTAAAGAAATATGGACCGATGATCCCACCAGCCCATAGACCGCACCAAACAGTACATTTATCAGGATGCATTGGTAATTCTAGAACGGCGTGTGGATTATCTTTGCTCCAAATGCGACAATTTTGTTTGTTGACGTATCCATTTAACCAAAAATGCGCCTCATCACTGAAGAGAATTTTACGGTAAAAAATGGATCTTCGTTCAATTGATTTAACGACCAATCACTGAATTCACGGCGCAAACGATGGTCGTGTGGCTTTAATTCTTGCACCAATTGAATTTTGTATGGCACCAAACCCAAATCTTTACGTAAAATTTTCCATAAAGTCGATGGACAAAGTCCAATTTGCTGAGCACGACGACGAATCGATAAATTGTCGTTTTCATCGACACTGGCCTCAACGACAGCAATATTTTCTTCTGTACGAACTCTTCTCATTCTTGTCGGTGGCTTGGCATCCAAAAGAGTGAATGTAGACCGAAATTTGGTAATTACGTTCTTTATGGTGGTCTCTGACGGACGATTATGTGCACCATAAAATTCACGAAGTGCTCTATAAACATTTTTAATTGAACACTGATTTTGAAAATAAATTTCCACGATTTGAAAACGTTGTTCTGGAGTTAACCTATTCATAATGATTTGCCAAACAATACTGAGTAGAAATGCCACTTTGAGCTGTCAAAACAACTGTCATAAAATAAAACGACATCTATCGGAAAAACAAACCTCCTAAAAAAACACCCGTTAGATAATTACCAATAAAATGAAAAATTACCTTAACCGACGTGAATCATATATGCATAAATGAAGCACTCACCTGAAACGATAAAACAAAAAATTATTAATTAATCCATTATAATTTGTATAAAAATTAATTTTTTACAGCAGAATTATCCGCCGCCTAGCTTAATTATAATTTAAAATATATTTTAGGTAGTACGGCAGAAATTACAATAGGTAATCCATTTTCATTTATTTTATGACTACTGTCTAGAAATAAAGGGTGTTTTTTAGAGGTTCACAATTTTAAATTAAAATAGAACAAAGAAAAACATTTTGAATATCAGTGAAACTAGCTTTATTGGATAGATAATTTTATGAATATAATGCTTGAATATGATTTCGCCCATGTGGCCGCCGCAGTTGGCGCGTACATGGCGTAATCTGGAGGTCAAATTTTCGATCACTCTTCGCAGCAATTGCGGCCGTATCTCGCTAATAGCTCGCCGAATGCTGTGTTCCAAGTGTTCAATCGTCTCTGGTTTATCGGCGTAGGCAAGCGACTTAACATATCATCAAGATTTGTGCCAGCCAATTGGGGTACAAAAAGTTATAAATCATGTTCCTATACCATTCACTGTTGACTGTAACACTCCGCCCATCATCGTTTTTGAAGGCATATGGACCAATGATTCCCATAAAGCGCACCAAACAGTGATTTTCTCTGGATGTAATAATGTTTCGGCAAAGGCTTGTGGATTATTTTCACTCCAAATCCGAAAATTCTATTTATTAACGTACCCATTCAACCAAAAGCGAGCTTCGTCGCTGAACAAAATTTTGTTTGGAGAATCAACATCAATATCAATTTGCGCTTCAGCCCATTGGCCACATTGGCGCCATATGCGATTAGTACGATGGGTTAAATTATTGCACAAGTTCAATTTTGTAAGCACGTAAACCAAGATCCTTAGATAAAATCGTCCATAAAGTGGATGAACAGATCTGGAGTTACTGAGAATGACGTCGAATTGATTGATTTGGGTCGTCCTCAATGCTACGCTGTACAGAATATATCGCTTGTTCGGTACGCACTGTTTAACGTCTTACTGGATGCATATTATCATTTACAGTATACGAGGTTTGAAAACGATCCATAGTTAACCGAATTAGCCGCTCTAATGGACCATTATGATGACCGTAAAATGGACGTAATACACGATGCATTTGGCGAACAGAACCCTTATTTTGATTAAAAAAAATCAACAATTTGCAAGCGTTACTCTGAGGCGTGAGTCTGTGTGAAATGGCAAATCAAACTAATGATAAAACAAATGTCAGTTGTCAAATTGGTTGTCAAACAAAAACCTCTTAAAAATACACCCTTTAAACGAATGAAATCAGAGCCAAATGTGACAAAGCCCTAATATTAAAAGGTGAGCTTCTGCTATGTGCCCATAATGCGGAATACATTCGTCATTTTACGAACCAACTACTAAAAATTCTTAATTCACACTCATTTCTCACTATTATTTCTCTTCAAATGTTCTTGTTGAAAGTTGACATCTTTTCGTCTTGCAGATGTCGAATGAAGGGTTTCTCGCGTTTCAGTTTTTGTTAGCTGATAAAACAGCTTTCTATGCTTCGGTTTATAAATATTTCAATCTTTTGTCTCAACTGTTTTACAGATAACAAATATCGAAACCAAAAACAAAATTTTTGAATATATATTTAACTGCTTTGATTCTGCTAGTCGCGCCGTTTGTCGTTCCAAGTGACTATAAACATCTACTAGTTTTATAATACTTAGTCAGTTTCGATGCCAACAAGTAACTTGAGTAAAAGACAAAAAAACATAAAAATGTTTTTTCTATTTTTTCGAAAAGCGACCAAATTTAATTGTTTGCATTAAATTTAATAACACAAATTTTGAGGATTTGGGGTTGCGTGATACTTGGGTCCCGTAAGCCTACGTTTGGACAAAAATTCTAATTATTTGAATAAAATATTTTTGCATATAAGTATTGTTACTAAAGTGTGCCTCGGAGATTCGCGATGCCCACCGAGAGCTTTTCTTTACCCTCGGTTTCATTAAAATCCATGTTTTGGATTAGGTTCAACTTGTTTAATGTATTTAGCTTAAACATTCAGGATCCGATTTTAAATATTGACGAACTTCGTCATACTTTTAATGGAGTCTCAGTTGATATATCTACTATTCCCAATTCTGCGTTTACCATTAGTGGTTATAATTTGTTCAGGTGAGATAGGGCTGATCCATCAATTACAAATATTAAAGTTAATATATATAATAACGAGCATATTAAATGCAATGTTGCGTAGATACCTCCCTCAATTTCTCAAAGGACTTTAAGATTCTTTTTATAAATGTCTTCGTTAGTAAGTGGAAATTTATGTTGGGTGTGGTTTATAATTCACTCAAAACGAGCCAGAGGTCGTACGCTCAGTTTAAAAAATCACTTTTAGACAATGAGTGTCTTTTTAGTAATTTGCTTGGCGCTATGATGAGGTTTTCATCTCGGGTGATTTAAATTTTTATATTTCTCGAGAGACCTTTTTTTCTCATAGCTATATTTAAATAGCTTAAATAGCTATAGACCGAAATATACTATTGATGTGCCACGGTCTATAATACGACTACTTAGTCTTACTCAGCGTAAAGTTATCGCTTCTGCTGAGAATTCCATTTGTTTTTCAATCAATTGTCTCTTGGTATTGTTACGGCTATCTAATAATCAATATCGATTTAAAGAGTGCTGACCAAATTTAATTATGACAATACCTTTGTCAATAGTCTTGCATTTTATGATTTACGCAAAAATCGGTTCTATGATGTTTTCTGTATATCAGTCAACAAACTTTATATACCTCGTATATACATGACTACCTAAACATTAAATGTATTGTCTATACACAACAATGATACGGTTATATACTTGGCTATGACGACAGAATGGGACGGTATAGTAACACCAGTATAATGAAATAAGGTTTGTGGAAGTATACATCAAAATGGTACATTGGTAGTATATAGGCGAGGTATATATATATTTTTCCCCGATCGTATGATCTTCGTTATATACCTAATGTAATTTGCAAGTAGGTACGTTATATACATGACCGAAAAATTAATCTTGGTTTTATAATAATTCCAGTTTAATTCGTGAGGCCATCAGGCATAGTATGCTCTAAGCATTGAAAACTCAATCTAGAGAGTGTGTGAGTGTTAAAATTATAACTAATTATAAAAAACTATAATTGATAATTGTAATTAGTGATTATAATTCTTCAAAAAAAAAAAAAAACATATTTAATAATAAGTGAGATAATAAGTGTCTCAAAACGTTAAACAGCACGGTTAAATATTTTAACCCTATATATATATAGGTAAGCTTGGTTGGTTTCTCTCGGCGTGAATTCTTGTCAATTTCATTTTTTTTTTTGTCTTATATTTGTGATAAAGGCCGTGAATATTTTACGATAAACCAAAATCGCGGGCGAAGGGGCGAAAGGCCGGACGGTGGCCTCACGTAGGCTTAGTAAAATATTGCCTGAATAACGTAGGCTCGGAATTAAAACGCTACCGGATTAAACCATTTAAGCATTCTCATCCTATTTAACGCGAGAAACGGAATTCCCACCATAAGTAAGGACGATACCGGGAACAATTTCCATTCCGGTAACCAAACGGATTACAACGCTGAGAAAAGAACTGTGCTACTCGTACGGGAGTTTATGTACAGAATTTTAATGCAACGGCAGTTATAATACCAAACATCTGGTAGAGCTAGGCGGTTATTTCGAAATAATAATTAGTTATAAAAAGTAGTTATAAAATATGTTTTAGTGAGAAAATAATAGTAATTACATATATATTATATATATATATATATCAAAAAAAAAAAAAAAAATTGATAAAAAGGCGAAATTTAAAAAAAAAGTTTATAAAAAAAATTTAAAGCCTAATAGTGTAAGCGTTAATACGGTGCATAAAGAAAGTGTATGAAGTGTAGGACGAAAGTTAATTTTTTTTTTCACAGCCTCACGGTATAACCACGGAGTACTCTGCGGAAAAACTGGGTGAGTTTAATTCTAAGCTTTAATTTATATATAACCTCTTCATCCACTTTCATTATTATATTCAATTTTATATGATATATAAATTTTTTTTTGGTCATTCGAATATTATTGAAATACATATATTATCAATTTTTTTTCATTCGTAATTTTTCATAAACTTGTACGATGAATGTTTTAATATTGATCTTCGGTTTCATTTTTTAAGTAAATAAATTTTGTTTTAGTTATAATGGAATAATTTTCGTTTTGTATATTGGTCAATGGTGTGTTTGGGAATTGGGAGGTTGAGTCAGATGTTTCTTCGGCAATCTCGAAATAACACAATGGTTTGTGCTGCCCCTCTTCTTATGTCGGCAATGAACCCCCTCGTTTCCACTGACGTCTACCCGACTCAATTGTGTTAGCCGAACATATGGGGCATGTAACAGTATTTCCACTTGTTTAAATTTAATTTTAAGTCTAATTAATTTTTTTAAAGAAGGAAATTTATCCATCACTTTTTATGGCAAATAACCTATGAATCATAAATGAATAATGGGTTTGCTAATAAATATGATATTTCAGCGGATACTTGACTTTTTGGAATTAGAATAATATTTAAATGCTGACAAATATTGTTGCACTTAAATAGTTTTTGTATTATCGTGGTTCTTGGTACTTCTTTAAATTAAATTCTAGCTTGTTCGGGCGACTGTAAATTGGAAAAGGTTTTGGTTAGTTTGCTCTAGGTTCGATAAATAATTATCGCTGGTTGATTCATTTTATGACTTATAATTTATTTAGCATTGTTGTAAATTGATATGCACAATTGTCGACTATCGTAGAATAATTTTGAATGTCTTAGTTTAATACTTCTTATTTTGATTTTTCCTATTATCCTAAACCAATTATTTTATACTTAAATTGATGAACAAACGATTTATTTGATTACCAAGAATTTTACAGTTGTACTAGCTACTTATTATTCATTATGTCATCTTACAGATTAGCGATTTGCCTAATAGTTTTATTTAATTCTGGTTGGGAATGAATTGTTATGTATTAATTAGGAAGATATTAGGAATTCTAAAACTGGCACATATTCGATATTGATACATATTTGTTTTACCTTACAGATCCCAGATTAGCTTTGTTTGAAACCAGATGTCGTTTGGCCCTTTTTTATTTTTATAAATAAGCATATTTGTATTAGATTAGGGATAGCAAATGGACAAGTGACTTTCACATTATCTAAATTTGTATTTAAAAATTGTTTAAGCCCATTGAAGATAGAACGATGGTGAGTTCGTTTCCTGCTTTGATATTGTTTGGTTGTTTCTAGATTCAATTTATTTTATTTTGATTTAAATTGTTTTGGGAGAACCAGATTAATTTAGTTAATACTAATCATTACATTACATTTATTTTATTTTATTATTTCGTACATTATTCTAAATAATGAATTTTTAACTCATAATAATGAAGTTTCAGGAAATTTATCATTATAATAGCAATTTAGTATGCTGATTGCTGAAAATGTATATCATAAAAATGGTCATATTTCAATGTGAATAATGGAAAATATATCAAAAATAATCAAAAATAATTGTGTTGTCTTATGCTAACAACCTTACATTATATTTTCAACTAATAATTGACTAACTATTGACTATACTTAGGTGTTTGTAACCGGGTCAATTCGGCCAAATTTAACATGCCTATCCTGAAGGATTCCATCTTGTTAAATATAATAAGGGTGTACAGTGGGCCCGGCGTCACCCGCGAGTCTCGCTAAATTGCCTGGTCGTACATTAAAATCAATCAATCAATTGTCTCTTGGTATTAGTTCTCATCATGATCTCCTTGCTTTTTCTGTTAATTGTTACTCTCGACCTAATCTTAAAAGTTTCAGCTTTACAGATTTTTCGAAAATTGATGGATCTCACTTCCATCAATTTGTGGCCCTATTCGATCGTTCCATACTATTTTAATTCGTTTATTAATTATTCGTTTTTGAATTGTGTCCCTCTCACTACTATGTATTTTAAACCTAGATCCTCCCCTTGGATGTCGCAAGAGATATTGAATACAATTTTTATTCCTTTTTACCTTCGTAAAATGAGCCCTAATTCTCGGTCTTATCTAGCATACGAGCAATCTCGAAATAGAATTGTATGTTTAGTTAAGGAACTTGTTAAATATTTTCAATTTAACATTAGCAACCTCTTCATATCCCGCTCAGTGAAGGTGACTAAAATTATTCGTATTCGTAAAATTAGCAATCCTTCCCATTTCCGCCTTATCAACATTTTAAGTTTTCTGTCTAAGGCGTTTGAATTGGTATTAAAAATAATTAATTTAACGAACTTAATTTGCTTAAGTCTTTTTCAATCTAGTTTTCAAAGGTTCTACGGTACTACCACAGCTTTACTGGTATTGGTGATGGTCTTAGTCGTAGTATGGGTAAAGAAGATAAGACTTGCCTTACTCTGCTGGATTTTTCTGAAGCGTTCGATCCAATTAATTACCAAATTTTGATTAATAACCTCATTTCGAACTTTAATTTCTCTCTCTCTCTCTCTCTCTGGTGCTAAATTGATTTTAACATTCTCGATTCTACAGTTCGGGTTGTTTTCAGGCAGTCTTTTATGACAAATCATTTTTTGACTTCTTACCAGTTCTAAAGCTAGATTTAAGACCGCTTGGGATGATCTAGAACGAATTATTGAAGATTGGAGAAGGTTTGGACCATTTTAATTACAATTTGAGAAATTTTGCAACCATTCAAGACAATTTGGAAAGGTTTTATAAAAATTTGAGAAAATATGGGATAATTTGGAATGATTTGATTACAATTTGGAACGATTCGATGAGGATTTAAGATTTGAGATTATTTGCATCTATTTAATTACCACTTCTGAAGATTTGAAACCATTTAATTTGGAAGAATTTTGTGTAAATTTCAGCCGGCTTGAGATGATTTGGAATCGATTTGATAACAGTTTATGGCGATTTGGGCATTTTATACGGATTTGATACAGTTTAAAATATTTTTAATCGTTTTAAATGCGTTTGAGACAATTAAGACCATTTGCAAAAATTTTCTTTGATCTTGAGAATATCTGAGACCACTTGAAATGATTTGAAAAGATTTAAGTACAATTTGAGACTAATTGGACCCGACCTCGACTTAAATTGATTTGGAAAGATTTTGCGTAAGTTTGAGACGACATGAGATATTTTGGAACGATTTAATTACAATTTGACACAATTTGGAACGATTTTACGAGGATGTTAGACAATTTGGAATGATTTGGGTCGATTTTACTGATATTGATTACTGAATATGAGACTATTTAATATGATTTGGACCGATATAATTAGAATTTGAGCCAATTTAAGCCGATTTTGATCGATTTGGTGTAAATTTAAGAAGATTTGAGATGATTGGGAACGATTTGAGGAACGAATTTGGTTGGAAAGAACTGCAATAATTTTTTGAGGATTTGAGATGATTTGGGTTGATTTAATTACTAGTATTGATTTGAGATTATTTGAAACCATTTAAGAAGATTTGAGAAAATTTGGGACGATTGTGAACATTTAATTTGATTTTATGTGGGTTTGAGACGATTTGAAGTGGTCGTTGTGGACGATTTGAAGTGAAAGTTTGAACGATTTGCGACGATTTCGAACGAATTTATGAGGATTGGAGAAGATTTTGACAAAATTTAATTTATTTCCATACGAGCTATTTGAGCTATTTTATGCTAATTTGAGGCGATTTGAAATGATTTTGAATAATTTGGTTACAATCTGAGAAAATTTGTAAGTAGGGTCGATTTAACTACAATTTGAGACGATTTCAAACCATTTAAGACTTGAGAGATGATATGGAACGATTTGAGTACAGTTTAAGACAATTTGTATCGTTTTGGAATGATTTTGTGAGAACTTGAGACAATTTGATGTGATTTGGATCCATTTAATTACAATTTGAGAAGATTTGGAGCAATTTTATAAGAACTGGAGTCAATTTGAGACGATTTGGAACCATTTAAGTCAATATAAAACCAAATAAAATTTTGGATAAATTTGAGATGAATTGAGATAATTTGGAACTAGTTTGATGACCATTTGCGACTATTTGGAACGATTTGGAACCATTTTATGAGGATTTAAAAAAATTTGATATGGTTTGGATAGGTTTCATTTATTTTGATTCGAACCATTTAAATCAATTTTCAACGATTCTATTTAGATTTGAAACGATTTACAATAATTTGTAATGATTTGATTACCTATTGAGAGAAAATTTGGAACGATTTGAGACGATTTTGAACAAATTTATGAGGACTTGGTTCGATTAAATTTCAATTTGAGGCAATTTGTATTCATTTAAACCAATTTGTGTAAATTACTATTTTAGAAAATCTTATTAGGATTAGAGGTAATGTAATCAAATTTAATAAAAATTTGGAACCATTTAATTTCATTTGGAACGATTTTGTGTAAAGTTGAGAGGTTTGAGATTTGGAATGATTTGAAATCAGTTTGTGAGAAGTAGAGGAAATCTGAGAAGAGATCGATTTAATTACAATTTGAGACAAGATTTGGAATCACTTAAGACGATTTAGAACAATTTTATGAGAAACGATTTGAAATGATTTGGAACAATTTAATTACAATTTTGTTACTTTATTTATAACTTTAGCTATCTCGTAATACATTATTTTCGAGTATACTTGCTTCGAGTATGTTTAACTCTCTATAAATCCAAACGTGTCTAGAATATTCCAACTGTATAGATAATTAAGATATATAAATAGTGCAACGATGCCCAAAATCGAAGGAGTCTTAGTTGAGACGCGGTATGCCATATTGCGGTAGTTTAAAAAGCGAAACTGAAAAGCAGAAAAAATATTAGTGACGTTTAAAGTAAAAATAGTGGTGTGATTTAAAGTAATTGTGAATGATGACAACAGCCCACCGGACAGAAAATGTTGTTAATTGTTTGACTGATGTTTCACTGGAAAGTGATAATGCCAAAGGTGATGAGATGACATTCGTTGCAGGTGAATGAAATTCGCTGCAGGTGAATGATGAATTTCGATGCTTTCTGATGATTGTGGCAGATTCGTCTTTGGAACATATCTCCCAAGATAGTTGGAGGAACTGGTAGAAAGCATTGGAGAGTAAAGACCGTATGCTGGACGATTGAGATTTTCGAGGAGGCAGTATGGATGAAGAAGGTGGTGCCGAGTGTGGAGGAGACGCGTGACGTGGCTGATTTGCTAATGGTGATGGAGTGTCTTTTGTCGAGGATAAAGCTGACCTGGAATGGTGGCGATTGCGAAGTTGGATGGCGTCAAAAAACAATTCCAACAGGGAAGTTGAATTGTTTGACCCTATATGGACTAATCTATAGAGGTGATAGAACGGATCATGCCACCTAATGCTCTGGAGGACGGCAATTCAGCATTAATTAGTCCGTTATGAAATTAATGATATTTATGAAATAGTGACATCTAAATTTAAGCATTTGAAATAGTTGTACTGCAGAACCGTTACAATTATCCGTGGAACATCTGAAACTTAATTTAGAATTTTAATTTTTAATTGAATTTAGAATATTTTAATTTATAATCAATTTTCTCGTAAATGCTTTACTTTTTATAATAATATGCACAAAAACGAAAAAGCTCTTATGGACGCTGGTATACTTCCAGTGCATCCATTTCAGCCAAAAATCACTGATATCTCCAAATTAATATAAAAAGTTTAAGCATGGACTGTAGAAAGGATACTAACATTTAGTCTGCACGGAACCATACACTAGTCACCAGTACCAAAACGGTGGGTCTATGAACTAAATTCAGATAATGATGAAATGAAAATAAATCCTTCATGACCATAGTGACATAGTCGTATAGTGATATGCGAGACATTGGTGAATTTATCACCTAGTAAGCGATGAATTCAAAATTGCTGCTTTGTCCAGGGTTTTCAAACTATATATGACACTTGATAATGGAATTAAAAAAATGAATCTGCCTCCAACGCTATAGCAGTAATTTTGAATACTAAGTATTTAATTCCGAAGCTCGAGTGTCATCTAATTTTCCTGAAACTTGTTTATATAGATAAAACAATATTCTGAGAATATTATCCACTTATGCGACACAAAAGAATTCTGGGGAAATGCGCATAATCACAAATTTAATGTAAGACGATTAGTGGTCCTATTCTGGTAATTTCCTCAGAATAGGGAATTGGCAAAAGAATTTACATTTCAGTGATCGACATTATACGAATCAGTAATTTACACACTCCACGATACATAAGTATTTCTCTATCTCTATTTCTATCTTAAAAAATTAACGAAACGAAGATTATCTGAATTATAAAGATAACCGGTATTATGTTTGTTAAGAAAAATGCTACAAATCTGAGAAAAGGCGGCATACACGAGATTTCGACATCCGTTACCATGCTTCATAACAAGAAACAAAATTTTATTTTTTAAGAGTACAATAAAAACGTATCAACAAAACCCTCACACCACAAAAGTGTACAGTCATAACGTCTTTTGCAAGCAGCACTATCAAAATATACATACAGCATACAGTACACACTAAAACACTTTATTTTATAGTAAACTTGTCGCATTTTGATACCAAAAAAAAGGAAAATGGAAAAATCTGTTTAAAAAAAATCATTGGATTCAACATTATGCTGTTGTAAAAAAAAAATTTGAATAATTCATTAAAAGAATCGAGATCAGATACGTGGCAGTGAATAATATACATGCTATAACATAGCTGTAAGATTAAAAAATATGTTTTTCGTTGTCATATTACAAAAAATTATTATTATTATTTTTATGATTATTATTATTATTATTTGCATGTTGATAATGTTTAGAATACATAAAATGAACACCCATATTGTTATAGTGCGAGCGAGCATACTCCTCCATAATTTAATTACGTCTTTAATGTTTTTAGTTCGTGTGAACTTTGATAAGTCAATCATTTTACCAAATTATCGCGCCTTACACATTTTTTGATTAGGTGAATTATTTTAGAGGAATATTATGTCGTGTGGTTTGGCTTCCCCTTGGAAACCGGGCAAAAAACGATGCACACAAAAAATATACTTGCTTAACATTTAGTTGAGGTATTCGGACATGTTGGCTAAATGCATTCACCAAGTTAAACGAAATGAACACAGGAGTTTCACAAGCCAGTGTTCTTGGTGCAGAGTCATCTTAGAATTATCTAGACCGCCAGTGACATCTGAACCCCCGGTATGATAAATTTCACAAAATATTTAATACCCATTTGTATATTGGAAGTCTTTAATTTGATGAACGAAACAGTTATTTTAGAATATTGAAATTTCCTTTAAAAAATTAATATACTATGAATTGATAGGGGTGTACATCACTTGGCCTCAATTGATTTTTCCAACTGTTTTGATCACTATTCCAGTAAGTCGTTTAACTCAGTAACCGTTAGGCCTACTTTCGAAAATCATATACCGTTGTACGCAAAAACATTTTTGAAATCATATAGCATAGGACCCTCGGTGTTATTTAAAAAATAGTGGCCACCAACTCTGGAGCCGAATGAGACCATCTACGCCTAAAATGTTAATGCCAGAAATAATCAACCTCTAAAATTAAGTTGGAACCGTCATTTGTTTTTCCTCATTTTTTCTTTTTGAATAATTTTTATTTCAATAAATTTTATTTAAAAAGCAACTAATTGGAATTGGCTGAGCTGTATTCGAACTCATCATTCGAGAAAAATAGAAAATTACATTGTTGTTGCTGAAGTGAAGCTGTAATCGCCAGTAAATGTTGACGTACCTCAACCAGTGGGGGTTGTAGACATAATTAGAAACAGCTGCCTCTACGACACATACACACACGAAAGAATGTATATCCAAAGTTTGGATATTAATCATGAGCCTCGCACCTTAAACGAATGAGCTTCTCATTGCTCAATTGAGGTGTGGGTTTAACAAAATGTTTGCTAGTGAAAAAATAAATAGTCAAGAATAAATAATTTATTTGGGGTTGCTGAGATTTTCTCAGCAAAAGGACGCAAAATTCTTTGGTAGAAAATGGTTTTGCAAAAACTACCTATGGAAAATAAATGAAACACTTTACCTGTGTTGAAATGGTGGTCTACTAGACCATTATAATGGAAAAATCCATTGTTACTTTGATTTCGTTCTGGTTACTAATATAAACCCAGAGGAGAAATCACATCTTCTATTTCATGCTTTATTTGTGTTTGGAACAGAAATGAAAAATTTGTTTTAAATCGGGTCCTTTGTTCCCGATTTTTTTAATAAGTCCCACTCCTTCGTACCCGAAGTTTCATTTATCGTAGCATACCGATCTAAAGAGGATGGAAATATACCGTATTCCGCCGTTCTCATTAAAGTATTCGAAGGTGTTTAATGAATTGACAGTTACAAGCTAAAAAATTTCAGAAATGAATCACTCCTATTAGAAAAAGTTCATAACATTATAGCGGTTTTTGTAATTCTTTCGGCCATTTTGCCAAGTTAAAAGTTCTGGTAAAATTCAATCAACAATTTACTGTGTGAATTTTATAATTTTTATTATTCTAGTCAAACCCTAATCGAATTTCAGTCAAATCAGTACTACCTGACTATTGTTTGTAATTGGCATTACTGGAGGGATTAGGCCGCCCTATTTATTTTTGAGGTTACCTAATCAGGTTATCTTCGGATTAATAATTGATTGGTTCATTGAAATCTAATCAGATACCAGATCTTGCGAATGAGGTAAACTGGAATGTCGTGACGGGGGGAATTATCTCGTATTCCTTCCATTTTTTACAATTACTTTTTATTTTATTTCTATGCTGCTACCGAAATTTAATATTATTATAACTCTTGCACTTTTCACGTGCCATGTACTAAAGAGTAGAAAACTAAGGCCCTCATTTATAGTCGTAACTGTTGCTATAAGTATAGCTTCTATTTTTGAAAATAGATAGATTTTGTGAATTTTGTTGGGATGGGATTTTGTTTCCTTTATAAAAATCGCTAAATTAATTGATTTTGATCAATGTCTTGTAGTGAGATTTGTTAATACGAGATTGGCTGCTATACCATGACTTATAGTTGTAGTAACGACTATAAATACGGTCCTATTAGTAATTGTATAGTAATTGTAAGTTCTATTAGTAATTGTAAAGTAATTTGCAAAATGAAAAACCGTTATAACTTCGTACAAATCGATAACTATAATTTTTCCATTGTGGTTTATTATATTTTTAATTTCCACACATTTAACCTCCATTAAAAAATAAAATTAAAAAGAAAAACCATTACATAAATCGGAAATTATTTATGAAACAACTTAGTAGATTTTACTGTATATGATTTTACAATGTAACCGTTACAAAGAATGCCACGGTAATAATATATAATAAATTATAATTTACTTCATTATTTATTTATATTCATACGAAACAAAAACAAAATGACACAGACGTAAAAGGATGAAGAAAAATCGTAATGGTATCGGAAAAACTAAAAACCATTAACTTCTTTTTCCGTCAGTAGGTATTTTATTTTTGTTCTATTTTTATCATTTTTATTGATTTAAAAAAGAAAAAGGAAAAGCGGAATAATATTAATTGTTAACGATTAGGTAAAAAACAATATAAATAAAACTAATACAAAACTCCATTTTAATATCGACAAAGTTACTAAGGTAGAGTGAAATTGGTAGTTTCTCAAAATATTAAAAATTTAAGATATTTTTTTGGTATTAAATTATGTTTTAATTGTTTTTTACTGTAATCTAATTCGATTAAATTAATTTTCCTACACCGATAATTAAAGTTCAATAAATTTTTTTATTATATTCTATCGATTGTTGTTGTTGGTCTGGGATAAAATTTCTATACAAATTAAGGATTTCTAACCTCTAACCTTTAAAGAATTATTTAAATACATATTTTATATAGCTATTGGGCGGCTGCGAGTACGTAGAATTCAAATTACATACAATTTTTTTTTGTTTTGCACCACCTACTTACATCTCAACCACCCACATTACAATCTATTAAGCATTTTGAAATTTGAACTTTTCGCGTAATAAGTTAAATTTAAGATGGAGCTTTTAAGTCGCGATTTGTTTAGGTTGAAAAACAACCAATGGAACAACAACCTATAGCTTATTTTCCTAAAACTCTAAATTGTATATATCGTAAATAACAGAATTCATTGTTGCGCTTAATAACGTGCGCAGACTATGGATTGTGATCTACATTAAACTGATCATTCTTAGTCGTTGGTCTAAACCAATAAATTCATCGCGCAGACTAGGGATTAGTTTTACTTTGTGGAGTAGTGGAGCAATTGTATATGTTACGGTAATGCCTCGCAATCGGTAAATGTCCGAATAAAAATCGGAAAAAACTATTTTATTGCTTCGAAATCTATGAAATGAGAGTCCTACATTCTCGAAATGGTTCACCCTTCATCCCATTAAGTATTTTTTATGCTGTTATTGCAAATTGGAATTTGGAATAGTTGGGACTAATGAGTTTACTAAAAATTCAAATTTTGGACATTCATCGATTTCGTACTTTAACCGTAACAAAAAATTCAATATGGCTTTTTTGTTTACCCGTATATACTCGAATTTATTTTTATGGAACATGTATAAAAATAATAATAGTTATATTAAGAAAAATTAACAAATATACTCATAAATTTATTAAATTATTTTATTTATTGAAAATTGTTCTCCAGAATCATCTAAAAATGTACTACAAGTAATATAGATTCCTTCATTGAACTAATCCCACACTTTGAGCTAATCAATAAACGTTAGGCGCGCACACCACAAAATAATATAGGATTAGTTCACCAATCTAGATCATAATTCCTAGTCGCCAAACGGTACTCGTATAACCGCATTCGAATGCATCTCGATATACACTCGTAACTTGGCGTTCGATCAAAACCGGCAAACTATGTTTAACTGTATTCTCGGTGCGTTGTGCATAGCGGTTGTTCGTAGTTGGGTTCACCAATGTAGTGGTGACTGAGTTTGCTGGTATCATAGAAAATTTAAAGAGAGAGCAAGAAAATGCCAAGGTTGCTCATTCAAAAAAAAACTTTTTCACAAGCATCATCCTCGAAGGAAACCTTTAAATTCAGCTAATGATACCATAATTAGTACTTACGGCACGCGATTACTAGAGGTAGACTTGGGGTTCCGTCGAGCATGTAGGCGTCCATTTATTATTGGTTCGGTAACGAGACAAATAAAACGCGCTGATTTTTTGATAAAGTTTAGTTTAGTTGTTAATCTACGACAAAAACGACGCTTAGCTAGAAAGAATTATTACCGAAGATCATTTACCTTCCTCGAGACCGAGAAGATTGGACCCAAAACATAAAATTGCTAAAATTGAATTTGAACATATGTTGCAGCTCGCCTTATGCAAACAAAGTCAGCCATTACATTATCTCTTGCATTCTTTGAGTTCACTAGGATGCCATACGGAGTTCGAAACGTTGCTCAGACATTTCAACGTCTTATGGACGAGGTTACAAAAGTTTTAGATTTCGTTTACGTCTACATCGAAGACATTTTGGTAGGTCACAGAAACATATGGAAACATCAAGAATATCTCCATTCCTTATTCGCTAGATGAACAAAATTTGGTTTAACTATCAAACCTTTCAAACGCGAATTTGAAGCAACATCCCTTAATTTCCTCAGCCATGGAATTACTTAAGATGGTATCAAACCATCTGCAGATGGAATTGCAGCTTGGTTAATTATTACCATTGCTTCATCCCTCACTTAGCCAATCACACCAATATACAACCATCTCAACAAGCTTGGATAGGTGACTAAAAATAACCCATTCACATGGCTATTCTCGTTGCACGTCCCATGGAACATGGAACACTACGCATCAACACTGATGCTTCTAGTACTGCTCTAGGTGCTGTATTAGAACGTAATGGTAAAAATTGGGAGCCTCTTAGTTGCTTCTCTAAAAAGCTTTATCCAACCCAACAGAAGTATTCTGCTTTTGATCGAGAGTTGCTGGCAATTTATTGTGTCATTAAACATTTTAAATGTTTTGTAGAAGGCAGACTATTCTCTATCAATACAGACCAGAAGCCGCTCAATACAGCGGAAAGAAGCCCACAGTAATACACTGTCACGTACCAAATAAACTCATTTGTCAACTATTTTTCACACAGCTATCGATCTAAAATATTAGTTTCATTACAAAACACAGACGATGAACTAAAAACCGTAATAAACAAATCAACATATCATAGTCGATGAGCTCGAAATATAAACTGGAAAAAATCCCTGAACTTGGTTCAGGCAGGTTTATCAATTTGGTGTGAAACATCGGCACTTACATCCCTAGCGCAATACGTGAAAGTGTTTTTGAAAAGCTGCACGGCTTATCACACCCAGCAATACGTGCAACACGAAGATTGATAGCATCAAAGTATTTTTCGCCAAGTATCAACGTCGATACGGGATACTGACCGACATACTAGATCAGAACACGGACGTTTTGACATTCCTTCTGGAAGGTTCAACCACATACACATTGACCCCGTCGGACCGTTACCTCCTTCTAATGGTAATACGTTCATTCTCACAATAATCTACCGGTTTATACGCTGGCCGAAAGCGATACCATTAACGGACATGAGAACATCAACGATAGTGAAAGCTTTTGAGAACACAAACGTTTGCACCGTTATTTAAAATCGTCCTTGTACGCCAGATCAAATACGTTAAACTGGAGCAATGAATTCTCATTTATTCTCTTGGGAATAAGAATATCGATTAAGATCTTGGTTGTACTACAGTTGAACTGATTTCTGACAAGCGCTAAGAGTTCCAGGAGAATTGGTAATTCACTATGATCCGGCACCCACAACCGATCTTGCATCTCTTGTATAGAACAATTAAGAGAATCAATGCGTAACATCGCCCCAATGGACACACGAATGTTATTTCAAGACAATATCTACATACCACAACATTTAAAGGACTGTGATAAGTTTTTTGTCAGAATAGATAAAGTAAAAACTGGATTAACGCCACCCTACGAAGGCCCTTTTACAGTCCAACGTAGATTTCGCATTTCGCTGTGAATTACAATGTTACGAATGTATCAATCTCAAACGATAGACTTAAACCGGCATCCGTCGTGTACGGACGAGATTAAAATAATGCATCCGTTTGCTTGTTTATCTGACCGCAGTTTGTTGTTTATAGGCTTGTTTATCTGACATCCAAACGGCTGATTATATCATTCACATTTGGTGCGCAAGAGATCGATTGTCGGTCGGTTTGTATGAAATATGGCGCCATTCAAACGGTCGCCATTGACGGGAACGGCGTTTCCAACTGGGTTTCGGAGAAAAATGATCCAATTATGCCACCACTCCAAAATCCGCACCAAACAGTCATCCTTGGAGGCTTCTCTATGATTACGTGTGGCTGTTCCGAACCCCAAATCCGACAGTTCTGCTTGTTTACATTGCCCTCCAGATGGAAATGCGCTTCGTGTGAGACGATTATTTTTCAACCAAAATCTCAATTTTTATTATTTATTGGGTATTACATAATTTTAATGCATATGACATTATTTAGGTTGCATTTTAATGAATATTATTTCATTGCTTTACTGATTTTGTTTCTATTTCAAAATTCTGACAGTTCTACAGTATTGACAATGCGTAATAAGGGATCATATTCGTTTTAATAAGGGATCATATTCGTCCATCAAAGCGATTAATTCGAGAAATTATGGATCGTTTACGCAATACGTTTACACTAAACGATAATACGCATCCCGCAATATGTAGTACAGTGCGCACACAACAAGCGATTGGTGGTGTGCACCGTAGTGTTGATGATGAAATGTGTCAATTCGCCATCGTGATCAACAATTAAACTTGTGTCGTGGATTATGGAAAATTTTGGGTAAATATCTTCGTATACGTGCTTACAAAATTCAACTTCTACAATAATTGAAGCCATTCGACCATTGTTCGCGTCGTACATTTGGTGTGAAGCACACTTTTGGTTAAATGGGTATGTCAATTAACAGAATTGCCGCATTTGGAACGATGATAATCCTAAAGCCATTGTCGAAACACCATTACATCCAAAGAAAATGTCACCATTTGGTGCGCCTTGGTGGAATCATTGGCCCATATGCCTACAAAAATGATGATGCTCAGGACGATACAGTCAATGGTGAGCGGTAGAGAGACATGTTACTAACTTTTTCGTGGCTCAATTGAAAGATATTAATGTTGCAACCGCAGACATGCGGTTTCAGCAGGATGGCGCGACATGCAACACAGTGTGTTAAGTGGTTTATATGTTAAGTGGCCACCTCGTTCGTGCGATTTGACGCCAGTAGATTATTTTCTCTGGGGATATGTAGAGTCGCATATCTACGTCGATAAATTAGAAACAATTGAGCACTTGGAATCCAACATTTGACGCATTATTGCAGGACTACAGCCTGATTTATAGCGAAGAGTGTGTGAAAATTGGAACCCTAGATTACGCCATGTACGCGACGTCCGTGGCAGCCACAGCCCGAAATCATATTCAAAAATTAATGCCATAAAATTATCTGTCAAATAAATCCAATTTTCCTGTTTTTTATTCCAATTTCAAGTTCTCGGCCTCTAAAAAAACACCGTTTATATGTCGCATGAATCGTAATCAAAGTTTATCAATTATTGGGTGTATAACTTAGTTTTTTGAATTTTCTAAGAGATGGCGTTTCCATTCTTTTACAATGACACCTACGGCGTTTTAAAGTGTTCCACATTAAAATTTAGTTTCTCATTATTCGTGAAAGCGTAAACAACATATTTTTTAATCCCGTTTAAACATGTCGATTTTCGTACCACCAACAAAACAGCATTTGCGGAAAGCATTACGTTTTTGCTTCAATCAAAAGAAAAAAATTGCTGAAATTTTCGTTTGATTCAAGAAATTTATAGTGAACATATACCAACTCAACAGACTTGCGAAAACTGGTTTAAACGATTCAAAAGTGGTGATTTTGATGTCAGTGACAAAAAACGTTCTGGTCAACCAAACAAATTCTAAGATAAAGAATTGGAAGCATTATTGAAAGAAAACTCAGCTCAGAAAAATAACTTGCAGAACAGTTAAATGTCACTAAAACAGTCATAAGCAAACGTTTACATGCCATGAAAATGATTCAAACAGAAGGAAAAAGAGTACCACATGAACTGACTAAAGCCAACATTGAAAATCGTTAATGGTTTGCAATTCGTTGCTCACATTTTTTGTCTCAAATTGTGACTGGCGATGAAAAATTAATTTACTACAATAAGTAAGGTTATGTTGTGCATTTGGTGGGATCAAAAAGGAGTGGTGTACCATGAGCTGCTAAAATCGAACGAACCATGGATTTTAACCATGCATAGAAAAACCCGTTCGATTCCAGCCAACAAACAGCGTAAAGTGATTTTGCTGCACGACAATGCTCGACCACATGTCGCAAAACAAGTAAAAAATACGCTGGAAGTACTTAAATTGGAAATTCTACCGAATGCTTCCTATTCACCAGATTACTATTTGTTCCGATCAATACAAAGCGATCTTCAAGACCAGCACTTCAGAAACCACGAAGAAACCAAGAATGACTCGACGAATGGATCACATCAAAAGGCAAACAATTTTTTGTTTGCAATTTTTTTGATAGAACCCATAAATTGCGAGAAAGATGGTCGAAAGCCATAGATAACGATGGAAAATATTTTGATTAAAATAAAATTTACCACTTCTCAGAAATAAGCGTGTTTTTTCTGCAAAAAAATACAAAAAAATAAGTTATACTCTCAATATATTTAAAGCATATAATACTTGGGCAAAAAATAATAAGAAGAAAACTGTCAACATCACCTTGATTTTTGACTTGCTTTGACGTGGTTTTTTCGGCTTCGGCTCACCTGTGGCACGATATTCGGCCAATTGATCGTCTGTTTCCGGGTCGAAAGCATAGATCCAAGGCTCATCGCCAGTTATAATACGTTTCATGACATCCTGGTAGTCGAAGAGCATTGTTTCACAGACGTCAACCAATCGTGCTTTCACTTTTCTCAGGCCCAAATGATCTTTCAAAATGGTTTTCACTGATCCTTCCGATATTTCAACGATGCCAGAAAGATCTCTGACTGTTAATCGTCGATTCTCTAGCACCAACTCCTTGATTTTATTAACGTGTTGATCATCAGTTGATGTTGATGGCCGTCCTAGACGTGGTTCGCCATCAACACGTTCTCGACCCTCTTTGAACAATTTGTACCAATCAAAAACACTTGCTCGCGACATACAATTATCACTGAAAGCCTTTTGCAACATTCTGAACGTTTCGGCACCACAAAATAGATTCCGCACACAAAATTTAATGGAACTTCTTTGTTGAATAATTTCACTCATTGTAAAAATCGCCGAATGCGCACTTTTTGTTGTTCAGAAAGACAAGCGTATACACACTAATAATTATTTTGATGTGACATTTGGCACAGATGTCACTGACAGTCATACCAACATAGAAAAAAAAATATTTCGATGAATGGTTTTCCACGTGAAATTTAAATTCACTACTTTTTGCCCACAGTAGTACGTTTGATGTAAAAATCAGATGGTTTTGCTTTGGTGAATTTGTAAGAAAACCCGTATTTTTCTAAACAGTGTCTTAACATAATGATTAGCAATAGATTCGTGGCCAACGTTCTATGATGGTCACCTACACATTTTACAACTTTTTTCAAAGTGATTTTCATTATTTGCGATATACAATACATGTAATACGGATGAAATCCCGTCGGGTAGCATTAGAATATATATTTATTTACACAGTGACTAAATTTGCAGGATACTTTAAATTAAAGCAGCCATTTGAGAAAAATGTATCTAATGTAAAACAGCGAGATATTTATTTTCCATATAATTTATTAGATACAATTATCTCAAATGAAAAATGTATTTCCCGGCAAACAAAAAATCGCCCAGGACATTTTACGGATAATAATATTTCCTCTAAACATGAGTAAACATTTTGCAGGTAACTTCTATATACATATGTACGAGTATACTTTTATTTGTAGGTAAGTCTACCACCTTGAATATATAACTACATATTCGTTCGAATATAAAAGCACGCATAAATATATCTTGATCATTTTATGACGCTATTAAAATCGATTACTTGTCTTATTCCTTATGGGGCCATCATTATAAGAAGTTTGATTTTTATTTTATTCTGTGTATATGTATACACATCACACACATACCGAGCCATATCGGAAAATATGTTGGTCTATTCCAAATATTATAAGCAACCATAGTGTGCATACTAATATCAATTTCGTTTAGTACATATGTATGTGTATGGCAAGGTACATCATTTTAGTATACCAATCAAATTAGGTAGCAATCTCGTCTGAATACACATATTAATAACGACATATGTACTTAGCAAGTATAAATTAAAGTTAAATTATATATAAGGAACCCACACACTCACACAGTCATATAAAGAAAACATTTAATTTTGAAATGTAACATACCGACTAAATATATATACTTAAATATACGGGTACCTAAGTAATAACGACATCAATTCGTTCGACAAAAATTAGGATAACAGCCATTATATAACAACAACAACAACAGAAATAAAAAAACTTCGGCAATATGAAAATCTTAAATTTTTTTGGGCTGTGTTCTGGTTGGAAAACTAAGATTGTACGAGTATATAATACTGTTAGCAACATTTTTATGAAATTAAATTAAGTTTTAATGATTTAAATAAAAGCCTATGTACATAATTAGATGTATGTTCTAATGTTTTAAAACAATATAATACCTCCTCTCCTCACCTCCTACACAGTCCTAAAATTATTGTTACAAGCGCAAATATTTTTATACCTAGTTACCCAATTTGCTAAGAGTTAGAAGTTACAATTTTTATTGTAGTTATATGTAGCGTAGAGCTTTTTTTTTGTTCTATGCTGTTATATACGAGCATGATGTGATTGAATAAATTTTTATGGGACTCTAAAGCTGTTTTTACGAGTTGATTGATTTTTGTATAAAAACACGTAATTTTACTACTTTGTTCCAGTTATTAAAAAAACGTTTTTTTTGGTGGAATTGATTTCTGAAAATATGTAAAAACAAGGGCTCATAATTTTACCTATCGTTTATGTTTATATATCTATACAGCGTTATACCTGGAACATTTTTGTGTAAATAGGTGATAACTGGTGAGGAAAAATATATTAATTTTTATTAACTTTTTTTAGGTTTTTGATATCCCATTAGCATCATAATCATAATTTCTTATCATTTACCAAGATCTTTCGTTCTTAATCGACGGAAATTTAGGTTTACAGTGTATTTTGGTTTTTAATCGTTAAAAAGAATTTTTATGTTGATTTTTCCAGCCTAGAATATACCGTATATAATAAAGTATAATATTGATTTGATTTCGTTTAAATTTACGGGAATATTTGGGACAGGCGTTGTTGTTTATTTGGTAACAAATATCTAATATTTATTTAGGGTGTTTTATATTCTGTTTTGGGAAATATATTTTCTAAAATTCCAAGGGGCTTTTATTATTCATAAAGGTAATACTTTCAACAAAATCTCATATGTTAATTCATTGAACACAAAATTGTATCCAATTGTTTTATACATAACTTTACATCATATTGCTACAATGTACCAGAGCTCTCACACATTTACATATATCATATGATTAACTAAAGTGACCATATAGTTTTTTCTATTTGGAAGCAGCAGAACCCCAAAGCGAAATTTAAAGGAACTAATTATGCCGTAGTTTAGCTTCAGCGCAGTGATTTAGAAGAAGGTAAATAAAACAAAAATTGGTAAATTAGTAGAACCGTTTTTAAAGAAAATGACCACAGTCACATCTCCCGTTCTCATTTCTTACCCCATGAAAATTTAAATGAATAAATTTCTAATATGTAAGTATATTTCTTTAACAAAATCTAACCAGACTTAACTGGTTGGTTATGATAATAACAGAAAAAACCGAGCTACGATGTATTCTTATAAACACGTTCAAAGAAGAATCCAAACCCCAAGGCAA
Source organism: Nephrotoma guestfalica (assembly GCA_963691935.1). Taxonomy (NCBI): domain Eukaryota; kingdom Metazoa; phylum Arthropoda; class Insecta; order Diptera; family Tipulidae; genus Nephrotoma; species Nephrotoma guestfalica. The sequence goes on from OY829913.1 coordinate 239,536,432, forward strand.
TTATAAGCTACTTTATACCGGTCATCTATATTTTTCAATAAGTATGAAAGCGACAATCCACAAAATATTTTCTTCTGAGATTCAACTATATATCTCTATATAACACTTCATCTCAGGAAGATAATTAGTCAAACGCCGTGCAACATGCTAGCTGAAAGCTAGGTAAGTAAGCTAACTGCTTACTTATTAGCTGAAGAAAATTGGATAACCGTTAAATGAAGGAAATAGCTACAATCGAAATTTTAATGGACTAGTACAAAGGAATTTGAACGCTCGATATTACGTGTGCGGTCCAATTTTAAATTATAATGATAATCAAAAGTAAATAAATATGGTTCCAGGTTCGTAACGTAAGTCATACTGATCACGTAACCGATAACGCTTATTCACAATGGTCTGTATACGAATTAATAGCCAACGGTTTCTTTTTAATAAACACCATGTTGATTTCAAATAATCAACTTCTCGCTTTGCCAAACGCGCTTGACCACACGTAACTGGGCCATTATCAATATCAAATTAAGACACAAACAAAACCAAGATTTGAACTATATAAAATAAGGCACACATATTTTTGGCACAGCCACTAAATAAATTTTTCTACCATTTTACGTCACTTTGTGATAATTTCAATTTTTTTTTAATTAAATAAATATTTAATTTTCCGGCGACGATGGAGGCACAGTATAAAAAACTCAGTCTCTAACGGTGTATTCAGAAACCTGATACCTTCCAACCAAATCAATCTGCCTTATCTATGTACTGCATCTGCGCAGAGATGGGCTTTTCGTTTCTTTCCCTCCAAGGCATAGGTTACAAACGTGGGACTACGTCCATTAGACTTGGCTCTCAAGACATACCGAAAAAAGGGACCCAATCACGAACAAGACTAGTTCTTCGATTGCAACCTCTAGAGACATGAACACAAGCAAAGATGGTGTCTGCGTATCAACTTACAAAACTATGAAAAGGGCTGGAAAGCTCTAGCGAAGCTCAATAAGATTTCATTGCCGGATAGAACGGACAGAAATGTGGAAATGGGCTAATATTATTTAAATGAAGCAGGTGGTTCGTCTGAAGCCTACCTAACAAAAAAGTAGAGATCGGAGGAGCAATCACAGAAGAGTGCAAAGAGGACTAGAATTCAAAACTAAGCCTTTCAATGAGGTGTAAAAAGAGAACCTAGTGGTGACTGTCATTGACAGAGCCCAAGAAGAGGAATATATACCGCCCAGAAATTAAAAATATGTGGCGAAAGCCTTAGCCACCACTTTCGTAAAAATGATGAGGAAAACCCCCTGATCCGCTCCGACTTGCCGGGATGGAGGGTGGCACTAGATTTGTGTCAAGTTAACATCTTGTGCCGTGAAGTATTCTCTAGAGAGAACCACCAGACCTAGAGCGAGAGCTTGAAACCCAGCGGAATTCAGCGACCCGAAAGAAATTCTGGAAATGCGACAAATTAGCATTACTGAACTAACGACCACCGGCCGGAGAGTGGCCAAGTTGGAAGCACCAATGACTTATTATGTGTGAGCTATTACCATATTAAATAGAAAGTACGAAAACGAATGGTTTAATCAGCTATGCTTTCAGCGCAGTCATACTCAAGATTTATAAGAAAGATGAAGTGACATCTTGAGGGCGCCGATTCCGGTAGAGGCCTCGGCTGACAACCTGAACATCATAAAGAAATGGGTGAGGAAGTAGAACACTCTCTATATACACAGAGACAAATTGTAGTTGGTGTACTTTCTACAGACACCTAGACAATTGATTTTTGAGTAGTCAATGTTCGCAATTGGTAGAGTATGTAAATAATTCGTAGACAATATCGATTATTGCTTTATGTGATTTTTTATAAGGTTAAAGCAATATTACAGTTTATCAGCTAACTAAAGTTACTTTGAAATTCAGTTTAGTGTAATACAAAAATCAAAATAAAATTATGTTCAATTATAACTCCTAACTGTTCCGAGAACAGTATAAGGCTTCAAATTGAGTTTTAAAGGATTTCGCTCACAGATATATTGAAGATAAAGAGGGTGGGAGTGCAGACCATTTGATTTAACAAACGATAGGTTGCAACTAGTCTGATATGTGCCGTAAACTAATTTGAAATATTTTAAATAATTATGTATGCAAATATTCGTTAACTTGATCCTTGAAATCCTTGAAGATATTTTTGTGATATATTTGGAATTAAATGTGAATGACTAGGGGTTGAATTGGTGTTCCAAATTAATTCGAACTATTATCCAATGATTTATGAACATTGTAGCAGCTATTACTTGATTCAGTAGGATAATATAATGATCCCTGACAAACCACTTCTAAAGAGTCTGACAGAGTGTTGCAAATCAAAATCTCATTAACAAGAAAAAGTAACAATCGGCCATCGATTTATATGCTGTCCTTAATTTTCTTAAGCGGTTCATCATCAATGTTGTAATCCTTACACTTTCAAGAACTATTATAGAGCTGAGCTGCATAATAACGAGATCATTTAGGGGTTAGAAACGATTTTTAAACACTTAAGTAAAAGACATCCAGGGGCGTGGGTAGTCTAACATAAAATGTTGAGGACGAGTAGCAAAGAGAGACAATGCAACAACAACTTCACCAACAATTTCAATCAACCGTTGCTTAGGTTAGTATAAATTTGGGTAAAGGCATAGAGGTAATAGTAAAAATGGAAGAAAATGAGATTATTCCCCAGCAGCGGCATTCACCTTCTAGCAGTCCTGGGACTTGGCTAGGATTCAATGTACCATTCATGCATAAACCCGAAAAAAGATTATTTGTAACGTTAGAAATAAGGTGGTGAAAATCCCCCAAAGGATGTAGCACCAGCAAAATAAAAAATATGAAATAATATTGGGCCGCCAGAATCTGAATTAGTATAACAAAAAATTATAAAATGTCGGGTTCGAGTTTACGGTGTGATCAAAAAACAAAATTAAACAAACAATTGTTCATGATTGCTTAAGAGACTCTAGAAGTAAGCCCCACTTAACATTTGAGGCAGGCTGCAATACTATATTCTCCATAAGACACAAACAACAAGCACAACGCAGCAGAGGTCAACATAAAACGTGTGCAACAATATTCAACTCCAAATGTTCCATATGGGTAAATCTACCAACTCCAAATCCTAAGATTCACACCTACACACACGGCAATACACCACTTTACCACCAATTTTATGATTTTATCCCACTGGATGGAGCCGAAAACCATGTCAATTTAACTGAGCAACATACACACGGACACACAAAAAAATGCTAAAACAACATCAAACAAGCCATTCTGAACACAACGATAACCAAAATCTGTCATCCAGGCCCTATGCCATCTCATGAAAACTGAAGCAACCCACAAAACGTCAACGTAGCCTACACACGAATAAAAAATGTATACAGAAAACAAACACAACCCCATTCGGACATCAGTTACAACTAGCTAAGAGCACCGCAAACCGATACTCGAGCAAAGAAACACGACCCTGCACCATTCAAACTATGCAAACCACAAACATCCGATCTACGGCCAAAGCAATATTGCATGTTATTCCACCCAAAATAAGCAAATTCTCAACACTCACTTTACACTCATACACTATACAGAGCATGTACATAATCGATCAATAAAACGTTTGCCCGACAAGAAAACTCAACAATATAAAAAGATTATCCGCTATCTCCGCCATCCCTCCGATACAAACAGAAGATTGCACAACCCCTTACTCGCGACACCTCGGTTCTGTTTCATCCACCCTTTTCCATTTCAAATTTATTTGGAAAAGCAGTAGAGATCCTCTTCAAACCAGGTATACTCCGTTCATATATCAAGCAAAACAATAAAATTACTACAGTTTGAAAAAGCAACTCCACCCGATTTCCGGCACTTTCCTTTTAGAAGGAAAAAGCGCAACGCGCAACAAACCAATCCAGCATTATCTCCAAAATTACAGAAAAATGCGATGCATTTATACAGTTGACCGATCTTCATCAATACATATCAACAATGGCCAGCATCGTCAAAGCTTTCCCCACAGCCAAACACAAACCGTTTCGATGACCCTCGCTCAACAACTCCAACCTGACATTGCCAATGGAACGCTAAACAAATGAATGTATAAAAACCCTAAAAAGTATAAAATAAAATACTGTCCTACAAAAAAACCCACACCATTCACCCGCACATAAATCAATAGACAGAAATTAATCGGCATATGTAGATAAGAGGTTGGGAGAGCAGGCGGAACAAAAAATCATTGGGCGTCATATTCAAAAGTAAAACGAAAAAGAATGATAAGAAAAATTACGAACCCCTCTCACTTTCATAAGTCATACTGCGCCACACAATGTTGGTGTTACTCTTTCACTTCAACCCTTTATAAAAATGGATCAAGAGGGACGTAAAGCTCTTGGCACGGCGGCGCCTGTCCCATAAAGGCTCCATCAAACAAAACAGATATATCCTTTCACACCGCACCGAATCCTTTCCTCGGTTGAGACTTGTCGCAACCAAAGCACAAACAAAAACTGGAAAACGGATTTTCACTTTTCTATGCTCCATTCTTACTCACTCTGGTGTTGCTGAACACGCACCCCACAAAACCACACTATGAATCTGTTCATAAACTCATTACCAGTACCCAAAGAAATAAATGGAATAAAAATATAGGATTTACTCTCAGTTGAAATCTTGACCGTCTTTCCAGCATAATCAATTTTTCATTTATTGTTTTCGAAAAAGTTTCTACCAATTACAGTCGATTCCACATAATCGGGACACATCGGGATTGTCCCCATTAACCGAAAATCCACAAAAAAATTTATTTTTTGTTCTTTAAGTCGATTTTTCACAGTCGATTTTGAAGACAGTGCGCAAAAGATCAATTGAAACGTGTGCTGTGTGGCATGGAGCGCCGTCTTGTTGAAACCAAATGTTGCCTATGTCCTCCTCTTCAAGTGCCGGGAACAAAAAATCGTTTATCATGGCGCGGTAGCGCTCACCATAGACAGTAACGGCTGCTCCTTGCTCATTTTCAAAGAAAAATGGCCCAATGATGCCACCGGACCGAAATCCGCACCAAACAGTCACTCGTTGAGGATGCATCGGTTTCTCTACGAACACGTGCGGGTTCTCCGTGCCCCAAATGCGACAATTCTGCTTGTTTACATAGCCGCCAAGATGGAAATGCGCCTCATCCGAAAAGATGATTTTTTGCCAAAATCGGCATCTTGTTCAAGTCGATCGCAAACCCACTCAGCGAACCGAATACACAACCATTTTCGTTCAGCGGAAGGATAAAACTAACTTTCTATCAAATCGGAAGTGACATAACCTTTACCATACTAAAAAAAACGCTAGTTCTAAATAAAAAATATTTGGCCCGCCCTGTATACTATGGTTAGTCAATTTTTTTTCTATGATTACTGTCCCGATTAAACGCAAAATTTTCCCGAAAAAGCGAAGTAAATTTGTATAACATATTAGCTTGGTTTTGCTTCCGTTCTTTATGATTTGTCCCAATTAAGCGGCTGTCCCTATTAACCGGTGTCTCGATTAAGCGGAATAAACTGTATTGCCGCACAAAGTATTGGAAAACCTTGTGAATTTGATTCTTTATCGGATAATTTGAATATTGGATGGCATAACGCTAAAGGTAAAATGCAATGAGAAGATATTTCTTTTATATAACAAGTTTCATTTGGATAACAAAGCACGTCATCATGAATGCATTCTCGTTTAATATACAAATATCTGATCCGAAATTTACGACAAATTTAGTATTGGAATCGCTATTATTAAATGCAGGGAGTTAATAAAATATTTCGCGATTGGGTTTTACTACTAGTATTAAATCGCATCGGGCCATCTTGTAACTACATATATACATTCATGTTAAAGAGTCCTCATTTCTCTCTAAAAATCAAGTGTAAAGAACATATTTTTTGTGCTCTAACCATGTCAACCTTTGTGCCAACAAAACATAATTTGCAGGTCGCGCTGCTTTTTTGTTTTAATTTGAAGAAATTTGCAGCTGATGGACATCGATTGCTGTGTGAAGCATATGGAGAACTTGATCCATCAACAAAAACATGTAAGCAGTGGTTCCGTCGTCTTAAAAGTGACAATTTCAACACCAGTGATAAAAAACGCGGAGGGATACCACTAAAGATTGAAGACGCTGAGTTGGAGGCGTTATTGAACCATGATTAATGTTACTCGAAAAGCGATTCAAAACCGTCTCAAGACCATGGGTATGGTGAAAAGGCCAAGAGACATCGAAAGCCGTTTTTCACGTGCGAACCCAAAGAGCAGAAAATCGTGGGGTTAGTCCGGTCATCAACCGTCAAACCGAATATTCACGACAAGAAGATAATGCTGTGCATCTGGTTGGATCAGTTCGGAGTAATTTACTATGAGCTACTCCACCCTAACGAAACCATCACTGTAGAATATTATCAACAACAATTAATCCCATTAAGCCGATTATTGTAGCTCAAAGACCCACAATATGCCAAAAGACTTGACAAAATAGTCTTTCAACACGACAACGCTCGGCCACATGCTGCAAGAGTCGTCAAAGAATCTTTGGGGACACTTCAATGGAATATCCTTCCCCACCCGCCGTATTCACTAGACAGTGCTCCTTCCGACTATCACTTGTTCCGGTCGATGACTCGTGGCATGACTGAGCAGCATTCCACTGCTTACAAAGAAGTCTTAAATTGGGTCGATTCTTGTATTGCCTCAAAACACCAGGAATTTTTTCGACGCAGAATCCGAATGCTGCCTGAAACATGACAAAAAGTCGTAGTTAACGATGTACAATACTTTGAATAAAATACGTTGTACCGATTTCTATTAATAAAGCTTCGAAGTTAAAACAGAAAAACTCATCATAAAACCTCAAAACTTATTTACACCCCTAAAGATAGGCTTTCTTTCAAATAGATAGAAATATATTGAGCGTGCAAATATGATTCCGTCCTTTTTTATTAATATAAAACACATTCACTTCTTAAGAAAATGGAAGAATTTTTTATTAAAATTATGCTCCATCTGCAGCTACAACTTTCCCCATCTTTAAGGCAATTTACGGATTCCCTCTCTGAAGAAATCCTGGTCTTTGGAGGCGATCCAATCAACAAGAAAGAGAGAACTGCATTGACTGGAATAAGAAGTAATCTGAAGGACCTATGTATGATAAATACGGCGGGTGTGGTAGAACTTTCCAGTCCTGACCTTTTAAATCATTTTTCGTAACGTTTGCAACATGTGAATTTGCATTGTCGTGCTGAAAAATTAATTTGTTGTGTCTATTCATCCATTCTGGTCGTTTTCTCTCTATAGAACGTTTCAAACGTATTAGTTGTCATCGGTAGACATCGCCATTGATAGTCTCACCTGATTCAAACAGTTCATAATATACCACACCTTTCTGATCCCACCAGATAGAGAGCATAACATTATTGCAATGAATATCTCGCTTTCGTTGCGACGGATCAACCAGGCTTCACTCAAGATTTTTTGCGTTTGGAATTCTCATAATAAATTGATTTTTCATCTCCGATGCAAAAATCCTTTTCTTTGTTGTCTTTGATTCTTTAAATTCAAGTTGTTCGCTTTTTGAAACATTCCGATTATTTGTAAACGTTTTGCAACAGTTGATCGATAAACATTTAACGCAACGGCTAATTCTGATTGTGTTTGAGAGGAATCTTAAGCCAATAACGTTTCCAATTCAGCATCTTCCATTTTTTGGGTGGTTTTTCATGCTCTTTATCTTCAATGCCAAAATCATCATTTTTAAACCGTCGAAACCATTCTTTGCACGTTATATTCGATGGGACACGCTCACCGTAAATTTTCACAAGCAAACAAACTTTCAGCTGCACTTTTCTTTGCAACCAAATGTCGCATACTGCGTTTGACAGCTGTCATGAAGTACTATTGAATACCAGTATTGTCTATTCATTGTACACGTAAGCAGTACTAGTAACGACCCCGTTTTGGAAAGGGCAGACTCATATTCACACACCCAATATTTCGATTCAATGAAAGATTTAACACATTTGTTATAGTACGAGTATTATTGTAGTACGAGTTGTGTCGACTAAGTGGATTTTTCGCCCAAAATTCTTGTCAGCCTAGTCACCATAGTATATGCTAAAAATAACAACTAATATTATCAGTAAAATCCACGGTATAATAAAAGTGAGCGACAAAAACAAAAATTTAATTTACGAATACATCATCACTGAATTTCATTTTAGGATCGAAAACCAAATTTTCTGTTTTATGTTCACCATAAAATATTTGTCCCATTTCCTAATTTATAATATATATTTTTTGTATACGAACATAAGGATATGTAAAAATATCACATCCATGCTATGTATCGTTTATAAATATACCATAGACATTAATAATAGTGATCATTTAGTCGTTCATTTACATTTCTTTCGGTATTTTTTAATCACGCAAACTATTTATGTATCCGTATCTATATACGTAATACATGTACCTATATAATACATTATATACTAGTATACTACACATTTTGCTATTAGTATCATTTAAAACAACATATTTCATATTACATTTGGGAAAAATTTACATCAAAATTGTTTTGTATTGATTAAGTGAAAAATACTCATGTCGTTTCAGGCATACCTACTCGTATATATGTATGTATATAAGAAGTATTTTCCACAAAACGATATCGTACATGTTGTGTTTTAAGAAAAAATATATTATGTACAATAAACTGTAGCAAATACTATCACAAATTGGGAGCAGCAGCGGCAAAACGAACACAAAAAAAACAAAAAATCAAATAATTTCCCAATATTAAAAGACGAATAACAGACCGACTACATGCATTAATAAATTAATATGTGTATATGTTAAGATAAATACTACATTCACAAACGAACAGTGATAAATTATTTACCAATTTGTTTAGAAGTTGTAAATTACTTAACCGTATATGCACATAAGCGTACCACGGCTAATGCGGCTATATAAATTATCCCACGCAAGCCGATGTCTGCACGTATTCGAAATCCAACATTACCGATTATGTAACGAATATTATTTTTATTTCTGATAAAATATATATGTTTTGATTTTATGATTAATTATTATTATTATTTATTTGTTTAGTTTTATTTTTTAATTAGCGAAATAAATAAAACTAAAAATACCCAAGAGTTAATTATATTAAAATATTTCGTGAATTTCCTAAAGTCATCTAACCAAAAAATATAAAACAAAAATTATAAACCACAAGTGGTTTATTTGTGGTTTGGTTTGGAAAGATTTTCCTATATTGGAAAAATATTTGTATACCTCTATTTTTACCTTAATTTTTGTTTTGGACTTTGATGGAAAAATAATTGAATGGGCTTTCACCGCACACGAAAACAAGCACAAAATAATTAATATAAAATATTATAAAATAACGTAAAGCTTGAAATATGTATTTTTAATTAACAAATCGTTAAGAATTGCAAGCATGAAATATTCAATGTGTATAGCTTCATACAGCAAAATTACACAAGAAACAAAAATTATGTTCACAAGATACGAATACGTTTTCCAAAATACGCACCCTAAAATACTTTGTATAGTCAACGAACAAGCATTTTATCAAGTAATGCGGTCAATTTTAATTCGGTTCTGTATTGTCTGGAACAAGGAAACTTTATTACCACTTCATGCAATTCAATTGGATGGTTGAGACCAAATTTGATGTCAAGAAATACGATTATTCTAAATAGAAACAGTACTGGTGACACTGCCTGTCAAAGTATCCCGTAAACTTTTAATTGTTGGCTACATATTGTTAAGATCTCGTCTATTGGTTTGGTGGGCAATTAGTTTTGTGGTAATGCAGATTATAGCAGAGTTAGTGTGGAACAAAACCAGAAGTCCGCAAGAGATCTCGAATATTCAGCGCGGCGGAAATATGGGTGCAATGAACACTATTAGTTATTTGGGAGATTCGGTAGGCGAAAGTTTAAAAGCGAAAGTGAACAGTGCGTAAAAATAATAAGTAGTGTTAAGTGGAAATAGTGGTGTGATTTAAAAATAATTTTAAATGGTAAATAGTGAATTAATAAATAATTATGGTGTTCTAGTTAATGAATTTTGAAAATTATTGTGGGAATAAGTCGGGAACATTCGAGTGCTGTAAGTATTACGGTAGTAGTATGTAAGTGTATGAGAAATTATTTCCGGTATTTTCGGGGTTATTCCGAACGTGGTGTAAATTGCGAAAACTTGTGTTGTGACCGTCCAATTCTGTAGCTACACCATAATCCTGTAATACGAACCGGATTTAACAGGGAAAATTTGTAACAATATTATAAATTAATACAATATAAACTCTGTGCACGTTAAAATCTGGAAGTACGAAATTGCGTAAAAAAACTTCTCTGCATTTTTTTGTATATATCGTTTTATTATTATAGTAGTAGTAGTGTACATCTTCTATAATGAAATTATACCACACAATGCATTTCGCTCAGTTCTCAAAATGTCGTCTGCAGAAGAAGATGTGCGCAAACTAATTATTTCCAAATATTTGAAAAATTCCGAATTATCGGGTTTGAGTATTTCCAAAGGGTTACAAATACCGAAATCAACAGTGTATCGTGTTTTAAAGCGATACAGACATACATTATCATAAGTGAAAGAAAAAAGGAGCGTTAAAAATCACCCGGCTAAGTACGTAAAAACGAATAAGGTCGTACAATATCTTCAGAGCAATCCCAATTTTTCATTTCGTCGTGTTATGTTCAGAAAGTAAAAAAAACGTTCTGGGTTACACACATATAAAGTACAAAAAGCACCAAACCGTAACGATAAACAGAGCACGAACGCTAAAACACGCAATGATGGACGACGAAACTTATGTTGTTGAAGATTTCAAACATTTTCCGGGGCAGGAATATTTTACTTCCACAAACAAACAAAGTGTTCCAGAAAAATTTAAAAAGAAAAAAATTTCAAAGTTTCCTAAAAAAATATTTAGTTTGGCAGTCGATTTGTTCGTGTGGAAAGAGCAGTCAACCTTTCATATCGACAGGTACCATTAATCAACACATATATATGAAAGAGTGTTTACAGACACGACTCTTGTCCTTCCTTAAAAACCATGAAATATCCTGTGTATCCACTATGTTTTGGCCGGATCTTGCGAAAGATGTGATGAAATGGTATAGTTTGAGTAATGTGCATATTGTACCGAAAAATATCAACCTACCAAATAGTCCGGACCTTTGACCTGTGGAGGCATATTGGGTTGTGGTCAAGAAACAACTGAAACGGACCCGAGGGGAAGCTGAAAACGTTTAATGATTTCAATAAAAAATGAAAAAAGGCAACCAATTTTTAAAATGAGAAATTGATTTAAAAATTTTTGTCTCATTTATAGGGATAGGTTCTTGTTTCCCGATTATAACGTGCACAGTTTTTATTAAGAATTTCACTCATTATAAAGATCCAATCTTCTAGGGCATAAGCATGAAAATCATCTTTGAAAAAGTCATTCCAAAGAGATTGCTGTTTTTTACTAAAAAAAACATTCCGCTAGCCAAAACTGTCAGTAGAAAGGTCTAAAAAAGATGTACCCTGTAAATCTTTGCAAAAAACCTGTTTCAAATTATTTTCTTTATGTTTCGAGTATTTTATGGGTGGCTGCCCAGTTCTTGTCATAAGGTGTCATACGTTCTAATTTGGATAGTCCCAAGAATCCACTGTCCAGATACACTATAGCGCCAGTGACATATAGTCGAAAACTCTGAGATAGAGTAAATTGCTGTAATCAAATAAGGATTGCACTGATATTTATCGTTATATTTTGAGTATTCGAAGAGGTAGCTAGCTGCCTAAGTCTTCAGACAGGCACAAAAATTATCGCGATTACTTCCAAATCACGATTTTATAATTATGGCCACAGACACAAACCCGATTTTGTAACCATGCAAACGTTCAAATTTATATTTAATAACTGAAATAAAACAATTTCAATGCGTATTTGCCGAGTTTGAGTTACATCGAATCAGTTATGATAAGTTAATATAAACTAAATGTATAAATAATTTCTGTGACAGTTTAAAAAATAATTTTAATTTACAATCTAACCATTTATCTGTACATTCAATGAAAAACAATTTATAAACCCCAGCCGCTCATCCTCATACAATCCTACTGATTTTTTCTTATATTTCACATTTATCCTCTTCCTACAAACCGATTGTAATAATCTTGTTCTATAATCGTAATAATCCTGTTTTGATTAAATCGTGATATGACAGACCAGAGCAATATCGGAATAATCAAATATTCAAGATTATCTAGTTTGTGTCTATCTACAGTATAAGGCATCGATGATTTTACAATTTCTTCACGAATAAACTTTGGCGTTCTAGAATAATTCATCTCAAGTACTCTCCCATTTTTCCTAAATGTTAATAGTTTTGGTATAAAAACAGTTTGGAGAAAAATTACCCTTCAGCTATAAGATTCTCAATAAACGAAAAAAATGTTTGTTTTTCCTAATTTACGAAGTACATCTATCTCAAAGAATAAATTCGTCAAGGTGTTGCCTTGACTTTCATGTCAACTGGACGTGTTTTTATTTTTTCAATTAGAACATTTTATATTTTTTATTTAATTTTCAATTATATTTATTTTAATTGTGTTCCTGTTGGATGACTTTTGTGGTGTACTTGGTACTTACTGAAAATAATCAGTTATGATGACGGGTTGGGCTGAGATGGTTAAGAAGAATCCGAAGCCTAAGGCTATGAAAACAGCAAAGGGCAAAACATTTCCTTCTAAGAAACAACTATACATGTTCATAAAAACACTTCACCTCACGAAGAGAATTAATTCCTTATTACGTGGTAGCACGTGGTAGCTGAAAGCTAAGAATGTAAATAAACTGCTTACGTAGCTGAAGAAAATGGAATAACCGTTAAATGAAAGAAATAGCTATAACTGGAAATTTAATGAACCGTGCATTTAACAACAAATGAGCTTGGAAGCTCAACGTTACGTGTGCGGTTCAATATTAAATTATAATGTAAATAACTAAATAACTAAAATAAAACTAACCTCGTATACTTATACAGATTTTTCAGAGGCGTGACCTTACATATTTTGGAAAGAGGCCAAAAAGATTACAATCCAACATTGGAATGCATTAAACTTAGTAGTCTTTTGAGTGACAACAAATGTTCAAATTGACTCAAAGTGTGTCAAAGACATTTCCATTGTAACATTTAGGCATGTATAGTATATAAAGTTAGTCCAGCTTTCATGTCACAAAACGGCGATGGCAACACTAAAATATCACGACAGTTTTTCATCGCAGCGTATTACTGTAAGTCCAGAAATTTTACCATTCCAGAATATTTCATCCAAGGAAAAAACTACCATGACAGAATATTATCATTCCAGAAAATAAATTTAGCTTCTATAGCGAAAGTTCACTATCAGCTCAGAAATCGCACCCGAGGGTATATTACCCATAAAAAAAACTATAGCAACAACATAATAACTAAAGTTTTTGCGATAGTTTATGGATTGGATTTCTGTCAACCTATAATATGATATTAACATATTTTTTTATTTTTTATTTTATTATCCCTGCAATCTGTTCTGGGGCCAAGGCTCTCCAAACTCTTTCGCGGTTTGTTTTTTCCGTTCTTACTTTTACGCCAATGTCAGCCAATTCGAGGACGTACGGCTATACATAGGTTCGATTTTATCACCATCTGCACATTGCATAGCTCCATGCCAGCCTATACTGGCATGGAAAATGTGTCGGCCCATGAGTTTTGCACTTCGATAGGGGGTCATAAATGTGTTCCATTTCATCACAGACCGTAATCTGTTGATGAAAATTCCTTTTATAATACGAGTATTAATATATTATAAAAAAATTAGATTCTTAATAAAATGGAAAAAGCTATTCACTATACTAAATAAAACTAATTGCTTTCTTAGAAATAAACAGATCACTAATTTACACTAACTAACTATGTCCATTGGAGCGACCCAATCTATAAAAGTGTCGGATTAGAACGAATAATTTTTAGATCTGGCATATAACGTCCAAGCGACACAATTAAATTTAAAGCTTCGAAATCTTTAAATTGCGCATTCTAATTATGATTGGCCGTACCCACAGCCCATTCTATAAAAGTATCGTACTTGTAATCAAGTATCGTGCTCCGCCAAATGCTACATATTTAAGTGCAACTCCTTCGTCGTGGTTTCCTCAAACCAAACTAAAGGGATTTCACCATTAACAAATATACAGCCCCATATCGTAATATTATTACAGCAATTCTTAACAGTTATCTTAATATACGTACCGGAAGTCATATTCGAAAAGTGATAACGAGTGATTTTTATTATTATTCGTATTTACCTATTATATTGCATAAGACTTGTTTTTAGTATTGTAAAAATGTATGTGAGTGGCTAATGTTTTGTTAAAACAGTGCTACGGACTGAAACCTCACGAGATATTCCGAAATTTGGTCTAAGAAAATTGGTCGGAAAACGATTCTGGGAAATAAACTATCGTATACGATTAACATGAAAATCATCATGAAAATCATATCAGTTGAAACTGTACAATCATAAACCGAAAAATTAAAACTTTACAGAATCTGCTATCAATTTGGAAGGAAATATATTATCTACATGAAGAAAAACTTTGCTAGAAATATTATTATGTACCAGCTATTACTAATGATATACTCGTACATATTCGATTTCAAAGGAGTAATTTGTCACCCTAGCGGTCAATTTGTGAACTAAAGTGTTGCTAATAATTGTTGCTTGGTCAAAAACATTTCAAATGATATGCCTCATGATTATATACTTAAGATAAAATGTAATTTTCAGTTCTAATGTGCACTAAATTTGTGATGTTTTTCAAGAACTTTCAAATGATATGCGCATGTATATATTCTATATCAAAGGAATGATTTGACACCTGTGCCAAAACGGAAAATTTCGGAAATAAACTGCTGGTAAAAATTGTTTGCTTCTTCAAGCTACCAATTTTTCAAACAATTCGTTTTGTTTCAACAATGTACAACATGATTTTATCAGAATGCGAAAACTGTACCAAAACTTTTCAATCACAAGTCACACTGTCAATAATTAGCTAGCCACGAGAAAAATGAAACTGAACTAAATTGTGACATTCTTCAAGACTTTTTCAATGATACACAACACACATACACTGCGATTCACTTGATTAGACGCACTTGCAATTTAACTTTTAAATGTAAATTTTACTGTAATTTCTCGCGGAACCATGAATATATTTTGATTGTTAAGAGAGAGAAATTAGTATACAAATAGCAATCTAACTGCACTTTTCTTTGGTTTTTGGAATATACTCATAGTTCATATTAAACACATTTTATCGGGTCACTTGAATAGACGCATTGTAAAACTTAACTATTTGTGAGTAAATTTCGGTATAAGTTGGAAAAAAAATTTCCAAGATTTTCAAAATAAATGTTCAGTAGCTGATCAAGAATTAAAATGGGTAGAAAAAATATTTTAAATAGGCCAGAAAGGGTAAAAATCGATGCCTACCACTTGGAGTGATTTTCAAACCGCGGTATAGCTGGTAAAATCAAGCGTAGTGAGCATGCTGTGTGAAATTATTTAAAAGACAGTGCATCATATGGAATCAACTACCAAGGAAGTTCGGCGACAGTTCTGACGCCTACTTTGAGCCTTCGGCCTTTTCCACCAACAAAATCGTAGAACGGCAGCTGGGATTAATATCAGCAAATTAACAGTTCATAGAGCAATTATAAACTCTGTACGAAAGCAATAAAGATTGGAATTCACCAAGCAGCACATTACTTGGGATGTGCATCCACAAACAATGAATAGTATTTGGAAAAAAATTGTTTTTTCGTATGAAAGAATTTAACTTATATGAACCAAATGGCTATAATTATTATTTTCATGAGATTCGTAAAGAAGAACGATTTTTGACTAGCCGTCATGCCAGAAAAGGAGGAGTAATGATATGGAGTGCAATTTCATATTAGGGCCCTATTAAATTGAATTTTGTTTTCAATAAAATGATTGGAAATGCATATAAGGATTCAGGAGCTATTTGATCCTCTTCAGTGGATTTTCCATCAGCTGCATTAGTCGCACCAAATATAATTCAGGTATGGAATTAATTACAATCATAATTCAAATATTAGACTAATTAAAAAATTATTTGCACTTACTTTGCTATAAAAGGATAATATTTAGTCCGGTTAGGCAAATATGTCTCACAGTCCAAAATTTATTTTTCTTACCTAAAATGACAAAGAAAAATTTATTATTTAAAACATAAATATAATACAAAAAAATTAATTATAAAATTTAATTATACCTACAGTGCGAAAAAATAAGAAATGTATTTTAAAAAATTTTCTGTCACCCAAATATAATTACAAAATAATTACTTATTCCTTCTACTACAATTATTGGGAGTTATTTAAATTTTTTTTGAGTTAGATCAAATTCTGCTCTAGCAAGAGGACTACTCAATATTTTCAGATTAGAATATTAGCAAAATATAAAAGAACCTTCATTATACCTCGAAAGGAAAACATTTAGATGTGTATGAAATGAAGCGTTATTCAATAGGTCAACGAGGCCAGAGCCTAAAGCTACTTCTCAAAAGAGAACTAATTGAATTTCAAATGAGTGAGACTAAGAGGGTAGAAAATTTTTTTGAATAGTTTTGTTTCAAAAATACTTCCTAACTAAGAGTCATTAGTTAGTTATAGCAAATTCTTAAAAAAGATATCAAAGTCGTTCCAGACTATGCTTAAATTAAAAATAAATTAATATGTAATATTACGTGTTAATTAAAACAATAATTCATCTAATAATTATAATGTAATTACTATCCAATCCTCTTAATCGGAGCATTGATTAAACTATTAGTAAAATAAATGTTATTATATCGTTTCAACCATTTCGTGTGTAATTTATCATTTGTGCTCGTGGAAAATTATTATGAGTATCAAATTTCCACCATATATTTTTCAATGAAATATACATTTTAGTGTTATTGTGTCAAAGTTATGTAAGAAAAGCTATATCGCAATAAATTTACATAAAATAACATGATATAATATTTACGTATTCAACAGATCATTGCCTATACATACCTGCCCATGACAAAAAAATATATCAAGCTCGAGTTGGTGTAATTACAATAATAAATGAAACAAATATGAAGTGTGAAGATTTTCAGCATTTGAATCTCTCTCTGACGACTCTTTACAAATTGTTGTTTCATTTTCTTTATCTTCTTTATAAACGTCTTTAACCCTTTCGATTGGAAAAATTTTGAAAAAATTCCCAAACCACAGAGACAATTTCCACAGAGCCAAGCGCAAATATTTATTTGTTGTAAAAAAAATAATAATTTTAGAACATATAAGCGTAAATTTCACTTCGATCAAGTAATCTGTTTGGGCTGTAAATAATTTATTGTATATTGCGATAGAATACATTTCACTTGTTTTGTGAAAGGTAATACCACAATGTTAAAATCTGGTAACATGGCCATGTGTTTATAGGCATTGATCAAATACGTCTAGTATATCATGTATATTATACCTATGTATAAATTTGTAAACATAACATTTTAATTGTATATATAAAATGTCTATTGCTTTTTAATTTCACTTTTTTTTATTTAAATTATTTTTTTGTATAAACACAATACAATTTTCATTGCTACTACAGCACGTAAAATTTTACTTTTCATTTTACGTATTATATTGATATATTATGCACGAGTAGAAGCACTATGTATTATAATTGTGTATACTCGAGTTGAGTTGTACACCCCAAAATTAATCGATTCAGAACATAAAACCTCAAAAATTATATAATAAAATGAAACCATTTACTATTGTGGCTGGTATTGATCTGGTTGTATACAATGTGCTTGCTATTGTTATTTTACCGAAATTCTTTTTCCGTAGATTTTGAATAAAATTATCGTTTTGATAATGTTCTACTGTTTTACTTCTTTTAAAAGAATTAGTTCATAAATATGAAAAGATTTTCTTAATGACTTCATTTGAACCTCTCTTAATAAGCTAACGTACCAGTTTGTAAACAACAAGACACCATGTACAAAAACAATACAAAATTTTTTCGAATTGGTAGGAATTATTACTTCCAATCGTAAATTTAGGCGCAAGTTACGTCGTCCAACGACTTCATAATCAACGCCGTTAATAACAACATCAATATCCGTAACAATCAAAGAAAACATGATAAATCACTATGCCGACAAGAGAAATGAAACGAGGTTCATTCGGGATTTACATGTGATTTACCAAAGTAATAATACGATGGAGAAGTAATTCTCAAGAGTAATTGACATACAGTCAACAACTCACACACACACACGTCAGATTGGCAACCAAAGAAGCAGCTGGGTTTTCTACGTGGGTAAGAGAACCAATGGGATATACGATACGTGCAACCATACAACAAAGTATGGTTTTCATATAACCAATACCACCTAGGGTAATTCATTACCAACCGTTACATATACTCTCAAGACAATATCAAAACATTGTTCAACCTAGACTACAAATACAGTACTATAATCAATAAATCAGTACTATAATCAATCAAATTTACCCAATCATAAATCGGTAATAATCGGTAATCGGTATAACCCAACAAATCTAGTAAGATCTAGTTTAAAATTAAAACTAGACTTTCAAAAATTCGTAATGGAAGTCAATAAAACAACAATTCCATTACTGTTCAAACCGAACTTCATATCTAAAGACTATCAAATTACACCTCGAACAAGAATGACTATCAGCATTCCTGTTGACATATCAAACGGGGATTTTTATATATTATGTCTGCAATTAGAAACCCGGCTCTGAATTTGGTTGCATTAAAATATACTTGAACACATCGAAATCATTAAATCATTGCTGTTTTGATGACATAAGTTTCAGTCATTTAGAAGCTGTCGTTCCGTGTGCATCAATTTTAACAGATGGATGTCGATAAGCAACATTTACGTCATTGCATTCTATTCTATTTTTAAATAAAAAAAAAACTGCTCAAGCTATGGAATTGATTAATTCAACTTTGAGTGAGCATTCTGTGAGTCATTCAACAGCAAAAAAGTGGGTTGCAAGATTTCGAGACGGCAATTTTAGTCTTGAAAACAATCTACGTGCAAGTACAATAAGTCAATTTGATGACGAAGAACTTAAAGTTTTACTGGATGAAGATCCGTGTCAAACTCAAAAAGAGTTTGCAGAACAGTTGAGAGTTATTCATTAAGCAATATCACTTCGATTTTATGCAATTGGAAAAATACAGAAGGACATCTGCATGAATTGGCTTTCTCGGTACAAAAATAAGAATTTTTTGCACAAAATCATTGCGAGTCATTTACTACGAGCTTCTGGAACCTGTTCAAAGTGTTACAGCTGAACTTTACTAGGCCCCATTGATCAAATTAAGTGAAGGTCTGGAGGAAAAACAACAATTTATGAGGCAAGGAAGTCGCAAGGTGATATTGCTGCATGACAACGCTCACCAACATACAGCATAATCAACCCAGGAACTCATCTTCTCCTTATAGGCTGGGAAGTTTTACAGCATGCGGCGTATTCTCCATAGTTGGTTCCCTGTGATTACCACCTATTCAGATCAATGTCATCATATTTAAAAGACCAGTGGTTCACGAAAGTTGAAGATGTGCAAAAATGGCTCATTTCTATTTTACTTCGAAACCACCAAGTTTCTATCGCGAAGGCATTCATCATCTACCTGATAAGTGGCAAAAGAGCAAGATAGTAATGGCGAGTATTTCGATAATTAATTTTTGTAACAATTATATTTTCAATAATGTTGAATTTCACCAAAAAAAAGCAAAGTTTCTACTTGCACACCTAATACAACCCGCACATGTACAAACAAAAATTCGTCATCCCCGATGTAATTGAGAGAGTTGAAGATTGGGATTCCCTAATTAATTTTTTCAATAAGAAAAATAATGTCTGCGGTAAAACAACCTATTAGAGCAGAAAAATTAAACGAAAAATACAAAATCGAAATCAACTATTCTTCAATCAAGCCCGAAAGCTCAGACAAATCACAAAACATATCTAAATGATGTCCTAATTAGACATCTCATTTGAACTCGGAGGAAACCAAAGCAAATAAGCAATTTTGTAAGAACTCGAAACAATATTCTATAAAGATTCGCATAAATTAAGTTTTACAGGTCAAACATGAAATTAATTTATCAAACGAAAAACCAATCTTCATTCGTAGTTATCGATACCCGTACATACACAAGGTTGAGGTATGCATATAAATTGATAAAACGCTTGACCAAGGCACTAGACGTCCACCAGAAAGGTTTACTACTTTTCTGCCTATAAATTTTTTTTAAATAAAATAAAATAGATATAATATTTGGTACTATTGACTTTTCACACATCCCACCCTGTATCATGTTAATTTTTCTCTAATGTTCCTTTTAAGTTGTTCAATATTATCTGGTTTATTTGCATAAACCTTACTTTTAAGGTAACCCCATAAAAAGAAGTCAGGACCAGATAAATCGGGTGACTGTGGAGGCCAATCCTCACCACAAGATTTCGAAATTAACTGTTGTGGAAACACTTTTCGTAACAATTCCATGGTTTAGCATTATGGCTTTTGGCACCGTCCTGTTGGAACCACATGTTCCCTAAACCATTGGCATGCAATTCTGGTCTAAAAAAGAGTTCCTTGTCATCTAACGATGTCGTTCGCCAGTGACTATGACAACTGAACCATTCGAATTTTTGTAAAAATATGGTCATTCAGCCCAAATCGTCGCCCAAATATCGTCACTTTCAAGGGATGCAGTGGTGATTAATGAATTATTTTTCGATTCTCTACTGCCCAAAACTGGCTGTTTTGTTTGTTTATATTTGCACTTAAGCGTAAATGGGCTTCGTCACTCATAATTAAATTTTCACAAAATTCCGGATTTGCCCGGATTGTCATTGTCAAGCTACAGCATCTTATTTGCATAGGTATAAGAAGTATATTGGTTGGATTATCTTGAACACTTTCACGTACAGCAGCAATATTTTCTGGTGTTCTGACTATACGTTGTTGCACACTCTTTGACTTATTTGCCACAGTCCCCCTTCCTTCAAATTCTTTGATAATCCGGTAAATTTTAAGCTTTGAAAGCACCATATTCCTTCCGAAACTTTCACGTAATTTTCTTAATGTTAATCTAATAGATTGATTGTGTAAAAGGTTTTCACTATTAAAACGCGTTGTTCAATCGAAAAATTTTCCATGATTAATTTGCTACTGGTATACTTCACGGCTGTCAAGTATGAACTGTCAGTATTAATATTCGCCTAAATGACGGCAAACCAAAATTGTAAAGGTTTCGAATGGACACTGCACTAGACAATTTTATCAAAAATGCGGTGGGTTAAATTTTTCGGGTGGAAAGCCCGGTGTTGGCTACAACATATTCACCCTTCCATTTGTTTAATAAATTTTCGCCAGGAACATCAAACTACAGTCAGCTGCAGCTAATATTAGTTGTGCAAGTAGAAACTCGGCTCTGAAGTTGGTTGCATTAAAATATACTTGAACGCATCCAAATTGCACGCCATTTTGGATATATGAAGTCAGTCGTTAGAAGCTGTCGTTCCGTGTGCATCAATTTTAAGAGATGGATGTGGATAAGCAACATTTACGCCATTGCATTCTATTTTCAAATGAAAAAACAGATCAAGCTATGGAATTGATTAATTCAACTTTGAGTGAACATTTTGTGAGTCATTTAATAGTAGAAAAAGTGGGTTGCAAGATTTCGAGATGGCAATTTTAGTCTTGAAGACAATCTACGTGCAGGTGCAATAATTCAATTTGAAGAAGAAGAACTTAAAGTTTTAAGAGAAGAGTTTGCACCTGCATGAATTGTCTTTCTCGACACAAAAGAAAGAATTTTTGCACAAAATCTATACACGTGATGAAAAATGGATTGTGTACAATAATCCTAAACGCAGAAAACTATGAGTTGATCCAGGCCAGCCGCATCAACAGCAGTTGCAAAAATGAATATTCATGCCATAAAAGTGTTACTGAGTGTCTGATGGTATTGGGAAAGACTCATTTACTACGAGCTTGTGGAACCTGGTCAAACTGTTATAGCTGAACGTTACTATGCCCAATTGAATAAATTAACTGATGCTCTGGAGCAAAACAACCATTTACTAGACAGGGAAGTTTGAAGGTGATATTGATGCATGACAACGCACGGCAACATACAGCATAATTAACCCAGGAACTCATATTCTCCTTAGGCTGGGAAGTTTTACAGCATGCGGCATATTCTCCAGAGTTGGCTCCCTCTAATTACCACTTATTCAGATCGATGTCATTATTATTGAAAGACCAGCGATTCACGAAAGTTGAAGATGTGCAAAAATGGCTCGATGACTATTTTGCTTCAAAACCACCAAGTTTCTATTGCGAAGACATTCATAGTAATGGCGAATATTTCGATAATTAATCTTTGTAACAATTATATTTTCAATAAAGTTGAATTTGACCAAAAAAGCGGAGTATTTACTTGCACATCTAATAATATTCAACCGGCGCCATTCAATATTATGCAACATATTTGATTCGTTTTCTGATGTAAAATAAGAGAGCTAGAGTTAAACATTATGGTTCTTTACGTCATTGGTCATAACTATTTTTTGTAAATAGAAGATTATTAATTTGAAATTAATTATTGACCCAATAATAACTATTTAAATAAAGTTTTTAATGGTTTAGGACTCGTTTTTTTATTTTAAATAAAATAAAACATTTTAATTGTTAATTTTCTCTAAACAAATATAAAAGGTCTATACAGTAAGTACATTTTTTTCTAAATACAAAGTAAATTTTAAAGTAATAAAATATGAAAAATAAAACAAACATTTTGGGATGAAAAGTCAAAATTTGTTATTGATAAGAAAAGGTGGTTCTATGCCATTTATGTATGAAAAACAACATCGCTCATATGCCCACCATGGCTTCGTCCACAGGCCTGCATCCGAACATCAAAATTTTTGATTACCTTTTCCAATCATCCAAGCGAATCAATGATCTCAATTTCAGCTCGAATGATGTTTTTAAGTTGTTGAATTATTTGTGGATGGTTAGCATAAACCTTACCCTTCAAATAACCCCACCAAAAATAATCAAGTGGTGTTAAATCCGAGCTTATTGGAGGCCAAGGAATTTCAAAATTTCTTGAAATTAAAAGATCAGAAAATTTTGTTGACAATAAATGAATTGTTACACGACTTGCGTGGCACGACTTGTTGAAACCAAAGGTCGTTGACACACACTTCATTCAATCTGGAATACAAATACCAGTTAATATGTTGCGATAACGTTCCCCATTCACTGTAAAGACACTTTCCTATACGTTTTCAAATAAAAACGGCCCGATGATGCCACCAGCCCATAAACCACACCAACCAGTGACTCTTGAAGGATGAACTTCTATCGACAATTTTGCTTATTGACGTTGGGTACGTTAAGATGAAAATGAGCTTCATCGCTCAAGATGATTTTTGATGAAAAACCATCATTTCGTTCAAGCATCTAATTAACAAAACTACGACGGTTTAAATAGTTTAGTTCTTGTGAATTATGTCTGGTTGATGTGCTTACGAGTACGAACTGGATGAACATGTTGGTATGGTGTACGACCTTTCACTGAACCAGTTTCTTCAAAATGATCAATAATTTTGCCAATTGCACACTCAGTAGGACGTCCATGTCAACCAAAACTCTAACATAATTTACGAAATGTTGTGGTTTTTGAACGATTATTTTCATAATAAATTTGGGCAATCAAAATGCGTTTGACAAACGCATTTTTGACTTTTCAATGGTGTGTCATCTGTTGGTCCTTTTCTCATTCAATGAATTTTATTTTTGAAAATGAAATAAATTTAGCAAAGACGTAAAGTAGACAAAAAACGAAATTAGACAAAATAATTGTAGTAATTGCCAATGTAAGCGCAATCATTATTTATATTAATAGAATTAATGCTAGATTTAATGTATAGCATCTCTAAAATTGATCGTTTTCTAAAATTTCGTCCTTTTTCCAATATTTTAACATTATTTAGACTAATTATGTGGCCTGAATTCTTTAAATGTGTTGTAAGTGCACTGGTACCTTCATCTTTATTTACATTTTGAATCGTTCCAAAAACAAGAAAACTAAAAAACATTTTCAACATTAATAATGAAGTTTTTACCCGACTTCAAAACCAATTCATTTTTGGAGTAATTATCGAGGAAATTAAAGTTACAATATAAGCCATCAAATCAACAAAAAATATTTTGACAATTAGAAAACAAAATTTAGAAGATATTGTTCCATCCAACTTCATCCAGGAATTTGTGCAGCACGCGAAATTTACTTTTAACTACCATCAAATTAAGTGAAGGCAAATTGCGAAATTAGATATCATTCTTGCAGATAGTATCAACTTTTTAACAGATGATTCGGTTAATGCTGGTAAAAAATGGTTAGTAAATCTCTGTAATATTGATCTTCCAATTAAATTTATTTTAAATTTAGGCAATAAGTTTTGTCCACCGACCGTTGGTAATTATGTACCTTATTTACAAAATTATATCTTGTGTTGTTAAAGAAATTCAGGTTATTCCATTGGTATTGTCTCATGGTGATGCAGACTCAATTTTTTCGAAAAATTTCCAAGGACGGCACATAAACGAGAAGCCAAATCAGTAAAGTCCTTGGCTGATTGGACGACAACATATTCGTTTTGGCTCATAATTTTCTCTTTAACTAGTCTTTTTATGTTTCCGCGAATTCCATGTATTACATCTTTTCCATGCGATGTAGCAAAATATTTCCAAAAAAGGGCTTTTTGTACTTGTCACTCAACATTGATGGTAGTTTTACCATATAACGGTTCTTAAATTTCGATGCAGGACTATCGTCCAAATGATTTCCGCTGAAGGTAAATCTTTTTTTATGTAACAAGTCGAACAATTTATTTAAGAAAACAAAAACTGACTTTAGCATTTGCATTCGAGCATATAAGGTATGTTTAACAATTGCCTTTGTAAAAACTTGCAGCGGTAAACAAAAGAACACTTGTTCGGGACCAAAATGCGTTTTGAACATCATTCTGGTATTCACATCCGAAGGATATTATCAACTTGAAGGATACGCACATTTTCATTGAGTTTGTCGTTTTGAAACTCATCGGCTTGAATTCGTTTTAAATTAACATGATTCATCATAATATGGATTGCATCAATCATCTTATCTTTAAGTTCATCTGAACTTGTGTCATGGTTTACTAAACGTAGTTTATTATCTGAATTCTTATTCTTTCCATACACAGACTTCACTTAAATCCATAGATAATAATATTTTATTGCCATCAGAAAAAATGTCACATTCATTTTTTCAGCACTTCGAATCCAAAGAAGGATCACATAAAATCTTACACCATCAGTCGTTACAATAGTTTTGTTTCAAACGTTTCACTTTGAACATAAAATTTTCATGGGTTATACATTTGCATTGATCTGATGGAGTGTCTTTCATAAGCAACACGTTTTTCGGTCTCAGACTACAAAATTTTGAAAATCCTATCTCGATATTAGGATTAAATTCTTTAAAAATGGAGAAGGCTTCCCGTAGATACATGGTTAAATATTGCTTCTGACACCTTTTCTTAATGCCATTTTCCCAAACAACGACAAAATCGTTTGCGTCTCCACAGGTATACACAATATCCTGACGGTAGGAAAAGACTTTCACATCCTCGTAACGTGTATGGTCACCTGATATACTTATGTTTCGACTTTCGGCTAGAGTAATGTTAATTTTTTGCTCTAGTTCGTTTTCTGGTGATTGAGGAAGGGTTTTTAGAGCCTTTTGAACAGCTTTAGATAAACTTTGTTTCGACTTGCATGGAGATTCGGTACTTACAGAAAGTTCAGCAATATTTTGATCTTGAACTCGTTTTATGGCTCTTTGCAGTCTCTTCTTATCCCTTTCCTTAAGTCTTATAGCTTTTAACTCACTTTCTGAAAGATTTTCTCTCGCTTACGAAGTTCACATATCCTTTTGGCTTCATTATCGGTGAAGTTCGGATCTTACTCCTTACGCTTTTCGCGAAATTCCCGCATACGGCTAGCACTGGTTGAAGGTTGTTCATCAGTCATATTTGTATGATTCAAAATTGGTAGACAGTAATAAGTTCAGTTTACAAATACCATTAAACTCGGAAGAAAACAGATTTCTTATTTCTCGGTGTCACGTACACACTTTTTCATCACCAAGGATCACCTATTAGTAAAGCGTTTACATACAAAATGTTTTCGTAAGTTAACTGTAAACAACAAAGCGCTACGTGTGGGACATATAAACTAACCTTTGTGTTGTAATTAATTTCTCGTAAACAAACACTTTACAAAACAAAATGAGTATGCAATTTAATACTGCTTAACACTCACTTTGAACTGAGAAAAGAAATTTAGTTTCTATCTGATAAAAAATAGTGACAGATGCTATACATTAAATCTAGCATTAATTCTATGAATATAAAGAATGATTGCGCTTACACTGGCAATTGCTACAATTATTTTGTCTAATTTCGGTTTTTTGTCTACTTTACTTTTTTGATAAATTTATTTCAGTGCTTAATTTATATACACAATTTTCATTTAATTTTTTTTTAATTTTTTTAAAATCATATTCATATTTTATTTACTTGTTTAAAAATGTTACTTTAAAATTTACTTTATATTTGCAAAAAAAATTTATTTACTGTATAGGCTTTTTATATTTGTTTTGAGAACATAATATAAAAAAATTTCATTAGCTTTGAAAATGATGTCGATGAGGCATCGAAAGCTCAGTAATTGAATTGTTTTATTTTATTTAAAATAAAAAAACGAGTTATAAACCATTAAAAGCTTTATTTGAAGATTATTCAGTTATATTTGTAATTATTAACCAATTTCGAAGTGATCTTAAGAGAATCGAAAAATCTATCACTACTGCAGACAAAAACATTAATCTAACTTGTGTAGACATTTTAAACCAAAATTGCAATCCGAGTTATATCCAACACACTAGTAGTACAGCAATTTAGTAGAATGACATTGCCTTTAAAAATAACACACAAATATTCAATTCTCCTTCTTTCTAAAGTTTAATCGAGTAAAAATGTTTATTTATATTTCACTATTTTTGTTTACTGTACACAACAAACACGACTATATAAACATTCCTCAGCCCTCAACATTCCTTTCTATATCTCTTATAGAGCCATAGTGCGAATTAATACGAGTTAAGAGAGTTTTTAGCTTACATTATTTTTTGTATGATTTATGCTGTTTACATTCCGGAATACACAACAACAACACAAACGACAAATTATTCACTTTTTTATCAACACCATAAAACATGTTCCACGTTCCTACTGTTTCGCGTGTGTACATACAGACAGACAGTCAGGATAGGTATATCTTCTTCAGAAGCGCGCAAAAGGTTTAATATTTCATATTTCGCAAAGAAAAATATTTTGCTTATGTAGCAGAGGTATATACTCTTGTACATACAATTTAAAAGAAACTCATTAAAATAAGATTATTTTCTTCTTCCATCTTTAATGTACAGTTATGTATAGCTATATACTGTTGTTGATACAAACATTATATAAAACATACTCGTATCTCTCAACCTACGGACAAACAACAAATGAAATGAAATGAATGTATTCAAGGAAATGTAAATAAACATCCATGTACCATTGGAAAACAGGCAGCTAAGTCGGCAAAGGCACACAGAAAAAAACTTCTGAGAAACTTTAGTTAATTATATAACTCATTTTTAAGGATAAATACGTAACGAAACATTCTGGATTAAATTCTGTCAAACTTCTTGAGCATAGCCAAAAAATATATTTTACCTTTAGCTGGTTTATATATACCAACAAATCAATCAATTTTTTTATTTGGACATTCAATTTCGATTTTCAACCTATGCGCATTTCGAATATGTACATTAATTTAGAATGTGTATATATATATATATATATATATATATATATATATATATATATATATATATATATATATATATATATATATATATATATATATATATATATATATATATATATATATATATATATATATATATATATATATATATATATATATATATATATATAAAACAAGCACAACACGATTTTGGTTTCCTTTTTGAAAAGTGAGATCAAAACTAATTATGAATTCCTGCGTAAATTGTCTGTTATAAAACCGTACCTATACATCTTGTGATCTTTTAATTAGAAAATTTAAACGTGCATACAATATTTCATCCTTTTGTTCTAAGGCATATCGTCGTACGTAATTTGAAGAGAAATTAAATTTTAATTAAAATCTGTGTGTAACTGGAGAACTGGTAAAATTGTTACCGGTATGTAACAAACAAGCAGAGTAATTTTCATGTAATAATAAATATAATAATAAGTGGAATCAATTTTCTTTTCTAGATACTATACTCCCTTTATGTTGAAAGGTAATTTCCCATAAGAAATAATAACCATATATAGAGCAACTTCATGTTTTACTGATATAATTAAAGATAAATTGAGTTAAGAAATTGTGTGAACAAGTGGAAAAAATAAAGAAAAATTTCTATTATCAATATTTCAATTTTTTATTTATTTATTTTTATTTTTTTGTGGGGCGAAATTCTAATCTGATCTATACATTTTTCTTCAGTTTATTTATAAAACTGGACTGTACAATTCGACAAAATGTCTGGTGTGAACAATTCCAATTCCAGTCCGGAAAATTATTATAGCAAATATTTTATGGTATATTTGTAACACTTAATTAAAGTTGCCTGTTTCGATAAAATCTTTATTTTTATTAAATGGTCTGTGGAACTGATATTTTCGCAGGAACAAAAAAAGTGCCCCTACTCATTCTAAACTACTTAACACAATATTGATTCAATTTTAAGCGCCCGAAATAGACTTCAGTAATTTTAACAGTTTTATCAGTTGAATATTTCACTATTTAATACAAGTGATGTGCGTCTATGAGTATTTCGGAATTGTCTACATTTTGATGTCGAAAATAACGTAGACAATTTATTTTACTTAGACAGTGTCTATAATTGGTAGAGTATATAGACAATGTAGATTATTGCTTGTTTGTTTCATTGTTTTTCAGTGCCATTGGCCTTT